>CM060916.1:65520000-68020000 GCA_030737875.1 Allium sativum | reverse complement strand
ATTCTGAAAGTAAAAGGGCTTAGAATGTTAAATAAAGGGTTTTGTTAATGACACCTCATTTTTGGGTAAGGGGTGACAAATTTTAAGTATACACCGTGTCAATTTATTTTTGTTAAGGGGCAACACAAGTATTACTTGTAAAAGACAAAATTATCCCTGCTGTATTTCAAAGCTCGCACTCGAACCAATAAAAACGGTAAGAGTATATCGTTTTTATTTAATAAAAACGATAGCATTAGAACATTTTTTCTATCTCTATAACAAGCTTAACAAAAACAACGAAAACGATTATACTCTTCCGTGTTTGCAAACTAAAAGCGGTTATACTCTACCGTGATTTTTCTTCAGATTAAGGGTAATTTTGTCTTACTATTGTGTATTATTAAGGGGTGTTTAGATTGTAGTGTACTCCACTTAACAAAGTTTTAGAAACTAAAATTTGTGTCACCCCTTACCCAAAAACGAGGTGTCAATAACAAAGCTCTAGATAAACCAGGAAAATTTAGAAAAATTGTTTTCTTCTGCGCATAGTAACCACCCGGGGATTAAAAATAACAAACCCTTTTCCTGATAGTGCTGCTTTGACCAGAAATCAAGGAGTCGATTTCACTGAAAGCAGTATCAACATTCATCCTTGAATTGCGCTTCTTTCCCCCATGAATTGCGGTCGGTTCGTTCTCAGATCCGGCTGTTTTCACCGCTTTTTCGTCGATTGATCTAGCATAATCCACGGTTTCCTCCCTCTTCCTTGCTGCCCAAGTACTAATGCTGTGATAAAGCCACGTTAATGTTGGATCGATATCAACTGAGTACATTTTTTTTTCCTTTTCCTTGCTATCCAAGTTTAAAGGCCCAACAGACGTTTCTTCAAACCCAAGTTAAAAACCTTGCAAAGAAGAAATTATATGGGTGCGTTCTTAACGAACGGGAACGAGGCATTTGAGCGGTGTATTTGAACGTGACACTGTAGCGAACGGGGAATGTGTTTTTTGCTGTGAACGGGGTATTTGAGCGGGGTATTCAATTGATAAATTAATTGTGTTGAATTAATTTATTCAGTTAATTTTAATTTACATGTGTTATGTGAATGACAACATTGTAATATTAGTCCAACATTGCCAAAAAATTATGAGTAGCTTGGTATATATATGAGTATGCAACCCATATACACAATTAAAATAAAATTAAATGGCTTGAATGGACATGAATACTTAATATTCATACATGTAAATATTAAAAATGTCAAAGATGGGCACTTGAGCACGAGGGCGCGTGCGCGCATACACCCTAAATGGGTTACCTCCATCCTTGGGCATGACATTCCACACCGTTCAAAAACTGAACGGAACCTTTTTGAGTTTTCACTCAGCGCGCCACGGGCATGCATTTCCATCGTCCTTGCGTCCGACGCTTTCGACGCGTCGGACGCAGCTCAATCGGGAGCATGGCTACAAATTGCTGCCAGCTCAAACGGGAGCATGACTACAAATTGCTGTCAACGGGCCCTATAAATACGAATTTCATACTTCCGGAATTAATAGAATTTCAGAATAGTACTTCATATAATAATAATAATCAATGTCTGCTTCACTTCCATCTGATATAGTTGATTTGATCTGTAAGAAAGTGAAATTGGATGCGGATTATGTTCGATTTCGATCCGTCTGCAAATCAGGGCGATCTGTTGCTCCAAAAAAATGTACCAAATCTCTTTTTCTGATTCGTCACCAATCAAGTAACTTTATGTTAGGCACAAAGTTCTTCTACAGAATCTCCTTTCAAACAAATGAAATCCTGACTGTTCATGGGCCACCGAAATCATCATCTCCTTCATCGATTTTGAATAACAACGAGACAGTATGCATTGGATCTTAACTTGGATGGATGGCTCTGATTCACCATCTAAGCAAATCGGTATTCTTATATAACCCAATCACCTATTGCATAGTGAATCTTCCTGCTTTCCCAAAATGCAGTGTTCATTTAACAGATCGAAAGTGTTATGAGCGTATGGATTTTATTATGTCTTCAGACCCAGTTGTTACACCTGGCAATTATTGTGTGGTTATGATTATGCGCGATTGCTCTGAAGAATTTATCTATTGTGTAATTGGGAACGAAAGTAAAACTTGGACTCCGTTTTCTTTTCCAAAATTTTATCGTTGTCTTGATCGTGGCATTGAATACCTTAGTAAACAGTGGGGAAAGCGTGCTTGCTTCTGTAATGGAATTCTCTTCTTGACAATAAAGGGAAAACTTGTCAAAAGCAGTGATAAATTTGATGCCAAGCGGAGAACTTCTGGCCTGGATGTTTACTTTGATTATGATCTCAGAGATGAACTTTATATCAATGATGAATCTTATGTGGTTGAGAAGGATGGATACGTTTTGCTTATTCTTGTAAATTTGTTAGAATTTGTGATACAATATTTCCATTTGCTGAAAATTGGAAGATATTATTGATTATGGTGATAGAATATTTCCAATTAGAGAAGATTTTGGAATATAATATTTCCAATTTGCAGAAGATTTGGAAGATATCAGACATTTATTGCTCTTTTATTTGTAAAATGGATAGGCAATAAATTACCTACATAAGTGGAAGGATTTGAAGAAGGTTTCTTTTTGGGATAGTGAAGTAAGGAATTAATTCCCTAATTGGTGGGTTAAATAAGGAAGCCTATCAGGAGAATTGGAGAATTAATTAGGCATTGATTTATATCATAAATCAATTACTTCAACCCCATGCATTAATCCTTATATAAGGATAGGGATTAGGAAAATGTATCATCATCTCAAAAATGTGAGGTGTATCATCTCTAAAACTTCTTCTTCTTCCCTACTATCAGTCTTGTAATTTTTCTTATTGAGAAAAGTAATAAAATCTCCTCTCCCCAAGTGGACGTACACTAACAAGATGTTAGTGGAACCACTATAAACCTCTTGTGTTATTTTTTTTATTGCTAAATCTGTATTGCTTTGCTGGTGACTATCTGTTGTTTGTTTTTCCTCACCATCAATACGTTCCTATTCGGTTTTTTTTTTCTCAACAATTGGTATCAGAGCTACGAGGTTAATTGAGAAAGGGTGTTAGGCATTATGACAGGAGATAAGGAGAATTCAGCAATTGTATCAAGGTCATATGTCAAAGGGACATATATGGCAGCATGATCTCAGTTAGCAATAGAAAAATGGAATGGGGATAAAGACTTCGAGAAGAGGCAATGGAGGATGAAAGCTGTTCTGGTGAGGAATAATGTTCATCATGTGGTATTTGCTTCTGAGGAGTTGACGAATGATATTTCAGCCGTGGAAAGGAAGGAGATGGAACGATGGGCGTTTACTACTTCACAATTGGCAATGGGAGAAAATGTCATTTCAGAGATTAGCGGTGAGACCACTGCTAAGGACATTTGGACCAAGCTGGAAAAGTTCTATCTAAAGAAGTCATTAACCAACCGTCTGATTTTGCTGAAGACGTTTTTCACCATGCTGATGAGAGAGGGTACTTCAGTGAAAGCACTTCTTGATGTGAAGGAAGGTCTTCTATTTGAGGACTTGAAGGATCAGACGAAGGGGTTGAGTGAAGGTAGAGGAGGAAGTAGTAAGGAAGTCTTATTAGCTGGTATGGAGAGAGAGGAGA
Organism: Allium sativum; assembly: GCA_030737875.1. Taxonomy (NCBI): domain Eukaryota; kingdom Viridiplantae; phylum Streptophyta; class Magnoliopsida; order Asparagales; family Amaryllidaceae; genus Allium; species Allium sativum. The sequence continues at coordinate 68,016,357 of CM060916.1, read as the reverse complement.
AGAAGAAGAAGAAAATAAAGTCAAGAGATGGGAAGCACTGTACTTGGAGAGTCAAGGGTTGGAGCCTACAGTTCTCGTGGAAAGATGTCAAAGCTAGGCATACGAGAAGGGACTTTGAGTTTCTGCATAGGCAGAATATGATCAAAGGGGAAAGCTTCAACAAGGTGGGATTTTGCCAAGAGGATGTGCTTGATAAGCGGAAGAAGGAATCGTCTGAAGTTGGTCAGAGATCAATGGAGAAAGCAGTGGATATGCATAAGTCTCTGCAGACTGCTAAGTTCGGGCATTGCTTGAACTGGAATCGCTTATCGAAATGTTAGGTACCACGTGGTGGCACAGTGTGGGGAGAGGGTTGAGATGGTTCATGGGGACGTTTGTTTTCATGGTGAAGATTGATAGGTCTTACTTAAAGGATTTACTTTGTACACTTTGTTGCAGGCGGTGGCGTTGCCGGAGTTTGTTGACAAAGTGCAATGAGTGATGGCCATGCCGAAGCTCATTGAGGGAAGTAACCATGGTGTCTTGTCTGAAAAGATGTTTAGAGTAAGAGGATGTAAATGGAGCTGGTATATGCTTTCAAGGAAATATAGTATCAAGGTGGAGATTGTTAGAATTTGTGATACAATATTTCTATTTGCTGAATATTGGAAGATATTATTGATTATGGTGATAGAATATTTCCAATTAGAGAAGATTTGGGAATATAATATTTCCAATTTGCAGAAGATTTGGAAGATATCAGACATTTATTGCAATTTTATTTGTAAAAGGGATAGACAATAAATTACCTATATAAGTGGAAGGATTTGAAGAAGGTTTCTTTTTTGGGATAGTGAAGTAAGGTATTAATTCCCTAATTGGTGGGTTAAATAAGGAAGCCTATCAGGAGAATTGGAGAATTAATTAGGCATTGATTTATATCATAAATCAATTGCTTCAACCCAAAGCATTAATCCTTATATAAGGATAGGGATTAGGTGAATGTATTATCATCTCAAAAATGTGAGGTGTATCATCTCTAAAAGTTCTTCTTCTTCCCTATTATCAGTCTTGTAATTTTTCTTATTGAGAAAAGTAATAAAATCTCCTCTCCCTAAGTGGACTTACACTAATAAGACATTAGTGGAACCACTATAAACCTTTTGTGTTATTTCTTTTATTGCTAGATCTGTGATTGCTTTGCTGGTGACTATTTGTTGTTTGTTTTGCCTCACCATCAATTCGTTACTATTCGTTTTTTTTTTTTTTTTTTTTGGGCAACGAAATTGGCCTCGGAGCATAAAAGAAGGCTATAGTTTTAGATTATATAAGTTTCTTAAAGAAAGAAGACGTACTAGCTATGGAGAAAAAGAGATCAATACGCTGGAGAAGGTAGAGAGTTTGGGTGATAAAGTAATATTCTTAAGCCATAAATCCAACTTTTGTGTTACTGCGAGTGATTATTCAGGTTGCAAAGAGAACATTGTGTATTATGTTGCGAGATATAATGTTGGTAGAAAAACTATAATGAAGATCAGAGTTTATGATCTGATTGATCATAGTGATGTGCTCATAAAAGATAATTCGGCCACTTCACTTAAAGATTGGGAGCTCTGCTCTTGGTTTGCACCAAGTATTCAACCTTGAGAGCTTATAAATATTCAAGGTTTGTATTTTGATGTGTTTTTTACCCCTAGTTGTTCAAGTTGGTTTTTTTTTTTTTTTTTTTTTTTTTTTTTTTTTTTTTTTTTTTTTTTTTGCATTGTCTGGGTAGTATTAAACCAGACAGTAGTATGTTTTGGAACATTATTTTCAGAATGAATTGATATGTGATTTGCGCAATCTGTAATGACATAGCATCTTTGCTATTTAACCTTGGCCTTTTCCTTGCATTGTGCACGTACCACTATTTGGAAATGTCCAGCAACATACCGAAACTAACATTTGTTAATATGCTAACCGTACATATGAACACTCCAATTTTTGCCTGCTGCGCAACGATTTATGCTGTCAACTGTTCCGAGTTTTGTCTAGGTGAATTAGTTAGCACGGATAAGTCAACAAATATAACATATCCCTTATAATTAGTTGTTCAGTTTTTACTGAAGAAACTGTACAGTTGTGGGTACAACTCTGGTTATAGTGGGATATATCAGCAAGATGTTTACAAAGGACAATTGGTGATGTTGACGCATTATACATTTAAAAATGAAATTTGGAAAATAAATAAATAATAAGTGCGTTCTGCTTAAGTACACAGGCCCCATTGTAGATATGTTCGAGTGTTGATAGTTATCACTTAACCCTGTACTTTTCTTTTTCCTACACATGTCATAATTAAGGGTTGGTGTGTAATAAAGATTTGATTGCTAGAATGAGAACTCGATTGTTTACATCAATAACAAGCAGCATGCCTTCGTAGTTAATGTCGACGTGGTAGTTGATTTCAACTACCTACTGTCAGCGACCCAGTTGTTGTGAAGTCTGAAGATGTACTGATGGTCAGAGTTGCTGCACTCTCAATAGAAGTTGCTTAGAGAACAAGAATGCGTGATTAGTTAAGGGAGATGGAGAAAATTTTGCGAATGTTCATGTTTGTGTCACCGAAACAATGCAAATCTAGGTTCTAGTATTTAGTCATAGCAACATATTGTCATATTGTGAAGTCTGATAGCTCCGTGAATTCTTGATATCCAAATGAATCTGATGCATATTACCCACATCTCTATCACCAGACCTCCTCTAATATCTCACCAAATAACATCTATGAATCTATCATTATCATCCAGAAATTGCCTTTAGTTATCAACATCAGCACCCACTGCTTGAGTTCCACGATCTTCCAAGCTAGAACATTCCACTTTTAGTGATCGCATTCTGATCGGTACCGACCCGAGGATTCGGTTCGTTACCGACTCGAGTTCCTTGAATGGGGATAGTCCGGCTGAGCCAATCCTGCTTCTTGTGCTGTGTTACCAGCTCTAATTTCCACTTTCAAACTTATACGGGTACCGGCACCTGTTTCTATAAGTCCTAGTGATGCACCACCTGCCTGAACCTATCGATACTGACCCGAGTCTGTTGATAGGATTGCCTTATGTTAAGTATCGTTGCTTCTTGCCTGTTTGGCTCACTGAAGTGCCTTGGTTCTGATTTCCTGGTTATCCTACTTTTCCAATATGTTAGAGGAAAGTAGCCATCTTCCCCCTTCCTTTTAAATGTGTTCTCATGCCTAAACAACTTAGCTTGTAGTTGGTTTATCACATTGTACAAGTCCTCTGTAGTATATTAAAGGATTTCAACCTAAGGAATACCTCTGACTTCCTAAATGTTCAATTCTTTCATCTTGAGTTTTGGTCTTATTTATCTTTACCATTTCTTCAACTTTGTCCAAAGACTCCAAACTCAAATCCTAAGCTTTTAATCCAAGTTCGCTCCCTATTTGCATATCAAAGATCTTAGCACCAAAAATGGCTTCAATGCATCAAATGAAATGAAAAAATGTATCCACAAATTCAAGCATAAAGCAAGACATGGAAATGCAAGAAAAAGTAAGAGATACAAGACAAGATTTTTATGGTGGCTAGGAAAATTATGGCGTACGTCCACTTCCAGTAACTTTTTATTTCTACTAATAATTATGAGTACCGTTGTTTATTTGTAAGAAATAATAGATGAAGAGTTAATAGTTGCTCTTTATACAGTGGTAGAGCTTCCATGTACATAGAGGAGAAGAAGAAATACCTTTTTGAATGTTAGAGGTCTGTTATTTATATTTGCAATTCATTACATATTGGCCTAAAAATTTGCGAAGTTGTTGAGGGAGTCGAGGTGATCATGTCCTTGATCATTGGACAAGATTGTCCAAAGATAGAGTTTCAGATCAGTGGGGAAACCCCAACTGGTACTAATCAGGTTCAGTTCTTTCAAGTTTGAACCAATCCAGTTTTGGTATCCTTCCTTCTGTTTGCCTAATGTCGATCTGAAGTGATCCATTAGAACGGGTCCGACCTTTTTTTCCAAAGAACCAACCTGAAGTGCTAGATTTGTACCAACCTTAAACCCTTTACACTAAATGGATCTGTACCATTGTGTAATTTCTGTTTTGCTTCATATCAATCCAATTTTATTAGGCCCATGCTGATCCAAGAACATGTCGACCTAAATATTGTCATGGCATACTTCCATACATAGACAGTTTCTAACGTACCATCCTGGTTGATCCATTCATTGATAGTTTCAAATCCTTGCCCATGCTCGAATCTAGGCTATCCACCCATCTTTCTGGACAATGATTAGCAATTCACATATCCAAATCAGATGTGCAACGTCCTTGCAAAACGGACAAGTTACCAAAAGTGATATAGACCATGCACACGTGTACTTAAATCTTTCATCATTTCTCTACTATTTGGGACTCATGTAGCTTTCCTTTGTCCTGGTATCAACATTGCAGACACTTATGCATTGCATAAAGTTTCTTTAGGTTGCTTCAAGTTATTATAGGCTCATGCATAATTCAAGTTGCTTCTTACCTTTACTTGATCTTTACTATTTTTAGTAACACTCATTTTTAGATTAATTGTTTTAGATGGTACACTAATTGACCGAACCAACACTTTGTTTCCATTACCTACTACAATATAGTAAAAATTTACGAACATAACTGCTCAATTATCACCAACATCCACCCTACTCAAATAACAACTTGTCATCCACGACTCCTCAGTTAACCATCGGTATTTATTCTACTCAGATGCATTTTTGTAGAGTAAATATATTGTTAACCACAAAAATTGTCAACACCATAGTTGTGAATCCCTTATAGAGCCCTTAGTTAAATTGGATTTACCTTAAGTATGTCATTTGATTCAAGTGAAAGCCCGGTTGTCCATTTGAAAGCAAATGATCCTATTTAGTAGGTTTTAGGAAAATTTCAAACGGTAGAGGTCTCCTTTAATCTCGTCATTAACTTCGGATGCTCCCCGGTAGTGTGTCTTTGTTGAAATAAAAGGACATGAGATTAGATGCTTGAGGTTTAGCCTCAAAATCCCTTTTATTCCGAAGATCTTTGTTTGAGTTGTTAAGCCATGTAAGACTAATTATATAGGTTTTATTATGAAGTTTACTGTAGAATCATTTGATCTCTTGGTCAAGTGACTGTCAAATGAGTAAATACTTCCTTTAAAGTGCCAAATAGGGGCTTTCGTATCTCTAGGGTGAATATCCATATAGATTAGTGTTTCTTATGAGGCTTCGGCAAGTATTAGTGTGGTTCGTTCCATAAGTAGATCGCTTTCGGTTAAGTCTGAGGGTATCAGATTCTCATTCAGTAATAATTATAACTTGGGTAGGTATTTCTATTTGAAGCTGCTAATAAAAGGCTTTCAAATAAGCTAATAAGTGTCGGATTTCTCTGAAAACCTCCGACGGGTTTGGTGGTAAAGGACTACAGATTAAGTCCTTCGGTTGAGTTTTGGTTATCTTATTTCATTGAATGAGTCCTTTCCATAACAACAAAGGCAACTTTATTAGATGATTCCTTTTGAATAAATAGAAAACCAAATTTGTAATGTTAACATATGATATTATAATAACTCAATACTTACCATTACATTACTTTAATTGATAAAATCTGAATTTCACTTATTAATGATCGAAATCAGTAAGAGGTTTTAGTATCTTAGTTCTCAAAAATCCCCAAATCAATTTAGAAATTAGGGTTTACAATTTATAATTTTAGGTACAAGTGAAAGTACGGGAAATTTAGTTCGGAATTTGGACCACTAGGGTCGTATTTATACGTGTACGTTGACCCATTTCTGCCTTAATACCTCTACCCTAATGCTACAACACATCCTGATTTGAAAAAAGAGGCTTCTAAACCCTATGCTCTGGAGCTTGTCATGCATACTAGAGGCGGAAGCGAAGCTCCACTGCGAATTTTTGACAAGTGATCTTTCGTAAAGCCTTTTAATCCATCAAAAGATAGCGTTTAATCCAAATGGAAGGCTGCTGTTTACACTGGGAAATATGCCTTCGAAGGTTTGTTTCCTTTGTGATTTTGAAGGGCTGCTCTTTCCTGGATGAAGTTCTCTGTTTGCGGGAGGAACTTTCTTCAAGATCATATGTTGAAAACTCCCCTTCGAACGATTCAATTGGTGTTTTTAGTTCAAAGATTATGAACTGACTTGTTTAAAGGCTATTGATTCGATGTAATACAAAAAGGTATGCCCTTCAGCTTCGTCGAAGGGGCTTGTCTTTACTAAAAGTGATCCTTTTCTCTTTTTATTCCTCTAGAAGTATAATATTGATGAAATGTCTTAGGTTTCTTTCGAAGCTCTTTCTCTCTTGGCATCCCTTCAGTGAAACCTTGCTATCGCTACTATTGTGATGACTTTTTTGTACTAACTTTTTGCCCTCCCATAGTAAAGGGGAGTTCTTGACTTTTTAAATGAATGGTTCTAGCTCTTAGTTTCTCTAGGAGTCCATTTATTTTTCCCGCCTTTTATTATTCCTATTTGGGCGATCAGATATGATCCAATAATTTCCTTTGTTTTGACTTGTCTCTATAAATAGCTTGCTCCTTTCATCTTTCCATTTACATGCATTTGCAAAGAATATTTTGAGCGCATGAATCAAAGTTTTTTTTTTAAAAATAGATAGTTAATAATCTAATCCAATTGTGCATTAGGTGTAATTTGCTTCTGATTTAAATCTCGATTTCACAATCGATCTCCAATTTCTAAGTTTTATGGTTTTGAAATTTATGGTTGTTTGCACCGAAAATTGTCCAAACACGCTGGAATGCATATAAAAAATAAAATATGAAGAAATGTCAAATTAAAATGAGAAAAAAAGGCAACAAGATTTATAACGGTATGGCCATGACAAGCCTACTCTTATAACTCTTTTTTGTATGATTTTTCATGGTTACATGATTTCAGCTGATAATCCCCTTGAGTACAATGTTAGCAATGGAGAAAGAGAACATAAAGAGCTAAAAACTTAGAGAATAACCCCCTAAAATGTCCAAGTCCTGGAGTATTTATAGTTGTCATATTATCTGATTCAGCCAGGAGTGGTGGCGTGAAAATAGGAGTCGTGGAGTGGGTTGATGAATTGGTGAAGCGGAGTGGGCCACATTAGCCATTCTCCCAAATCCGGTTCGGCCAAGACTGGTAGGGCATGCGTCAGGCCGAACGTGAACTATGCCGATCCGGATGTGGGTGTTTAGAGCCAGGGCATTGCCGAGCCGGGGACGTTAGTCAAGCCAAACCAAATGGATGTCAGTCTAAGTCGATGAGAGCATACTGAACTGGGGAGAAGCCACTTGACCAATCCAAAGTGAAGATGATCTTCATGTCGGTCTGAAGCAACGAAATTGAACGACTCGCGGCAATTAACTATGCCAAATCGGATTATTTCCATCCAAAATCCAAGCGTTCACGAACGATCTATTGTATTAACCAAGCATTTCCTAGTTTGTTTAAGCTCCTGCTCAAGTCTTAAGCGATCCAGTGACGAGGTCCAAAGCGCGATGGACTTACAAAAAGGTGGGTCAACATTTGCTCCCCAAAGTATGTCTTGTTGAAAAAATGACGTGCTTTGAATCAAGATAAGTCCATGTATTTTTTAGTAAACAAATATAAAAGTCCTTTCAAAATTAGGTTTATCGACATGGTCATAAGCATGGGCCTTGTATTTCACAAGAATTTTATAGAGTAGTTTATGAAATAGTTTTGTGAAACCAGTGCTTCCGATAGCCATTGTCAGAAGGATAGATGGCAATAGAACACCTTACTTAACCTGGTCAGTGAAAAGTCGGTGTGTATGACTTAAGTAAGACCTTTATATGGATATAGCGAAAATGTAAATGATAAGCTAACTAGCTAATTTACAATAGTTATGCAAATAAAACTAAGCTATAGAAATATATTAAAGATAAATTAAAGTGCAATAAGTAAAGACACCAGGAATTTTATACTGGTTCGGACTTCCCGCCCTACGTCCAGTCCCAAAGCTCCTCTTCGGAATTCACTAACAACACCCTCTCTTCATCCGGAGGAACATGTCATAATACACTTGAGCACCAACAAGGATATCCTCCCCTGAGCACCAACACAGGACTTCACAATTACAAAGTATTTTGACTTATGAATGTGTTTTTGTATCAACACTGAATAGCCATTGATTAAGTACACCCTTCCTATAATCTTATCCCCAAGCATATAACGTGTATGTGAAGATTGAAGGAAATATATTACTTATTGAATCAAGAGATATGAAATAATTTCAATGATTCAACAAGTAGTTTGAATATTGGAGAGCTTTTTAAATGCAAGAGAGTATAGATAGAATAAGTAAGAATAGATTGGAATTCGGTAATTTGGAAATCAAGTTTGTAGTGTATATATAATAGCAGAAGAGTAGTGTTCCTTGATGAAGAGTTTTAACAAAGAGATGCACCCATTTCTATTCAGAAATGAAGAGAAACCCTTTCATGAAAGAAAGCAACTCTTCACAAAAAGGTTGTTGTTTCGAATCAGTCAACTGGTCTGAAAATCACTAGTCAACTGGTCAAAATATAAATCGTATATATATATTTGAAAATTTTAGAAAAATAGCCATTACTGCACATTCTTGGGTTTACCAGTCGACTGATAGAAAACTAACCAGTCGACTGGTTAGTACGAAAATGTGCATTCCTGGAATTTTACTAGTTGACTAGTTGATTTCTGACCAGTTGACTACTACTCAACTACCAGTCGACTACTAGTTGACTAGTTAAAATTTAACTAGTTGACTAGTACTTAATGCATAGTTTCTTCGTGCATTTGTGTTATATAAAATGAGGATAGATTTTAACAATGATCTAACACAACTAAACACACACACACACAACACACACACACACACACACACACATATATATATATATATATATATATATATATACACGCTTAGCTCTTAAAATGATCTCCATTGATTTCCATTTCTTTCTTGTCTTGAATCGAAAATCTTGTGAATCAACAGTCAACATCTACCATGTCAACCAGAATATAAGGCAAAGACTTACTGTAACCCTTACTTTCATCATCGATGCTTGCACGCTCTATGGACAATGACCTAATACAAATCATCAATGATTCAATATCAAAGTTTATATTAGTAAACTTACCTTTTTGCACAGCATAAGGGTCCCGAGATAATAGTATCTTTTATTTAAGGTTTAAAATAGGAAACCCCTTTCGCCTTTCGAAAAGTAGCGAGGTAGTAAACTATTTTCCATTTATATAATAAAGTTATAACACATTAGTCAAGGCATTGTACAAAATGCATTCAAACAAACATATATTCCATTAAGGGATCCCTTCATCAAGGACCGAAGGAATGGAGACAACAATTTCTTTTGATATAAATTATGAAAAAAAAATTCTTCTGATTTATCCAAAAGGTACGGAGGCAAAGCCTCTATTCTTTACTTTTCAAAGTAATAATTTAGAATCCTTCATTTATAAAATAAGTCTTTTGCGGAAAATACCCCTTTGACCCTGCCAAAGGATTTGAGGCGAAAGCCTCTTGTAGAGCGGCTATCTTTCAAAACTAATTATTTATAAGACTAGGACCAATTCAAATCTGAAAAGTAAGTGGTGAAAGATTGAATACTTCAATTATCATATTTGTAATATTTCAATCATTCAGCACTACCGGAAGGTGGTTCCAATTATTGTTTGAAGGGTGCTTCCGAATCTGGAAATGGCACTGACATTAACATTTGACAAAACTGATTTATTTCCTTATAAAGCATATCCTTTCATCAACTCCACTATATTAATCAAAATTCTAATGGTAATAAAAAGGTATTCGAACCAAAGTATACACAATTTTCTAGTACCATGCATTATACAAAAATACAAAATACATGACAATATCAAAATATACGTTAATACCATAATTAACGTAAAATCCTTCCTAAGGAAAGAAACATTAGGAAATTCATATAAAAATCATATAAATATAGAAAATTATGAAATTTGCAGCCTATCTCTATAATCATCAAACAACATTATATCAAAGGTTCACATTATTCAGAGATTTCTATCGTAACGAACCGACCAATTCCCACTCCTGATTATCGACACAAAACGCCATGTCGACTAACCAAGCATCAGAAAATACCAGTTCATTAATAGAAAGAAGTTGGAGGGTGAGAAATTGAAAAAATGAAAAATTAGAATATATGAAAATGAAGAACTCAAATCTCACAGCGAAACGAATAAAATATATTATATAACATAACTTTTGAAATAAAAATTTGTTTCGTATATACATACCATCATCGGAGTACAACAATACACATCACAGCAGAAATAAATAGTATATATTGAATGGTGAAGCCTCCTGCTCCAAGCTGCAAGCTCCTACAAGTATATCTGAAGAATCCCAACTACTTGACTGTCCGTACAAAATTGGGCACCTAAGACTTTAAGGTAAAACAAAACAAAATAAACTCTGGGTCAGTCATGGGACTAGTGTGAGTAAACTCCAACCATTTATTTAACTTTTAAAAATCCTTTTGAAAAGAAAGGATAATCGTAAGACCGATCCACACAAAAACACGGACGCGTTTTACCTTACCATAACACAAAATAGTTTTGATATCAAAATCTAGCGATATTGTGATAGTGTCTATATCAAATAAATAGCAATTTAGAGCAAAGCTTGCCTCCCACACTTCACATATAAAGTATAAAATCCAAAAAACCAGGGCGCTTATTGGAGAATGGATTTCCAACTATAACAGGGTATGGGACAACCTTCCGGACAATGTACTCTAAAGAGAATACATTGGGGTTCAATAAGAACATCTTACAACCCGGCCACGCAAGACCGACACTCATTCGGCTTGAGTATATTGAATATATATAACCAACAGTTGTGATTAGCAACCGTTACAGAAAGCATACAACAACGATAGAATAAGAAGAAAATGAATTTTCTTTAGAGCAGGTGATAATACATCCTAATAGGGATGACTCACTTGGCCATGCTACCTGCCCGATTTTTTTCATTTTCCGGTTAATGAGCCCTGAGGCTACGACTTTTTTCTTAGAACATCCTACAACCATTTACTTTGAATGCCACATCATTAGATCCGTCAAATCACTAATTGGAGTCCTCAAAAATACTTTGGGTGTTAAGCTAAAAGAGGTTTCATTCTCCGCTACCAACAATGGTAGGTTTGAAGAAATCAATGTACGTAACCATCTAGAAATACTTTGTCAGACATCCATCCATATACGTTGTCTTGGGACTGGACAAACCGAAGGAAGCATCCGAACAATCCATCTTAGGCTAGGATTAACAGAACAACACTTGCACTTTACTTTGTCCTTAATCATCTTCAGCATAATTTAATTCGCAACGCTTATGCCCATATGGAGTTGTAACGTCCTGTATTTTTACAGTCGAATAATTAATTTATTTAAATAAAGGTTTGGTAATCTAAATATGACCAGAATTAAATAATAAGGAATATTTAATTAATATAATAATTAAATAATATATTTAATTCAGAAATAATAAAAAATAGTGGAATTCAGAATATAGTGTGAATTGGATTATATATAAGTATTATTCAGTTTAGGGTTGAATTATATTCACGAATATATTATTTAAAAGAAGTTTAAACGTAGAATTTAATTATAATTAAAATCGAGCTCCAAATGGCGCGGCTGTTCGCTATTTGGCGATTTGAACTTCAACTGGATATACAGGGTCCGTTTTAAATCGGATTTCTGTGAAACAAGAAAGGTTAAGAGCTGGTCAAGTATATTTTTCTAGTGGAAGAGAAAAATCGGGATTTCATCATGTAGATTTTGATTTATGATCAAATCAAACTTTCAAATAGTCGCTATGGAACCGTTTATAAACCATAACGATATATTTAATTATAATTAAATATTGGCTTCGAATTTGGACAAATCCTTTGAGACTTAGGTATAATTTAATTTTTAGAATTTTACTGTAATTTTTATTTCATAAAATAATCAATTTTTATTTTGGAGTATTTTACACCTTATATATTTCGGGGTTTCACAGAATAAGTTAACGGACCGATATTATTATACTTTGGGATCGTGGCACATCGCTTGATACGATAGTATTTTTATTTTTTTGCATAATAGTCTGTAGGTAAAACAAGATTTTTGATAGCGGGGTATGCCATACTTTATAACTTAAACAAACACATCTCTGTTTGATTCCAATGCCCATGTGTTTCTTTTGATGCCAGTATAATTTTGATGACGTGTTCACATTTCTACCAAGTACTCGTTTATAAATATTAAAAAGAAGCTCCACTATACATATTTCCCCATTCGAAGACCCTGGTGCTTGCCGAAGAACAACCGGCGTGAACATACATACGAGAAGGAAACGCATGGAATCGCAATACTGTGGGTATGGAGAAGCATGTAATATGGGTGCGAGGAGTTCTGATGTGGCTTACAAGCGGAAAGAAAAATTAAGCAGCGTTACCTTTTGGAGTGGGCTTCAACCGCGAGCGTGGAGTGGCTGCCAACGGCAATGGAGATGGTGGATGTTGACAAAAGAGAGAGAGCAACAGGGAAGGAAAAGGGTTTGAATGAGAGATTAGAAGTGAAGGGAGAGGAGCGAATTCATGTGGTGATGTGTGAAATTGTGGGGAAGTTCAAAGTACAGATGTTGGTGGCGGATCAGATGCCTGAGGGGTACCTGAACGGTTTCGAATGGTACCAAAGCCCTTTTTCATGGATGGAGTGAGGTGGGTTTTCCAGTTCGAAATGAAGTGTTGGGAGAAGGTGTGGGAAGGAGGACGGAAATAGCAGGACCCATTTAACTAAGAAGATGTATGGAGTACAGGCGCTGGATCTTTTTGGATGTAGAAGTTGGGTTAGCGGATGTAAATGTGTTAGGTTCATGAACAATAAAGGGTGATTTCGGTTTTTAACGTGGTGTATAGAAGAAGAGGGGATGCGGAAGGATTTGAAATTGGCATTGTTAATCCTCCTGGAGTTTGAAAACTAACGAGAAGGAGTTGTATAGTAGAAGGTGGGCGGTTTGAGTAGTTGGGTTATGGGTTGGGTACACAAGGTGAGGCCCATAAATTATTAAGTGATTTAAGTCAGTTTGAAATATATATATATATATATATATATATATATGAAACATGTCGATATGATAACTTATCCATACATTATCAGAATTTCGCAAAACAAGAACCGACAGGATCGTATGGACGAGAGCTACCCAATGGAACTGATTGGGAGAGAATTCGACCTCATTACAATTTATTGCAAAATAAATTGTCCGTCTGAATCAATAGATGCAAATCGTTATTTAACGGTTAATGCAAAATGTGAGTAAAACTCACCAACTCTGAACAGTTCTATTTTTATAACGCATTCTTAAAACTGATAGTTATCTGTTGATTGCTTTGTGTTAACTGTTTAGTTGAATTGCTTATGTATTGGTTGAAATTATAGATAACGATATATATATAAATCGTTAATCAAATATTGATTCTGTTTAGTAGAATATTTCATATTGAAATGAAATCAATGTTAATTATATTGTTTAACATCTGTGATGCAGGGAAACAGGTTAGAGGAATCCAACTGGAATCCTCAACATTTATTTTACTGTTTTTCATATATTTTGATATATGATGTGATATATAATCTGTTGTTGATTATATGGGTCTGAATGATATCTATCATTTTTATTTGGTATTTCAAATACCGTGAGAAATACTGGGATGAAAAGGGGGATTTTCAAAGTATATTTGAAAATGAATTATTTATATAAAATCAATGGATTTTATATATAAAAGGAAAAGGATTTTATAAAAGAAAATAATTATAAAATCGAAGGATAAGTGATTAAAGGGAAATATTTACAAATATAAAAGGAAAAATATTGTGAAACAAATAGGAAAAAGAAATATTTATTTAGAAAATAAGTATATAGAATTAAAAGGAGATACTTGTAAAACATGTACAAATAGAAATTGAAAAGAGAAATATTTGCAAAACATTTACAAATAAAACAGAAAGAGAAATAATTGTAAAAACATTTATAAATAGAATTAAAAATGAAATATTTATTTAGAAAATAAATAGAGTTATAAAAGGAATTTATTAGAAAATAAAATAATGTTATATAAGGAAATATTTGGCAAATGAGTAGAATTTTACATAAGGAAAGTTTAGACCCGTGCTTCGCACACGGGTATATCATGATATGGATTTAAAGCAAAGATTTTAAATAGAATTTGTTTTAACTAATAGATTGAGAAGATTAATTTGTAAATGATATTTTATAAATTAAATAAAATATATATCATTGGATAAATGGAATATATAAGTCGGGACTTATATAGGGAAGTAAGAATCGATTTCAACATCAATGTTTGAAACTAAATATGGACGTAGGGTAAATCAAAGAAGTTAATCAAAAGGAGTTATAAGAGTTAATCAATAAGAGTTAATCAGTTAGAGTTAACCAGTTAAAGTTAATCAAATAGAGTTAATTGAAGAAAGGAGTTATCGAATATTTGTTATTCGAAAAGGAGTTAACCAAAAGGAGTTAATCAAAAAGAGTTAATCTGCAACACCCCGAATTTTCAGTTAACATTAAATTAATAAATTAAAGTATACTTAATTCAAAATGAAAGAATTGAGGGAAACGGGTTACGCCATTGCGTTCGTCTCAGAATTCTGCTTGAGATAGAGTCCGAGTTTGCAGAAATCGGACTCCGTAGGAAGGAGTTATGACCTTCCGAAGTTTCAGAATTTAATTTAAAATTCAAACAGTTCAAAAATTCAGTTCAAAATTCGAAAACAGACCCAAATTGGGCTGCGCGGGAAAACTCCCGCCCAGGACCCAGCTCGACTAGGGGGTCGACCTGGGGATCGACCTACCCAGTCGACCTGGTCAGGTCTTGGCTGGCCTGGTCGAGTTCTGGTCGAATTTCCGAGTTCTGTTGTGTCATTAGGGCTGATTTGTCACTTTCTGACTGGCTCCTCTTGGTGTGTATGGTCTGGGTTCACTCTATGATCATCTGATGGCTCAAATCAATCTGAAATTCTATAAATACAACCCAACACTCAACCTAAATTCACACAAATAAAATAGAGCTAGAGCCGTCATGCTGCCGGGAAGAAACTAAGAGTAGCCGTCAGTTAGAGAAAGCTTAGAGACGAGCAAAACTAAAGTAAAAACAAGATTCAAACAACGTTTATCTACCCAAAGGAGAGCATTGCAAATTCAGAACTCAGAACTCAGAAACCAGAAAATCAAGTTCATCGTTTGTTGTAAGTATAGTGATTTTTCCGATGAGAATAAAATTAATACTTGATTCGATGTAAAGTGGAAATGGAATTTTACTGTTGTATAACGACAATGCTAATTTATATCTGTGTATTGAAATGATTGTATTGTGAATGGTATTGGGATGTTTGTGGTATAATTGACTTGATGTTGATCCTATTGTACATTTAAATGAAAGCAACATCACATACAAGTATATGGTTAATGTTAGAATTTACACCTATATGTTTATATGTTTAATATAGGTTGTATACATTTTTCTAAGTCCAAGTTAAGACTTATATACACATGTTCTATGTTAAGACCTTTATGCCTACATGATTAAATCCCATGTATATGTTCTTATGTTCTTACAAGTTTGTAATTGGGTCCATGCCAAGTACCATTTAGTTTCACACGATTATTGCAAGTTTCATGTTATAAAAGGATAAATGATTTGATCTAGTTCACGCTTTTGGGTTAATGTCAAAAATAGACATTTTTATGGACATGTAATAACTTTGTCACATGCAAGTTTGTGTTTGAAGTTATGATTAGATAAAAATATGTTTAGGCTTATGTTTTATGCAAGTCTAAATTATGCCATTTCATGTGACACCTATTTAATTAGATTCTTTTTTGAATGCAAGTTCACATTGACAAGTTGAAACCCATGATTTATGTTAATTAGATCGCAAAATTGCAAGTTCATATGTCACACACCCTTTATGTTATTTAGAATATTTCATGTTCTTGGCTTTCCCTTTTATGTTTATAAGTTGGGCTGAAATATCTAGCCCAACATTCATTATAATCTTGCGAACGTACAAACGGGGGAAATATCATTAGGATTAAACATGAAAAATATATGTGTTGGCATGTTTGGCGCATGCCAATGATTGGTGACATTTTAATGGTATGAATTGCCATGCCTAAAAAGATAACGAACTTGGAAAATGGGCCATAACATTTACATATAACAAGTAAAAGAGAAAAATATGTAAATTTAGAAAATACGAATATGCTTAACCCGAGGTCGGATTGAGTTGTGATGTAAACCTGCCTGGACCCGCCCGGCTGTCCAGTAATCACAACAATACCTATCCAATGTGGGAGGTTAAGGCATTAAGCCCAATAAGGACCGAGGTTAGACTGAGTTGCGGTGTAAACCTGCCCGGAACCGACCGGCTGTCCACTAACCGCAGCAATACCTGTCTAATGTGAGTGGTCGGTGCTTTAGTGAATAAATTAAAGCTAGAATAAGGATGGTAGGGTTAAGGTAACTAAAACACTTAACCAATTCAACATGTTAATTAAACTGATGGGTGGGGTTAGGTTAATACAGACACTTAACCACTTAACATGTTTGACTAGAAAACCCTAGTAAAGGGGACCCATTTCAGCAGTAACCCAATTAGGTGTCATGGTACCCTGAAACTAGGCAGGGTGGGGCACGATTACTGGGCTGATTGTAAGCGGTCAAAGGCTACGGTGGTTGGTGCATCAGTGTGGGTTCTAACGGAGTGCGGGCGTGCACACACTTCGGAGCATACAAACAGGGCACTGGGCACCAGTTGTATACACTATGCATTCTAGAATTGTGTCGGGCCGCCACCATGGGGACCATGGGACTTGATACACCCCATGGTGGGACCAGCATAGGTATCCACAGTCATCGGGGGTCGTATGACACATATGATTTTGCGAGTAGGAGCTGATCTTTAGAAAGGGGATCACTTTACCCCGATGATGGAGCGCCAATCGAAAAAATACAAGTAGGTGCTGAGATATAGTGTGGGGTGCGATAGTATATTCGGTTCAAAACTGCTTTATCTTAGTTTATGATACTTTCCTGTTTCCAGTTTATACCTATCATGCCCTTTTTCTTATTCTCATACTGAAGAGTCACTAGACTTACCAGGCTTTATGTCTGAATCTATTTTTCTTTCGTCTTCTTTTCTTTCGTTCCCTCCTCCAGGTCCACAAGGAGGAAACAACCCAGCTTAGTCAGACTCTTTGCAAGCTTCAAGATAGTAGATGTAGTTAACCAGTTAGAGTTAATCAGTTAGAGTTAACCAGATAGAGTTAATTGAACATAGTTAATCGAATTAGGATTAATTGAATATAAGAGTTTGTAATAACCCGGAAATCTGGGCCACTTTAAAAATTTTATTTTGGCAATTTTAGCGAATTTTGAATATTTAAAATGGATTATTTTAAATAATATCGACGAGAAATTTATTTTGAATATAATTAGAATGTATATATTATACAGATCGTCGTTAGAATATAAATAATTATATATATATAATTATAAAAGGAATTGAAAATGGCGCGGTAGTTCGATAATTCAATTTCAAATTTCAATTGAATGTACCGGTGCAAAATAAAACGGATTTTAGTGAAACCAAAAATATTAGAATCTTATGGAGGATATCTTTCCAACGAATCCGAAGAATTGAAATTTCATCGCGGGAATCAAAAGATATGTCCAGTTGAAAATTCAAAATAGTCGCTATGGAATTCAGGCCCTTAAAAATAGCCATTTTGCAAACGACCTCGCATTTCGACGAAACCACTTTTGTTGGAACCGTGATGTCAAGTTATTGCTAGGTTTCAAATTTCGTAATTTTTAGAATCAATATGTGAGCGTGGCAAAGGAAAATGCGTTTAACCAGTTTCACTTGATTTTAATCGACTGGAAAATGGCCATTTTTCAAACGGTCTCAGAATTCGACGAAACTAGTTTTGTTTGGACCGTATCGTCAAAACATAGCTGGATTTATTTTTCTGGAATTTTTCGAATCAGTTTGTGGCCCTGGCAAATTGAAATGTACGTTCAAATTAAATATTGAATGTTTTATATTTTAATTTGAAGGAAAACTGACTGAAACATTCGAATGGACCTTCGAAACATATTCCATTGTGTTCGAAATAGGGGTATTTGGCTAGGGGTGACAGTCATTGGGTTTTAATTGGAGTTCGAATGCAAAATTCACCTTTGTAAAGATTTTGAATTAAAATAATATTATTATTTATATAAATAGCCAATGAAAAGTTAGCCCAAACCCAAGCTTATATCGTTTCCGCCGTCACCCCCGATTAACGCACCAAATCGCTCCATATTTCATCCCTTAATCTCGTCCTCTACACTTCGAATTAGATTGGGGTTCTTTAGGGAATATTGAAGAGGATTTCGAGGGCTTCAAGAAGGTACAGGTTTGATCGGATTTCATGGATCGTGGGGCTCGAATTTCCATCGGAAAGGCAGCGAGTTAGCACGCGGATCGAGGAGAATAGGGCCCACCGAGCTGGACCATGGAGCCGACGATGGAAGAGGGCATGGAGGCAGTCAGGGTGGCACTTTCAGATCATCGATTAGGGGAGTGGATGAACGTGCGTTTCAAGGAGGAAAGGGCGAGGTTTTTTTTTCCGCAACCTGGAAGTGGTATAGGGGGCTCGAAGAAGGAGATGACGTGGAAGGCGATTAGGGGGGAGGGATTAATTAGTGGAATAATTAATTTTAATTATTCAAAAATGTTATCAATGTTTGTAATTATCATAACTTGTTCATATGAGGTCGAAATTCAACGAAACTGGATCCGTTGCGATCGTGGAGACGAGAGCTTCGCAACAAAACTAACCGGGTCCAATTTTGAGCCAATCAGAATTTCAGTCAAATTCAAATCCGAACAGCGGTGAAATTCAAAAATAGAAGGACCAATGTGAAAATTCTCTCACTATATTATTTCTGTACAGTTATTTATTGTATAACTGCATATATGAATTGTTCCCCATCGTCCACAGACCATGGACGACTTGTTTGATTGTATTCTATGTGAAAATTGATCATGATGTGAAATGAATTGTATATATTAGAAGTGTATAAAATATATATATCGAAAATGAAATATCGTATATATTGAAAGTGAAAATATCGTATATATTGAAAGTGAAAATATCGTATATATTGAAAAGTGAAAATATCGTATATATTGAAAGTGAAAATAACGATGTATATATGAAATGAAAATGATATATTATATATATGAAATGATCAGTGAAAATATTATATATATAGAAAAGTGAAATTATATATATAGAAGTGAAATATATATATATAGCGAAGTGAAATTCATATATATAGAGAAGTGAAATATATATATATACAGCGAAGTGAAATTCATATATATAGAGAAGTGAAATATATATATATATATAGCGAAGTGAAATTCATATATATATAGAGAAATGAAATTCATATATATAGAGAAATGAAATTCATATATATAGAGAAGTGAAATTTATATATATAGCGAAGCAAAATTTATATATACAGCGAAGTGAAATTTACATATATATAGCGAAGTGAAATAACATATATATGAAAAGTGAAATAACATGTATATATGAAATGAAAATGATATATGTACATATATATATATATATGAAATGTGAAAATGGTTTGATTGTTAAAAATATAATTTTTAACATATATATACACTGTATAAAATTGTCATGTATATGAAATATTCGATTTTGATATAAAATAGAAAATGAATTCAAATTGAATTGAATAGAAAATGAATTCGAATTGAATAGGAAATGAATACGAATTGAACTGAATAGAAAATGAATTCGAAATGAATTGAATCGAATTGAAATTGAAATGAAATAGAATTGAAATAGAATTGAATTCGAATTGAAATGAATTGAAATCAAATTGAAATGAATTTAAAACGAATTTATAAGGAAAAATTCAATTTTGATTTGAATTTGAAATAAGAAGTTGAAATCGATTTGAAAAGGAATTTAAAACGATTTATAAAATTCGTTTTAAATAGAAATCGACGAAATATATATATAATATAATGGCCTGAATAGAACACGCCGCGCTGCGGCAGTTCGCGAATTTCGACCATTAACTTCGAATGGACATTACGGGAGATCCGACAGTCGGATTCTCCTGAAACCGGAACCATTGGGTTCGTATCAAAAAGATCTTTCTAATGAATATTAGAGATTTGAAATCTAACGGTTGTATTTGGAATTATGTCCAAATCAAATTTGGAAAAGGTCGTTGTAAGTGCAGTTCGATGACCGTTGATGGAAATCGACTGTATGGGCCTTGATAAAATTATTAAAAATATCGATAATTTGTGTGAAATCATAAGAAATGATTTGTGAAGAATTGGGATGAAAAACTCCATATTTGAAAAGACAAAAATATATTTTTATCGAAATGAACTAGTTATTAACTAGAAAAATAATCCAATGGTTATAAATAATAAATTGGATTAGATTTGAATTGAAATTATCTTTGGATATTTTCGATATTGGATTCCGTGATTATACAGATATTGTGATGGGAATTTGGAAGATATCGATATCATTATTCCCGATATGATATCTGTTGGTTTCAGGATTTGATATTGAATATAAGTTGATACTATCTCTATTCAAAACCTTATATTTAATGTCAAATTTGATTGATTGGTTGTTTGGATTGTGCTCGACCAGTTTATGAGCAAAATATGCTTTTACATTTAGCATTGGGTTGGGTTGAAAATATCTGTGTTCTAACGCCTTGTGAAACACTTCACGATTTGACGATAAGGTGTTTAGCGATGTTGTGTTCATTTCAAATTTAATGAATGATTGTGAAATGATATTTTTCTTAAGTGAAAAGAAATGTATTCCCGATTTTGGATAGGGAATGTTTTATAAAAATGTTTTATAAAACAGAAAGGATTTCGAGGCCCAAAACCCGATGATTTCTAAAGTGATTTAGAAATGTATTATATGTTACATTGTGGTTCATCGCATATTCGATTAGTTGCTATTGAAGATGTATATGTTTGGTGGCGGAGAATTTATTCTCTTGCTTAACACCCTTCTTTGAGACGTACGAGCTCAAAGGTTATGTGATTAATAGTGACTGATCATATGTGTGAATTACTGATGTGAAGTACTATATTTTGAAAGTACTTGTGATTATTATGTTGTGAAATGATTTTCCCTACTTCGGGATATGAAATGATTTAGTATGTGGCTAAAGATTCGGGTAACCCTAAGACTAAAAGTATGGGTGAGAGGGCGGTGTATGCTCTCCATGTGTGGGAGGTGCATCGTCGGTGTAGCCTGCTCCTATGTGGGGTAGGTGCACATTTATATATCGAGTTGCGAGGTGCGTACCCTTTGCCTTGTCGATGGGGAGCACGATATTTGGTTGCATACTTGTTTGTATGCATTGTTATGTTTTGGAATTCATATTTCCAGACGATTTGATTTGAGATCCCGAAGTGAAATCTACTTTGATATAGAAAGTTAGATATGTATTTCAAATGATTTGAAATAAGAAATCGGGAATAAAATCCGAAGGAATAATTTCTGTAAATTGACTTGGATTTAGAAAATCTAAGTGTAGTGATTAATCTAAGTGGGTAGATTGGGATATTGCATGTTGATTGATGCATATTAGATCCATATATCTATATTGATTGTTGTTTATACACTGGTATTCATGGGGGTAAACCCGTTTCGCTTAGCGGCGTGGTCCCGTGATATACCATATTATTAAATAAGTTAATTATAACTATTAGAGTTTCTCACACCAGTCCCATGACTGACCTGTAGTTTGCTTTTCCCTTGCGAACTCGGGTGCCCCTATTTTCCACACGGGCAGTTGAGTAGTTTTATTTTGCAGATGTATTGAGCAGGATTCTGGATTGAAGCTTTAAGCTGTGTCCAGACATTTACAGTCTTCCACTGTGTAGTTTATATTTCCGCTGTGCATTGTATTACATTTATGTAAATTTATCTTCTGCTGTGTATTATTTTCGATATACTCTGATATTCTGTACTCTGATGTAACATTATTATGATGTTTATAGAAGTCTTCTGTTATTTGTTCTGATGTGTTGTATACCCAGAGTTAGCGTATGCGGGATTCGAACGGTCTTGGTCGGTTTAGCGATCGATTAGGTCCGAGCGAAATCCGTGTCGTTACATAGTTATTCAATTAGAGCTGGTTGAATATTAGTTATTCGACACGAGTTAATCAAGTTGAGTTAAATAAGTCAAGTTAATCAAGTTGAGTTAAATAAGTCGAGTTAATTAAGTTAGGTTAGTCAAGATGAGTTAATCAAACCGAGTTAATCCAAATGAGTTAATCCAAAGGAGTTAGTCGAATATTAGTTATTTGAATAGAGTTAAAGGAGTACCGAATATAGTTTATTCGAATAGAGTTAAAGGAAGGAGTTATCGATTTTAGTTTAATCGAAAGGAGTTATAGATTTTAGTTTAATCGAGAGGAGTTATCGAATATTAGTTATTCGAGAGGAGTTAATCGAATTAAGTTATTCGAGAGGAGTTAATCGAATTTAGTTATTCGAGAGGAGTTAATCGAGTTTAGTTATTCGAGAGGAGTTAATCGAGTTTAGTTATTCGAAAAGGAGTAATCGAATATAAGTTATTCGAAAGGAGATTATAGAATATAGCGTATTCGAAAGAAAGAGATCGAATATAAGTTATTCGAAGTGAGTTAATCGAATATGAGTTATTCGAAGTGAGTTAATCGAATATGAGTTATTCGAAGTGAGTTAATCAAATATAGTTTATTCGAAAGAGTGAGTTAATCGAATATAAGTTATTCGAAGTGAGTTAATCGAATATAAGTTATTTGAAGGGAGATAATCGAATATAAGTTATTCGAAGAGAGATAATCGAATATAGGTTATTCGAAGAAGAGTTAATCAAATAGAGATTACTCGAAATAGAGTTATACGTCGAATTCAATTATATCAAATTCGGGAAAGTATTATTACTTTCCGGTTTTTAAATCAAAATTTATTTATTTATAAACAAATTAGTTGTTAGGTTAATTATTCAAAGTAAGAAATAAAAAGTTAGACTTATAAGTTAGATATTGCAGAAGTAGGATTTATAACATTAACATTATAATAAATGTTTTCATACATGAAGTGGATTCGTAATCTGAATCTGAAAATTTACGTAAGCAAATGATTGTAGAAATCAGAGCAGTGAGCTTTAGCTATTGCAAAGTTAAGAACGTTGTTCAGTTAAGGTCTGAGAGGTAAATATAACCCAACTTGATTGACTTCCTTACTTAGCTAAGAAATAGTTATGGTTCGATGGCAAAGATTTATTTAGAGAAACAGTTAAGTAATAAGCGATTTATGGGTTGAGTAGTCGTAACGATGTTTTATATAACGTTCGGTTGAAATACACATAAATGAGTTTTGTAAACGTTTTCCAAATACAATCAGAGATATTTTCTAATTTTAGAAAATAAGGAAATATATATATAATTGTTTGATGACTCGATCGATAATTCCATTTGGAAATAAGATCATTGTGTGTACACAGACATTTTTCATTTGTTAGTTAAATCACCGACTATCAAAGTTTTGACCATTTTAACGTTATTAATATGGAGAGACCAGTTGGATTATTATCCGAAGAACAACTCCGTAATGGCATAAGCATTGCGAATCATATATGCCAAGATAATTGAAGACGGAGTAAAGTGCAAGGATTATTGTATAAATCTTAGGTAAAGATTGCCTAAGGTGGATATACCGAATAGTGCCTTCTGTTTGTCCAGTCCCGGGGCAACTTGTATGACGAGGATCTGACAGAGTATATCTAATAGATCGCGTAAGTTGGTCTCTTCAAACGTATTTACGTTTGGTGGCAGAGAAGTTCATTTCTCTTAGCTGTATACCCGTGGTATTTTTGGAGAAATCAATTTGTGATTTAGCGGGTATGACGATGTGACATTCAAAGTGAATAAATGTGTGATCTGTTAGAGACAAGCGTTTCTGCTAGATGATTATTATATTGTGGTCACTATTATAATATCAATGAGTTTTGATATAAAGTTTATTTTGGATTCTCATAAGGGAAAAACCTATTCCGTTATATGGCGTGATCTTATGAGATATCGTTTAATGGCTCAAACTGTTTTAAACTGTTTTACTCATACCAGTCCCATGACCGACCCGGAGTTTATTTTGTTTTGTTTCCCTAAACTCTTGGGTGCCCAATTATACGGGCAATCAAGTAGTCATTATTTACAGATACTTGAAGAGTTGGAGTAGGAGGCTTCAGGATCAAATAGCTATTGTTTATTTCCGCTGTGTTATAAGGCTGTACTTTCGAAATGATATGTATATTATTCAAGTACATATTTATATTTTAAAGTTATGATATATATTATATGTTATTCGTTCCACTGTGAGGTTCGTGTTACTTTGATGTTGTGTTCTTCTTCTTCTTCTATTCTAAGTTTCTATCTTATCTATTCTCACCCTCTAATTTCTTCATTAACTACCGGTATTTTTGATCCTTGGATGTTTGATACGTGTTGTATATCAGATAACCAAGATCGACTTTTTTCCGGGACGTTACAGTTGGTATCAGAGCTTAAGGTTTAGTAATTACCTTGGCTCTGTGGCGTGACTCAGTAGAGATTGGGTTAGAAATACCCTAGATTGAGTTTAGTGTATATATAAACGAGTGAACATATTTGTTATTCAATATAAAAAATTGTTGTTTTATATTGTGGAGATTCATTGGTTGAGTTATTTATGGGTTCTGATCGATCAGTTTGATCCACTGTATCGGTAGGAGTTTATAAACACTTGAATACGATGAACCGACATGATACGTTTTGTAAAGAGGGTAAATGATATAATTTTACCCAAATTATATTTTGATATAAAGAAGATATATATATATATATTAGAATTATAATATATTGGATATATTGGTTGTTATTATAATCGAGTAAGATTATAAATTAAATGGTTATGTAAATAACCAATCAGAATTCATATATGTGAAATATGTGGAATTAGATGAATTAAATATGAAGTTAAAATCAGAATTGAAATTAACACCCTGGAAATTTGAAAGGTGTCTGTAAATGGATTTGAATTGAATATATGAGAATTTTAAAATCCTGGGAGATTTTAAATTGTTTTACCAGCATTGGAAATGGTATTTTGTAATGTATTTCAAAAAGGAATAGTTTAAAAGTGATTTTGAAAGTGATATAGTATTGAAATCACTTCGATGGCTGGGAAATAACCCTGATGATGAATCGCGGCATCATTAGTGTTCATTCCGAGTTCTAAATGACGGATTACGACCAAGGATATTGATTTCAAATTGTTTTGGCAAAACAAGTTGTTTTAAATCCTGAAAAAGAAAGTTTGACTTTTGAGAAAAGCAAAGTTGTTTAAAACTCCCAGGAAGAGACTGTTTGAATTAAAAACAAATTTAAATAAAAATTTGTGGAAATAAATTGGAATGAAAACCGATTAAGTGGAAATTGAATTGGATTAGAATGGTATTGAGAAAAATTGGATTATGAGTTTGGAATCGAAAATGAAATTTGAAATCGAATTTGGCTTGGATAAGCGAATGGTTGTGTTGGAGATAAAGGTGATTTGAGTTTGATTGGGATAACATTTGTATATGCTGAATTAACATTAGACAGAAATGACATAATGATATGCCCAACAAAAAGGCACCAGTTTATATTATATATTGGGTATGAGATTTTGATGAGCCTGTTTGGAAAGCCATTTGGCTGTTTGATTTTCTTTTGGGTTGGAGATGGCCCAGAGAGGCGAGTTGGAGTTTGAGCTATTGACCAGTACAAAGGAGGTGCTAGCGATTTTTTTTTTGAAAAGTTAAGGTGTTAGAAAATTTTCAGGATTTTTGAAAATTTCCGTTGATAAGAATTAATTAATATTTAAGTTGGAATGGATTGTTCAGTTGAAA
Organism: Allium sativum; assembly: GCA_030737875.1. Classification (NCBI taxonomy): domain Eukaryota; kingdom Viridiplantae; phylum Streptophyta; class Magnoliopsida; order Asparagales; family Amaryllidaceae; genus Allium; species Allium sativum. The sequence continues at coordinate 67,990,212 of CM060916.1, read as the reverse complement.
CAGGAGTTAAAAAGTAAGCGAGTAATTTTAAACCAGTCAATAGGTTTTGTTTTCTACCTTAGCAATTTCGAGGACGAAATTGTTTTAAGTGGGGAAGAATGTAACATCCCGTATTTTTATGGTCGAATAATTAATTTATTTAATTATTTAAATAAAGGTTTGGTAATTTAAATATGACCAGAATTAAATAATAAGGAATATTTAATTAATATAATAATTAAATAATATATTTAAGTCAGAAATAATAAAAAATAGTGGAATTCAGAATACAGTGTGAATTGGATTATATATAAGGTATTATTCAGTTTAGAGTTGAATTATATTCACGAATATATTATTTAAAAGAAGTTTGAACGTAGAATTTTATTATAATTAAAATCGAGCTCCAAATGGTGCGGCAGTTCGCTATTTGGCGATTTGAACTTCAACTGGATATACAGGGTCCATTTTAAATCGGATTTCTGTGAAACAAGAAAGGTTAGGAGTTGGTGAAGTACATTTTTCTAGTGGAAGAGAAAAATCGGGATTTCATCGTGTAGATTTTGATTTATGATCAAATCAAACTTTTAAATAGTCGCTATGGAATCGTTTATAAACCATAACGATATATTTAATTATAATTAAATATTGCCTTTGAATTTGGACAAATCCTTTGAGATGTAGGTATAATTTAATTTTTAGAATTTTACTGTAATTTTTATTTCTTAAAATAATCACTTTTTATTTTGGAGTATTTTACACCTTATATAAACATTTCGGGGTTTCACATAATAAATTAACGGACCGATATTATTATACCTTTGGGATCGTGGCACATCGCTTGATACGATAGTATTTTTATTTTTGTGCATAACAGTCCGTACGTAAAACAAGATTTTTCATAGTGGGGTATGCCTTACTTTATAACTTAAACAAACACATCTCTGTTGATTCCAGTGCCCACACGTTTCTTTTGATGCCAGTATAATTTTGATGACGTGTTCACATTTCTACCAAGTACTCGTTTATAAATATTAAAAACAAGCTCCACTATACATATTTCCGCGTTCGAAGACCCTGGTGCTTGCCGAAGAACAACCACGTGAACATACATACGAGAGTGAAACGCATGGAATTGCAATACTGTGGGTATGGAGAAGCACGTAATATGGGTGCGAGGAGTTCTGATGTGGCTAACAAGCTAAAAGAAAAAGGAAGCAGCGTTAGCTTTTGGAGTGGGCTTCAACCGCAAGCGTGGAGTGGCTGCCAACGGAAATAGAGATGGTGGATGTTGACAAAAGAGAGAGAGCAACAAGGAAGGAAATGGGTTTGAATGAGAGATTAGCAGTGAAGGGAGAGGAGCGAATTCATGTGGTGATGTGTGAAATTGTGGTGAAGTTCAAAATACAGATGTTGGTGGCGGATCTGATGCCTGAGGGGTACCTGAACGGTTTCTAATGGTACCAGAGCACTTTTTCAAGGATGGAGTGAGGTGGGTTTTCTAGTTCAAAATAAAGTGTTGGGAGAAGGTATGGGAAGGAGGACAGAAATAGCAGGACACGTTTAACCAAGGAGATTTATTGAGTACAGGCGATGGGTCCTTTTGGACGTAGAAGTTGGGTTAGCGGATCTAAATGAGTTAGGTTCATGAACAATAAAGGGTGATTTGTGAAGGGAGATTTCGGTTTTTAACGTGGTGTATAGAAGAAGAGGGGATGCAGAAGGATTTGAAATTGGCATTGTTAATCCTCCTGGGGTTTGAAAACTAACGAGAAGGAGTTGTATAGTAGAAGGTGGGCGGTTTGAGTAGTTGGGTTATGGGCTGGGTACACAAGGTGAGGCCCATAAATTATTAAACGATTTAAGTCAGTTTGAAATATATATATATATAACTTGTCGATATGATAACTTATCCATACATTATCATAATTTCGCAAAACAAGATCCGACAGGATCGTATGGACGAGAGCTACCCAATGGAAATGACTGGGAGAGAATTCGACCTCATTACAATTTATTACAAAATAAATTGTCCATCTGAATCAACAGACGCAAATCACTATTTAATGGTTAACGCGAAATGTGAGTAAAACTCACCAACTCTGAATAGTTCTATTTTTATAACGCATTCTTAGAACTTATAATTATCTGTTGATTGTTGTGTGTTAACTGTTTGGTTGAATTGCTTATGTATTGGTTGAAATTATAGATAACGATATATATATATATATATAAATCGTTAATCAAATATTGATTATGTTTAGCAGAATATTTCATATTGAAATGAAATCGATGTTAATTATATTGTTTAACATCTGCGATGCAGGGAAACAGGTTGGAGGAATCCAACTGGATTCCTCAACATTTATTTTACTGTTTTTCATATATTTTTGATATATGACGTGATATATAATCTGTTGTTGATTATATGGTTTTGAATGATATCTATCATTGTTATTTGGTATTTTAAATACCGTGAGAAATACTGGGATGAAAAGGGGGATTTTCAAAGTAGATTTGAAAATGAATTATTTATATAAAATCAATGGATTTTATATATAAAAGGAAAAGGATTTTATAAAAGAAAATAATTATAAAATTGAAGGATAAGTGATAAATGGGAAATATTTACCAATATAAAAGGAAAAATATTGTGAAACAAATAGGAAAAAGAAATATTTATTTAGAAAATAAATATATAGAATTAAAAGGAGATATTTGTAAAACATGTACAAATAGAAATTGAAAAGAGAAATATTTGTAAAACATTTACAAATATAACAGAAAGAGAAATATTTGTAGAAATATTTGCAAATAGAATTAGAAAGGAAATATTTATTTAGAAAATAAATAGAGTTATAAAAGGAATTTATTAGAAAATGAAAAGAATGTTATATAAGGAAATATTTGGCAAATGAATAGAATTTTACATAAGGAAAGTTTAGACCCGTGCTTCGCACACGGGTATAACATGATATGGATTTAAAGCAAGGATTATAAATAGAATCTGTTTTAACTAATAGATTGAGAAGATTAATTTATAAATGATATTTTATAAATTAAATAAAATATTTATCATTGGATAAATGGAATATATATAAGTCAGGACTTATATAGGGAAGTAAGAATCGATTTCAACATCAATGTTTGAAACTAAATATGGACGTAGAGTAAATCAAAGGAGTTAATCAAAATGTGTTAATCAAAAGGAGTAATAAGAGTTAATCAATTAGAGTTAATCAGTTAGAGTTAACCAGTTAAAGTTAATCAAATAGAGTTAATTGAAGAAAGGGGTTATTGAATATTTGTTATTCGAAAAGGAGTTAACCAAAAGGAGTTAATCAAATAGAGTTAATCAGTTAGAGTTAATATTTAGAGTTAATCAGTTAGATTTAACCAGATAGAGTTAATTGAACATAGTTAATCGAATTAGGATTAACTGAATATAGGAGTTATTCAATTAGAGTCGATCGAATATTAGTTATTCGATAGGAGTTAATCAAGTTGAGTTAAATAAGTCGAGTTAATCAAGTTTAGTTAAATAAGTCAAGTTAATTAAGTTAAGTTAGTCAAGATGAGTTAATCAAACCGAGTTAATCCAAAGGAGTTAGTCGAATATTAGTTATTCGAATAGAGTTAAAGGAGTATCGAATATAGTTTATTCGAATAGAGTTAAAGGACGGAGTTATCGATTTTAGTTTAATCGAAAGGAGTTATCGACTTTAGTTTAATCGAGAGAAGTTATCGAATATTAGTTATTCGAGAGGAGTTAATCGAATTTAGTTATTCGAGAGGAGTTAATCGAATATAGTTATTCGGGAGGAGTTAATCGAGTTTAGTTATTCGAGAGGAGTTAATAGAATTTAGTTATTCGAAAAGGAGTAATCGAATATAAGTTATTCGAAAGGAGATTATCGAATATAGCGTATTCGAAAGAAAGAGATTGAATATAAGTTATTCGAAGTGAGTTAATCGAATACGAGTTATTCGAAGTGAGTTAATCGAATATGAGTTATTCGAAGTGAGTTAATCGAATATAGTTTATTCGAAAGAGTGAGTTAATCGAATATAAGTTATTCGAAGTGAGTTAATTGAATATAAGTTATTCGAAGGGAGATAATCGAATATAAGTTATTTGAAGAGAGATAGTCAAATATAGGTTATTCGAAGAAGAGTTAATCAAATAGAGATTACACAAAAGAGAGTTATATGTCGAATTCAATTATATCGAATTCGAGAAAGTACTATTACTTTCCGGTTTTTAAATCAAGATTTATTTATTTATAAATTAATTAATTGTTAGGTTAATTATTCAAAGTAAGAAATAAAAAGTTAGAATTATAAGTTAGATATTGCAGAAGTAGGATTTATAAAGTTAACATTATAATAAATGTTTTCATACAAGAAGTGGATTCGTAACCTGAATCTGAGAATTTGCGTAAGCAAATGATTGTAGAAATCGGAGGGTGAGCTTTAGCTATTTCAAAGTTAAGAACGTTGTCCAGTTAAGGTCTGAGAGGTAATTATACCCCAACTTGATTGACTTCCTTACTTAACTAAGAAATAGTTAAGGCTCGATGGCAAAGATTTATTTAGAGAAATAGTTAAGTAATAAGTGATTTATGGGTTGAGCGGTCGTAACGATGTTTTATACAACGTTCGGTTGAAATACACATGAATGAGTTTTGGAAACGTTTTCCAAATATAATAAGTGATATTTTCTAATCATAGATTTCAAGGAAATATGAATATATATATACATATAATTGTTTGGTGACTCGATCGATAATTCCATTTGGAAATAAGATCGTTGTGTGTACACGGACATTTTTCATTTGATAGTTAAATCATCGACTATCAAAGTTTTGACCATTATAACGTTGTTAATATGGAGAGATCGGTTGGATTATTATCCGAAAAACCACTTCGTATTGGCATAAGCGTTGTCAATCATATATGCCAATATAATTGAAGATGGAGTAAAGTACAAGGGCTGTTGTATAAATCTTAGGTAAAGATTGCCTAAGGTGGACATATTGAATAGTGCCTTCGGTTTGTCCAGTCCCAGGACAACTTGTATAGACGAAGGTCTGACAGAGTATATCTAATAGATCGCGTAAGTTGATCTCTTCAAACTTATTTACGTTTGGTGGCGGAGGAATTCATTTCTCTTAGCTTTATACCTATGGTATTTTTGTTGAAATCAATTTGTGATTTGGCGGGTATGATGATGTGACATTCAAAGTGAATAAATGTGTGATCTAACAGAGATAAACGTAGCTTCTAGCCTCCCATCCGGAAATGACAAAAGTCGGGCAGGCTGCATGGATATGTAGGTCGCACCTATTAGGGTGTATAATCACCTGATCTAGAGTTTCATTTACTTCTAAAAATCTATTGTCGATGCTATCCCATTCAGGAAACGGTTGCTGATCCCAACCATTGGTGATATACATTTGATACACTCAAGCGAAATGAGTGGTCGGCCATGTGTGGTCGGGTTGCAAGATGTTCTTGTTGAACCCAATGTATTCCTCTCTAGAGGTACACTATCGAAAGGTGGTTCCATACCTTGTCATAGTTGGAAATCCATTACCCAGTGTATTCCTCTCTAGAACGTGAGATGAAAGCGTTTCTACTAGATGATTATTATATTGTGGTTGATAGACACTATTATAATATCAATGAATTGATATAAAGTTTATTTTGGAATCTCATAAGGGAAAACCCGTTCCGTTATACGGCATGGTCTTATGAGATATCGTTTAATGGATCAAACCGTTTAAACAGTTTTACTCATTCCAGTCCCATGACTGACCCGGAGTTTATTTTGTTTTGTTTCCCCTAAACTCTTGGGTGTCCAATTTTATACGGATAGTCATGTAGTCGGGATTTACAGATACTTGAAGAGCTGGAGCAGGTGGCTTTAGGATCATATAGCTATTGTTTATTTCTGCTGTGTTGTAAGTGTTGTACTTTGGAAATGATAGGTATATTCAAGAATCATATTTATATTTAAAAGTTATGATATATATTATATGTTATTCGTTCCGCTGTGAGGTTCGTGTTACTCTGATGTTGTGTTCTTCTTCTTCTTCTTCTATTCTAAGTTATTATCTTATCTATTCTCACCCTCTAATTTCTTTCATTAACTACCGATATTTTTGATCCTTGGATGTTCGATATGTGTTGTATATCGGATAACCAAGATCGACTTTTTCCAAGACGTTACAGGAGTGCTTTTCAAATAATAAATCTGATCCCGGTCTCCTCGTATTGACATCAGAAGTATAAAGTAAACCGAAACTTTGACAGCCGGTGATTTAACTATCAAAGCAACATCCATACAACCAATGATCCTATTTCTAAATGGAAATTCTACCGATCAACCATCAAGTAACACTAGGCCCTTTAAAATCAATTTCTTATTAAATTATCATTACCTAATTTCCTATATCATTCCTGATATTCCTCAAAATCCATTTATCCTTTCATTCTTCTTGGAAAACATTTCCAAGTATTATAAATTCGTATTTTTCCACATTCGAGAAAACAGACGTTATTAACATTGGAAAACATTTCCAGTTTCCATTTGTTAACTTCTCATTAATCACATCATTTCATATTCTATACTTAGAAAATATCTCAGATTTTATTTGGAAAAAATTTCCAAAATCCTTTTATTGAATTAAATGATGTTAGATAAAACATCGTTATTATAACTTAACTCATTAATCATTTGTTGTGTCACTAACCAATCCTAGCTACTGAACCTTAACCATTCCTCAATCAATCATGAAGTCAATCAAGTTGGGGTATAATTACCTCTCAAGCCTTAACTCGATAACATTATCAACTTCGAAATAACAAGGCTCACAACTTCAAATTCCAATAAAAACATTGCCAACACAACTCTCATATTCAGTTTAAAAATCTGCTTCTTTTGCGGAAAACATCGATTATAACGATAGCGTTATAATCCCAGCTTCTAAAATATTTAATTTTTAAAATATAATTTTTATTCGTTAAATTTAAATTAATTAATTAATAAAAAATAAAAAATCTTGATCAAAAAAGAAGGTAAGAAGTACTTCCCTTAATTCGATGTAGTCGAATTCCAATAATTAATTCTCTTTCGAATAATCTATATCCGATTAATATTTTGAACTTCAGAATAATCTACCATTTCAGGTTAACTCAAATTGCCATAGAATTATTTCCATGCCCAAAACATTTTCTTTCAATTGTTATTCACTTTCAAATACGAATTCATTCCTTAATGGGGATCTAGACTCGTTTATCAAATCAACTAGATTTTTTACTTGTAAATATCATTATAGATTCAAATCGAGTCACTTTATAAATCCACATCATATTATAATTTTCGTTTATAAATTTTTTACTAACACCTCTATATTTATATCAAATAATTCAAAAATCCTTTTTAGATGTATTCGCAAGCTTATCATTACATAACTTCTGGAATCAACTTTATTTGATTTATACAACCTCCTTCCCGTTTAGTAATTCTAACTTGAAATAATTTTAAATTATTCCAAAACATAAGGTTGTATTATCATAGCTACAAATATTGAAATATTATCTTCTTTACATATTTCATTTAAATTACATAATTTAAATATCCTTTCTGAAATATAACACATTAAAATTAGACATAATCGAATTTTAACTATAAATCCCTTTGATTTATCTCAATTTATTCTATATTGCGAACTTTGGAATAAAACCCATCATTTTCTTTCCAAAATGATTTCTCAATTCCCTTTCTCATTCCAATTTCCATTTTTTAAATCTCAAATTCCTCTTCTACATTCGAAAATATTTTACGGTATTAAAATACCAAATTTCTAGGGCCTTTGTAAGTCAAATACAACTTAATCAATCATAGATTTTATATTACATCATATATCACAATCGATGAAAAATAGTAATATAAATGTTGAGGAATCTAGTTGGATCTCTTTATATTTTGCTGCATCCACAGATGTTAATCAACATAATTAACATCAGTTTCGTTCAAATATGATATATCATAAAATCAATATACAATCAACAATTTATATATATAACTATAATAGCCATTTCAACTAATTTATCGACCATTCATCCAAACAACCATCACACAGCATAAAATTACTATAATTTAAAACTCGTTTATATAAAATATAAACAAGCCAGAGTTAGCGAGTTTACTCACATTGGTTCGCAATTAACGATTCTGCTTTTGTGTTGTTTAAAATCAAACGAGCATTTGATTTTATCACCAAATTATTGTAGCCCTGTTCTCAACCATATCAGTTCCATAATGTAGATCTTGTCGCTACAATTCCAATGTGCCCAGTTTCATCCAAATGTGATGATATATGCATAAGATATGACCATTATAATTATATGATTTAATTTAATCAACTAACTCCTTAAATAAATAAATAATTAAACAAATTATGTTTTAATCCTTAATTACTGTTTATCGTTTATGCTTCTTCTCCCACATATAAATGCAACCCCTAATTCTTGAAACCGTATAGCGAACTTGATTTCCTCCACCCCATACCACGCCTCACATCTCCTCCTCATAGTAAGGTTTCCAGGCAACACACAAAAGAAAACCCGTAACACCCTACGTCCGTTAATGTCACTCACAAAGGGAATGCATTAAGTTTCGTGAAGCGTTATAGGTAAACAAACATGGAATATTACAAGATAGATATAATTAAGATAGCAGCAGAAATTCAAATTTTTATTTCAAACATAATTCATACAACGTGGTTCAAAATACCATAAGTCACAAAAACCATTACAACAATATGACTTCTGTCTTTTACCATCAGAGTACATAAATACTTAAAAGAAAACAGAATTCCCCAAATAAAAGAGACAAAGCCATAGTAGAGGTAAAAACTTAAGCCATATTTCGAAAGCAGCTCTAGCAAGATGATATCTGAGTTTTAACTAAGCCTAAGTGTTTCGTCCCTGAGAACCTAGGGGGGAAACAGAAGAAAGAAGGAGAAACAAAAGGGTCAGACAAAAAGTCTGGCGAGTCTAGTAACTTTTAGCAAGTAAATAAACAAAAGTAGCATGACAGGCATATAAAGTGGATAAGAGAGATCACTACATAAATGGTAGGTGTCAAGGTAGACGGGATAAGGTGTATATGCTTCTAATGATTACTCTACGCTATTACTAGATTAACTAGAAAAAGGTGATCCCTTCCACTATAAGGTGATAGACTTAGGGCATACGTCCAAATGTACCCTAACCACTATCCTAATCGATCGACTCCCTACTCCGTAGATACTCTGTGCCGGCCCCATAGTAGGATGTATCACGTCCTAAAGTGGCAATCACTCACTGATATGCATAGCCCCATATCTACAAGTGTCACGGTTGTCTTATCCCCCTCTGCCCGGCTCATGCACGCACATGGCCTGGTCGGTTTGCGCTGCCCACACCGTCTTCCACGTTTGGATCTCTTACATTCAGTCAGTAAGCGTGCCCCCTCTTCGCCTAGCACGGAGTACTTTATTTGATACCTACTCTGGGTTACTGACTGAAATGGGTCCCACACAATATGATACAAGCTTTCCCCTTTGTCTTGTATCCCCCACTAGGTTTTAACTGATTATGTATACCACTAAGTGTCTTTAATTACATAGCCCCATTATTTCTACAAGTTATGCTTACCCTAAAAGGTGTCTTTAATTACATAACTTTATTATTTCGTCCGGTTATGTATACCACTAGGTGTCTTTAATTACATAACCTTATCGGGTTAAGTTGTGGGCCTATATGTAAATATTACCCATCTCCTCCAAATTTGCTTAACCCATCCACTATCCAACCAATTTACTTAACCATAACTTTAGTTCACAATCATACAATCCCTGTGGATTAGATTTGGTTAAGTAGCTCAATTTATTAACATGTCCATTTATGGTTTATAATTGGCTAGACCTCCCACATTAGGCCTACAACTTGTGGATGTTGGATATGCCGGTCGGGTCCAGGCAGACTTATTCCATAGTTGGTCCTAACCTCGTGTCATAGCCCTGCGCACTTAGACCTCTCACATTAGGTTCAACATTAGTGGCTGCTGGATATACCGGTCGGGTCCGAACAGACTACCACCACTAATGCAACCTAACCTCGTGTCATAAATGCAATTAGAATTCCTAATTGTAATTATTAGACATTCCATTTTTATCCAATTCTAACCTATGTCTTAATATGTGATTATGTCCCCACTTTCCCCCTTTTGAATTATATGTCCAACTCATGTTTATATTCAAATTATGCGAATAATAACCTTTTTCCCTCCCCGTTCCCTAACTAGCATATTCACACAATTTACGGTATGTATAGGCTATTTAATAGCCTAATCATAAACGATAAAAAGGGAAGGTAATGGAAATATGACAAAGGTGAATGTTCTAACATAACTAACATAAACATATACTAACATGGTGAACATATAAGCATGAATCTAATGAAATTGTGGTAGTTAACTAGTTGTAACATAGCAAAGGTGATAAGATGAACATGACAAGATCTAAATTTAATTTAGATGTCCAACAAGTTCAGATCTAATATGAGAAGCACAAGGGGATCCAAATAATAAACTAGATCTGATTAATAATTTAGGTATCCACATAATACAGATCTAATAGGTAAAAGTAGATCTAACTAATAGGGATTAAGATCTACATCATAGAATGTCCACATAATTCAAATCTAATAGATTATAAGATGGTATACACAATTAAGGTTTAAGATTCACATCATGGCATGTGATAGGAGTTATAACAAATCTAGCAAGACAGAGATTTAGATCAATAGTTAAAATAGATCTAGCAAAAATCATAGAATGCCACAAGGGTTACAACAGATCCAACAAGATTGAGATTTAGATCCAAATCCTAACTAATTTAGAATGTCATATGTTCATGATTTACAATGGATCTGATATAATTTAGGCATATGAACAAATCCAAGTCATAGTCATGTCATATTTACTTTTAGATATTCAAATCTAAAAGCAACTAGAAACTCACAGTGTTAGCATTAGAAAATATTAGAAGAATGGATATTGAATCTCTAGGTTTGATTTGCAAAGCTGAAAGTAGTATGGCATTAACAGATCCAATTCAGTTCAGACACCGGCAGAGTTTGGCCGCCATGAATTCTCAATGAAGAAAACATGAGAAATGACCACGTATATGTAGCTGCCAGATTCCCTGAAACCGACTGCCACATCAGCCTTAGGGGTGACGACACCCCTGTGGGTGGGTCAACACATGGGTCGATACCCTTTAAGGGGGGTTGACCGAGGTGTCGACATCCCTCTTGGTGGTCGACCCCCTAGAGCGGGAAACCTGCCGCCACTTTTCATTTTTTGAATTCGAACTATTCTTGATAAAATTCTGACTCATGTGTATATATATATTCTTTCTACGTGTATACAAATTTAAAACTCTCATAACTTCTTCATACGATGTCCGTTTTACGCAAAACAAATGTCTATCTTGACCAGAAATTCGAGACGGACGCAATGGCGCAGTCCGTTTTCCCTTAATTCTGAATATTAAATTAATTATTATTTAATTTATCCTCTTTAATGTTAACAAAATTATGGGGTGTCACATTCTCCCCTACTCAAAGGATTTTGCCCCGAAATCTCTAAGTTGAGAAGAATGCATATCCTTCCATCCATCATCCATCTACTTATCCATCAATCGCTGGTATCCATTGTCCTTAAAGACTTCTAATGCTTATATGAATATATGCAAAGGTGTGTGTATATGTCCCAACACTAATGCGAAGATTAGGCGGTCTACTGATTCAGTTGACCTCCTTCATGCAATGCATGTTAGTGCCATGAATCCAATATATATGTAAATAAACCTAATATAACATGTAAGTTCTATTTATGTGCACACTCATTCGTCCGAATGCAACATCCATGTGGTAATACATCCATTTCCATCCATAAAAGAAAAGAAAATGCACACACATCCATATGCAGTATGTGAGTGATTGAGCCGATCTAGCGCTTAATGTGTGTGTGTATGCGTCCACAGGCAACCACTAGCAAACACTTGTATCCACTTGCATCCATCAAACATAACAAGTCTCAAACACATGTTTACATCCGTAGGATTCCTATCTAAAGGTTGAAAATACTATGGATAAGATATACGCAAATGATAGAAACAAGCACTGACAAAACTTAGGAAAAGGAGTTAAGAACATACCCTCGAAAAGAAAAGGGTACGAAGCACGAATCTTGTCTTCGGTCTCCCAAGTCGCATCCTCTGGGTTATCTCCCTATTGAACCTTTAGCAACTTGATCTCTTTATTGGGTAGCTTCTTAACTTCTGATCCAAGAATACGAGAAGGAACTCACCTGACTGTCACCTCCCGTTCCACTTCTACTTCTTTCAACACACTCGGCTCAACAATTACTGCGGTGTCATGCAGGCATTTCCGCAAATGAGAAATGTGGAAAACATCTTGAATGCCAGACAAATTTTCTGGAAGCTTTACTCTATAGGCCATTTGGCCAATCCTCTCGGTTATGGGAAATGGTCCCACAAACCTAGGCGCCAACTTCCCTACTGACCCAAAGCGAACCACATTCCTCAAAGGTGATACTTTGATAAAAACTAAGTCTTCCACCTCAAACTCGATGTCAGTCCTTCTCTTGTCTGCATAGGACTTCTGCCTATCTTGAGCTATCCTCATCCCCCGTCAAATAAGGTCAATCTATTCTGATGTTTCCTTAACCATATCTGGTCCAAGTAATAATCTTTCTGTAGATTCCCACCAACAGTTGGTGATCTACAGGGTCCCCCGTATAATGCTTCTAAGGGTGCCATGCCGATGCTAGACTGATAGCTGTTGTTATAGGAAAAATTCTATTAAAGGAAGGTGCTCTTCCTAAGTTCCTCCGAAGTCTAGGATACATAGCCTCAAAAGATCTTCAAGAATCCTGTTCACCCTCTCCGTCTGTCCATCGGTCTGAGGATGATAAGCAGTGCTCAAACATAACTATGTACCTAATGCTTCTTGCAAGCTTCTCCTAAATTCACTAGTGAAGATGGGGTCACGATTGCTCACGATGCGGGAAGGTACTCCATGAAGACGAACTATCTCAAGAACATAAATTGTTGCCAACCAAGATGCCATCCTCTTACTCTTAACTGGAATAAAGTGAGCGCTCTTAGTGAGTCTATCTACCACCTTCCAAATACTAGTATTGCCTTTCTTTGACCTAGGCAAACTATCTATAAAATCCATATAGACGATCTCCCATTTCCACTGCAGAACCTCTAACGGATGAAGCAATCCACTGGGCTTCTTTTGCTCACTTTGACTTGCTGGCAAACTAAACACTGAGAAACAAATTCAGCTACATCTTTTTCATCCCAGCCCAAAAGAAACCCATCTTCATGTCTCTATATATCTAGTCCCCACCTGGATGAATAGTCATCTTAGAATGGTGGGCTTCTTCTAGGAATGCCTTTATCAAGCTTCCAGTTTGAGGAACACAAAGCCTTCCATCTCGTCATATCCACCCCTTTTCATCTATGGCATATCTACTGAGGTGACTAGAATTCTCCCCTCTTCTGAGATTATCCATGATGTCTAAAATCTATGGGTCACCTTGTTGCGAAGGTCCTATGTGGTCCATAAGCATTGGTCGCATCTCCAAGGATGCGAAGAAATCAGGCAAAATCTCGATGGAGGGTCTAAAATCAAAAGCTGATACGAAGTCCAAGTTTTTTCTTTCCACAAACAGAGGACTCAGGGCCATTCTCTGCCTATTTAGTGCGTCTGCCACCACATTACCCTTGCCAGGGGTATAAGCGATCTCAAAATCATAAGAAGCTAGAAACTCCATCCACTGTTGTCGCCTTAAATTGAGGTCTTTCTATGAGAACAGATACTTGAGAGATTTATGATCGGTGTATAACTCGAACTTCTCTCTAAGTAAATAATGACGCCACATCTTTAACTGGAATACTATGGCAGCTAGCTCTAGATCATGGGTGGGATAGTTCTTTTCATGAACTCTCAACTGCCTACTCCCATAACATACTACTTTCCCTTCTTGCATCAGAACCGCACCAAGCCCTATACCATAAGCATCAGTGTAAACGATAAACACCTTACTCCCGTTAGGCAAGGTCAAAAATGGGGCTATTGTAAGAGCCCTCTCAATTGTTGGGAAGCAACGCTACAGTCTATATCCTATGAAAATGCCAAGTTCTTCTTCGTCAACCTAGTGAGCAGGGCTTATATCTTTGCGAAGTCCTTAATGAACTTCCTATAGTGACCTGCCAACCCAAGAAAGCTTCTCACCTCTGTTGCACTTTTAGGAATCTCCCAATCTTACACCGCAACTATTTTCGTGGGATCCACAACTATCCCTTCTTTGGGGACGACATGCCCTAATAATCTCACCTCTTTTCTCCAAAAATGGCATTTGGAGAATTTCACCTTAAGCTGATGCGCACGGAGAGTTTTCAAGAGTTCTCTCAAATGTTGGGCATGCTCTTCTTCCCTTTTGGAGAAGATCAAGATATCCTCAACAAAGTACATGACAAATTTGTTTAGAAACTTCCGAAACACCCTATTCATTTGATCAACAAAGTAGGCGTGTGCATTCTTCAGCCCAAAAGGCATAACCAGTCATTCAAAGAAACCATCTGGAGTTCTAAAAGCAGTCTTATCTATGCTGTCCTCCGCCACCCTTAACTGATGAAACCCCGTGGTCGAGTCTAACTGGGAAAATACGAAGGCATCAACAAACTGATCAAATAAATCATAAATCCTTGGAAGCGGATGCCTATTCTTCTCAATGAGTTTATTCAGCTCTCTATAGTCAACAAACAAATGAAGTGAACCATCCGCCTTAGTCATGAATACTACTAGATCAACACATTCAGATATGCTTTGTCTGATAAACCCTTTCTCAAGTAGCTCCCTTACTTGCTTACTCAGCTCCCTCCTTTCCCTCGGAGCCATGTGACGCACTAGCAATGCAACTGGCTTTGCATTGTCCACCAAATATATATATATATATATATATATATGAAAGTCGATCTCACGCCTCGGAGGTAAGCCCCGTACTTCATCAAAAACATCAGAATAATCTCGGACTACTGGAACAGATTGCATGTCATCAATAGATGCATCAAGATACTTTTATAAACTAAGCATAACTGACCCTTGTTGGTCATAAGGAATCTCAAGGGTCCTTCCATGACAAGTCAGAAGCCTAACGACCCTCTTCTCACAATCTAGAATGGCACCATACGTGGTAAGCCAATCCATTCGTAGAATCAACCCATAACCCATAAACCCGAGCACATACGCATTGCATTCAAACTCGATGCCTAATATAGATATCTTCAAACCCTGACAAATCATAGATAAATGGGCCGAACCACTAATAGGGTTTGAAATAACTACGGGATCCACTACCATACTAGTATTAATTGCAGAGATTCATCTACAGAACTTGATATAAATGAATGTGAAGCACCAGAATCAAAAAGTGTTCTAATAGGATGTTTTGAAAGAAAAACTAAACCTTCCACAGAAATTTTTGTATCGATATTAGGAGAACTGGTTGCGAGAGCATGCACCTGCCCTCCAGAAGTTCCGGCCCTTTGACCTTGTCTTGTGATCCTTGTTTCTTTGGGCACTCTCAAGCGTAGTGTTTGACCTCTCCACAATTAAAGAAAGTGTTCTTCCTTCTCTAACAGTCTTTGATCGAGTGATTTTGTTTCCCCCAACTGTGACATTTTCTCTTATCCTTGCCTTTATCATTCTTCCCTCCTTTCTTCTGCTGTTGTTGCTGCCCCTTCTTGGGCCACACCTTCCTATTTTGCGATGTATCCTCAGCCTTTGCTTCCTTCTTTTCTCCCTTGTCTTACTCATGCATTAGGGCCATATCGACAAGCTTTTCAAAAGTGGCCCCCATTGGAATATGAGACATAGCTAACCCATGCAGAGTTTCATTCAGCCCTTTAACAAATCGCAAAGCCATTTTGTGCGGCGTATCCACCAAGTCTAACCCGGACCTTGCTAGCTGGTTAAATTGGTTCACATACTCTTTCACCGTTAGGTTTCCTTATTTGAG
The DNA here is from genome assembly GCA_030737875.1 of Allium sativum. Lineage (NCBI taxonomy): Eukaryota > Viridiplantae > Streptophyta > Magnoliopsida > Asparagales > Amaryllidaceae > Allium > Allium sativum. Next base: position 67,974,065 of record CM060916.1, on the reverse strand, counting down.
TGCTATGAACCCCTCCATCTGCATGCTTCTTTCGACTTGGGAAAGGAATTTCATTTTGAACCTCTATATAAAATATTCCCAAGTTTCCACCGGATGTCCAGCTTGGATGACCTCCTACCAACGTGAGGCTTCGTCTTTCAGTAGCCAGGCGGCTAACTGAACCTTCCTTCTATCCTCTACTTCAAAGATTACAAACAAGTCCTCGGTCTCCTTGTGCCAATTCCGCACTTCTATGAATGCCTCGCTCCCATGGAATGGCTTCCCTCCCATAGCACGTAAGTCTTTGCAGATCTTGGCGAAGTTATCTGCTCTTGGAGGGGGAGGAGGAGGAATGACTGGTGCAGATGGGGGAGGAACGTTTACTTGGCCTTTGGCAGATGCCGTGGCCTCCAAATACCTACGGAACCATCCGGGTATTGCAACGCCCTCTGGTATATTAGGAATGTTTTGTTCCCCAGACATGCTGAAAAAGGAATAATAAGAGATTTAGACAAAGGACCGAAGGATATTACATATGGCTTTTTGGGGAATGTTTTTCAAAGTAGACTTTTCTTTTTGAAAATGCTTTCTTTTAAAACTTTTTTCTTGAAAATAATTTTCAAAAATTTTATCCAATCTAGTAACCTTCAACTGTGATACCAAGTGTGACACCCCACATCCGTTAATGCCACTCACAAAGGGAATGCATTAAGTTTCGTGAAGCATTATAGGTAAACAAACACAGAATATTACAAGATAGATATAATTAAGATAGCAACGGAACTTCAAATTTTTATTTCAAACACAATTCATACAACGTGGTTCAAAATACCATAAGTCACAAAAACAATTACAACAATATAACTTTTGTCTTTTACCATCAGAGTACATAAATACTTAAAAGAAAACATAATTCCCCATATAAAAGAGACAAATCCATAGTAGAGGTAAAAACTTAAGCCAAACTTCGGAAGCAGCTCTAGCAAGATGATATCTGAGTCCTGACTAAGCCCGAGTGTTTCCTCACTGAGAACCTTGAGGGGGGAGGAAGAAAGAAGGAGAAACAAAAGGGTCAGACATAAAGTCTGGCGAGTCTAGTGACTTTTGGCAAGTAAAGAAATAAAAGTAGCATGACAAGCATATAAAGTGGATAAGAGAGATCACTACATAAATGGCAGGTGTGACAAGGTAGACAGGATAAGGTGTATATGCTTCTAATGATTACTCTACACTATTATCAGTATAAATAGAATGAGGTGATCCCTTCCACTATAAGGTGGTAGACTTAGGGCATACGTCTAAATGTACCCAAACCACTACCCTAATCGATCGGCTCCCTACTCCGTAAATACTCTGTGTCGTCCCCACAGTAGGATGTATCATGTCCTAAAGTGGTAACCCCTCAATGATATGCACAACCCCATATCTACAAGTGTCTACGATCGTCTTATCCCCCTCTGCCCGGCTCATGCATGCATATGGCCCGGTCGGTTTGCGTCGTTCGCACTGTCCTCCTCGTTTGGATCTCTTATAATCAATCGGTAAGCGTGCCCCCTCTCCGCCTAATACGGAGTACTTTATTTGATACCTACTCCGGGTTACTGACTGAAATGGGCCCCACGGAATATGATACAAGCTCTACCCTTTGTCTTGTATCCCGCACTAGGTTTTCACTGACTATGTATACCACTAGGTGTCTTTAATTACATAGCCCTATTATTTCTACAAGTTATGCTTAACCTAAAAGGTGTCTTTAATTACATAACTTTATTATTTCCTCTGGTTATGTATACCACTAGGTGTCTTTAATTATGGCTGTCAATGAGTACCCGAAAAATCCGATATCCGTCCGAATCCGTATCCGAAATATCCGTTATCCGGCATCATCCGAAAAGCGGATATGGGTATCCGATATCCAAAAAGCTTTTCGGATACGTATATGGTTATAGTGGTATTCGTATCCAAAAAATATCCGTCCGACTAATTGATGTAATATATATTACTCAAAACAGAAAAATAGAGTTAATAATTATTTTGTAAATGTTGGATTTTACTGTAATATAAATTTTTGTCCATTTTTAGTGAAAAATGATAGTTTTAGTGTTTAATTTTGGAATATTTTTGGATATGCTTATGGATATTAGTAAAAAAAACAATGTTTCATCATCACTTTTTTTTATTTTTTGGTTTTTTACAATAATTAATATAAAATTATTTTATGTTTATCCAAACATTTTTATTTATAATCTTAAATTTATTAATTACAAGCGGAGTGGATAAATATCCGATATCCGTCTGTATCCGAAAATTAAGCAGATACGGATATTCGATATCTGAAAATTAAACAGATACGGATATCAGATATCCGAAAACAATTTCGGCTACCAATACAGATATGGCACTATCCATATCCGAAAGCATCCGTTGACAACCCTTTCTTTAATTACATAGCCTTATAGGGTTAAGTTGTGGGCCTATATGTAAATATTACCCACCTCCTCCAGATTTGCTTAACGCATCCACTATCCAATCAATTTACTTAACCCTAACTTTAGTTCACAATCATATAATCCCTATTGATTAGATTTGGTTAAGTAGCCCAATTTATTAACATGTCCATTTATGGTTTATAATGGGCTAGACCTCCCACATTAGGCCTTCAACGTGTAGATGTTGGATATGCCGGTCGAGTCCGAGCAGACTTATTCCACATTTGGGCCAAACCTCGTGTCATATCTCAATTCGTATTTGCGCACTTAGACCTCTCACATTAGGTTCAACATTAGTGGCTGCTGGATATGCCGGTCGGGTCCGGGCAGACTTCCACCACTAGTGCAACCTAACCTCGTGTCATAAGTGCAATTACAATTCCTAATTGTAATTATTAGACATTCCATTTTTATCTAACTCTTACCTATGTCGTAATAGGTGATTATGTCCCCACTTCCCCCTTTTGAATTATATGTCCAACTCATGTTTATATTCAAATTATGCGAATACTAACCTTTTTCCCTCCATGTTCCCTAACTAGCGTGTTCACACGATTTACGGCATGTATAGGCTAAATAATAGCCTAATCACAAACGATAAAAAGGGAAGGTAATGGAAATACGACTAAGGTGAATGTTCTAACATAGTTAGTATAAACATATACTAACATGGTGAACATATAAGCATAGATCTAATGAACTTGTGGCAGCTAACTAGTTGTAACATAGCAAAGGTGATAAGATGAACATGACAAGATCTAAATTTAATTTAGATGTCCAAAAAGTTCGGATCTAATATGAGAAGCACAAGTAGATCCAAATAATAAACTAGATCTAATTAATAATTTAGGTGTCCACATAATACAGATCTAATAGATAAAAATAGATCTAACAAATAAGGATTAAGTTCTACATCATAGAATTTCCACATAATTTAGATCTAATAGTTTATAAGTAGATCTACACAATTAAGGTTTAAGATTCACATCATGGCATGTGATAGGAGTTATAACAGATCTAACAAGATAAAGATTTAGATCAATAGTTAAAATAGATCTAGCACAAACCATAGAATTCCATAAGGGTTACAACAGATCCAACGAGATAGAGATTTAGATCCAAATCCTAACCAATTCAGAATGTCATATGTTCATGGTTTATGTAGTAACCCGCATTTTTAGCTGTTGAATAATTTATCTATTTGATTATCAAATATCGATTTATCGATATTGAGAACGTGAATTAAATCATATTGAATATTTAATTAAGATTTATAATGAATAATATATTATGATGTCGAAATAATCGGAAATAGTGAAATTCACAATATCATGTGAATTGAATAGCATAGGAGATTTGGTGGAGTTTCGATTCGAAATATAATAACGAATATATTCAATCGACAACAGTTTGAACGTATAATTATAATATATTTATAAACGAGCTCGAAATGGCATTGCAGTTCGCTATTTGGCGATTTGAACTTCAACTGAATATACAGGGTTCGTTTTAAATCGGATTTCTGTGAAACAAGAAACGTGTGGAGCTGGTGGAGTATATCTTTCTAGTGGAAGAGAAAAATTGGGATTTCGTCGGATAGATTTTGATTTATGGCCAAATCAAATTTTAGAAAAGTCGCTATGGAATTCCTTTGTAATTTATAACGATTTATATAAGGAATTTCAATATAAATTGAATATCAATATGATATGGATTCGGAATATCGAGCTATAAATCCATATATGAATATATTTGAGCTGTGGTATATTCTATGTGGATATCTACGATAATATTAATTCATTAATATTTAATCTAATTTATTTAAATATATTTATATATTTAAATAGGCTATTTAGAGCGTAAAAAAAAGCCACTTTTGCAAACGAAGTCGAAATTCGACGAAACCAGTTTTGTTAGATCCGCAATGTCAAATTATTGTTAGATTTCCAGTTTCGTGATTTTTAGAGGCACTGTGTGGCCGTACGGATTTTTAGAGTGTTAAACAGTCAGTATTTTGACGGTTAAAAATACGCTGTGTGAGCATACAAAGTCGGAATTCGACGAAACCTGTTTCGTTGGGACCGTAATGTCGAACCCTACCTACATGTCCAGTTTCGTGATTTTTAGGTACCATGTGTGATCACAAGAATTTTTTTGAGACAAATACAGATAGCGTAGAAGTAAAAACGAATATTATAATCGAATATAATTTTATAAAATCTACCTATAAAATCCTACAAACCCTTAACCTAATTTCTAAAATTCCAAAGTCAACAGAAGGAGCCGCCTCCATTTTATTTCTTCCAACGTGAATATTTCCTCTTTTGAAAATCATAATCAATTCATAGAAAATGTTATAAATTCCCAAAGTTGTATGTATGGGTTTGTGGTGTATTTCTCTTCATTTTGATGTGGGTTTTGTGGTGTTCGAATCCCTTTCCGTCGAAGTCTGGGTGTTCACCGAAAACTAGGGTTTGAGTTTGGATCAAAACGATGAGGCATTGGTTCAATTCGAGGTCATTTTTGGGTTCAGCGAAGGAATCCGCACCTCATGTGCTAACTTGGTGGTTTCCGATGGGGATTTGGTGTCGTGACCTGTAGCGAGCGTGAGCTCTGGTCTGAACGACGGAAAGTGGATGAGGGGTGCGAGCTGATACTTTTTGGTATGGTGGCGTTGAGATTTCGAAGGAGGAAATTTTGGTGTATTTATTGTGATTTTAAATGGAAGGGAGGAGGTACGGTTTTGAGCTAAACTCTGGAAATGGCCATCGAAGGATGCCTGGAGGTCATGGCATTTGTTTGTTGGAGAAGACGGGTCACGTGGGTATGGGCCGAGAGGAAGTTAAGCCCAATAAACCATTTAGCCTAGTCAATTTAAAATCCTTTTAAATATTGTATAAACTTGTAAATATCGTAACTCCGTCATACATTATCAGAATCAGATGAAACAAGATCCGTTGGGACCGTATGGACGAGAGCTTCACAATGAAGCTGACTGGGAGTGGATTGGTGTTCGTTACAATTTATGGCGAAATAAATTGTCCGTCTAAATCAAAGACAGTTAATCGTTTTTAACGATAACAGTCCAATGTGAGTAAAACTCACCAACTCTGAACAGTTATATCTTTATAATGTATTTTTAGAACTGTTAATCATCTGGTGATTGTTGTGTGTTGGTTGATTGATTGAACTGCTAGTCAGTTAGTGAAAATTATATATATATGTAATTATATATATATATATAAACCGTTAAATATTTATATATTGATTCTACTATCAGAATAATTTATATTGAACTGAAAGTGATGATAATCATATTATGTAACATCTGTGGATGCAGGGAGACAGGTTGGAGGAATCCGACTGGATTCCTCAACAGTTATTTTATTGATTTTCATATATTTTGATATATGATGTGAATTATAACCTGTTGTTGATTGTGTGTGTATGGACGATATTGAACATCATGATTTGATATGATTGAATACCATAACATACCGAAATGTTGATAAGGGGATTTTCAAAGTGATATTGAAAACAGAATATTTATAAATTGGAATATTTATGAATAAGAGATATTTATAAATATAAATATTTATAAATAAGGAATATTTATAAATTGGGATATTTATAAATAGGAGATATTTTAAAAAGGAAAATAAAATTCAAAACATTTCTTTTTGAATGGAAAGGCCTGTGTGGCGAGTTTGGGGATTTTCCCGATGCTCCCGATACAAAGGAGGTTATGGCGAATTTTCCCGGGAAATTAAGGAGTTAGAATATTTCAAGAATAAATTTGAAAAGGGAATATTTGTAAACCATTTACAAATAGAATTGAAAAGGAAACGTTAGAAAAGGGAAATCATTTTTAAAGTGTAGAACCGTTTTTAAAAGTAAATCTTTTCAAATGAATAAAACGTTGTTAAAAAGGAAATCTTTATAAAGTGAATAAAGTAAATCGAATATTGACATTCGAAAGGAGTTAATCGAATATGGTATTCGAAGTTAGTTAATCGAATATGGTATTCGAAGTTAGTTAATCGAATATGGTATTTGAAAGTTAGTTAATCGAATATGTTATTCGAAAGGGGTTAGTCAAGTCGAGTTAGTCAAGTCGAGTTAGTCAAATAGAGTTAACCCGTTAGAGTTAATCAGTTAGAGTTAACCAGTTGGAGTTAATTAGTTAGAGTGAATCGATTAGAGTTAAAACGAACTAGAGTTAATCAAATATAGTTATTTGAGACAGAGTTAGTCAAACATAGTATTCAGGGTAAGTTACCATCTTGTACGACTGCTAGCGTAATTCGCAGGGCTGTAAATAGCCTACGGCGGTCGGATGTTTCCTGAGGGAGTCAGGCGTAACCATTGTGATCGCTGCGATCTAGAGTCAAGCGAATGGAGTTTAATCGAATATTAGCTATTCAATAGGAGTTAATCGAGTTGAGAAATAAGTTAAGTTAAATAAGTTGAGTTGATCGGGTGGTTCGACCAAGTTAGTCAAGCCTAGTTAATCGAATCGAATTGGTCGAACCAAGTAAGTCGAGTTAGTCGAGTCAAGTTAAGTTAGTCGAGTTAAGTTCGTCGAGTTAAATAAATCGATGTTAGTTTCATCGAAAGGAGTTATCGATGTTAGTTTCATCGAAAGGAGTTATCGATGTTAGTTTCATCGAAAGGAGTTATCGATGTTAGTTTCATCGAAAGGAGTTATCGATGTTAGTTTAATCGGAGTGAGATTTTCAAATATGAGATATTTGAAAAGGAAGAGTTATCGAATATTAGTTATTTAAAGAGAGATTTTCGAATATCGTTTATTCGAAAGAAGTTAATCGAATATAGCTTATTCGAAGAAGAATTAATCAAATAGAGATTTCTCGAAGAAAGTTAATCGGCAAATTCGATTATATCGAATTCAGGAAAGTACTTATACTTTCTAGTGTTTAAATAGAGATTTATTTATTTATAAATAAATAAGTGTTAGGTTAATTATTCACTAATAAGAATAGAAGTTATAATTAAGGTTAGATAATTCGAAAGTAGGGATTATAACGTTATCGTTATAACCAATGTTTTAAATATAGAAGTGGATCAGTAAAATTGAATCCGAGAAAGGCGTAAAGAAGTTGTAAAAAATTTAAAAGATAAACTTTGACCATTTCGAAGTTATAACGTTGTTCAGTTAAGGTCTGAGATGTAATTATACCCCAACTTGAGTGACTTCCTTCTTAACTAAGAAATGGTAAGGTTTGATCGTAAAGGAGTTTTGGAAATGTTTTCCAAACGAGAATCAGAAATGTTTTCTGATAAAAGAAAATAAGAATTTAGAATACAGGGAAACAGGAGATAAGTAAATAAATGAACTAAAGAGATTTATGTTAAATGATGTTTGTTCGATATAATTTCCATTTGGAAATAATATCGTTGTTTGCACACTTGTTTGTCTTTGATAGTTAACTCACCGACTATCGAAGTTTTGACCATTTTAACGTTGTTAATATGGAGAGACCGGTTGGATTATTATTCAAAGAACCACTCTGTATTGGCATAAGCGGCGTGAATCATATATGCCAAAGATAATTGAAGACGGAGTAAAATGCAAGGGCTATCCTGTTTACAGAATAGTGCCTTCGGTTTGTCCAGTCCCAGGACAACTTGTATGGATGAAGGTCTGACAGAGTATATTCAATGGATCGCGTAAGTTGATCTGTTCAAACGTATTCACGTTTGGTGGCGGAGGAATTCGTTTCTCTTAGCTGTATACCCGTGTTATTTTTGGATAAGTCAATTTGTGATTTGGCGGGTATGACGATGTGACATTTCTAAGTGAATGAAGATGGATGTCTGACATAGTATTTCCAGACGATCACGTACATTGATTTCTTCAACTATACCAAGAGTGGAAGCGGAGAAGGAAAACTTCTTTTAGCTGACACGTAATGTACTGTTGTAAACGTCAATTAGTGATTTCGATGGATTTGACAGTGTAGCATTCGAATTGAATCTGATGTAATGATAAAGCGTAGCTTCTAGCCTCATCAACCGGTAAATGACAGAAATCGGGCAGGCAGCATGGCTAAGTCGGTCGCACCGAAGTAGGGTGTATAATCACCTATCTAGTGAATATTCATTTGTTTCTTAAATCTATCAATGTTGTCCCATATATATATACGGGAACGGTTGCTGATCCCAACCGTTGGTGATGTACATTCGATACACTCAAGCGAAATGAGTGGTCGGTCATGTGTGGCTGAGTTGCAAGATGTTCTTGTTGAACTCCAGTGTATCGTTCCTAGAGTACACTGATCGGAAGGTGGTTCCATACCTTGTCATAGTTGGAAATCCAATCATCCAATACGTGCTTGCGATTTTGATTGTATACTATATATGTAGTAACGTGAGATGCAAGCGTTTCTGCTAGATTGATATTTATTTGTACTTAGACATTATTATAATATCAGAATGATATTGCTTTGAAAAGTTATTTGGATTCTCATAAGGGAAAAACCCGTTCCATTATGCGGCGTGGTCTTATGAGATATCATACCTGTTTAAATGATTTGAGTTTATTCATACCAGTCCCATGACTGACCCGGAGTTTATTTTGTTGTTTTCCCTAAACTCTTGGGTGCCTAAATTTGTACGGGCAGTTAAGTAGTCGGGATTTTACAGATACACTTGGAGAGCTTGGAGCAGGAGGCTTCAGGATTCTATAGCTATTATTATTTCCGCTGTTGTTGTAAGTGCTGTACTTTGATAAGTGCTATTGTATACATATACTGATGTTATTTCAAAGTTATGTTATATTTTATTCGTTCCGCTGTGAGATTCGTGTTTACTCTGATGATGATGTTCTTCTTCTTCTTCTATTCTATAAGTTCTATCTTATCTATCCTCACCCTCTATCTTCTTTCTATTAGTTTCTTGAATTTCTAGTTTAAATTGGGGTTGGACTTGTGTTTTTGGTCAGCTCAAATTGGACCGGATTTTCGGGTCACTACATTGGTATCAGAGCATTGGTTTAGTTAACACCTTGGCTCTGTGGCGTGATTCAGTAGAGATGGGATTAGTAATATCCTGGACTGAGTTTGAGTGTATATATACGAGTGCGTATTTGTTAGTTAATATAAAGTGATTTATATTGTGGAGATTTATTGGTTGAGTGGCTTATTAATTCTGGTCGATCAGTTTGATCCACTGTATCGGTAGGAGTTTTATAAACACTTGAACACGATGAACCGACATGGTATGTTTTGAAATTAACATAGTATAATTGGTTGTGTTGGTTGTTAGTATAATCAAATGAGGTTATAAGAAGTGAAATGGTTATGTAAATAACTGATCAGAATTCATATAAGTAAAGTATATGAAATGAGATGAAGTAAATCTGAATTTAAATCAGATTGGAATTAAAATAAGGAATTTTAAGTTCCTGGGAGATTTTGAAATGTTATCAAAATGGAAGTATTTGGTAATGATTTTGAAAATGAATATAGTATTGAACTCACTTTGATCGCTGGAAAATAATTCTGATGATGGTGTACACATCATCAGTGTGATTTTCGAGTTATAAGTGACGGATTACTACCCAAGATTTTATTTTCAAATTTGTTTTGCGAAAACAAGTTGTTTAAGAATTCAAATATTTTGAATCGGTATTATGATTTCAAATTGACTTGAAATAAGAGCCCAGGGATTTAAATTCTAGAATTTAAAATTTAACTTGTTAAGTTAAGTAAAACTGGGTTGATAAGAGAATAATCTGAAATGGAATTTCATTGATGAGTTAAGAATTTGAAATTGATATCGGAGTTTGAATGGAATTTGGTTTAGATATAACCGAATGATTGGATTTGAGAATAAATCGATTTGAGTTGATTGGAATGACATCGGTATATGTTGAAGTGATAACAGATTGAAGGGATATAATGATATGCCCGACAAAAAGGTACCATTTTATATTTGATATGAGTCTGAGATTTTGATGAGCCGAATTGGCAAGCCGCTTGGCTGTTTGATTTTCTTTTGGGGTTAAAGAAGGCCCAGAGAGGCGAGTTGAAATTTGAGGTATCGACCAGTACAAAGGAGGTGCTGGCAAAATTTTTCGAAAAGTTAAGGTGTTAGAAAATTTTCAGAATTTTTGAAAATTTAGTTAGTCGGAATAAATTAATATTTTAGTCGATATTAATTGGTTCAGTTGAAACCATAGATAAGAGGTAATCAGATAAATTTTTACCCAGTGGATAGGGTCGTCCCCTAGCTTAGCAATTTCGAGGACGAAATTTTTTTAAGGGGGGAAGATTGTAGTAACCCGCATTTTTAGCTGTTGAATAATTTAACTATTTGATTATCAAATATCGATTTATCGATATTGAGAACGTGAATTAAATCATATTGAATATTTAATTAAGATTTATAATGAATAATATATTATGATGTCGAAATTATCGGAAATAGTGAAATTCACAATATCATGTGAATTGAATAGCATACGAGATTTGGTGGAGTTTCGATTCGAAATATAATAACGAATATATTCAATCGACGACAGTTTGAACGTATAATTATAATATATTTATAAACGAGCTCGAAATGGCACTGCAATTCGCTATATGGCGATTTGAACTTCAACTGAATATACAGGGTTCGTTTTAAATCGGATTTCTGTGAAACAAGAAACGTGCGGAGCTGGTGGAGTATATCTTTCTAGTGGAAGAGAAAAATTGGGATTTCGTCGGATAGATTTTGATTTATGGCCAAATCAAATTTTAGAAAAGTCGCTATGGAATTCCTTTGTAATTTATAACGATTTATATAAGGAATTTCAATATAAATTGAATATCGATATGATATGGATTCGGAATATCGAGCTATAAATCCATATATGAATATATTTGAGCTGTGGTATATTCTATGTGGATATCTACGATAATATTAATTCATTAATATTTAATCTAATTTATTTAAATATATTTATATATTTAAATAGGCTATTTAGAGCGTTAAAAAAAAGCCACTTTTGCAAACGAAGTCGAAATTCGACGAAACCAGTTTTGTTAGATCCGCAATGTCAAATTATTGTTAGATTTCCAGTTTCGTGATTTTTAGAGGCACTGTGTGGCCGTACGGATTTTTAGAGTGTTAAACAGTCAGTATTTTGACGGTTAAAAATACGCTGTGTGAGCATACAAAGTCGGAATTCGACGAAACCTGTTTCGTTGGGACCGTAATGTCGAACCCTAGCTACATGTCCAGTTTCGTGATTTTTAGGTACCATGTGTGATCACAAGAATTTTTTTGAGACAAATACAGATAGCGTAGAAGTAAAAACGAATATTATAATCGAATATAATATTATAAAATCTACCTATAAAATCCTACAAACCCTTAACCTAATTTCTAAAATTCCAAAGTCAACAGAAGGAGCCGCCTCCATTTTATTTCTTCCAACGTGAATATTTCCTCTTTTGAAAATCATAATCAATTCATAGAAAATGTTATAAATTCCCAAAGTTGTATGTATGGGTTTGTGGTGTATTTCTCTTCATTTTGATGTGGGTTTTGTGGTGTTCGAATCCCTTTCCGTCGAAGTCTGGGTGTTCACCGAAAACTAGGGTTTGAGTTTGGATCAAAACGATGAGGCATTGGTTCAATTCGAGGTCATTTTTGGGTTCAGCGAAGGAATCCGCACCTCATGTGCTAACTTGGTGGTTTCCGATGGGGATTTGGTGTCGTGACCTGTAGCGAGCGTGAGCTCTGGTCTGAACGACGGAAAGTGGATGAGGGGTGCGAGCTGATACTTTTTGGTATGGTGGCGTTGAGATTTCGAAGGAGGAAATTTTGGTGTATTTATTGTGATTTTAAATGGAAGGGAGGAGGTACGGTTTGGAGCTAAACTCTGGAAATGGCCATCGAAGGATGCCTGGAGGTCACGGCATTTGTTTGTTGGAGAAGACGGGTCACGTGGGTATGGGCCGAGAGGAAGTTAAGCCCAATAAACCATTTAGCCTAGTCAATTTAAAATCCTTTTAAATATTGTATAAACTTGTAAATATCGTAACTCCGTCATACATTATCAGAATCAGATGAAACAAGATCCGTTGGGACCGTATGGACGAGAGCTTCACAATGAAGCTGACTGGGAGTGGATTGGTGTTCGTTACAATTTATGGCGAAATAAATTGTCCGTCTAAATCAAAAACAGTTAATCGTTTTTAACGATAAGAGTCCAATGTGAGTGAAACTCACCAACTCTGAACAGTTATATCTTTATAATGTATTTTTAGAACTGTTAATCATCTGGTGATTGTTGTGTGTTGGTTGATTGATTGAACTGCTAGTCAGTTAGTGAAAATTATATATATATGTAATTATATATATATAAACCGTTAAATATTTATATATTGATTCTGCTATCAGAATAATTTATATTGAACTGAAAGTGATGATAATCATATTGTGTAACATCTGTGGATGCAGGGAGACAGGTTGGAGGAATCCGACTGGATTCCTCAACAGTTATTTTATTGATTTTCATATATTTTGATATATGATGTGAATTATAACCTGTTGTTGATTGTGTGTGTATGGACGATATTGAACATCGTGATTTGATATGGTTGAATACCATAACATACTGAAATGTTGATAAGGGGATTTTCAAAGTGATATTGAAAACAGAATATTTATAAATTGGAATATTTATGAATAAGAGATATTTATAAATATAAATATTTATAAATAAGGAATATTTATAAATTGGGATATTTATAAATAGGAGATATTTTAAAAAGGAAAATAAAATTCAAAACATTTCTTTTTGAATGGAAAGGCCTGTGTGGCGAGTTTGGGGATTTTCCCGATGCTCCCGATACAAAGGAGGTTATGGCGAATTTTCCCGGGAAATTAAGGAGTTAGAATATTTCAAGAATAAATTTGAAAAGGGAATATTTGTAAACCATTTACAAATAGAATTGAAAAGGAAACGTTAGAAAAGGGAAATCATTTTTAAAGTGTAGAACCGTTTTTAAAAGTAAATCTTTTCAAATGAATAAAACGTTGTTAAAAAGGAAATCTTTATAAAGTGAATAAAGTAAATCGAATATAGACATTCGAAAGGAGTTAATCGAATATGGTATTCGAAGTTAGTTAATCGAATATGGTACTCGAAGTTAGTTAATCGAATATGGTATTCGAAAGTTAGTTAATCGAATATGTTATTCGAAAGGGGTTAATCAAGTCGAGTTAGTCAAATAGAGTTAACCCGTTAGAGTTAATCAGTTAGAGTTAACCAGTTGGAGTTAATTAGTTAGAGTGAATCGATTAGAGTTAAAACGAACTAGAGTTAATCAAATATAGTTATTTGAGACAGAGTTAGTCAAACATAGTATTCAGGGTAAGTTACCATCTTGTACGACTGCTAGCGTAATTCGCAGGGCTGTAAATAGCCTACGGCGGTCGGATGTTTCCTGAGGGAGTCAGGCGTAACCATTGTGATCGCTGCGATCTAGAGTCAAGCGAATGGAGTTTAATCGAATATTAGCTATTCAATAGGAGTTAATCGAGTTGAGAAATAAGTTAAGTTAAATAAGTTGAGTTGATCGGGTGGTTCGACCAAGTTAGTCAAGCCTAGTTAATCGAATCGAATTGGTCGAACCAAGTAAGTCGAGTTAGTCGAGTCAAGTTAAGTTAGTCGAGTTAAGTTCGTCGAGTTAAATAAATCGATGTTAGTTTCATCGAAAGGAGTTATCGATGTTAGTTTCATCGAAAGGAGTTATCGATGTTAGTTTCATCGAAAGGAGTTATCGATGTTAGTTTCATCGAAAGGAGTTATCGATGTTAGTTTCATCGAAAGGAGTTATCGATGTTAGTTTAATCGGAGTGAGATTTTCAAATATGAGATATTTGAAAAGGAAGAGTTATCGAATATTAGTTATTTAAAGAGAGATTTTCGAATATCGTTTATTCGAAAGAAGTTAATCGAATATAGCTTATTCGAAGAAGAATTAATCAAATAGAGATTTCTCGAAGAAAGTTAATCGGCAAATTCGATTATATCGAATTCGGGAAAGTACTTATACTTTCTAGTGTTTAAATAGAGATTTATTTATTTATAAATAAATAAGTGTTAGGTTAATTATTCACTTATAAGAATAGAAGTTATAATTAAGGTTAGATAATTCGAAAGTAGGGATTATAACGTTATCGTTATAACCAATGTTTTAAATATAGAAGTGGATCAGTAAAATTGAATCCGAGAAAGGCGTAAAGAAGTTGTAAAAAATTTAAAAGATAAACTTTGACCATTTCGAAGTTATAACGTTGTTCAGTTAAGGTCTGAGAGGTAATTATACCCCAACTTGAGTGACTTCCTTCTTAACTAAGAAATGGTAAGGTTTGATCGTAAAGGAGTTTTGGAAATGTTTTCCAAACGAGAATCAGAAATGTTTTCTGATAAAAGAAAATAAGAATTTAGAATACAGGGAAACAGGAGATAAGTAAATAAATGAACTAAAGAGATTTATGTTAAATGATGTTTGTTCGATATAATTTCCATTTGGAAATAATATCGTTGTTTGCACACTTGTTTTTCTTTGATAGTTAACTCACCGACTATCGAAGTTTTGACCATTTTAACATTGTTAATATGGAGAGACCGGTTGGATTATTATTCAAAGAACCACTCTGTATTGGCATAAGCGGCGCGAATCATATATGCCAAAGATAATTGAAGACGGAGTAAAATGCAAGGGCTATCCTGTTTACAGAATAGTGCCTTCGGTTTGTCCAGTCCCAGGACAACTTGTATGGATGAAGGTCTGACAGAGTATATTCAATGGATCGCGTAAGTTGATCTGTTCAAACGTATTCACGTTTGGTGGCGGAGGAATTCGTTTCTCTTAGCTGTATACCCGTGTTATTTTTGGATAAGTCAATTTGTGATTTGGCGGGTATGACGATGTGACATTTCTAAGTGAATGAAGATGGATGTCTGACATAGTATTTCCAGACGATCACGTACATTGATTTCTTCAACTATACCAAGAGTGGAAGCGGAGAAGGAAAACTTCTTTTAGCTGACACATAATGTACTGTTGTAAACGTCAATTAGTGATTTCGATGGATTTGACAGTGTAGCATTCGAATTGAATCTGATGTAATGATAAAGCGTAGCTTCTAGCCTCATCAACCGGTAAATGACAGAAATCGGGCAGGCAGCATGGCTAAGTCGGTCGCACCGAAGTAGGGTGTATAATCACCTATCTAGTGAATATTCATTTGTTTCTTAAATCTATCAATGCTGTCCCATATATATATACGGGAACGGTTGCTGATCCCAACCGTTGGTGATGTACATTCGATACACTCAAGCGAAATGAGTGGTCGGTCATGTGTGGCTGAGTTGCAAGATGTTCTTGTTGAACTCCAGTGTATCGTTCCTAGAGTACACTGATCGGAAGGTGGTTCCATACCTTGTCATAGTTGGAAATCCAATCATCCAATACGTGCTTGCGATTTTGATTGTATACTATATATGTAGTAACGTGAGATGCAAGCGTTTCTGCTAGATTGATATTTATTTGTACTTAGACATTATTATAATATCAGAATGATATTGCTTTGAAAAGTTATTTGGATTCTCATAAGGGAAAAACCCGTTCCGTTATGCGGCGTGGTCTTATGAGATATCATACCTGTTTAAATGATTTGAGTTTATTCATACCAGTCCCATGACTGACCCGGAGTTTATTTTGTTGTTTTCCCTAAACTCTTGGGTGCCTAAATTTGTACGGGCAATCAAGTAGTCGGGATTTTACAGATACACTTGGAGAGCTTGGAGCAGGAGGCTTCAGGATTCTATAGCTATTATTATTTCCGCTGTTGTTGTAAGTGATGTACTCTGATAAGTGCTATTGTATACATATACTGATGTTATTTCAAAGTTATGTTATATTTTATTCGTTCCGCTGTGAGATTCGTGTTTACTCTGATGATGATGTTCTTCTTCTTCTTCTATTCTATAAGTTCTATCTTATCTATCCTCACCCTCTATCTTCTTTCTATTAGTTTCTTGAATTTCTAGTTTAAATTGGGGTTGGACTTGTGTTTTTGGTCAGCTCAAATTGGACCGGATTTTCGGGTCACTACAGTTTACAATGGATTTGATATAATTTAGGCATATGAACAAATCCAAGTCATAGTCATGTCATATTTACTTTTAAATATTCAAATCTAAAAGAAAATAGAAACTCACACTGTTAGGATTAGAAAATATTAGAAGAATGGATCTTGAATCTCTAGATTTGATTTGCAAAGCTGAAAGTTGTAGGGGATTAAAAAATCCAATTCAGTTCAGACACCGGCAGAGTTTAGCCACCATGAATTCTCAATGGAGAAAATACGAGAAATGGCCACGTATATATAGCTGCCAAACCCCTGAAACCGACTGCCACATCAGCCCTCGGGGTGTCAACACCCTTGTGGGTGGGTCTAGCCATCTGTCGACACCCCTTAAAGGGGTCGACCCCGGTGTTGACACCCCTCTAGAGGGGTCGACCCCCTAGAGCGGGAAATCGGATGCCACTTTTCATTTTTCAAATTGGAACTGTTCTGGATAAAATTCTGACTCATCTCTGACCCATGTGTATATATATATTCTTTCTGCGCGTATACAAATTTATAACTCTCATAACTTCTTCATACAATGTCCGTTTTACGCAAACCAAATGTCTATCTTGACCAGAATTTCGAGATAGACGCAATGGCACAGTTTGTTTTCCTTAATCCTGAATATTAAATTAATTATCATTTAATTTATCCTCTTTAATGTTAACTAAATTATGGGGTGTTACAAAACCCATATCCTTCCTCTTCGTTCAACCATTTGCCAATTTCACCCAGTACCTCGCCACCTTTCAAACCCACAACTATAAACGATAATCATACCAGAGACATCACTGTTTCCTACTGCTGAACTAAACACCCGCTGCTCTTTTGTTTTGTTCTAGGAAATGTCCATCAACGAAATTTGTTTCCATCCGAACTCCCCTCATACCCCACATTTTATCTTGTAACAGCCTGCATACACCCTTTCTTCCTTGTTTAAATCGTCTGCACCTAGCTGCCTCAAACGAAAACATGATCGAACATTAAACCATTGTTGTTCACGTCATAAAACCCAAAATGTGGCCAGTTGTGACGCCATTTCCTCCCTCTATGCACCGCCATTCTCAAACCCAAAACTACCAGACTCCTCCTTCTCACAAGGCTATCACCTCATCCTATTTACCTCCCATTCACATGCAACAATAAATTCGCGTTTCCAACATCTCTAGTAATCAACAAGGATGCAACATTTTTACTTCCAATCAATTCCCTAAAAATCACAGTCTATGTTATTCATCCCTACAAATCCAAATCTACATCATGCAACTCGAATTTCTGCTAGCAGTTTCCCAAAATCGACAAACCCTAATTCGTTGTATAAAAAATGACGGCGAAAAGGGATCGAACTATAAAAGATTAATTTCTATAAAAGAGCAAATTATGTGGAGCTCGAATGTATGAGTGTCAAGATTTATGGGGATTTATTTGATTTTGGATGATTTTCGGAAGAGAACAATTTCATTTTGTGTCATTAACCGGAGAAAATTGAAGTGTGAACGGGGAAAAGAAAACAAGGGTTGGGAATTTTAGGATTGATCGACGGAATTTATAAATGAAAGTAATATTAATTTATTGAATTTTTTTATTAATTTTTAATAGTTCATGTCTAACGCTATATCTTGTTTGACGTTTTAATTTCTTGTGACTACGTACGACTCCACTTTCGATGAAAATTGATATGCGGCCATAGTTTGAAAATCCGAACCCAATGAAACTTGTTTCGTTTAAATCGAAGCCCGTTTGTAAAAATAGCGGAATTTTGAATATTAAATATATTGATTGATTCACGCTCACAAACTCACAAAATAATACCAATTGGCTCGAAACTTGAAATCTTATTATAACTAAATATTCTGGACACGATGAAACTAGTTTCGTCTAATTCTGAGATTGTTTGGTTAAGCTCATTTTTTAATTTACAACGTAAATCAATATGCGTTTATATAGCACACAATCTTAAAAATAACTCAAATTGACTCCAAACTAGAAATCTTACAATAATTAACCACTACGAATTTTATAAAATTGGTTTTGTTGAAATTGGAGATCATTTGAAAATTAGTATTCTTAACTTCCAAATTAAATCGATAAAACGATTAAATAAAAATCTAGGCGTTTACGCTTCGCATGATCAAACAGTAAGTCCAATCGATACAAACATTGAAGTTCTATAATAGCTTACTAATACTTATCCAATGAAAATGATTTCTTCAAAAACAGAGGTCGTCTGCACAAAGGCTATATTTAAGGCACCAATATAATATTAATAAATCCAAAAACAACTCAGTTTAATAATAATAAATTATTATTATCGTATATGTCTGAAAACATCATATAGCTCCAAAATAAACGTATTTGGACTTATAACTTGTTATTTCAAATTAGAACAACGTTCGGATTATTTAAAATTAATTAATTTATATATTAAATCGTTATAATTTATAAACGATTCCATAGCGACTTTCTAAAAATTTGATTTGGACATAACTCGCAATCTACAAGATGAAATCTCAATTTTTCTATTTCATTAGAAAAATATAGTTTAATAGATTCAAACATTTCTTGCTTTAAAGAAATCCGACTTATATTGGATCATGTATATTCAATTGAAGGTCAAAACATAATATCACGAACTACCACAACATTACGAGCTCGTTTTAAATTTAATTATAAATTTTACTTTCAAATGTCGTTTTAATTAATAAATTCCTTATAAAAATCATTTTATATTTCCAATATAACAATTAAGAAAATTTAAGTGTTTAAAATTAACGGCTAAAAATCCAAGTCATTACATTCCTTCCCCCTTAAAAGAATTTTGTCCCCGAAGTTACTAATGTAGAAAAATGTTACCAACCCATTAACTAATTAAAAATCTTTTGGTTCTTTTTAACTGAACCAATTAATTCTAGTTAAAATATTAATTCATTTTTACTAACAAAAATTTCAAAAATCCTGAAAAGTTATATGCATCGACCCATAAGGTCAGAAAAATCAATTCATAAGCCAAATTTTGTATTTTTGCGTAGGTGTATCTTATATAAGCGTTATTAAGTGAACTCGCTTAATTCGTATGCAATTTACGTAGCCATACCCAAGCCAATGGCTCCAGGTACCTATACATACTCAATTCAATATGTGAGTTTCAATAACTTGATGTTTAAATAATCATTCATGCCATTTTCTTATATAACCCCATTACTCATATGGTCTTTAATGATTTTCAATCCATATTTCCATATCCAATCCATTATCCACATAATAAAATTCACATTCATCCAAATTGATTTTAAACCAATTTACTCATTTTCAACTTATAAGCCAATCAGTTTAATTTCCAATCAAATACAATTTAGTTTAACTTAAGTTAGATTTCAATCTATTTGAATCACTTTTACTATTTCAATCTATTTAACTTCAAACAAGTTAAATTTATATTTCATAATTCAAATTCCTAGGCTTTATTTTTAATAAGTTTGAAATCATACATATTTATACATATACATAACAATAGCAATTCAAGACTTTTGAATTCTCAAAGTAACTTGTTTTCTCTATCAATTTTTTTACCAATCCAAGTACGGTAGCAATCCATCATTTAGAAACTCAAAAATGAACACCAATGATGTCCGGATAATCATCAGAATTATTTTCCAGCGACTAAAGTGAGTTCAGTGCTTAATTATTTTCAAAATCCATTCAAAAAGATTGATACTCAAAATCATTTTTAGATATACTTATATAATATTTTCCCAAGTACTTCAAAAAATAATTTTCAATAATCCGAGATCTAAATTCCATATTCTGGTTCAAATTCGATTTTAGTTCAACCCGTATGTATATATTGTCCACGTACAAACCGTAATTGGTTATATATAACCAAATCAATTCCATTTGATTGTAATAGAAATCAATACATCCATATACTATAATAATTTCAGAAAATTATTTCTTTTCATATCATATTATAATTTTAGGTAAAATTATTTCATTAACCCATTTTAAAACAATACAGTTTCAAATTTCCTTGTTAGAGAGTTTAGGAACACCTATCGATACAGTTGTACATTCTATATTGACCAGAATTTGTAAGCCACTCAACTAACTAGTCAAGACAATATAAATCCATTTTATACCATTGAACAAACCAACCAATTCATGATCCTGATTATCGACACCAAAAACCATGTCTACTAACCAAGCATCAGAAATTACCAGTTCATTAACAGAAAGAAGTTAGAGGGTGAGAAACAAAAAGAAAGAAAAGTTAGAACAGGAGAAAACAAAGAATACAAAGCTCAAAGAGGTACGAATAAAATATACTATATAACATAACTTTTGAAATACAAATATGTTTTGTATACACCATCATTGGAGTAAAACAATACACATCACAGCAGAAACACATAGAATCTATCTATGCTCCAAGCTCCTCCTACTATATCTGGAAAATCCCAACTATTTGACTGCCTGTACAAAATTGGGCACCCAAAAGTTTAGGGTAAAACAAAACCAAATAAACTCTAGGTTAGTCATGAGACTGGTCTAAGTAAAAACCAACCACTTGATTCAACTTTTAAAAATTCATTTGAAAAGAAAGGATAATCATAAGATCGATCCATATACCAACACAGATGGTTTTTACCTTACGATAACCCAAAATATTTTTGATACCAAAACCCGATGATATTATGTTAGTGTCTGAATCAAATAAATAGAAATCTAGTGGAACGCTTGCATTTCACGCTCCACATACATAGTATAAAATCAAAAACCGCAGGGCACATATTGAATAATGGATTTCCAACTATGACAAGGTATAGGACCACCATTCGAATAATGTTCGCTAGAGAAGATACACTGGGGTTCAACAAGAATATCTTACAACCCGACCACGCATGACCGACCACTCATTTAGCTTGAGTGTATCGTATGTATATCACCAACGGTTGTGATCAGCAATTGTTGCCGAAAACATACAGCAGAGATAGAATAAGATGCAAATGAATTTTCTCTAGATCAGGGACAATACGTCGTAATGGGAATAGCCCACTTAGCCATGCTGTCTGCCCGATTTTTTTCATTTCCCGGTTGATGAGGTCCGACGCTATGTCTTTTCTTTAGAACATCTTTCCATCATTTACTTTGAATGCCACATTGTTAGATCTGTTAAATCACTAATTGATGCTCTCAAAGTTACGTTGGGTGTTAAGCTAGGAGAAGTTTCCTTCTCCGCCACCAACTATGGTACGTTTGAAGAAGTCAATGTATGTGACCGTATAGAAATTCTCTGTCAAACATTTGTCCATATGCGTGGTCCTGGGACCGGACAAAATAAAGGAACAATCCCAACAATTCAACTTAGACAATTTCTACCTAAGATTAACATAACAAACCTTGCACTTTACTTCGTCCTTATCATCTTCCGTGCATAATTTGATTCACAACGCTTATGTCCATACGGAGTGATTTTCAAAAAATAAATCTGATCTCTCCGTATTGACAACGGAAGTATAAAATAAAACAAAACTTTGATAGCTTGTGATTTAATTATCAATGGAACATCCATACAACCAATGATCCTATTTCCAAATGGAATTTCTACCGATCAACCATCAAGCAACACTAGGCCTTTTAAAATCGATTTCTTATTAAATTATCGTTCCTTAATTTCCCATATCATTCCAGTTATTCCTCAAAATCTGTGTTGCCTTTCATAATTCTTGGAAAAAAATAAAAATGTTATGAACTCTTATTTTTCCAAATAGAAAACAAACGTTGTTAACGTCGGGAAAACATTCTTCACATTCCTTATTTTCTATATTTAGAAAATATATGTTATTAACATTGGAAAACATTTCCAATTTCCATTTGTTAACTTATTATTAACCACATCATTTCATTTTCTCTACTTAAAAAATATCTCTGATTTTATTCGGAAAACGTTTCCAAAATCCTTTTTATTGAATTAAACCGATGTTAGATAAAACATCATTATTATAACTCAACTCATTAATCATTCATTAACTATCTGTGTCATTAACCAATCCTTGCTACTGAACCTTAACGTTCCTTAGTCAATCATGAAGTCAATCAAGTTAGGGTATAATTAACTCTCTAACCTTAACTGAACAACGTTCTCAACTTCAAAATAGACAAGGCTCACAACTTCATATTCCAATAAAAACATTGCCGACACAACTCTCAGATTCATTTTAAAAACCTACTTCTTTTGCAGAAAACATCGATTATAACGAAAGCGTTATAATTCCAATTTCCGAAATATTTAATTTTTAAAATATAACTTTTATTCATTAAATTTTAATAAATAAATAACTTAATTAATAATTAATGAATAAATAAATAAAATCTTGATTAAAACGGAAAGTAAGATGTACTTGCCTGCATTCGATATAGTCGAATTCTAGTAAATAATTCTCTTTCAAATAATCTATATTCGATTAATACTCCGAACTTCGGAATAAGTCTATCATTTCAGGTTAACTCAAATTGCCTTATAATTATTTCCATTCGCAAAGCTTTTGTTTCAAATTGTTTTTCACTTTCAAATATAAAATTCATTCCTTAATAGGCATCTAGACTCGTTTACCAAATCAACTTGATTTTTATTTGTAAATATCATTATAGATTCAAATCGAGTCACTTTATAAATCCACATTGTATTTATAATTTTAGTTTATAAAAATATTGCTAATACCTTTCTGTTTATATCAAAAAAACCAAATTTCCTTTTAAAACGTATTTACCTGTTATACATTCCATAGCTTCTGAAATCAGATTTATTTGATTTTTGTAATCTCCTTCTCGTTTAATAATTCTAACTTAAAATAATATCAAATTAATCCAAAACATTATGTTGTATTTTCATAGCCATAAACATTGAAATATAATCTTCTTAGCATATTTCATTTAAATTGTAGTATTTAAATATACTTTCTGAAATATAACCCATTAAAATTTGACAAATTCGAATTCTAATTAAAAATCCCCTGGATTTATCTCAATTTATTCTATATTCCGAGCTTCGAAATGGAACCTCTCATTTTCTTTCGAAAACAATTTCTCATTTCCCTTTCTTATTTCAATTTCTACTTTTTAAATCTCAAATCCTTTTTCTAAAATCGAAAATATTTTATGGTATTAAACTACCAAATTCTAAGGCTAGGGTAATTCAAATACAACATAATCAACCACTGATTTTATATCACATCATATATCACAATCAATGAAAAACAATAATATAAATGTTGAGGAATCCAGTTGGATCCCTCCAACCTGTTTCCTTGCATCCACAGATGTTAACCAATGTAAATAACATCAATTTCATTCCAATATGTGATATTATAGAATCAATATTCAATCAACGATTTATATATATGACTATAACAATAATTTTAATGAATTCATCAACAATTCATCCAAACAACCATGACACAACATAAAATTACTATAATTTAAAACTCGTTTGTGTAAAATATGAACGAGAAAGAGTTAGTGAGTTTACTCACATTGGTTTGTAGTTGACAATTCTGCTTTTGTTTCATTTAAAATCATATGATCATTTGATTTTATCATGAAATTCTTGTAGCCTTGTTCTCAACCGTATCAGCTCCGTGACGTAGATCTTGTCGCTACAATTCCAATGTGCCCGAATTCGTCCAATTCTGATGATATATGCATAAGATATGGCTGTTATAATTATACGATTTAATTTAATCAACTAATTCCATAAATAAATAAATAAATAATAAAACAAATTACGTTTTAAATCCTTAGTTACAGTTTACTGTTGATGCTTCTTCTCCCACATATAAATGCAGTCTTTAATTCCTGAAACCACATAACAAACTCGATTTCCTCCACTCCATACCAAGCTTAGCAGCTCCCCCTCACAGTAGCATTTTCAGGGAACACACAAAAGGAGACCCCACATCCTTCCTCTTCGTTAACCATTTGCCGATTTCACCCAGTACCTTGCCACCTCTCAAACGCGCAACCATCCACGATAGCCATGCCAGAAACACCATTGTTACCTGCTGTTGAACTAAATACCTGCTGCTCTTTTGTTTTTTTTTTTAGGAAATCTACATCTCCAAATTTGTTTCCACCTGAACTCCCCTCATACCCACGTTTTATCTTCTAGCAGCCTGCATACACCCTTTTTTCCTTGTTCAAATCATCTGCACCTAGCTCCCTCAAATAAAAACATGACAGAACATTGACTCGTTGTTACTTGCAACCTGAGCCCCAAACTGTGGCCAGTTGTGTCACCATTTCCTCCCTGCCTACACAACCGTTCTCAACCCCGAAACTACCAGACTCCTCATCCTCACAAGGCTATCACCACAACCTAATTAACTCCCATTTGCACGCAACAATAAATTCACGTCACCAGCATCTTGTAGCAGTCAACAAGGCTGCGACATTTTTACTTCCAGTCAGTTCCCAAAAAATTACATTCCATGTTGTTCATCCATACAAATCCAAATATACATCACGCAACTCGAATTTCTACCTCCGATTTCCCAACATCAATAAACCCTAATTCTCTATATAAAAAATGACGGCGGCAAAAAGGAATTGATCTAAACAAGATTAATATAGATGGAAGAGTAAATTATGAGGAGGTCGAATGTATGAGTGTCGAGATTTATAGGGATTTCTTTGAATTTGGATGATTTTAGGAAGAGAACGGTTGCATTACGTATTGTTCACTGGGGAAAATAGAAGTATGAATGGGGAAAAGAAAACAAGGATTGGGGATTTTAGGATTGATCGGCGGAATTTATAGATGGAAATAATATTAATTTATTAAATTTGTTTATTAATTTTTATTAGTTCATGTCTATCCATTAATCTCGTTTGATGTTTAATTTTATGTGAATATGTACGAACTCCAATTTTGATGAAAATGGATATACAACCATAGTTTGACAATCTGGGCCCAATGAAACTTGTTTCGTTGAAATCGGACCCCGTTTGAAAAAATAATGAAATTTTGAATATTAAATTTATTTATTGACTCGTGTTTATTTCTCGCATACTCACAAAATAATACCAATTGGCTCAAAACTTGATATCTTACAATAACTAAATATTTTAGACATGATGAAACTAGTTTCTTCGAATTCTAAGATCGTTTGATTAAGCTCCGTTTTTAGTTCACAATATAAATTGATACGCGTTTATATCAAACACGATCTTAAAGATAACTCCAATTGACTCCATATGAAAATCTTACAATAATTAACCACTATGGATTTTATAAAGTTGGTTTTGCTGAAATTGGATATCATTTGAAAATTGGTTATTCTTAACTACCAAATTGAATCGAAAAAACGATTAAATAAAAGTTTCCAGGCATTTATGCTTCGTATGATCAAACTGTAAGGCCAATGCCTACGAAAATCGAAGTCCTATAGTAACTTATTGATACAGATCCAGTAAAACTGATTTGGTCGAAAACGGAGGTCCTTTGCAAAAAGGCTATTTTTAAGGCTTCGATATAATATTAATAAATCCAAAAATAGCTCAATTTAATAATAATAAATTGCTATTATCATATATATATCGAATAGCACATCTTATAGCTCCAAAATAAACATATTTGGACTTATAACTTGATATTTCGAATTAGAATGACTGTCAGATTATTTAAAATCAATTTATTTATATAATAAGTCATTATAATGTATAAATAATTCCATAGCGACTTTTTGAAAAATTGATTTGGACATAACCCACAATCTATAAGACGAAATCTCGATTTTCCCCTTTATTTGAAAAATATAGTTCAATCGATTCAAATGTTTCTTGTTTCAAAGAAATCCAGCTTATATTGGATCCAATATATTCAATCGAAGTTCAAAATGTAATATTACGAACTACCACGACGTTATGAGCTCGTTTTAAATTTAATTATAAATTATACGTTCAAATGTCATTTTAATTAATAAATTCCTTATAAAAATCATTTTATATTCCTCATAAATAGATTAATTTGCTCTTAGGTTTTCGGAAATGAATGGTATGATAAAATGTTAGGGAGTATGATACTTATATATGTCGGTCGAAAATTCTAGCTTTTCCCTACCCATATTCCTCCTCCTTATGCAAAATTTATTTCCCTAATTTATTTCAAAGGCCAACATTTTAATTAGTTTTTCAAGCACAAATTTCATTCCCTTATCCATTACATTATTCCCATTTAATTGCTTTTAATTAAATTCACAAATAATGTTTCACTAAAATTAGGGATGTTACATAGTCAAAAGCTCTTTTTCTGCAACAAATTGGAATTGCAGTAGTCAATGATTACATATTATCGCTTATTCGAAATTAATTATTAATTTTTATTTAATTCATTTAATAATTATTAAATTTTACTTTGTATTTAGTAATGATTAACAAAGTATTACTTTTTTGGCAAAGCCGATCGGTTTTCAGAATGACCGCAAACACTTATTATTATAACAAAAAATAATTACAATATTACCGGAGATTGACAGTTTATCAACCCACCACAAGTTCGGTTTTTATGGTGGACCATCCACCATAGACGTTCTTAAAGTGGAACTACCACTTTTAATAGTTTAGTTAAAAGTACAGGAGCTAGTCAAAGTGACTAGACTACTATTGCATACCCATGCTAGGGCGAAAATTACATTAAACAAGCCTAAGCCTAGTTACTAAAATAAGTAGCAACACATACCACTCTGATGTGACCAAATTTATCATTCCACAGAAGCATGACCAACCCAAAAGGCAGAAAACTTCGAAACTCACTCAAATCATACCAAATCAATAGGTTGAATCCAAAGGATAATTGTTGTTGCATAAGTAAAGCACAACCACTACCTAAAGCTGCAGAAGAGGGCACAACATGCAAAGAGCAGAAGAAAATTTCATGGTAGAATTACTATCCATGTACATCATCCTTTGCTACAATATCTCACTCATTCTGCTACCCAGACAGAGACATGAACCAAAATAAATAAGGCACACCACAAACTCTGTAACTTTGACACCCCACGTCCGTTAATGTCACTCACCAAGGGAATGCATTAAGTTTCATGAAGCGTTATAGGTAAACAGACACGGAATAATTACAAGACAGATATAAATAAGATAGCAGCGGAAATTTAAATTATTATTTAAAACATAAATCATAATTCCGTGGTCCATAATACCATAAGTCACAAAAACCATTACAATAAAATAACTTCTGTCTTGCACCATTAGAGTACATAAATATATGAAAAGCATAATTCCCCAATTGAAAGAGTTAAGCCATAGTAAAGACAAAAACTTAAGCCATACTTCAAAAGTAGCTCCTAAAAGATGATATCTGAGTCCTGACTAAGCCTAAGTGTTTCCTCCCAGAGAACCTGGGGGGAGGGGAGGGAGGGGGAACAAAAGAAAGAAGGAGAAACAAAAGGGTCAGACATAAAGTCTGGCAAGTCTAGTTACTTTTAAACAGTAAATAAATAAAAGTAACATGATAGGCATATAAAGTGGATAAGAGAGATCAGTAGATAAATGGAAGGTGTGACAAGATAGAGAGGGTAAGGTGTATACACTTCTCTAATGGTAACTCTGCACTATTACTGGTATAATTAAAATGAGATGATTCCTTCCACTATAAGTTGGTAGATTTAGGGCATACGTCAGAGTGTACCCTAACCACTACCCAGATCGATCAAATCCCTACTCTGTAGATATCCTGTGTTGGGCCCACAGTAGGAGGTATCACTTCCCAAAGTGGCAACCCTTCTGTTTACAACAAAATTGGTCTAAACACCCAAGGTACTAAAAGTTGTACTTCACTAATGTGGTAAGGAAATAAATGGAGCCGTATTTAACAACAACTGAAAATGAAAATGTGAGGAAGTTAAAACAGAGACGGGATTTAGAATGGTTCAGGCGTAAACTAGGCCTACGTCCACTATGAAGATAGTTTGCATTCTTATAATGAGGATTACAAAATACATCAACTCTCTCTTTTCATACATCTTTATGTCCAACCATCATACTCTCATTCACACATTTCAACCTTAGAATTTTGCAAGAGAATGATAAAATCTGCAGAGGAGAAGGATGGGTAAGTGATTTAGAATGTAGATGTTTTCGTTCCCCCGGATTATAAGATTGTGCTTGATGCCATGGCCAGATGAGTGATGGAACTTCGAGGCATCGAAATGATGATTTCTTTTCAGAATGTTTAAGGAGTGATTGAGGACAAAATTTAACAGCTCGTTGTGGTTTCAAAGATTCGATCCCCTCTATGTTGGCAGCTATGACGTATTTATAGGTGAGCTCTCCTCAGGAAATGATCTGAAATCTGTATATGCAGGCTGCGGGTTGCTCATCCCATTAACTGCAATCATACCTCTCCTTATATGTAGTCAGCTGTCCATAGTTGTATCCAGTTGTTGTGAGCGAGAGGTTTAACATGAGCGAGTGCTTCGGGTAACTGAGCGGTTGACTTTATAGGAGCGAATGCTTTGGGTAGCTTTATAAGAGCAGAATGCGGGAGTGGAATCAATTCTCTTTTGTACCCCGCGCGACCGACCTTCTTGGCTCAAGAGCGTTCGTCCTTTTGCCGCCTTTGTATGGCGCCATTCACCCTTATGGCTATGTTGTGAGGTCGCTCCTGCCTATGTTGAATGTGCGACTAGCTTTACTTTGGTATTTGAGCGGCTTTGTCCCAGTATGAACGACCGACCTTTACTTCCGCGCCTGAATCACGATTTGCATCCCACTTTTGTTGAAGACATGGTCATTTAAGATGTCATGGGTGCTTGTTTTGCAGTTTTATCATAGGCTCGGTCTTTTGACGGATAAACACGGAGTAAGCGGGTGACGATCCTTTTAGCCTGGAGGTGACTAACCAAGGCTTGCATTTTTAGATGTAAGTGTGCTCTTTCTAATAACTGACGTATAACCGAGCGGTAGGTGGTATCTGACCAAAGTGTTGGTGATCGATTAGTAAGGACACACGAGTGATAGGAGTTGTCATCCATGAGTGGTTTGTCAAATATACGCACGATCTTGACTTTCCGCTTTGATATGTACGAGCGAACTTTGACATTAAGCCAAGTGTCTTCCACATTGTGGGCAGCCTTTATATGATATTTGGCCTTTATCTTTATTGAGCTGCACTACTCATAATATGTCGTGCCATTATTCTCGGTCGTACTGGATGATTGACTTGTCCTGGGTTTGATGTTTGGATCTCGCTCTGCACGGTTGCGTCCTATCCATTGTAGTCATTTAAGTGCCTCGGGTAACATTGTGCACGACCGACCCTGATGATGTCTATTTCGTATCCTTTGCCCGATCTTTGTAACTCAATGTGCGTATGTATTTTTGGGGGATTAACCCTTGCGCCTTGAAGTCCGTAATTTCCTTTTATCAAGGAATTACTTACTTTGACATGGCTGATCGCAATGTGCCTTGGTCGGTTTCCCTTGGTTTGTCGAAGGGTCGTTTGTGCGAAACTTTGACTGTTCTGTTGTGGTGGACTGGTATTGTCCCTTTCTGTGAGCGAGAAGTTTGATGTATCTTTTCTTTATTGTACGCATAGTTGAATTACGGGATGCCAGCTGGAACTTGATGGGACACCTATTTGTGCGATCGAGCACTAAGCTGACATGGCGAGAATGCTCTGGATATACGTATTTTAATCTTCCTTCTTATTTACTTTTATCTTCTTCAAGAAAATTTTCGATCGTAGTCGTGCTTCCCCGAAGGTTTTACTAGGTAATCCTTGTTTGCTGTTTCTGCCTTGACTTTTCTTCAAAAGATTTTGGCTTCCCTATCTTATTATTTGCCTAGTGTTTGCAGTAACACCTGTTTATCTTAAGCAACTTCGTTTTGGCTCCGAGACAGCATGATTTTTTTGGGTGAGTTTTGCCTTTATTTTGGAGTTTCTGTACTTGTCTTGAGGAACCCGAACCGTCTGATGGTTTTTTGAAATCTTGATACCGATATTGCTTACAAGTTGTTTGATGAAATGCCCCAGGATTCTCTGGTTGAAATGCTTCCATTTGTATCTAAGTCTAGCTGGGCCATGCTTGTTTTTTATGGTTGTTATTTAAGCCCATATTGATCTTTCTTTGAAATAGGTCGTCCGAGGATGGAATTCTTCATGTCCAGGAGGCTTAAGAAGAAGTCGATGGGGAGGGCTAGTAGCAAAAAGATGCTTCAAGGTAAAAAGATCCATGGTGCAACTGATACACAAAGTCATCGTTCATTGAATGAACTTCCTGTCCCAAATGTTCAGATTGCACTTGGTCATCCACCTGTGGCTTCTTCGTCTATCACTCTAGATCCTGCAACCGTTCAGAGACCTCTTTGTATTCCCAACCCTTTCCATCCTGAACTTACTGAGCAACTTGAGGGTTGGTGCCCAGCTAGCACGCGTTATGATGTGTATATAGACCCATTTGATAGATGGATTATTGCAGGCAAAATGGATGTCATGAAAGATTGCATATTGGCTGAGTTCAATCAGTTGGAGGCACGTCCGAGCCTGGTCGAAGACCTTATCATAAATTTCAGATATTATGTTGTAAAGCAATTAGGTGCCCGGCATTCTCTTGTTGAAGACCTTCAGAAGGCAAATAAAGAAAATGTTGATCGACTTCAAGCTTTAGAAAAGGACAGGCTCGAACTTGTCAATTCTCTTGAATCCAGGGAGAAGATCATTGCTTACCTCATCTGAATGCTGTGGCTTATTGATGTTTCACCCTTTTGTTATTTTTGGTTTTAATTTAGGATGATACATTTAGCCTGGCTTGTGTACGCGGGAGCCAGCCTCTCTTATTATCATACGCTTACATTTGTGACTTTTTATGGCCTGCTTTGGACCTTAACGTACCGCGGCTTTTATTATGTAACTCAGTTATCTTTGCATTAGTGCGTCACACGCTGCACCTTTATTTTTTGATTTATATATTTGGTCGAGCGCTTTGTTAATATCATGGTTATGCTAGATATTTTTTTTTAGATTTAGATTTACTCAAGCCTTGAAGTTTGTTATTTATCGAAGGTTGCTACGCGTCTGTATTATTATAAGCGTGTTTGATATATTTTAATAAGTTGTATTCAACCCTGCGCCTGACTGACCTGGTAATCCAAGCCCTTTGGAGACTGGTTTTGAATTCATGCCTTCTGGGGAGGTCTTGGGTTATAAGTTTTCGATCCATTCTAGGTCCTGTTTGATAGGATTGTTTTAATTATTCAAAAAGGTTCTAGAATGGATACCCCCTTTCGTCTAGGATTTCTATTACCCCCTTGTGGCTAGGATTTTTGTTACCCCCTTGCGGCTAGGATTTCTGTTTGTGCTGGTCTTTCCAGCAAGTTTATGGGACCTTTCAACACTAGGACTGGTGTTTTCCAACCCAGGTATTTTTATATTGTATTGCCCTTAGGAGGTGGACACTAATCCTTATCATCGAATTTAGTTTTAGTTTTGAGGAATTCGTGTCCTAAACCTGATAAGGTGCCTCTTTGGGACTAACAATTTTTATTCGAGGGATATATTTGGTAATATTCCTGTATTTTCGACGAAGCCCGATGCCAATCCCTTGAATGGGTGTTTGCTAAGAATTCAGCATATTCCATAATTAGAGGTGCAACCTTTCTACTTGTCGTTTGCCTTAGAATAGCTTGTTCTTTTGAGGTGATGTGTCTATTCACTCCTAATTGATCTTGCCCGACGTTTGTGATTCCCAGGCTGCCTTGTTTAAGGAGTATCCTGGGACTTTTCATCACAGTTCTGTTGTGTATGGATTGCTTTCACCATGCCTATATTCCAAGAGATCGTTTGTTTAGTATAGACCAATAAGCATGCTACTCAGGTAGACACATAATTAGTTTCTGACGCTCAAAGTTTTTGCAAGTAAACCATTGCTTAACATGAACATAGTGAATAACAAAGCAGGATAAAACAATTTTAGTAACAAGATAAAACCAGGGTAGTAAAGAAAGGTAATGGGAATTTTAGTTCAATGTTCCATTATCAAGACATTGGTGGCCGGTCTTTTAGGTGAGCGTCCGCTTTGGATCAGTTTAGCCCTTATCTTCAATGCATGTTGCCCCTTGTTTGCGGAGAGTCAGAATAACATTCATGATCTTGTACATATTGTTGCAAATGGTTCTTTCTAATTAATCCCTCGATTACTGACTTCAAGTGCCTACAGTCGTTGGTATCATGCCCTGGCTGTTTGTAGAATCTTCCTGACTTCTTAGCGACATCTTTGACCTGCCTTTGTTTCAGGACCGGATATCACTTGGTGTTCTTAGTTGCCATAAAGATATTTCCAACAGTATCATTAAGGGGAGTGAATTCAGAATTCTTGAAAAAGCATAGTTTCTTTTTTGCTCGAGTGTCTTTTCCTTCATTGCTCCTTTTTTGACTATCAGAGCTACTTTACGCATTTCCTTTCGTCTCTATCTGCCCATATTTCGATTTTTCTTCAATACTTGCATATTTTCGAGCTTTGTTGAGTAATTTTTCGAGTGTACTTGGTTTCTTCTTCTTGATCCACCGTCCTAATTCGGTTTCTTTACATATGCCCCCCTTCAGAGCCATTAAGACTAGGCAGGGTTCGAAATTCTTGACTTTAGCTACTGCCGTATCAAAGCGAGTGAGAAAGGCTTTGATGGACTCTCTTGGTCTTTGTTGTAGTTCACTTAGCTCCATAACATCCCGAGTTATGAGCGCTTGGGATTTGAACTGCTTATTGAATAGTTTAGCTAGGGCTGCGAAATTGTCCACGGACTGTGGCGGCAGCTTTGTGAACCATAGATAAGCCACCCCTTCTAGATAAGTTGGGAAATATAAGAACTTGATTTCATCAGTAGAGCATGCCCCATTCATATAAAGATCATACCTACACAGGAATATATTGGAGTCGCTTGTCCCATTATAGGACTGTAATGATGGAGGTTCGAATTTTTGTCGATATACAGTCTTCTTAACCCTTTTCAGTGAGTAGGGTTTTTGTCGGGAAGGATTTCCATTTTTTTATCATCCTTTTTCTTTAGGCTTTCCTTCACGATTGCTTGCGACATTCCTAAGATGTATTTCCGCTCCTTGCTCTATTCCATGGATTAAACGCCTTCTTCATTATCAAATTTTGATCTAGATGTGTCCTCGTGAACTGGAGTCAAGGAATTTTGGCATTCTTTTGGAAGGGACACCCTTATGACAGTGGGGCTGTATTTTTGTCTCGCGATTGCGGTGTCAGAGTGACTGTGCATAGGTGCTTTGTCCTCTTCATAATTCAGATTGGTGCAACGCGCAACTCTCTGAACGGAATCCTGCTGTCTTGAACTTAAAGTAGAGAATTCTGGTTCTAGCTCGCAGTTCGTTCCGGCTAGGCGAGGAACAAGTGGCACTCAGTGTGGCTTTTGTGGTGGTAATTTGAATGGAGAGTATTGGCTCGAGTTTCTTCATCATCGAATTGTTTGCAATAGTTATTCGACTCGTCAATCCTGTCATCGCTTCTTCCAATTCCTTCTTGGTTACAGTTTCTTCAAATTCAGGTGGTCCTCCTGCCCTGGAGTGGGTGGCAGATGGCGTGATGGTGTTAATACTGTTGTCAAGGCTGTTGACTTTGTCAGTGACTTACCTGAGCATGTTCATCATTCCGAACATAGTTTTTCTCAGAAAATCTTATCGGATTTGAATGGGGAAAGAAGCAAATACAGCCCCACGGTGGGCACTAAAATGTTTACACCAAAATTGGTCTAAACACCCAAGGTACTGAAAGTTGTACTTCACCAATGTGGTAAGGAAATAAATGGAGTCGTGTTTAACAACAATTGAAAATGAAAATGCGAGGAAGTTAAAACAGAGACGAGATTTAGAGTGGTTCAGCCGTAAAACTACGCCAACGTCCACTATGAAGACAGTTTGCATTCTTATATTGAGGATTACAAAATACATTAACTCTCTCTTTTCATAAATCTTTATGTCCAACCAACATACTCTCATTCACACATTTCAACCTTAGAGTTTTGCAAGAGAATGATAGAATCTGCAAAGGAGAATGATGGGTAAGTGATTGAGAATGTAGATGTTTTCATTTCCCCTGATTATAACATTGTGCTTGACGCTATGGGCAGATGAGTGATAGAACCTCGAGGCATCAAAATGGTGATTTCTTTTCAAAATATTTAAGGAGTGACTCGGTACAGAATTTAATAGCACTTTGTGGTTTCGAACATTCGATCCCCTCTATGTTGGCAGCTATGACGTATTTATAGGTGAGCTCCCCTCAGGAAATGATCTGAAATCTGTATATGCAGCCTGCGGGTTGCTCATCCTATTAACTGCAATCATACCCCTGCCTATCTGTAGCCAACTGTCCATAGCTATATCCAGTTGTCGTGTGCGGGCGGTTCTACAGGAGCGAGTGCTTCGGATATCTGAGCGGGAGACTTTATAGGAGCGAATGCTTTGGGTAGCTTTATAAGAGTAGAACGCGGGACTGGAATCAATTCTCCTTTGTACCCCGCGCGACCGACCTTCTTGGCTCGAGATCATTCGTCCTTTTCCCACCTTTGTATGGCATCGTCCACCATTATGGCTATGTTGTGAGGTCGCTCCCGCTTATGTTGAATGGGCAACTTGCTTTACTTTGGTATTTGAGCGACTTTGTCCCAGTATGAATGACCGACCTTTGCTTCCGCGCCTGAATCACGATTTGCGTCCAATATTGGTTGAAGACATCATCATTTAAGATGTGCGGATGCTTGTTTTGCAGTTTTATCATAGGCTCGGTCTTTTGATGGATAAATACTGAGTAAGGGGGCAACGATCCTTTTAGCCTGGAGGTGACTGACCAAGGCTTGCATTTTTAGATGTAAGCGTACTCTTTCTAATAACTGACGTATGACCGAGCCGTAGGTGGTATCTGACCAAAGTGTTGGTGTTCGATTGGTAAGGACACACGAGCGACAGGAGTTGTCACCTATGCGTGGTTTGTCAAATATACGTGCGATCTTGACTTCCCGCTTTGATACGTACGACCGAACTTTGACATCAAGCCAAGGTTCTTCCGCATTGTGGGCGGCCTTTATATGATACGACCTTTCTCTTTATTGAGCCGCCCTACTCATAATATGTCGTGCTTTTATTCTCGGTCATATTGGACGGTTGACTTGTCCTGGGTTTGATTTTTGGATCTCGCTCTGCACGATTGCATCCTATCCATTGTGAGTCGTTTAAGTGCCTCGGATAACATTGTGCACGACCGACCCTGATGATGTCTGTTTCGTATCCTTTGCCTGATCTTTGTAACTCAATGTGCATATGGATTTTTGGGGGGTTAACAACTTCATTTCCCGAGATGTGCACAACCATATCTACTAGTGTCATGGTTGTCTTATCTCCCTCTGCCCGGCTCATGCTCGCACATGGCTCGGTCAGTTTGCACCGCCCACACCGTCTGTCTCGATTGGATCTCTCATAATCAATCAGTACACAAAGTACTTTATTTGATACCTACTCCGGTTTACTAACTGAAATGGGTCCCACACAATATGACACAAGCTCTCCCTTTTGTCTTATATCACCACTAGGTTTTTCACTGAATTTGTATACCCTTAGGTGTCTTTAATTACATAGCCCTATGTCAGTTATGCTTACCCTAAAGGGTGTCTTTAATTACATAACCTTATTGGGTTAAGTTCGTGGGCCTATATCTAAATATTACCCACCTCTTCTAATTTACTTAACCCACCCACTACCCATCCAATTTTACTTAACCCTAACTTAAGTTCATAATCATATAATTCTTATGGATTAAATTAGGTTAAGTAGTCTAATTCATTACCATGTCCAATTATGGTTATAATGGGTTAGACCTCCCACATTAGGCCTACAACGTGTGGATGTTGGATATGTCGGTCGGGTCCGGGCAGTCTTATTCCACAGTTGGGTCTAGCCTCGTGTCTTAGCCCTGTTCATATTGTCACACCTAGACCTCTCACATTAGGATCAACACTAGTAGCTGCTGGATATGCCGGTCGGGTCCGCGCAGACTTCCACCACTAATGCAACCTAACCTCGTGTCGTAAGTGCGATTACAATTCCTAATTGTAATTACTAGACATTCCATTTTTATCCAAATCTACCTGTATCATTATAGGTAATTATGTTTCTTTTTATCCCTATTTGAATTATATGTCCAATAATGTTCATATTCAAATTATGCCAATATCAACCCTTCTCCCATGTTCCCTAACTAGCGTACTCATAAACTAGTGGCATGCCTAGGCTAGACAATAGCCTAGTCATAAATTATAATAGGAAAAACAATGGGAATATAACTAAAGTGATTATGTTGGCATAAACATAAACTATCTTGATAATAAGGTTAATGAACATATAATTAATATCCTAACAACGTGGGCGTAAAACTGGTGAACTATTGGCAGTCAATTGGTAACTATGATATCTAATTAAACATAGTTAGATCTAAATTAGCAATTTAGATGTCCAATTGGTTTAGATCTAACATGATAAACACAAGGTGATAATCTAGATCTGACTAATAATTTCAATGTTGACGTAAATTAGTTCTACTGGTTTAGAAACAGATCTATGCAAATCTACATCATAGCATGTCATAGAAGTTCAAGATTTACATAAATGATTAGATCTATCTAATGATATAACTACCCAAATTAACAAATTTATATTAACCACAATATAGTTACAAACCAAGATCCACAATAATAACATAGTAAAATGATCACAATTGAATAGGATCTAGAGAAATAGATCTATCATGACATAGCATA
This sequence comes from Allium sativum, assembly GCA_030737875.1. Lineage (NCBI taxonomy): Eukaryota > Viridiplantae > Streptophyta > Magnoliopsida > Asparagales > Amaryllidaceae > Allium > Allium sativum. The sequence goes on along the minus strand of CM060916.1, from coordinate 67,936,599 downwards.
AGATATGATAATAGCAGAGATTCATGGTTTACACATATCCAAATCACATTCTCTCATAAATTACTTCTATTCATTTAAACCTAAAAATAACTCGAAACTCACAACGTTAGGTTTAGAGAATAGAGAAAGAACAGATCTTGAATTTCTGAATTTGATTTGCAAAGTACATTATTATAGAAAACAATTCTATCTTAGTTCGTATCCCAGTAGCATATGGCTCCCATAATTTCCAATGAAGAAATAGGAGATTAGAACGCATATTTATAACTGCAGAACCCTCTCGACTGCCACCTCAGCCCTAGGGGTGTCGACACCCATGTGGGTGGTTCGACCCATAGGTCGACACCCCTTAAGTGGGGTCGACCCCTAGGTCGACACCCCTCTAGGGGGTCGACCCCTAGAGCGGAAATTATGCCGCTCTGACGAATTTTTCAAATTCGAACTATTTGGGTAAAATTCTGACTCATGCGTATATATATAATCTTTCTGCGTGTATACAAACTTAAAACCCTCATAACTTCTTCATTCATTGTCCATTTTACGCAAACCAAATGTCTATCTTGACCAGAATTTTGAGACAAACGCAATGGTGCAGTCCATTTCCTCTAATTCTGAATATTATATTAGTTATTATTTAATTTATCCCCTTTAAGGTTGTTAAAAATTCGGGGTATTACATTCTCCTCTACTCAAAGGATTTCGTCCCGAAATCTCTAAGTTGAGAAGAATGCATATCCTACCATCCATCATCCATCTACTCATCCACCAATCACTGGCACCCATTGTCCTTAAAGATTTCTAATGCTTATAAGAATATATGTAAGGGCATGTGTATACGTCCGAACACTAATGCGAAAATCAGGCGGTCTACTGATTTAGTTGACCTCCTTAATGCAATGTATGTTAGTGCTATGAATCCAATATGTATGCAAATAATCCTTATTATATCATGTGAGTTCCGTATGTGTGCACATTCATCCATCCAAATGCAATATCCATATGCCAATTCATCCATTTCTATCCATAAAAGAAAAGAAATGCACACACATCCATATGCAGTATGAGAGTGATTGAGTCGATCCTGTGCCTAATGTGTGCATATATGCGTCAACAGACAAACACTAACAGACACTTGCATCCATCAAACATAACATGTTTCAAATTCATGTTTACATCCATAGGATTCCTATCTAAAGGCCGGAAAATACTATGGATAAGATATACTCAAGTGATAGAAACAAGTACTGATAAAACTTTGAAAAATGAGTTACGAACATACCCTCTAAAAGAAAAGGGTATAAAGCACAAATCTTGTCTTCGGTCTCCCAAGTCGCGTCCTCTGGGCTATCTCCCCATTGAACCTTTAACAACTTGACCTCCTTATTGCGCAGCTTCTTAATTTCTAATTCAAGAATACGGGTAGGGACTTGTCTGATTGTCGCCTCCCATTCCACTTCTACTTCTTCCATCATATTCGAATCAACAACTTCTGTGGTGTCATGCAGGCACTTCCGCAGATGAGAGATATGGAAAGCGTCATGAACACTAGATAGATTTTCTGGGAGTTTCACTCTATAGGCCATTTGGCCATTTCTGTAATGACCCGGGTATTTACCCTGATCACTGACACAGATATTGAATTAATCGTAAACACATATTTTCAAATACGATTTTATATCCAGACTTTGAAATTCAAAACATGGTAACCTGTGAATGATAGCATTGATGTGTATAGCGCAGCACTTACAAAAATCCATTTTTACACATCTGGTTTGATAGCATGAATTTGTTAGCGATTGTTTGAAATAATTTTATACATATGTATGAATAATAACACTTTTACATAGCATGTACTTGAAATGCCATTTTTATTATACATGTTTGTTCATTCTTTTAAAGGATTTAAGAAATTTAGTTTTTGGTAAATCCTTGTTCTAAAAACTTTTAATATTTGAGTTAAACATGCCAAAGTCCTTTTTCTTTTGTCAAAGCAGGTTTTAAAAGCCATGTCAAGTTCACATATACATGCACTAAAACATACAACATCATTTCCTATTTGCAAAAATGATCATGAACATAAATTCAATATAAACACCTACACTAGATATAAGCTAGTAGTAAGAATCGAGAGAGATATTGTCACACGACAAATCATTCTTGTGTCATGTATTTTCAGTTTTTATATCATTTTCTTTTTTTTCATGAATTTTCTAAAAATGGTCACTTTCTTTTGTATTTTCAAAAACATGTTTGTTTTGTCAAATGGCATGTACTAAAGATTTGCTAAATATTGGGTATTTAAAACCATGAATGTGCCTACACTACATGTATACTAAACCATAGATTTCTTCAAGATATTTTCATGTCAATTATCACATGCCAAGATCATTTTTGATGGGAGAATTTTCAGATTTTTGTATTGCCTTGGAAGGCAAGTAAAATATACTTTATCTTTTGTTGTTAAATCAATTTATCATGTAAGATTTTGATTTGAAAACCCTTTGCAAAACTGAACCTATGTGATACTAAGATGGATGCTATGAATTTGTGTAAACGAAGAAGGATTTGTGATGAATAGGCACGGTACAAAAGCATTTATTTGAGGTGATTATTCATAGAAACCAATAAGGATGAAAGTGGTGTTTGCATAGGGGATTTTCAGGTGAAGATTTGCTGAGGTAGGCCATGTGAATATTGGTAGTGGTGTTGATTTGGTAAGAGAAGAGGATTTTTGTTGAGTTGTCTTTCACTTGTCAAAAACCAAATCTAAAACCTGATTTCTTCACAATACTTTAATGGCCTCCTACCACTATAAATAAGGCCATAAACACACACCATTTTCACTCACACAAACACTTCAGTTTGATCAGTAAAAGGGGAGAAAAGCCTAAGGGGTTTCAAGCCTTCTAAGGTGAGTGAACTTCATCTATTGTTTAATTCATTTCTGTACATTGTTTGCTGTTAATAAATCAGTTTAAAAACCTTGGGGAGAATGTGAAAATCTCTGCTATGAACCCATGTTTTACTGTCAACAAGAAATAAGTTGATGTTAGGAATTTTTGTTTAAACATCTGTTTGGATTTATACTTCATACATCAATGTTATCAGTCGGATTTATATGATGACAGTGTTTAGTTTAAACCTTTAAGTAATAATCCTGTTACTCCATTTTATAGACACTGACATCATTGTCACTTGTTCTCAGATCAAAAAATCATACTACATTCTCACCACTAGTTTATATACATACAAGAATATAGTGTATATGTTTTATATAGTGATAATATACAGGGTAGAAATGAATTCATATGTAAGGGAACAGAGAAGTAGGTTGTTCTCTATGACCCAAAAATTTAAAACATGTTTTTCCAAACACTGTCAAAAACCTTGAGTTTGAAGGGGAATACTACCATTAATTCACACTGGAATGAGTTGAATACAACGAGAACACACTGCGTACTTATAAATAAAAAGAACAGTTAAACTCAAAGCAAAACAGAAACTGTCTGTTCTTGTGAATACTCTCTGTTATCTAAAAATTTCAAACATCATTAAAGCTAGATTCAGATACATGAATGGAACGTCACTGGCAAATAATGATTTTTGGTAATAAAATCTCGATTTTTAGTGAAGTAAGTTGTGAGAATTCTTGAGATGTCACAAAGGGGAGTTTGATCAAATTCCGGCGATCAAAACGATAGGAGGTGGTGAGCTTTCGCGTGGAGGTACTGGGGGGTAGGAGATATATAGGAAAAATACAAAACCAATTTTCTATTGTGTAGATTTTGATAACAAAGTCAATTTAGGGTTCATGGCTGTTTTTGGGTATGGGGTTTTTGGCGGCAAACTGCACCTCAAACGCGGCGCTGGTGGGGAGCGCGCCAAGGGGGAAAGAGTGAGGTGGGTCGTCGCCGAGGTGGGGCCAGGGTACTGTGCATTCTGGTGGTCAGAGGAGGTGACGGGAGGTGTTTTTACTGGATCGATGATCATGAAGGGAGTTGGGTTGGCATTGTAGTTTTTGATTCAGGGGGTGTCGGGGTCTGTAGATGTTGGAGTGAGCTTCAGGTGGTGGAACGCCGCCTGTAGGGATGGTCGGAGTGAGAGGCAGTGGAGGAGGTTGATTGTGCACGTGCACAGCTATGGTGGAAGGAAGAAGAAGAAGAGGGAAGGTTTGGCAAGGGTAGCGCACGAGTTTATGAGGTGATCGGCCATGTTTTTGGGGGGTTGGTACTTTAAAAATTGGTACTCCCAGTTGGTTGAAACTGGCACTGAAGGGCCCATGCGGTTTTGGTGTGATCTAGGGGTGAAATGCCATGATTTCGAATGTGGTTCTTTGGCAAGGGATCAGCCAGTTGGTACTTTGTGAAAATCATGTCATCTGGGGTGATTTGGCAAGGGGCGCGGGGTAGTTTTGAAGTGGTACTTTATTTAAAGGTGGTACTATGCTATTTTGAGTTTAAAACAAGGATTTTTTGATTATATTTTTAATTTAAACTTGTTTTTTAATTAAATAATGATTTATATAAAAAGGGTAAAATAAATATTTTAAAAAAAATAATATTTTTATTTAATTTGCAAGAGAAATAGAAAATAAGTGAATCAGGACTTTGATACAGTTTTTGTCAGAAACTAAAAAATAAATACAAGAACTAGAATTTTAAATTAAATTAAATGAAATTTAAAAATGAGTATTAGAAATGATTTGCTAATGAAGAGTTCAAGCTGTAAAGTCAACAAAGGAGAGTCAATCAAGTATCAAAGGGGTCAGATAAGTTTCAAATAAAAGCCGCGAAGTTAGCAAATGAACTGTAGTTTTAGTAAATTATAAATTTAGTTTATAATTTAAATTGGAATTAATTTTCTAAGGGAATAGTTATATTTTAACCAAGAAACCGTTTGTAACACATACGCTAGATTTGTCAGCCTAAACTGTAGTCTTAACATCCGGATACAAGGAACCTAGCATGGACAGTTCTGTACTGTATAAGAACTATAAATGATATTTTTAATTGTGTTCGGATTAAAAATAAAAGAGAAATTTTATTGGTATATAATAAAAGAAGGAGAAGAAGTAAATAAGGTAAAAGGGATCCAAAGTGAAATTTGACGGAAACAATACAAAGTGTGAAAATTGATTATAAATCATAATTTAAGTCATTTATGATAATCAGATTAAGAAATGATGATGAGAAATATTTTTCTAAAGAAAATTAACATAAGTATTTATTTTAAAGATGACGAACAAGACGGAAAGAAAAACTATGTGCAACGCACACACTAAAATAAGCCGTTTGAAAAAACGATCAAGATAACCAGATAAAAACCCAGATGGCCGTATAGTTTGACTGTAATTATCTATGCAGATTAGATTTTAATCTTGTTAGATTTATAATTTAAAAGGAAAATGTTCGTTAATCATTTCAAAGAGGCCGAAATAAATATTTCACTTTGATTTGATTATACGTCGTGCGTCAGAGATTTTTAAATTGAAGACGGCGATATACAAGGGCTATTTTTGAATGGTGCCTTCGGTTTGTCCAGTCCCAGGACAACTTGTATGGACGAATGTATGACAAAGTATGTAACAACCCAGAAAATCTGAACCAATTTAAAAATTTTAAATTGGCTAAAATAATGGATTTTAAATATTTAAAATAAATATTTTAAATAATAACGATGAAAAGTACATTTGAATCGACGTTTGAAAACGAATATAATTAATGCTAATTATAAACAAGGCCTGAAAAGGCGCGGCAGTTTCAAAAATCGAATTCAAACTTTGATTGACTGTACCGGGTTCAAAACAAAAACGGATTTGAGTGAAACCAAAAATATTTAAATCTGTTAGTGAATACCTTTCTAACGAATCTGAAAAATCGAAGTTTCATAGCGGAAAGCAAAAGTTATGACCAAATGAATCTTCAGAAAGGTCGCTATGGAATTTATATAGCCCGTGAAAATGGCCATTTTGCAAACGACCTCGGAATTCGACGAAACCACTTTTGTTGGATCCAGGATGTGAAGTTATTGCTAGGTTTCAAATTTCATAATTTTTGAAGCTAGTATGTGAGCGTGGCAAACGAAAATGTGTTTTGGTCAATTACAGTTAAATTGGATCGACCAGAAAAGGGTCATTTTACAAACGGTCTCAGAATTCGACGAAACTAGTTTTTTTGGGACCGTATCATCAAAACATAGCTAGATTTATTTTTCTGGAATTTTCCGAATCAGTTTGTGGCCCTGGCAAATTGAAATATGCGTTCAAATCGAATATTGAATGTTATATATTTTAAATTGGATGAAAACTGACTGAAACAGTCGAATGGGACTACGAAACATATCCTATTGTGTTCGGAAAGGGGGTAAAACGCTAGGGACGACAGTCGTTGGGTTTGAATTGGTGTTCGTGTGTGACAAGGGGTATTTTCGGATTTTTAAAATATATAAATAAACAAAAAAAATCTTATTGGTCAATCCACTCTTTCTCTCTCACCGATTAAACACGACGACGACGGAAAAGCTTCATTTCTTCCTCCCTCGATTCCTCCTCCTACACGCAACGAAACGCCATGACCCAGTTGAACTTTTTGTAGATCCCTCCGAGCTCTTCAAATCCGTACCTGGAGCACCCACCACCGTTGCTCCTACCTCGAGTTATTCCCTTCGAAAGAGGCGCCGTTCGAAGCCCTCTACCACCCCCTAGGCGTGCGCAAGTTCATCAGGAAGGGTACCCTCTGGTGCGCCTCTCCAAGGCCGACAGCGTGGCATAGGCCGATCGCCCTCAAGCTCCACCGTTTGCGTGTAAATCGAAGACCTAGTTTTGAAGGTTTTGTGGAGGTAACGACCTATTTTAATTTCAATTATATTATAGCACTTTAAAGCGCTACGGTTTTTGATTTCACTGTAAAAATCATATCTTTTTCATTTCTTGACGAAATTCAGTGAAACAAGAGACAGTGGACTCGTGTGAACGTCTTCTACATTCTAGAAGAGACCGCATATTTTTCTGAGCCTTCTGCTATTTTTGGTGGAGTGGAACCCAATGTGAGATTTCTAAATTATAAACGATATAGAAAACGACGATGTTTAAATTATATGGTCGATGTATGAGTTATATAAGTGTTGTACACCTCTTGTATAAGCATTGTATAAGTTGTACGTTTGATGTATACGTTATATATTTATTGTAAAAATTATATATATGTTGAAATAGAAGTGAAATGCTTATATATATATATATATATATATATACATATACGCCCCTCGTCCACAAACCATGGATGATATTTATTCTTTGTGATTGGTATGAAAATTGGTTGATTACGAATGGCTGATTAGAATTGTTTGTGGTTGGAATTGATTGATTGTGGTTGAAAAATACCCGTTTGTGGTTGAGAAATATTTGGTTGAAACCACATAGGATTAGTTTGTGGAAATGAAAAACAATATACATGCCGCCTACGTGCGAACTATACGCATGATTCCCCATTGTCAAAAGCTGCGAGGCTTTAAGGTAGAGCGAGGAGCCGTACTAGGGACGGTCCCGGTTTTAACTACCATGCCGTTATGCTGCCGAAATTTTGAATAATATTCATGTGTTAGAATTATTTTCATGTGTTGAAACTATATCCGTGTGTTGAATGGAAATTCATCTATTTAACGACATTCATTTTTTGCAATAAAAATCATCTTTTTATCTATATATATATAAACTATAGAAAACCTTTATGTGTTGAATCGAAATTCATTCGTTGAATTGAAATTCATGTGTTGAATGGTATTCGTGTTTTGAATAAATTGTTTTAACAATAAAAATCACATTTTTATCTATATATACAAACTATAGAAAACCTTCATGTGTTGAATTGAAATTCATTCGTTGAATTGAAATTCATGTGTTGAATGGTATTCATGTTTTGAATAAATTGTTTTAACAATAAAAATCACATTTTTACTCTATATATACAAACTATAGAAAACCTTCATGTGTTGAATCGAAATTCATTCGTTGAATTGAAATTCATGTGTTGAATGGTATTCGTGTTTTGAATAAATTATTTTAACAATAAAAATCACATTTTTACTCTATATATACAAACTATAGAAAACCTTCATGTGTTGAATCGAAATTCATTCGTTGAATTGAAATTCATGTGTTGAATGGTATTCGTGTTTTGAATAAATTGTTTTAACAATAAAAATCACATTTTTATCTATATATACAAACTATAGAAAACCTTCATGTATTGAATCGATATTCATTCATTGAATAGATATTCATGTGTTGAATGGTATTCGTGTTTTGAATAAATTGTTTTAACAATAAAAATCACAATTTTACTCTATATATACAAACTATAGAAAACCTTCATGTGTTGAATCGAAATTCATTCGTTGAATTGAAATTCATGTATTGAATGGTATTCGTATTTTGAAAGAAATTGTTTTATAATAAAAATCCTATTTTTATCATCAATATGAACTATATAAAATGATCTTGTTTTGAAACAAATTGTTTTAAAATAAAAATCATATTTTTATTACCTATATGAACTATATAAAATAATCTTGTTTTGAAATAAATCGTTTTAAAATAAAAATCATATTTTTATTACCTATATGAACTATATAAAATAATCGTGTTTAGAAATGAATTGGTTTACAATAAAAATCACATTTTTATTATATACATGAATTGTTAAAAATAGTGAAGTGTTGAAATATAAGATAGCTAGATAAAAATATCATTTTTATCAAATGTATGAAAATCATATAGTTTTGAAATCAAAGAATCGATATATATATATATAGAATTGAAATATATCGAATAACGAAGCTGCAGTTCGTATTTTGAAACCATGATTTCAAACGATTAGTGCGGGAGATTCGACCATCGGATTTTCCCGAAATCGCAACCGTTGGGTTCGCTTTGGAAATATCTTTCCAACAGCACCAACTTTGTAAAGATCCAACGGTTGGATTGTCTGGAATATTTAATTCAAATCTGAAGAAAAAGAGTGCCAGAATCGATTATATTTATATATATATAAATATAATTATATTAAATCGAATAACGACGCTGTAGTTCGTATTTTGAAATCGAAACTTCAAACGATTGTACCGGGAGATCCGACCGTCGGATTTTCCCGAAACTGGAACCTTTGGATTCGTTTTGAAAAGATCTTTCCAATGATGTAAATTTTGTGAAGATCCAACGATTAGATTTTCAGAGATGAGTAAATCAAATCTGAAGAAAAACAGCGCCACGGCCGCGTTATGGAACGAAGCGTCGTTTTGAATAAATTGGCTGTTTTAAAATAAATAAAAATAGTGATAAATCATTACAAAATATTATAAATGATATGGATGTGAAATTTAGAAATTAACTGAAGGTTAGCTAAGTCGAATGGTTTCCTGGATTTTGATCTGATGTTGGTTTCGGTCTTCGGGGTTAATATTTGGGAAATCGTTCTCTTACTGATTTACGGTTAGCGACTAATGAATTGAAATGATGCGTATGTGTGTTTGTGTTGCACTTGTTTATTATATACGTGAGTTGTTCAGAAAGATCGGGTTTATCCCATTCTAAATAACTAAATCGAAGATAAGAAATCGAAGATAAGAAATCGAAGATGAAGACGGTGGTTGAAGACCGGAAATCTTCACCTCGTTTGGATGGTAACTGATGTCCTGATTGGGAGGCATCCCGAAATATGGATAATGAGTGGTGATCATCCAGACGTATGTGGAGATCGATGGGTTTGCGAGGTATATAGTGCCTCCGGTTTCGTTCCGGCCCAGAACGGACTTGTAAATGGATTGTGTGTCTGACATTGGGATTTATTCTATGTGATTGATAGCCATCAGTGGCATGGTGTGAATTGCCTGTGTGACATACTAAGATGCAGTGATCAGGGCTTCTGTTGAAAAGAAAAGTCTTGTGATTGATGATCAAAGCACCGCATGTGTGGCGTAGCTTTGTGTATAACGTGGATTTGCGAGCCTCACCCCCCGGTATGAACCAGAAACGGGAGAAAGGACCTCAGGGAGGACATGCGTTTCTTTCTAGTTAGAGGTGGTGTCGGTGCTTAAACTGGCTGACATTTATATTATTTTCACCTATGTGGTTGTTGCTGTTGCGAGGCGCCTCGGTTATATCGGTCGATCCGGGACCGATGGAGTCATTCGTTGGCTCATTTACGCCCCAAAAGGCGGGGAAACGTAGTGTTCAGGAATTTTAATCCACATCAGTGGACCGGCCCTGTCGCTCCTAGGGTCACTCGAGCTCTGATCCTGTGGCTCGGGATAGAGAGTCGCGAATTCGGTAAGGACTATCTTTTGCCTTGGTTCATGACGGAAATCCAATCTCCAAATACGTGACTATGCGATTTTGATTGTATATACATATGGCGACATGATATATGGTACCCATGTCGTCTATGATTGATAGTTATGATTTAAATTGTTTTCGAAACCTATAAACACTAGTAATAATATCAAATGCTTTTATTTTATTCGTATCAATCATATTTTGGCCATTATAAGGTAAAACTCTATCCTCCGATTTGCGTTGCATTATGTGATGGGAACTGAGTCTTATAATGGATTAATTTTTTACAAAAAGCACTGCGAAGTTTAAAAGATTTAATTGTTTTAAATCACTGGCAATCCAATGGAGTAAACCCGTTCCACAAAAGTGGCGTGGCCCTGTGATTAGCCATATTTTAAATGTGTTGAGTAGATTTCTCATACAAGTCCCATGACTGATTCGTAGTTTGTTTCACTTTCAAACTCGGGTGCCCCTTTTTCTACACGGGCAGCCTTGTATTCAGGTTTAGCTGGCTTTATCCGGATAGCTGGAGCTGAAGATGGATTCTATCATTTATCTCTTTTTATGCTGTTCAGCTCCTATTGTACATATTATGTTTGTTTCCGCTGTAGACATTTATGTATAACTGAACTGTATTAGTACTAAGTATGATCCTGTATACTGTGTAACTCTGAAGATTTCGTTTATCCAGTGTAATATTTGTTCATTATCTGGTGTATTTATTTAATTCTGTTTTGCTATTATCTGTTTCTGTGTTATATTCAAAATATTACCCTTGCCACCGTCAGTACGGGGTTCGGGGTCATCTTAAAGTATTTCTAACGGTCACGCCATTGATAATTATGAATATACCAAGTTGGTGGGGAGAAGGTAACTTCTCTTTATTTTACACCCAATGTGTATTTGTGTAATCAATATGTGATCATGTATTTGACGATGTGACATTCAAAGTGAATGGTGGACAGGTGTTCCAGAAGATAACGTAGCCTCAAGCCTTACACCCAGGAAATGACAAAAATCGGGCAAGCAACATGGCTATGTGGGTCGCTCCCATTAGGGTGTAGCATCACCTATCTAGAGAAATTCCTTTTGTTTCTTAATCTATCGATTCTGCCTATTCGGGAATGGTTGCCGTACACAACCATTGGTGATATACATTCGATACACTCAAGAGAAATGAGTGGTCGGTCATGTGTGGGCTGGGTTGCAAGACGTTCTTGTTGAACCCAGGTGTATTTGCCTCTAGAGATACATCATCAGAAGGTGGTCCCATACCTTGTCATAGTTGGAAATCCAATTTCCATAACCGCCAAGCGGTTTTTATTTTTATACTATATAGGAGAATGTGAGATGCACGCATTCTTCTAGATTCTAATTTATTTGTGAAAAACACCTAGACACTATGATAATATCTGTTTTAAGGTATACAAATTATTTTATTCTCATAAGGTAAAAACCCGTTCTCTATTTACGGCGTGGCCTTATGAGATATTTTCGTTTGTTTTAAACTGTTTACTCATACCAGTCCCCTGACTGACCCGGAGTTTATTTTTCTGTGTTTCCCTTAAACTCTTGGGTATTCATAACGCTTGTTACAAATAAACAAGTGAATCAGGATTTGGATAAACTTGTGAAGCTGGAATGAAGATTTTGCTATGTGCTGGTCCATCTATCTACTGTATAATTAAGTCCGTCAATTGATCATCTATGATATGTACTGATGTACTATGAATGGGTTGTATCACTAGTCCAATATGTTCTGATGTAATATATTCCACTGTGTAATATTATAAAGTATTATCTTTTGTGAAAATTACACTGTAAGATTTTGATGTTCTGTGATTTTTATCTTCTATCTTTCCTTATTCTTATTAATGGCACGACTTCCGATGTGTTCGAAAGTTGGGTCGTTACAGTTGGTATCAGAGCTTAGGTTACTGATTACCTAGGCTTTAGGTGAGTGTGAGAGAGCGTATTTTTGAAAATTTAAAATAAATTTAATTTAAATCAACTTGGATGGTATACCTAAGTTAGTTATATCCGATCAAGTCTGGATTGATGACCTGTTACATTCAGGTAATTAAGATGAGTAACCGAGGACGAGGAGGTCGAGCTAGAGGGTCATCTATTACTACTGGTCGTAATAATAGATCCCAGGATCAAGTAGAAACGGTAGAGGAAGTTGCACCAGTCCAACAGGATAAGAGCTTTGCAACTATTTGTAAGGAATATACGACTCTGGGAGGAAAAGTTTTCAAAGGGACGGAATCTTTCATTGAGGTCCAAGCATGGTTGAGGTCCTGTGAGAGGATTTTCAAGGGACTGAAATTGAATGATGAGTAAAAACATCTCTTAGCTTCATGGAAACTTCAAGAAGCTGCGGCTATTTGGTGGGATGCTCAGACCACAAATATTCCTTAGGAAGATTTCACTTGGGAAAAATTCAAAGAAGCTTTCGAAGCACAATTTCTACCTGTTGCAGGAAAAACTAGAATGTATCGGGATTTCATCGATCTCAAGCAAGGGAACATGGAAGTATCCGAATACGAAAACAAGTTCAACTCGCTTTCTTGTTTCGGACCAGAACTGATTAATACCCCACTCAAGAAGAATGAAATGTTCATAGCAGGATTGAAGGATAGCCTGAATGTTCAGATGATTGGACATCTCAAGATTCCATTTGTCGATCTGGTGGATATGGCAGTTCGTTATGAGGCACTAGAGGGAAAGAAGCCAGGGGCAAAACAACAGACAAGAGAACCTAGTGGTGAGAATCCAAACAAAAGGATATTTAATCCGAACTAGAACAACAACAACAACAACGGAGTACCTAAGATGGGAGAAAAAGCCAAAGAACGATTCAAGGACACCAAATGCCACAACTGTTTGCAGAAAGGACATAGTGGCAAGTTCTGCACCAAGCCAGCAGTAGGAAAGCCACAGCAAACTCAGCAACCGGAGGAACCTCAACCAAAGGGAACAAGTGATCCTATTCTCCAGAAGTTTTCATGCTATAACTGTCATCAGCTGGGCATTTGGTTAAAGACTGTCCACTAAAAAAGGCACAGCAACCAAAGGTCTATGCTTTGATGGATAAGTCATTAACTTCTGAGGATGTGAGGATGGAAGGAGTTTCGGAAGGTACTTTACTCTTTTTGGATAAAAGGAGTTAATTAACTAAGGTCAGCCTCTAGATAAATTAAATATGATTGGATTAAATTAGAATAATATCCACTCACATTGATACCGGAAATCGAGTTAGAATTTTAAGTTAAATTAAAATTTGGATTTCCTAGAATTTAGGCTGGACTTAAGTACTTATTTGGATATGGACTCAGGGAAAGTGAATGGGTCGATTTGTGAAATCAAATCACATTTGAGAGTCCCGAAATGGAGATCATTAAGTACATGAACGAAGATTGTAGGTAATACTTAACGGAGTTAAGTAAATGGACCGATGAGTTGAGAAGGGAATTTTTGACAGAATATATTTTGGTTTTGAATAGGATATCGCTGATGTGTGTTAAGTCGATAACTCTAATCTATTGTTTACAAATTTTGAGGACGAAATTTTTATAAGGGGGGTAGAATGTAATGACCTGGGTATTTACACCGATCACTGACACAGATATTGAATTAATCTTAAGCATGTATTTTCAAATACGATTTTGAATCCTGACTTTAAAATTCAAAACATGGTAGCCTGTGAATGATAGCATCGATGTGTATAGCACAACACTTACAAAAATCCATTTTTTATGCATCTGGTTTGATAGCATGAATTTGTTAGCGATTGTTTAAAATAATTTTATACATATGTATGAATAATAATACTTTTACATAGCATGTATTTGTAATGCCATTTTTATTATACATGTTTGTTCATTCTTTTAAAGGATTTAAGAAATTTAGTTTTTGGTAAATCCTTCTTCTAAAAACTTTTAATATTTGAGTTAAACATGCCAAAGTCCTTTTTTGTTTGTCAAAGCAAGTTTTAAAAGCCATGTCAAGTTCACAGATACATGCACTAAAACATACAACATCATTTCCTTTTTGCAAGAATGATCATGAATATAAATTCAAGATAAACACCTACACTAGATATAAGCTAGTAGTAAGAATCGAGAGAGATATTGTCACATGACAATTCATTCTTGTGTCATGTATTTTCAGTTTTTATATCATTTTCTTTTTTTCATGAATTTTCTGAAAATGGTCACTTTCTTTTGTATTTTCAAAAACATGTTTGTTTTGTCAAATGGCATGTACTAAAGATTTTCTAAATATTGGGTATTTAAAACCATGAATGTGCCTACACTACATGTATACTAAACCATTGATTTATTCAAGATATTTTCATGTCAATTATCACATGCCAAGATCATTTTTGATGCAAGAATTTTCAGATTTTTGTATTGCCTTGGAAGGGAAGTAAAATATATTTTATCTTTTTTTGTTAAATTAGTTTATCATGTAAGATTTTGATTTGAAAACCCTTTACAAAACTGAACCTATGTGATACTAAGATGGATGCTATGAATTGGTGTAAACCAAGAAGGATTTGTGATGAATAGGCATGGTACAGAAGCATTTATTTGAGGTGATTATTCATAGAAACCAATAGGGATGAAAGTGGTGTTTGCATAGGGGATTTTTAGGTAAAGATTTGCTGAGGTAGGCCATGTGAATATTGGAAGTGGTGTTGATTTGGTAAGAGAAGAGGATTTTTGCTGAGTTGTCTTTCACTTGTCAAAAACCAAATCTAAAAACTGATTTCCTTCGCAATACTTTAATGGCCTCCTACCACTATAAATAAGGCCATAAACACACACCATTTTCACTCACACAAACACTTCAGTTTGATCAGTAAAAGGGGAGAAAAGCCTAAGGGGTTTCAAGCCTTCTAAGGTGAGTGAACTTCATCTATTGTTTAATTCATTTATGTACATTGTTTGTTGTTAATAAATCAGTTTAAAAACCTTGTGGAGAATGTGAAAATCTCTGCTATGAACCCATGTTTTACTGTCAACAAGAAATAAGTTGATGCTAGGAATTTTTGTTTAAACATCTGTTTGGATTTATACTTCATACATCAATGTTATCAGTCGGATTTATATGATGACAGTGTTTAGTTTAAACCTTTAAGTAATAATCCTGTTACTCCATTTTATAGACACTGACATCATTGTTACTTGTTCTCAGATCAAAAAATCATACTACATTCTCACCACTAGTTTATATACATACAAGAAAATAGTGTATATGTTTTATATAGTGATAATATACAGGGAAGAATTGAATTCATATGTAAGGGAACAGAGAAGTAGGTTGTTCTCTATGACCCAAAAATTTAAAACATGTTTTTCCAAACACTGTCAAAACCCTTGAGTTTGAAGGGGAATCCTACCATTAATTCACACTGGAATGAGTTGAATACAATGAGAACACACTGTGTACTTATAAATAAAAAGAACAGTTAAACTCAAAGCAAAACAGAAACTGTCTGTTCTTGTGAATACTCTCTGTTATCTAAAAATTTCAAACATCATTAAAGCTAGATTCAGATGCATGAATGGAATGTCACTGGTAAATAATGATTTTTGGTAATAAAATCTCGATTTTTAGTGAAGTAAGTTGTGAGAATTCTTGAGATGGTCACAATGGGGAGTTTGATCAAATTCCGGCGATCAAAACGATGGGAGGTGGTGAGCTTTGCCGTGGAGATATATAGGAAAATTACAAAACCAATTTTCTATTGTGTAGATTTAGATAACAAGGTCAATTTAGGGTTCATGGCTGTTTTTGGGTATGGGGTTTTTGGCGGCAAACTGCACCTCAAACGCGGCGCTGGAGGGGAGCGCACCAGGGGGAAAGAGTGAGGTGGGTCGTCACCAAGGTGGGGGCCAGGGTATGGTGCATTCCGGTGGTCAGAGGAGGTGACGGGAGGTGTTTTTCCTGGATTGATGTTCATGAAGGGAGTTGGGTTGGCACTGTAGTTTTTGATTCAGGGGGTGTCGGAGTCCGTAAGTGTTGGAGTTAGCTTCAGGTGGTGGAACGCCGCCTGTAGGGATGGTCGGAGCGAGAGGCAGTGGAGGAGGTTGACTGTGCACGTGCACGGCTATGGTGGAAGGAAGAAGAAGAAGAGGGAAGGTTTGGCAAGGGTAGCGCACGAGTTTTTGAGGTGATCGACCTTGTTTTTGGGGGTTGGTACTACCACTTGGTTGAAACTGGCACTGAAGAGCCCATGCAGTTTTAGTGTGATCTGGGGGTGAAATTCCATGATTTCGAATGTGGTACTTTGTGGCAAGGGATCGGCCAGTTGGAACTTTGTGAAAATCATGTGATCTAGGGTGATTTGGCAAGGGGCGCGAGGTAGTTTTGAAGTGGTACTTTATTTAAAGGTGGTACTATGCTATTTTGAGTTTAAAACAAGGATTTTTTGATTATATTTTTAATTTAAACTTGTTTTTGAACTAAACAATGATTTATATAAAAAGGGTAAAATAAATATTTAAATAAAAATAATATTTTTATTTAATTTGCAAGAGAAATAAAAAATAAGTGAATCAGGACTTTGATACATTTTTTGTCAGAAACTGAAAAATAAATACAGGAACTAGATTTTTATAATAAATTTAATTTAATTTAAAAATGAGGATTAGAAATGATTTGCTAATGAAGAGTTCAAATTGTAAAGTCAACAAAGGAGAGTCGATCAAGTATAAAAGGTGTCAGATAAGTTTCAAACAAAAGTCGAGAAGTTAGCACATGAAATGTAGTTTTAGTAAATTATAAATTTAGTTTATAATTTATATTTGAATTTATTTTCTAAGGGAATAGTTATATTTTAACCAAGAAAACGTATGTAACACATACGCTTGATTTGTCAGCCTAAACTGTAGTCTTAACATCCGGATACAAGGAACCGAGCATGGATAGTTCTGTACTGTAAATGATATTTTTAATCGTGTTTGGATTAAAAATAAAAGAGAAATTTTATTGGTATATAATAAAATAAGGAGAAGAAGTAAATCATGTAAAAGGGATCTAAAGTGAAATTTGACGGAAACAATACAAAGTGTGAAAATTGATTATAAATCATAATTTAAGTCATTTATGATAATCAGATAAAGAAATGATGATGAGAAATATTTTTCTAAAGAAAATTAATGTTAGTATTTATTTTAAAGATGATGAGCAAGACGGAAAGAAAAACTGTGTGCAACGCACACACTAAAATTAGCCGTTTGAAAAGACGATCAAGATAACCAGATAAAAACCCAGATGACCGTATAGTTTGACTGTAATTATCTATGCAGATTAGATTTTAATCTTGTTAGATTTATAATTTAAAAGGAAAATGTTCGTTAATCATTTCAAAGAGGCCGAAATTAATATTTCACTTTGATTTGATTATACGTCACGCGTTAGAGATATTTAAACTGAAGACGGCGATATACAAGGGCTATTTTTGAATGGTGCCTTCGGTTTGTCCAGTCCCAGGATAACTTGTATGGACGAATGTCTGACAAAGTATTTCCAACGGTCACGCCGTTGAAAATTACGAATATACCAAGTTGGTGGGGAGAAGGTAACTTCTCTTTATTTTACACCCAGTGTGTATTTGTGTAATCAATATGTGATCATGGATTTGATGATGTGACATTCAAAGTGAATGGTGGACAGGTGTTCCAGAAGATAACGTAGCCTCAAGCCTCGTACCCAGGAAATGACAAAAATCGGGCAGGCAGCATGGCTATGTGGGTCGCTCCCATTAGGGTGTAGCATCACCTATCTAGAGAAATTCCTTTTGTTTCTTAATCTATCGATTCTGCCCATTTGGGAATGGTTGCCGTACACAACCATTGGTGATATACATTCGATACACTCAAGAGAAATGATTGGTCGGTCATGTGTGGGCCGGGTTGCAAGACGTTCGAATTGAACCCAGGTGTATTTGCCTCTAGAGATACATCATCAGAAGGTGGTCCCATACCTTGTCATAGTTGAAAATCCAATTTCCATAAGCGCCAAGCGGTTTTTATTTGTATACTATATAGGAGAATGTGAGATGCAAGCATTCTTCTAGATTCTAATTTATTTGTGAAAAACACCTAGACATTATGATAATATATGTTTTAAGGTATACAAAGTATTTTATTCTCATAAGGTAAAAACCCGTTTTCTATTTACGGCGTGGTCTTATGAGATATTTTCTTTTGTTTTAAATTGTTTACTCATACCAGTCCCCTGACTGACCCGGAGTTTATTTTTCTGTGTTTCCCTTAAACTCTTTGGTATTCATAACGCTTGTTATGAATAGACAAGTGAATCAGGATTTGGATAAACTTGTGAAGCTGGAATGAAGATTTTGCTGTGTGCTGGTCCATCTATCTACTGTATAATTAATCCTGTCAGCTGATCATCTATGATATGTACTGATGTACTATGAACGGGTTATACCACTAGTTCAGTATGTTCTGATGTAATATATTCCGTTGTGTAATATTATAAAGTATTATCTTTTGTGAAAATTCCGCTGTGAGATTTTCATGTTTTGTGATTTTTATCTTCTATCTATCCTTATTCTTATTAATGGCACGACTTCCGATGTGTTCGAAAGTTGGGTCGTTACAATTTCTCTCGGTTATGGGAAATGGTCCCACAAATCTAGATGCTAACTTCCTTACTGCTCCGAAGTGAACCACATTCCTCAAAGGTGATACTTTGAGAAAAACTAAGTCTCCTACTTTGAATTCGATGTCAGTTCTTGTCTTTTCTGCATAGGACTTCTGCCTGTCTTGAGCTGCCTTCATCCGCCATCGAATAAGATCTATCTTTTCGGACGTTTCCCTAACTATGTCTGGTCTAAGTAATAATATTTCTATAGATTCCCACCAACAAGTTGGTGACCTACAGGGTCGTCCGTACAATGCTTCTAAGGGTGCCGTGCCGATGCTAGCTTGATAACTATTATTATAAGCAAACTCTACTAAAGGAAGATGCTCTTCCCAAATCCCTCTGAAGTCTAGGATACACAGTCTTAAAAGGTCTTCAAGAATTCCATTCACCCTATCCGTCTGCTCATCGGTCTGAGGATGATAAGTGGTGCTAAAACACAACTATTTACCTAGTGCTTCTTGCAAACTCCTCCAAAATTCGCTAGTAAAGGTGGGGTTACGATCGCTTACGATGTTGGAAGGTACTCCATGAAGACGAGCTATCCAACAAACATAAATTGTTGCCAACCACGATGTCGTCCTCTTACTCCTAATTGTAATAAAGTGAGCGCTCTTAGTGAGTCTATCTACCACCACCAAATACTGTTATTGCCTTTCTTTGACCTAGGCAAACCATCTATGAAATCCATAGAGATGCTCTCCCATTTCCATTGTGGAACCTCCAACGGATGAAGTAATCCATCGGGCTTCTTTTGCTCAGCTTTGACCTGTTGGCAAACTAAACACTGAGAAACAAATTCGGCTACATCTTTCTTCATCCTAGCCCAAAAGAAAACCCTCTTCAAGTCTCTATACATCTTGTCACTACCTAGATGAATAGTCATCTTAGAATGGTGGGCTTCTTCTAGGACTGCCTTAATCAAGCTTCCGGTTTGAGGAACACAAAGTCTTCCATCTCATCGCAACCACCCATTTTCATTTATGACATATCTACCGAGCTGACTAGAAGTCTCCCCTCTTCTGAGCTTTTCCATGATGTCTAGAATATGTGGGTCACCTTGTTGCGAAGCTCCTATCTGGTCCATAAGACTCGGTCGTATCTACAAGGATGCAAACAAATTAGGCAAAATCTCGATGGAGGGTCTAAAATCAAAAGTTGATATGAACTCCAAGTTCTTTCTTTCCATAAACAGAGGACTCAAGGCCATCCTCTGCCTACTCAGTGCAGCTGCCACCACATTACCCTTGTCAGGGGTATAAGCAATTTCAAAATCATAAGAAGCTACGAACTCCATCCACCGTTGCTGCTTTAATTTGAGATCCCTCTGTGAGAATAGATACTTGAGAGATTTATTATCGGTGTATAACTCGAACCTTTCTCCAAGTAAATAATGATGCCACATCTTTAACACGAATACTATGGCAGCTAGCCCTAGATCATGGGTAGGGTAGTTCTTCTCATGAACTCTCAACTATTTACCCCTATAACATACTACTTTCCCTTCTTATATCAGAACCACGCCAAGCCCTGTACCGCATGCATCAGTGTAAATAGTAAACACTTTACCCCCATCAGGCAAGGTCAAGACTGGGGTTGTTGTTAGAGCCCTCTTTAGTTGTTGGAAAGCAACGTCACAGTCTATATCCCATGAAAATGCCAAATTCTTCTTTGTTAGCCTGGAGAGAGGGGTTGATATCTTCGCGAAGTCCTTAATGAACTTCCTATAATAACCTGCCAACCCAAGAAAGCTTCTCACCTAGGTTGCAGTTTTAGGAATCTGCCAATCTTGCGCTACAACCACTTTAGCGGGATCTATAGCTATCCCTTCTTTGGAGACCACATGCCCTAAGAATCTCCCTCTTTTCTCCAAAAATGGCATTTGGAGAACATTGCCTTAAGATGATGGTCACAGAGAGTTTTCAAAACTTCTCTCAAATGTTGGGCATGCTCCTCTTCGCTTTTGGAGAAGATCAAAATATCAACAATAGAGATTATGACAAATTTGTTTAGGAACTCCCGAAACACCCTACTCATCAGATCAACAAAATAGGCGGGTACATTAGTCAGCCAAAAAGACATCACTAGCCATTCAAAGAAACCATCTAGATTTCTAAAAGCAATCTTATCAATGTTGTCCTCAGCCACCCTCAACTGATGGAACCCCATAGCCAAGTCCAACTGAGAAAATACCAAGGCACCAACAAGCTGATCAAATAAATCATCAATCCTTGGAAGCGGGTGCCTATTCTTCTTGGTGAGCTTATTCAACTCTCTATAGTCAGCACACAAACGAAGCGAACCATCTGCCTTAGTTGCGAACACTACTGGACCACCCCATTCAGATATGCTTCGCCTGATAAACCCTTTCTCCAGTAGCTTCCCTACTTGCTTACTCAGCTCCCTTGTTTCCCATGGAGCCATGTGGCACACTGGTAATGCAACTGGCTTTGCATTATCTACCAGATATATGCGGAAGTTGATCTCGCGCCTTGGAGGTAAACCTTGTACCTCATCAAAAACATCGTAATAATCTCGAACCACTGCAACAGACTGCAAATCATCTATGGATGCATCTAGAGACTCTAGAAAGCTAAGAATAACAGACCCTTGGGGGTCACAATAAACTTCGAGGTTCTTCCTATGACAAGTTAGGAGTCTAACAACCCTCCTCTCACAATTCAGAATGGCCCCATACGTGGTAAGCCAATCCATTCCTAGAATCAACCCATAGCCTATAAACCCGAGCACATACGCGTCGCACTCAAACTCGACGCCTAACATAGATATTTTCAAACCTCGACAAATCATCGATATATGAGCTGAACAACCAACGGAGTTTGAAACAACTACGGGATCTACTACCATACTAGTAACTAAGTGTAGAGATTCAACCATAGAACTAGATATAAATTTGTGTGAAGTGCCAAAATCAAAAAGTGTTCTAACTGGATGGTTTGAAAGAGAAGCTAAACTTTCTACGGAAATTTTTCTACCTCTTTCAGGAGCACTGATCGCAAGAGCATGCACCTTCCCTCCAGAAGTTCCTGCTCTTTGACCTTGTCCCTGCGATCCCTGTTTCTTTGGGCACACTTTAGAGAAGTGTCCGACCTCTCCGCAATTGAAGCAATTGCCTTTCCTTCTTATACAGTATTTGACCAAGTGACCCTACTTTCCACAATTATGACATTTTCTCTTATCCCTGCCTTTGTCATCTTTCCCTCCTTTCTTCTGATGTTATTGCTGCCCCTTCTTGGGCCACACCTTCCTATTCTATGATGTCCCCTCAACCTTTACTTCCTTCTTTTCTCCCTTGTCCTCCTCATGCATTAGGGCCATATCCACAAGCTTTTCAAAAGTGACCCCTATTGGATTATGGGACATGGCTAACCCATGCAGGGGCTCATTCAGCCATTTAGCAAACCGCAAAGCCCTTTTGTGCGGTGTATCGACCAACTCTAACCCGAACCTTGCCAGTTGGTTGAACTTGTTCACATACTCCATCACCGTCAAGTTTCCTTGTTTGAGTGCGAAGAACCTCTCCATCTGTAAGCTGCTCTCAGCTTAGGAAAGAAATTTCATTTCGAACCTCTATCTAAAATCTTCCCAAGTTTCCACCAGACGTCCAGCTTGGGTGACTTCCCACCAAAATGTGGCTTCATCCTTTAATCGCCAAGCAGCTAACTGAATCTTTCTTCGATCCTCAACTTCAAAGATTATGAACAAGTCCTTGGTCTCCTTAAGCCAGTTCCTAGCTTCTATGAATGTCTCGTTCCCATGGAATGGCCTCCCTCCCATAGCACGGAAGTCCTTGCAGATCTTGGCGAAGTTATTTGCTCTTGGAGGGGGAGAAAGAAGAATGACTGGTGCAGCTCGGAGAGGAACGTCTCTTTGCTCCGTGGCCTCCAAATACCTACGGAACCATCCGGGTATTGTGACGCCCTCTGGGATATTAGGAATGTTTTGTTCCACAGACATGCTGAAAAAGGAAGAGATTTAGATAAAGGACCGAAGGGTATTACATATGGCTTTTTGGGGAATGTTTTTCAAAACAGACTTATATTTGTGAAAATATTTTCTTTTGAAAATCATTCTGAAAATAATTTTCAAAAACTTTTATTAACCTTCGGCTCTGATACCAATTGCGACACCCCACGTCCATTAATGTCACTCACTAAGGGAATGCATTAAGTTTCATGAAGCATTATAGGTAAACAGACATAGAATAATTACAAGACAGTTATAAATAAGATAGCAGCGGAAATTTAAATTTTTATTTCAAACAAAATCATAATTCCATTGTCCACAGGACCATAAGTCACAAAAACCATTACAATACAATAACTTCTATCTTGCACCATCAGAGTACATAAGTATATGAAAAGCATAATTCCCCAATTGAAAGAGTTAAGCCATAGTAAAGACAAAACTTGAGCCATACTTCAGAAGTAGCTCCTAGCAAGATGATATCTGAGTCCTGACTAAGCCTGAGTGTTTACTCCCTGAGAACCTAGGGGGAACGGAAGAAAGAAGGAGAAACAAAAGGGTCAGACATAAAGTCTAGCAAGTCTAGTTACTTTTTGACCAGTAAATAAATAAAAGTAACATGATAGGCATATAAAGTGGATAAGAGAGATGACTACATAAATGGAAGGTGTGACAAGGTAGATAGGGTAAGGTGTATACACTTCTCTAATGATTACTCTGCCTTATTACTAGTATAGGTAAAATGAGATGATCCCTTCCACTATAAGTTGGTAGACTTAGGGCATACGTCTGCATGTACCCTAACCACTACCTTGATCGATCAGCTCCCTACTCTGTAGATATCCTGTGTTGGCCCCACAATAGGAGGTATCACTTCCCGAAGTGGCAACCCTTCATTTCTCGAGATGTGCACAACCATATCTACTGGTGTCACGGTCGTCTTATCCCCCTTTAACCGGCTCATGCATGCACATGGCCCGATCCATTTGCGCCACCCACACCGTCCATCTCATTTGGATCTCTTATAATCAATCAGTAAGCGCGCCCCTTCTCAGCCTAGCATGGAGTACTTTATTTGGTACCTACTTCGGGTTACTGACTGAAATGGGTCCCACACAATATGATACAAGCTCTCCACTTTGTCTTGTATCCCCACTAGGTTTTTCACTGACTTTGTATACCCTTAGGTGTCTTTAATTACATAGCCCTATGTCAGTTATGCTTAGCCTAAAGGGTATCTTTAATTACATAACCTTGTTGGGTTAAGTTCGTGGGCCTATATGTAAATATTACCCACCCTCTCAAATTTACTTAACCCACCCACTACCCATCCAATTTTATTTAAGCCTAACTTAAGTTCGTAATCATATAATTCTTATGGATTAAATTAGGTTAAGTAGTCCAATTCATTACCATGTCCAATTATGGTTATAATGGGCTAGACCTCCCACATTAGGCCTACAACATGTGGATGCTAGATATGTCGGTCGGGTTCGGGCAGTCTTATTCCACAGTTGGGTCTAACCTCGTGTCTTAGCCCGATTCAAATTTGCACACTTGGACGTCTCACATTAGGTTCAACATTAGTGGTTGCTGGATATGCCAGTCGGGTCCGAGCAGACTTCCACCACTAAAGCAACCTAACCACGTGTCACAAGTGCGATTACAATTCATAATTGTAATTACTAGACATTCCGTTTTTATCCAAATCTACCTATGTCATTATAGGTAATTATTTCTCTTTTTATCCCTATTTGAATTATATGTCCAATAATGTTTATATTCAAATTATGCCAATATCAACCCTTTTCCCCCGTTCCCTAACTAGCGTACTCATAAACTGACGGCATGCCTAGGCTAGACAATAGCCTAGTCATAAACGATAATAGGGAAAATAATGGGAATATAACTAAAGCAACCATCTTGGCATAAACATTAACTATCTTGATAATAAGGTGAATGAACATATAATTAACATCATAACAGCGTGAACGTAAAACTGGTGAACTTATGGCAGTCAGTTGGTAACTATGATATCTAAATGAACATATTGAGATCTAACTTAGCAATTTAGATGTCCAATTGGTTTAGATCTAACATGATAAACACAAGGTGATAATCTAGATCTGACTAATAGTTTCAATGTCCACATAAATTAGATCTACTGGTTTAGAAATAGATCTATGCAAATCCACATCATAGCATGTCATAGAAGTTACAATTAAGATAAAGATTTTGATCCAATCCTAACCAATTCAAGGTGACATAGGTTCATGATTTACATAAATGATTAGATCTATTTAATGATATAACTACCCAAATTAACAGATATATATAAACCGCAATATAGATACAAACCAAGATCCACAATAATAACATAGTAGAATGATCACAATTGAACTGGATCTAGATAAATAGATCTATCATGATATAACATAAGAAATGATAATAGCATAGATTCATAGTTTACACATATCCAAATCACAGTCTCTCATAATTTACTTCTATTCATTTAAACATAAAAATAAACAGAAACTCACAGCGTTAGGTTTAGAGAATAGAGAAAGAACGGATCTTGAATTTCTGAATTTGATTTGCAAAGTACGTTGTTGTAGAAAACGGTTCCGTCTTAGTTTGTATCCCGGCAGCGTATGGCTCCCATAATTTCCAATGAAGAAATAGGAGATTTGAACACATATTTATAGCTGCAAATCCCTCTGAAACCGACTGCCACCTCAGCCCTAGGGGTGTCAATACCCCTGTGGGTGGGTCGACCCATAGGTCAACACTCCTTAAGGGGGTCGATACCCCTCTTGGGGGGTCGACCCCCTAGATCGGGAATTTTGCCACTTTGACGAATTTTTCAAATTCAAACTGTTCTGGATAAAATTCTGACTCATCTCTGACTCATGCGTATATATATATATATATATATAATATTTCTGCACGTATACAAACTTAAAACCCTCATAACTTCTTCATACGGTGTCCGTTTTACGCAAACCAAATGTCTATCCTGACCAGAATTTTGAGATGAACGCAATGGTGCAATCAGTTTCCTCTAAATCTGAATATTAAATTAATTATTGTTTAATTTATCCTCTTTAATGTTGTAAAAAATTCGGGGTGTTACAGTAACCTTAAAAAAAACCACACCTCATTTCAACCAAAGTACCCAAAGACCAAACTGCTAACATCACATTCACCTACAGGATATAATCTAAAGTACAGTGACATTTAAGTTCCACAAGACAAACCAACACATTCCAAACCTAGAACACCAGAAAATTAGAGCAGTCTCTCCACTTGCTCACCATTCAAGAGGTATGGAAAAACTTCACCCCGAACCATACACAGTAAATATAGGAGACATGAGCCAAAATGTCCAAAACCGAAGGTTGAAAGAGTCACGAGACATATTGTGAGACTTGGCTAAGCACATCAACCTAGGATACTCTACGAAGGGAACAGTACAACAATGGAACAACAAGCCAAATCACATCACAACAGACTAAGAACACCAATGCCGAAAACACCACATAATAGCCCCATCGAGCACCAAGCCAACCCAAAACCTCCTAATAAAGTCAGACAACATTGGACAAAATTTCACCTGGCAATGGTTGGGGACAAATCACTTGGGTAACTAGTGGTGCACATTATAGGAAATAGATCAAGCAAGGAAGATGTGAGACTATGCCACACTATCAACGAAACAGTGTAAATAGAAAACCAAGTTAGACACCGCACTAAGCAGTGGAGGGAAAGCATGTTAAGTACAAGAAACTTGGTTGAAACGAGGGCGTGGGACAATAGGAACAAAGGGCTATGGAGTTATGAGATTGAGATCTAAAATTAGGGTTAAGGATTCAGCTAGTAAGAGAAAACAAGGCAGAGGAGAAGAGTAGGAGAAGACCAGCGAGCTGTTATGGGTGAGGGGGAGGAAGTGTTGAATGACGATGAAGATAAAGAAAAGAAGAGGGGAAATGTCGATTTGCCTTGTTGCCATTACCAAGCATTTTCTACGAACCTAACTCTTTGTAAATGCTTACTTTAAATTTAATAATTACTATTTATTACTTCTTGTACTATAATTGAGTATCGATTATTATGAATATAACCATTTATTAATTATGCGTTTAATAATAAGCATTAATTATGTTTTTGAATATTAATTATTAAATTTAAATATTACTACATAATTATTAATTATTACTTATTAATTGAATACTAAAAGTTAATAATAAATATTAGTTATTCAAAATTAATAATTTAGTAAAAAAATTAATAATTTTTTAACACTAAATCTTAAGAATTAATTATAGTTATTAACTATTAAATGTTATTAATATGTATTTATTGCAATTTACTAATTATTAATAACTAGTTGTAACAAAATTATTAAATGTAAAAGGTAGTTACGGATAATGCAAGAACGCAATTTCTAATGCAAGAACACATGCACATTTCATAACATAAGAATAAATTATTGTTTTGTGAATAATTATCCTTCCATGTTCCTTTTAAATGTCGCTTTCATGTTCCTCTCTCATATCGCATATGAATGCAATCATAAATAATTAACAATTAGTAAATAGTCATTAATTATACATTACCAATAATTAATTATTATAACATAGTAATCAATTGCAAACATAATAAAAAAATAGTATATGTGAAAAGTACCTTATTTAAACTAGTTAAGACACTTGGACATCATGCAAGAAGTCATGGACTCAATTCTCGTCTTGTGTGGTTGAACCAACTAGCGATGTAGTATGTTATATACTACTTAAACTTATATACCAAATACCCAATTTCCAAAAAATAAAAACAATTGTACATGTTTAAAGGCACATTTATGACAGGCGAATACTAGACATACAAGCAAGCTTATTGAGTAAGGCACTTGAGCACGGAAGATGGGTGAATGAGGAATGCGTTTGTGACTCCGAAGAGGGCATCGGAGTAGAACACCTGAGAAAGATATTTAATTCGCGATTGTTAATTTGATTAATCTATACTTTTTTATTTTTTATAAATAATAAATGATGTATTAATAATTTGCAAAAATAAGTAAATTAAAGAACTATAAACTGCTTCAATTCTGGACACACACTTCATTATGTATATCACTTTGATAGGATTGTAATAAAAAAACTCGTGTCTGAAACAGAACTCATTTGGAAAAATCATTAGTTAATGCATTACGATTCCAAAAAAATTAATTTTTAACTAATACATATTAAATATGATTTCAATATAATAATTACATATTAGATACTAAATAATAAATAATATTTCTCAACTATTAAAGACTACATATTAATCATTAACTACTAACAGTAGATTATAAATTAAACAATAAAAATTAGTTTAAATTATTTAATTATAGCTATTAACTAGTCCATATATTATTAAATATTATTTATTAATTATTTATTGTTAGCACCATAATAAACGAGGAAAAGCCGGAGAAGACAACCAAGGTGAAAGGGTGGAGACACCAACATTCCTACAGAAGAGGTGAACCTAAGGTTCATTATACACTTTTAGAACCAAGGGTGAAGACATAATAGATTTCTTCTTCTTCCAGAAACCTCTAACGAACTTAACCCGAAGGGCAACTAACCCATATTTAAATTTTCAAGCATGAAAAGTTATGTTTCGTATACCTATTGGTTTACCTGAAACGGAAATATAAGAAAGCTTGATTCATCACCGACAAGGTATCATGCATAAAGGAAAGGGAAATTTAGGCTTTGCGAGCAGCCGAAAGCTCTAGTAAATCAATCTCTATAGAATTCCATTGAGGCCTCCATCTCCAAAAGACCCTTTTAGAAAGCTCTTGTAACAATCTTACAGTTGATGTAATGTCCCGCAAATCCGTAATATCAGAGTTGACTACATACATCATACATCCAGCCCAAATATCACGAAAATACATATCATTTTTTTTAGAAGAAAAACGTAGAAGAAGAACAAAAATAACAACATAGATTCTCACATCGCAGCGAAACAAAATATAATATATCATAACTTTTGAAATACAAATTTTTTACTGTATACACATATCATTATCAGAGTACAACACTTACAACATAGCGGAACAAAACTCTATATAGCTAACATGAAGCCTCCTGCTCCAAGTCCCTTTAGAGAAATATGTAAAATCCTGAACTACTTGACTGCCCGTACAAATTTAGGCACCTAAGAATTTAGGTAAAACAAAACAAAATAAACCCCGGGTCAGTCATGGGACTGGTGTGAGTAAACAATTTAAAATAGTTTCAGAAACTAATTGATATCTCATAAGACCACGCCGTGTAACACGGAACGGGTTTTTCCCTTATGAGAATCCCAAACACTTGATTTAAATTTCAAATCCTTTTGAAAGAAAACGATAATCTTTACATCAAAACTCTTTTAATATTATAATAGTGTCTAAATCGAGTAAATAACAATCTAGTGGAACGTTTGCATCTCACGTTCCACATACATAGTGTACAACCAAAACCGCAAGCGCTTGTTGGGTAATGAATTTCCAACTATGACAAGCTATGGAACCACCTTCAATAGTGTATTTCTAGAGGAGAATACACTGGGTTCAACAAGAACATCTTGCAACCCGGCCACACATGACCGACCACTCATTTCGCTTGAGTGTATCGAATGTATATCACCAACGGTTGGGATCAGCGACCGTTTCCCGAATAGGACAGCATCGAATAGAATAAGGAATTAAATGAATCTCTAGATAGGTGATAATACACCCTAATGGAAGCTACCCACATAGCCATGATGCCTGCCTAATTTTTGTCATTTCCCAGTTGTTGAGGCCTGAGGCTACACTTACTTGCCATTCACTGATAACACAATCACTTTGAATGTCAGATTGTCAGATCTGTTAATCACTAATTTGGTTTACACAAATATATTCTGGATATTATGCTAAGGGAATAAATCCGTTGCCACCATATATATTTATACATACCAACATATTCGATCATTGGAAATACTTTGTCAGACATTCGTCCATATACGTTCGTTTTGGGATTGAACGAAACCGAAGGCACAATTTCCATTAACAGAAAAATCCCTTGCACTCTACTTCGTCTTCGATTATCTTCATATAATCTGCCTCACAACGCTACTGCCAATATGGAGTGGTTCTCGGATAAAAATCCAGCCGGTCTCTCCATAATGACAAGGATATTGGCAAACACTTCGATAGTCGGTTATTTAACTATTGAAGAAAAACAAACATCCATTTAAACATCAAACAATTACCGGGCCCATTAATTAATATTTCATTAATTAAATCACTTCTCCATTTCCTTGTCGATATTCGTTAACACGATATTTTCGACAATCATCTTGGCCCTTTTCGCTATTTGGAAAACATTTCCATATACCGCCTCCTTTTATTTTCAATACGCAGAAAATATATTCTATTTATAATTGGAAAATATTCCAATTACTCATCTCTTTCCCCACCATTCATTTTTAGACTTAGGAAATATTTATAATCATATTTTCAAAATTTCACTTCCTTGGGTTAAAACAAATGTTGTGTAAAACATCGTTGTGACAACCTAAAGCACTGCATTCAACTAACTCTTATTCAAACATCCCTCTTCGAGACTGGATCTTGCTATTTATCGGTTAAAAATGAAATCAATCAAGTTGGGGTATAACTACCTCTCAGACCTTGATTGAAAACATCCTTAACTTCAAAAAGGACAAGACTACTTACCTCAAATAACTAACATCATATAAAACAAATTCTCCATTTTTAAAACGTATATATAATTCCCTTTCTATTTCTAGATTATCGATTTCCTTTTTGTTTATAATATTCTATTTTCAAGTTCGTTTCCTTATCGAGTTCTATATATATCGATACGTTGATTTCTAACTATCAAATTGTCTTAAAAATATTCTAACTCCTTAAATTTGCGGAAAAATTCACCGTAACCTCCTTTGTACCGGGAGCATCGGGAAATTCCCGAAACCGCCACACCGGTCCTCTCCATTCAAAAAGAAAATTAAAAAGCGCATAAAATCTCATATTCAATTGAAATACATACATTTTTGTCAAGCATTCTAATTATATCTCTTCTAACACTTCATTCCAAACCTGTCTAATGTATATCCATACATTTCTAATTCATTTCAACTCAATTCAATCGTTTATCTCAATTCGTTAATTAATTCTTTTCCTGTTTTACTTTTTCATTTGAACCTACATGTACAAATATAATTCTAACTTGCTTACAAGCTAATTGAATTCCAATTTCAACTTACATTTCATATTCAATTTTGAAATCTAAGTTCTCAAATCCTATTTACATTTCAAAGTTCAACTTCAATTAAAAATTCCATTAACTAATTTTCTAGTTAATTGTTTTGCCTATTTCCCCCTTTCATTTGAATATAACACATTCAAATATAAGTTTAACTTATATATCAACTAGCTGGATTCCATTTTCAATTCACCTACCATATTTGATTTCGAAAATCAATTTACAAGTTTAATCTACTTATCCAAAGTTGAACTAAATCTTAAACTTTATTAACTAATTCTTCTTTTGCTTTATTTAATTCTATTCAACAAATCGAAAATATAATTTCCATTTCAGAAATCATTTCATTCACCTTACTTGGGTTCATATCCAAATTATAACTCAATTTCGGATTAATAAAACAAAAACATAAGCTTTTATTTTCTTTAAATCCTTTTATTTATTTAAATAAACCGTTATCGTTTTTAAAACGATTATGGCGCTGTTTTCCTGAAAACTTTATTTTGACTTAACTCAAAATCAATACGACGAAATCTAGATTTTTCTCTTCCATTTGAAAACTATAATTCAATCGGTCCTGACATTTCTTGTTTCACAGGATTCCGACTTAAATTGTGTTCTATATACTCAATGGAAGTTCGAAGTGCCAAATCACGAACTACCGCGTCGCGGCGAGTTCATTTTAATGATATATATAAATATAAATGTTTAAATGTCATTTAAAATTTATATTTCAATCTCGTTCGAATATGTATATAAATATATATTCAAGTCTAGTTTTCAAATCTAACTTAACGTTTTTAATTATTCTTACTTGTTGATTATTTCCCTACTCAGTTATAATTCCATTTATAACCCTATCTCTTGTACTATATTCCAATTCCCTTATAAATTATTTATAAATTTCAATACAATCGAGTCCTAATTATAAATCCTACGATTTAACTTAACTCGTTTTATATTCCGAATTTCGGAATAAAAATCTATTGTTTTATTTCAATATGTTTTCCCTATTTCACCTTTTATTTTCATGTTCGAATTTAAACTGCTAAATTGTCTAACAATAATTTATTTTACTTAATTTATTAGCATTGCTTATAAATTAGCTTGTTGATTATATATCTTAACCCGAGTTTTCATTTCAACATCTATTTGAAAATCAAACCCTTTTATAATCCGAATTCCGGAATATAAACCGTCATCCCCCTTTTTAAAACGATTCCCAATTCTCTTTTATAAATTCCTACATGAATTTAAATTCCTAAATTATTTAACGATAATTTATCTCACTAAATTATAACTTGGTTTATAATCTAACTTCCTTGTTTTATAAAGTTAAACCAAGTTTTCCATTCCGAAATCTATTTTAAACCAAAATGTATTTTGGAGTATTCAATTTCTTATAACCTATCTATATAAATATAGATCTATTTTCATGCCTTATCTCAGTCTCTATTCAAACTAAATTTAAATATCTCATTTGGGAATAATCTATTTTATAAATCCGACATAGTCAAATTTAATCATAAATCCTAAGGATTTATTCAACTTCATTTATATTCCGAATATAGAAATAAAGTTAATCGTTTATTATTTAAAACGATCCTAAGTTCTCAATTTAAATTCATATATGAATTTAAATATTTAAATAATCCAAATGATAATTTTTCCCTTTTATTTACAAACACCATTTTATTTTACTTATTTATTTATTTAACAAGTCCCGATTTTAAAATCATTTGAGATATATATTTCTACTTTGGAAAATAAATTTCCCTTTTCAAATTCATACTTGTATTTATATTTCCTGAATTATCCAATGATAATTCATTTCACTTAATTTATAAACTTCGTTTATAAATGAACTACTTGTTTTTATTATTTTAAACAAGTTATTATTTTTATTCTATTCGAATTTCAAATTCTATTTTAGAAAAATAGAATTTCCCTTTTAAATCTCAAATATCCTTTCCAAAATATTTTTAAATATCAACATTTAGACCCAGTAATATTTAAACACCCAAACAACCAGTTATTTATTTCAGGTTTTCTAACACATCATATATCATAGTATATACGCAAACAAACAAACAAACAATATATATTTGAGGGATCCAGTTGGATTCCTCTAACCTGTTTTCCTGCATCCACAGACATTAGTTAACATAGTAATACTCATCCTGCTTCGAGGCAGGATATCGCGGTATGAAGGTCATCCACTAATATATATCTGTGGGGCGCACAGGGAAATCATCCGCTATGAAACTGCGGGCATCCGCTAATGAGACTGCGGGAACAATCCACTCATCAACCCAATATATATATATATATATATATATATATATATATATAATAGTCAACCCAAAATAACTAATATATTTAAATCAAGTAGAAAGAATTCAAACAAGCAACAACAATTATTTTTACCGAATAAATATAAATTCTAAATAAAAGGTGAGTGAGATTTACTCACATTGATTCGACGGTTAACGACAAAAATCTCGAATCCATCTTAGATCGTTTTTGCAGCAACGACCACTCGAGTTGTCTTGAATAACTTTTACTTTGCCCCTATGATGAATTAAATCTTTATTTATTGACTTACACTATTTTAATTTAAACTAATTCACTAACTAATTTAGTTCAATTACCTTAAATTCGTGTAAAACCCTTTCTTTCCCGATTACACATTCGAGCCCTCTTGCCAATAGACATTGTCAAATCTCACTCCTCCACCACTCGTCCTCCGCTCAACAAATTCCCCTTCTAAAGTTATTTCAAAGCTTCCATTGTGACCAAGCCATTTAGCACCACTACTGATTTAGTATATCCTATCACTGTTGATCTTCTGACCCAAACCTACTGTCGTGTTACTGGCCCCTTATCGCAACCATTTGCCACTAGTTTCCTCTTTGCTTTCCCCTCTCGACCATCAACTCAAAATTCAGATCCACTACTTCTATCACCAAAACCCTCCTCTGCGATTTACTCATAGTCCAAAAATCCACATCGACAGCTTCCATCTTCACCTGGTTTTGCCAATCTCGCACCCACTAACTCAACTGTCATCACCCAAAAAATCGCGTTGACCAAAAATCGCAACCACTCGTCGTCGCCTACCACTGTACAGAACTCACTGCGCCTCTTGTTCTTACTAGAAATCGCCATGCCCCTTTCAGTAATCGCACCCTCATTGAACCCTAGAATCACATCACCGCAACCACCTCGACATCGCTGAGTCGTGTCTCCAAGTCCCGTAACATCCCCATCTTGCATCGCACCCTTCGAACTCCACCTGAACTCGCAATAGCGATTTCGATTTCCTTCTTTATTTGCAGAAAAATGAAAAAGGAGTGGTGGCTATTGATTTTAGTTTATAAGCTTGCGAATTGAATTATAGAAGAATGAATTAGAAAGAAGGGGTATTGTAACAACCCGTAAAATGCGAGCCAGTTTGAAATTTTTATTTTGGCAATTTTAGCGAATTTTGATTATTTAAAATGAATTATTTTAAATAATGTCGACGAGAAATTTATTTTGAATATAATTATAACGTATATATTATATACGTCGTCGTTAGAATATAATAATTATATATAATTATAAAAGGAATAGAAAATGGCGCGGTAGTTCGAAAATTCGATTTCTAATTTCAAATGAATATACAGAATTCAATATAAGTCAGAATTGAACGAAACAAGAAATATTTGAATCTGTATAAGGATATCTTTCTAACGAAGTTGAGAAACTGAGATTTCACTTTAGAAGTTGAAAGATATGTCCAGTTGAAAATTCAGAAAAGTCGCTGTGGAATTTATATATATTTTAATATATATAAAGGCCCTTAAAAATGGACATTTTGCAAACGACCTCGGATTTCGACGAAACCAGTTTTGTTGGGTCCGTGATGTTAAGTTATTGCTAGATTCCAAATTTCATAATTTTTCGAATCAATATGTGAGCGTGGCAAAGGAAAATGCGTTTGACCATTTTCAGTTGATTTTAATCGACTGGAAATTGGCCATTTTTCAAACGGTCTCAGAATTCGACGAAATTAGTTTTGTTAGGACCGTATCGTCAATACAAAGCTAGAAAATATTTTTCCGCAATTTATAGGGTTAGTATGTGACCCCGGTAATTTGAAATGTACGTTTAAAATTCAATATAGAGATTTAAATGTTAATTCAATGGAAACTGATTCAAACAGTCGAATCAACCTACGATACATATCCCATTGTGTTCGGAATGGGGGTGAAACGCTAGGGGCGACAGTCGGTGGGTTCGAATTGGGATTCAAAATAAAAGTCAACTTAAAAGAGAATAATAAAATAATTAAATAAAAAATTATAAATATAGTTTTACATAAACCCCCCCCCCCCTAGTTTTTCTTCCCAAATCAGAAGGTTCGAAATAAAAAAAAAAAAAAAAAAAAAAAGGGGAAGAGGACGGACGGAGCCGCCCTCCCTCCCTCGAGATCGACGCCGCCTCCCCTTCATCTGCCGCGCCGCCACCCTCTTCTTCTCCCTCCTCCGAACCCTCGACGAAGCCGCCTGCCTCTCCCCTCCTCTGGCCAAAGACCGCACACCCCCCCCTTCCTATCGCGACGAACGCGAGACCCCCCCCCCCTCCCTCGACGAAGCCGCCGAACCCCCCTCCCTCGATGAAGCCGCCGAACCCCCACATCGCGAAGCCCAAGGCCTCAGCGCCGGCCACCAGCGGCCTCCACCCGCCTCCGACTCCTCTGGCCTTCACCAACCCCGACGGCAGTTTCCCCCTGTAAGTTACTTTTAATTTATTTATTTTATTTTTTTTATTTTTATAAAACAGAATTTAAAACAGAAAATGTTTAAAAGAAAGAAAAAAATAAAAACTGATTTTGGTTTTAGGAGTTAAAACTGATTTTTATTTAAGTTTTTAAAACTGATTTCAAAAAGGTTTTAACTTTAAATTGAAAAAGGTTTTAACTTTAAATTGAAAAAGGTTTTAACTTTAAATTGAAAAAGGTTTTAACTTTAAATTGAAAAAGGTTTTAACTTCAAATTGAAAAAGGTTTTAACTTTAAATTGAAAAAGGTTTGAACTTTAAATTGAAAATGGTTTGAACTTTAAAAAGAAAATGGTTTGAACTTTGAAATAAAAATTCGATTTTTATATATTGAACTTCGAAAGAAAAATATAGTTTTTATATATTGAACTTTGAAATAAAAATTCGATTTTTATATATTGAACTTTGAAATAAAAATTCGATTTTTATATATTGAACTTTGAAATAAAAATTCGATTTTTATATATTGAACTTCGAAAGAAAAATATAGTTTTTATATATTGAACTTTGAAATAAAAATTCGATTTTTATATATTGAACTTTGAAATAAAAATTCGATTTTTATATATTGAACTTTGAAATAAAAATTCGATTTTTATATATTGAATAGCGAACTAAAAATTCGATTTTTATATATTGAACTTTGAAATAAAAATTCGATTTTTATATATTGAATAGCGAACTAAAAATTCGATTTTTATATATTGAACTTTGAAATAAAAATTCGATTTTTATATATATAGTGACTACGGGCAACGAAGATGACGAAGAGGCGATAACGAGGAAGACTTCTGCAAAGGAAGAGCCGTGGAGCTAGGATAGCTATATGTGAGAATTTCTCACCTTTCACTTTCTTTTTCTAGTTATATATATACTAGGATGCAGACGGTGCTTAGTAGCACCCGACACAATCGTCCACAGACCATGGACTTGTTTGTTTGACTGTTTGGTGATTGATTGCGATATTGGCTTGAATGTGGTTTGTGGTGTGAAAAATCGAATCGATAAATTGGTTAGGATTAGACGTGCGCCGTTATAAGGCGAAGGAGTAAGGCTAGGTTAGATCCTTAGTCCAAATTTTGTGGTTGCATAATGAAATGAATTGAACTGTTTGGTGAAATGAATGGATTGATTGATGTGTGAATGGCGTGGGCCTTCACTAGACCGGGGATAAGGCTAGGCCTTGTCCCGTTTCTAGTATCGTGCCGTTATGCCGCCGAAATTTTCTAAAATATGTTAGAAAAATAAAAATATCATTTTTATTGAATAAATGAATTGAATAGAAATTCGTATGTTGGAATAAAATGTTTTATCGTTAAAAATATAATTTTTAACGTGAATGTGAATAAATAAATATTCATTTACAAACCAGACGGTTTGTTTATGTACACCTATTTGAATGACATTGATTGGGACGATAAATTTTACACATCGCCCAACAGCACAAATAAAATAGGTGTTTGATTGTTTGAAACCCCACACGGGTGTTGGGATGAAATTTGAAGTTCACTCATCCTGATTGATTAAATATGTCGATCGATCGATTGACAGGCTGTTATAAGCGTTGAATATCTATATTTGATGCTTATACAGTGTAGTGCACTTTGGTTGATGGTTGATTATTTTCAATGTCATTATATACATGTGTTGTATGAAAATCCATATAATTAACTTTATATGGTAATTGATTGGGCCTCATTCCAATTTGAAAAATAAAGAATATTATAAAATAAAAGTTCATGTGTTGACAGTACTCATTCATTGAGATTGGTCATGTGTTGAACGAAATATTTTGATAATAACAACTATTTTGAAAAAGAAATATTTGAAATAGAATATTTGAAAATAGAAATTTATGAAGCCGTGTATGGACGCCATTTTGACGTGAACGATATTTATATCGATTTGAAAAGGATTTCGAAATGAATTGAATTGAAAACGATTTCGAAATGAATTGAATTGAAAACGAATTCAAAATGAATTGAAAACGATTTCGAAATGAATTGAATTGAAAACGAATTCAAAATGAATTGAAAACGATTTCGAAATGAATTGAATTGAAAACGAATTCAAAATGAATTGAAAACGATTTCGAAATGAATTGAATTGAAATGAATTCAAATTGAATTGAAATTCGAATTGAATAGAAATGAATTTTTAAACGAATTTATAAAGAAGAATTCAATTTTGCTTTGAATTGAAATAGAAGTTGAAATAGAATTTGAAACGATTTTAAAACAATTTATATAATTCGTTTTAAATAGAAATCGACGAAATATATATTATATATATTATATATATAATATAATGGCCTGAATAGAACGCGCCGCGCCGCGGCAGTTCGTGAATTTCGACCATTTATTTCAAACGGACATTGCGGGAGATCCGACCGTCGGATTCTCCTAAAACCGGAACCGTTGGGTTCGTATCGAAAAGAGCTTTCTAATGAATATTAGAAATTAGAAATCTAATGGTTGGATTTGGAATTATGTCCAAATCAAATTCGAAAAAAGGTCGCTGTAAGTGCAGTTCGATGGCCATTGATGGAAATCGACTGTACGGGCCTAGATAAAATTATTAAAAATAGTAATAATTTGTGTAAAATCATAAGAAATGATTTGTGAAAGTTTGGGATGAAAAACTCCATATTTGAAAAGATAAAAATGGATTTTTATCGAAATGAACTAGTTTTGAACTAGAAATATAATTCTATTTATTTTTAAATAAATAAATTGAATTTAAAAAGGGTTTTAAAAATAACCAAAATTTCCAATGATTGCATTGGAGTGGATTTGAATCGAAATTGTCTTCGGAATATTTCGATGTTGGAATTCGTGATTATACAGGTGTTGTTATGGAAATTTGAAAGATATATATATTTATATCGTTATTTCCAATACGACATTTGTTAGTCGTAGAATTCGATATTGAATATAAGCCGATATATTTTCTATTCAGAGCCTTGTATTGAATATCGAATGTGATTTGGGTTTGTCGTGAATGGTGTCTTTACTAACACTGTTCTTGAACCCAGTTGAGAAAAGATTAAATCTTTTTATTTAGATTTAATGAAGTGTACCAATTAAATAATATTTAATTGGAATTGAATTGATATTGATTTTTGGGTTTATCGTGAACAGTGTTTTAAATAACACTTGTTCTTTAACCCGATAATTAATGAATGTGATTTGGGTTTGTCGTGAATGGTGTCTTCACTAACACTGTTCTTGAACCCAGTTGAGAAAAGATTAAATCTTTTTATTTAGATTTAATGAAGTGTACCAATTAAATGATATTTAATTGGAATTGAATTGATATTGATTTTTGGGTTTATCGTGAACAGTGTTTTAAATAACACTTGTTCTTTAACCCGATAATTAATGGGATGTGACTTTGGGTTTATCGTGAACCGTGTTTTAAATGACACTGATTCTTTAACCCAGTCACAGATTAAAACTAAGTGGAGTTTTAATGAATCTTTAATTAGATTGAAAAGATCGAGAATGGAGTATCACCAGTTTTGCTCCAGGCGATAGTTAAATCTTTAATTAGATTTGAATGTGAAATTTAGAAACTAACTGGCGGTTAGCCAAGCAGAATGGTTTTCTGGATATTGATCTGATGTTGGTTTCGGCCTTCGGGGTTAATATTTGGGGAATTATTCTCTTGATTAATTTACGGTTAGCGACTAATGAATTG
Source organism: Allium sativum (assembly GCA_030737875.1). Classification (NCBI taxonomy): domain Eukaryota; kingdom Viridiplantae; phylum Streptophyta; class Magnoliopsida; order Asparagales; family Amaryllidaceae; genus Allium; species Allium sativum. Next base: position 67,896,774 of record CM060916.1, on the reverse strand, counting down.
GAATGAGGCGTATGTTGTGTTTGTGTAACACTTTTATAATATATACGCGAGTTATTCGGAAAGGCCGGGTTTATCCCATTCTGAATAACTGATACGACGATAAGTCGAAGATGAAGACGATGGTCGAAGACCGGAGGTCTTCACGTCGTTTGGGTGATAACTGATGATCTTGATTGGGCTGTACACCCAAGAAGATGGAAACAGTTAGTGATCGTCCAGACGTACTTGGAGATCGATGGATATGCGGGGTACTAGGTGCCTCCGGTTTCGTTCAGACCCAGGACGGACTTGTAAATGGACTGTGTGTCTGACATCGGATTTCATTCTGTGTGACTGATATCGGTTGCATAGGATGGTTTGCCTGTGTGGCATGCTAAGATGCAAATGATCAAGGCTTCTGTTGAAAAGCAAAGTCTTGTGGTGATGATCAAAGCACGGCCTTTGTGGCGTAGCTTTGTGTAACGTTTACCTCGCGTGTTTCACACCCGGTATGAGCCAAAAACGGGAGACGGACCTCAGGGAGGACTTGCGTTTCTTTCTAGCTAGAAGTGGCGTCAGTGGTTTTTCACGCCCTGACGAGTTTGACTTATGTGGTTGTTGCTGTTGCGAGGCGCCTCGGTTATATCGGTTTCGGCCGATGCATTCTGGTCGGCTGACGGACCAGACTTACACCCCATAGGGTGGGGAAACGTAGTGTTCAGGCATTTTAATCCACATCGGTGGACCGGCCCTGTCGCTCCAAGGGCTCACCTGAGTCTGGGTCCTGTGGCTCGGGCTAGACAGTCACGAATCGGTAGAGGATCTTGCCCCTAGCCTCGGTTCATAGTTGGAAACCCAATTTCCAAATACGTGACTTTGCGATTTTGATTGTATAACCTATATATGGCGACATAGTGGTATGGGGCATTCATGCCGCCTATGATTGATACTTATGATTTGAAGTGTTTTATACACTATGCACTTATAATAGTATCAAATGATTTGTTTTAAACGTATCAAGCATTCTTTGGCTGTTATAAGGGAAAACCCTATCCTCGACTGCGTTGCATTGTGTGATGGGACCTGGGTCTTATAACAGCTTCATTTTTCTTTATTTAGCATTGCGCTGTTCGTTTTATGCACTGGTATTCTTGGGAGGAAACCCGTTCCGTGTTATACGGCGTGGTCCCTTGATTTACCTAGCTTTAAAAATAAAGATTAACTGTTTTAGTTCTCACACCAGTCACATGACTGACCTGGAGTTTATTGTTTTAACCTAAACTCTGGGTGCCCCTATTTTCGACACGGGCAGCTAGTAGTTTCGGTTTTGCAGATTTATATTCACAGGATCCTGGTTTACAGCTGGAACGATATCCGGAAAGCTTTGTATCCGTATATCTCCTTCTAGTTGTGTATTGTATTATTTTCCGCTGCTATGTATTTAAATGTAATTTAAATCTCTGATATTTCTGTGTTATATTCTTTTATACTCTGTATATTCCAGTAATCTGATGCACTGTTGTAATATACAATGAAATGTTCTTCTGTATGCGTTCTGTTGTGGCTTGTTCTCGAACTATCCGACGCTTTCCTTTACGGGGAAGTTGCGGGTCTTTACACGTGGTATCAGAGCTTTGGTTTACAAAGCAGAGAACAAGACACATTAGAACCATACGAAAGAATTCATCAGATAATTGGATTAGTAATATCCAATGGGATGACTCGTTAGAGATAGGATCAGTAGTATCCTAGAACGAGTGTGAAGAGTATATTTTTGAAAATGAAAACAAATTTTTGTTTTGAAAATTTAAATCACTTATTCGTATTTGATTATTTAATTATATTGGTTTGGACAATGCAGTATATAAAAATTTTGGGTATACGTCTGATCCACGTGTATTCGAAGTTTTAATATATTGGATAGATATAGCATCACACTCTAGTCGCCCGGAGATGATTCTACTGATGACTATATAGCATCAGTAGTGTGTGTTCGAGTTTCGAAGGTGTGATTTTCTATATATTTCCATTAGGCTGGTGTGAGAACCAAAACTTATATATAGAAAGAATACATTGTTGTGATTTGGTATCAAAAACATGATTTTTGTATATGTATCAAAATTATGAATTTGAAACGTTAATCCATCAATTGATTGATGTTTGTGTTGCTTGTTTAGTTGTTTGCTAATTTTTAGCCATTTATGCCTAATTTGATCGAATAATGAATTGTATTGAAAATAGGTCACATTTGCTTGCATATATATATGCTTATATTGAACAGGTCATAGCAAGGAGGCTAGAGCCAGAGAATAAAATTTGTTTGCCCGACAAATAGGTACATGTTTATTACATAATTTCCTGTTTTGTTTGGGTGATGATGATTTTGTGAGCCTATTGGCTAGCCGCTTGGCTTTTTCTTTTTCTTTTTGAGATCTGAAGGACCGGGGAAGCTATTTGAAATTCCCCGATACTCCCATTGCAGGGGAGGTTATGGCGAAATTTTTCAAAAATTTAGGGTGTTAGCCAAATTTTTGAAAATTTGAAAATTCTCAGAAACTGAAAAGTTGGAGAATGGAAGCCAGATCGAATGTTGGGCTTATAAATCAAACCACTTTCGACTTTGTTCCTTTTCGGGGACGAAAAGTTTAAAGTGGGGGAGATTGTAACAACCCGTAAAATGCGAGCCAGTTTGAAATTTTTATTTTGGCAATTTTAGCGAATTTTGATTATTTAAAATGAATTATTTTAAATAATGTCGACGAGAAATTTATTTTGAATATAATTATAACGTATATATTATATACGTCGTCGTTAGAATATAATAATTATATATAATTATAAAAGGAATAGAAAATGGCGCGGTAGTTCGAAAATTCGATTTCTAATTTCAAATGAATATACAGAATTCAATATAAGTCAGAATTGAACGAAACAAGAAATATTTGAATCTGTATAAGGATATCTTTCTAACGAAGTTGAGAAACTGAGATTTCACTTTAGAAGTTGAAAGATATGTCCAGTTGAAAATTCAGAAAAGTCGCTGTGGAATTTATATATATTTTAATATATATAAAGGCCCTTAAAAATGGACATTTTGCAAACGACCTCGGATTTCGACGAAACCAGTTTTGTTGGGTCCGTGATGTTAAGTTATTGCTAGATTCCAAATTTCATAATTTTTCGAATCAATATGTGAGCGTGGCAAAGGAAAATGCGTTTGACCATTTTCAGTTGATTTTAATCGACTGGAAATTGGCCATTTTTCAAACGGTCTCAGAATTCGACGAAATTAGTTTTGTTAGGACCGTATCGTCAATACAAAGCTAGAAAATATTTTTCCGCAATTTATAGGGTTAGTATGTGACCCCGGTAATTTGAAATGTACGTTTAAAATTCAATATAGAGATTTAAATGTTAATTCAATGGAAACTGATTCAAACAGTCGAATCAACCTACGATACATATCCCATTGTGTTCGGAATGGGGGTGAAACGCTAGGGGCGACAGTCGGTGGGTTCGAATTGGGATTCAAAATAAAAGTCAACTTAAAAGAGAATAATAAAATAATTAAATAAAAAATTATAAATATAGTTTTACATAAACCCCCCCCCCCTAGTTTTTCTTCCCAAATCAGAAGGTTCGAAATAAAAAAAAAAAAAAAAAAAAAGGGGAAGAGGACGGACGGAGCCGCCCTCCCTCCCTCGAGATCGACGCCGCCTCCCCTTCATCTGCCGCGCCGCCACCCTCTTCTTCTCCCTCCTCCGAACCCTCGACGAAGCCGCCTGCCTCTCCCCTCCTCTGGCCAAAGACCGCACACCCCCCCCTTCCTATCGCGACGAACGCGAGACCCCCCCCCCCTCCCTCGACGAAGCCGCCGAACCCCCCTCCCTCGATGAAGCCGCCGAACCCCCACATCGCGAAGCCCAAGGCCACAGCGCCGGCCACCAGCGGCCTCCACCCGCCTCCGACTCCTCTGGCCTTCACCAACCCCGACGGCAGTTTCCCCCTGTAAGTTACTTTTAATTTATTTATTTTATTTTATTTATTTTTATAAAACAGAATTTAAAACAGAAAATGTTTAAAAGAAAGAAAAAAATAAAAACTGATTTTGGTTTTAGGAGTTAAAACTGATTTTTATTTAAGTTTTTAAAACTGATTTCAAAAAGGTTTTAACTTTAAATTGAAAAAGGTTTTAACTTTAAATTGAAAAAGGTTTTAACTTTAAATTGAAAAAGGTTTTAACTTTAAATTGAAAAAGGTTTTAACTTCAAATTGAAAAAGGTTTTAACTTTAAATTGAAAAAGGTTTTAACTTTAAATTGAAAAAGGTTTGAACTTTAAATTGAAAATGGTTTGAACTTTAAAAAGAAAATGGTTTGAACTTTGAAATAAAAATTCGATTTTTATATATTGAACTTCGAAAGAAAAATATAGTTTTTATATATTGAACTTTGAAATAAAAATTCGATTTTTATATATTGAACTTTGAAATAAAAATTCGATTTTTATATATTGAACTTTGAAATAAAAATTCGATTTTTATATATTGAACTTCGAAAGAAAAATATAGTTTTTATATATTGAACTTTGAAATAAAAATTCGATTTTTATATATTGAACTTTGAAATAAAAATTCGATTTTTATATATTGAACTTTGAAATAAAAATTCGATTTTTATATATTGAATAGCGAACTAAAAATTCGATTTTTATATATTGAACTTTGAAATAAAAATTCGATTTTTATATATTGAATAGCGAACTAAAAATTCGATTTTTATATATTGAACTTTGAAATAAAAATTCGATTTTTATATATATAGTGACTACGGGCAACGAAGATGACGAAGAGGCGATAACGAGGAAGACTTCTGCAAAGGAAGAGCCGTGGAGCTAGGATAGCTATATGTGAGAATTTCTCACCTTTCACTTTCTTTTTCTAGTTATATATATACTAGGATGCAGACGGTGCTTAGTAGCACCCGACACAATCGTCCACAGACCATGGACTTGTTTGTTTGACTGTTTGGTGATTGATTGCGATATTGGCTTGAATGTGGTTTGTGGTGTGAAAAATCGAATCGATAAATTGGTTAGGATTAGACGTGCGCCGTTATAAGGCGAAGGAGTAAGGCTAGGTTAGATCCTTACTCCAAATTTTGTGGTTGCATAATGAAATGAATTGAACTGTTTGGTGAAATGAATGGATTGATTGATGTGTGAATGGCGTGGGCCTTCACTAGACCGGGGATAAGGCTAGGCCTTGTCCCGTTTCTAGTATCGTGCCGTTATGCCGCCGAAATTTTCTAAAATATGTTAGAAAAATAAAAATATCATTTTTATTGAATAAATGAATTGAATAGAAATTCGTATGTTGGAATAAAATGTTTTATCGTTAAAAATATAATTTTTAACGTGAATGTGAATAAATAAATATTCATTTACAAACCAGACGGTTTGTTTATGTACACCTATTTGAATGACATTGATTGGGACGATAAATTTTACACATCGCCCAACAGCACAAATAAAATAGGTGTTTGATTGTTTGAAACCCCACACGGGTGTTGGGATGAAATTTGAAGTTCACTCATCCTGATTGATTAAATATGTCGATCGATCGATTGACAGGCTGTTATAAGCGTTGAATATCTATATTTGATGCTTATACAGTGTAGTGCACTTTGGTTGATGGTTGATTATTTTCAATGTCATTATATACATGTGTTGTATGAAAATCCATATAATTAACTTTATATGGTAATTGATTGGGCCTCATTCCAATTTGAAAAATAAAGAATATTATAAAATAAAAGTTCATGTGTTGACAGTACTCATTCATTGAGATTGGTCATGTGTTGAACGAAATATTTTGATAATAACAACTATTTTGAAAAAGAAATATTTGAAATAGAATATTTGAAAATAGAAATTTATGAAGCCGTGTATGGACGCCATTTTGACGTGAACGATATTTATATCGATTTGAAAAGGATTTCGAAATGAATTGAATTGAAAACGATTTCGAAATGAATTGAATTGAAAACGAATTCAAAATGAATTGAAAACGATTTCGAAATGAATTGAATTGAAAACGAATTCAAAATGAATTGAAAACGATTTCGAAATGAATTGAATTGAAAACGAATTCAAAATGAATTGAAAACGATTTCGAAATGAATTGAATTGAAATGAATTCAAATTGAATTGAAATTCGAATTGAATAGAAATGAATTTTTAAACGAATTTATAAAGAAGAATTCAATTTTGCTTTGAATTGAAATAGAAGTTGAAATAGAATTTGAAACGATTTTAAAACAATTTATATAATTCGTTTTAAATAGAAATCGACGAAATATATATTATATATATTATATATATAATATAATGGCCTGAATAGAACGCGCCGCGCCGCGGCAGTTCGTGAATTTCGACCATTTATTTCAAACGGACATTGCGGGAGATCCGACCGTCGGATTCTCCTAAAACCGGAACCGTTGGGTTCGTATCGAAAAGAGCTTTCTAATGAATATTAGAAATTAGAAATCTAACGGTTGGATTTGGAATTATGTCCAAATCAAATTCGAAAAAAGGTCGCTGTAAGTGCAGTTCGATGGCCATTGATGGAAATCGACTGTACGGGCCTAGATAAAATTATTAAAAATAGTAATAATTTGTGTAAAATCATAAGAAATGATTTGTGAAAGTTTGGGATGAAAAACTCCATATTTGAAAAGATAAAAATGGATTTTTATCGAAATGAACTAGTTTTGAACTAGAAATATAATTCTATTTATTTTTAAATAAATAAATTGAATTTAAAAAGGGTTTTAAAAATAACCAAAATTTCCAATGATTGCATTGGAGTGGATTTGAATCGAAATTGTCTTCGGAATATTTCGATGTTGGAATTCGTGATTATACAGGTGTTGTTATGGAAATTTGAAAGATATATATATTTATATCGTTATTTCCAATACGACATTTGTTAGTCGTAGAATTCGATATTGAATATAAGCCGATATATTTTCTATTCAGAGCCTTGTATTGAATATCGAATGTGATTTGGGTTTGTCGTGAATGGTGTCTTTACTAACACTGTTCTTGAACCCAGTTGAGAAAAGATTAAATCTTTTTATTTAGATTTAATGAAGTGTACCAATTAAATAATATTTAATTGGAATTGAATTGATATTGATTTTTGGGTTTATCGTGAACAGTGTTTTAAATAACACTTGTTCTTTAACCCGATAATTAATGAATGTGATTTGGGTTTGTCGTGAATGGTGTCTTCACTAACACTGTTCTTGAACCCAGTTGAGAAAAGATTAAATCTTTTTATTTAGATTTAATGAAGTGTACCAATTAAATGATATTTAATTGGAATTGAATTGATATTGATTTTTGGGTTTATCGTGAACAGTGTTTTAAATAACACTTGTTCTTTAACCCGATAATTAATGGGATGTGACTTTGGGTTTATCGTGAACCGTGTTTTAAATGACACTGATTCTTTAACCCAGTCACAGATTAAAACTAAGTGGAGTTTTAATGAATCTTTAATTAGATTGAAAAGATCGAGAATGGAGTATCACCAGTTTTGCTCCAAGCGATAGTTAAATCTTTAATTAGATTTGAATGTGAAATTTAGAAACTAACTGGCGGTTAGCCAAGCAGAATGGTTTTCTGGATATTGATCTGATGTTGGTTTCGGCCTTCGGGGTTAATATTTGGGGAATTATTCTCTTGATTAATTTACGGTTAGCGACTAATGAATTGGAATGAGGCGTATGTTGTGTTTGTGTAACACTTTTATAATATATACGCGAGTTATTCGGAAAGGCCGGGTTTATCCCATTCTGAATAACTGATACGACGATAAGTCGAAGATGAAGACGATGGTCGAAGACCGGAGGTCTTCACGTCGTTTGGGTGATAACTGATGATCTTGATTGGGCTGTACACCCAAGAAGATGGAAACAGTTAGTGATCGTCCAGACGTACTTGGAGATCGATGGATATGCGGGGTACTAGGTGCCTCCGGTTTCGTTCAGACCCAGGACGGACTTGTAAATGGACTGTGTGTCTGACATCGGATTTCATTCTGTGTGACTGATATCGGTTGCATAGGATGGTTTGCCTGTGTGGCATGCTAAGATGCAAATGATCAAGGCTTCTGTTGAAAAGCAAAGTCTTGTGGTGATGATCAAAGCACGGCCTTTGTGGCGTAGCTTTGTGTAACGTTTACCTCGCGTGTTTCACACCCGGTATGAGCCAAAAACGGGAGACGGACCTCAGGGAGGACTTGCGTTTCTTTCTAGCTAGAAGTGGCGTCAGTGGTTTTTCACGCCCTGACGAGTTTGACTTATGTGGTTGTTGCTGTTGCGAGGCGCCTCGGTTATATCGGTTTCGGCCGATGCATTCTGGTCGGCTGACGGACCAGACTTACACCCCATAGGGTGGGGAAACGTAGTGTTCAGGCATTTTAATCCACATCGGTGGACCGGCCCTGTCGCTCCAAGGGCTCACCTGAGTCTGGGTCCTGTGGCTCGGGCTAGACAGTCACGAATCGGTAGAGGATCTTGCCCCTAGCCTCGGTTCATAGTTGGAAACCCAATTTCCAAATACGTGACTTTGCGATTTTGATTGTATAACCTATATATGGCGACATAGTGGTATGGGGCATTCATGCCGCCTATGATTGATACTTATGATTTGAAGTGTTTTATACACTATGCACTTATAATAGTATCAAATGATTTGTTTTAAACGTATCAAGCATTCTTTGGCTGTTATAAGGGAAAACCCTATCCTCGACTGCGTTGCATTGTGTGATGGGACCTGGGTCTTATAACAGCTTCATTTTTCTTTATTTAGCATTGCGCTGTTCGTTTTATGCACTGGTATTCTTGGGAGGAAACCCGTTCCGTGTTATACGGCGTGGTCCCTTGATTTACCTAGCTTTAAAAATAAAGATTAACTGTTTTAGTTCTCACACCAGTCACATGACTGACCTGGAGTTTATTGTTTTAACCTAAACTCTGGGTGCCCCTATTTTCGACACGGGCAGCTAGTAGTTTCGGTTTTGCAGATTTATATTCACAGGATCCTGGTTTACAGCTGGAACGATATCCGGAAAGCTTTGTATCCGTATATCTCCTTCTAGTTGTGTATTGTATTATTTTCCGCTGCTATGTATTTAAATGTAATTTAAATCTCTGATATTTCTGTGTTATATTCTTTTATACTCTGTATATTCCAGTAATCTGATGCACTGTTGTAATATACAATGAAATGTTCTTCTGTATGCGTTCTGTTGTGGCTTGTTCTCGAACTATCCGACGCTTTCCTTTACGGGGAAGTTGCGGGTCTTTACAGGTATGCGCGATTTATTGAGTGAACAGATGGAAAAAGAATAGGCCACGAGTTGTTTTACTTAGTGGATGAGAAAGGAACACCTAGCTGTTTTATTTTGTGGTTTAGAAAGAGGAGACTTGGCTTTCATTGTTGTTTTGTTCTGGTCCACACAAGAAAAGGATTTATTTTTATTTTAAATTTGTTTTCGTTAAAAATTGGTATCCTAAATTTTGAATTACTTCGTGATACCTAACTCCTTTCTGAACCCAACAACTAACATTCTTAGGGTAATACTACCATTCCGAACACACTGCAATGAGCTACGAAGTCTAATTTTATCATCTGAAGGAGATATTAATTTAAACCAATACCAACTAAATTTCAAAACAATTTATTCTTCGAAAATAGATTAATATTATTATTCTGATTCAAACAGATTTTCGTATTGATTATTTGAACTAACTTTAATTCAGTTTTAATTTTGAATTTAATTTACTTCGTATTACGATAATTTAATCTATTCGATATTAAATCGAAATTGATTATTAAGAATTGATAAATTAGTATCAATAATTCATTTATATTATTAACTAAATATTTAAATCCATATTAAATATTTAAAATTAACTCGACAAAAATCTGGTCATTACATTCTTCCCCCCTTAACTGAATTTCGTCCCTGAAATTACTAAGGTAGTAAAAATGTTACTAACCTATTAACCCTTCAAAATCAACTTATGCTGAAACTCAACATTCCATACTTCTACGAATTTTAGTTCCACCAAAACTTTTGGTTTTCATTGACACTGCCTATTATATATGCTCATATTCATTTAATATGAATGATTCTAAACTCATATATTCACATCCAATTCATATTCCATTCATATACTTTTAATCTTATTCAAATTGATTATAATCAATTTGTCTCTTCGGTCCATTTAACTTGCTTAAGTTAAATCTTAATTCCAGAATTCAAATTCCTAGGATTTTTATTTCAAATCCTTTTTGAAATCATATAGATATATACATATATTTATTTCCGTCTCAAATTCAAAACATTTGAATTTTCTAAAACAACTTGTTTTCTTTCAAACAATTTTCCATCAAAACTTTTCTAAGGCAGCAATCCTTCACTTAGAAACTCCAAAATGAACACTAATGATGTTGCAATCATCATCAGAATTATTTTCTAGCCACTGAAGTGAGTTCAATGCTTTACCACTTTAAAAATCCATCAAAAATGATTTTTATTCAAATCCTTTCAATGTAATGCTATATTACTTTAATATACTTCAAAATATTTTCATCTTCCCAGGATTTTAAATTCTTAGTTCTGGTTGGAATTCAATTCTAATTCATCTCATTTGTATAATTAATTCATATACAAATTTTATTTTGTTTATATATAATCATTCCAATTTTTATAATCTAATTTGATTATAATATTAACAACCAACACATCCATATATTATAATAATTTCAGAAAATTATTCTTTCTATATCAAAAATAGAATTTTGGGTAAAATTGTTTCACTTACCCATTTAAAAACAATATCGTGTTCAATCTTCTGTTCAAGTATTTACAAACTCTTATCGATGTCCTGGCGTCCCACGATTCGACCAGAATTCATAAACCACCCAACAGACTAGCCAACACAATATAAAATAGTTTTTATATCAATTAACAAATACGCGCTCTCATATATATACGCTCAACTCATTCTAGGGTACTGCTGACCCTATCTCTAATGAGCACATTCCACCAAGCCTAGGTATTCGCTCAACCTAAGCTCTGATACCAACTGTAATGTCCCGTAAATCCGTAATATCAGAGTTGACTACATACATCATACATCCAACCCAAATATCACGAAAATACGAATCATTTTTTTTTAGAATAAAAAGGTAGAAGAAGAACAGAAATAACAACACAGAATCTCAAGTCGAAGCGAAACAAAATATAATATATCATAACTTTTGAAATACAAAATTTGTACTGTATACACATATCATTATCAGAGTACAACACTTACAACACAGCGGAACAAAACTCTATATAACTAACACTGAAGCCTCCTGCTCCAAGCTCCTTTAGAGAAATCTATAAAATCCTGAACTACTTGACTGCACGTACAAATTTAGGCACCCAAGAGTTTAGGTAAAACAAAACAAAATAAACTCCGGGTCATTCATGGGACTGGTGTGAGTAAACAATTTAAAACAGTTTCAGAAACTAAATGATATCTCATAAGACCACGCCATATAACACGGAACGGGTTTTTCCCTTATGAGAATTCCAAACACTTGATTTAACTTTCAAATCCTTTTGAAAGAAAATGATAATCTTTATATCAAAACTCTTTTGATATTATAATAGTGCCTAAATCAAGTAAATAACAATCTAGTGGAACGTTTGCATCTCACGTTCCACATATATAATATACAATCAAAACCACAAGTGCTTATTGGGTAATGAATTTCCAACTATGACAAGGTATGGAACCACCTTCCGATAGTGCATTTCTAGAGGAGAATACACTGGGTTCAACAAGAACATCTTTCAACCCGACCACACATGACCGACCACTCATTTTGCTTGAGTGTAACCAATGTATATCACCAACTGTTGGGATCAGCGACTGTTTCCCGAATAGGACAGCATCGAATAGAATAAGGAATTAAATGAATCTCTAGATAGGTGATAATACACCCTAATGGAAGCTACCCACATAGCCATGCTGCCTACCCGATTTTTGTCATTTCTCGGTTGTTGAGGCCTGAGGCTACACTTACTTGCCATTCATTGATAACACAATCACTTTGAATGTCACGTTGTCAGATTCGTTAATCACTAATTTGGTTTACACAAATATATTCTGGATATTATGCTAAGGGAATAAATCCGTTGCCACCATATATATTTATACATACCAACATATTCGATCATTGGAAATACTTTGTCAGACATTCGTCCATATACGTTCGTTCTAGGAACCGAAGGCACAATTTCTATTAATAGAAAAAGCCCTTGCACTCTACTCCGTCTTCGATTATCTTCATATAATCTGGTTCGCAACGCTACTGACAATACGGAGTGGTTCTCGAATAAAAATCCAACCGGTCTCTCCATATTGACAACGATAATGGCAAACACTTCGATTGTTGGTTATTTAACTATCGAAGAAAAACAAACATCCATTCAAACATCAAACAATTACCGGACCCATTAATTAATATTTCATTAATTAAATAACTTCTCCATTTCCTTATCGATATTCGTTAACACGATATTTTCGACAATCATCTTGGCCCTTTTCACTATTTGTTAAACATTTCCGTATACTGCCTCCTTTTATTTTCAATACGTAGAAAATATATTCTATTTATAATTGGAAAATATTCCAATTACTCATCTCTTTCCCAACCATTCAGTTTTAGACTTAGGAAATATTTATAATCATATTTCCAAAATTTCACTTCCTTAGGTTAAAACGAATGTTGTGTAAAACATCGTTACGACAACCTAAAACACTGCATTCAACTAACTCTTATTCAAACATTCCTCTTCGAGACTGGATCTTGTTATTTATCGGTTAAAAGCGAAATCAATCAAGTTGGGGTATAACTACCTCTCAGACCTTGACTGAAAACATCCTTAAATTCAAAAAGGACAAGATCACTTACCTCGAATAACTAACATCATATAAAACAAATTCTCCATTTTTAAAACGTATATATAATTCCCTTTCTATTTCTAGATTATCGATTCCCTTTTTGTTTATAATATTCTATTTACAAGTTCCTCTCCTTATCGAATTCTATATATATAGATACATTGATTTCTAACTATCAAATTATCTTAAAAATATTCTAACTCCTTAAATTTGTGGAAAAATTCGCCGTAACCTCCTTTGTACTGGAGCATCGGGAAAATCCCGAAAGCGCCACACAGGCCCACTCCATTCAAAAAGAAAATTAAAAAGCCAAGCGGCTTGCCGATGCGGTGCATAAAATCTCATATTCAATTGAAATACATACCTTTTTGTTGAGCATTCTAATTTTATCTCTTCTAACACTTCATTCCAAACCTGTCTAATGTATACCCATACATTTCTAATTCATTTCAACTCAATTCAATCGTTTATCTCAATTCGTTAATTAATTCTTTTCCTGTTTTACTTTTTCATTTGAACCTACATGTCCAAATATAACTCTTACTTGCTTACAAGCTAATTGAATTCCAATTTCAACTTACATTTCATATTCAATTTCGAAATCTAAGTTCTCGAATCCTATTTACCTTTCAAAGTTCAAGTTCAATTAAAAATTACATTAACTAATTTTCTAGTTAATTGTTTTTCCTATTTCCCCCTTTCATTTGAATATAACACATTCAAATATAAGTTTAACTTATATATCAACTAGCTGGATTCCATTTTCAATTCACCTTTCATATTCGATTTCAAAAATCAATTTACAAGTTTAATCCACTTATTCAAAGTTGAAATAAATATTAAACTTTAATAAGTAATTCTTCTTTTGCTTTAGTTAATTCTATTCAACAAATCGAAAATATAATTTTCGTTTCAGAAATCATTTCATTTACCTTACTTGAGTTCATATCCATATTATAACTCAATTCCGGATTAATAAAACAAAAACCCACGATTTTATTTTCTTAAAATCCTTTTATTTATTTAAATAAACCGTTATTGTTTTTAAAACGATTATGGTGTTGTTTTTCTGAAAACTTGATTTTGACTTAACTCAAAATCAATACGACGAAATCTAGATTTTTCTCTTCCATTTGAAAACTATTATTCAATCGATCCTGACATTTCTTATTTCTCAGGATTCTGACTTAAATTGTGTTCTACGTACTCAATGGAAGTTCGAAGTGCCAAATCACGAACTACCGCGCCGCGGCGAGTTCGTTTTAATGATATACATGAATATAAATGTTTAAATGTCGTTCAAAATTTATATTTCAATCTCGTTCGAATATATATATAAATATATATTCAAGTCTAGTTTTCAAATCTAACTTAACATTTCTAATTATTCTTACTTGTTGATTATTTCCCTACTCAGTTATAATTCCATTTATAACTCTATCGCTTGTACTATATTCCAATTCCTTTATAAATTATTTATAAAGTTCGATATAATCTAGTCCTAATTATATATCCTTCGATTTAACATAACTCATTTTATATTCCAAATTCTGGAATAAAAATCTATTGTTTTATTTCAATACATATCCCCTATTTCACCTTTTATTTTCATGTTCGAATTTAAACTGCTAATTTGTCGAACGATAATTTATTTTACTTAATTTATAAGCATTGCTTATAAATTAGCTTGTAGATTATATATCTTATTGATTATATATCTTAACTCGAGTTTTCATTTCAACATCTATTTGAAAATCAAATCCTTATAAATTCTGAATTCTGGAATATAAACCATCGTCCCCCTTTTTAAAACGATTCCCAATTCTCTTTTATAAATTCCTACATGAATTTAAATTTCTAAATTATCTAACGATAATTTATCTCACTAAATTATAACTTGTTTTATAATCTAAATTCCTTGTTTTATAAAGTTAAACCAAGTTTTCCATTTCGAAATCTATTATAAACAAAAATGTATTTTGGAGTATTCTATTTCTTATAACCTATCTATATGCATATAGATCTATTTTCATGCCTTATCTCAGTTTCTATTCAAACTAAATTTAAATATCTCGTTTGAGAATAATCTATTTTATAAATCCGACATAGTCGAATTTAATCATAAATCCTAAGGATTTATTCAACTTCATTTATATTTCGAATATTGGAATAAAGTTAATCGTTTATTATTTAAAACGATTCTAAGTTCTCAATTCAAATTCATATTTGAATTTAAATATTTAAATTATCCAAATGATAATTTTTCCCTTTTATTTATAAACACCATTTTATTTTACTTGTTTGTTTATTTAACAAGTCCCGATTTCAAAATCATTTGAGATATATGTTTCTACTTTGGAAAATAAATTTCCCTTTTCAAATTCACACTTGTATTTATATTTCCTGAATTATCCAATGATAATTCATTTCACTTCGTTTATAAACTTCGTTTATAAATGAACTACTTGTTTTTATTATTTTAAACAAGTTAATATTTTTATTCTATTCGAATTTCAAATTCTATTTTAGAAAAATAGAATTTCCCTTTTAAATCTCAAATATCCTTTCCACAATATTTTTAAATACCAACATTTAGGCCCAGTGATATTTAAACAACCAATTATTTATTTCAGGTTTTCTAACACATCGTATATCATAGTATATATGCAAACAAACAAACAAACAAACAGACAATATATTTTTGAGGGATCCAGTTGGATCCCTCCAACCTGTTTTACAGCATCCCAGACGTTAGTCAACATAGTAATACCCATCCTGCTTCGAGGCAGGATATCGCGGTATGAAGGTCATCCACTAATATATATTTGTGGGGCACATAGGGAAATCATCCGCTATGAAACTGCGGGCATCCGCTAATGAGACTGCGCGAACAATCCAATCATCAACCCAATATATATATAATAGTCAGCCCTAAATAACTAATATATTTAAATCAACTAGAAAGCATTCAAACAGGCAACAATTTTACCGAATAAAAATAAATTCTAAATAAAAGGTGAGTGAGAGCTACTCACATTGATTCAACGGTTAACGACAAAAATCTTGAATCCATCCTAGATCGTTTTTGCAGCAATGACCACTCGAGTTGTCTTGAATAACTTTTACTTTGCCCCCTATGATGAATTAAATCTTTATTTACCAACTTAAACTATTTTAATTTAAACTAATTCACTAACTAAACAAATTTAGTTTAATTGCCTTAAATCCGAGTAAAACCCTTTCTTTTCTGATTACACATTCGAACCCTCTTGCCACTGGACATTGTCAAATCTCACTCCTCCACTACTCGTCCTCCGCTCAACAAAATCTCCTTTTGAAATTATTTCAAAGCTTCCATCATGGCCAAGCCATTTAGCACCACTACTGATCTAGTATATCCTATCACTGCTGATCTTATGACCCAGACCTACTATCGCGTTACTGGCCCCCCTATCACAACCATTTGCCACCAGTTTCCTCTTTGCTTTCCCCTCCCGACCATCAAATCAAAGTTCATACCCACTACTTCTGTCACCAAAACCCTCCTCTACGATTCACTCACAGTCCAAAAATCCACATCGACTGCTTTGATCTTCACCTGGTTTTCCCACTCTCGCACCCCTAACTCAACTGTCATCACCCGAAAAATCGCGTTGACCAAAAATCGCAACCACTCATCGTCGCCTTCCACTGTACAGAACTCACTGCGCCTCTTGTTCTTTCCAGAAATCGCCATGCCCCTTTCAGTAATCGCACCCTCATTGAACCCTAGAATCACATCACCGCAACCACCTCGACATCGTTGAGTCGTGTCTCCAGGTCCCGTAACATCCCCATCTTACATCGCACCCTTCGAACTCCACCTGAACTCGCGATAGCGATTTCGATTTCCTTCTTGATTTGCGGAAAAATGAAAAAGGAGTGGTGACCATTGATTTTAGTTTAGAAGCTTGCAAATTGAATTATAGAAGAATGAATTAGAAAGAAGGGGGTATGCGCGATTTATTGAGTGAACGGATGGAAAAAGAACAGGCCACGAGTTGTTTTACTTAGTGGATAAGAAAGGAACACCTAGTTGTTTTATTTTGTGGTTTAGAAAGAGGAGACTTGGCTTTCATTGTTGTTTTGTTCTGGTCCACACAACAAAAGGATTTATTTTTATTTTTAATTTGTTTTCGTTAAAAATCAGTATCCTAAATTTTGAATTACTTCGTGATACCTAACTCCTTTCTGAACCCAACAAATGACATTTTTAGGGTAATACTACCATTCCGAATACACTGGAATGAGCTACGAAGTCTAATTTTATCATCTGAAGGAGATATTAATTTAAACCATTATCAGTTAAATTTCAAAACAATTTTTCTTAAAAATAGATTAATTTTATTATTCTGATTCAAACAGAATTTCGTATTGATTATTTGAACTGACTTTAATTCAGTTTTAAATTTGAATTTAATTTACTTCGTATTACGATAATTTAATCTATTCGATATAAAATCTAAATTGATTATTAAGAATTGATAACTTAATATAAAAAGTTCAATTATATTATCAACTAAATATTTAAATCCTTATTAAATATTTAAAATTAACTCGATAGAAATCTGGGTCATTACAGTTGATCTCCCAAAGATTAGCCGAACGCGAACTCACGAAGCCTCCATATGCACTTCTACCAAAAACACATGATGGAGCCCATATACTAGCAAAATGGCTAACTCGCAACTACAAATACGACCCTAAAGGCTACAAATGGGAGACTAACTTTTCATTTCTCAATATGGTAATCATAAATTTGAGTAATCAACCCTAATTTGTAAATTAATTTGGGGAAACGAATCTGTTATCATTGAGATCATTAAGAAAAAATTCTTGCCAAGAGATTAAGGTAATGATGTCACAATATTGAATTATTATAATATCATTATTATCATTGTTTTGTAGGTTTCTAACTTTATGGCTTTGAAATATGAGAATATTTCAAAGGAGTACATCGAAAAATCACGAATGACCATAACCCTATTCCTTATGGCCATTTCGAAGGGTAGAACACTAGGAAGCATATAGAAAATCCAATTGCTTGACGTTGGTTGCCCAAGAACGACAAACTCAGTCAAGACCTAGGTCCAATCCCATCTGCCGGTAGGTCCCTCATAAGTTCGATAGAAACAACTTAAGAAAGCAACCAAATTATGGATTTCAGTGATTAACCATCAGCAAGAGTTCAATTCCCCCTCATGTGTGGACGAAAGTTCATATATCCGCTTTTTCGAAACTCATTTATGAAGATACATGAGTGTTCAAAAAGAAAGAGATAAGTTATCCCAGGTCTTGGCACTAATGGCCTCTAGCTTACTTGAAAGGATTATACTGAAAGTATTTAAGAGACAACGACCAAATGTTCAAGAATAAACCACTATCTCCAAATACTATAGAAATTTACTATTCAATCTTGCTTTCTGCTGGAATCTCACTTTCAGAAATCACCGTAAGCATTCTACATGGTTTGGGTTATAGAAGTAGTACTCAAACATGATTCAATCCTTTCATAGCAAGGGACTATATTGGAAAACAATGTTTTGGGGTGTTAACCATAAATTTTGCTAGCATTTTTGGTGCTAGAAGGAGGGCTTGAACCACTGATTCCCATAATCTCGCTAACTCGACAAGAATTTTTTCTATGAAAATTAAATGGAACTCATGATTGCAAGAATTTAGAAAAGATTATGAAGGATTGTATACACCTCAAAGGATATTTTATCTAAGCCAAACAATAATGAACCTAAATCAAAAAAGATAAACAACACATGGTCCATTTTGAAATGCAGGTTTCATTAAGGTCAACCTTATCGGGCTTTTTGATGGAGTACACGTTGAGATAGCAGTCTTTGGACTACGCACATGTGGATCCTCCATCGCCACCTCCACAAGGTAGGTGGAGTCGGAGATGGAGGGTGGAGAAGGAGGGGATGGCGGATAGAGAACGAGATTATGAAAGTGGACGACCGTTTAAGGAGAAGTAGAGGTTTGGGATTAGGGATTTTAATGTTTTTCTTGTAAGATAGAGATGCTTAAGTTGGGTTGGGGTTAGGGATTCGGTTGGATATAAGGTTACAGTTTTGGAAGGGGGACCAGGATCTGGAGATTGGATTATGATTTGGACTGGTTTCATGTTTTGTTTAAAGATATGAATATTTGGGAATTAGGGCTTCGTTTTAATTCAATGGTCGAAGAGGAGGAAGATAAAATAATGGCGTAAATCGTAATCTGATTTGGGGATCCAAGTAAATTAAATTATAATGGGAAAGTAGCGTTCTTACAGCCTATCGAAGAAGAGAGCATGGATTGGTTATTTGAACCATTAATTATAGTCAATTTGATGGTTGGTGTTGATGGTAAAGTAGCGTTAATGGGAAAGTAGCATTCCTACTCCCCCGTCTTTTCAATAGTGGCGTAGAAGATTTCCTATGCCTTCCATTAATTATATTTAAGCTCATAATAAATTAGTATTACAAAATTAAATTTTATTTTTGTTTCCATAGAGTTGGCGTAGGAACTTTCCTATGCCATTACTATGCCAATCTGAATTTGTAGAAAAATAACATAGGTGTAGGAATAAGTTAGAAGATTATCCACGTCTTCGTTGCAGTGATAATTTTAATGTTGCAAATTTCCTACGAATTTTATATGCCTAAATTAATTTTCTGCATATTACGATTTTCATAGGAATGGTGTAGGAAATTTCCTACGACTTTTCTACACCATAACCTATTTCTATTTATTTCCTACTCCCCGCTTTTTTGCGTACGAACAACGTAGGAAATTCTGCTTAGAAAATTGTGGTGTTTTCTTGTTAACACAAAAAATCTCATTAAGGCAAAGAAAATTGCAAACTACAGCAACCACACAACCTTTAACATCCCTTACCTATTAGGGTTGAGGATCAAGGATCTTACAATAAAACAAACACTAGAGGGAGTGAATAGTGTTTTAAAGAATTTATAGAAATCTTAACCAATTATAGATTACTTGAACTACTATATGAATCACAGAATGAATATTATAATAGAAATGATCACAGATGCCAATATAAACAAAATTAGAGTGCATAAAAGGAAAGAACACACTGGATTTTATGCTGGTTTGGATTACTCCTACATCCAGTCTCGCACAACGCTAGCTTGTACAAAGTTTCGTTAATACCAATATCCAATTACAAAACCCTTGATTTCAGGGGATACAAGGTTAACACCCCTCCTTTCCTTGATTTCACGGGCTACAAGAAATACACCCTCGCCTTTCCTTGATTTCAGGACTACAAAGAACACACCCACACTTTTCCATACTCTTTCTGATTACAATTGCCCTAGAACTCTTCATTAGCACTTCTAAACAGCTAGTATTTGATAGAGAATTAAAATAGAAGAAGAATGATAAATATTTTCTTGAAATCTGTGGAGCATAAGTGTACAAACTTGAAATTTTGAGAATAATAATGGTGGTATGTTAAATGATGAAGAAGATGATGATAAGTTATGAAATTTTTTGAATTTATAGCGCTTTTATTGTGTTCCAAAGGGGGTAAGGGTTTCTGAAACATTTCAAAAATGAAAAGACAAATTTTTAAATGTAGAAAAACGTTATAGTTATATGTCGATATGTATATATGTGTATGTTGACATATACCCTGTATTTTGGAATTTAAATCAAAATTTAACGTATTTAAACTAATATATGTATTCTGGAAATTCCTGAAATAAAACTAGTTGTTAAAATATTATTTTTCAAATATAAAAACAAAATAAAATATTATTTAACCATATGATTAAAAACTATATATACAAGTCATATAAAAACAATATAATATGATTATAAACACATATATATAGGAATTTATAAAGAGATATGCATAACCTATATAAACATAAAAGGTTTTATGAAAACATAAAGTCTTAACTCACTAAATAATATATATATATAAATGATTTAATATTTAATACTATAAAAAATAAGAAACTTATTAATTATGAAATATATATTTGAAATCATAAGTTTGAAATCCTTCGATGGGAAAAAAATCTTTTTAAGAGGAGTTTAAAATCAATTTGAAAAGAGATGATTTGAAAACAAAGTTTGAGTGCTATTCAGAGTTTTACATAATATCTGGACTCTATTACCCTAATATTCTTAGACTCTTGAACTCTATATATCTTGATACTTATGGGTCTCGATTCTCCTTTGAAATCTTGACTCTTAACTGTATAGTCTTCAATATCTATTACCTACATATAAATCCTGCACACACACACACACACACATATATATATATGTTGGATAAAATTGTTAGTATATATTTTATAATCAATAATGATAATGATTGAAACAAGGTTGTTGTCATCAAAACATCATCGACATTCCATTCTCCAACAACCTCCCCCTTTTTGATGATGACAACCTTGGTTTATAAAATATTCATACCTGATATTACCAGTTCATCAGATCCTTTGTAACACCCCGTAATTCTGCGACATTAAGATTCTCAAATTAAAGTATAATTAATTTTTAAAAGAAAAATTAAAAGAAAAAGATCCATGCAGTTGTTTAATTTAAGTATTGTAACTAACATGAAAAAGAGAAGTAAGGAGAGAACAATAATTATTATTGTTCTAAGACTTATTAACAAAAGCCTCTGTAGCTCAGTTGGTTAAGGCATTGGATTTGTAGCATGGAGGTCGGGGGTTCGAACCCCGGCGGCGGCATAATTTTTTATCTTTGTTTTAGAGAGGGCCAACTGAACATGCAAATATATGTACGTATACAAATTCAAAATTTGAAAGGATAAGAACGTACATATAAGGAAATAAAGAAAATATATATATATACATATGAGAAATATAAATATATATATATATACAAAAATATATGTATACGAAAGATAAAATTCAAGATAAGGCTACAGTCAATGAAATATGGCAACATCATTTGAATTTTGAAAATAAAATGAAAGTTGTGCGTATATATATACGCGTAAAATGGTCGTTAGAGGAATTGTATACATATAAGAATATTTCATGTGAATAAAACAGTTAAATAAATTCCAGAAATTCAAAAGTTTGAAAATCAAACTTTTACGCCAAAATAGCTTGTGGGACCCAATGCTGACTCAGCACTGCGTGTATGATAAGGTTTGGCTAGATTCATCTACGTACCTGGACTATTTTCTTAACTAGGTTCAATGCTGACTCAGCGCTGCGTGTACGATAGGGCCTTGAGCAGCTATATAAACAGCCCTAGTCTTCATTCTCTTTGCACCAATTCTCTTCTATCCTTATGCTGCTAAGATTCATGGCTTCTTCCCCTCCTCTAAATTTTCTTAAATAAATAAAATAAAATATGATTCAAGACGAGGAGATGCTGCTAAAAGACTTTTAAGGAGGGATTCAAATCAAAGTTTCAAGTGAAGAATTCAAAGGCTAGCTCAAACAAGTTTCAAGAAACGACGCACGAATCATAGCCACGCTTTCCTTCTTTTCTAGATCTATTTTCTGTAAGTTGGTTATTTCTAGATCTGGATATTTTGTTTTATTTGTGACATGAAATTAAAGGAATAAAGGAATATGCCAAATCTCTCTCTCTCTCTTCGAATCTGTGTTTATACTCTTGGACTGAATTAAGAACTGTTATGATTCGAGGACAAATAAGACTGTAACCGTGACTATGACTATAGAACTGTGGCCTTTGAAAGCATATGCCTTTGGACTATGACATAAGCCTTTGATTTTGGGACATATAAACATTGCCTATGACAATGACTTAGGACTATGGGAATTATTTTCCCTTTTGGACTATGAACATCGCCTATATTGCCTATGACCATGGACATTACTTATGACTAAGAACATAAGCCTTTGAATTGGACATAAACTATTGCTTATGACATAATGAGGACAATTGTGATTTTGACACCCATGATTCATGATTAGGAAAATATTGCTTTAGTTTGGTGATTGTGAAATTGGGTCTAAACCCAATTATTTATTCTACCTGTTCCTTGGTTTTTTCTTTGGTTTTAAGACAGTGGGAATTTACCTATTAAGTTAGGTCTACCCACGTTCTTGAACCTATTTTGCCATTCTTTGGTTTTAAGACAGTGGGAATTTACCTATTTAGTTAGGTCTACCCATATTCTTGAACCTACATTGTTATCCAAACCTTTTTATGCCAATTATTCCTTCTTGTCATTTTGATTCATTCCCTTTTTATCTACGAATCTAGATTTATTTATAATCTAGGTTGAATCACGATTATTCGAACGGTGGGAATGCGATTTGGGGAAAAACATGGAAATCAATATGAACGTAATTGTAAACTGGGAAATTGGGATAATTTGGAATATGTATTATGACATGCATATTAAAATGAAAACGGGGAAATTTGACATGGATTAGGGAATATGTGATTTTGACATATTAAATTTAGCGTTAGTAAGTAAGCTAAATTTTAGGCATAAAATGTAAACTAGAAAAATAATTCTAGTTTTGCCATAAATTGTGAATTAGGATGTTAAACCAAGATTGGGTTAATTAAGGTTGATTTGGAATAAGTATATTAGCACAATTTTGAATTTATTCATAATTGTGAGCAATTGTCATGTTTAGAATAAATTATGGTTAGCGACACTAAACTTGGTATAATTTACATACCAAAAAGTATAAATATGATAAATAAGAGAGAATGGGCCATAATAATAAATGTGACAATGTACATTAAAAGAGTAGTAATGAAATCAGTAAATTAGGAGTAATTTACTTATAGAATTCGTCATAAATGTTAAATTGTTCATTTACCACAAAATATGTAACTTGGTTAAATTTTGGCCATAAATTATAAACTAGGATATTTAATCTAGTTTCGGCAATGAAATTGGAAATGGCCTAAACTGCATGTTGGGTTAGGACTTGGGCCTAGAATATAAGTATACTGGTAGGCTTGACAAATAAATATAGGCCAAATTTGTCTAAAAAGGTGAAATGGGCTTTTGAAATAAATTGTTAACAATTTATAAACAAAAGAAAAGTATTTTGATAACACCCTTTTTTATAACACATAGACCAGAAGGTTCTAGGGTGACAGAGAGGATAGTGTCTAGGCTTGGGTTTGGAAAATACAAGTTTCCTGCCCTCCCTGGCTATCCCTAACTGATCCGAAGGACGGGATGGTTGTTTTCAAAACCAGATTTGGAAATTAATCAAAAACCCTTTGAACTTAGAAAACATGAATATGCCTAACCCGAGTTTAGACTGAGTTGCGGTGTAAACCTGCCCGGAACCGACCGGCACATCCAGTAACCGCAGCAATATCTGTCTAATGTGAGAGGTTGCGGCTTTAATTTATTAATTAAAGCTAGAATGGGAAGGTTAAGGAACACTTAACCAACTTAGCACAGTTAAAGCTAGAATGGGAGGGTTAAGTCCATGGGAATACTTAGCCAAATTAACATGTTGACTAGACTAGAAGGTGGGGTTAAGTAAAGTTAATACACTTAGCCAATTTAACATGTTAATTAGACTAGAGGTTGGGGTTAAGTAATAAACTTAGCCAAATTAATATGTTAGCTGGACTAGACCATAGGGTTAAGTAAACTTGAATGCTTAACCATCAGAATATGATAAATGAATAGGGTTAAGTAAAAAGCATAAAGGGATAACACTTAACCAGTGTAATAGGATAAGGGAAGAGGCTTAAGATAGCTTCAATCGACTAAAGACACTTAACCAACCCAACCTGGCGAGAAAGAAAACTAAATAGTAAACCTCAGTTGAAAAAGGGACTAAGTAATAAAACTTAGTTAAGAAAACAAGGAATTTGGAAACTAAGTGGTAAACCTTAGTTAGTAGAACTAAGTAGTAATTTTTAGTATAACACGAAGGAGCGGACATCCATCTGGTTTTAAGAAGGCTCCAACGAATTGGGTTACGAAGCCCGAGGCTTCGAGGGGACGTGAGGGTACCCTTGGTATCCCTCTGTGAGGCTGCAGATGATCATCCTGGGCTCACAGAGGTTAAGGTCTGCGTTAGAAGAACCGAGGGTATGCCTTGGTTGCAATATATATATGTGGCAACCTAAAGACTAGGATGGACCAGCGTGATTCGGCGAGAAGACGGTAGCCCTGTGATAGCAACTCGTCGTCTACCATCCATCTTGAGTCAATCGAGATACGTGAAGCGGAAAGGCGGAGAACTCCAAAAGACCATATACTTGCTATCTAGTTATGGTTGCGGATGGCCATAGGATAGTGGGGCACCGGGGGCCGGCGTATAGTTCTCATTTTACAAGGTGTGCCTTTCATTAGTTGAGGGAGGGGTCAAGTGGGACCATAGCCACTGGAATAAAAACAGACCTTAGCATCTGCATCGGCAGATATCCGAAAGCTCCCGACCGAGTTCTGTATTCCTTGATTTGCCCTGTCACAGGACTCGGATCGCACATTACAGGACATGTGCATCTAGACAAGCGATAACGATTCGCGATACATGCGTGGGGAAGCCTAGGAGCATATACCACTCTAGGTAGTGTGTCCTAGACTTGGGGGCATTGTTCGACAGGTAGCGTAATCCCTAGTTGGACTAGGTGGCATAAACCCTGAACTCGAAAAGCGTTCAACAGATAGCGTAAAACTATAGTTAAAGCTAAGAAGCACTTGATAGAAAACCCTAGACTAGATCTAGGTAATAAATAATAAATGTATGCCTGAAGACAATGGAAACTACAGGGGTTGGGATCACGTTATCGTTACTAGTTGAACACTAGTTGGGTGGTGCAGAGATATAGAAACCAGTATAACAAGGAAATAGCGAAGCTGCGAAAGTATTAGAGCGTATCCAGTCATCTTAGCATATCTTGTGACTACCTTGTCTAATCTTGTTGACCTTATCGTCATGGTGTAATCTTGTATTCAGTTAATTCATGTCGTTTTGTTTTTCCATATTCACATGCTAGAAGTTACTGAACTTACTCAGGCTTTATGTCTGACTCTGTTTTTCTTTCGTCTTCTTTTCTTCCATTTCCCCCCCCCCCCCCCAGGTAGTTGAGGAGGGAATTGTATAACTCAGGATTAGACTGGACCGTTGCTCTTTCCCAGCTTGAAGATTTGACGAAGTTGTCTTTGGATTCTCTTCCAGATGCTATGGCTGGCTCTTGCTACATTGGGGAATATATATAAATGTATTTTCATGCTTCTTTATTTTATAAAGACAGATGATACTCTGATATTGTAAAAGAATCTTGTATAGACTAAATTATCAATAAAGCAAAGTTCTATTTTCCACTGTTTAATAATTTGTCTGTCTTGTAATTTATCTGCATCTTTTACCCAAAATGCTCCACAGAACTTAGTGCATTCCCTTTGTGAGTGACACTAACGGACGTGGGGTGTTACATCCTTCGATTACTCCCCCTTTCATCATGAGTTCCTTCTAACTCCCTCTTAAACTTTATATATTTTATAATTTCTCCCCCTTTGTCATCAACAAAAAAATAATCTATCTAAACTCAGAATAATCCTGGTGACTAGTTCTGAATATAACTCCTTCTAAATCTATAATTTCTTATAACTCCCCCTAAATTTATGGCTATTCTATTGTAATTCTACTAAGTAAACTATAGAAGAGTATAATGTAATACAAACATTGTATATTTTAAACCAAACAAATAATCCAAACAATATTTACAAGACAATCATAGCATGTATTTACGCACAACGAATACACGAATATACGAATAAACGAAATCCTAATCGATTACTGTTCCATAATAATTGGGGATTTTTGAATTGGGTAATAGGGATAATGAAGACAGAATTCCCCATTTTGATCGATCACATTCCCATCTTTATCGAAACACACCTCTCATATGCAAATAAATTGATCGTCTTCTTCCATTTCTATGCCTAATGCCTCTTCTTCCTCTTCTTCTTCTTTTTCTACTTCCTCCTCTTCTTCTTCCATTTGACTTGCTTGATTATCATCCTCAATGATAATTAGATTAGTTTGATTACGCATCACATACCATTGTAAAAATTTATAATCCTTCCTTGTTTTTCTTGTTCTCTATTCATCCTTAATTGTAGAAGTTCAATCTCAGTGATCATTTGCAGCAAATCCTTCATTAGTTCTTCCAATTTCATCACTCTCGCTAACATAGTACATTGGAATGGACCAACGGAGGGTCCGGGGAATGAAATGGAGTTGTTTTGGTTTGTACAATGGGAGGAGGCCATTATTTAATTTATTTCATAGTTTAGTCAGAGAGAAAATGAAGTGGAGAAGGTGAAATTTCAAAATTAAGATTTTGCATCTGTGTAGTTAAAGCGTTCATCGGATCCAATGCGGCGGAGGTGCAAAAAGTTGCAGCGGGAATAAAGCGAGGAAATAGAGGATAAATATAAAAGAGCATATAAAACTTGTATTTACTTCTTTTACACATATATAAATGATAAATAAATGGAAAATTAACATTTAGTTTAATTATAATTTGTACATTTTTAATTTTAAATAAAAACATGTGCAAATATATGTAAGTACATGTAATCTTTTATTTACCTTGATTAAATTTACTAGAATATTTTAGTACTTTCTATTCTAAAAAATATATGTTAAAAAGTTCTATATAAAAGCTAATTTTATAAATTTTATAATGTATAAAAGTCAATTTTCTATTCATTTCATTTATAGAAGATATAACGGAATATAGGTGAAATAATGGGATATATCGGAAATATTTGAGTATTACGGTGCTTTAAGCAGAAAGGCTATTTCAAAGGCTTTATGAAAATAGCGTAGTGGTAGAAATATGTTATACGATATAACGAGGATATAGCACGGTAATAGCGGGGCATTAACTGCGCAGGTTTAAGTATAAGTTGTAACTACTTTTTATTGGGAAGTAATTATTTAAAAAACTAGCAGTTATATGTCGGCATGCTACTTTATGTATGTCGACATACATATAAAAAAATTTAGAATTGTATTATATTGTATACTATATTTATATATTAATGTATTTATTAACGTGTTTAATTACTCTATTTCGGCTAAAGAGCAAATGCCTAATTCTCGTCTAAATTTAGTAAATGCTGCTTCATTTAAACGTTTTGTTAATATATGTGGTATTTGTTTTTTGTTTTCTTTCTATGAGTTCTAGTGAAATTTTTCTTTACTTACGTTATCTCTTAGGAAATGATGTCTTATATCAATATGTTTAGTCCGCGAATGATGTGTTGTATTTCTGGATATATTTATAGCACTTGTATTATCATAGTATATTGGTTATTTTTTAATATTTATTCCGAAATCACTTAGAGTTTGTTGCATATATATTACTTGAGAACAGGCCAAAGCAGTAGATATATATTATGTTCAGTTGTTGATAAAGATACTGTATTTTGCTTTTTACTATACCAAGAGACTAGGGAGTGACCTAAAAAGTAACATGTTCCCCTAGTGCTTTTATGATCTAATTTACATCGCGCATAGTCAGCGTCACAATAGGAGATTAAATCAAATGAATCATTTTAGGTAAAATAATCCAAAATCTAATATATGTTTTACATATCTTAGAATACATTTTACGGCTTTTAAGTGAGTTTCTTTGGGTTGTGATTGATATCTTTCTCAGAGACATACACTATGCATTATATTTGGTCTACTAGTGATTATATACTATAATGATCCTATCATTCCTCTATACAATTTTTGATCGATATCTTTTGATGTATCAATCTTTATTTAGGGCTATATTAGTTGTCATAGGTGTAGGTCTTCCATTAGTTGTAGTTAAATTATATATATTAATTAAATCTCTAGTGTATTTTTCTTGATTAATAAATACTTCATTCTTTAGTCGTCTTATTTGTATGCCTAAGAAGAATGTAAGTTCACCCATATGACTCATCTCAAATTCTCGGGTCATAATATCTGAGAATTCTTTATTCGTATTATTATTTGTTGATCCGAAAATTATATCGTCAATGTAAATTTGTACTAATTGAATATCGTCTTTATTTCTTTTAATGAAAAATGTATTATCTACTTTACCTATTTCGAAGTTAGATTATAATAAATAAGTTTTTAACCTATCATACCACGCTCTAGGAGCTTGTTTTAATCCCTATAATGTTTTCTTTAATTTATATATGTGGTCTTTGTTTTGTCGTAAGATCCTTGATCCTCAACCCTAACATTGCCTGCAACATAGAAACCATGACATAAACATAGGGTAAAATACCACTTGCGTCAAGCCACAAACTCATTGATAGCTTGCCAGGAAAACAAGCTGACATAGTGAATACCACATTGCATTTGATAGTGGTAATAGAAAAATAGCACCTTAAATGACAAGATAACATTGTGTACTCCTCATCATCCCTCCTGAGTGCTGCAAAACACCAAAATATTGACCGCCATGAACATCAACCATGCAGTATAGAATCATCCAAGAGCTTAGCATCATGACAAACCCACACCCCACAAGATAACAACAACCACAATCAAAGAAAAACACCTTGCCACACCGAAAACAAAACTCTAAAACACACATCTCTTCACTGACAAAGACCACGACACCAACTACCACCCACGTCTCAAACCGAAACAAACCAAACAAACCATGCCTATCCAAAATCAAAACAAATAGATACATCCAAACCAAACAAAACTAGAAATAAAATCCCCCTTAACAACCATCAGAGAACAAAGAAAAGATGAAACACACCAGCACATCGACTAGTCGATCCACAACGAGAAGGGTCTGCCTTTTGGTGAGCTTTGAAGCAAATAATGAGATTTATCACAGCATTATGAGTCAAATTGGAGGTCGCATAGAGCGTCACTTTCCCGATAGAGGAAAGACAGAAGGGTAGCCTGTTCGCAAGAAGGAGAAGAGTTAGGAGTGGTGTAATGACCCGCATTGGCAGAGGTATTATAATTAATTAATTTAATTATTGAAATGGTGGTTTAGAGAATTTAATGGTCATGGAATTAAATAATGATGAATATTTAATTAAAATAATAAATTAAATAATATATTTAATTCTGAAATAATCAGAATTGGCTGAAATGATCATATGGTGTGAACCGGATCATCTGTGTTATTTAATTCAGCTTGGAATTGAATTTGAATAACGAATATATTTAAATAATGAAGTTTGCACGTATAATTATATTATAATTAAAATCGAACTCGAAATGGCACTGTAGTTCGTAAATTGGCGATTCGAACTTCAACTGAATGTACAGGATTCGTTTTAAGCCGGATTTCTGTGAAACAAGAAACGTATGGAGCTGGTGGAGAATATCTTTCTAGTGGAAGAGAAAAATCGGGATTTCGTCGTGTAGATTTTGATGTACATCCAAATCAAATTTTAGAAAAGTCGCTGTGGAATTCCTTTATAATTTATAAAGGAATTATTTATATTTTTAAAAGGAATTTCGATATAAATCGAATATCGGGTTGACCCAGATTGAAATATCAAGTTAGAAATTCATATAGGAATATTCTAAAGCTGTATGGTATTCTACTATGGATATATATACGATAATATCAATTTATTAATATTTTATTTAATTATATTTAAATATATTTATATATATTTAAATAGGTTATTTAGGGCTTTAAAAATAGCCACTTTTGCAAACGAAGTCGGAATTCGATGAAACTAATTTTGTTGGATCCGCAATGTCAAATAGTTGTTAGATTTCCAGTCTCATGATTTTTAGAGTCATTGGGTGGTCGTACGGATTTTTAGAGTGAGAAATAGTCAGTATTTCAATGGTTAAAAATACGCTGTGTGAGCATACGAAGTCGGAATTCGACGAAACCAGTTTCGTTGGGACTGTAATGTCGAACTCTAGCTGCATGTACATTTTCGTGATTTTTAGGTACCGTAGGTGATCTTATAGATTTTTAGAAGGCGAAAACAAATGATAAAAATGAAAATATCTTCATAAATATCTCACCAAAATATCTTTCCCTTTTTCCCTATAAATACACATCCATTTCTAAACCTAACTCATCTCTTCATTTGGTCAAACATTCCGCCGTTCTTTTTCTCTCTTCAGCAAAACATTTCGCCACTTCCTAAAATCAAAAGAAAATCATAACAATTTCTATAAATCATTTTATATATGGATTTGCAATACTGAGAGTATCCTCTACGATCTGATATGGCTCTTGTTTGGTTCGATGTCAGTTTTGAGAGGTCGATACTAGGCTGCGTCAACTAGGGTTGAGATTCGAAGTAGTTCAGAGCTTCAATTCACGAATCAGATAGTGTAGTTGTGGTTGTGATAGAATTTGGAGTTCGTGTGCGCGATTTCAAGGAATTCCATGGGGGATGATGTCGCGAGTACCACGCTGTATCGTGGAAAATGGGGTTCGACGTATTCACCATGGCGGGTTCGAGCTGGACATTAAGGGTATAAGGTTGAAGAGAATTCAGCGAGGAGGAGGATGATGGTTTTTGTTTTAAGATTCACGGAGAGATGAAAGAACGGTGGAGGCTAAAGGAATGGGAATGGCTACTGTGTTGAGGTACCGTGAGCAACGGGGAAGAAGGGGTTGAGGAGCGGGTGGGCTTTGAAGGGAGGATGGGCCTTATTACAAAGGTTAAGCCCATAAAGAGAAAAGGGAATTTAATTAATTTTAATTTAAATACCGTATAACTTGTATAACTCATAACTTTATCATACGTGATCAGAATCCGACGAAACAAGATCCATCGGGATTGTATGGACGAGAGCTTCACAATGAAGCTGACTGAAAGTGGATTGGGGCTTGTATGAATGTATGGCGAAATAAATTGTTTGATTCAAATCAAACAAACAGTTTATCGTTCTTTAACGATGAACTGCCAAAGTGAGTAAATCTCACTAACTCTGAACAGTTTATAATTTCATGTTGTATTTTTAGAACTGTTAAATATTGGCTGATTGACTGTGTGTTGATTGTTTGATTGAACTGCTAGTCAGTTGGTTGAATTTCTATATTTGATTCTGTTTAACAGAATATATCACATGGAACTGAAAGTGATGTTATCTATATTGTTTAACATCTGTGATGCAGGGAAACAGGTTGGAGGAATCCAACTGGATTCCTCAACATTTATTTTACTGTTTTTAATATATTGTGATACATGATGTGATATATAATCTGTTGTCGATTATATGTGTTTGGACGATACTGGTCATCGTGATTTGATATGTTGAATACCATAACATACCGAAATGTTGATAAGAGAATATTTTCAAAATGATATTTGAAAATAAAATATTTATAAATGGAATATTTATAAATAATTGATATTTATAAATTGGAATGTTTATAAATAAGAGATATTTAGAAAAAGGAAAAAAAACATTATAAAAAGGAAACTGTTATAAGGAGGAAATCATTTTTAAAGTGGAGAACCGTTACTAAAAGTAAATCTTTAAAAATGAATAAATGTTGTTAAAAAGGAAATCTTTATAAAGCGAATAAAGGAGTTAAATCGAATATGGTATTCGAAAGGAGTTAAATCGAATATGGTATTCGAAAGTAGTAAATCGAATTAGTTATTCGAAAGGGGTTAGTCGAGTCGAGTCAGTTGAATAGAGTTAATCGAATATTTGTTATTCGAATTAGAGTTAACAAGTTAGAGTTAAACCAGTTAGAGTTAACCAGTTAGAGTTAAACCAGATGGAGTTAATCAATTAGAGTTAACCAGTTAGAGTTAAACCAGTTGGAGATAATCGATTTGAGTTAAAGCAAAAGGAGTTAATCGAATATAGTTTATTCGAATAGAAAGAAAAAGGAGTTAATCGAATATAGTTTGTTCAAATAGAAAGAAAAAGGAGTTAATCGAATATAGTTTATTCGAATAGAAAGAAAAAGGAGTAAATCGAATATAGTTTATTCGAATAGAAAGAAAAAGGATTAAATCGAATATAGTTTATTCGAATAGAAAGTAAAAGGAGTTAATCGAATATAGTTTATTCGAATAGAAAGTAAAAGGAGTTAATCGAATATAGTTTATTCGAATAGAGTAAAAGGAGTTAATCGAGTATAGTTTATTCGAATAGAATCAATTGAGTTAATCGAATATTAGTAATTCGAATAAAGTAAAAGGAGTTATTGAATATTAGTTATTCGAAGAAGAGATAAATAGAGTTATCGAATATTAGTTATTCGAATAGAGTTAAAGGAATAAATCGAATATAGTTTATTCGACAGGAGTTAAGTGAATAGAGTAAATCAAATAGAGTAAATCGAATAGAGTTAAGTGAAAGAGTCAATCGAATATAGTTATTCGAAAGAAAGGTTAGGTAAGGGAGTTAGTTAAAGAAATTTAAAGTGAACTTTTCCTATTTCAAGGTTAGAATTGTTGTTCAGTTAAGGTCTGAGAGGTAGTATTACCCCAACTTGATTGACTTCATTTTTAACTAAGGAATGGTTAAGGTTCGATAGTAAATGATGGTTAAGTGAATTTAGTAATTAAAGGAAATGGTTTGAGTTGGCATCGCGATGGTTTGTTTAAACATCTGTCTAAGTCCAATGAAGAAGCTTTGGAAATGTTTTCCAAATAAAAAACCAGAAATGTTTTCTAATAAAGAAAACAAGAAATGGAAATGTTTTCCATTGTTAATCACGTATATTTTCCAAATTTAGAAAATAAGAAATATTGAATATAGGGAAACATGAGATAAGTAAATTAATGAAATAAAGAGATAAATATTGAATGATGGTTGATCGATATAAATTTCCATTTGGAAATAATATCGTTGTTTGCACACTTGTTTTTCTTCGATAGTTAAATCACAGACTATCAAAGTTTTGACCATTTTAACGTTGTTAATATGGAGAGACCGGTTGGATTATTATCTAAAGAACCACTCTGTATTGGCATAAGCGTTGCGAATCATATATGCCAAAGATAATTGAAGACGGAGTAAAGTGCAAGGGCTATTGTATAAGTCTTAGATAACAGTATCTAAGATGGATATACTGAATAGTACCTTCGGTTCATCCTGTTCTTGGATGACTTGTATGGACGGATGTCTGACAGAGTATTTCCAGACGATCACGTATATTAATTTCTCCAACCGTACCAAGAGTGGAAGAGGAGAAGGAAACTTCTTTTAGCTAACACATAATGTATGGTTGAGGACGTCAATCGGTG
Organism: Allium sativum; assembly: GCA_030737875.1. Lineage (NCBI taxonomy): Eukaryota > Viridiplantae > Streptophyta > Magnoliopsida > Asparagales > Amaryllidaceae > Allium > Allium sativum. The sequence goes on along the minus strand of CM060916.1, from coordinate 67,862,548 downwards.
ATTTGATGGATTTGACGATGTGGCATTCAAAGTGAATCTGGTGTGACGATAAAACATAGCTTCTAGCCTCACATCCGGTAAATGACAGAAATCGGGCAGGCAGCATGGCTAAGTCGGTTGCACCGAAGTAGGGTGTATAATCACCTAATCTAGAGTTTCATTTACTTCTAAAAATCTATTGTTGATGCTGTCTCATTCGGGAAACGGTTGCTGATCCCAACCGTTGGTGATATACATTCGATACACTCAAGCGAAATGAGTGGCCGGTCATGTGTGGCCGGGTTGCAAGATGTTCTTGTTGAACCCAGTGTATTCCTCTCAAGAGGTACACGAGCGAAAGGTGGTTCCATACCTTGTCATAGTTGGAAATCCATTACCCAATACGTGCTTGCGGTTTTGATTGTATATTATATATGTAGAACGTGAGATGAAAGCGTTCTGCTAGATGACTATTATTATTCCGCTGCTGTACTTTGATAATGATGTGTATATTCAAGTACAGATGTATATTTCAAATTATGTTATATATATTATATGTTATTCGTTCCGATGTGAGGTTCGTGTTACTCTGATGTTGTGTTCTTCTTCTTCTTATATTCTAAGTTTCTATCTTATTTATCCTCACCCTCTATTTTCTTTCTATTAATTTCCTGATTTTCAGTTTAATTTGGGGTTGGACTTGTGTTTTTGGTCAGCTCAAATTAGACCGGAATTTTGGGTCATTACAAGTGGGTTTGCAAAGGATCTAATCAGATGAAGGAAAATGGCATTGTACGACAAGAAGAGGATGTTAGTGAAAAACGGATCTGGTTGAACTTAAGGTTAGGGTTAGGCAAGCAATAAACCACAATAATGAAAGTTGATAATTGGGAAGAAGAGTGAAAGGACAATTGTGAGGGAAGGGAGTTCTATTGGAATCAAAGGAGTGGTGAATGGAAGAGGAAAGGAAAACGAGCTGAAGATGAAAATGGCGAATACCAATCACCGTTGAGGATATTATTATTGAAATATTCTAACGAAACTTATGCCCAAAGTAAAACGCTTAAACAACCACATACAAGATCCAATCGCAGTGATACATATAATTTCATAATAACTTAATATTTTGGACACGATGGAATTGTTTTCATCGAATTCCGAGATTGTTTGTAAAATTTCATTTTAATTTCTCAACGTGAATCGATACGCATTTAAATTGCGCATGATCACAAAATAACTCTAGTTGACTTTAAACTGGAAATCTTACAATAATTTACCACTACAGATTTTATAAAATTAGTTTCGTTGAAATCCGAGGTGTTGAAAATTGACTATTCTTATGTTCTAAATTAAATTTATAAACTATAATCGATTCCAAATAAACCAATCTATTGATAATAAATTATTATTATCATATATACTCAAACATAATTTTATATAACTTCCAAATAAACTAACTTAAATTTTCGACTCAATATTTTCAAATACGATATTCAATTTATTTTAAAATCCTTTATATTTTCAATACAACATCTAAAACAAATTTAAATATCCAAAATTAAAAGATTAAAAATTTGGGTTGTTACATATTTATTACTGATAGTAATAATATAGTTTTGTTATCAATTAATTATGAGTTTGAGGTCGTATTTCATAGTCTAGAAATATTGTCTAGCTCCAGTCCTGTAATCTAGTATAGAAATGTAGACGAACCACTTTAAACTTTGATAGTAGTGGATGACACACCTTAAAAAACCGAGCTAGCAGGTTGGTAATTAGCCAATCTCCTGTAATATTATAATCATTATTTATTATAATAATAAGTGTTTGCAATCAAGACATTCCTCGTAATGCTCTTTACTAATGTGGGTTTTGGGGTGGGGCATCACATGTTGGTATTAGAGCTGAGTTCAAAACAAAATGCGATTAGTATCGAACAGAATATGAGCAAACACTATACTTTGAGATACAGTATAATAATAAGTCTTTGTTTTCACTTTAAAAACCGGTAGGCTCTGCCAAAAAAATATTACTAGTAGAAATTATTTAATATTTAATTAGTTATCAATTATTTAGTAATAATTACTGATTAATATAAATTAATTATTAAACTTTATTTTATAATTATTAGTCATTAGTTACTGGTTATTAAATTCATCATGGTTAAATGAGATACACCTTCCTAAGCTGTAATTATGAAATAAGCATCCCTCGCAAACTCCTTTGAAAATCCATTGTAAAATAGCTTCAAAATGCTTTCGTCCGTAATCTACCTCAATTCGTAATGGAATTTAGCTCCGGTCCTGTAATCTAGTATAGAAATGTGGACGGACCACTTTAAAATACGATAGTGGTGGATGGTCCACCTTAAAAAACCGAACTAATAGGTTAGTAATTAGCCAATGTCCTATAATATTATAATTATTATTTATCATAATATTAAGTGTTTGCGGTCACTTTAAAACTGGTCGGCTCTGCCAAAAAAAATATTACTAGTAAAAATTATTTAATATTTTATTAGTTATCAATTATTTAGTAATAATTACTTATTAATATAAATTATTTATTAAACTTTATTTTTCAAAATATTAATACTTCGTTATTGATTATTAAATTCATTAGGTCAAATGAGGTAAACCTTCTTAAACTATAATTATGAAATAAGCATCCCTCGTAAACTCCTTTGAAAATCCATTTTATAATAGCTTTAAAATGCTTCCATCCGTAATCTGCCTCAATTCGTAATGGAATGTAGTTTTTTTCCATTCGTAAATTGACGCAATTAGAAAACATTCAGCGGCCTATATAGAAAACGATCGGTTATAATATGAGAAAATTTGAAATAGACAAATCTTAAAATTATCCGTTGCAAACTACTAGTAAATTTATCACAAATAAAGTGATAGAAAATGTTGTCACTGTTTTTTGTCGCTATTTTCAGCTTTTGTTATAGCGCAAAGGTTAATATACCTTATCGAAAAACCAAGAATTTGTCTAATATCATTGTTTAAGAAAAATATACTATAGACATTCACTAATTACAATTAGAACCAGCTAAATTAAATATATAAATTCAAAAATATAATTAATCTGTAAAAGAACTTGTAAATTAACTTGGTATTTTTTATGGAAAAACAATTTAATGTACGTTTAACCCGTACATCGTATATAGTGATGCTTTTAAAAAAGTCCTTTTTATTTAATATCATCTTTATTTATTAAAACAAATTAACTTCTTTGTTTAATATATTCAAAGTCAAAAGTAATCTACTTTAGTTCATACATTAGATAAAGTTTGAATATGTTGAACTAGCCAGGAATTTGAAGATGTTGATAGCTTAAGGATGCATTTCGGGACGAATCGAAATCGGATATTGCTCAAAGTATTAAACAGGGCATTAATGGTATATTGGTTGCAGTAGGTTGGTGAAAGGGTACACGTTTGTAGCAATAAACTGGGTATTAAGCGTTGTATTGAGTAGGTATTTAATTTGTGATTTTAAATTTAACTGTTTTGTTGCTAATTATTTATTTATTTTTATCTCTGAAATATGTGTGTAATAATTGTAAAATCACAAAATAAGTTACAAAATTTCACTAAAATGAAGGAATTATTTTTTATTTTACATAATAAACTGTAAAAATTCAAATTGCTCAGATTCAATCAAACCTACTCCATGTTGGGTGTTTTTTTTAATATTTAAAATGGTGTTACTATGAATCAAAGATGAGGGTTGTCGAGCAATGCCACTGCTAAGTGCAGTCGACCTAGTAGATCAAGTCGTAGGAGTCAAGAGGGCCACATTACTTGGCGGCATGTAAGGCAAGATGGATTGTTCAAAAAAAAAAAATTTGTTCCTAACAATCATCAATAATAGATTTGTACAACATTTTGTAACGTAAAGCACTTTTGAACGATGTAATTTATGTCTTAAACCGGCATCATTCGCACAAGTTATGAATTTTAGGAAATTATAAATATTTAAATTAATTACCTAATTATAATATTATTAAATAATAATTAAACCAATGCATCAGACGCATTCGACGTTATTGGACCAATTTGCTCCAATGAGCTGAACATGTCATTTGTGGATTGGTACCGTTGGCACGTCAGATGTGACGCTAAAGATAACGTGACACGATCAAGCTTGCGAATGATACCTATATTCAATGCTGGTCCCGGGTTGTTTGCTGCCCTAGGCAAAGTTTGAGAAAAAAAGGAATGGAGAAAATATATATACTAAGAAGTACACAACACAAATTGAACCATGAACACCATAATCATAGACACATGCCTTAACCACCACACCATTGGTCCCTCCACAATTTTAAAGCCCTTCTATTTTACTAAATAGATAATCATTAAAAGTAGCTGCATGACCCTGCTGCCTCCATTTGCCGCCTCCGGTGGCGTTGCCCTAGGCGAAAGTCTCGCTTGGCTTACCGTCGGGACGGGCCGCCTATATTTATAGATAACTTGAATATGACCCTATATAATATAAGTGAATGAAATTCTAAACGTAAAAGGGCTTAGAATGTTAAATAAACCAGGAAAATTTAGAAAATTTATTTCTTTTGAGCATAGTAAACACCCGAACATTAAAATATAAGGGTATTTGTGTCGTGGTAATAATGATGTGAGTTCGAAACCCGGAATGACATGCTAAGAGCTTATCATGTGCTTACGCTAAGATCATCCACTTATGTGGTGCTCACGAATCAGGCTAGGTGCACTAGGGAGGCTTTTACAACAAAAGAGTATTTAGTTTTTAGGACACATTCCCAAAAAATATTAGACCAAAGGACGACTAAGTTTGAAAATTAAATGAAAGACAAATACGAAATTGTATTTTATGAGCATGAAGTTCACTTTATCTTAATTACTGGATTAATTAAAAAATAAAAAAATACCCTCAAAATTGAAAGAAGAAAATGTGATTTCAAAAATATTTTGGTCGATTGACGTTATTATAAATATATAGAAATAATCAGCTCGGAAAGCTAAATGAATATAGCTTTATAATTTAAAAATATAGCTTTATATTGTATCATCTAAACACAAAGCCAAGTCGTTTTAAAGCTAATGTCGTTTTCATTTAAAAAAAAGCTATATGCAAAAAATGAAGCTATATGCATTTATCTTTCCATCTTGAATTTTCTTATATTCTTTTTCTCCATATTTACAAAACAAAATTATATTCTCTAATTAATTTTTATTAATTTTTGATATTATAATCATAGAAAAACATTTTGTATTAATTTTTATATTTTTGAAATGTCAACTAGCGTCTTTAGTTTAAAATATTTGAATTTTTTCCACTTAAAACATGAAAATTGTTCTTAGTTTAGATAGCAAAAGTTGGTTGTTATTAAATTCCTTTTTTTTTTTTTTTTTTTTTTTTTGGTCTAGAAGTGTCTTCGAAACAAATATCCACAAAGGACGATGCTAGAATGACCGCAAAATTTGCTGTGAAATTCATCGCATCATGGAATATGCGGCAGGAATGAAACGCAATCCACAAATGAGAAAGAATCCAACGGCCTCCAAAAGAACCGCACTTTTTTTTAACTTCCCCCGTCCCAGTCGATTTAGCATTTTCGATCCACAAAATATAAACGGTTTCTTCCTTCTTCCTTGCTGCCCAAGTACCAATGTTGTGATAACGCCACAATAATGTTGGATCAACACCAGCCGGGTACTTTTTTTTTTTTTCCTTTTCCTTGCTATCCATGATTAAAGATCCAGCAGACGTTTCTTAAATCCAATTTAAAAACCTTGCAAACAAGAAATTAAATTATATAAATACAAATTTCATACTCATCGAGAAGTACTAGAATTACAAAATAGTACTTCGTATAATAATAATAATAATAATAATAATAATAATCAATGTCTGCTTCACTTCCATCGGATATTGTTTATTTGATCTGTAAGAAAGTGAAATTGGATGCGTATTACGTTCGATTTTGATCCGTCTGCAAATCATGGCGATCTGTTGCTCCAAAAAAATGTACCAAAACTCTTTATCTGATTCGTCACCAATCAAGTAACTTTATGTTAGGCACAAAGTTCTTCTATAGAATCTCCTTTCAAACAAATGAAATCCTAACCGTTCGTGGGCCACCGAAATCATCATCTCGTTCATCCATTTTGAATAACAACGAGACAGTATGCATTGGATCTTCACTTGGATGGATCGCTCTGATTCACCATCCAAGAAAATCGATATTCTTATATAATCCAATCACCTATTGCATCGTGAATCTTCCTGCTTTGCCGAAGCGCGGTGCTCATTTAACAGATCGAAAGTGCTATGAGCGTATGGATTTTATTATGTCTTCAGACCCGATCGTTTCACCTGCCAATTGTGTGGTTTTGATTGTGAACGATTGCACTGAAGAATTTACCCTAATTGGAACCGAAAGTAAAACCTGGACTCGGCTTTCTTTTCCAGAATTTTATGATCACAGCATTGGATATCTGAGTAAACAGTGGGGAAAGCGTGTTTGCTTCTGTAATGGAATTCTCTTCTTGACGATAGAGGGCAAACTTGTGGAATGCAGCAATAACTTTGATGACAAATGGAAGCCATATGGTATGAATGTTCGCATTTATTATGAGCCTGATGAAACTGTATAACAATGATGAATCTTACATGGTTGAGAAGGATGGATACGTTCTGCTTATTGTTGTAAATTGGCCTCGGAGCATAAAAGATGGCTATAGTTTTAGATTATATAAACTTTCTAAAGAAAGAAGAAAAAGACTAGCTATGGAAAACAAGAGATCAATAGGCTCGAGAAGGTAAAGAGTTTGGGTGATAAAGCAATATTCTTAAGCCATAAAACCAGCTTTTGTGTTACTGGGAGTGATTATTCAGGATGCAAAGAGAACAACGTGTATTATGTTGCGAGAGATATAACGTTGGTAGAAAAACTATAATGAAGATCAGAGTTTATGATCTGACTAATCATAGTGATGTGGTCATAAAAGATTCGGCTACTTCGCGTACAGATTGGGAGCTCTGCTCTTGGTTTGCACCAAGTATTCAACCATGAGAGCTTCCATTTGTTCAAGGTTTGTAGTTGGATGTGTTTTTTCCCCAGTTGTTCAAGTTGTTGTTTTTTTCGCATTGTCTGAGTAGTATTAAACCAGACAGTATGTTTTGGAACATTATTTCAAAATGAATTGATATGTGATTTGAACAATCTGTAATGCCATAGCATCTTTGTTATTTAACCCTTGGTCTTTCCCTTGCATTGTCCGGCAACATACCAAAACTAATATTTGTTAATATGCGTACAAATGAACACTCGAATTCTAGCGTGCTGCAACGATGTATGCCGTCAACTGTATGTACTGACTTTGTTCTAGGTGAATTAGTGAAGTCTACAAGTATAACGTAGCCCTTAGAAGTAGTTGTTCAGTTTTTACTGAAGAAACTGAACAGACGTGGGTACAACTCTGGTTACAGTGGGATATATCAGCAAGGAGTTTACAAAAGATAATTGGTGATGTCGACACATTATACATTTAAAAATGAAATTTGAAAAAAATAGCTAAAAAGTGCGTTCTGCTCAAATACATATGGACCACTGTTGCTATGATCGAATGTCAATAGATATCACTTAAACCATGTCCTCTTCTTTTTCCTACACATGTCATAACTAAGGCTTGGTGTGTAATAAAGATTTGATTGCTAGAATGAGAACTTGATTGTTTACATCAATAATAAGCAGCATGAATTGGCAGTTGATGTGGTAGTTGCTTTCAACTACCTACAGTCAGCGACCCGGTTGCTGCGAAGGCCGAAAATATGCTGATGGTCAGAGTTGCAGCACTCTCAGATAGAAGTTGCTTACAGAACAAGCATGTGTGATTTGTTAAAAGAGAGATGGAGATAGTTTTGCGAATGTGCATGTTTGTGTCACTCAAACTATGCAAATCTTACTTAATAATATTTATTCGTTGCAGCATATTGTCATCGACTAATTAACCACTCATAGAACTCAACGTTTTCATCATCTACCAAGCCATTCCATGGGCCATAGCAATCAACCAGTACGCGTCGTGATGGCTCATGGAGCCTAGGCAGTTTGGATTTCCCTTAGGACATCAAACGGTTTTGCTGGTGCTGCCATGCGCGGGAGAAGGCCAACTATTGGTGATTTTCTACGAGTTCGGCTATTAATGCGTTTGGATTCGGGAACCGTGCGTCCATGCAGCTCCGGGCGTCTGGGATTGTGGTTCCCATGCAACTTCAGGTGATGGAAGAGTCATGCGCGTAAGGTGTTGGATCCGGTCTAGAAATAAAGGTGCAGGTGGGTTTTGTGCAAGTAATGAATCGAGCTCAGGTAAACAAGGGAATAGGAATGTAAGTTACTGGAAGATAAAGCACGCTGGGCGTTTAAGGAGTATTTTAATTTATGAATGAGCTTTGACATTCTGGGCTTAAAAAGGAAGTCCAGCTGGGGTTATATACGTTGTAGGAAGTATTTTGAGAATTTGACTCCGGATTCTAGAAATGAATAACCTGACTTGCACCTGAATTTGAGCATGTTGTGGGAAATATTTTGAGAATTTGACTGCCTTTTCTAGAAATGAATAACCTGAGTTGCATTTGAGATCGAGGACGTCAGACTCACCTTCGCCCGTTGAAAAAAAGTCAGATTTACATCTCTCTAAAAGTCGGCATATAAATTACATTCATGAAATTAATAATCTCGATCAACCCTTTTTTGCGTATGAAATTATGTGATGTTAAAGTTGAATTGTAATATTAAAAAATGATATAACTTTCAATCAAAATTTAATTTCATGTCCAACATTAAAATACTAAATTTATTATATTTCGATTAACACCTATAAGTAACTTGATTACTCAATTGTTTTTATAGGACCAACTATTTTCCCGTCTAATATTTATTGGAAGGGATTCAAATTGTTTTGAGTCAAAGACTTTGCCCAATAAATATATAACCCCCGCAAATATTTGGTTCTAGATAAACATATTTCAACAAAACTTTGACCTCGAAAAAAAAATTAGTCATGTATGTGTGTGTGTGTATATATATATATATATATATATATATATATATATATATATATATATATATAGAGAGAGAGAGAGAGAGAGAGAGAGAGGGGGAGAGGGGGAGCAGGTTCGAGGGCATCCCAAACAGTGCAGCACCCCAAAAGCCCTTCAACCACAACCAAGTATTTCACACTCTCTCTCCATCCACTCATTCTCTCGCTTTTCACTCACATTCTTTAATATATATATGAGTGGCTATGGTCCGAGAGCAAATGAAGGCTGAAATTAGGCTAAATCTTTTTGCTTCTTCTATGATATTTCATCCAAAAGCAAAATCACTATTTTATGTGTATCTACAGATAAATGACACGAAATACATTGGAAACCGTATTGACATATACATTGGCTCCTACTATAATTGCATGATGTGCCACTCTTTTACGCTGTTTAATTTAGCTCAGCATTTGCATAGCTTTTGTTTTCTAATTATTTAAATTTGCTAGAACCAAAAATGACATCAACATCCGCAAACGAAAAGGTAAATCCATAAATTCATGCACATATCCAAATATAGAGATGCAAGAAAAAGTAAAGAACATAGGACTTTTATAGTGGTTCAGCAAATTCTGGCATACTTCCACATATAGTGATTTTTATTTATATTGTTGATTACAAGTAGAATTGTTTGTTTGCAAGAAAGTAGAGGTAAATACACTAGATAGTTGCTCTCTAGAAAATGACAGAGCTTACAAATCCAGAGAGAAGAAGAGGAAAATCTCATTTTCTCATTGCCATAGGCGCCATATATATAGTTGTAGTTCAATCTGGATTGGCCTTTTAATCCGCGGAAAAGTCGGGGTGGGGGGAGTCGAGGAGACCAAGTCCTAGAAGTTTGTATTGGATTGTCCCAAATTGGAGTTTAAATCGGCATCAATCCGTTTCGGTTCGTATAGTGTCAAACCGATCAGGTCCATATATCCTTCCTTCCATTGCCAAGCATAGTCCATACTAGACGAAAGATATTCAGTTGCCAATTCCATAACTCAAAAAACATAGACCATAGTTGCTAAATGATTTTAATGAAACGCAAAGAACATAAATCTTTTATTATATTAAGAAAGCCATTGGTTTATCGCCATCTTAGAGCTTCACTACAAGAAAAAGTCACATAGACATCGGCTAAAAAACTATATCCTCGTTTTTCTGGAGCAATGTCTTTGTCGGTGATGTCTAAAGTTACCCTTTTTTACATCAGTTAAAAGATGATGTCAAAATAGCTTTAAGACATCACAAATTAATCAATTAACTGTTATAATAAGTATTTTACCATATCAGCTTTTGACTGATGTTTATGATGGCTTGTTTATGTTGTTTTCTCATCTTATATGCAGAAATAAATATTTATGAAATGAAATATTATTGCACAGAATTTAATATTCAAACAGTATTTTTATTTAATTAAATATTTTATTTCAACATATGAAATAGCATAAATTTCCGACTCCAACTATTTTACATTCACATTTCTCATACACATTTCAATACATTACACAATCAGCTTTACATTGTCATCTCGCTACAACACTCATCACTCCAGTTAGAGAAACATTAAACAAGATTTACAAGTGTTCTTCAATATAACCGAGCGCCTCAATACGCACCTCCTCCAACTAATCTACAGTGTAACACTTTTGATTCATCTTATAAATTTTATGCTCCAATCATATGTCCAGTCACCTGTATACCTGTCATAGAAACATAAAGAGTAAACTGGAACAAAATTAGATTTTAAATACAAGCAAATATAAATTTATTTTCAATTTTATATGCCTTAGAATTTTAGTGTGTTTCTCATCATTTTTCTAGACTTGGTCTGATATATATATACTCTAGTTCTCATAGATCATCCCCGACACAACTACACTGGTTTGCTGGTCAAACCAATATTTAATTAGTTTATTATGAGCAGCCACAACTCAGATATAGTGGTCTGCTAATAGAAAATTCACGTTTGTCATTCATATAGCCCACAAATATAAATATTACACGCGCACGATACATATATACACATACAGTCATATGTATATACACATATATAGGAATAGGTGAATATGTTCGACATGTAAGCATGAATCGAAATGGTTGAGGCAAAAGTACAAACAAAATGGGATACACTACATACAAAATGAATTCATGCGACAACCGAAGTTTATATGCAACAAGACTCAAAATAACAAAATGGTGCAGATGCATAATAATTTTACATGCACAAGTTCAGGTAGCACAGGAGTATACATTTAGGAACAATTATACCGGCAAACATGGAATGCCAGAATCAAAACTACTTCCAGTTTTAGCAAACAATGTATAACACATGGTCAAGCTCAGTGTCTCAGCAAACAACACTGAAAATATACGACATGGTTCAGCAAGCAAGTGCAAGCCCATGGGATGGTCAAAGAACTCTAGTAAACAGCTTAGTACAAAGCTACAACAAGATAGCATGATCTAATCCAGATACACAATGGTCAAAACAGGAAAAAGCATGCATGAAACAACAAGGTAAGATGCACAAGCAAAATATATATAAGGGTACACACAACAAAAGTTTCAGGTTGCAGTGTAAACGTGATGAACGAGGTCGAAATACACCAATGCAACAATACACAACAAGCGTGTTCAAGTAAAGCATCTGTTCTTAAACCTCTCAAGTGAAGCATCAGTTCAATTTTTCTAGCGTCTGTTCTTGGGAGCAAAAAGCGTCGAAGCATTATAATATAAACACGTGGGACAACAAACCAATGTGAAGTATCCATTCAAACAATGATCAAGTATTAGCTATGTTCAATTGCAAATCAAGAGTAGTATCAAGTCAAGTTTTTACCATCTGTTCTTATCGGAATATTTCAAAGATAACAACTCTTCATTTTTAAGGCAACAGATTAATCAGGACAGTATTAGTTCAAAATCACGTTGATAATGTTCAAGCAAATTTCCAGATACTTTTAAAGGGAAATGCATAGCCTAAAGAATAGGAAAAACCCATACAAATTATTCTAAGGTTCAATAATGGTTCGAAGATCTAAAGGAGTATATTACGCAAACTATCCTTTAAAAATGATGTCGAAAGTGTCAACAAAAGGATTAAAGTTCTAGAAATTAAAGGTCCATAAAATCATCAAGTTGTCAAGTTGATATTTCCGTGTGTGTGTGTATATATATATATATATATATGAGATTTGCTAACTAATTTTCAAAAATATATATATATATATATATATATGAGATTTTTTGGCAAGGAAGACTTAATCAAAAATTCCAATAAACACTCGAGTTCAAACCCTAATATATATGAAAATTCCAGAAGGGTTGAACATTTCAAATTGGACAAAATCGGAGCAAACAATCATGACCAAATCAAATAAGAAATCAGAGATATTATCGGACTTACGAACCCTATAAATTCACACACAATTCATCATTGGCAAGCATCCAAGTTCGAGCATAAATCCAACATAAATTCGAATTAAAAATCATACTAGAGATCGAACAAACAATCTTGGATTGACTTGAAGCATTTTAACTCGAGTAAAGCAACAGAGATTGATACTGGAAATCGGAGAAGATAAGAGAGCGCAACCCTCAAATCAAAGGGATTCGAAACCCTAGCTTATAACGCCACTGCCATCTTTTCCAGAGAAGAGATAATGGGTTGAAATGAATTTTAGGAGTAATAGACCTGAGAAACACGATGTAGATCTGAGAAGAGTTAACAAAGGGAATGGTGTGGATTAGTGATCTCACCTGTTGGATTCCAACAAATGGACAGTGTTGATTTATAACAACAGTATGTGGTAATATGTTTTTGTGGTTTAGACCAATAGCAAGGTAGCATGATTCATGTGAATTTGAAATGGATGCTCGCCTTTTTTTTAATGTATTCAAGACATCGGTCCTTTAATAAATAGATGTCTGAGAAACCAACACCATCACTTATGTAATTAACGATGTTAAAAAACTTTTTGACATCGACTAATTAGCGACCGATGTTAAAACTGTGATGTTTATTCTACTTTTTTCTTATAGGGCTTGCAAAGGATGCTCACACGCTCCCATACAGAAGAAAGTGGCTTAGCGAATTCATTACATGCTTACAAAGAAAATTGAAATCTAGGTAGTTTATCATCATTTTAGATCATGCATAAAGATCTCTTTCGGTCAGCGTATATGTGTAAAAGACTAAACCGCTTACTTTCAAATTCAAACAACTAATTGACGACAATCCCTCCGCACGAGCTAGGCCTGCTCCAATCTACATCTAACGACTTCTTCTGTTCCATTATTGTTGTTCTATTTTGATTATAATACGTCAACTGATCATTGATTAATTTCTCATCAACCATACACTTTAAGTATCTACACTCGTTTGAATTATGCTCGTTCATTCGATGAAACAACAATGTTTTCCGAATGTCCGCTCACATTTAGAGGGCTCTCTATTAGCCGGCTTTTGATATGGAAAACGTTCCATAGTGTCCCAAAAAAATATCTCTTGAGTTGTGTTCATATATGAATAAGAGGAGAATGTGAGTTCACGCCTCTTCCTTTTTGATCTTCCATAATCTATTTCAGCTTTATGCTTTCCCTTTCCTTTATCAGATTATGACTCGCATTGTGCTCTGTTCTTAATTCCATTTATCTTTAGTGCCACCTTATCGGCTCTTACATTTTCATGCTACAAGAATCCGACCGCTTCTTGATAGGTTTCCCTGAGATCCTTTTAGCGGATCTCATTCCAGTGATACCTTGAAATCCGTGTTATTCAAAATTAGTGCCACCAATACCATTAACGGATTTAATCGATCCATTGATTTTTTTGCTACATTAAATCGAGATAAGGAGTTCCTAGAGTCTCTCCTCTCCTTTATTTAATAATGGTAAAAGACATCACGTTCTTGGTGCACTTGATGTAATCTTGAAACTGCATCATAAAGTTTTCAGTCGAATCCATCTAATTACTGACATATCCATTTTAAAGTTGCATAAACCATAAAGTTGCAACATCCAGTAGGAAGAGCGTGAAGCATTCTAAGACGACCCAAACTTCCCCGATCCTCGAAGAGATGGAGGAGCCCGGATTGTATTGAGAACACGACTCATCAGAACACAAACAACAGAATATTTTATTACTATTACAACAATTACATCAGAGTACAAGAATATATCAGAGTTCAAATAATATACAGCAGAAAATATCAGAGATTTAAATTACAAAACAACGGAAAATATATACATAAATACAATGCAGCGGAACAACCATCAATTAGCACAACTGAATGAAATAAACGGATATAAAGCTTTCCGAATATAGCTCCAGTTGTAATCCAGGATCATGTGAAAAGAAATATATGTGAAAACCAAAACTATTAGCCACCTATATGGAAAATATGGGCACCTGGAGTTTAGGTTAAAACAATAAATTCTGAGTCAGTCAGGGGATAGGTGTGAGAACTAAAACAGTTATTAAACTTTTATATTAAAATAGGGTAAATCACAGGACAACGCTGCATGTCACGGAACGGGTTTACTCCATGCGAATACCAAAACTTGTAATAAAACTATTTAATAAACAATGCAATGCTTTTTGAAAAAATGAAGCTGTTATAAGACTCAGGTCCCATCACACAATGCAACGCAAGCCAGAGGATAGAGTTTTACCTTATAATAGCCAAACATGCTTGGTATGTTTTAAAACAAATCATTTTTGATATTAATACAAGTGTATAATGTATAAAACAACTTCGAATATAAATGTATCAATCATAGATGGCATAGTACCCCATCCTACTATGTCGCCATATAGGTTTACACCTAAAACCGAAAAAGGTCATATTGGAAATTGGATTTCCATCATGAGTCAAGGCAAGGGATGGCTCCTTCCGATTCGAAATGAGTCAAGGCAAGGGATGGCTCCTTCCGATTCGAAACACTCTAGCAAATGCCTCAGGGCTCGGACGCTGGCGAGCCCTTCGTTCCTGCAGGGCCGGTCCACACTTACTTTAGTAGATTAGTTATTCCTGAACACACGTTTCAGGTCCTATCGGACCTACCGCTTTGCCAGTAGTGACCAATATATCAAGGCGCCTCACAGTCCATCAACCACTTAAGTTAAAATGTCTAGGCTCCATACCATGACAACACTTCTAGCTAGAAAGAAACATCATGCACTCCCTACGAACCTGATCCCGTTTTAGACTCATACCAGGGTGTGAGGCTCGCGAGTTAACGCTATACACAAAACTATGCTAATTAAAGTCGTGCTTTGATCATCAAACACAAGACTCTTCTTTTCAACAAAAGCCTTGATCATTTGCATCTTAGCATGCTACATTGACAATCCACGCCATGCAACTGATGTCTATCAATATATAACCTCTAAGCTCATACGTCTCAGAGAAGGGTGTTAAGCAAGTGAATAAATTCTCCACCACTAAACAAATATATATTTAATAGAAATCAATCAACATAGAACGAAATTCAATCTCAGACACACATCCATTTACAAGTGCGTTCTGGGTCTGAACAAAACCGGAGGCACCTTATTCCCCGTCCCATATGTCCAATACATGAGAGAGGTCCTCGCATATCCGGTCGATCTCCAAGTACGTCTGGACGATCACCACTTATTACCTTGTTTTGGGTGTACAGCCCAACCAAGACATCAGTAATCATCCAAACGATGTGAAGATCTCCGGTCTTCAACCACCGTCTTCATCGTCGACTTTTAGTCGTCGTGTCAGTTATCCAGAATGGGTAAACTCGGTCTTTCCAAATAACTCGCTATTTTATAATCAATAGTCAAGTGCTATAAAAACACATCATACGCCTCATTCCAATTCAGAATATTCTTTTATTCAAATATTCACATCTTTAGGGAAAGGTTCCCATTAATTTTATCAAAGATAAATTCTTTCAAACATATTCTTTAATCTTCCTTTGGATATCAATTTCAAAAGATTTTGTATTATCTTTTAACACTTCTAAACCAAAACAAGGTTTATTAACTAGTTGGGATTAGCGAACCTTACCGAAGTAATCATTTATTTTATTGTCCCAATCCCAACCTATTCATCCTATGGAGAAAAACTGGTAGCACTCCATATCTAACACCCACGGTATTATCGGTAAAATTAATTACCATTTCACGTTCAAATCTAATTAAAGATTCAACTATCGTCTGGAGTAAAACTGGCGGTACTCCATTCTCGATCATTTCATGAATTCGATAAATTTAATTATCCCATTCTCATTTCAATCTAATTAAAGATTCATTAAAACTCTACTTCAGTTTTAATCCCAAAAATCATTACTTAATAATTTTCCAAACATTAGGAAATAAATCCTGTCTTTACTTGGGTTAAAGAACCAGTGTCATCTAAAACACAGTTCACGATAAACCCAAATCATCTTCCATTAAATACGGAATCTTCGCGGAAAAGAGATCAATATATAATTGATATAGATTTCTGTATCAGACTAGGAATAACGACAATGCCTTCTAAATTCCATATATAGTATCGGTCTTCCTTTACAGAAGCTCATCTCGATTATTATTAAATCGAATTCCATTCAATTCCAATTTAATATATTAAATTGGAAAACTTTATTTTGGAAAATTTCCATTAAATATTAATAAAAAAAATATTTATAAATCCCAAATCATATCTTCACTGTTAATTGGATTTTACGAACAAATGTTATTCAAAACATCTTTCACAATGAACCCAAATTCAACTTCATTTAATTCCAATTAATAAATATAATTGGAAAACTTCATTAATCCTAATTAAAAGATTTATTCCTTTCTCAACTGGGTTTAGGAACAGTATTATTTAAGACACCATTCACGAAAAACCCAAAATCCAATTTGATATCAAATATAATTCTCTGAATAGAAAATAATATCGGCTTATATTCAATATCAAATTCTGAAACCAACAGATATCGTATTAGAAATGACGATATCTGTATCTTCCAAATTCTTCAACAATATCCATATAATCATGGAATCCAATATCAAAATATTCTAAAGATTATTTTCATTCAAATCCATTCCTACTTGGAAAACTTTGGTTATTTTAAAACCCATTTCTCAATCCAATTTATTTATTTGAAAACAACGGATTATTATTTTAGTTAATAACTAGTTCATTTAGATAAAAATATATTTTTATCTTTTCAAAATTTGGAAATTATCATCCAAAATCTTTCTAATTCATTTATTATGATTTTACACAATTTTTCCATATTTTTAATAATTTTATTAAGGCCCTTATAGTCAGTTTCCAATATCGGTCACCGAACTGCATTTACAACGACCTTTTCAAAAATTTATTTGGACATATTTTAAAATCTAGACATTAGATTTCAAATCTCTTACTATCATTCTAAAGATCTTTTCGATACGAACCCAACTGTTCTGGTTTTAGGAGTATCCGAACGTCGGATCTCTCGTTGCGCCAATTTGAAGTTAATGATTCAAAATTCGCGAACGGTCGCTTCGCGGCCTGTTCTATTTAAGCCATTATATATATAATATATATATCGTCAATTTCCATTTAAAACGTAATTTATAATTCATTTATAAATTCGTTTTAAAATGATTTCAACTTCATTTTCAATTTTTAAATCAAAATTGAATATTCTATATCGTTATAATATTAAAATGATAATGTTTTCAAAATATCAGATTTCGAAGTCAAATTGTTTCGATGTTCATTATAAAAATGGATAAAATCGATATAAAAATCCGTCCGAGTTAAAATGGCGCACTTATACTTAAATCGGCTTCATATATTTCAATATTTTCATGTCCATCCAAAATCAGACATCAAAATCATATCTAGATTTTTCACTGGATATTGTTTAAAATGTTCATTATTTCCAAATTGGAATGAGACCCAATCAATTACCATATTATTTTAATTATATGGGTTTCATACATCGCATGTATTCAACAATAATGATAAATAATCATTAAACATTCCTGCAACATCCAAAGTGCATTTCACAACTGTATAAGCATTAAAATAAATAAATAATGTCTGTTAATCAATCGATCGACATACAACTAAATATTGGGATTAATGTATTTCAAATATCATCCCAATAGTCGTGTGAGGTTATCAAACAACAACAATCGATTTAAATAAATCACTGGTTAATAAATTTAACCAATTCTAATTTGGTTTGAATTGTTTTTCTACTTAACCAATTTTCACTGTTTAAATTATAAATGGATATTTATAATTTAATTTCAACTACCACAATAATATAAACATTATTTTAATATGTTAATTATCACAATCACAATACACAAATCACCAAATCATCCATATAAATACTCAACTACCCAATGCCATATACGTCGCCACAAGTAGCCATCCGCGGAGTATGCAATGCTAGTGTTGCTAATATCCATACATCCACTACTACAAAGAGGGCATATTCGACATTATTTTTCTATGGCCATAGATCAAAAAAGCATTGCTGTAGGTCATTTTTTCAAATAGGCAACACTAGGGGGGCGTGGCATCCGCGACCGTTGCATTAGCCATCTAAGGCAATGCTTTTGCCCATCTACTACACGGAAAGAAAGTATTGCATTGTAACGCTATTGCAACAGTATATGCATGTAATGCAACAACATACGGCGTTGCCTTAAGCAGAAGCCAGAGCATGGCTTCCAGGTCATGATACTGAGGGCCATGTCAGCTTCCATGTAAGATGCACACGTGTTACATGCCGTATCATCTCCCCACTTCAGCTGCCCACGTGCCACACGCCACATGAGCGGTGGGGCCCATATGCTATGTGGAATTAATAATATTTTATTTAATGCAGCACCACTGTATTATGTAATGCGACACTATTATCTTGAAATGCAACATTAGAAAAAAAAGAGTAAATGCAACAGCAGATGACGACAAATGCTACATTAAAAGAAAGCAAATACAATGTTTTAATTAAAAATTATGCAATACCAGTTTTGTACATAGAATAAATCCATCCAAAACCTTGATCATTACATTCAAATCATCTGTGATATTTTACATATCATTACATTCAAATCATCGAAAACAATGGGGAACTTGGTGTGAATTTGATTTCACGAATGCTTCCAACTCCTTCGCCAGACAGCACTGTACTGCTCTCAATGATTCCTGGTGTATAAGTACCCAACCTAATACCATTTACTGTCATTCAATAATGAGCCATAAACCAACATAAGCATATTAAACTTAAAACACATTCACAACACTAATTTTGAGCATTCTACAGTTTTTAAAATATCATACCAGCTTGTTTTTAAAGGCAAATATAACAGTGCCAGGGTGTTCTGAAGTGTTTCCAACAATTGGCAGTAATATAACACTAATGAAGCTAACAAAAATTCCCCATGATTCAGATGCAGCCTAATGTTCACGATTCAGATGCAACCTAGTAGTAAAGATAACAGCAATGCTTGATCTTTTACAAAATACATAAGCGTATGAATTTTTCAATTTTGACATAAAAAGGGTAATTACATACATCTTGCGCCTCAAAGAACTGATGATACTGCATGCTCTTGATAGTTTCAGTGGAGAGACCGCAACCACTGTCTCACCAGTGTTCACAACATATCTGAACAACAATGTAAGCATATGACATAATGCGTCCAAAAACAAAAGGTAACTCGTATTGGTATAAGAATACCAAACAAAATATATCATGCAATCAGCATATAATATATGAATAAATCCAATATTCTGTTGACATCTTCCAACATCCCATACTCTGTGTTAAACTGCCGCATGGAATCCATTTCTTATACTTGCATCAGCCATAAAGTTGGTGCAATCCACTCTTCAAAACTACACCATCATAATTAAAACAAATCCTCATTAAACTCCATAGATGTTATAATACAGGCATTTGCACACAAAGAAGGAGAATTAAAAATTCATGTCACTTTAATTTTTGTTTGGAAAAAGACAACTCGTAGTCTCACTCTTAAGTGTGACATATTTCAAAATTCATAGCTACTGCATAAAGTCAAATTCTTTCATCCAAAGGAAAATCAATCACTGAAGTCTAATTAAATGCATGAATGATGCATAGAAAAACCTAAATCATAAGGAAGAATATGTAGAAACTACATCGGTAATCTACATGAAGTCATTTGTGCTATAGGGAAAGGCACTTTAGTAGAGAGAGGGATTGAATTTTTGCATCTAAACAAATAAAGATGCAGCCTGCATCTACTGCTTCAATCTAAAGCATTTCCTATTAAATAAAATATCATATCTTATGAATAACAATTTTCATTGATGAACAAGACATTTTTAACATGCAAAGCCGAACTCAGTTTTAATTTGAAAGGACCAGGGCATGTACAAATGGTATATGTTGTATTAATTAGCATTGACAAATGGCCCACAAACTTTCATATGTTTGTATATGTTTACCCCTCCATATTACTGTACCCCTCCATATAACACAAAATTAACAATAGAAACACATATTACTTTACCCCTCCGTATGTTTGTATATGTTTATGACCATCATGGAACTTGAAACAATGGAAATATTTGAGTGTACAAAATCACTAGCTTGAAACCACCAAACAAACATAGCAAACCATTCACAAAAGTCGCCGTTAAAGAACACCATAAAAACACAAATAAAGACCCACCAAATTCAACTAAGCAGTACAATTAAATTAAGACAGCAAGACAAGTCAAGTATAAGTAGTACACCGCACAACAGCCTTAATCAACTTCACAAGACGGGTGCTCAGGTTAAAAAATGATCAGTAATAAGACGGGTGTTCAGGTAAAGAAATGATCAACAATTATGTTCACAAATGTGCAAGTGTAGAAAACAAAGTAAAAATAGCGTCAACTTTAGAAAACAATCCGCTCCTGTCTCTACAATCATTAAACTCATATTAAAGTTTCACATTATTCATAAATTTCTATCTAAGGGTTTTGATCTACAAATTATTCCTTTTTCATGCATATTAAACACATTTATCATGAAACCAATCATACATCGTAAAACCAACATGTGTATTTCCTTAGTAAATAAGTAACATCAGAACAATAAAAAATTAATCATAATGAGCAATATATATTTAGGATATAATAAAAATAACCAAAACCCATAAGGTAGAGTTTGTTACTCTCCTTGTTTGGATAGAGGTGATGAGATTTGTTGAGATGATTATCCAAGCTCTAAGCTTTCCTAGCTTCTTCTTTTATCTTCTCATAGCTTTAATGGCCAGCAATACTTTAGTTTTCTCTTAGGTTTTTGGAAATGAATGGTATGATAAAATTTTAGGGAATATGATACTTATATATGTAGGCTGAAAATTTCAGCTTTTCCCTTCCCATATTCCTCTTCCTTATGCACATTTTACTTGGCTGATTTATTTCAAAGGACAACCTTTTAATTTATTTATTAAGCACAAATCTCATTACCTTGCATGACAAAATTTTACTTGGCTGATTTATTTCAAAGGCTTTGCATAGTTTCGCGAAGTCCACAGCTCTCGGAACCTGCACTTGAACTCCTATATCAACTGCGGCTGCTCCTGGAGCGGGTACCCTTCTCATGACCGCTGCCATCATAGCTTCAAACATGGCTGGGTAGTCTGGTGCATCATCATTGCCCCCTCTTGGAATAGCCTCCTCCCTAGCAGCGTGTCTTAACGATCTGCGACTCATTCTAAATCTGTAATATAGAATGATTAGCCACCTTCGAGAAAAACTACCAATGGAGTTCAAACGCTATTATACTATATAGTATGCATCCATCATAAATCTACAAGTACGTCTCTCTTACGTAATTACGTCCTCGAACTTTGGCTAAAATCGTTAACCAGAGCTCTGATACCAAATATGACGACCGCACATAACCCCCGCACTTAACAAAAGGAATAATACGCTAAAAAGGTATGCTAAGCAGCCAAGGACGATCATAAAGGTGAGTAAACATACTTAGAACTTGTCATAGAACTCACATCGTAAGGATAAATATAACAGAACATATACAATAGGTAGAAATAGTGAAGCATCACATAGTAGAAATCCAAACTTTCATATCATCCTGAAAATATCCATACGACTTTGGAATACACTTTAGAAGTCTGTTACATATCCTTAGAGAAAGCATCAAACATAAAAATATCGGAAACTTCAAATATGTATAGTAGTAAACAATATACGCAAGCCTCCAGCTTGTCTTCGATCAGCAGCTCCGTCCACTAAGATCTACCATCTACAACCTGCTACTCAGTCTGCCCATCCACAACACAGTAGATGAACAACCCAAGGTAATAAGAGAAAACATAAAATCTTGAGTTAGACAACAGTCTTAGTGAGCGATAAAATAACTATCTAACATCATCAATGAACTATATGAGAATAGGTAGGTAAATCAGCCAAATCTAACAACATCACTAGAGTAGAAATCCCAAACTTGTCTTCCCCATATCCGACAGTGATAGCTTTTACACAACAAGCAGTAGCAATTATAGCAACTTGTACCACTTAATTCTGCTTTGAAACCATCGTTAATCGTATGACGACCAACCTTGCCATGTTTCAAGGGCTAATGGTAACCCCGGTTCTAGCAAAAACTCCATACGCCTTTCAATGATACGTATCTCTAGGCCTTTCAATGATACCCAAGGTACTCAACCAGCCACCTTTCGGTCTTTTATATGTCACTATTATAACCTTGCTTTGAGCCCGCTAGAACCTACGATAACGATAATCTCCCGGTCTTCAATATCTCTAGCTGTCCTTCCTAACGGCTATTCTTAGCTCAAGCAACCTTCTCGAGCAATCATTATCTATCAACTCACAACCATTGAGTTATCTAAACATTCGTTGCTTTTCAACGATCAACGAATGTCTGACAAGACTTCGAACATTCCCCCTTGAACTCATGTCGAAGCTAGAACCATTATCGACTCAAAAACAAGCTTCGTTTGATCGATACTGCATTTCATAGCATTTCCAGCTTTTTCGCTATGAAAAACTAGACAGAATGTCAAAACAACCTTTTGCAGCGCTTTTGAAATGCTATTATATCTCTTTCTTCAATTTTGCATCATTCTGGTGTGAAAAAATAAATAAAACATCAAAACAGCCTTTCATAGCGTTTCTGGAATGCTATCATTGCTTCTGGGCGGTCCACCCACCCTTATGGATCGTTTTTACTTAAAAAAAATTCCTTCACAACGTTTTTGGAATGCTATCATTGCTTCTGGGCGGTCCATCCACCCCTATGGATGGTTTTTGGCTTAAACAACCTTTTACAGCATTTATAGAACGCTATCATTGCTTCTGAGCGGTCCATCCACCCGTATAGATCGTTTTTGCTTAAAACAGGCTTTCACAGCGTTTGTCAAAACACTATCTAAAGCCAGCGATCCATCCTCTTTGCCAGACCAATAAAAATGCCACGTTCCATCACGTTTTCAAGGCCGATCCACCAATTTTTGCCTTGCGCGATCCATGTTTGTCGTGCTCCCCAAGCCAACCGATCCATCCACCTATCACAGTGTTTCCTAAACGCTGTAGATTCCAGATTTGCCAGAAAATTCAGTTTTCGCCAGATTCATCAAAACTTGCCCGATCCATCATTTTCTCGTGCCGATTCACTGATTTTTGTTCACCGATCCATGCTAGGGTTTGGATCAATCCATGACTTTATATAGTGTTTCCCAACGCTATTGATTTCCATTATAATAACATAGAAAACTTACTGGTTTAAGTTGCTAATTAGATCCTATAGTGATTTGAGTTAAAATCATACTTACATTGATTAGATCTATGCAAAAACAACTTGAAATGATGAACATGAGATCAATCAACCCATATACTAGATTGAATATGTGCAAGAGATGCATATCACTCACCAAATCTTCAATCTAGCTTTAAATTGATGAAATATGAATCTGGACAACTAAGATCTATCTTCAAACCTCTCAATTTGATGCGATCTATCTTCGTTTGATATAGATCTAGCTCCCTTTGATGTAGATCTTTAATCTCTACTCGTAGATCTAGAATTTTAATGGTGAAAATGTGCATTTGTTTGAGAAAGGATCTATTGCAAGCTCAGCCAAATGGGAGAATGAAAAAGTGACCCCCTCTCCATGTCCCTAACCCCTATTTATAGCATCCCACCAGCCCACTAATGGGCCTCCTCAGATCAACCCATTAATAGCTTAAAACCTAAATAGAAAATTGTGTAGCAATAAAGCAACAATTTCTCTCAAACCGCTGAATATCAAATCTTTAATGTGACCACTCTACAGAATGGGAAACATCATTTCCTTTCCAATGAGACCAACTTCAGCACCTGATTCAATCCGAGTCCAAAGTTATGCTATGTACAAGACTAACAGGGGAAAAATGATCATAAATAAAATTGGTAAAAAAATATGGACATGTCTCACATCCCCATAAACAACATATTAAAATATGAGAATGATCCAACCCTTAGGGAATGAAATAAAAATATTTTATGATCCTCCGATTCGTAAAATGCGGGTTGTTACAGATATGCTTTTAGAATCAAATGGCTTAGCTATGATGAGATAGTTTAAAAAGGGAAACAAACGGAAAATTTGAAAAAATAATTAATTAATGCACTTTGAATATTTCTTCCTAAAGTATTTGGGATGGGTAAGGCAAGGAAGTTCACTAGAAAATATAGTTAGAAAAATCAGAAGTTATAGTGGAAACATTTAGACTGAAAGTTCGCAAAAAAAGTACAGTGACAGATTCAATAGTAAAACCATTTATCTCATAAAGAGAATTATCTCATAACGAGAATTCAAGTTTCTTACCCATGTTCTTCTGAAAAGAAAAAAAATTCTTTTTGATATTCTATTATAAGTTTCTTCCCTTTCTTCTGAATATCCTGGGCTGGGAAGATCGTAGGATTCAAGCTATGGGTGGCAGGGTATGGTTGAAACATGTTATGTTTGATGTTTGCTAATGGATGCAAGTGTTTGTGAGTGGATGCATAAACACACACGAAGCACCATGATCGGCTAATAGGACACTTGCATATGCATATGGATATGTGCATATTTTATTATTTATGGATGATAAAAATGGATGTTGCATACGGATAACGGTTGAAGCAGGCACATAGAACTATTTGCTATCATTATGACTTTTTGCATTTATTTGGATGCATAACACTAGCATAATTGCAAAAAAATAGGTTAATTGAATCAGTAGACCGCATAATCTTTTGCATTAGTTAGGGCTCATTTACACAAAATTATTGCTTAAGTACATAAAATTGCATTAGATAAATTAAGGATAATGGTTTCCATTGGATGATGGATGTATATGTTGTTGTGAAAACACTTATATTTTTCTCATACCTTAGAGGTTTCGGGGATGAAATCCTTTAAGAAGGGGAAAATGTAACAACACAAAATTAAAAAAAAGATTAATTAAGAAATTAACTAAATAAAGATGGGAATTAGGCAACGAGATTGTGCCATTGAGTCCATTATGATTTTCTATTTCAGATAGACATTTGGCTTGCGTAAAACAGACTTAAAACAAAGGAGTTATGGCAGTTTCAAATTTGAGAAGTAACATGTAAAATAAAATAGTAAATAAGAATTAATTTCTAGTAGGAGAAAAAGTAGATGTCATATTTATAGGGTGCTACTATTCACACCCCAGTTTACACTTCCGGCCACTTTTCTAAATTTAATAAAAATGATTATTTTTTATATTCTTCCGGCCACCATACATTATTCTTTCACTCAGTTATTCAACACCGTACTTATCTTAAGAAAAATATGTACTTTTCTACAATTTCAGTCCTTAACAAAAGCGAATATTCTTTTGTGCCTAATTGAGATAGAAGATGAAGTAAAAAAGAGGTTAGAATTGCTTGATTTTTATTATTTTCTCTTATGTTATAGAACATGTTCTTAGAGTTTCTTAATGGTAGGGTTTTCCATTGCGTTTTATGATATTTTTTCCGCTCCATTACAAATTTCAAACTTGGAGGAATGAGACGATCTGAACTTCCCCGTTAAGGAAAGCCCGGACTGACTTGAGGAGAAGACAAATTAGAACACAAACAGAAGAACATTTCATTGTTTATTACAACAATTACATCAGAATAAAAGAATATACAGAGTATGAATGAATAAAATACATTCAATAAATATCAGAGATTTACAATACATTACATAATAGAGGAAAATAATACAAAACACAACTGAGAAGAATATACGGATACATGGCTTTCCGAATATCATTCCAGCTGTAAACCAGGTTCCTGTACATATAAATCTGCAAAACCAAAACTACTAGCTGCCCATGCGGAAATAGGGGCACCCGGAGTTTAGGTTAAAACAATAAACTCCAGGTCAGTCATGTGACTGGTATGAGAACCAAAACAGTTATTAATCTTTATTTTAAAGTTAGGTAAATCAAGGGACAACGCGGTATAACACGGAACGGGTATCCTCCCAAGAATACCAGTGCATAAAACAACAGCGCAATGCTAAATAAAGAACAATGAAGCTATTATAAGACTCAGGTCCCACCACACAATGCAACACAAGCTGGAGGATAGGGTTTTACCTTATAATAGCCAAAGAATGCTTGATATGCTAAATTTCATCTTTTATTACTACTATAAGTGAAGAAAACAACTTCAAATATAAATGTATCAATCATAAACGCCATGGGTACCATATATCATATCGCCATACTAGTTCTACAATTAAAACCGCAAAATGTCATATTTGGAAGTTGGATTTCCATCTATGAACCGAGGCAAAAGATAGTCCTCACCGGCTTCGAAACTCTCTAGCCAGAGCCTCAGGGTCAGACGGCATCGACCCTTTGGAGCCATAGGGCCGGTCCACTCGATGTGGATTAAATAAAATCCTGAACACTACGCCACCCCGCCCTATAAGGCGTAAATGAGCCAAATGACTCCATGTCCGAGGCGCCTCGCATTCCAACAACCACACAGGTGAAAATATATAAATGTCAGGGCTGGTAAGTCACTGACACCACCTCTAGCTAGAAAGAGACGCACGTTCTGCCTGGATCCTTCTCCCGTTTCTGGTTCACACCGGGGTATGAGGCTCGCGAATTAACGCCATACACAAAGTTATGCCACATAGGCCGTGCTTTGATCATCAACCACAAGACTTTGCTTTTCAACAAAAGCCTTGATCAATTGCCACTTAGGCATGCCACAAAGGCAATTCACTCCCTACGACTGATGTCCATCGATATACAACCTCTGATCCCGTACGTCTCAGAGAAGGGTGAAGTAAGGCAATAAATTCCATTTCACTAGGCAGATGTATATTTAAAAGAGATCAATCGCCACAGTGCAAAATCCAATGTTAGACACACAGTCTATACAAGTTCGCTCTGGGTCTGAACGAAACCGGAGGAACGTTATTCTTCGCATATCCATCGATCTCCAAGTACGTCTAGACGATCACCAACTGGTTTCCTCCTCTTGGGTGTACAGCCCAATCAAGATCATCAGTAATTATCCAAACGATGTGAAGACCTCCGGTCTTCGACCACCGTCTTCATCCTCGACACATCGTCCAATCAGTTATTCAGAATGGGATAAACCCGGTCTTTCTAAATAACTCGTGTATACAATAAATAAGTATTACACAAACACAACATACGCCTCATTCCAATTCAGAATATTATTTTATTCAAATATTCTTATACTTTGGGAAAGGTTCCCATTAATTTTCAAAGATAAATTCTTTAAATTTATTCTTTAATCTTCTTTTGAATATCAATTTAAACCAAATTATGGTTTATCCAAACTAGTCGGGATTAGCGAACCTTACCGAAGTAATCACTTGTTAAATTTCCCAACCCCAACCTATCCATCCCACGAAGTAAAACTGGTCATACTTCATACCTAACACCACGGTGTTATCGGTAAATTCAATTACCATTTCACGTTCAAATCTAATTAAAGATTTAACTATCGCCTGGAGAAAAACTTGTGATACTCCATTCTCGATCATTCAAACTAATTAAAGATTCATTAAAACTCCACTTGGTTTTAATCTTCCTAAAAATCGATATCAATGAATGTTTAACTTGGGAAATCATATCCTGCCTTTAACCGGGTTAAAGAACCAATGTCATTTAAAACATGGTTCATGATAAACCCAAAATCACATTCTATTCCATCAGTCTTTAACCGTAAATTAGCAAGTGAACAATTCCCTAAGTAATAACCCCGAAGGCCGAAACCAACATCAGATCAATACCCAGAAAACCATTCAACTTAACTAATCTCCTGTTAATTTCTGATTTTCTTAGCTCTGTTGGGTCTAAGAAAAGTATTATTAAAGATACCGTTCACGACAACCTAAAATCATATTCCATTTACAATGGAATCTTCATGGAAAACAAATTGATATAAACTTCCATATCCAACTAATAATGTAAATGGAATAACGGAAAAGCCTTTTAAATTCCGGATATATTAGTTATCTTCCTCCACAGAAATTCACTTCGATTATTACGAAATCGAATTCCATTCCATTCCAATTTATTTTATTGAACTGGAAAACTTTACTTTGGAAAATCTCCTTTAAATCTTAACAAAAGATTTATAAATTCCAAATCACATTTCACTGTAAATCAGGTTAAAGAACGAATGTCGTTAAAACACAGTTCACAATAAACCCAATTCACATTCCATTAATTATCGGGTTAAAGAACAAGTGTTATTTAAAACACCGTTCACGGTAAACCCAAAAATCAATTCAAATTCAATTCCAATTAAATACCATTTAATTGGTATACTTCATTAAATCTAAACAAAAAGATTTAATCTTTTTCTCGATTGGGTTTAAGAACAGTGTTAATGAAGACACCATTCACGACAAACCAAAATCCCATTTGATATCAAATGCAAGGCTCTGAATAGAAAATATATCGGCTTATATTCAATATCAAATTCTACGACCAACAAATATCGTATTGGAAATAATGATATAAATATATATTTCAAATTTCCATAATAATATCTGTATAATCACAAAATCCAACATCGAAATATTCCAAAGACAATTTCGATTCAGATCCATTCCAATTCAATTATTGGAAATCCTGGTTGCTTTTAAAACCCTTTCAAATCCAATTTATTTATTTCAAAAATAAATGGATTATAATTCTAGTTTAAACTAGTTCATTTCGATAAAAAACTATTTTTATCTTTTCAAATATGGAGTTTCCATCCCAATTCTTCCAAATCATTTCTTATGATTTTACACAAATTATTACTATTTTTAATAATTTTATCAAGGCCCGTACAATCGATTTCCATAAACGGTCATCGAACTGCATTTACAGTGACCTTTTCCAAATTTGATTTGGACATAATTCCAAGTCCAGCTGTTAGATTTCAAATCTCAAATATTCGTTAGAAATCTCTTTTCGATACGAACCCAACGGTTCCGGTTTTAGGAGAATCCGACGGTCGGATCTCCCGTAATGTCCATTCGAAGTCAATGATCGAAATTCGCGAACTACATCAGCGCGGCGCGTTCTATTCAGGCCATTATATATATAATATATATATTATATATATTTCGTTGATTTCTGTTTAAAACGTATTTTATAAATCGTTTTAAATTCGTTTTCAAAATGATTTCAACTTCGTATTCAATTTCTAATCAAAACTGAATATTCCATATCATCGATATATAAATGATAATATTTTCAAAACATTAGATTTTGAAATCAATTTCTTTTCGATATTCATTATAAAAATGAATAAAATCGATATAAATATCATTCATGTCAAAATGGCATCAATCTAATCAACACAACTTTATATTTTTAAATATATTCGTGTCCATCCCAAATCGGACATCAAAATCATATTTTGATTCTCTTCTGAATATTCTTTGAAAATATTCGTTATTTTAAAATAATCATTATTTTTAAATATTCTTTCTATCTGAACTAGAATCAGACACAGTCAATTACCATATAATGTGATTTATATGGATTTCACACAGCAAATGTGTATAACAACAATGAAAACAACAATCCATCATCCAGAGTGCATTCTACACTGCATAAGCATCAAATATAAATATTTAACGCTTATAACAGCCTTTCAATCAATCGATCGACATACAGCTAATTATTGGGATTAGTGTATGTCCAATATCATCCCAACACCTGCGTGGGGTTTTAAACAATTAAACACAGAATTTGTTTGTGCAGTTGGGCGATGTGTAAAATTTATCGTCCCAATCAATATCATTCAAATGTGTGTACATAAACAAATCATCTGATTTGTTTATAAATATTTATTTTATATACACATTAAAAATTATATTTTTAACTATAATATTTTCAACTATAAAATATTTTATTCCATTCCACATCACTCGATCAACTTTCACAACACATCAATCAAACATACAAGCCATCCATGGTCTGTGGACGATGGGTGTCGGGTGCTGCTAAGCACCGTCTGCATCTTAGTATATATTTCAACTAGAAAACAAAATAAAAGTGAGGAGTTCTCACCGAGAGTTCCACTCCTCCATTCTTTATTTCTGAACGGTTCAGATTTTTCCGAAATCCAATGCGACCTTTTCCCGTTGTTCACATTAAAAATCACATTTTTAATATGATGTTTATTTTAAAAATCATATTTGTATAATGGCACTTCATATATATAAAAATCAAATTTTTATCTTTACTTCATATATATAAAAATCGTATTTTTATCTTCACTTCATATATATATAAATCGTATTTTTATCTTCACTTCATATATATATAAATCGAATTTTTATCTTTACTTCATCTATATAAAAATCGAATTTTTATATTTACAAAAGCCATATTTTTCTATCAACAAAAATCATATTTTTCTATCATAAAAAATCTAATCTTCTGTTTTTAAAAATCTAAAATTTTCGTATTTAAAAACCCAATCTTTCTTATCTAAAGATCTAACCTTTTTACGTATGAAAAATTAAATCTTTATTGTTAAAAATCCAATTTTTATTACCTTAAAACAAATTACACATATAAAAACTGATTAAAAATCAACTCTTTTTAATTAACTAAACTAATTGTTATAAATGGAAACACTTACGGCAGAGTCCTGGGGTTCTATAGTCGAAATCGAGGTAGGGTAGGGCGGAGCCGGGTCAGATGTGGCTAGGGGAGGTGGTACAGGCGGACTCCGGCGGTGGTCTGGGCGTCTGGTGGTGGCAGTTTGAAGATTTGGGGCTACGGGTTTGGGGATTCGCGAATGGGAGAGGGGAGAGATGGGGGGAGGCGGCTGCGAGGGAGTTCGTCGGAGCTGCGGCGGGGCGTGGAGCGGAGGGCTCCGTCGAGGTGGGAGGCGACTCCGTCGATCGTCGATCGATTTAGGTTTTTTTATTTCAACTGATGGGGAGAGAGAATGTATGGGGAGGAAGTAGTTATATTTATATAAATATATATATATATTATTTCAATTTATTTTTAAAAAGGGTTGACTTTTTATTCGAACTCTAAATCAAACCCAACGACTGTCGCGTCTAGCTAATTGCCCCCATTCCAAACACAATGGGATATGTATCGTAGGCCAATTCGACCGCTACAATCAGTTTTCATTCAAATTAAAATATAAATTAGTTTATATTCAATTTGAACGCACATTTCAATTTACCGGGGCCACATATTAACTCTACAAATTCCCGAAAAATTATTTCTAGCTTCGTATTGACGATACAGTCCTAACAAAACTAATTTTATCATATTCTGAGACCGTTTAAAAAACGGTCATTTTCTGGTCGATCAAAATTGATTGAAACTGTTTAAACACGTTTAACTTCACCACGCTCACATATCGATTCAGAAAATTATGAATTTGGGAATATAGCAATAATTAGACATCTCAGATCCAACAAAAGAGGTTTCGTCGAAAACAGAGATCGTTTGCAAAATTTCCATTTTTAAGGGCCAGGATTCTATAGCGACTATTCTGAATTTTCAACTGGACATAACTTTTTATTCCCGCTATGAAATTTCAATTTTTCGAATTCATTGGAAAGATATTTTCAAATAGATTCTAATATTTTTGGTTTCGCTAAAATCCGGTTTATTTTGAATCCTGTACATTCAATTGAAATTTGAAATCAAATTTTCGAACTACCGCGCCATTTTCAATTCCTTTTATAATTTAAAATAAATATTTATATTCTAATGTCGATTCAAATAAATATATACGTTCTAATTCTATTCAAAATAAATTTCTTGTCATTATTATTTAAAATAAATCATTTTAAATACTCAAAATTCGCTAAAATTGCCAAAGTAAAAATTTTAAATTGGCTCGTATTTCCGGGTTATTACAAGGACATTAAATTTGACAACGATGTAATAGAGAAATAATGTAAGTTTTGACTTTTATAGTTTTTACCCGTATAACTTAGTATCTTCTTTTGCAAATTGATACATAAACTCTCTTTTTTACATTTAATAGATGGAATATTTGAATGATGATAAATTAAATGATAAACATGATGGTTGTGATAATATGATGCAATATGTTCGATCAAATGACTCACATAAATGCATGATGTAAGTGAGGAAGAAAATGTTCATGTAGAGGAAGGTGTTGGTGGCCTCTCCATTTTTAGGTTATTAATTTAGACAATGGCCAACAGAGGAAATTTGAATTATTTGGAGGTGCTTTTAGTTTTGGTGACCAGAAGTGTAAATCAGGGTGTAAATAGTAGCACTCTATTTATAACCATTGCAAAAAAAAAAAAAAAAAAAAAAAAAAAAAATTCAAGACGATAAGTTGTATATATTTAATGACAGTAAGTTACGTTCTAATTTAAAATGTGTAAGCGCGTATTAATTCTAAAAATGGTACACATTTAAAATTAAAATTAAACGCGTGTTGAAAACGAAGAATATTAATTCACAAGGGTGTTGTTATTGACACTCCACCTATTGTTAAGGGGGGTCATTTTTTAAAAACACTCCACTCTTTAAAATTTGTTAAGGGGCTACACAAATATATTATTTCACACTACTCAATATTACCTGATTGCCCCTTCAAGTTAGATTAAAAATAAAACTTATTCGACAAGGGAAACCGAATTAAAAATAAGCAGTTCGTCACCACTGTACTGAATGCAGCACGTAATCAATTATTTATGTATTCGACCGTGATATGTCAAAAATTAATAATCATTTTGGAGCATTGTCTATGTAATTACGAAATTCGACATATTTATGCCAACAAAAAAATAGTTCAATCATATTCCTCCGAAAACGCTTATCCTTTGGGATTTAAAAAATCGATATATGCGAATTGAAAAAATAATTACTATGGCCCTTGCAATATTTGTTAAGGTAAAATTATCTTTGTTTGTTAAGGGGATAAATGGGTAATAAGGTAAAATTACCTTTATTTGTTAAGGGGCTGCTTTCCTCATTGGTACTCCCCTTAACAATATTTGAAAAAACAAAAAATTGACCTCCCCTTAATAATATTTGGAGTGTCAATAACAATGCCCATTCACAAGGAATAAGATAGGAAATAAATATACTGTTAAAAATAACGTTTGAATATAAATATACATAAATAAATTTCAAAGTATACGCGCATATTAACTACGTATTTGAATTTGGAGTTTAAATGCATCTCAAATCCATAAAAGAATGTAATAAAAATGTGGAAAAAAATAAGTCGCACGTTATGAATTAATTGCACGTTAATTAAATTATGGGTTAGTTGCACAATAATTAACATGTTTTTCAAATTCTAGTTGTATGTATGTATGTGTGTATATATATATATATATATATATATATATATATATATGGGGGGGTGTGTATTTGTGTGTGTATCTTAATTATGCATTGACTATATGTGTTTTGAAAAAATAGCAAATAATGTTCAAATTTTGTATTTAATGTTTCTATTTATTAAACATTTATGGAATATTTTTATTTTAATATATATATATATATAATACACACCTGTATGCATGTATGTATACATACATGCACACATACGTACATACACACACACACACACACACACACACACACATATATATATATATATATATATATATATATATAATAAGGCACATTATTGCAATTAATTATTATGTATTTGAATTTCCCTAAATATGTGTATATATAGGGAAGTCTTTAAGATTATATACATTGAAGAATTAATTACACGCATTAAGAATTAATTAGGCGTTGATTGACACATAGTTCAATCAATATTGTTTAACAGAGAATTATTTCCAAGAATAATTATTGACATATTTTTACTAACTTGGCACATCTTTAGTATTTTATTTTCAAACCTATTGCTAGCGTGGTGCTTTCCTATTGGTCCAATGACGTGGCTGGTCCAGATTTAATCTTAAATTTAGACGGTCAAGGACCCCCAGCTAGCTCTATAAATAAACCAGCAGGTCTCACACCATTCTCCATAGTTATTCTACTTCTTTCTTTTTCCCAGTCTTTCCTTTTTAGGAAGGGTCGAATAAAATTTTAAACTTTCTAATGAGGATAAAGAGATTCTTGAAAATTAAAATATTTTTCTTATTTCTTCTAGAGGAAGGGCTCTGCTGGAAAGGAAGGCCACGATGAAGGCTTTTTGTATGAGTATTTATTGTAATTGCTAGATTAGTATAATTTTAGGAATATTTAAACAGTAGAATAGTTTGTTAATTTCCATACAGTTACTTTTAGTTTTTATATGTTTATTTTCTATAGATAATTTCGTAAGTTTAATTATTATCTCTATTCCTATTTCTATTTATTTCAGTAATTTACCATTTACTGTTAATTATTCAGTATACGGTTATTTTATTTACAGTTCAGGTTATGCCCTATTTTGGCTATAATTAAATTTTATTTGTTTTGATTTTAGGCCATGCGAAAGTCTAAAGCTTTACCCTTTTATTTACGTCGAGTTTTGATCATTCGAGAGCCTAAACCTCTACCGTATTATTCCTGCGTACATCGGGAAAATAATGATTTTTGGTATAAAGGGATATTTGGGTCTTACTGAATAAATATAGTAACTAGGTAATGAACTGTTATTTTGGGGAATAACTAGAAATTGGAAGTTATAACTACAATAGGTTAGCCTAGTAATTCACTAAATGACGGGGATTGAGGTTGTATAACGAATACGATATCCATATCATAAGATAAACAGAATGTTTAATACAACCAAAAATATAACAAAAGGTTATAAATAATGAGTTGGCGTATTAAGTAAACTTAAAATGTGTGTTAAGTTTATATGGAACAAATTAGTAAGCAAGTAATGGGGTCCGTTTCGACAGCGTAAGCTGATTAAGGAAAATAAGTGGCTTAATAAATAAATAAGCGTGTAGTGGTAGTTCATTCCGGCAATGATGACTGATTAGGAAAAATAAGTGGTTTATAGTTGTGGTATGTTCCAACAGCATAGGTTGATTAGGGAAAATAAGTGGCCAAACGAAATAATTAACCTATGGTGGCATTGGCATTCGTTCACAAATTCTATGGGGTCTGGGCAGCTAGGAGGTCGACGATAAATCTATGTTGGCCTTGGTGTCCGTTGACAATTCTATGGGAGTCTATATTAGTAGGCAATCAACGATAATAAATTAAATGATAGGGAACAAGTCGAGGAGTGACTTGAGTCAAACTGCAATTTTGGTTGGAAACCCATATCCGGTAGTATCCCTTTTGTCGATCTATGTAGGTCTCAGATGAGGAGGAAGCGGGGGCATGCTTTACTGCACTAGGTAATAAGAGGTCCAAAAGAGGTGGACACGGGTGCGTTCCGGTGGGGAGATGAGCGTGCATCACGCCTAGGGAAAATAGACGTTGTAAGGTCTGTGATGAGAGCTATGACTTTTAGAGGTAATGAGTTCGATCCTTATAAACCCGGGTCTCATAGTGGACACAGTTTATCACGCTATAGTATAGAAGCTGATCGATGGGTAGAAATTAGGTAACAACCAAATTATGACTTGTGATAAGTTGGCATAGAAATCGTAATATATGAATAAGAAGATAATTGACTATATCCATTCTTATTTTTCCTATTGCATTATCTTGCTTCCATTTGCTTTATATTTATTTGGATTGTTATTCTATCTAAACTTCCTTTTATAGTATTCATGCTAGTAATTACAGAACTCATTAGATGTCTGACTAGTTCTCTTCTTCCTTGTTTCTTCCTCCTCCCTCCCCCTCCTCCCTCTTAGGTTCACAGGGAGAAGGAACTTTGAGTTGATAGGGTTTTGTTCTACTTGACTTGTTCATAGATTTCCTAATTAATTCACTTTCCACTTTTTCATGTATTAGTCCATTCATGGTTTGCTACTTGTTATTGCATTTGACACTGGGAGAGATGATTTTTAGTTGTACTCTAATTATGATGGTCTATCATAAGACAACTGGTAGTTGTTTTGTGACAATGATTTTTATAATGAAATGATATGACTATTATGATCTGACTTTAAATTAAAGTTTTTAATTCCATTGTATTTTTTATATTTTATCTTGTGAATTTTAGTCTCTGTAATATTTATTTATACTTGTATGCTTCACGTTCCTTGGCAAAATCCTCATATGAGTGACATTAAGGGGTATGGGGGTGTTACAACCATTGTTATCAGAACCGAAACCGACCGCAGTTGGATCGTCAATAACCGCAGGTCGTTGTCCACGGCAGTTCGGAGTAGAGTTCAACTTCTCTCGTGCACCAACCGTTGATTGAATTGCCTAATTCGAGGTTGAACCATGCCATGGAACTCTTCAAATCGTTGAATAACCCCAAATTTCCAGAACCTTAATTTCTAAATAGTGTGAATAGTATCAGGATAAACGTAGGGACAAGTAGTGATGGTCGGAGGCGAAGTTGAGGCGGGCGATGTACTGACGAGGTGACGCGGGTCGCCTAGGTTGTCGGAGAACGGTGATGCAGTGGACTAAGAAATGGAGGTAAGATGTGAAAGCGTGGTGGTTTTGAATGGCAACAGTAGCTGAAAGAGGAAGGTGAATAGTGAAACAAAATATGCCTAATTGTTGTTTTAATGCCTAATCTAATATTTAGTGTGTGCCTAAATTTTGTTCCCACGCATAATCAAGAATATACGTGGCATGTATAAATACTGAAGCCTCGGTAATTATATATAAATGCACCTAATCAGTACACGTGTCTATGCCTTTTTAAACTTGCCTAATTTTATTTTAATGCCTAATCTTGTTTTAGCATAGTTGACAGTAATCAGCTTTAGTAGTTCTCTGCTTTTGATCCAGCATGTAAAAGTTTTTATTTATTTGTTTATGCTTGGCATGCCATTTATCGTGTGATTTCGTAATATTTTTGTGTATAGACCAATTCGTAGTTTTTCAAATTTTGTCAAAAAATAACATGCACGGTTCTGATGGTCCGACTAATCGGACCCTGAAAACCATAAACCTTAGGGAACCACGGTTCGATTGACGGTCCAGTCATGATAAAATTGGTTATAACAACCAAGAGCCATTATAACAGGCTCGATTGTTCAAGGATAAACCACTATCTCTAAATACAACGGGAATCCTACTGTTCAGTCTTGCTTTCTATAGGAACTTCACTTTCGGAACTCCCCAAAGACATTCAAAAAGATTTTGATTATGAAAGCGGTACTCAAATCGGATCCACCCCTTTCGTATGCAAGGGATTGTACAAGAAAACACTGCTTTGGGTTGTTAACCATAAGTTTAGCTAACATTTACTACTAATAGTAATTATATAATTTTATTGTTAATCAATTATTAGTAGCAGAAATTATTTAATTAGTTATTTAATTAGTGAAAATAAGGGACACGTCCCTAGAAAGTTTGAAAATACAAACGACATCCCCCTGTAAAGTATAAGGCAAGGCGGGTCCCTATTTTTGGACCTTATGTGTTTTCCAAAGGAAAAAAAGCGCGGTTATGTAAAAACAAATTCGCAAATATTCAAAGAAGAAACCTAAAATAAAAATCATACATCTCATCATTAATACTCAATATGTGCATACATGTATGCATATATTCATTCAGTTTTTATATTGAGAAGATGGATGAATATATGCATACACTAGTAATACTTGCTGAGATGTATGCATATAAAGATAAACTAATATGCATCAGCTATGAATTTTTGAAGAAATGTATGCATATAATCTATTTAAATGCTGGAATGTATGCATAAACGTTAAAACAGATGAAGGCTTATGAATATGTGCTGACATGTATGCATTTATTTCTTATAAATACTGAAATGTATGCATAAAAGGTGTATGCTTGAGAAAACATGCCAGGATTGAATTAATACATCAAACGATGCATTTATTATAGTATTATTGCATATATTTCTACATTAATATTGCAGTTTGATGCATAACTGTAATTTATGCAGAAATGTATGCATAAATTATAAATATATGCATCGTTTGATGCAATATATTGTAGTTTGTATTTTTTTATGCTTTTTTGGTGGTTTTAACTCATGAATTAGATGATGATTATTTGTTGTACTTAATTATGAATTTACGTGATTTTTTTTATGATTTTTCGAAAAATAGGGACCAAATTTATATTAAAAGTTTGACCAGATGTGATGTGAATTTTGAAACCTATTAGGGAACTGAGACAAACTTACCTTATTTATTATTTACTAATAATTACTAATAATATAAATTAGTTATAAAAAAATATTTTTTTAAATTTTAATCACCAGTTATTGATTATTAAATATTTATATTACCAAATTCATTATGGCTAAATGAGATAAGTCTTCCCAAATTCTAATTCGAAAATTAGCATCATTTGCAAAATCCTTGGAAAATCCACTGCAAAATAGTTTTAGAATGCTTCCATCTGTAATTTTCGTCAATTTAGAACCAAATTCAGTGTCAAAATTTATACCTTGATAAATATGCAATTTGCAAGGATTCAGTAGCGAATATAGAAAATGGTCGATGATAATAATATCGGAAAAGTTAACATAGATAAAACTTAAAATTATCCCTTGTAGATCACTTGCAAATCTGTAACAAATATAGTGACTGAAAGTTTTATCACCATAGTTTGTTGTTATTTTCATCTTTTCTTTGTAGTGCAAAGATTAATATGCCTTGTAGAAAAACAAAATATTAGTCTAATATCATTATTTAAGAAAAATATACTACAGACATCCACTAATTACAATTAGAACCATCTAAATTAAATAACGTAAATACAAAAGTATAATTAACAATGGAACTAGTAAATTAATTTGGCCTTTTTCATGGCAAATAATTTAATGTGTGTCCAACCCGTGCATCGTGTATGGTGATAGCTTAAGGGTGCATTCGGGAATAAATAAAAACAAATTTGTTTACATTAGAACAGAACAATTTATTTTTTATGTTAATATGAATCGAAGGTTCAGGTAGGTGAATCCGCCAACCCTCAAAGGCAAGGGTTGTACAGCAATGTCCCTACTAAGTGCGATAAACCGGGCATGTCAGGTCGTAAGGTCCAGAGGACTAAGTCCTTTCGCGGCTTCAAAGGAAAGATTGATTGTTCCATGTTTATTTGTTCCAAATATTATCACCCATAGACTTATACAACATTATATAATGTAGAGTACCTCTAAACAATCATAAGCAAAAAACCTATGTCATAAACGAGCATCATCCGCGCAAGTTATAAGTTTTAAGAAATTATAAAAATTAAATTAATTAGTTAGTTTTAATATATTAGTAAATAATTATTAAACCAATGCTTTGGACGAATTCGACGTTATCGGACCAGTTTGCTTTAATGAGCTAAATGTGTCATTTGTGGACCAATCGGATGTGATGCCAACAATAATGTGGCTTGTGGCACGATCAAGCTTGTGAACGGTACCTACATTTATAGATAAGTTGAATATGACCGTAAATAATCTAAGTGAAAGAAATTTTGAATGTAAAAGGGCTTAGGATGTAAAATAAACCAAGAAAATTTAGAAAAGCGCCTTGTAGGTACCTGGATACTTAATAAACAAACAGATCCCCCTACTACCCCGTCCCCCCTTACTTGCTACCCAAGTTTTTTTCCTTTTCTTGCTATCCAAGTTTAAAAACCCAACAGCCATTTCGTCATATCCAGGTTAAAACCCCTGCATACAAGGAATTAAATTATATAAAAACGGATATTCATACTCATCGAGAATTAGTAGAGTTACAAAATAGTTCTTTATATAATATTAATCAATATCTGTTTCACTCCCATCTGATATTGTTGACCTGATCTGTAAAAAAGTGGAATTGGATGCGGATTACGTTCGATTTCGATCCATCTGCAAATCATGGCGATCAGTTGCTCCAAAAAATGTACCAAATCTCTTTATTTGATTTGTCACCAATCAAGTAACTTTATGTTAGGCACAAAGTACAGAATCGCCTTTCAAACAAATAAAATCCTAACCGTTTGTGGGCCACCGAAATGATCATCTCCTTCATCGATTTTGAATAACAAAGAGACGGTATGCGTTGGCTCTTCACTTGGATGGATGGCTCCGGTTCACCATCCGAGCAAATCGATATTCTTATATAATCCAATAACCTATTGCATTGTGAATCTTCCTGCTTTCTCAAAATGCAGTGATCATCTAACGGATCGAAAATGCTATGAGCGTATGGATTTTATTATGTCTTCAGACCCAATCGTTGCACGTGGCAACTATTGTGTGGTTATGATTATGAGAGATTGCTCTGAACAGTTCGTCTATTGTGTAATTGGAAACAAAAGTAAAACTTGGACTCCGTTTTCTTTTCCCAAAATTTGGTGGTCTTGATCACGGCATTGAATACCTTAGTAAACAGTGGGGAAAGTGTGCTTGCTTCTGT
This sequence comes from Allium sativum, assembly GCA_030737875.1. NCBI lineage: Eukaryota > Viridiplantae > Streptophyta > Magnoliopsida > Asparagales > Amaryllidaceae > Allium > Allium sativum. The sequence goes on along the minus strand of CM060916.1, from coordinate 67,821,532 downwards.
AATGGAATTCTCTTCTTGACAATAAAGGGAAAACTTGTGGAAAGCAGCAATAAATTTGGTGCCAAACGAAGAACTTCTGGCGAGGATATTTACTTCGATTATGATCTTAGAGATGAACTGTATAACAATGATGAATCTTATGTGGTTGAGAAGGATGGAGATGTTTTGCTTATTCATGTAAATGTAAATTGGCCTCGGAGCATAAAAGAAGGCTATAGTTTTAGATTATATAAATTTTCTATAGAAAGAAGAAACATGACCTATGCGAAATCAGAGATCAATACGTTGGAGAAAGTAGAGAGTTTGGGTGATAAAGCAATATTCTTAAGCCATAAAATCAACTTTTGTGTTACTGCGAGTGATTATTCAGGTTGTAAAGAGAACAGCGCGTATTATGTTACGAGAAATAACATTGGTAGAAAAACTATAATGAAGATCAAAGTTTATGATCTGACTGAACATAGTGATGTGGTCATAAAAGGTAGTTCGGCTACTATGCATAGAGACTGGGAGCTCTGCTCTAGGTTTGCACCAAGTATTCAACCTTTAGAGCTTCCATATGTTCAAGGTTAATAATTTGATGTGTTTTTTTTTTTAACTTTTGGTTTCATGTAAGTTTTATTTCCGTAGTGGTTCAAATTATCGTTTTTTTTTTCCATTATCTGATTGGTATTAATATGTGAATTGATATGCGATTTGAACAATCTGTAATGGCATAGTATCTTTGTTGTTTAACTCTTGGTCTTTTCCTTGCATTGTGCACGGACCAAAACTAATATTTTTTTTAATACGCAACCAAATTTCAATGAAACCAAGATGACTGTCCATTATGTAAAGCTGATGCAGAATGTATTATGTTTCTACAGTAATGTACTATGTTATTATTCTTTGAGTTCTTCCTTTAGCTCAAAAGCAATCCAAGCTGCAAAATTTATTTTGGGTAGCTTAACCTTGTAGTACATTTATGTCCCTTTAAATATTTCATTTTTAAAATTTTCATTTCAAAATCTTAAGGACTTGAAGTAAATGTCTATGGGTTTCCTTTATTCTGAAATAAGTCAGCGTAAAAATTGGTGAACAAACACACTAATCAATATTACATATTTATTGGTTAATCCACAGTGGCTTAACTGACAAAAATATTATGAGATCAACTTAAATGTTGATTAACTATTTAATCACGTGGATTTAAATAAAAATTACCATTAAAATGTAACAAACGGTTTTTTCCTCTTCCTTGCTGCCCTAGTACTAATGTTGTGATAATAGCGCATTAATGTTGGATCAATACCTACTAGGTACAAAATCTAATTGAACCGAAGAATTTCACGTACAGAGAGATGAGTAGGACCCCATGAATTGCACGTCAAAAGTAGGAGGTGGAACTCCACTATTTTCTCTTTATTTTGCATGATTAGACCGCATTTTGTTCGATCCGCCTAGCATTACTCGTTTTTTTCCTCTTGCTTGTTATCCAAGTTTAAAACTCCAATAAACATTTCTACATATCCAAGTTAAAACCTCCGCAAATAAGAAATTAAATTATATAAATACGAATATTCATACTCATCGGGAAATAGTAGAATTACAAAATAATACTTTGTATAATGATAATCAATGTCTGCATCACTGTTGGGAAACAATGGCTGAGTCGCGGACTAAGTCTCTTTCTTGAAGACGATTCGGCGATCTGGTCGGAGGTGCAAACCAGTTCGTTCCTTCGCCGCCGCCTCTAGGATAAAATAGCCTCTAAAACAATAACTGATTTGCTTGCACAACAAATCAGTGCAGATTTGCACTCTGAATTAAAATACTGCTCGAGAATTTCTAAGAGAAAGAAATTTTTTAATGGCGGCTAAGAGAAAAAGAGAAATTGTGATTCGGTAGGTATTCTCATCTGAAGCTAATGAAAATATATAGGACGAGAATTAGGGTTAGGGTTTACTGATTAGTGAGCCGCTTTAATGAAGGATAAGAATTTTTACCATTGCAGAAATCTTTTCCATAAAAAAACGGTTCGAAAAAGGCTAAGTTTTATGGTCCAAAAAATATAAGTGTTTACACCACAAAGCCCAAGCCCGAGCCCGAACCGGACCGGACCGGGTCGGGTCGAGTCGGTCGGGCGCGCGCGCGTGTGTGGTGGTCATGATGCATGTTCTCCCTCCTCACAACAATGCATGTATTGGGAGCCCAAGGCTTCAACATGATTTCTTAGAAACAAGTATAAATACTTGTCTCTTCTATATAATCCCATGATGTGGGACTATTCTCCCATAGGAGCCATTTATACACTTATTCCATTATTTTTAATAATTCACTAATGTTATAAAATATTTCCAACAATCCCCTACTTGAATTTTTAAAAATATTTTCGATAGTTTCTTAAAAACATAAGATTGTGCATAAACAAAAGGTGTCTTTCGACTTGAACCTTTGCATAGTGAATAAAATTGAGTTTTTACTAGAGTGACACGTAGTCTTGAACTCTATTCCTGACATCAAACCACACACAACCTTTTCTATAGTGCAATCAAATAAGCCCGTGCATTTATGGCCATGCACGTCTATCCTAGTTTAGTGAATGCTCTAGAAGTTTTGCCCGCAACTCCATAGGAAACGGCCACATTTCCACATTCACAAAGGTGAGTCTATTAAGAGCACTCCTGAAGGTTGGTACTCCACTCCACATAGAGTATAGATCTCATTAAGAGTTTCTATTAACTCATCCTCTAATCATTTCAGGAATACATGCTTCTTGGTTTATTAAATAGCATGTTCAACTCATATCACTACACAACTTGTTATTACCCATTGAACCTAGTTCTTGGGATCTCCAGTCATTTAGGTCGGGTTACCATTGTGCATGACTCAACAATTTAAGGGCAACAGTCCCATTCTTTTAGAAGAGTTATGGACTTTCTCTATGGACAGTCCTTTCGTCAAAGGATCTGCCAAATTTTCCTCACTACGTATATAATCCACTCTAACGGTACCTGTGGAAAGTAGTTCTCTAACCGTACCGTGCTTACGACGTATTTGTCGTCTCTTACCGTTATAATAATGGTTCTGAACTTTTGCAATAGCCGCGGTACTATCGCAATGTATCAACACAGCCGGTATCGGTTTTTCCCATAAGGGAATCTCAGCTAGCAGATTTCTCAAATACTCTGCCTCTTTACTAGCTGTAGCTAGTGCTATCATCTCAGACTCCATAGTAGACTGAGCCAAAATAGTCTGTTTCTTGGATTTCCAAGAAACAGCTCCTCCAACGATGCTAAATATATAGCCACTGGTCGCTTTAGAATCATCAGATAAGGTATTCCAGTCTGCATCAGAATATCCTTTAAGTACAGCTGGAAACTTTTCATAATGTAATTTAAGGTTCATGGTTCGTTTAAGGTATCTCATTACCCTTTCAATAGCTTGCCAGTGCTCTATACTAGTTCTTCTGGTAAACCTGCACAATAATCCCACGACATAGGCAATGTCGGGTCTAGTACAATCAGTGGCATACCGAAGGCTGCCAATGATGCTCGCATAATCAGACTGTCTTACACCTTCACCAGTGTTCTTAAATAACTTTACACTGTGATCATATGGTGTACCAGGTTTACAGTCAAAGTAATTATATTTCTTTAGTATCTTCTCAATGGAATGAGATTGATCCAAAGAAATTCCCTTTTCTGACCTAGTAATCTTAATACCAAGGATTACACTCGCCTCACCTAGATCTTTCATATCCAAATTGATACTTAATAAGGATTTGACTGAGTTTATGGCATGAATATTTAACCCAAAAATGAATAGGTCATCTACATAAAGGCATATAATAGTGCAAATGTCATTCTCAGATTTGTAATAAATGCATTTGTCACTTTCATTAACTTTAAAACCATTTGAAATGATTAAGTTATCAAATTTTTCATGTCATTGTTTAGGTGCTTGTTTTAAACCATATAATGATTTATCTAATTTACATACTTAGTTTTGATGCTATGGCGATCTGTTACTCCAAAAAAATGTACCAAAACTCTTTTTCTGATTCGTCACCAATCAAGTAACTTTATGTTAGGCACAAAGTTCTTCTACAAAATCTCCATTCAAACAGATGAAATCCTAATTGATCGTGGGCCACCGAAACCATCATCTCCTTCATCGATTTTGAATAACAACGAGACGGTATGCATTGGATCTTCACTTGGATGGATGGCTCTGATTCACCATCTAAGCAAATCGGCATTCTTATATAATCTGATCACCTCTTGCAACGTGAACCTTCCTGCTTTCTCTAAATGCAGTGTTCATTTAACAGATCGAAAGTGTTATGAGCGTATGGAATTTATAATGTCTTCGGACCCAATCATTTCACCTAGCAATTATTGTGTGTTTATGATTATGAGGGATTGCTCCGAGGAATTTATGTGTTTTGTAATTGGAAACGAAAGTAATACTTGGACTCCGTTTTCTTTTCCAAAGTTTGATCGTGGTCTTGATTGCGGCATTGAATATCTTAGTAAACAGTGGGGAAAGCATGCTTGCTTCTATATCTTCTTGACGATAAAGGGAAATCTTCTGGAAAGCAGCAAAAAATTTGATGACAAATGGAAGCCATATGGTAAGGATGTTCGGTTTGATTATGGTCTTAGAGATGAACTGTATAACAACGATGAATCTTACGTGGTTGAGAAGGATGGAGACTTTTTGCTTATTCTTGTAAATTGGTTTCAGAGCATAAAAGAAGGCTATAGTTTTAGATTATATAAAAAAATTAAAGAAAGAGTAGCCATGGAAAAGAAGAGATCAATAGGTTGGAGAAAGTTGAGAGTTTGGGTGACAAAGTAATATTCTTAAGCCATAAAAACAGGTTTTGTGTTACTGCGAGTGATTACTCAGGTTGCAAAGAGAACAGTGTGTATTATGTTGCGAGATATAACGTTGGTAGAAAAGCTATAATGTGAGCTCAATTGTTTACATCAGTAATAAGCAGCATGCTCTGGTAGTTATGTGTTCCCCATGGGCGAGAAATCCCCAACATGAGATTAATGCGTTTGGATTTTGGAAGCGTGTGTCCATGCAGCTTCGGGTGATGGAAGAGTCATGCGCGTAAGGTGTTGGATCCGGTCTAGAAATAAAGGTGCAGGTGGGTTTTGTCACTTTTGTGCAATGAATCGGGCTCAGGTAAACAAGGGAACGAGGATGTAATTCAGGAGATTTTAATTTATCGACGAGCTTTGATATTCTGCATCTAATTTTTTTCCTTGTTATCCAATTCTAGATCTAATTTATTTTCGTCTCGATTCGGTCGGCAAACTACACGGCGGGGATTTCTTTTTTTATGGTGTAGTTTGTATGTTACATGCTTCTGATGTATTGGCTTGTGTTCTTCCTCTTTTCCACTTCTAGATGGCTTCTCGGTCATGTCATATTTTCCAGTATGGTATTGTAATATGTTAGGGTGCTTCTTAACCAACACGAGCGGGGTATTTGAGAGTGGCTTTTGAGACATTTGAACGTGGAACTGTAGCGAATGAGAAATGTGTTTTTAGCTGCGAACGGAGTATTTGAGCGGGGTATTTAATTGTTAAATTAATGGTTTTGATTTAATTTATGTACTGATTTTTAATTGGACCGTTAAATCTACTTAGAGAATGTGTTTTTACCATGTTAAAAAAAATGAAAAATTACATTAAGCATTAACAAATAGTCTGCATTATGCATTAAGCATTAATAATGCAGTGTACAACAAAACACCAAAAATTTGGTTGAAAGTGGGACTTGATCTTTGGTCTCTCCCCAACAAGCCATGTGCACTTACCGACTGAGCTAAGTAATCTTTCACATCTAAGTAGGATCTGATTAATTAATTATCCCTGCATCGGACGGGTCCGACGCAAACGAGATGATTTTCAGCTTTCGCTTGGCGTGACTGGGAGCGTGGTTGGGAGGTTCTGGCGTCCGACGCGTCGGACGCCACCAAATCTGATTTTGGAACACTCAGAGACCGCGAACGTACCCTTAGTTGTTTTGTTTTTGTCCAGTGTTGGCCAGTATTAGTTTTTTGACACCACTTTTAGTGGTGGTATCAACGTGACACTATCTCATTATTGGTGTAAATAAAAAGACTTTATATGGGTCTTCTGAGTTCCATCAATAGGAGCCGAGTGTCTGATGATACCACTAAAAGTGGTGTCAACAAACTCGGACACGCGTTGGGCATGTGAAACAGTTTGCCTGTCATGTGATGGACATGGCAATGCGTTGAGCAAGCCGCCTGTCGACTGTTTTGTCTGGAGAGTAGATTATTTGTGGAGGGTCAGGGTCAAATTGTACACAATTTGAGAATAGAAACAACTAAATTAAAATAGTTTTCGATAGGAATACACTGTCTGTGAATATATATATACACACAAGTGCAGTTGGTTTGTCGTCGAGTATGATTACATTTATTTTTATTATTAATATTAAAATATCACTATCCCTAATAATTATGTAAATATTTCTATGCGTTTACCTTTTACCAATAATGGTAATTCGTAGTTTAGATAATCGTTAAGGAAAGGACAAACATTGCCTCTGATGAATTAGTACGCAGTGGTATATATGTGTAAAGACGAATGAAAGACAAATTATTAACTTTATCATTGTCATTCTGTAAATCGTGACCAAATATAAAGCATACAAAAGAAATATTACTTGTACGCAAGCAGATGATGACTTTAAAAAAGTATTGAGAAGCAATAATAGTTGTGATATTTATGTTGTGTGCTTCAGATTATGGAAATATTATTTAAAGCAATAGTGTTAAATTACGTTTAGACCTAAAACGGATACAAAAGGTACAACAATGATAATACTTTTCAAGCAACTCATCCTTAGAGCATTTCCAACAAAAGAAGAATCCAGCCCCTGAATTATGAATTGAGCCCAATATGTGTCCCAAAGGGTATTCTACCCTTGTATATTCAGGGGTAGATTACGGGGCTAATTTTGAATTTTGAATTGGCACCGCGCGCCGAGTTTATCGACGTGTCACATAATGCGCCAATTTTTTCGGCGCGCTACGATAAAATCGGCATGCTACGTGACATGCCAAAAAATTCGACGTTCCAACACCCAAACATTTATTAACGGCTACTAGCGGTTGCATTTTAACTAGAGAACAATAAAACGGTCTTATTTTTTCAACGGCTATAAAACGGTCAAAACTTTTCAAACGGCAATATTTTCTGTTATAGGTTGGTTTATTTCTACCATTCTACATGAAAACATATTCACAATTCCTTTCTATCTCTTTGATCTAAACAAATTTTAACTCTATAATGTCGTTACCTTTTGGAAAATTTTCACATCCAATGATGGATGGAAGCAAGTTTTCACAAGCCAACATGAGCAATGTCCTGGGTACTCAATCAAGCAAATAAGGAACTATAACATGGACAGACGAAGAGGACATCGATCTATGTACCATCAATTGTCATTTCTCACAAGATTTAGTTACGAGGAACGACCAATCAGCCGCTACATTTTAGTAAAAAAATATGATCGCCTTCGTTGAGAAGCATCCAGGAAGGCTTACGGACGTTGTCAGCGATTTAAGGTCGTTTCGGCAATAAAAGTCGTCAAACAATGTTTTATGAATCACAAGTTTACAAAATAAAGATAGCGAATCCAAGCAGCATGGGAGGAGAGGATAATCTGATATATTTTCTCACTACGTATGTTTGCGGTTGGTAGAATGTTTTTATGATTCATATTCCCTATTTTAATTAAAAGCAAATGACAAACGAGGAGCTCACGAAGCTTTTTGCTAGAGAAAATGGCGCGAAAGGACACATTATTATCAGTTTATGCATTGTTATGATCTGCTTACTAGTCAACCAAAATGGAACTTTGAATTTTCTAAGAGCTTTCGCGATATTCAAACTGCTAACATGGGCAAGAAAAAAACTTCTAAATCTGGGTATTCTTCTAGTCCAAGCGAGTCAACTGCCAAAATTTCTCAATGTGTTTGTGAAAACCTACTTGATGAGTTCAATACCACGATTGACGAAGATTTTAGACCTAAGGGAGTCAAAGTTGCCGAAAAAGGGGAAAAACTACGGTTGAGCTTGAAGGAAAAGTGAACGCACGACACGAAGAACACGGTCGTAGACATGTAGAAAGACATGTAGAAGCTAAGGAAAAAATAGATGTTATGAAAAGGTTTGCTGATCTGGAAGAGAAGAGGCTGCGAATTCTAGCGGACAAGTTAGCGTATAAGAAACAACAAGAAGTAAATGTTATATAAACAAAGATTTAACTAGAATGCCTGACTTGGAGAAGGAATTTTGGATGGTAATGAAACAACGTATTCTAATGTCAAGGTTTCCTCAATTATCAGTAGATTGTTCACCACTACCTGTATTACTAGTTGTTTGTATTATGTTGATGTAGTAATGTTATATTTCCTATTGTAGTAATGATTTTCTTATAAATGCAATGTGTGCTTTATTTATGCTGCCACTGTTTCCCTAAGCTGATAGTTTTATACTGTGTACTAAAGTATAAAATTACAAGAACTCCATATTTTTCATAGGATCATTAAATAAAGCAAAAGTTTAACAATTTGTAAGCAAAACCATTAGCCTATTCCGCCCCTTATCGGGTTAGCCAACTATAATGCAGTTTATAGGCTTTGTGGCCAACAAAATCAGTGTCGTACTCTGCAAGGTAATGAGAATCAAAAGTTGCCTTAGTCAGTTTAAATATGTCTTCGTTTCAACTGTCTATATAATCTTTTGGAATCATTCACAAGCTTCTACGAAACACCGATTAGCTATATTGTAATAACCCATATTTTTAAATAACATGTTATAACATAAATCAAGGCAGAATTAAATGATAAAATCTGAATCAAGGGAAACGGGCTGTGCCATTGCGTTCGACTCGGAAAAATGCGCGAAATAGAGTCCGAGTTTTCGAAAATCGGAGTCCGTATGACCCAGTTATGGCCCGTCAAAGTTTTCAGAAAAATTCAAGTTTAAAAACAGATTCAAATTCAAATTCAGCTGAGCAGAACAGGCGGGAAAAATTCCCGCCACCCCAAGTCGACTGGGGAGTCGACTTGGGTGTCGACACACCCTAGGTTGTGTCGACTGCCCAGTCGACACCCCTGTCGACTTGGGTGGTCAGCCAATCTGGCCTGGGTGCACATGACTTGTTCCTCAAGACAGGTTTTTAAGGTTTGTGACGGATTTTAAAGGCCCAGATCTGATTTAGGGTTAATCCTATGGCTAAAACTAATCCTAACTTCTATAAAAAGACCCTAATACCTAGCCTAAACCATCATAAATCAATCCTACAACTAGATTATGCCAAAATGTTTAATCATGGCCTCCACCCTCTTGTCATAGTCTCCATCTTCATTCATATGAGAGTTCCTAAGCTTGTTTGAGAGTTTCTAAGCTTGATTCAAGGCCAAAGTTCAATCTTTCTTCATCAAAACAAGGATCTTTTGCTTGTTTCTCAAGGGTTTTCATTGGAGCTTATTATTTGAGAGTGTTTAGAGTTGCTAGTGGCTTCGTCTCAATCTTATTTCTATTTTATATGTCTTCATAGCATTGTAAGCCCTATATTACTCTTAGATTCTAACTATGAAGTTAAATATGACATGTTGCAAGTTTGAGTTTGAGCCTAAGCATGATATGTGCTTTGATTCTATCATGTTATGCATAGATTTATTCCATGCATGTTTGTAAAGCTATCACCTTGACCTTATGCATAGAAAGCTATGAGCTTTGATTGGAAATGTTGCATAAAGCAACATAGAAACTCTCATAAACCTTATGTTATCTTGCATATGATGTTATATGCGAATCACTAGCTATCATCCTATGTCATTTATGATCATGTTTCACCTATTTGCTAAAGTTTGATATCATGCATGTTTTGAGGCTTATAATGTAATATGCAAGTTTATGATCTCTCATAAACCTTATGTTATCTTGCATATGATGTTATATGCGAATCACTTGCTATCATCCTATGTCATTTATGACCATGTTTCATCTATTTTGCTAAAGTTGATATCATGCATGTTTTGAGGCCTATAATGTAATATGCAAGTTTATGAACACATTTGCCTCATATGCCACCATGTTTAACTTGTGGCCCAAACCTTATTAATTATGTCATGCTTCTAAGTTTCCCCCTTTGAGATCTATTTGCGTTTATGCGAACTTACATGCGATGGAGTCACGTTATGGGTAAACTAGAATGACATAAAAACATGACTTGAAAAAATGACATGAAATATGACATGTGATTATGCTTGAAACATGAACATGAACTTGGACATGGCTTCTAGAAAATATGAGAATGGCCAACTCGAGGTCGGGTTGAGTTTGTAGCATAAATCTACCCGGAACCGACCGGCTTAACTAGTGGCTACAAGCAATAGGACCCAACATGAGTAGTTGGTCATGTCGCACTTGAAATCCGAGGTTAGACTAAGTTGTGGTGTAAAGCTACACGGACCCGCCCGGCCTAACTAGTAACCACAACAAGGTCTAATGTGAGAGGTTGGGTGCATTAAATTAATTAATGCCACATGGTAGGGTTAAGTCATGGACCACTTGAATACTTAACCAATTAAACACGATGGGTTGATAGGGTTAAGTCATGGACCTTGGGTACACTTAACCAACTTGATACTTGATTGGATAGGATTAACCACGTTTAACCCATTAGAAACCCTAGTTACGTGGTCCTTTTCACCAGTAACCCTCTTAGTTGTATCATGATACCCTAGGGACTAGGGTAGGGTGGGGCACGATTACTGGGCTGACATGTAAGCGACCAAAACGACGGCTGAGTAGGTGCGCCGGTGTAGGTTCAGGCGGACTATGGTCGTGCACATAGTCCGGAGTTGAAAAAGCAGACACGGGCGCCAGTAGGTTTAGACTGTGCGTGCTTGATTTGTGTCCGCGGTTGGCACCCTAGGACTTGATACACCCTAGGGTGGACCTAGCACAGTTTGACTACACTTCGTGATTGGGTCGTATGACACCGACACTTGACGAGTTAGGCTTTTAGGGAGCCGATCGACTAGACCGTGTTGTTGGACCTTGATTTAGGTCATCTCGTGGTATTGGGCCAAGATTGGGACAAGGGATCACTTCTTGTTTGTACTTGACATGGGTTGGAATACTAGTACACTTGGTGTAAAACTTAACCTTGTATATGCGATGCCACACTTGATCTATCCTGTTAACTTTTCACCGTGCCAGTTATCATCCTATGTTTCACCTCTGTTTACATGCCAAGTTAACTTTATTAGTTTTTATACTAATAGTAGATAGGACTTACCAGTCTTTTGACTGACCCATTTTCTTTCGCCTCTTTTCTTTCGTTCCCCCCCCCCCCAGGTTTACAGGGTGGGAACACTAGCACCTAGCTTGGATCTTTAGCTGCTTTTCTGGATAGCTCATGTACTGTTTGGACTTGAGCTCGCTATGGCTTTATTCTACCTTGGGGATAGTTACTTTATGATTTTCTTTCCAGTTTTCAGTTTATGTTTCTAGACTTTGTTTATGGAAAATAATGACCAAGTACTTTGATGTAACTTGACTATGGTTTGGAAATGTTAGTTTATATCCGCTGCTTTATTTTACTATGTTTTTACTTATATGTTCTGTCTTGTGATATCTGCATGCATGTTTACCTTGTTTAACGCCCCTCCAAAGCTAGTGTACTTGCAAGAGTGGCATTGGCGGAGGTGGGGGTGTTACATTTGGTATCAGAGCATAAGGTTTTACTAGACCGGACAAAAGTTTTAAAAACCCTTTTGAAAAACTATTTTCAAAACCAATTAAGTATTTTCCAAGAAAAGTCTAGTTTATTTTAAAAGGCTTTTCCCCAAAAGCCATTAGCACTATCCTTTGTTTCCTCATTCTAAATCTATCTTTTCCTTTTTCAGCATGGCCGATCTTAACCTTCCTGAGGGAGTGACCATTCCCGGATGGTTCCAGAGGTACTTGGAAGCTAGGGCCAACGATGTGGGCCCAGCAACCACTCCCACCGTAACTGAGGTTCCTCCTCCTCAGCACCCACAAGCAGATTTCGCAAAAGTTTGCAAAGACTTTAAGGCAATGGGTGGCAAGAATTTTATCGGGACGGAGACTTTTGTTGAGGCGCGAAATTGGTTGAAAGAAACTGAAGATCTCTTCGCCATCTTTGATGTGGAAGACCATAGAAAAGTTCTGTTGGCAGCATGGCTATTGAAAGAGGAAGCTGCTTATTGGTGGGAGGTCACCAATGCTACTAGGCCTATAAAGACTTGGGCCGACTTTAGGACGAGGTTTGGGCTTAAGTTTCTATCATCTGCTGAGGCGAATCTGCAATTGGAGAAATTTATATCTTTGAAGCAAGGGGATACGACAGTGAGAGAGTATGTGAATAAGTTTAACCAGCTTGCTCGATTCGGTTTGGACATGATTAATACTCCCCAGAAGAAGGCTCTACGCTTTGCACGAGGGTTGAATGAGCCATTACAAGGTTTAACCATGTCACATATACCCATGGGGGCCACTTTTGAAATCCTAGTGGACATGGCATTACTTCAGGGAGACGATAAGAAGAAAGAAGTCAAGCCTATTGAGACTCAAACCAAGAAGACGGACTCCAAGTGGGGAGGGAATCAGAGCAATCAGAGCAATCAGAACAACAAGAACAACAAGGGCAACAAGGCCAAGGCAAAGGACCCAAGGAAATGCAACTTCTGTGGGATTGTTGGGCACATAGCTAAAGATTGTAGGAAGAAGAAGAGGAAGTTGGGCGAATGCTTTCATTGTGGAGAGACTGGACACTTTAGCAAGGATTGCCCCAAGAAGCAAGGGCAGACTCAGCGTGTAGGACCTTCTGGAGGGCAGGTGCATGCTCTCAACACTGCTCCAGTTCAGGACCGAGGTAGTATTTCTGTAGAAAGTCTTGTTTATATTTCTGACTTTCCTGTTCGCACTTTATTTGATTCTGGTGCATCGCATACCTTTATTTCTTCTGACATTGTTGAAAGTTTGCACCTAAGTACTAGTCTAGTTGAGGATCCCGTTAGTGTTTCAAATCCAATTGGGGGTTCCGCCCATCTATCTATGATTTGTGTGGATTTGAAGATTTCTATCTCGACCGTAGAATTCACGTGTAATGCTTATGTTCTCGGGTTCATGGGATACGGGTTGATTTTGGGCATGGATTGGTTGTCCAGTTATGGAGCCATTCTCGATTGTGAGCATAGGGTGGTGAGGCTCATGACTCGCCTCGGTAATACCCTAGAGATTTCTTGCAACCCGCTGGATCCCGTCATGTTGTGTTATCTTGAATTGCTTGACTCGTCCATCAATGATCTGCAATCTGTAAGGGTGGTTCGAGAATATCCCGATGTCTTTGAAGAGGTTATGGGGTTACCCCCTAAACAAGAGATAGATTTCCGCATTTATCTTGTTGATAATGCCAAGCCAGTATCATTGCCCGTTAGGCACATGGCCCCACGAGAAAGGAGAGAGCTCAGTAAGCAAATCAAGGAGCTGCTTGAGAAGAATTTTATTAGGCGAAGCATTTCTGAATGGGGTGCTCCGGTGGTGTTCGCTACTAAGGTGGATGGTTTGCTTCGTCTATGTGTTGATTATCGAGAGTTGAACAAGCTGACAAAGAAGAATAGGCACCCGTTACCGAGGATTGATGACCTCTTTGACCATCTTGTTGGTGCTTCTATTTTCTCTCAGCTCGATCTAGCCACCGGATTCCATCAGCTTAGAGTGGCTGAGGATAGTATTGATAAAACTGCGTTTAGGACTCCAGACGGATTCTTTGAATGGCTTGTCATGCCATTCGGTTTGACTAATGCACCCGCTTACTTCGTAGATTTGATGAGTAGGGTGTTCAGGGAGTTCCTTAACAAGTTTGTTGTTGTCTTTGTGGATGATATTCTGATCTTCTCAAAGGATGAGGAAGAACATGCTAGACATCTCAAGGAAGTAATGGATACGCTTAGAACTCATCAGTTGAAAGCCAAGTTCTCCAAACGCCATTTTTGGAGAAAGGAAGTTAGGTTTCTTGGTCATATAGTTTCTAAGCAAGGCATAGCTATGGATCCCGCGAAAGTGGTTGCGGTTCAAGACTGGAAGACTCCTAGGAATGCAACCGAAGTAAGAAGATTTCTCGGTCTGGCGGGCTACTATAGGAAGTTCATCAGGGACTTCGCTAAGATTTCAGCCCCTCTTACTAAGTTGACGAAGAAGAACTTAGTCTTTGCATGGGACTTAGAGTGTGAGCTTGCCTTTCAAAGGCTCAAGAGGGCCCTTACTACAGCTCCAGTTTTGGCATTACCCGATGGCGGTAAGATGTTTACCGTGTATACCGATGCATGTGGCACGGGGTTAGGTGATGTTCTGATGTAAGAGGGAAGAGTGATATGTTATGGGGGTAGGCAACTTAAAGTTCATGAGAAGAACTATCCCACTCATGATTTGGAGTTGGCGGCGATTGTCTTTGCACTCAAATCGTGGCGCCACTATCTTCTAGGCGAAAGGTTTGAGTTATATACTGATCACAAATCACTCAAGTACCTCTTCTCGCAGAAAGATCTGAATCTAAGGCAACAAAGGTGGATGGAATTCTTGGCATCTTATGACTTTGAGATAGCTTATACCCCTGGCAAGGGTAATGTTGTGGCAGATGCACTAAGCAGAAGTAGGTTGACTTTGAGTCCCTTGTTTGTTGAGATGAGAAGCCTAGAGTTCTTGGCAACCTTTGATTTCACAACAGCTGTTGAGTTGATGACGGGTTCGTTAGCATCTCTTGAGCTTAGACCTATACTTCTTGATCAAGTGGGGACTTCGCAGAAGGAAGACCCGCAGATAGTCGAGATCATGGACAAGTTGATTCATGGTGAGACGTCTAGTCACCTAGCTAGATATACTATTGATGAAAAAGGTTGGCTAAGGCGTGATGGAAGGCTACGCATTCCACAAGTGGGAGACTTGGTGCATAAAGTTCTCGAAGAAGCACATCACTCGAAGATGACTATACACCCTGGAGGAGATAAGATGTATATGTATATGAAGCGCATTTTCTTTTGGGATGGAATGAAGAAAGATGTGGCAGAGTATGTTTCAAAGTGCATGGTGTGCCAACAAGTGAAAGCCGAGTCGAAGAAACCCGGTGGGCTATTGCATCCATTGGAGGTCCCGCAGTGGAAGTGGGAAAGTATCTCTATGGATTTTGTGGACGGATTGCCGAGGTCAAGGAAAGGGAATACGAGCATATGGGTCATAGTTGATAGACTTACGAAGAGTGCTCATTTCATTCCAGTGAAGAGCAAGAGGACCGCATCATGGCTAGCATCTGTTTATCTTCGAGAGATAGTGCGATTGCATGGAGTTCCTTCTAGCATAGTTAGCGATCGTGACCCAATTTTCACTAGCCAGTTCTGGATTAGTCTGCAAGAAGCGATGGGCACGCGATTGAATCTAAGTACAGCCTATCACCCCTAGACGGATGGCCAAACCGAAAGGGTGAATAAAGTGCTAGAAGATCTTTTGAGGCTTTGTGTTCTTGACTTTGGTGGTACTTGGGAAGACCACCTTCCTCTTGTAGATTTTGCTTATAATAATAGCTATCAAGCCAGCATAGGGATGGCACCATTTGAAGCTTTGTATGGGAGGCCGTGTAGGTCACCATCGTGTTGGTGGGAGACAACGGATAGGCTTATACTTGGGCCCGATATGATACGGGACACATCCGAGAAAGTTGAATTGGTGAGAAGACGGATGAAAGCGGCCCAAGACAAACAGAAATCCTATGCTGACAAGCGAAGGACAGATTTGGAATTCGAAGTGGGAGACATGGTTTTCGTGAAGGTTTCTCCTTTGCGTAATGTGGTTCGTTTCGGAGCAGTTGGGAAGTTGGCACCAAGGTTCGTAGGACCCTTCCCTATCATAGAGAGAATTGGGAAGATGGCTTATTAGGTGGAATTGCCCGAGAAGCTGGCCGGAGTGCATAATGTCTTTCATGTCTCGCATCTCCGAAAGTGCCTACATGAGTCAGCTGAGGTGGTTAAACCTAGCATTCTTGAAGACATGGAGGTAGAGAAAGAGGCAACCTTGAGGAGAGCTCCGATTCATATCTTGGGAACGGAGATCAGGAAGCTAAGGAATCGAGAGGTCAAATTGGTGAAGGTTCAGTAGAGTGAGGCCGAAGAGGATGCAACTTGGGAAACCGAGGAGAAGATGCGTGGGCTTTATCCATTTCTTTTTGAGGGTACATTCTCAATCCCTTTTTGTTATCCATGTTTATCCTGTTTATCTTGCTATCTCGTTAACCTTGTCATGAGAACCTTAGGTAGAAACCCTTTGGATGAAACATGTATTTGAAACATGTTATGCTTGATGTTTGCAAGTGGTTGCAAGTGTTTGCAAGTGGATACTCGTGGATGCATGATACACATTAGGCACTAAGATCGGCTCACACACTTTCATATTGCATATGCATAAGTGTCTATTTATTCATGGCTGAAACTTGTTATGCTATCACGTGGATGTTGCATATGGATGAATGTTATGTGCACTCATGTAGAGATTACGAATTATGTTAGGAATTTGCATACATATGGACTCATTACACTAACATACATTTGCATTAAGGAGGTTTACTGAATCAGTAACCGCCTGATTTTCACATTAGATAAGTACATATACACACACCTTTCGCATATGATCATACAACATTTAAAATCTTTTAAGGACAATGACTGCTCGTGGATGATGTTTTGAGTAGATGGATGATGGATGGTAGGATACGTTCTTCCTAACTTGAAGATTTCGGGGACGAAATCCTTTAAGGTGGGGAGAATGTAATAACCCGTATTTTTAAATAACATGTTATAACATAAATCAAGGCATAATTAAATGATAAAATCTGAATCAAGGGAAAGGGCTGTGCCATTGCGTTCGTCTCGGAAAAATACGCGAAATAGAGTCTGAGTTTTCGAAAATCGGAGTCCGTATGACCCAGTTATGGCCCGTCAAAGTTTCCAGAAAAATTCAAGTTTAAAAACAGATTCAAATTCAAATTCAGCTGAGCAGAACAGGCGGGAAAAATTCCCGCCAGCCCAAGTCGACTTGGGTGTCGACACACCCCAGGTTGTGTCGACTGCCCAGTCGACACCCCTGTCGACTTGGGTGGTCGGCCAATCTGGCCTGGGTGCACATGACTTGTTCCTCAAGACATGTTTTTAAGGCTTGTGACGGATTTTAAAGGCCCAGATCTGATTTAGGGTTAATCCTATGGCTAAAACTAATCCTAACTTCTATAAAAGACCCTAATACCTAGCCTAAACCATCATAAATCAATCCTACAACTAGATTATGCCAAAATATTTAATCATGGCCTCCACCCTCTTGTCATAGTCTCCATCTTCATTCATATGAGAGTTCCTAAGCTTGTTTGAGAGTTTCTAAGCTTGATTCAAGGCCAAAGTTCAATCTTTCTTCATCAAAACAAGGATCTTTTGCTTGTTTCTCAAGGGTTTTCATTGGAGCTTATTATTTGGGAGTGTTTAGAGTTGTTAGTGGCTTCGTCTCAATCTTATTTCTATTTTATAAGTCTTCATAGCATTGTAAGCCCTATACTACTCTTAGATTCTAACTATGAAGTTAAATATGACATGTTGCAAGTTTGAGTTTGGGCCTAAGCATGATATGTGCTTTGATTCTATCATGTTATGCATAGATTTATTCTATGCATGTTTGTAAAGCTATCACCTTGACCTTATGCATAAAAAGCTATGAGCTTTGATTGGAAATGTTGCATAAAGCAACATAGAAACTCTCATAAACCTTATGTTATCTTGCATATGATGTTATATGCGAATCACTAGCTATCATCCTATGTCATTTATGATCATGTTTCACCTATTTGCTAAAGTTTGATATCATGCATGTTTTGAGGCTTATAATGTAATATGCAAGTTTATGATCTCTCATAAACCTTATGTTATCTTGCATATGATGTTATATGCGAATCACTTGCTATCATCCTATGTCATTTATGACCATGTTTCATCTATTTTGCTAAAGTTGATATCATGCATGTTTTGAGGCCTATAATGTAATATGCAAGTTTATGAACACATTTGTCTCATATGCCACCATGTTTAACTTGTGGCCCAAACCTTATTAATTATGTCATGCTTCTAAGTTTCCCCCTTTGAGATCTATTTGCGTTTATGCGAACTTACATGCGATGGGGTTACGTTATGGGTAAACTAGAATGACATAAAAACATGACTTGAAAAGATGACATGAAATATGACATGTGATTATGCTTGAAACATGAACATGAACTTGGACATGGCTTCTAGAAAACAT
The DNA here is from genome assembly GCA_030737875.1 of Allium sativum. Classification (NCBI taxonomy): domain Eukaryota; kingdom Viridiplantae; phylum Streptophyta; class Magnoliopsida; order Asparagales; family Amaryllidaceae; genus Allium; species Allium sativum. The sequence continues at coordinate 67,803,131 of CM060916.1, read as the reverse complement.
GAGAATGGCCAACTCGAGGTTGGGTTGAGTTTGTAGCATAAATCTACCCGGAACCGACCGGCTTAACTAGTGGCTACAAGCAATAGGACCCAATGTGAGTAGTTGGTCATGTCGCACTTGAAACTCGAGGTTAGACTAAGTTGTGGTGTAAAGCTACCCGGACCCGCCCGGCCTAACTAGTAACCACAACAAGGTCTAATGTGAGAGGTTGGGTGCATTAAATTAATTAATGTCACATGGTAGGGTTAAGTCATAGACCACTTGAATACTTAACCAAATAAACACGATGGGCTGATAGGGTTATGTCATGAACCTTGGGTACACTTAACCAACTTGATACTTGATTGGATAGGGTTAACCACGTTTAACCCGTTAGAAACCCTAGTTACGTGGTCCTTTTCACCAGTAACCCTCTTGGTTTTATCATGATACCCTAGGGACTAGGCTAGGGTGGGGCACGATTACTGGGCTGACATGTAAGCGACCAAAACGACGGCTGAGTAGGTGCGCCGGTGTAGGTTCAGGCGGAGTATGGTCGTGCACATAGTCCGGAGTTGAAAAAGCAGACACGGGCACCAGTAGGTTTAGACTATGCGTGCTTGATTTGTGTCCGTGGTTGGCACCCTAGGGCTTGATACACCCTAGGGTGGACCTAGCACAGTTTGACTACACTTCGTGATTGGGTCGTATGACACCGACACTTGACGAGTTAGGCTTTTAGAGAGCCGATCGACTAGACCGTGTTGTTGGACCTTGATTTAGGTCATCTCGTGGCATTGGGCTAAGATTGGGCCAAGGGATCACTTCTTGTTTGTACTTGACATGGGTTGGAATACTAATACACTTGGTGCAAAACTTAACATTGTATATGCGATGCCACACTTGATCTATCCTGTTAACTTTTCACCGTGCCAGTTATCATCCTATGTTTCACCTCTGTTTACATGCCAAGTTAACTTTATTAGTTTTTATACTAATAGTAGATAGGACTTACCAGTCTTTTGACTGACCCATTTTCTTTCCCCTCTTTTCTTTCGTTCCCCCCCCCCCCCCAGGTTTACAGGGTGGGAACACTAGCACCTAGCTTGGATCTTTAGCTGCTTTTCTGGATAGCTCATGTACGGTTTGGACTTGAGCTCGCTATGGCTTTATTCTACCTTGGGGATAGTTACTTTATGATTTTCTTTCCAGTTTTCAGTTTATGTTTTTAGACTTTGTTTATGGAAAATAATGACCAAGTACTTTGATGTAACTTGACTATGGTTTGGTAATGTTCGTTTGTATCCGCTGCTTTATTTTACTCTGTTTTTGCTTATATGTTCTGTCTTGTGATATCTGCATGCATGTTTACCTTGTTTAACGCCCCTCCAAAGCTAGTGTACTTGCAAGAGTGGCATTGGCGGAGGTGGGGAATTACATATATGAATTTCAACAGAAGATCGTGTAGTAGTGCGGGTATGATGGTTGTTATGTAATCTTGTTATCATGGACAAAAATTCTTCATGGGTTAGACCCCCTCCATTTTGCATTAGTAACAAATCTCTTTGATCAACTTTGGTATAGGATTTCACGAGTATAAGTAAGTCTTGAGGAGAGAATCATGTTGTAGTAGCACTGGAGCTACCATTACTTTGGTTGTGACGATTATGGTTAACCATTTGCCTCGCTATGTTGTTTCGTGAACGTGCTTTTGGATTATGAACTTCAACTACTCATTGAGTACTATGAATAATTTCATTTTTTAATGGTTCATCCACCTCTTCTACTTGTGTATCTAGAACGAATCCACCCTCTTTCTCATTCTCTTTGTTTCGTTTATACTCATCAAACATTTTATCCATGATTTCATCATTGATTTCCCAATCGTCCATTTACGCTACACAGAAACAAAAAACGTATTATTTATACAAAAAAGTACTTGAACACATAGAAGAAAAAAGAGTATTGGTTTCTTACCTTAATATCGTGGTTGATCTAGAACACACAAATTATAGTTATGGTTAGAGGAGGAAATATAAACTATTTAAATTAGTTGGTGTGATTGTTGAAGTCTTCCTATACCATATGTCATAGCTGTACCACAACTTGTCGCTTGTGATAAAGCTCTGTCATCAATAGTTGAGCGGCAGAATAGAGACATATGACATGACTACATTCTATCCCCAATAGTTGAGTTGCCATCGCTCTGCTGTATAACAATTGATGTTACTACACTCTGCAACACTTGGGCAACATGTTATAGCTTTTCCAACGAATAAAAACAACATGACTTGACAAGTCGTACTGATTAAAGATAACATGTTCACTGCTTTAATAAAGCAAAGAACGAAATCAGCGGACTTGGCAACCTTTAAGACCACCCAGTCCCTCTTCCTCTATTCAGCACTTTTGACTTCTTAGGTTTGTCAAATTACTCATTTTATATAGCTGTCATTTTTCAAGTAGTTCAAAATGTCTTCGTGGGAATTGGATGATGAAACCGTGGTCCAAATGTTCGATCAATATGAAAGAAATAGGCAACCAGTCGAGCTTGTGGCTGAAACACAATTGTAAGATCAAGTTGGAGCTGGAGAAGTGGAGTTTGAACTCTTCAGTGCCACGCAACCGAACTTTGTCGTCCCATATATTGGACCTGTTCAAAAAAGCCATAATGCTCGGCTAAGGGAAGTAATTGCTCAGGAGAACCCAGATAGGTCAAGCTTTAGCATGACGGGTGTTTAGTACTTTTCTACTGCAGAGTGGAATGTAATTTGGTTGTTTCTAAAGGACAAAGCAACACAAGTCGTCACTTTTACGGTTGCAGAACGTACATTACTGCATTTAACCGACATAGGTTGGAAGTTGTAATTTTTTCTTATGGATCGACCATTGATGGAGAGGGTGTCCAGTACGCTCTAGAGATGCAAACAAAGGTAAGTTGCTTCGAAAGGTTGAATGTTGCAGCAAAGGCTGAAATGTTGTATGGGTTTTACGGTTTGTCCCGAAACTAGGGTTTTAGTTAATTGGTACTATGTCTTAATTATATGTATTGTATTCCACGTTATGTCCTACTTTATCGTAGTTGTATGTTGGGTCGAACATTCAATGTATCATGTATATTGTATTTTGTTATATTGAATGAACTTTGTACGCAAGTTAAAAGGTATTGTATATTTGTATGAATGCAAGTCAGTTAAAAACTAGGGCCGTCTCCATTTAAATTAAACATTTCAATACACAAAGGAGTTAAAAATAGGGTCTTACTCATCCACTTGAGCATTATTGCTGACAAATGCTTTGGAAATCGCAGCACGTAGAGCAGAGTGGACACTACTGGAAAACATTCTAATTTCCTATGCAAAATTTCCTACGCCATAAGGCAGGGCACGGGAATGGCATAGGAAATTGGTAGGCAGAGTTCACGGCATAGGAAATGCGTCAACCATCTCTTATGTGTTACCTACACCTATAGAAGGCAAAGAAATATCATACGCCGTTTCCATGCCATTGTAGAATACATTTTAATTCCGTTCGCGAAATTTCCTACGCCATAGGGAGGGACGTAGGAATGGCGTGGGAAATTAGTAGGCAGAGTTCACGGCGTATGGAGGTGTCATTCATCTCTTATGTTTTACGATCCATGTAGAAGACGTAGAAATCTCTTATAATATTTCCATGCCGTTGTAGAAAATATTCTTATTTCATACGCGAAATTTCCAATGTCTTTCCTACGCCATAAGGTGGGGCGTAGAAATGACATAGGAAATTAATAGTTTCCTATGCCATATTTATGCCTGGTGAATTAACGACACTTTGGACGAACTGAAAGCAATCTGCATCATCACGTTATTATTAGTTTGAACCATTCAGATCGAAATATCCAACGCTCAGAGTTGGACATCTGCATGCGAAATAATCGGTCTCTTAAATTAGGAAAAGTGTGTTAACAACAATTCTAAAATGTAAATTACCATCATTTTGCTTCAACGCTTCTCTTTTATGCTTTCAATCTAGGGTTTCCGCCATGTCGACGATTTTGAACCCTAAGTACTTTTTCCTCGATCTACAGTCAATTTGTTTGTAATTGCTGGAAGAACCTCGATCTGATGATAGTAATCGCATCGGCTGTTAACCGCCCGCTACCACCTCGTCTAGTGCAACCATCAACATCGTGTTAATCCTTCAAGTATATTCATCCTTTTTCTATTTGTAAAATTATAATTTTATTGTCGATTCGATTTTCAATTTTGGTTCCACTTTTAATTCAAGGTCGAATTTTGTTTCATGTACTGTAAGTTGAAAATTTCGTTCTTGTACGAATTTTGATTCCAAATTTTGTTTGTCAATCAAATAATTCAAAGTTTTGTTTTGGGAATTTCTGCCATATCGATTTACAACATTCATCGAAATGTTTGCCTGATTGATTGTAGTTGTTAGTTTTGATTACATTAATTTTCGTTGCTTCTTATACAAAATTATTGTCATATTGAAAATCTTTTTAGGATTATTTTAAAATTTCTGCAATCATTGACACACAGAACTAAAAACAATCTTGGATTATTTTTTTAGGAATGTAAATAATGACGCAGTAAATTGTGTCATGCGGGTATTTCGCATGGAAATGATTATTTACTCTAGCATCACCATCGATATGCATAAATCTTCTATTTGACCGTTTAAGCGTTATCCATGTTCTTTGTTATCCCACAACGCAGAATTGGTTATTTCTTTCCAAAAAAGTTGGGAAAGAATTTTCATTAACATTTTTGGTCTTGTATATTTTGTATTATTTGTAGAGCTAAATCTCGTGGTTCTACTTCTAAAGCACTATAAATATTTCAAATGTGTTTGCATCCGATGTTCTACTTACAAATTATATCCCTTTGGTAAGTGAGGCATGTCAGTTGTAACTTGAAAGTGAAACCTTACTCATTATTAAATTAATTAAAGTTTGCACTTGTCGTGCAAACAGTCTAGTGCTCATGCTATTCAATTTTCAACAATGACATATATGTTTCTGGGGTTATGAGCTTAAAAAAATAATCCGTTGTTATCTGATTTGCTTGTTGTATGAAATTGTTGTTGGATCTTTCTTCAGTTTCTTCTCAAGTTCTTGTGATTATTTCCTGTCTCGATAATTGTTGTTATCGACTGGTATCACATTTTTTTCTTTCTTCAAAACAGGTTAATTCCATGACTTCTATTCACTACAACAGAACTAGTCATTTGTACCGGCATATAGCCGCTATTAAACAAGTACTATAGCGGTCCGAAAAGCGTTGTATATCGACATGTTATAAAAAAACAGTTCAATAATTATAACACAAAAACTGCCGCTATAAAGGGTGTGATTTTATAACGGCTATATGCCGATGTGATACGTAAGGATGGTAGCTCAGTATTCCTGCTATAAAACATGTCATTCTTCATGAAAATGACGAATTTCTCTAACACTGTATAACCACTATAAAATATTAATTCAATAGTGAATTTATCGCGCTATAAACCAATAGCACAACATTTCTAAATCCTTATACAGCCTGTATATGCCGCTATAAAATATGTAGATATAACTCAATCGATGATATCCTTTGCCAGCATGCTCCTATATTACATTATCTTTTATAACGCTTTTTAATATATTATAATAATAGCAATCAAATGAATCTTCACAATAATTTCAAAAGGAGTATATGACCCAAAAAATTATAATACTCAACAAATGTAACACATGTTCATGATAGCAAGATAAATGATCAACTAACAAAAAATAAGTTCAATACACATGTTTTCAATTTCATATTGATGTCAATTTGAGTTAACCAAAAATAAAACATAGTCCAAATTTAAAGTCTACAATAAAACCTCAACCAACTTCTCTTCTCCATCAAACTTCCACAGCCATGCTATCCAGTTGATCTCTACTCCACACATTCACTGTCCAGACGCACAAGTCAAAGACCATCACCATTGCACCATTGCATTATCACTGCATGTACATCCACATATGATCTGAAAGCATATTTAACTAGTTGGAATTACAACTTTATAAGGGAAAATAATATCATCCATATAATAACATTCCTTTCACTTGATGGAAAAGGTAAGTTAAAGACAAAGAACAAGATAAGGCAGGACAAGAGAGACTTGGATTTGTCGAACTGTACTAAAATTACACTCCGTTAGTTCTCTGGCTGAATTAGACAAATCCATTTCGTGACTAATTTAAGATATTTGATATGTATATAAAAATAAAAAGCCGATGTATATGGTTAGCTATCCTTGTTCTATCTATATATTTTTTGAGCATGTCGTAGTTAAATTCTTTTCTTGAATGTTCAAATATGCTTGGGCATTGTTCGCTACTTTACATTATATCAGATTCTTGGTTTGTGAGCTGTTTTGGTGGGATTTATCTTTGTTCTATGTTTTGTTTTCTATGAAGCAGAAATAATTCAATGCTGGAATTCTATTAAACTTAGTTTATTAACATTTATGATCGATTACTAATAATAATAATAATAATAATAAGTTTATTAACATTTATGATCGATTACTAATAAAAATAATAGTTGTAGCAGTAGCAGCAGCAGTAGTAGTAGAAATAGTAATTCTATTTAGCTCAACAGTGTTCTACAAATGACTGCATGTGACAGCCACCCCCACACCATCAGACATTTCCCCAAATTGCGTTGTGCCAATGCCCAACTAGCACGTAACGATCGTCAAAAGGGTTGAAATGATGAATCACTAAGGACCTGTAGTATATCTCACAACGCATTGAATAAAATATAATAATAACATAACTTGATATAAAACAGACGAAACAGTACATAAGCTGAAAACTAAACCATATCCAGCAGAGTAGCGGAATTCAAAACACATTTTCATCCAATTATTACAACTTTAAAATACTGTCTCTAAAGGAAATAAAATAGGTACACTACTAATGCCCAAATCAGTGAGTAGTAGCAACACAGGGAGAATATATAGAGTACGTGGAAGCCTCCTGCTCGTCTCTGGACAGCTACTCGTGCATAACCACCTAACATGTCTCTAGTTTGCTCATTTAGGAGCAGCCAAAGTAATAAGAATAGACATAAAACTCTAGGTCAGACGTAAGTCTAGTGTGAGCGATAGAAAATCTATATCACTAAATAAAGCAATAACAGGTATAAATAATCATACCTGAGCTGGACCTGCAACCAAAGAGTTTGCACAACACGATGTACAATACTCAAGGTAAACATTAACATAGAGTGTAAAATGGAAGTATGAGTGTCATGGTGATACAAACATCAAACATAGCTATTATCCTCACATCTCTCACTCAGTGCGCAAAGCGTACAATATCCATCGCTTTGATCACCAAATCCATTTGGGGCCATGATGGATTCCGAATCCATACAACTATTGCTATGACCACAATGCCCTGGTCTATAGTCAATAACCCTACCTAGTCCACATAGCCCTGGCTCAAGGTTATGGGCCAACCAGTCCACATAGCCACGGCTCTGGTTCTCCTAAATGCCCCCTCTCTCAATGGTAAACAAAAGTTATAGATATCGATAACCCCTTTGCATAGGCCCCGCAGCAAAGCCCAACTCTAGAAGTTAACTCATTGGTTCCCATTTGGATCGTGAACAATAACTTCTCATTTAGACTTCCTTTGCATCTCGGGCTTTTGGTCGGACAGGAATTTATCTTCGAAAGAGTTCCTAATCGTCGTCGCGTGGTAGAAGTTCGAATCCGGTTCGGTTTGGATTCATCATCTTGGTTTGGGTCGTGGTCCTCCACCGGGTCGTGTCGGTCGTGGATAATCCACCGGGTCGGGTCGGTCGTGGAAGCTCCACCGGGTTAGGTCGGTCGTGGATACTCCACTGGGACAGGTCGATCGTGGAAACATCTGTTTCGCGCGGGAGCTTCGGTTTGTGAGTGCCCAACTGTTCACGGTTCGAGCAACCAGCTCGTGAGGCTCGAGTGCGAGCGGGTCAGTCATGGTGGGAGCGAGCTGGTTCGGTTCGGGGGACCCGATCCAGTTTCCTGTACCTCCTTCCAACAAGCTGTTTACGCCACACGACGGTGTTTTCGACCATTCTAACTTTCCTATGCGATCACAAAGCATACCAAACAACACTAGTAACATGTAGAATCAACCAAAAACATTAAAACATCAATCACATGAGATATTTTAGATCAAACATACCCAAATCCATGGTTTTCCCCTTAATCCCCTAAATTCCAGGAATAGCAAACTTAATCCAAATTAACCTAAGTTCATATATGTGACATAAAATATGATTTCAGAATTTATGCATATTTTCCATAATTTTTAGATGTATAATTTCGCTAATTACCACTAATCACCCCTAATTAGCCATAATTAATGAATAAACATGCTAATCACTCACCTTAGCCAAAAATAAATGTTAGGTCTGATAATTTTACTGATTTGGCTCAGATCCCAATGTGGTGCAGCAGCTCTAACTCAAATTTTATGTTAATCCGGCTTGATTTGATGCAGATATGCTTAATTAGTGATTAGAAAGTGATTAGGGATAGATTTGGGAGATGGAAGCCATTATTGAGGTTAGAGGGAGGTTAGTGGCGGCTGGAAAAATGAAAGGAGATGATTCTCCAATCCCTTTCAGCCCTTCCATAATCCTAATCCCCAAATGGGTTATGAGCTTAGCTGTTAATCACCATATTAAGCTCGATTTGGTTATTTTCCGTCCTCCAAACCTTATTTCAGCCATATCCCCCAAACGGTATGTCTGTTTGATTAATGTGACCACTCTACAAAATGGGAAACCATCATTCGAATCCAATGGAAGTGGTTTCAGGTCAAAACTCCTTACCAATCAAAATTTATAGGCGAAACAAGATTCGTTAGGGTAAAACGGTCATTTAAAATTCGGCAAAAATCGTGAATGTGGGAAATGACCCCAATAGTTGTTTCCCAAAGTTTCACGACCATATGACTTCGTATGAAAATAAAAATAAATATTCTACGATCCTCCGATACGTAGAATGCGGGTCGTTACACTCTCTCGCCCATAACAAATTTCACCCCCGAAATTCCTTAACCAAGTAAACATACAATGGTGCCTCGCATGCCTATCATCCATTTACAAACAATCAAACATACATAATAACACAACAAGCCTATCCTAGCATGCGGTTTACTAACAAGGGAATAACTATATCGCGATTAAAATCTTACCATGTAAAGAGCTCTGGATATGACTTCCTTATGCTCTCCTCGGTTTCCCAGGTACAGCCATTCTCGTTATCACCCCACGGGACCTTAACCAGTTATCGTGTCCGACAATACGAACCGGTCTGCGATTTCCAACTGCCTCGGGTTCTATCTCGATATCATCCAACTGATCTGGTGAAATAGTCATATCAGAATCGTGCACGAACTTCCTTAACTGAGAAACATGGAATACGTTGTGCACTCCTGTCATCTTGTCAGGTAATCCAACTTTATACGCTAAATTCCCAACTTGTTCGAGAACTGGAAATGGACCAACAAACCTTGGTCCTAATTTACCTCTCCTACCAAACCGAATCCCACTCTTTAACGGAGAAATCTTTACGAATACCAAGTCGCCAACGGAGAATTTCAAATCTCTTCGTCTTTTGTCAACATAACTCTTCTGCCTATCTTGGGCAGCCTTCATTCGCTGTTGAATAACCTTGATCTTATGTGAAGTTTCTGTTATTACATCTGGTCAAACACAAATTTCTCATCGGTTTCAAACTGACATGATGGTGAGTTGCACGGTCTTCCATACAAAGCTTCAAATGGAGTCATACCAATACTGGACTGATAACTATTATTATATGCGAACTCAACCCAACCAGATGCAAATGGTCATCCCATGACCCTCCAAAATTCAATATGCAAGCTCTCAAGAGATCCTCTAATACACGATTCACCCTCTCTATTTCACCGCCAGTTTGGGGATGGTACGCGGTATTGAGATGTAATTCTAACCCTGAAGCCTCTTGTAAGCTCTTCCAAAACCCACTAGTAAATAATGGATCTCGGTCACTCACAATACCTTTAGGTACTCCATGAAATCTCACTACCCACTTCATATATAGTTTCGCTAACTTAACTGCCATTCTATTCGACTTGACCAGTATAAACCTTGCATTTTTCGTCAGTCAATCCACAATCACCCAAATACCATCATAACCTGATCTAGTCCTTGGTAAACCATCAATGAAATCCATTGAGACTTGTTCCCATTTCATTTGGGAATTTCTAACGGTTGAAACAAACCACTAGTCTTCTTTTGCTCGGCTTTAACTAACTGGCGGTTCATGCACTTGGATATAAACTTCCCAACATCTCTCTTCATCCCTTCCTGGTAGTAGGTCTGCTTCATGTCTCGATACATTTTGTTACCACCAGGATGTATAGTCCGTTTCGAGTGATGACACTCTCTAAGCACTTCATCTCTCAATCCATTAACATTGGGTACAACCAGTCTCTCATTCTTTCAAAGCCACCCTTCTCGATCAAGTCCATACATGTTCATCTCCTCACCGTCGATACCATCTTTACCTTGGAGATGATTTCCTATAGGTTAAGATCGACCCTCTGACTGGAACTGATCCGCTCAATCAAAGTGGGTCTGATCGTCAAACTTGCTAACATCTCTGGATCTAATTCACACTTAGGTATGAAATCATATACTACGATATACTCCATTTGCTTCCATTCAAGAAACATAGCCCCCAAATTGGCATGTCTTCTACTTAATGCATCAGCTACTGTATTTCCCTTCCCGGGTGTGTATGCGATATTGAAATCATGTGAAGCTAAGAACTCTACCATCTCTTCCAACGAAGGTTTACATCGTTTTGAGAGAAAAGATATTTTAATGACTTATGATCGGTAAACAACTCGAATCTTTCTCCCAAGAGATAGTGTCTCCACATCTTCAACGCGAACACGATCGCTGCCAATTCCAAGTCATGGGTAGGATATCTTTTCTCATGTGGTTTCAGTTGCCGACTAGCATAAGCTACAACCTTACCTCCTTACATCAGTACAACACCTAGTCAGGTACGACAAGCATCCGTGTATGCCATCATCTCTTCGTTCCTGTTAGGAATAACTAACACTGGTGCACACGTTAACTTCTCCTTTAGACTTTTAAATGCATTCTCACACCTTTCATCCCAAGCAAAAGCTTGATTCTTCTTGGTCAACTGAGTTAACGGTGCCGCTGTCTTGGAGAAGTCTTGAATAAACTTACAATAATATCCAGCTAATCCCAAGAAACTTCTCACGTCCGTTGCATTCTAGGGCGTAGACCAATCTTGCACCGTAGCCACCTTCGCAGGATCCACGACAATACCATTCTCTGAAACAACATGATCCAAGAATCTCACTTCCCTCCTCCAGAAGTGACACTTAGAAAATTTTGCTTTCAACTAGTGTTTCCTCAACACCTCCATCACTGTCCTAAAATGTTCCTTGTGTTCTTCCTCTATCCTCGAGTAAATCAAGATATCGTCCACGAACACAAGAACAAACTTATTTAGCTGATCTCTGAAAACCCTATTCATAAGATCCACAAAATATGCAGGTGCATTGGTCAACCCGAATTGCACGACCAACCACTCATAGAATCCAGACAACATCCAGAATGTTGTTTTCGGTATACTCTCAGTTGCTACTAGGTGATGATGAAATCCTGTCGCGAGATCCAACTGGGAGAACACTCTTGCTGCATTTAGTTGATCAAACAAATCATCTCTCTGTGGAAGAGGATACTTATTCTTCCTAGTCACCTTGTTCAACTCGCGGTGGTCCACACATAAGCGAAGGGAACCATCGGCCTTAGTAGCAAAAACAACTGGTGCTCCCCAATCAGAAACACTTCTTCGGATAAATCCTTTCCTGAAAAGATCGACTACGTGTACTTCGAGCTCTCGGTACTCTCTTGGCACCATACGATGAAGAGGCATCACTATAGGTATGACATCTTTCACTAAATCAATCCGAAACTCGATCTCCCAGTGTGGTGGAGGTCCGGTCACTTCCCGAAGATGTCCGGATACTCGCCAACAATAGGTACATCTGACAACTCATCATGCGAGATGTCGAGGTAATTTAGAAAACAAGCCATCATCCCATCACTAGGTAGGCAACCCAATACCACCCTTCGCCCATCATCCGCTCTAATGGTCACCAAAGACCCCTCACAGTCTACCACCACCCCATACCTTTGGAGCCAATCAACTCCCAAATTAATGCCAAATCCAGTAAACCGAAAACAAATCAATCACAAGCAAACATACATCCATGACTCAATAAGACCAAATTACGACAAATCATACTAAGGCTAGTCGAACCACCGACTGGGTTCGTCACAACTAGAGGTCTATCGACAATCCCGGGTTTCAATTCCAACTTATCTACCAGGTAACTAGATACGAAGGTATGGGAAACCCCGCTATCAAACAATACTCGAACAGGAACATCATAAATGAAAATCATACCTTGAATTTTCCTTCTCCGCCGCAGTTGGGGCATTCGACGAAGAAGTAACAACGTCAATAGCATATGCTTTCATGATCTACTTCTCCTTAGGGGGTTGCGGACATTCATTCTTGAGATGTCACACTTGGCCACAGTTGAAGCACTTCCTTTCTCCTTGCTTTGCTCGACAATCTCTGGCATAGTGGCCCTTCTTGCCATAGCTAAAGCACTCGATATCTTTCTTATAATTCTTTTTCTGACCATCATTGGTTTGGTTTTGTTTCCTCTTATTCTGGGAATTCTTCTTGCCTTCACCGCTTGCCTGCGGTCTTGGCTCTTCTGCAGATGCAATAGCAACCTCGGACTTCGACTTAGGGTAAAGGCTCTATGATCTTAATGCCTTCCCTATAATAGATTCGAAAGTCTCATCAATATGGTTTATAAGTCTTTCCCCCAAAGTACCCATCTAGGACCGTTATGAACTTCTCATTCTTCTTCTCGGCAGTATCAATAAGAGATAATCCATATTTCGATAAGGTATCGAATTCAACAATATATTCCAAAACTACCATACCATTCTGCTTAAGCTTTAAAAACTCCTAAACAATTCTGATTTCTGAGCAGCTGGAATAAACTTGTCACTAAAGCGAGTCTTAAACTGATCCCAAGTAACTTGATCCTCGGGAGTAGCCGCTTTAATAGCATTCCACCAATTCATTTCCCATCCTTGAAGCTGACGCGATGCTAGCTTTCTCTTCATTGCATCATCGATCTCCAAATTCTCGAAGATGCGCTCACAGCTATCAAGCCAATCCTGAACCTCCGTAGTCGATTCTGCTCCATGGAACGACTTCCCACCAAGACTAGTATAATCCTTATTAAGCTTGGCAAAGTCGGCTCTAGGCGCCTGCACTACTGCACCACCACCATTAGCAGCATTAAGAACTACTCCCTGAGCATCCCTAAGCATCACTTGCATGAGGGAAGTAAACATCATCCTTATATCAGGGACATTCCCACTGTTGGCTCCTGAACCCATACTCCTCGTACTTCGGCTCATCGTTCAATCTATAAAGAGAAAATGATTAACCATCCCCTTAATGGTGCCCATGCAGTGCGAATTCATCCTTAGATATACTAATAGTATATGTGTATATAGTTTTTGAAAACCAAAATATCACAAATACACGCTCTCATATATGTATACTATCTCCCTCTAGTGTCTTCCCCTGGGTTAAACTACGCAACCTGGCTCTGATACCAAGTGTGACGGCCGCCCCACTCCATCAGACATTTCCCCAAATCGCGTTGTGCCAATGCCCGACTAGCACGGAACGATTGTCAAAAGGGTTGAAATGATGAATCACTAAGGACCTGTAGCATATATCACAACGCATGGAATAAAATATAATAATAACATAACTTGATATAAAACAGACAAGACGGTACATAAGCTGAAAGTTAAACCATATCCATCAGAGTAGCAGAATTCAAAACACGGTTTCATCCAATTATTACAACTTTAAAATATGCTCTCTAAAGGAAATAAAAGAGTTACACTACAAATGCCCAAAGCAGTGACCAGCAACAACACATGGAGAATATATAGAGTACGTGGAAGCCTCCTGCTCGTCTCCGGACAGCTACTCGTGCATAACACCTAACCTGCCTCTAGTCTTCTCATTTAGGAGCACCTAGAGTAATAAGAAGAGACATAAAACTCCAGGTCAAATGTAAGTCTGGTGTGAGCGATGGCAAATCTATATCACTAAATAAAGCAATAACAGGTATAAATAATCATACCTGACCTGGACCTGCAACCAAATAGTTAGCACAACACGATGTACAATACTCTAAGGTAAACACTAACATAGAGTGTAAAATGGAAGTGTGAGTGTCATGTGATAGCAAACATCAAACATAGAAATTATCTTCACATCTCCCACTCAGTGCGTAAAGCGTACGATATCCATCGCTTTGATCACCGAATCTATTTGGGGCCATGATGGAGTCCAACTCTCTACAACTATTGCTATGACTGCACTGCCCTGGTCTATAGTCAATAACCCTACCCAGTCCACACAGCCTTGGCTCTAGGTTATGGGCCAACCAGTCCACACAGCCCTGGCTCTGGTTCGTCTACATGCCCCCTCTCTCAATGGTAAACCAAAGTTATAAATATCGATAACCCCTTTGTGCACATACCACAGCAAAGCCCAACTCTAGAAGTTAACTCGTTGGTTCCCATCTGGATCCTGAACAATAACTTCTCATTTGGACTTCCTTTGCATCTCGGATTTTTGGTTGGATTGGAATATATCTTTGGAAGAGTTCACGATCATCGTCGCGGTGTAAAAGTTTGAATCCTGTTTGGTTCAAAGTCATCATTCGGGTTCGGGTCGTGGTCCTCAATTAGGTCGGGTCTGTCGTGGATACTCCACCGGGTCGGGTGGGTCGTGGATGCTCCACCGGGTCAGGTCGGTCGTGGCAACATCGGTTCGCGTGGGTGCTTCGGTTTGTGGGTGCCCAACTGTTCACAGTTCGAGCAAGCAGCTGGTAAGGCTCGAGTGCGAGCGGGTAAATCATGGTGGGCGCGAGCAGGTTCGGTTCGGGGGACCCGATCCGGTTTCCTGCACCTCCTTTCAACAAGCTGTTTACGCCACACGATGGCGTTTTCGACCATTCTAACTTGCCTATGCAATCAAAAAGCTTACCAAACAGTAGTAGTAACATGTAGAATCAACCAAAAACATTAAAACATCAATCACATGAGTTATTTTAGATCAAACATACCCAAATCCCTGGTTTTCCCCTTAATCCCCTAAATTCTGGGATTAGCAAACATAATCCAAATTAATCCAAGTCATATATGTGACATAAAATATGATTTCAGAATTTATGCATATTTTTCCATAATTTTTAGATGTATATTTTCGCTAAATACCACTAATCACCCCTAATTAGCTATAATTAGTGAATAAACATGCTAATCACTCATCTTAGCCAAAAACAAATGTTAGATCTGAAACTTTTACTGATTTGGCTCAGATCCCAATGTAGTGCAACATCTCTAACTTTAATTTGATGTTAATCCGGCTTGATTTGATGTAGATTTGCTTAATTAGTGATTAGAAAGTGATTAGGGATAGATTTGGGAGATGGAAGCCATTACTGAGGTTAGAAGGAGGTTAGTGGCTGCTGGAAAAATGAAAGGAGATGATTCTCCAATCCCTTTCATCCCTCCCATAACCCTTATCCCGAAATGGGTTATGGGCTTAGCTACTAATCACCCTATTAAGCCCGATTAGGCTGTATTCCATCCTCCAAACCTTATTTCAGCCGTATCCCCCAAACGGTAAGTCCGTTTGATTAATGTGACCACTCTACGGAATGAGAAATCACCATCTAAATCCATTGGAAATGGTTTATCATCAAAAATCGTTACCAATCAAAAGTTGTAGGCGAAACAAGATTCACCAAGGGAAAAAATGGTCATTTGAAATTCAGCAAAAATCGTGAATGTGGGAAATGACCCCATAGTCGTTTCCCAAAGTTACACGATCATATGACTTCGTATGAAAATAAAAATAAATATTCTACGATCTCCGATACGTAGAATGCGGGTCGTTACACTGCACATAGTTGAATATCTCATCTAAAATTTGAGCTTTTCTAGTAGCCTAATAAAAATCAGTGCGAGGTAAGAATGCAAGATTCGTATACATAAATTTCTTAAATTTAAGAAAACTTGCATTTTTCACATAAATCTTAGTAGTAGTAATGCAAGACTCCATAAGAGTGTTTCTTGTAAATCCAAATGATAAATTATTACAATGTGGATTAATCAAGAGAATAATACAAGTATTTGAAGCGAAAACAAGATGCAACTTTTCCATCTATTAAGACTGCACCAGCCCATATTACTCATACTGCACAAGTAGTTTTCCTATTGCCATTAAATATTTATTAACAGAAGAAAAGTTTCTGAATATCATGATACTTTAAAATATAAAAGAGTAGGGTTAACCAAATTATTACTGTAAAAGAATAGACAATTATAGGACTTTACTTCTTCAGAATTGAGCATGACTCAGTTTAGCTCAGTTCAAGGGAAGAAGAGGGAAATTTTTTCTCCAGAATTGAGCATGACTCAGTTTAGCTCAAAAGTTTAAACCAAGCATCTAATTTTTGATTAAAAAGTGAGATCGGTTTAATTTTTATTCGTATGAGCAAATGCCCAGTTTGTCAAAAACAAAACTGAGTGCTTGGTTTTGACACAAAACAGGCTTAATTTTGATTCAAAATCACTTTTATGTGCCACTTGAATGTGTCATTATCCTTCTTCAAATTAGCATAGCTACTAATGCATAACTATTATTTGTTCCTAACTTGAGGTTAGAGCTTCTTAGCAGCCAAAAGAAATGTGTAAAAACTAAAATTAAAACATTAAAGACCGTTGATTTGGAGTTGTGGTTTGTGATGAAATAAAAGATACAACTAATATGTAAAAGAATCCAACAAATAGAAATTGAGCTAAATAAATAACAAAGGTTAGATTTTTAGTTTCGACACGGAACATCAGGATAAAAGTTGAATTTTGGTTCTTTAGGATGAGAATATTTGATCTATTTCTATGGTCCACAATAGCAATCGATAAATCGCTTGCTTAACCAAAACAAATTGGCTTTGGAATTCTACTGCACTTTCATATATAGTGATAATCAACCAGAAACAAGAACAAAATTGCGACACCATATCAAATAACATAAAATATTTAAAGTTTCATGGTTACTAGCAGGTGATTTCAATGTTGTTCTGTCTTGTAAAGTCAAAATTAACAATGTCAACTGAAGCCCCAATCCAAACAATGATTTTGTTGAATGTATTGAAGCAACAAGTCGCTTTAAACCACCTAGCATAAAAATTAATATACTTGACAAATAAGGAGTGGCTAGACAAATTCTCTAGTTTTTTGGACAACTTTGCCAATTATTCTACCAGCGACCATACACCTATCATTATTTTTATTTGGCTACCCCTGAAATATTACGACAAAGGTATCCTCTTATGAAATAACAGCCCATGGCATTAAAAAGTAGAATATCATGGCCTAGTCGGTCTAGAATAGGAAAGTGTGTACCATGGGAATCCCCCATTGTTCAACCAATGTCAAAACTAAAGAACGTAAAAGAGAGAGCCTGTGAAGCAAAGAACTTGATAATAAGACGGAATCTGCTAGGGTTCTTAGGATGGAATTGAATGTTATCCATTTAAGTTTAATAAAACAACCTAATAACATTTTATTCTAGATCTCTATTAGCAAAAATATGACCAGCGATCCAAGACTTCAAATAAGATGTCCATAAAAAATTACAATGCTAAATAAATTAAGTGTCTAACAAAAGGATATAAAACATCACAATGTTTCTATTCCCAGCTTTCCACCAAGAAACAAGAACATCAAGTAGCATGACAGTGGATTAGCATGAAAATGGGATGAATGCAAACAAAAATTTAGACTGAGAAGCCCTATATTACTTTTTAAGTTTATTTTGTTCTTCATCTTTAAACAATAATATTGCACAATCCGCTTTATAAAACACTTTTACAGAACATGCTAGGAAATCGATGGGAATGCCTTTTGAAATGGTAGAGGAAAAAGAAGCTCTATTGCTAGACATAAGGCAGATGACATTCAAACATAGGAATTTTTTAACATGGGCGCATGAAGCATCATATCACATGTTTTCAAAGAACTACCTATCCAAGAAGTATTTCAGGGACAACTAAGAATATTCTGAGAACATAATGTTCTAGATTTCTTTCTCATTATTTACTGATGACTTGTTTACTTACAAGCTATACCTTATAAATTGATGCAAAACATAATAACCGTATCCAAAATACTGGTAGTGAAGAGTTGAATGATACTCGGATTAAATATTAAGTTATGTACACTTCATACTCAATGCATATAGCAAATTTGTGCTACCAGTGTATATAAGACAGTAGGTTTAGTGCTTGCATAAAAAAGTTTAGACTAGCTAATGATAAGTGATATGTGTAGGTTACCTAAAAACAACATGGGTGCTGCAGTCACACACTTCCCTTGCTCCCTCTTGATGCAAAAGGGAATCTCCTTTTGCAATAGTTCCTGCAGTATCTATCATGGCATCGACCATACTAGCAACTTTTTCTTTAACATCACCAATTAAGTTCAATCACTTCAGCAACATTGTGTCCTTGACGCCTTTTATCTACAATGGCAAGAGGAGCATCAGATAATGTTTTTGCAAAAGCACGTGCTCTCGCCACACCTCCAACATCTGGAGAAACAATTACCACATCGTCTTAGCATATGGTTTTTCTTACAATTGAGTTTATATATTTGGAACCGATTCATTTACTTGACAATTATTTTATATATTGAGCGCGGTTCACGATTCGTGCTTTCTGTTTTGTTTTTTTATATTTTTATCCATGAATGTTTATTCTTGTAAACTCTTTTCTTCTTATCAATTAACAATTAGTTATAAATATCGTTCCTTTTGCAGTTTGCAGGTTTTTTCTGAAGGTCAATTATAAACTCTTTTATGTTATTTATAACTTCTTGTTGCAATTTGAGGCCTTTTAACAATACGGTATTATTCAAATTGGGAAGTAAATCAACACTGACGGTAAGTAATTCAAAATACACATTCTCTCACTCTCTTATAATAATTCAACAAAATAAAATCTACATACAAGACTCCACACCCTTCAATTTTAATCCAAAAGACATTCATAATTCACTCTTCAGAAAATACATTACCTCACTCATAATGCATTTGATATAGTTTCTTGATTTTCCAAGGCAATAAAAAAGTATTGTCATCAATGTTTTCCTTAGTTGAAGTTATTTGAATATTTAAAATACTCCTTTTTGAACCTAAGTTCAAATACGTTAAAACATTCCGAAATTTCCATATTATACTTTCTTAAAATATCATATATATGTCAAAAGAATTTATAAAACTTCAATAAATTCAAAATTTTGTAACTTTAATTTTAAATGAATTTTAAATAAAATAGACAATGGAACCACAGTATCTTTGAACTTTCATAATCTCTTGGTAAACTCAAATAGAGGGAAAAAAATAAGATATCAGATTTTTGAGTTAATAAAAGGCCTATTCAGCGAGAGACGTTCCATATTGCGTCCATGGTTACATAACTGTTTATTATGATAAACATAAGATAATTTAGCTTGTCTAAAGTGTTCTTGAAGCTTGTTACACTATCAATTTCTAAACTGATGTGTGTTCTAACATAATGCATGTTATAAAAGATGAAAATTTGTGTAGACACATTTTCATTTTTTCAACGAAGATTATACAGCTGCCTTTTTAACTCAAGTAGGAAACAACCTTCGTGTAAAAGATCAAATTTTACCTAGAATAAGATGAATCCTGTTGACCCAACCTGCTTGCTGTGCTTATGAGACCCAGTCTCATCCAATATATATGATACTACCATATCTACATCCTTTCGCCCTTCACTGCAAAAATACACATGAAAACAGTTTTTGTTGAAGATTCAGTGCAAAAATTTAAGGACAATGGAAAATTGTAAACTACAAAGAGGGTTTCAAAATGTAAAAAATTTACTAACAAAAGAGAGGCTTTAACATTGTCGACTAATATACGCTACGCATGCTTTCGACAAGGATAACTATTTCTCGCTTACAAAAATTCGCAGCAAAGAACGCCAGTGCCAAAGATCTGAAAGATTTTGGATATTTCCGCTGTCAGGTATTAATCTGGCATTGTTCTAGCAAATAAGAGAAAAATATTTTAATTCCAATACTTCTCAAAATAAACTAAAAATAATACATGAGTCCAAATAAACTTTCCAATATAAATACAAGGAAGATCACATCCCATTGTAACAGCAAGGAATGCTCAAGTATTGTGAATGGAAATGCAGCTAAATTACACCTAGAATAAGCTCAAAATAATATTAAGTCGATGGAAAAATGAACTACACTGCATATACCCGACCATTTGGTTGAGAATGAAGTAACACTTGAAGAAGATGCTTTGGTTATTAACCCGACCATAACTCTAAAAGAGGATGCTTTGGTTGTTAACCCAACCACGGAAAATGATGCTTTTTCATGCAAGAACATGTGTAAAGAAGTTACTGAGGGCGACCGCACATCTCTAGACCTTAGTGATCTCATTGTTTTGGTCAAGACGGTATTGCACGGCGTTGTCTCATCGACTTTCTGATTCATATTTATATTTTCGAAAAAGAACACCTTGCTAACATTATTTTGTTATTCAGTTGGTTGGCGATGGTAAAATTGTTGTTAGTGGCGCTGCTGCGGAAATAGGCATTTCTTCGGCCACATTGGAAGTAGTCTTAAATGTACACTTGAGTTCGTTTTATCCCAGTTTATCAGAAAATTTTCCTTATATATTTTTGTATAAATGTATACATATTTTAAAAAAAAGCGATTTACATTTGGCCAGGTAACATATCATCCTTTTCACTGGAGTTGGGAGTGAAGTTTACTACATTGGTTCAGAAGTTGTCACAAGCATGCATTACAATGCCACAAATGAAAATTAGAAAGGCGATTTACATTTGGCCAGATAACATATCATCCTTTCACTGGAGTTGGGAGTGAAGTTTACTACATTGGTTCAGAAGTTGTCACAAGCATGCATTACAATGCCACAAATGAAAATTAGAAAGGGTTATTCAATATTAGCACTTACAGATGCTATAAATTCAGGCTTTCAGGAAGCTTTAGATCAACTAGCTCAAATGATTTTGTTAGGTTACTGCCAACTAAGATGGAGGATGATAAAATAGCATGCTTTGCTGAACAAGGGAGGAAGGACACTAAAAAGGAATTAGTAGATGAAAGTAGTGAAATCACAGGATGTCACATGACTCACATCGATGATAAAAATCAAAACACTGTGGTTGGCCGTATATTTCATCATCACGGTCAACGTGAGGATCTGTTGGAAATTTTATGTGAATTATTAAAATATTGAGATAAGTGTATGAATGGCTCCCTTTTGTGAATAGTCCCACATCATGGGATTAAAAGAAAGATGCAAGTATTTATACTTGTTTCTAAGAAGTCATGTTGGGGCCTTGGGCTCCCAATGCATGCTTTGTTGTGAGGAGGGAGACCATGCATCATGACCACCACACACGCTCGACCGACTCGACCCGACCCGGCCCGGCTCGGTTCGGTTCGGGCTTGGGCCTTGGCTATGTGGTGTAGACACTTATATTTTTGGTCCAGAAAACACTGCATTTTTCGAACTATTTTTTAAATACGAGATATATTTCTGAGCCGACTTTTATTTGAAGCGGCAAGCTATTGACTCGGTATTTTAGCAGATTTATCTACTGGTCAGAATATTTTAGAAGATTTATCTACTGCCCAGAATTTTCGTTCAGCCCTAATCCCTATCTATATATTATCTTCAGTTGTAGACGAAAAAAAAACACTATTTCAGTTTCAGCGGTAAACTATTGACTCAGTATTTTGGCAGCCTTCGATATGCCACTGATTGTATTAGACCCGACATTGCCGATGTGTTGGGATATTATGTAGGTTTATCAGTAGATCTAGTAAAGAGCATTAACATGCTAATGAGAGGGTTATGAGATACCTATAATAAACTATGAACCTTGGATTACATTATAAAAAGTTTTCAGTTGTACTTGAAGGATACTCTGATATAGACTGAAATACTTTATCAGATGATTCTAAAGGACAAGTGGCTATATATATTTAGCGTCGCTGAAGAAGTTGTCTCTTGAAAACACAAGAAACAGACTATTTCGACTCAGTCTCCTATAGAGAATGAGATAATAGCACTAGCTACAACTAGTTAAGAAGCAGAGAACTAAAGAAGTCTGCTAGTTGAGATCCCTATATGAGAAAAATAGACACTAGTGGTGTAATCGATTGTGATAGTTCCGCGGCTATTGCAAAAAGTATAGAACCGTTATAACAACGGTAGAAAACGACGTCGTAAGCACAATACTGTAAAAGAACATCACATATATAGTGATGAAAAATTTGACGACTATTGAAAGAAAAACAGAACCGATATTACAACGGTAAGAAATGACAGTCGTATGCACAGTATTGTTAGAGAACATCACATATAAGGTGATGATAATTTGGCAGAACCTTTGACGAAAGGACTGTCCAGAAAGAAAGTCCTTAATAATTCTAAAAGAATGGGACCATTGCCCTGTGATTGTGGAATCACGCACAAGGTAACCCGACCTAAATGACTGGAGATTCCAAGAACTAGGTTCAATGGGTAAAAACAAGTTGTGTATTGATAGTAGATGAACATGCTAAATTTTAGATTAAGAAGCATGTATTCCTGAAGTGATTAGAGGATGAGTTAAAAACTCTTAACGAGATCTATACTCTATTTGGAGTGGAGTACCTACCTTCAGGACTGCTCTTGATAGACTCACGTTTGTGAATGTGGAAATGTGGCCGTTTCCTATGAAGTTTTGGGCAAAACTTCTAGAGCGTTCACAAAACTAGGATAGACGTGCATGGCCATAAATGCACGGGCTTATTTGATTGCACTATAGAAAAGATTGTGTGTGGTTTGATGTCAGGAATAGAGTTCAAGACTACGTGTCACTCTAGTAAAACCTGAATCTTATTCACTATGCAAAGGTTCAAGTCGGATGACATCTTTTTTTATGCATAGTCTTATGTCTTTTTAGAAAATGCTCGATAATATTTTAAAAATTCAAGTGGGGGTTTGTTGAAAATTTTATGTGAATTATTAAAATATTGAGATAAGTGTATGAATGACTCCCTTTTATGAATAGTCCCACATCATGGGATTATAAGAAAGATGCAAGTATTTATACTTGTTTCTTAGAAGTCATGTTGGGGCCTTGGGCTCCCAATGCATGCTTTGTTGTGAGGAGGGAGACCATGCATCATGACCACCACACACGCGCGTGGTGTAGACACTTATATTTTTGGTCCAGAAAACACTGCGTTTTTCGAACTATTTTTTAAATATGAGATATATTTTTGAGCCGACTTTCATTTGAAGCGGTAAACTATTGACTCGGTATTTTAGCAGATTTATCTACTGCCCAGTATTTTCGTTAAGCCCTAATCCCCATCTATATACTATCTTCAGTTGTAGACGGAAAAAAAAAACAGTTTTTACCTCCGCCATTAAAATATTCTTTCTGAAATTTTCGAGCAGTATTTTTGTTTTCGAAAGTGCAAATCTGCACTGATTTGTTGTGCAAAGCAAATCAGTTATTATTTCAGAGGTTGTTTTATCCTAGAGGCGGCGGCGAAAGTACGAACTGGTTTTGCACCACCGGCCAGATCGCCGAATCTTCTTCAAGAAAGCGACCTAGTCCGCGACTCAGCCATTGTTTGACAACAATTTGAAGACGAATTATCAAACAATGGCTTAGACTCAATTCCGCACGACGTTGCTTCTGCTTTCCAGATCTGATCTTTCACGAGCTACAAGAAAACGCAAATGATGACAGCAGTGATTCGGAGAATCGATCAACTGTAGAAAACATAATACAGCCTCTCAGAAATATGGGATTTGCGATTTGGTTTCTCCCTCATACTTTTGACTGAAGCAAACAGAAACTCTCGTCATGGCGGAAACAAGAAATCGAAAGCAACTAAAGCACAACCTAATAATCAGCAGCAAAAATGGCCACGTTCAGTCATTCAAATTCCCCAAATTGCTGGACCTAAACGTAAATTGGGACAAGGATCAATTATGTAATGTCTTGCACTGGATTCGGCAAGGGCTGCGAATTTTAATTGAATTAATTTGGGGTGCTATTCCTCTAATTGAAGCGATCTGGATCGTCTTTAGCTGGCACAGTCGACGGTTTTTGATTATCAAAGGGACAACTTTGATTTCTCCTTATGCTGGAGGATTGCTTGGCACAAAAGAGAAAGTTCTACCTAAACGAAGTCGAGCTGATGTGCTGGGCTTGAGCACTGACTAATTGCATGTGTGGTTAAAAGTAAGAATAGAAAATCATGATGCTGAAACAAGTAAACTGAATTTGCATGTATTTGGAGTATTGAAGGATGAAATACGAGGAGCAATGCTTCATCATGAGAGCATATTCAAGCTTCAGATCCGTGAGCTACATAGTTTATATTGGAAGAGAATGCATCTCATGGCGAAGGTATGCTTATGACTTTTACAGTAGTTAATTAAAGTTTCATTGCATGAATGTGTAGCTTATTTAGGCTAACATATGTATTACCCCATTAGAACATGCAAATGAATATTGCATGACAGAATATAGCGTAAAGAATGCACATGCAGATTTTGATTTTCTGACTTAGATCAAGATTGAGTTCTAAGTATTTATTAAGATTGATAATTAAAAATGCAAAAAATGATATTTTCTGTAATTAACTTTTGTTAGTCTCTGGGTTTACGTATATTTTTCTGTAAGAAAAATATAAAATTTTCAAATATATTGACATTTAAAATAGTAAGCATCCACAACCGATCAGTAAATAAGAGAATGGAATCCGGAAGGAAACCATAAATGATAGTAGCAACCAACCCAAATGAATGATTCTGGACAGTTATTCTATATTACAACTGTAGAAAACCAGATCATATGTCACGAAAGTGTCGGAACAGGCCAGACCCTGCACCGCAGGCAAACCTGACCGAGGAGCCTCTAATGGTTATGATTACTGAGATTCACCTTGTTGGTGAATCAGAGGGTTGGTTGGCAGACATCGGTGTTTCTCGCCATGTTTGCTATGATCGTGATATATTCACAATATACACGGTTGCTGACGATCAGAAAGTGTGTTGTGAGATCATCACACCACTTAAGCTGTAGAGACTGGTAATAATGAAAATAAAGCATATGATTGGAAAGACATTGATTCTTAAAAATTTGATGCATTTGATATGTTTGAAACATTAAAAATAGAAATCAAGCAAATAAGAAAAATTAAGAGACTACATAGTGATAGAGGAACATAATACGAATCAAATTCTATTCTGGATTTTTTATGTGATATATTGTACATAAGAGAGTTGCACCCTAGTCACCTGATATGAACGGTAAAGCTGAAAAAATAGGATCTTTACCGAATTAGTAATTGACATTTTATTAAATTTTGGTGCAGCAAAACATTAGTGGGGGGATATTTTATAGACTGTATGTTATGTTCTGAATAGTATCCCCAAATCTAAGAATAAAATTTCACCTTATGAAATTTTAAAGAATTATAAATCTGATGTGTAATACATTAGAACTTGGGGTTGTCTATCATATGTTCGCATTTCAGACCCTAAGAGAATAAAATTGGCAAATAGATGATACGAATGTGTATTTATAGGCTATGCTGTTAATAGCAAGGCATACAAAATTTATGATCTAAATTCACATAATATAATTTGAATCAAATGATGTCAATTTTTATGAAACGAAATTTCCTTTTAAATTAAGGAATAATGGGGGCACATCAAGTATGCCTATTAGAACAGAACTTAATAAAAGTTCTGAAACTGAACCTAGAAGAAGAAGTAAAACTTAATAAAAGTTCTAAAACTAAACCTAGAAGAAGTAAAAGAGCAAGAACCATAAAAGATTTTGGTTCATATTTTGTGCTTTTACTATAGAGGAGGATCCCTTAAACCTCCAAGAGGCCTTATCTTCTTTAGATGCCGGTTTTTTTGGCAAGAGGCTATAAATCATGAGATGGATTCTCTGGAATCCAATAAGACTTGGCATTTGATAGATTTACCTCCTGGTTGTAAATCTATAGGCTGTATATGAATACTTAAAAAGAAATTAAAACCCGATAGCACTATTGATAAATATAAAGTACGACTAGTAGCTAAAGGTTTTAAACAAAAAGAAAAAAATATATAATTCTTCGACACTTTTCACCAGTAACTAGAATTACGTTCATTTGGGTATTAATCTCACTTGCTTCTATTGATAATTTACGAATACACCAAATGGATGTAAAAACCACATTTTTGAACGGTGAATTAGAAGAAGAAATTTATATGGACCAGCCTGAAGGATTTGTAGTACATGGTCAAGAACATAAAGTATGCAAATTAGATAAATCATTATATGGTTTAAAACAAGCACCTAAATAATATCATGAAAAAATTTGATAGCTTTAATCATTTCACATGGTTTTAAAGTTAATGAAAATGACAAATGCATTTATTACAAATCTGAGAATGACATTTGCACTATTATATGCCTTTATGTAGATGACCTACTCATCTTTGGGTCAAACATTCATACCATAAATTCAGTCAAATCTTTATTAAGTGCCAATTTTAATAAGAAAGATCTAGGTGAAGCAAGTGTAATCCCTGATATTAAGATTACTAGGTCAAAAATGGGTATTTTCTTTGGATCAATCCCATTGAACTGAGAAGACTCTAAAGAAATACAATTACTTTGACTGTAAACCTGCAAATACACCATACGATAACAGTGTAAAGTTATTTAAGAACACTGGTGAAGGTGTAAGACAGTCTGATTATGCGAGCATCATTGGCAGCCTTCGATATGCCACTGATTATATTAGACCCGACATTGTCGATGTGTTGGGATATTATGCAGGTTTATCAGTAGATCTAGTATAGAGCATTAACGTGCTAATGAGAGGGTTATGAGATACCTATAATAAACTATGAACCTTGGATTACATTATGAAAAATTTTCAGTTGTACTTGAAGGATACTCTGATATAGACTGAAATACTTTATCAGATGATTCTAAAGGACCAGTGGCTATATATATTTAGCGTCGCTGAAGAAGTTGTCTCTTGGAAACCCAAGAAACAGACTATTTCGACTCAGTCTCCTATAGAGACTGAGATAATAACACTAGCTACAACTAGTTAAGAAGCGGAGAACTAAAGAAGTCTGCTAGTTGAGATCCCTATATGGAAAAAATAGACACTAGTGGTGTAATCGATTGTGATAGTTCCGCGGCTATTGCAAAAAGTATAGAACCGTTATAACAACGGTAGAAAATGACGTTGTAAGCACAATACTGTAAAAGAACATCACATATATAGTGATGAAAAATTTGACGACTATTGAAAGAAAAACAGAACCGATATTACAACGGTAAGAAATGACAGTCGTATGCACAGTATTGTTAGAGAACATCACATATAAGGTGATGATAATTTGGCAGAACCTTTGACGAAAGGATTGTCCAGAAAGAAAGTCCTTAATAATTCTAAAAGAATGGGACTATTGCCCTGTGATTGTGGAATCACGCACAAGGTAACCCGAACTAAATGACTGGAGATTCCAAGAACTAGGTTCAATGGGTAAAAACAAGTTGTGTAGTGATAGTAGATGAACATGCTAAATTTTAGATTAAGAAGCATGTATTCCTGAAGTGATTAGAGGATGAGTTAATAAAAAACTCTTAATGAGATCTATACTCTATTTGGAGTGGAGTACCTACCTTCAGGAGAGCTCTTGATAGACTCACCTTTGTGAATGTGGAAATGTGGTCGTTTCCTATGAAGTTTTGCCCTATGAAGTTTTGGGCAAAACTTCTAGAGAGTTCACTAAACTGGGATAGACGTGCATGGCCATAAATGCATGGGCTTATTTGAGGCACTATAGAAAAGATTGTGTCTGGTTTGATGTCAGGAATAGAGCTCAAGACTACGTGCCACTCTAGTAAAAACTGAATCTTATTCACTATGCAAAGGTTCAAGTCGGATGCCACCTTTGTTTATGCACAGCCTTATGTTTTTTTAGAAACTGCTCAATAATATTTTAAAAAATCAAGTGGGAAATTGTTGGAAATTTTATGTGAATTATTAAAATATTGAGATAAGTGTATGAATGGCTCCCTTTTGTGAATAGTCCCACATCATGGGATTATAAGAATTATGCAAGTATTTATACTTGTTTCTAAGAAGTCATGTTGGGGCCTTGGGCTCCCAATGCATGCTTTGTTGTGAGGAGGGAGACCATGCATCATGACCACCGCACACGCGCTCGCGACCGACCGACCGACTCGACCCGGCTCGGTTCGGGATTGGGCTTGGGCCTTGGGCCTTGGCTATGTGGTGTAGACACTTATATTTTTGGTCCAAAAAACACTGCGTTTTTCGAACTATTTTTTAAATACGAGATATATTTCTAAGCCGACTTTTATTTGAAGCGGTAAACTATTGACTCGGTATTTTAGCAAATTTATCTACTGTCCAGTATTTTTGTTCAACCCTAATCCCTATCTATATATTATCTTCAGTTGTAGACGAAAAAAAAAACAGTTTTTACCTCCGCCATTAAAATATTCTTTCTGAAATTTTTGAGCAGTATTTTGTTTTTGAAAGTGCAAATCTGCACTGATTTGTTGTGCAAAGCAAATCAATTATTATTTCAGAGGCTGTTTTATCCTAGAGGCGATGGCGAAAGTACGAACTGGTTTTGCACCACCGGCCAGATCGCCGAATCGTCTTCAAGAAAGCGACCTAGTCCGCGACTCAGCTATTGTTTGACAACTGGATCAAATTTCCTTGGAAATGGTAAATCATCTTTTTTTGTCGAATCAATTGCAGCTCATTTTGGCTCCCTTCTTCATTGTTTTATTCATTTGTAATGCCTTTTAGTAGTTTTCCCCCCTCTTAATGCTTGATTACAGAATCCTTCGTAATAACCGAATATTCATATCGTCATACATATTGCTCATCTTTGCTTTTCAAGATTTTATACATGTTTCTAATACCTTCTTATATAGTTCTCATGATTTTTTTGCATAACATCTGATTTTGATGTATTTCATTTCTTTGTACAATATGTAGTCTCCTAGTGTATTAAGGCTGCGCTGGTATGACTATTTATCAGTACATAAGGAAGTAATGTGTTTTTCGTTAGCATTGTACTGCATTTTTTAGAAGTATGACGCTTTGCCATTATTTGTGTTCTTTTCATGTACTTCATCTAAAATTATCCAGTGTACATGCCTTTGAGTTATTTTCTGCCATTTGAGACCCTTTTGTTGCAGCATTATTTCTTTAAGGTTTTAACAGTGTTCAAATAAAATTTATTTTTGTTTTATCAGATTACTGAAGGATCTTGCATTACTCAAACTTTGTGTCCTCAAGCTTTTCCTCATGTAGTTGAAGGTGTTCCTGTGTCTATTGGTTCATGTTAAAATTTAGTTATATTCATATAAAATTCTTCGAAGTTCGTTGATGGATTTGGGTTAATTTAATTTAAACGTCATTCATGCATCACTTGTATATATTTAAGCAATATAAAACTACCAACCGTGCAATAGCTTTTCCATGCAAGTGGGGGTTGGCCTTAAGGATCGTGTACTGAAAATATTTTCAAATATGTTTTAAAGTTACTTACATGTTCCAGGAAACCTAACTCTTAATCTTCATGCATTGTAGCTGCATTAAATGCAACATCATAGATGACATGAATTGTTCATTCACACCTTGTATAATTTAGTCTGTCGTTGCGCTATTTGATAAATATATATTGCAGTGATTTTGCAGGAAGTTATCCCACAGTAGAAAATGATTTTAGCAGATTCAATGCACTGTTGAAGTCATTTCCTCTAATAAGAGTCTAATTAAAAACCATACTCTTGAGGCTAGTGGTCTTGACATTTCCTTGAAGAGTGAAAGTTTTGTAAACCATCGAATTTCAATTGTAATGTTTATTTCTACGGACTCTATCAGTTATCACTGACGGTAGGTAGTTAAAGGCTATGATAATTTGTTTATTTATAACTAATCTTTCAATCTGTGAGTCCATGCAGAATCGATGGTTCATCTACTGCCTCATACCCCCATCCATACATCCAAACAAGATTAATGTCAATGCAAGGAATTACCTGTTGACCTTGAATCCATAAAATGTATTTCAAATTGTTAAGTGTTACTGTTTCTGGTCCAATTATCTTTGTTAGTCTGTAATAACAATTGATGTAAACTTCTGGTTGCCAGATCAAATAGAGGCAGAAGTGTCTCCTACCAAATCAAGAGGCATATCTGAGCAGTTGCTTTCGTCTTTTGATCTAGATCAGTTGGCTAATGCAAAAAAGCTAGGGATTCTGCAGTGTTCTCTTGAAGATGAATTATAAGGAGAAATAGTTTATCAACAAAAGAAGTTACTTGATAATGCATTTACAATCAAGCATGATACTGGAGTGTTACGTATGATTTGTTTCTTTAGGCATATGTACGGTTTATTAATGCCATTTTGATTTACGGATGTAGCAGTATTTGAGTTTATATATATATATATATGTTTAATGAGTGTTAAATTGTACTTTGTTAATATATACTAATAATATTGTTGATATGGTTCTATATGATTTTCTCGCATTGATTCAAGTGATTTAAAATATAGCAGTAGTAGTATAGTAGAAATAATTTAAAATGTTGTAGCTATATCGTATGGAAAATTAAAATTGTATTCACCTGAACAGTGTATGGCCGGCGTAGCTAATGCATAACACGTAAGAAATTTGGGCATAGGCAAGGCGTAGGGAATTTTAATGTGTAGGAAACATCTGGCGTATGAATGACGTAGAAAACATCTGGCACAGAAAGGGCGTAGAAAACATCTGGCGTAGTACGGGCGTTGGGAAATTATTTAGCGTGGGAAGGGCATAGAAAACCGTACAACGCATGGAGTAGGAAAGGCGTGACAAATATTTTTGTCACGCTTAAATTTCCGACGTCAGGTTTGGCGTAGGTACGACGTAGGAAACTAATATTTCCTATGCCTTACCTACGCCAAACGGATGTAGGAGAATCAGAAAATTCTTGTATTGGGAACCAATAAACGTTCACATCACCGCAGTACGAAAAGCAGATTCCCTACAGTGTTATGTCAGGCGAAATAGTGTCGGGCAACACGTAAAGCAAAGTCGTAACAGTGACCGGTTACATTATTATTTGTTTTGTTCATTAGTACATTATGAAGCTATATATTTCTGTCAAATTACTCACAACTTACCTCACTCAAACAACTTTGTTCTCATTCTTGTACTACCTCATTCTTTATCACTCATTCAAAATGTCTTCTTGGTCATCATCTACAAACTCCGATGAACAGACATATGAACATATGAGACTTCAGAAGCTTGCAGACGAATTCCAACATCTAAAACAAATGAGACCTCAGGATGAACCACCGTATGAACAGGGGAATATACAACCTCTGCATGAAGCTCAAGTACCACATGTTCAACTATCGTATGAACAGTCGGTCGCTCAACCACGGTAAGAAGTGGAGGTATATCAAGTACCATATGTTCAAATCTTTTATGAACAGGAAGTCTATTCTTATCCAGTTTGTTGCTACTATGGTTATGCGGTTGAAGTTGTGGTTCGAGAAGATGGAAACAATATAGGTCGCCGCATTCATAAATGTCCATCCTATCCGAATGGATGCAATTACACAGAATGGATAGATGAACCTTTGTGCCAAGGGGAATAACATATGCAAACGAACTCGAACGAGAGATTAGACATCTCCAACATGTTATTGAACAATTGCGGTTTGACTGTAATGATTAGGCGACTTAGAACTGCTTTAGACTCTCTTGAGATTGAACGTAACATTTAGTTTGCTTGAGTAACTATTTCCTGCGTCTGCTTTGATGTTTTAGTTGGCATCTAATATTATTAGTTGTTGTATCTTTAAGACCCATTGTATCTGTATGCTTATTATTAGTTGTATCATTATTCGAAATATTAGTTATATCATTATGATCATGACCACTTATTTCTGTATGATTATTTCCAATTGTAGCTGAATCTCTTGGGACTGAACGTAACATTTATGATCAACTGTTTTCTTATGCTGTATTAACAGTTGTAACATGAGTATTTTATGTACATTCAAACGTTTTATATCAACTTTAAACGCAAAATAATCCTAGAAGGATAAAAAAATTGTGAAAATATTTACACTAGCGCGCCTATAATATAGGCGCGTTATACTTATGCGCCGATTTTATCGGCGTGCATCGATAAAATCGGAGCGCGCTGATAAAATCGGTGCTCTCCTGTTGGGGAGATTGCCCAACTTCCAATCTTACGGATCGTAATATTGCAACCAGTAAATCTGTTAGCGATGCTCATGGTTGTAAAAATATTCAAATATAAATGATATGTGAACATGAATCATAAATAGTAAAAACAGTTCCCCATATTAAGTGGAAATATAAAATAACGGCAAAGAAATATTTATATAATCAAGTACGTTAATTTATTTAGTATGGGTTCGTCAAGAGTTTATACTACCAAAAAATTAAGACCACTATTTCATGACTGCAAAATTATAATATTCAGATCTAGAAATTACTCAAATGCATGCCACGGTAATGATATTGTTTACAATAATTTTTTTAATCTCAGATGGACTCTTAACTCAGATTACGATTAAAAAAGAAAAATGCTCAATAACGTCTCCATCTAGCGACCAACATAAGTGAAAGAATTAAAAAATGCCCGCACAAATTACTATGGAATATTAAGAGGAAACATAAAATAACAGCAAAGAAGTATTCGTTTTATTATAGAATTTAAGCCCCAAATCTGTTACTAGGACTTGAACTATATTACTAGGGCAGGCAGGGATGGAGCCAGAAATTCACTTAAGGGTGCCGGATTTGAAGAAGGAAAAAAAATACTGATTTATCATGAATTTGCCTTAATTTCACTTTGTAAAGTTTTTGACAAATGTAATATCCAAACTGTAATACTGATATATTAAAAAAGCTTTGCAGTTTGACCATTTGTTTATTAAGTAGCTTTATTATTCCCATCGTGAATTTTCATTTAGGATTAAAGAAGGCGTAAAGTAGGATATTCCCAGAAAACATACAGTCATAGGTTAGCGTGCATCTGCAAATTGTTTTCTTTGTGACTTATGCATACAAAGACCTGGGTACATATGACCATGATCCATACGTCCTGAACAGTTTTCAATCCAATAAGACAGAATATGTGGAGGGTGAAAAGTTGCGATATTACATTTACAATAATATTTTTAAATCAAGGCGGCGTCATGGCCCCTACTTGTCCCACCTTTGGCTCCGTCCCCGAGGGCAGGCACGTTGAGCTCAAGGTCAACTCCCGGTCCTTAGCAACCTCTTTTTGAGTAATGATGATGATGATGATCTTGCAAATAAAGTCCTAATGTTAAGCAAAGTTGTCAACATGATATTTGTATGCTAAACTTCTAGTAACTTTGTTCATGTTTGTGATTTGTTTATTTTTAATTTTTTTCGAGATCATTCTTCTGATATTCTGATCCTTGGTAGTTAATATATTATTTTCACCGGTTTAGCACCAAGTTACTACTTGTTTATTTATGGAATATCCATTTGCATTTTGAAAATTTCTTCCTGTTTTGCGTGAATTGCAAAGATTTTGTTTACTGATTATTGTTGGATGCAATCCTCTGCTCTGATTTAAAACATTTTTTGAATCATAACACCATGATTCAAAGCACCGATTTATTATGTTAATTTTTTGTGGGACTAACATGCAACCAATGTATCTTTGATCCAGGCTAGAAAACTCAATGTATTTCTGTATCGGTACTCTTCCCGGGAACTTCTCTTAATGATAAATATGGGAAAACAAATAAACTACGTGTACTTCCTAAAGTGAGAAATTTCCGTGTAATTATTTGAATGACAATAGTTTAATTTTTTTCCTAGTTACCTAGATTGTTCTCATGGATCTCCATCATTAATCTTGACTGACATTCTTTCGAACAGAGAATTATGTGAATTTGAATAGTAATATGAAAATCATGATACCTTTTAATTAGATTTTAGTTTCATGTTTACCGTTAAATCGTAAATTTTATTATATTTTTATTAACATCATAAGTAACATGTCACGATTTTTGTATTATCTCTTCCCTTCTTTAAAGTCTCTAGATTTTTTGTATTAAACCTTTTATTTCATGCATTTTTTTTCAAGTAATAGGTTAACGTCGGTTCAAAATTCAGTATATATAGAGAGCAAAATTTTGGTTTGCTACCCGAATCAAACATAAACTGCAAATTTTTGGCGTGCCCATATCCTTGATAAAGTTCTCATATTATACAGTATTATGTAATAATTTATTACCGCACTTGACCATGGGCCTGGGTTGAAGCCCAACGCCTTTCTTTTAACCTTTCCAGGATATTACCGTTGGACTATATCACTATAAATAGTGCTAACGTTCTGTACATTGATTCATTCGAAATATTACAAGTTTACAACAATATCAATCTATTCAGATTTATATTATGGTATCAAAGATGAACTAAGCCAAATGGCACATATTCACGATTACTGATCTATACGAGCACTCAAATCAAAGAGAGAGTGCATTGTGTTTATTCTCGTCAGTTAATCTTCATCGTCGAAAAATATATCTTTCTCTAATCTATATTTTGTTCTCAACGGCCATTTCCAATCTGAATTGCCTCGCCAAGGGGTAGAATCAGAAATTTTTCATCATTTTCTCCCATTGTGGCTGCAATCCTAGTCATCTGACATCTCTGTCATCATTTGACCAGAGATCCGATTACAGAAATCACCAATTTTGGTGATTTTGCTGTCCAAGCATCTCATTTCTGATCGAAGTTCAT
The DNA here is from genome assembly GCA_030737875.1 of Allium sativum. NCBI lineage: Eukaryota > Viridiplantae > Streptophyta > Magnoliopsida > Asparagales > Amaryllidaceae > Allium > Allium sativum. The sequence continues at coordinate 67,767,952 of CM060916.1, read as the reverse complement.
CCTTCCCACCGGTGATCTGGTTGCAGAAACCACTTTTTAGTGATTTTTCCATCCAAGAATCCCTTGTTCATTCAAGAAATCTTTCTTCTCAGCAATTCTTGATTCCAAATGGCTGGAAGCAATGAAGCTCTCAGTTTAGCCACTTCTACAGCTAACTCCACGACCATATCTGCACCTAACTTCCCTTTGATAAAACCCAAGAGCCAAATAATTACCATCCCATTACATGAGGATAATTACATGTTATGGAAATATCAGGTGGAAACAGCGCTAAACGGATATGGACTTCTTGATTTCATCAAAGGTACGGTTATAATCCCACCTGCAATGATTCACGACAAAGATGGAAATCTTGTCAGTAATGAGGATTACTTAAGGTTTCAAAAGCAAGACAGTCTTCTTGTATCATGGTTAATATCATCAATCAGTGCTAATATGCTATCACAAGTGATAGGATGCAATACATCTTTCGCTGCATGAAATACCATTGAACAAATTTTCAGTTTGCAATCGGATGCTAGAATTATGTTATACAGAATGCAATTGCAATGCATAAGGAAGGATGAATTGTCCATGAATGATTATCTAACCAAGGTAAAGGCTTTGTGTGATAAGAGAAATGCAACTAGTCATATAGTTAGTGAAAATGAACATGTTCTTTACATCACTGCAGGGTTAGATGATGATTATGAATCTATTGTAACGTTCATAGCATCACAAAAGATAGTACCTGATCTATAATATGTACATTCGACTCTTCTTGCACACAAAGGAAGAGTTGAGCAGAAAAAGATATCTCAATCTGTGTTTTCTATCAACTATGCCTCCATAGTAAAAAACAAAGGTCAATAGAAAGGCAATACTGGTCAAAACAATAAACAAGAAAATCAGTTTTTCAGATGCAATGCAGGCCAAAGACGCAGAGGCAGAGGGGACAAATTCAATAATAATAATAATAATAATAGGGTGAAGTGCCAAATTTGTGAAAAAATTGGATATGTTGCAAGCAAGTACTATTTCAGATTCAACACCGAGTATAATGTAAACAAACAAAACCAGGGAGATCACAGAGGACCAAATGTCAATGTGGCTCAAATGGCACAACAACAACAAAAATGGTGAAGGTTCGAGAATGCAGACAGAAGGTTCAAACACTGATGACTCCAACAAATAAAAGGACGTAAATCTAGATGATTGGTACCTAGATTTAGGAACAATGAATCATGTCACTAACAACTTGCAAAATCTAAATATGGGGAACAAAAACTACTCAGGTATGTGTTCTGTCTCCATGGGTAAAAGTGGAACTGTTAGTATATCACACATTAAATGTGGTTACATTAAAGGAAAAAGGGAACTCTATCTCAATAATTTACTTAGAGTGCCCAAGATTAAGAAAATCTTAATCAGCGTATCACAATTTGCAAATGATAACCATGTATATTTCGAGTTTCACCAAAACTACTGTCTAGTTAGAGACTTACTGAATAAGAATATATTACTACAGGGTAGTTTGGATAAGGGGTTGTACAAGTTCAAGAACTTGAAGTCAAGGCATGCTACTGATAATGGAAGTTGCTGCTATAATATTTAAACTATGATTGTTACCAATAATAAGTATAAAACATTTGATGAATGGCACTGTAAATTAGGACATCTTAGTATGAAAACTGTAAAACATGTCATGAATGAAAATAAAATGATTGCAATTGTATACCTGATCATTATATAAGCAAACACTGCCAAATAAGCAAAGGTCATAAATTATCCTTCACTGGTTCTGACACAATACACAGCAGACCACTTGAACTTCTTGCTGCAAATTTATGAGGCACTTCTCCAGTGAAAATAGATCATGCTATCAGATAATGAATAGTTCGTATTTACTCCTGAAAAATAAAACATGAGTTCAGCAAGCGTTCAGAGATTATCAGATTTACGGGAAATTGTGCCACAAGTAAGATGATATCAAAATCGGTTCCAGGGGAAGTTATGAAGGCAAAAGCTTTCTCAGGACGCTGAGTAGGCCCTCGGATTCTTCCCATGTCAGATACAACGGGGTCAGACATCACAATATCGCCCTGGCTCATGTATTTGGCAGAGTCCAAATCCCCTAGGTCTCCAAAAGTCCCTGAGGAACCTTCCGCCTGAGTAACAGGGCAGACAGAACTTTCGATAGTCGTTCCAAAAATTACATAGGCCCTCGAACCATATGCATTCTCATCGATTCTTGTAATAACCCGGAAATCTGGGCCAATTTAAAATTTTTATTTTGGCAATTTTAGCGAATTTTGAATATTTAAAATGAATTATTTTAAATAATATCGACGAGAAATTTATTTTGAATAGAATTCGAACGTATATATTATATAGTTCGTCGTTAGAATATAAATAATTAATTATATTTATAAAAGGAATTGAAAATGGCGTGGTAGTTCGATAATTCGATTTCAAAATTCAAATAAATATACCGGGTGCAAAATAAACCGGATTTTAACGAAACCAAAAATATTAGAATCTAATTGTGACTATATTTCCAACGAATCCGAAAAATCAAAATTTCATAGCGGGGATAAAAAGATATGTCCAGTTGAAAATTCTGAATAGTCGCTATAGAATTCAGGCCCTTAAAAATGGAAATTTTGCAAACGACCACGGATTTCGACGAAACCACTTTTGTTGGATCCGTGATGTCAAATTATTGCTAGGTTTCAAATTTCGTAATTTTTCGAATCAATATGTGAGCGTGGCAAAGGAAAACGCGTTTGACCAGTTTCAGTTGATTTTAATCGACTGGAAAATGGCCATTTTTCAAACGGTCTCGGAATTCGATGAAACTAGTTTTGTTAGGACCGTATCGTCAATATGAAGCTAGAAAATATTTTTCTGGAACTTTAAATTCAGTATGTGGCCCTGGTAAATTGAAATGTGCGTTTAAATTGAATATATAAAGATTTATACTTTAAATTCAACGGAAACTGATCGTAACGTTAGAATTGGGTTACGAAATATGTCCCATTGTGTTCGGAATGGGGTAATTACGCTAGAAACGACAGTCGGTGAGTTTAATTTGGTGTTCGAAAAATAAAATTACTTTTTGAAATAGAGAATTAAAAATATATATAATATATTATCCCATTGGTCAAGCCCTCTTTAATTCTCTCTCATCCCTCACTTTCACTCGTTCAGAAAACCTCCCACATCGATCGAAGCAATCGCCTCCTCCGCCGCCGCTACAGGGGCGCCACCACCGCGCGCCCACCCGCGTTCCTCCTCCTTCCTTCGCCTGCAGCTTCTCTCCCTCCTCCATCCTTGTCGCGATCCATCTCCTCCCTCCAACGCGTTGTTGCCCCAATCGACGAGAAGAAGATCGCCCCCCTCGTTCAGATCGCCTCTGCCGATGATGAACCCTCCTCCTCCGCCTCCAGGTGGTAGCCACCCTCCCCCATCTCCTCCTCCCTCTGTTCGTACCCCCTCTGAACCCCTGAAGCCCCAACCCGCGATAAATAGCCCTCCACGAACCGCCATAGTAGCCTCGACTCCTCCGCAACAGGCCCCCACCTCCTCCTTCGATTTCTGCGCATGAAAAGACCGCATTGGAATTTCAGTCAAATCCAGACGGTTCAGCAGTTCAAAAGCAAAGCACGGCGGAGTGGAACCCTCTGTGAGAACTTCTCACTTTGAATTTTCATTTCTAGTTAAAATATATACAATAGGATGCAGACGGTGTTTAGTAGCACCCGACACCCGTCGTCCACAGACCATGGACGGCTTGAATGCTTGTTTGTTTGATTTTGATGTGTAGTTGATTGTGTGATGTGATGTGAAACGAAATAAAATATTTATATAATTAAAAATATTTTATAGTTAAAAATATAATTTTTAACGTGTATATAAAATAAATATTTGTAAACGAATCGGACGATTTGTTTATATACACACATTTGACTGATATTGATTGGGACGATAAATTTTACACATCGCCCAACTGCACAAATAAAATCTGTGTTTGATTGTTTGAAACCCCACACGGGTATTGGGATGATATTTGACGTACACTAATCCCGATTATTTAGTTGTATGTCGATCGATTGATTGACAGACTGTTATAAGCATTGAATATTTATATTTGATGCTTATACAGTGTAGAATGCACTTTGGATGATGGTTGATTATTTGTCATTGTTGATATATACATGTGTTGTATGGAAACCCATAGAAATAAAATCTATGGTAATTGATTGGGCCTCATTCCAGTTTTGAAATAGAATATTTGAAAAGAAATATTTGAATAGAAATATTTGAAAAAGAAATATTTGAAATAGAATATTTGAAATAGAATATTTGAAAATAGAAATATATGAAGCCGTGTTGATTAGATTGACGCCATTTTGACGTGAACGATATTTATATCGACTTATTCAATTTTCAATGTATATTGAAAGTGATTTCGAAATTTGAATTATATTGAAAATAATCGAAATTCGAATTAAATTGAATAGAACTGAATTCGAATTGAAATCGAAAGGAATTGAATTCGAATTAAATTGAAATTGAGTTGAAATCGTTTTGAAAACAAATTTAAAACGATTTATAAAATACGTTTTAAAAGGAAATCGATGAAGTATATATTATATATATTATATATATATATAATATAATGGCCTGAATAGAACGCGCCGCGCTGCGGCAGTTCGTGAATTTCGACCATTGACTTCGAATTGATGTTGCAGGAGATCCGACCGTCGGATTCTCCTAAAACCAGAACCGTTGGGTTCGTATCGAAAAGAGCTTTCTAACGAATGTGAGAAATTAGAAATCTAACGGTTGGATTTGGAATTATGTCCAAATCAAATTTGGAAAAGGTCGCTGTAAGTGCAGTTCGATGGCCGTTGATGGAAATCGACTGTACGTGCCTTGATAAAATTCTTAAAAATAGTAATAATTTATGTAAAATCATAAGAAATGATTTGTGAGGAACTGGGATGAAAAGCTCCATATTTGAAAAGATGAAAATAGATTTTTATCGAAATGAACTAGTTTTGAGCTAGAATTATAATTCTATTTTTTTTTATAAATAAATTGAATTTAAAAAGGGTTTTAAAAGTAACCAGAATTTCCAGTAATTGAATTGGAATGGATTTGAATCGAAATTGTCTTCGAAATATTTCGATGTTGGATTTCGTGATTATACAGATATTGTTATGGAATTTTGAAAGATATATATATATATATCGTTATTTCCAATACGATTTTTGTTGGTCGTAGAATTTGATATTGAATATAAGCCGGTATATTTTCTATTAAGAGCCTTGTATTTAATAATATCAAATGTGATTTGGGTTTGTCGTGAATGGTGTCTTCATTAACACTGTTCTTAAGCCCAGTGGAGAAAAAGATTAAATCTTTTTATTTAGATTTAATGAAGTGTGCCAATTAAATGATATTTGATTAGAGTTGAATTGGTATTGATTTTAGGGTTTATCGTGAACAGTGTTTTAAATAACACTTGTTCTTTAACCCGATAATTAATGAAATGTGATTTTGGGTTCATCATGAACCGTGTTTTAAATGACACTGATTCTTTAACCCAGTTAAGGATTAAAACTAAGTGAAGTTTTAATGAATCTTTAATTAGATTGAAATGGTCGAGAATGGAGTATCACCAGTTCTGCTCCAGGTGATAGTTAAATCTTTAATTAGATTTGAGCGTGAAATGGTAATTGAATTTACCGATATCACCGTGGTGTTAGATATGAAGTAAGACCCGTTTTACTTCATGGGATGAATAGGTGGGGATTCAGAAATAAAATAAATGATTACTCCGGTGTGGTTCGCTAATCCCGACTAGTTTGAATTGATATTCAAAGAAGATTAAAGAATAAATTTAAAGAATTTATCTTTGATAAAATTAATGGGAACCTTTCCCAAAGTATAAGAATATTTGAATAAAAGAATATTCTGAACTGGATTGAGGCGTATGTTGTGTTTGTGTCACACGTGTTTATTATATACGCGAGTTGTTCAGAAAGACCGGGTTTATCCCATTCTGAATAACTGATTCGACGTGGTGTCGAAGATGAAGACGGTGGTTGAAGACCGGAGGTCTTCACGTCGTTTGGGTGATTACTGATGATCTTGATTGGGCCGTACACCCAAGATAAGGGAATCAGTTAGTGGTCGTCCAGACGTACTTGGAGATCGATGGATAAGCGAGGTACTAGGTGCCTCCGGTTTCGTTCAGACCCAGAACGGACTTGTAAATGGACTGTGTGTCTGACATTGGATTTTATACTGTGTGATTGATTTCTATTAAATATATATCTATTTCGCGGCGGAGAATTTATTCTCTTGTTTAACGCCCTTCTCTGAGACGTACGAGCTCAGAGGTTATATATTGATGGATATCAAACGCATTGAGTGAATTTCCTGTATGGCATGCCTAAGTGGCAATTGATCAAGGCTTCTGTTGAAAAGCAAAGTCTTGTGGGTGATGATCAAAGCATGACCTGTGTGGCATAGCTTTGTGTAACGTTGATTCGCGAGCCTCACACCCCGGTTGTGAACCAAAAACGGGAGAAGGATCCAGGGAGGGCATGCGTTTCTTTCTAGCTAGAAGTGGCGTCAGTGGTTTTACACGCCCTGATGAGTTTGACTTATGTGGTTGTTGCTGTTGCGAGGCGCCTTGGATATAGCGGTCGATCCGGGACCGATGGGGTCATTGGACTCATTTACGCCCCAAAGGGCGAGGAAACGCAGTGTTCGGCATTTTAATCCACATCGGTGGACCGGCCCTGTGGCTCCTAGGTGTAGTTGCGGCTGTAGCCTGTGGCTCGGGCTAGAGAGTCTCGAATTCGGTAGAGGACTATCTTTTGCCTCGGTTCATAGATGGAAATCCAACTTCCAATACGTGACTGTGCGGTTTTGATTGTAGAGCCTAGTATGGCGACATGATATATGGTACCCATGCCGTCTATGATTGATATTTATGATTGAAATCGTTTTGACACTATAAACTTATAATAGTATCAAATGATTTGTTTTTAATGTATCAAGCATGCTTTGGCTATTATAAGGGAAAACCCTATCCTCCAGTTTTTGTTGCATTGTGTGATGGGACCTGGGTCTTATAATAGCTTCATTTTTCTTTATTTAGCATTGCGTTGTTGTTTTATGCACTGGCATTCTTGGGTGGAAACCCGTTCCGTGTTATACGGCGTGGTCCCTTGATTTACCTAACTTTAAAATAAAGATTAATAACTGTTTTAGTTCTCACACCAGTCCCATGACTGACCTGGAGTTTATTGTTCTAACCTAAACTCTAGGTGCCCTTATTTTGACACGGGCAGCTAGTAGTTTTGGTTTTGCAGATTTATATTCACAAGATCCTGGTTTACAGCTGGAATGATATCCGGAAAGCTTTGTATCCATATATCTCTTCTAGTTGTGTATTGTATTATTTTCCGCTGCTAAGTAATGTATTGTAATCTCTGATATTTATCGAATGTAATATTCAATTATACTCTGTACATTCTTATATTCTGATGGAATTGTTGTAATATACGATGAAATGTTCTTCCGTCCGCGTTCTATTTTGTCGTGTTCTCAAAACAATTCATTCTTTCTCTTCTCTTCGGAGACCGGGGGAGTTCGGGTCGTTTCAGCGTGGTATCAGAGCTTTGGTTTACAAAGCTCAGAGAACAAGACACATTAGAACCATACGAAAGAATTCATCAGATGATTGGATTAGTAATATCCAATGGGAATGACTCGTTAGAGATGGGATCAGTAGTATCCTAGAACGAGTGTGAAGAGTATATTTTTGAAATATAAAGTGAAAACCAATTTTTTTTTTGAAAATTTAAACTTTATTCAACGTATTTGAATATTTATTTTGTATTGAATTTGGACAATCCAATATATAAAGATTTTGTATATATGTCTTGCAAACATGTATTCGAAGTTTTAATATACTGGGTAGATATAGAATCCCTCTAGTGCCCGGGGATTATTCTGGTGACGGGGCACCATCGCCAGTATTTATTTTCGAGCGACGAAAGTGAGATTTCTATATATTTCCTATTGACTGGTGTGAGAACCGAAACTAGATAGGGCTTATTGTTGTGATTTGGCATTAAAAATCTGATTTTCGACTATATATCAAAGTTATGCATTTGAAATGATAACCAACTAATTGATTGATGTTTGTGTTGTTTGGTTATTTGTTTGAAATTTTGAACCATTACGCCTAATTGAATCAAATTGTGAGTTATACTGAAAATTGGTTGCATTTGCTTGCATATACATGTACTTACATTGAACATGTCATAGCAAGGAGGCTAGAGCAGAAGAATAAAATTTGTTTGCCCGACAAATAGGTACATGTTTACTATAATTTACTGTTTTGTTTGGGTGATGATGCTTTATGAGCCGATTGGCTAGCCGCTTAGCATTTTCTTTTTCTTTTTGAGATTAGAAGGCCTGTATGGCAATTTCGGGATTTTCCCGTGCTCCCGGTGCAGGGGAGGTTATGGCGAAATTTTTCAGAAATTTACGGTGTTAGCCAAATTTTTGAAAAATTTGAAAAGTTCGAAGAAACTAAATAGTTGAAGAACTTAAGCCGTAGTCAAAATAATGAAAGTTGAGTTGATTAGTTAAACAACTTTCGGCTTCGTTCCTTTTCGGGGACGAAAAGTTTTAAGTGGGGGAGATTGTAATAACCCGGAAATCTGGACCAATTTAAAAATTTTATTTTGGCAATTTTAGCGAATTTTGAATATTTAAAATGAATTATTTTAAATAATATCGATGAGTTATTTTGAATAGAATTCGAACATATATATTATATAGTTCGTCGTTAGAATATAAATAATTATTTATATTTATAAAAGGAATTGAAAATGGCGCGGTAGTTCGATAATTCGATTTCAAAATTCAAATGAATATACCGGGTGCAAAATAAACCGGATTTTAACGAAACCAAAAATATTAGAATCTAATTGTGATTATCTTTCTAACGAATCCGAAAAATTAAAATTTCATAGCGGGGATAAAAAGATATGTCCAGTTGAAAATTCTGAATAGTCGCTATAGAATTCAGGCCCTTAAAAATGGAAATTTTGCAAACGACCTCGGATTTCGACGAAACCACTTTTGTTGGATCCGTGATGTCAAATTATTGCTAGGTTTCAAATTTCATAATTTTTCGAATCAATATGAGAGTGTGGCAAAGGAAAACGCGTTTGACCAGTTTAAGTTGATTTTAATCGACTGGAAAATGGCCATTTTTCAAACGGTCTCGAAATTCGATGAAACTAGTTTTGTTAGGACCGTATCGTCAATATGAAGCTAGAAAATATTTTTCTGGAACTTTTAGAGTCAGTATGTGGCCCTGGTAAATTGAAATGTGCGTTTAAATTGAATATATAAAGATTTATACTTTAAATTCAACGGAAACTGATCGTAACGTTAGAATTGGGTTACGAAACATGTCTCATTGTGTTCGGAATGGGGGTATTACGCTAGGAACGACAGTCAGTGAGTTTGATTTAGTGTTCGAAAAATAAAGTTACTTTTTGAAATAGAGAATCAAAAATATATATAATATATTATCCCATTTGTCAAGCCCTCTTTAATTCTCTCTCATCCCTCACTTTCACTCGTTCAGAAAACCTCCCACATCGATCGAAGCAATCGCCTCCTCCGCCGCCGCTACAGGGGCGCCACCACCGCGCGCCCACCCGCGTTCCTCCTCCATCCTTCGCATGCAGCTTCTCTCCCTCCTTCATCCTTGTCGCGATCCATATCCTCCCTCCAACGCGCTGTAGCCCCAACCGACGAGAAGAAGATCGCCCCCCCTCGTTCAGATCGCCTCTGCCGATGATGAACCCTCCTCCTCCGCCTCCAGGTGGTAGCCACCCTCCCCCATCTCCTCCTCCCTCTATTCGTACCCCCTCTGAACCCCTGAAGCCCCAACCCGCGATAAATAGCCCTCCACGAACCGCCATAGCAGCCTCGACTCCTCCGCAACAGGCCCCCACCTCCTCCTTTGATTTCTGCGCGTGAAAAGACTGCATTGGAATTTCAGTCAAATCCAGACAGTTCAGCAGTTCAAAAGCAAAGCACGGCGGAGTGGAACCCTCTGTGAGAACTTCTCACTTTGAATTTTCATTTCTAGTTAAAATATATACAATAGGATGCAGATGGTGTTTAGTAGCACCCGACACCCGTCATCCACAGACCATGGACGGCTTGTATGCTTGTTTGTTTGATTTTGATGTGTAGTTGATTGTGTGATGTGATGTGAAATGAAATAAAATATTTATATAGTTAAAAATATTTTATAGTTAAAAATATAATTTTTAACGTGTATATAAAATAAATATTTTATAAACTAATCAGACGATTTGTTTATATACACATTTGACTGATATTGATTGGGACGATAAATTTTACACATCGCCCAACTGCACAAATAAAATCTGTGTTTGATTGTTTGAAACCCCACACGGGTATTGGGATGATATTTGACGTACACTAATCCCGATTGTTTAGTTGTATGTCGATCGATTGATTGACAGACTGTTATAAGCGTTGAATATTTATATTTGATGCTTATACAGTGTAGAATGCACTTTGGATGATGGTTGATTATTTGTCATTGTTGATATATACATGCGTTGTATGGAAACCCATAGAAATAAAATCTATGGTAATTGATTGGGCCTCATTCTAGTTTTGAAATAGAATATTTGAAAATAGAAATATTTGAAAAGAAATATTTGAATAGAAATATTTGAAAAAGAAATATTTGAAATAGAATATTGGAAAATAGAAATATATGAAGCCGTGTTGATTAGATTGACGCCATTTTGACGTGAACGATATTTATATCGACTTATTCAATTTTCAATGTATATTGAAAGTGATTTTCGAAATTTGAATTATATTGAAAATAATCGAAATTCGAATTAAATTGAATAGAACTTAATTCGAATTGAAATCTAAAGGAATTGAATTCGAATTAAATTGAAATTGAGTTGAAATCGTTTTGAAAACGAATTTAAAACGATTTATAAAATACATTTTAAAAGGAAATCGATGAAGTATATATATTATATATATAATATAATGGCCTGAATAGAACGCGCCACGCTGCGGCAGTTCGCGAATTTCGACCATTGACTTCGAATTGACGTTGCGGGAGATCCGACCGACGGATTCTCCTAAAACCAGAACCGTTGGGTTCGTATCGAAAAGAGCTTTCTAACGAATGTGAGAAATTATAAATCTAACGGTTGGATTTGGAATTATGTCCAAATAAAATTTGGAAAAGGTTGTTGTAAGTGCAGTTCGATGGCCGTTGATGGAGACTGTACGGGCCTTGATAAAATTCTTAAAAATAGTTATAATTTGTGTAAAATCATAAGAAATGATTTGTGAAGAATTGGGATGAAAAGCTCCATATTTGAAAAGATAAAAATAGATTTTTATCGAAATGAACTAGTTTTGAACTAGAATTATAATTCAATTTTTTTTTATAAATAAATTGAATTTAAAAAGGGTTTTAAAAGTAACCGGAATTTCCAGTAATTGAATTGGAATGGATTTGAATCGAAATTGTCTTCGAAATATTTCGATGTTGGATTTCGTGATTATACAGATATTGTTATGGAAATTTGAAAGATATATATGTATCGTTATTTCCAATACGATATTTGTTGGTCGTAGAATTTGATATTGAATATAAGCCGGTATATTTTCTATTAAGAGCCTTGTATTTAATATCAAATGTGATTTGGGTTTGTCGTGAATGGTGTCTTCATTAACGCTGTTCTTAAGCCCAGTGGAGAAAAAGATTAAATCTTTTTATCTAGATTTAATGAAGTGTGCCAATTAAATGATATTTAATTGGAGTTGAATTGGTGTTGATTTTTGGGTTTATCGTGAACAGTGTTTTAAATAACACTTGTTCTTTAACCCGATAATTAATGAAATGTGATTTTGGGTTCATCGTGAACCGTGTTTTAAATGACACTGATTCTTTAACCCAGTTAAGGATTAAAACTAAGTGAAGTTTTAATGAATCTTTAATTAGATTGAAATGGTCGAGAATGGAGTATCACCAGTTCTGCTCCAGGAGATAGTTAAATCTTTAATTAGATTTGAACGTGAAATGGTAACTGAATTTACCGATAACACCGTGGTGTTAGATATGAAGTAAGACCCGTTTTACTTCATGGGATGAATAGGTGGGGATTGGGAAATAAAATAAATGATTACTCCAGTGTGGTTCGCTAATCCCGACTAGTTTGAATTGATATTCAAAGAAGATTAAAGAATAAATTTAAAGAATTTATCTTTGATAAAATTAATGGGAATCTTTCCCAAAGTATAAGAATATTTGAATAAAAGAATATTCTAAACTGGATTGAGGCGTATGTTGTGTTTGTGTCACACGTGTTTATTATATACGCGAGTTGTTTAGAAAGACCGGGTTTATCCCATTCTAAATAACTGATTCGACGTGGTGTCGAAGATGAAGACAGTGGTTGAAGACCGGAGGTCTTCACGTCGTTTGGGTGATTACTGATGATCTTGATTGGGCCGTACACCCAAGAGGAGGGAATTAGTTAGTGGTCGTCCAGACGTACTTGGAGATCGATGGATAAGCGAGGTACTAGGTGCCTCCGGTTTCGTTCAGACCAGAACGGACTTGTAAATGGACTGTGTGTCTGACATTGGATTTTATTCTGTGTGATTGATTTCTATTAAATATATATCTGTTTGGCGGCGGAGAATTTATTTTCTTGCTTAATGCCCTTCTCTGAGACCTACGAGCTCAGAGGTTATATATTGATGGATATCAAACGTATGGAGTGAATTGCCTGTGTGGCATGCCTAAGTGGCAATTGATCAAGGCTTCTGTTGAAAAGCAAAGTCTTGTGGGTGATGATCAAAGCACGACCTGTGTGGCATAGCTTTGTGTAATGTTGATTCGCGAGCCTCACACCCCGGTTGTGAACCAAAAACGGGAGAAGGATCCAGGGAGGGCATGCGTTTCTTTCTAGCTAGAAGTGGCGTCAGTGGTTTTACACGCCCTGACGAGTTTGACTTATGTGGTTGTTGCTGTTGCGAGGCGCCTCGGATATAGCGATCGATCCGGGACCAATGGGGTCATTGGACTCATTTACGGCCCAAAGGGCAGGGAAACACAGTGTTCAGGCATTTTAATCCACATCGGTGGACCGGCCCTGTGGCTCCTAGGTGTAGTTGCGGCTGCAGCCTAAGGCTCGGGCTAGAGAGTCTCGAATTCAGTAGAGGACTATCTTTTACCTCGGTTCATAGATGGAAATCCAACTTCCAATACGTGACTGTGCGGTTTTGATTGTAGAGCCTAGTATGGCGACATGATATATGGTACCCATGCCATCTATGATTGAAATCGTTTTGACACTATACACTTATAATATTATCAAATGATTTGTTTTTAACGTATCAAGCATTCTTTGGCTATTATAAGGGAAAACCCTATCCTCCGGCTTGTGTTGCATTGTGTGATGGGACCTGGGTCTTATAATAGCTTCATTTTTCTTTATTTAGCATTGCGCTGTTGTTTTATGCACTTGCATTCTTGGGTGGAAACCCGTTCCGTGTTATACAGCGTGGTCCCTTGATTTACCTAACTTTAAAATAAAGATTAATAACTGTTTTAGTTCTCACACCAGTCCCATGACTGACCTGGAGTTTATTGTTCTAACCTAAACTCTGGGTGCCCTTATTTTGACACGGGCAGCTAGTAGTTTTGGTTTTGCAGATTTATATTCACAGGATCCTGGTTTACAGCTGGAATGATATCCGGAAAGCTTTGTATTCGTATATCTCTTCTAGTTGTGTATTGTATTATTTTCCGCAGCTATGTAATGTATTGTAATCTCTGATATTTATCGAAAGTAATATTCAATTATACTCTGTACATTCTTATATTCTGATGGAATTGTTGTAATATACGATGAAATGTTCTTCCGTCCGCGTTCTATTTTGTCGTGTTCTCAAAACAATTCGTTCTTTCTCTTCTCTTCGGAGACCGGGGGAGTTCGGGTCGTTTCAACTCTTTTAGCACTCCCTTCGGTAATCAACGACGAAGGTCGACCACTTACATCAGGGATTAAACGTTTCTTTTTAAAAGGCTTACCAGCAGAACGTTGAGAGTAAACCAAAGTCTTTTCAAGAGATCGTGTAGAGTGAATTAGCTGGTACTTACAAAGGTTTTCCTCTGAAAGTAGCACCTCTCTGCTCCTTTCTCTCTTGTCAATAGAAATTAAAGAATTAAGGAGGGCTTGATCTAAAATAAGACCCAGAACAGAAGGAATCACTACAAGAATCAGAGAGAAAGCCAGATGAGAAAGAGAAAAGGAGTAAAGAACTTTGAGAACAAAGGTGTAATTACCTCCTTCTGCCCATCGTCCGTAGAATTTACGGGGACACCGGACAAAGAAATATTGATCCGGGAACCCCTTAGCACCATCCGTCAGACCAGTGATAATTCTATCATGCATACTTTTCATAAAAAAGAAAGAAGGACCGTCTACCTCCCTCCTCTTAAAAGTATATAAAGAACAAATATCCGCAAACGTGGGTTACTGCTGCCGGACTTTCATGAAAAGAATGTATAGCCCAAGAAAAATTTGATATCCACTAGGATGCAACTGATATGGGGCAATGACCAATTACCGCAAAATGGACTCTAGGTAAGGATTAAAGGGGGGAATCGCCCCGCTAGACAGCATGTGATAATTGACCGCTACATACCCAGAGGGTGGACAATTGGCCAATTCTCCCTTTTTGGGAAATCTAGCTTCGTCTTTTGAAAACCCAAAGCGATTGCATATTTGTAAATACTGATCAAAATAAAGCATCGATTTATGGCAACCGGCCGCCACCCTATCAAAAAAGCAAGGTTGAGGATGAATCTGACTAACAATCAAATCAGAACTAGTAGCCGGGGCAGCCTCAATTGCCCGATCCAGAGCCTCTCGTTCCCTAGACATGGTGAGTTAACTGGGATTAAGATGATTTAGCAGTTAGTTACATGTCAGCATAGATAAGTATGTTTAATGAGAAATTACGAATTGAGTCGCTAGTAATCAAAAGGAGGCAACTTTGGGAGATACACCTTCCAAATCAGATCATCAGACCTATCCGATAAAAAGAATTTACTGATAATATAATTGCATAAAGGAAGGGTTATAAATTCAGAAGTATGAGAAACGCAGGCTCTGTTTTGGTCGGTCACGACTGTTAGTCGCACCTGCCAAAAGAATAGTGAGAAGGGAAGAGCAGAAGTATCGCTATGATACAAGTCTTCCATTAAACATCCGAAAAGGGCATGATGAATTAGGAAATGTCGTTTCATAAGCATTTCAGTAAGTGACTTGCCAGCATAAAAAAGGCTAAAGTTTATCACATAAGTCAGAACCCCCAGAGGATTCTGCGTGAAATCCAAGTACATACCAAGTCAAATCAACACTTCTCAAACATCACAACCATGTGTTCCAGCAACTCGACATTGCCAATTGAGAACCCTTTTTTACAAAACTAAGAGAAATAACCCAGGATCAGAGGTAAAAGGAAGGAAATTCACTTACGAGCGGAATTCAACTCGAAGAAAAGAGCGTCACGGCTGGAAACAAAGCTGAGGAAAATCGTCAACCAATAGAGGTTCGGTCAAGATGATCAATCAAGCAAAGAAAATCGAAGCCTCAAGAAGCAACAGCGAGGTCTTCTACGATGAAATCGCCATTGAAATAAGTTTGTTGGAAAATATAAAAGCGGGACAATGAAGAGACAATATTTAAGAGGACTAGAAGCCCCTTTTTTAATGATATGATGGCTCAATTAAAATCTAGTGATCCGGTTTAACGTACCCGGAAAATATCCCGCCAAATGTTCAAAGACAAGCAATTGTCGAAATATCCAAATTTTGAAAATGTAAGCTATTGTGAGGGCGCCTATTTTGTAGAACGTTGAACTTAATCCATCCAAAGCATTCTTAGCATGTCAGCTTAGTGCCCGATTACACAAAAGTGTCCCATCAAGTTCCAGCTGGCATCCCGAAATTCAACTGTTCACACAATAACCAAAAAAAGATATATCAAACCTCTTGCTCACAGCAAGAGACAATACTAATCCACTACAACGAAACAGTCCCAATTTTTTGCACGATCGACCCCTCGACAAATCTACCAAACAATGTGCGATCAAACATGTCGAAGCTAGTAATTCCTTACTAAAGGAAATCACAGACTTCGAGGGGAAAGTGTTAATCCCTAAAAAATCCATACGCACATTGAGTAAATGATATGGAACGAACATCATCAGGGTCGGTCGTGCGCAATGTTATTCGAGGCACTTAAACGGTCAAATATCAAACCCAAGACAAGTCAAGTCAACCGGTACGACCGAGGATGATGGCATGATATGTAATCAGAGGTGCGGCCCAAAAAAGATAGAGATCGTATATCATGTAAAGCCGCTCACTGGTTTCCCGTCAAAAGACCAAGCCTGAGATGGAACTGCAATACAAGCGCTTGCAACATCTTATGTGACTATGTCTCCAACCAAAGTTAGGCACGAATCGTGATTCAGGTGCGGAAGCCAAGGCCGGTCGTTCATATTGGGATAAAGCCGCTCAAACACTGGAAAAAAGCAAGTCACTCATTCAACATAGGCGGAAGTGGCCTTATAGCATAGCCGTAGGGACAAACGGCGCCGTACAAAGGTAGCAAAAAGACGAGCGCCCTTGAACCAAGTTGGTCGGTCGTGCAAGGAACAAAGGAGAGTCGATTCCGATCCCACATTCTGCTCTTATAAATTTTTCCAAAGCATTCATTCTCACAGGGGTGCCCGCTCCTATGGACCTGCTTAACCACTTAAGACGCTTGCTCCATTGAGTCACTCGTGCATGACAACCAAGTACAGCCACGGACAGCCGGCTACAGCTAGCCGGTGGCATGATTGTAATTAATAGATTGAGCAATCTGTAGCCTACATAAACGGATTTCAGATCATTTCCCAGGGAACGCTCACTTATAAATACACCATGGCTGCCAACATAAAGGGTATCCAATCTTTGAAATCACGAAGTGCTGCTAAATTCTACCCTCAACTGCTGATTCGGCCATGACGTCAAGAACAATCTTGTGATCAAGGAAAACGAAGACATCCTAATTCTCAACCATTCATCCATCCTTTTTCTCCTCAAATTCAACCATTCTCTTGTATAATTCCAAGATTGAAATATATAAATGCGGGTATATTGAGTGAATATAGAGATGTATGGAAAGAGATAATTGATGTATTTTGTAATCCTCATTATAAGATTGAAAATCACCTTCACAGTGGACGTAGGCCTAATTAACGGCTGAACCACTATAAATCTCGTCTCTACTTTACCTTTTCTCGCATTTATCGTTTTCAATCGCTGATTAAACACAGTTCCATTTATTTCTTACCAAATTGGTGAAGTACAGTTTGATACCTTGGGTGTTTAGACCATTTTTGATGTAAACACTTCTTTTGTTACATTGTTATTACCGCTAATCCCCTTACTATTGCCGAACCCGTACAGTTTGTTCATGGAATCGCTCCAAATAAATATCAAAGGTCTTCCTTTTTGTTGCTCATCCTTTTTTATCACCGTAGTATAACACTCATATGTTCCTTGCTGGAACCCGAACTTCCAGTCCACGATCAACCACCCTGCTCACATCCACCCACCACGCACAGACATATGCATGTAGTATGCATACGCAAAGTAATTCCCAGTATGCCTCATGTGTTGCATGAACTAAAAATGGAAGAGAACCCCCCCATTGCCTGTACGCTAACACTGTCTTGCAGAACCCTTTTTCAAGCTTCACGAATCTCAGATGCAACTGACAGCTCTCGCATCTAAGGTTCACTTCCTACTAGTATAAATGTGTATATGCCACCTGCGCTCAACTTCATTCAGTCTTGATTTTTCATGGATTTTCAAAGTGGTGTTTTCCTGCAGAAATTCTGCTTTATTTTTAGGCTTTGAAATTTGAGAAATGAGGCCATGCCATGTGATATATATATATATATATATATATATATATATATATATATATATATAATATATATATATATATATATATATGTATATGTATGTATGTATGTATATGTGAGGAACCATAATGCTTAAGGAAGTAGGCATGCTGTCACTAGTGTAGGTGATGGTGTTTGATTTAAGAGCATTTTTGGTTTGTAGCCCCTTTATTTTCTTTTTCCCACTTTGAGCCTCTTTTTACAAAATATTGCAAATATAGCCCCCTTTTGGTCAGCTCAGCGCTAAATTGGCCAGCGCTGACCAAAATGCACTGAAGCAATCTGAGATTGCACCGGTACATGTGTACACTGGTGCAATCCCAGATTGCGTCAGTTCAATAAAAGAGAAAGAAAAAAAAACCTCTTCCGCCTAGGCGCAATCGGAAATTCTGCCAATAATAAAATATAAATTTAGGAACTTTATAGCTGTCTCTTTCATTTGCGAGCGCAGGTGCTAGTTCTTTGTTATCATGGAGAATTTGACCTGTGACCATGAATGCTCTTGGCCTGTTTAGACCTTTTGTCCTCTACATAGGTCCCTATACGAATTGTATAAATATCCGGATTTTAAATGTTTCCTGCATGGCGTATGTTTGGGTTCTCTCCAACACAAAATTATCCTATCAAACAGCATCACTCTGCTCCAGCCAAACTTCTAACTATCAATACACTCCCATCTCCAGCCTCACTCTGCTCCACTGCAAACACATCACTCGTCTCCAAACTCCCATCTCCGTTTAAGCAACTCCACGACCTCGACCTTACTAGGTCTTTTCTCCGCATTGCTTTGTGCACAAACAAATGCTACAACAATTACTCTTTTCATCTCTTCTTCCACATATTTACCACTGAGTTTTGAATCCGCTACTTGTTCAAACTTCTTCTCTTTAGCCAATGGAAGAGCCCATTCCACGATAGACCTCTTCACTTTAGGGTATACCTTCCTCAATGGCCTCTTTCCGCTAGCAAGTTCCAGAAGAAGTATGCAAAAGCTATACACATCGCAACATTCTTTTGCTTTGCCATACATCGCATACTCTGGAGCAAGATAGCCAAATTAAATGCCCATGATCTTCTGGTTCATAATCCGAGGCTACACCGACATGGAGCTTTGCCTTGCGCTCACATCCGCCGCCTCATACAACCAGCTCGAGACCACTGCCGTTGCCGACCCCCTTCCAAATGTTCCCTTAAACGTCCTCTTCACCTTAGCACCAAAATCATAAAAACGACTGCCGAAAGAGGTCACGGTTCCCTTGACGGAGTCGCCTTCCTCCTCTCGTCGAACTTTCTTGGTTCGCCTTAATGCACGTACGCAGTGGCGGAGAAGCTCATCGCCGAAGAAGACGAAGTGATCGTGCCTGAACTTGCAGCATATATGAAGAGCAACTGGTCGTTAGCATCGTTCCAGTGTAGGGAGATTGACTCATTAATAATGTCTTTAGCTAAATATAACATGAAGAACAAATTCCTGCAATGGTTTTTTTTCACTCTTATATTTGAAGAGAATTAAAGAATATGGTATAGTTTCTGCACTAGACAAACTTTGTTGCTCCGTTCCGTACCGGACTCCACTTTCGTCCGAATCCGAATCTGAGGGGCACGTCGGAGAATTTGCGATGTCCATCATCGAGGGAAGCGGGGTCGAGACGCCGGCGTTCGGGTCTGACGGCGGCCTTGATGCCATAGCGTTCAATGACGAGGAGCTCCCAGCGCAAGAGGTAGGAGAGAATGGTCATCATGTCGTCAAGCTCTTCATATTGCATGCCTAAGAGAGTGCTGGGAGTGAAACCGAGCTCGCCTATGTGAATAACGGTGAGGTAACGAATCCCGTAGTCGTTGAAGACATCAGCCTAGGTCGCGAGGTGCGGAGGGATAAGGAGGAGGCAGAGAAGGGAGGGATTCCCGCTTGAAGAGTGATCCAGATGGTACATACTAGTGTTATAATCGCTGCGTCTTTCAAAGGCGGAAATATGTTATCATGCACGTACACAGTTGTCATCAATGCCGATTTTATCGCGCTAGGATTCCATTATGGATGCGCCGCTTTGATCAATGCAGCAATCCCGCCCACATGCGGAAAAGAGATTGACGTCCCTGACAAGATGTTAAATCCAACCCTTTGTCGATCCGCTACCAAGCTAGAAGGGCTAGCTACTCCACCTTATGCTGCTAATATGTTGACACCTGGCACGAAAATGTCCGATTTCAGTATCTCTAACGAAAGAAAATTCGGCCGTCTCGATGAAAATGCAGCCACCACCGGTGAAGGAGGTATTCCGACTTTTGTTCCTTCGATCGTCAAAGTAGCCGTTGGTTTAGGTTTTGTCATCGGGTATGATGAAGGTGGCAAATGTGACTATGCTGCCTTCTCATTTACTATAGCATGCATGTATGAATCCAGTTTAATGTAGATCATGGAGAGATCATGAATCTGTGTTTATATTACATGCAGAAGATTTGTCGCTGCTTATACAACAGAATTAATATGTTGGGCAAATCTCTTTATGTGTTTGTATATTGCTAAAGAAAGACCAAGATGTCCACATCTCTTCATTTTGATTCCAGTATAAGAAAGCTTATGAGAAGCATGAACCTACTAAGCATTCAAGCAACTGGAAAGGCTACCATACGTTCTTATTGCACTGACATTTTTAGAAGTATGCTTAGTGTAGTGCTTGATAAACTAGCCACCTGCTCATATCTTAGATATCAGATACACAAGTTGAATATTATACTTAATAACTACTGGTAACATTAAGCACTCCATAAGCAGTTGGATGTATCCTTTCGCTCATTCTGCTAAATTTAAGCATGAAATAGAACGATTTGTATAAACCAATCTAAACCAGCCCTAGAAGGTAGTTTGCTTCTTTAAATATAAAATTATTGTCTTTTACACAATGAGGATTTCTCTCTTTTGATGGAAGTTCACATCATACGATATTTAGTATAATCAGGTTGATGAAAAGGAGTAAACTTATATGGAAATTATCAAAAATTTTGTTTGAAACCTTTGAAAAATCGTACAGGGGTCATTTCCTCTTGTGACTTCCTATTAGTTTAATGCATGCTTTCTGTATAACATAAACATCTCAAAAACAAAGTTTAGTGAGATAATCAGCTTGTGCATGTCCTTTGGCACGAATTATTCTGTGGAGACAAGCTACTGGTAATTACTAAGGAGTATTCTGTGGAGACAAGTTACAGAAAATGATAAGGTAGCTAATGTGGCTGTCTTTACAAATTGTTTACCACCGAGTGAACTGGGCGCAGTTTGGGATTGCGCCCAGGTAAGAGCTACCTTTTTTTAACTTTTTCAATGACCAATGACCTAGCGTAATCTGGAATTGCGCCAGTGTACATGTGTACCAGCGCAATCCCAAATTGCGCTAGTGCATTTTGATCAGCGCTGACCAACTCAACGCTGAGCTGGCCGAAAGGGGACTATATTTGCAATTTTTTTGCAAAAGAAGGCTAAAAGTGGGATTAAAAAAAAATAGGGCTAAGAATGAAAAATGCTCTTGATTTAACTCATGTGAAGACTTAGTCGTTAAGCAGTAGGAGTCGTATAGTATATAACTAGGTCTGCAGCTTTCTTTCTTTTCTTCGATTAGACAATTTTGAATTAATCATATTTCCTCTGAATGGTCTTAGTACTATATCGGTATATCCCACGTTTCAACATAGGGGTGCCATACACATACGGAGTAGGGTAATGGGCGTGTTCTTTTTAGTTTTTCACTGTTATGGTTTACAAGCAAATAAAACTTTATAATGACTAACTATTTACAGCTAATGATGGATCAACAGTTTCATAGTTAAGCTAGATATGATTTCTAGACTTCCAGTAGGCGCAAGTTAATTAAACACATCATCGCGCGCACATAGTACATCTTATATTATAGGATCTTAAATTCTAAAGTTGCTTCTAATTAGAATTTAGACCTGTCAAATGGGTCGGGTCGTAACGGGTCGGGTCAAAATTGACCCGACCCAATTTTTGACCCGACTCATTTAATATATTTATTAAGAGGATCAATTGACCCGATCCTCTTCATGTACGTGTCAATCCATTTAACCGTCTAAAACATAAAAAAAACCACTGCATATGCAAATGTCATGAAACTAAGTATGCAAATGTCATGAAACTAAGTATACAATAATACAGTATATAAGATGGATAAAACATCATTAAACACAATAAAAACTGCAAAAAGTAATTGTTTTCACTAAAACAACTCTCAGCTCCTTGCTACTCATAGACATTTGCACTCTTATGTGGATAAACCCATCATAGACATATAAACCTGACTATAAGCAAATTGACCTCTTAGCTTCTTGCCATTCATAGACATATAAACCTGCATTATCAAATAAAAACAGATAAATAGAAGCATCAAATAATCCCATCATTTCAGTATTAAACCATAAATTAATGGTGCTAGGTTCGATTCTAGTAGAAACTATACACGCGATTTAGACATGCTTTATGTATGATCTTGGAGAAGGCAATATGAGAGAGAACAGCATATGCTGGAACTAAAAAACAATATCATGTTATAACACAGTCAGTTGATCATTACCAGAATCTTTAAAAGCCACCGCACATTAATTAGCTTTCTAATTTCAACATAAATTTTGCATAATTTCAGACAAATTAATAACATAAACTTCCAAAAGCTACATGATACACCATTAAAATATATGAAAGTGATATTCAGTAGCCATGATATTTGTTCCCAACACTAACCTTACCTTCAAAATACATCTAAGTTTTGTAGTTAACAAAAAAGTTCAAAATAAGCTGAATTTGTGCTCCATTTGTAAGGGCCTGAAAAACAAAAGGAAAAGATCAAAATAAGCTCTCTGCAATTGTATGTAAACTGAAAAATAAACAGATAGGCGAGCAGACCATAGAATGTGGCGAAATTTTTCAGAACATCATCAATAGAAAATATCATTAAACACCAGCAATACGCAATTCATTGCAGTGTTCACAGTCAAGTACCAAATAGTAAGACACCTATATCTGTGTCAAATTCATTTTAGCAAGGATACCTAATGTTGAGATTGTTATTTATATATCACTCAGCAGACAACATGAATACCAAACAGATTGTAAATAAGGTCAATTCTATGCGGCTAAATATATTGAACCTTCACTATTTTCCTTGCACACAGCTGCTGATAAGTAAATAAATTGCAATTGTTCCCATTAAAGGTTCGTTTTCCCTCTTTCAATATGACTATTGTGCCCTTCTGGAAACAAACCGTAAACTGTGTAGTTCCATTTACTTCTGTTCCGGAGAAAAACTCGGCAAAATCAACACAACAGTAGAAAAAAGGTCAAAATGCTTGTACAAATAAATTGCCACAGCTGCTAATAAATAAATAAATTGCAAATTTTCATCAACTTCAACTGAATAAATAACCAATAAAAAAATAGATGAATTGATATCTATCCAATGTTAAATTGTACCAAAAAAAAAAGTTGTAGTTGGTCTTCAGTGTTAGTCTGAAATACTACTAGAACTGTAAAATGGTGAAGGTTGAATCTTTAAAAGACAAGATATTAAAACGGTTAGTTTGCCAACTGTTCTAAGTTTATCTTGGTAGCACTACAAAGTGAAAAAAAAATAGATACTCGTATTCATATTCATAACTAAGAATGTGCACAGAACACTTCAAAAGCAATAAAAACAGCATGATCCTGAAGACTGGGACATTTATTGATGGAAACAGAAACAACATAAACATCCATGTATGATAAATATTTGAATGTCATTTAATACTTTTTTGACAAAGAATATTGATTCTCTTATTCCAGAAGGACACACTTGGAATCCAAACAAAAGTACAAAGGAATAAGGATTTAGAAGACATTAGGAAATCATGTAGCAAGTGAACAAGGCTCCCATTTGAATAATTTGAATCAATGCTCCTATATGTCATCGAATTACTTTTCCTATGAGTTTTCGACCCACATCACCCAAAAATTTATCAAAGCACTCAAATATAAAACCCAACACACACACACACACACACACATATATATATATATACATATATATTCTACAAAAAATATGTAAAAGTCATCAGAATTTACTAATGAATAAAATGTATAATTTCCATTTAGGAGAGGGAGGAATAACCTTATTGTGCATGTATTTCAATGTTTGGATGCTATAATAAAATGTATAATTTCCATTTAGGAGAGGGAGGAATAACCGTATTGTCATCAAGTCATCAAGTTTCATCGTTGATCATCAAATTAGTCTTCGATTATCATTCGGTATTATACAAAACGAATTACCATATTGTGCATGTATTTCAATGTTTGGCTGCTATAATAGTAGAGTACATTTAATGTAAAATGGCTAGTTTATAACCACAAAAGGTATAGAACACTATGTAATGACATTACAATATGGATTCATCAGATTAATACGGACTGAGATGGAAATAATTGTACAAATCAGAGATTATTCTAGCTTTAAATTCACATTTTCACTAATATTTTCCCACACATATGTCAAAACTTACAACTGGATTTGCATAGTTGGAAAATAAATCAAATTAACTCAGAATCTTTTCTCCATTAAAGCAACATAATTTCCATGACATGAACAGCAAATAAAACATATTCTCCAAAACGAAAATCTGTGTTAACTTCCAAAACAAAGTCGATACAATAAATGCCTTGAATTATAATCACCATAACTGCACAAGAAATGAGAAACTACACAAGAAATAAACATAATAGATCTAGAAATTATACCTTTAACTCCACGATAATACTGATTTAGAATTGCAGAAATCGATCCAGAAGTTGCAGTAAGAGATAGGGTTTACTGCAAATGCAATTGATTTAAGATTTTCTCTCTATTCGATTATCTTCCATAACTAAAATTCTCAGAACAAAAAATAGTACCTTTGATTGATTAGAGCTGACTAAATCATTTTGAAGAACTACGAAGATGGATCCAAGGGGTCTTGAGCGAAGCTAGAAGTCCAGAGCGATTGTTCGATTGTTTGAGAGAATCGGCGGATTATATATTTCGGAGAGAAAGAAGAGCAGACATCGTATTTTTCAGAAATGGAATTGGGATAATTAGGGTTACGGGGTCAAACAGGGTCCAGTGTTCTTAATTTGGGCTGAATGGGTTATTACCCAACGTAAAAAGTAGCTAAAGCAGTTCAACCCAACCCAATTAAAAAGGGGTTAAATGGGTTGGGTTAAAGGGTTGTTTTCAAATTTGACAGCTCTACTTCTAATCTTAACATCCTTGGTTTGCTTAAGTTTTATCCATCACCTTCTAAGATAATGATTTGTCGAAGGTTGCCGTATTACTTTTATATACGTATTATTATTATTATATATTTTTAGCTATTCCTTTACTTTTTCCCTTTAGGATTAAAGTCATGTAACCAGTAAATGTCCTTGATAAATTTGTCCCTTTACAACTGAAGTAAAATCCGCTAGTGTCATATTATATTTGTCCATAATTTGATAATATTATGTCACCGCTTTGTAGATTGTATAGGACTTTTGTGTACTGCGCTAAGCAATATTATATTCATGTTCAAGCCGCTAGGGACATAAATAAAAATACAGTCGTGTCCAACAAGGTGCCACAATCCCAAAAATATAATAATATCAGTAGGTTAATAAAAAGAATACTAAAGACATCGGCTTATCTCTTTACATAAGGTTTTATGTACATGGGCTGGGCTTTAGCCCAGTATACTTTTGTTTAATGTTTTCGTTGTTTACACTGCCCTATGTTATTATAAATAGTGCCAGTCATGTGTACAATAATTCATTCGATTATTTTACATCAATTCAAGTTCAGATTTCTTTTATGGTATTAGAGCTATAAGCCAAACGGCACAAATATAAGATTACAAAATCATATTTCTTCATTCCAAATCGAGGGAAGAGTATACTTTGTTATTTCTTCTCAAACAATCTTCATCAGTGAAGAATATACCCTTCTCTGATCTGATTACTGCTCGTATCAGCCATGCCTGATTGAAATTGCCTTGCCAAGAGAAAGAATCAGAGAGATTTCATCATTTTCTTCCATCTTGGCTGCAATTTTTGGCCATCTAACATTTCTGTCATCATCTGGCCGAGACCTGGTTGCATAAATCACCATCATTTGGCGATTTTGCCATCCTAGAGTCACATTTTTCATCTGTTAGACATTCTTTCCACTGAAGATCTGGTTGCAAAAAACACCTTCAGTGTTTTTAGCCGTCCAAGAACCTTCAACTTCATCAGCAAAACCTTCCTGTTGCTTTTCTTGATCACAATGGCAGGAACTGGAAACAATGATGCCCTCAGCTCTGCGAATTCAGGAACCAATCCCACATCCATGCCTCCACCGCCAGACTTTCCCCTGATAAAACCCAAAAGTCAGATAATTACCATCCCACTCGATGAGGATAATTACATGCTATGGAAGTTTCAGGTGGAAGCAGCACTGAGAGGATATGGACTTCTTGACTTCATCAAAGGTACTGTTATTATCCCACCTGTTACGATTCATGACAAAGATGGAAACTTAATCAGTAATCAGGATTATTTGAGATTTCAAAAACAAGACAATCTTCTTGTTTCATGGCTGATATCATCAGTTAATGCAAACATGTTATCAAGAGTGGTAGGATGCAATACATCCTTTGTTGTATGGAACACCATAGAACAAATATCCAGTGCACAATCCGCTGCGAGAGTTATGCTATATAGAAGACAATTGCAATGCATGAGGAAGGATGAGATCTCCATGCATGACTACCTTACCAAAATAAAGACCCTATGTGACTAATTGAATTCTACTGGACATATTATCAGTGAAAGTGAACAGGTTCTCTACATTACAGAAGGTCTAGACGAAGACTATGAATCAATTTTAACATTTATAGCCTCACAAAAGACTGTACCTGATTTGTAGTATGTGCATTCATTTCTTCTTGCACATGAAGGAAGAGTTGAACTGAAAAGGCTATCTTAATCAGAATTTTCTGTCAACTATGCCTCCACATCAAGAAATAAAGGTCAGTAGAAAGGTAATACTGGTCAAAACAGCAAACAAGAAAAATCAGTTTTTTAGAGGTAATTCTAACCAAAGAAGTAGAGGCAGAGGAGGTAGATTCAATAACAATAATAGAGTGAAATGTCAAATTTGTGAAAAATTTGGATATGTTGCAAGTAGGTGCTACTTCAGATTTAACACTGGATGCAATGTTAATCAGCAAGGTCAGGGAAATCAGAGAGCACCAAATGTTAATGTGACACAAATGGCACAACAATGGACAAATAATGAAGGATCAAGGGTGCAAACACAAAATTCAAGCAGTGATGAGTTAAGCAAGTCATAGCAGATAATCTTGATGATTGGTACCCAGATTCTGGAGCAACGAATCATGTGACTAACAATTTGCAGAATTTAAATCTGGGAAATAAAAGCTACTCAGGTATGTGTTCTGTCTCAATGGGTAATGGTGAAACTATTAGTATATCACATATAGGACATGGTTACATTAATGGAAAAAGGGAATTCTATTTGAACAATTTACTTAGAGTACCCAACATTAAGAAAAACTTAATCAGTGTATCACAATTTGCTAACGACAACCGTGTATACTTTGAGTTTCACCCAAAATATTGCCTAGTTAGAGATTTACTGAATAAAGACATATTACTACAGGGTAGTTTGGATAAGGGGTTGTACAAGTTCAAGAAATTGAAGTCAAGACATGCTACAGATAATGGAAATTACTGTTACAATGTTGAATCTGTGACTTTTAATGATGACATGTACAAAACTTTTAATGATTGACATTGTAAATTGGGACATCCAAATTTTAAAACTGTTAAGCATGTCTTGATTAAAAAAAATTGACTGTAAAAATATACCTGATCATTATATGTGCAAACATTGCCAAATAGGCAAAAGTCATAAATTGCCCTTCACTGGGTCTGACACAAAGTACAACAAACCACTTGAACTCATAGCTGCAGATCTATGGGGTCCCTCTCCAGTTACAACAGATCATGGATACAGGTATTACCTCTCTTTTGTGAATGCATTTACTAGATATACATGATATATCTTCTTAAAAGTAAATCAGATGCATACAATACAACAATACAGTTTGTTACTCTTGCTAAGAAGCAAACAAACTGCATTGTTAAAATTATGCAAACATATGGTGGTGATGAATTTAAGCCATTAAAGAAGTTCTTTAATGATAAGGGTATATTACATAGAATAACCTGCCCACACACATCAGAACAAAATGACCTTGTCGAGAGAAAACATAGGCACATTGTTGAAACAGGGCTTACATTAATGTCACAGTCGGTATATTACATAGAATAACCTTCCCACACACATCAGAACAAAATGGTCTTGTCGAGAGAAAAGATAGGCACGTTGTTGAAACAGGGATTACATTAATGTCACAGTCCTATCTACCATTAAAATTTTGGTCAGAAGCTTTTGTGACACCAGTGTTTTTGATCGATAGAATGCCTACTAAAGTTTTACAGTATAAAAGTCCATATGAGATGATGTATGGTGTTAAACCAGATTATTCTAGATTGAAAACTTTTGGTTGCCTATGTTTTCTTTTTCTCAGACCTTACAATAAACATAAATTAAGTCTAATGTCAACTCCTTGTACCCTTCTTGGTTATGCAGAAAACCAGAAAGGATACAAGTGTTTAAATGATAGTGGGAGGTTATATGTTTCAAGGCATGTTATGTTTGACGAGCATGTTCTTCCTTTTGCAGAAAAGGGTATTAAAACCACTAAGAGGATTGTCAATAATGAAAGGAAAATTATAGTATTGCCTGAATTAACTGAAGATATGGAGTGCAACTACAAACAACAAACACAACATGAAGATGGTGATGCAGAAAGTGTGCCTAGTACCAGAACAGACTACAGTCCAGCAAGTTCACTAATTGGAGATGAAGGCACAAATCATAACACTGATGATGCAGAAAATATAGATGTACAACCCACTGATGACAACAATAACACTACAAGCAACTCAAGCAGTGAAGATGAACAGCATGATCAAAATAAACATCATATGATGACTAGGGATAAACATGGGATATTTAAGCCTAAAATATACACTACATCTATCAGTGACAGAGAGCCAATTTACTTCAATGAAGCTGTGAAGTGTTAAAAGTGAAAAAATGCTATGAATAAGGAATATGGTGCCCTAATCAAAAATAAAACATGGAGTTTAGTTGCAGCACCAAGTCATAAGAACATTATAGGTTGTAAATGGACCTACAGATTAAAGAGGGCAGCAGATGGTAGCATTCAAAAGCACAAGGCCAAATTAGTGGCTAAGGGGTACACACAAGAGTATGGGTTTGATTTTAAAGAAACTTTTTCCCCTATGGTCAAGCATACAACTGTGAGAATAATTATTAGTATTTCCCTACATAAGCATTGGTGTATAAGACAACTTGATGTTTGTAATGCTTTTCTGAATGGAGAACTACAAGAAGATGTATACATGGAGCAGCCAGAGGGATACAAGTGCGATCAAAATGGACATTTAGTCTGCAAATTACATAAGGCAATTTATGGGCTGAAACAAGCCTCAAGGGTATGGGATGACAAGCTTAAAGGCACATTTATGAAATTGGGGTTCATCACAGCTAGGTCAGACAGTTCTTTGCACATCAAAAGAAATGGAACAGAAGTCACATACATACTTATGTATGTTGATAATATCTTAATAACTAGCAGCAATCAGGGTGAAGTTGACAAAATAATACAGTTTTTAAATCAAGCTTTCTCTATCAAGGATTTGGGAAATTGAATTATTTCTTAGGGATACAAGTCATTCAAAGGTCTAAAACTGAAATTATGCTATCACAAAGCAAATATATATCAGAATTACTTGCAAGAGCCAAGATGGACAAAGCTAAACCTATGCCAACCCCTATGACCAGCAACCTAAAGTTATCCAAACACAAAGGGGAAGTGATTCACAAAATCAAAGAATATCGAAGCATTGTAGGTGCATTACAGTATTTAACTGTAACCAGACCAGACATCTGCTATAGTGTGAATAAGGTTTGTTAGTTTATGCAGACACCCCTCAATGAACATTGGACTGCTGTTAAACATATCCTACGGTACTTAAAGGGTACTATTGACTATGGAATCACTTTGAAAACTAGTAAAGAATTAAATATACAAGCTTACAGTTTCTGATTAGGCATCGGACCCAGATGACCGTAGATCGACGTCAGGATACTGTGTATTCATGGTATCTAATCCAATCTCTTGGTGCTCGAAGAAACAACCAACCATCTCATGCTCCAGCACTGAAGCGGAATACAGATCAGTGGCAAGCGCCACAGCCGATGTCATGTGGATAAATTCCTTACTCGGAGAGCTAGGGTTTCGTCCTAGCAAGAGACCCACTGTGTGGTGTGATAATTTAAGCACGGTATCTCTTTCTACCAACCCTATTCAGCATGCTCGTACAAAACACATCAAAATTGATTTTTATTTTGTACGAGAGCTAACCACAACCGGAAAGTTGGACGTGAATCATGTGCCAGCTCAATTTCAGAAAGCAGAAGCCCTTACGAAGCCCCTCTCAGTGAAGAACTTCATCAAATTTAGAGAGGATTTAAGAATTGAAGATGGTGGCGGCGTAAAGAGGAAAGCGAAAACCCTAGATGTTTTTGAGGGTGGCAATAAGAATACTGAAGACATCGGCTTATCTTTTTACATAAGGTTTTATGTACATGGGCTTTAGCCCAGTACACTTTTGTTTAATGTTTTCGTTGTTTACACTGGCATATGTTATTATAAATAGTGTCAGTCATGTGTACAATAATTCATTTGATTATTTTACATCAATACAAGTTCAGATTTCTTTTAGTTAACTCACATTGTGAAACCCCAAAATATTGATATAGGGTGCAAAATACTCCAAATAAAAAGTTGCTTATTTAAGTAAAATTCTAAAAAATTAATTTATCACTATGTCTCAAAAGAATCTTGTCTAAATTGGAAAACGATATTTAAATAACCGTTATGATCCATATACGATTTCGTAGCGACTTTCTGAATATTTGATTTGGACATATCTTGCAATCTATAAGACGAAATTTCCATTTTCCACTTCCATTAGAAAGATATAGTTCAACAGATTCAAACGTTTCTTGTTTCGAGGAAATCCGTATTGTAACGAATCCTGTACGCTCAGTTGAAGTTCAAAACGTTAAATTATGTACTACAACATCGTTATGAGCTCGATTATTTTTAATATATATTTTTATACGTTCAACTTCGTTTTAATTAATATATAAATCCATTATATTACGATTTCAATATTTAAACTGATTTAAATATTCAAATACAAACCGATAAAAATGCGGGATGTTACATTATGAAACTTTTTGTTGATGTTCATAGCATTGCTGCAATCAACTTCAACTTAAAGTCACCTGTAGAAATAATATGCCATAAAATTAATACATGTAGGCCTAAATAATGTATATTACATTAATAGCTAAAAAAATTAGTACTTTCCGACAATTAGAAAACAACTACTTTATTATTGTATAGGTGGCATTTTTTCATTTTGTTTGATAGCCTGTGTGTATAAATTAATAGCCTCCTATTGTTGTTTTTCTTTGAAACATGTAGTTCCCTGTAAAGGGATAAAAGTACTGAAGTCAACATAACATGTTTCATTAATTATGACATATATGATTGAAGATAAGTAAAAAAATTTGTGAGAAATAAAATAAAAGCTATTTGAAAATATATATAGAATTTAATGAATAGATAAACCTTTCACTTTTCATTTTTCAACTGCTCTACACTTCTTATGCTAATATAGAAATCTTTCACTTACCAATAACATTTATTTAGTCTTCTAATGGAGGATACAATGCTTAAAAAAAATTGTTGTCTTACTATCTTGCAATAAATGAGATGAAGGCAGGAAAATTTTCATGGATATTCACGAAAGTTAGTCAAATTTATGGTTATAGAGCTCAACCAAAGATCTCCTTGACCGTAGAAGAAGTGCAATAGGTTTGATTATTATTCTGGTTACTGAGCTCTTGTATACATTCCTTCGTAAGATTTTGAAAGTAATTTCCTGCAAAATGCAAAACTTGTTGTAAGTTTCCCTTTGAAAGGGAGATCTTTCCATTGAGCAAAATGTTCCATTGGACCTCTTTATGGCTTCGAAACAACACTTTCAAAGTCCTAGTTATCGGGTTATTAATGAGATCCTTTCATGGGTTTTATAACATGGTTTTAAACTAATCTCTTGATTAAGGAAAGTAAGGCTTTTCCTAGGTTTCATTATGGTTTCCGGGATGGTTAGCTAGGGCTATTTAGATAGATTGCAATTGTTTCTGCATGGTCCAGGAATTATACCTATAATGTTAGCACAAAGGTAACAGTAATTTAAATGAGATTCCATATAATTACCTTAAGGACTCGATGTATTAAGAATTTCAAGGATTACAAATACTTTTTTCCAAATTGATTTACAAATTAGGGTTTCATTTCAAAATGGAGTTACATATTTTGGAAAATGAATTTTATCCCCTTGTCTTGGACCTCTGGTGTCTTATTTATGAGCATAGACTGCCCCTTCTTCTATCTTAAGGATCTTGCTTCGTCCATCCGAAAGGGGTGTACGCGAAGGTCCTGTGAGAATATTCATGGTTCTCATTATGAAGTGTCGTTGGTGCCTGCTGGGGCTTTCTATGACTCGCTTCCGCAAGTGTGAACCTTGCACGACGTTGAAGAAAAGGCACGACTTAGGCCCCCGGCTCTTACTCTTTCGTAGAGCTTAGTAGGTGAAGGACTTAAGTTATTTCGCATCTACTCTTCATGCTAACTGAAAGGGATACTGAATTCATGCTTTTCATGCTAGGTCAGTAGGTCTGAAGCCAATGCCCTTTGGTCGAAACTGAAAGGGGTTTTCTGTGCTTGAAAAGGAGACCCTAGTTCCCCGCTTTTCAGATTTGAAGTTATTACCGGAAGCTAGGAATTGTCACCTTTGGGTTGGATGCCGGCTCTTACGTCCCTTCACCCTGGTTCGCTAGCATTTTCCCCCTAGTGAAGGTTTTTTTTTTTACTTTTCAAGTCAATCATTCCAATTGTCATTTTTCTTTCGGTGACGATTCAACTTTCCCACGTCATGGCATTACCATTTGTCCACTCATATCTAATCTGCTAGTCACAAAGCATAGGGATGCTCTTTTGATAAATAGACTTATTTTCTTCTTTGTTTCTATTTTCCTGCATAAAAAAGGGTTTGGCACCAGCATCAAGGTTCTCCAGAATACTTTAAATCGCTTAAGTACACTTATCCAAAGACCGAGGTAGTTTTCTTAATTTAATTTCAATGTTCAAATATTGGGGATTGATTAGTTCATTTTTTTAAATTTTGATCTTGAATTGGTTAATTGATAACCGATTCGATGTTGTATCAGAGGCTTTTTAAACATCATGAGTTGACCGTGCTAAAATCCGAACTCGATTTCGTCTCTTGAATATTTTTATCGAGTATATTTTTTTTGTGATTGGAGCTTGAGATTTTGTTGATTATGCTCGATATAATAATCCCCTCTTTGTTATTCATTTTTTATTAGAAGACTGTTTAATCAATACCCAAGGATAGACCTTTCTTTTTTACTCAGCGAATCTTCTTTTATTTGCACGATGTTCCAGAATTTTCAGCTAAATTGAAATGTTTTATACTATTATATTATTACTTTTTGTTTGTCGTATCCTATGTAATCGGTGGAATGACATTACCTGGCGGTTATCACACGGATAAGAAGAAATCGACCAAGCAGTCTGACTTAAAGGATCCGGTCGGAAGCAAGAGTGAGCCTTCTCAACAGGTTGCAGAGGATGCCCTACTGAAGGTCTCCATGACTGAGATGCGTTCTTTCATTTTGTCCCAAGGTTTAGTTAATTCAATTTTGGAGACCGGCTGTGTAGCACCACGCTACACATTCGTCTTGCTCTAAAAAAAAAGAAAAACAATTTTGGAGGATTTGGAATTCAAGGAATCAAGGCCATTCCCCCGATGGCTGAAGACGCAATCGATAATCCCCTAGTAGTGTTTTTTTTTCTTATTCCGCCATCCATATCTGGTATATTGGTTTCCTCCCTTTTCCTCCTTTTCTTCATAATTTCCATCATCATTTGGGGGTTTCTCCAATTCAGCTATCTCCAAATGTTTATATGTACATTCTTGGATGGAAATTCTTTCTAGGTAATCCAAGTGCCCTTCTCTTGATGTTGCTGCTTTTGAACAGCTAGTACCCCTGGCGAAGCTCAGTCAAATGAAATCTCATATTCTGAGATCCAACCCTTAGTTGAAATTGGTAATGGGTAGTACTAAAAGGTCCAAGAAATGGAAACATGAGTTTTTATTTTCTAGGTGTCCTCCCGGCATTTCAGGAACCTTTTCTCAACCAAATAATCTTACTCCTCCATTTTATGGTTGCGATCCAGAAATGCTAACATGACTTGCACTCCCCTTTCTAATCATGAGTTTTGATTCTGTCTTTAGCTGGGGTATCAAAGACTCCATGTGCTGAAGTTGACTTGGTCATGAAGGAGATGATGAGGGCTCTTCATCACTAGGTAAGAGGCCTTTACTGTTGACTCTTAGTATTTTTACCAAACATTCCATTCTCCCAGTGGGCCATAAAATCCTTGGACATTCTCCAGTGATGCATCAGATGCGATCTGGTGTCTACTACCTTGCGAACAGCGATGCTTAAAACTTTTACTTTCAATCTCCTATCACCTGTGATTCGACCGATAAGGTCCAAAATTCTTTTTATAGAAAAATTCTTTTCATCTGATTTTTCTTTTCTTTATCGCTAATCTCAGGTACTGAGGATGTTGTTCACCCTGCTAGAGTTTCCACTTCGTCTTCTCGAGAGAACGGTTATATGAAGGATATTTATAATACCAGGAAGAGACATTGCAAAATCTTTTTGAAACACAAGAGGAGAGTCAGAAGAGGACCAAAGTTACCGATTCAATCTGGGTGACAACTTCAACAGGCGACAATGAAACCTCCATAACTTTTACCCTGACATAGGTTCCATTTTACCAACATTTCGGAGGTAACGCTTCGATTTTTCATTCTATTGGGTTTACTCCACAATTTTCTCCCCCGCTTCCACTTTCAACTTCTTGGGATGAGATCCTTAGGACGCTAGGGCCTTCTCCTAGTGTCTCTATTTCAACTACTTTATCTTAGGGTCCATTGCCCGGTCCCACTCCTTGTTTTCTTTACTTCGAATCTAGTAAAAGAGGTGATGGACTCTCCCTCATTTGTGGTTCCTTTGCTTCCTTCTAATGCTTTGAAGAAGCATAAGATGGTTGTGGTTCATCACCTCTTAGTAATCTGTGCCTTCCAGCATTCTTTTTCCTTTAGTGGTCGCGTTTCTTCCTCTAACATCAATTTTTTTAGCTGATAATGCAACAGTTATCTTCCCAAAGATATATTACGGAATTGCTTTCTATCAAGTTGAAAAATGAAACTTTGAAATATTTGAACACAACTTCATCTTTTGTGAAAGATGAGGCCCTTCACGAACTTGAGGTGGCGACAGCTTCTCTGTCAAATCAGGAGGATTTGTGCAACATCTTTTGACCCAAAATTTAAGCTTGCGCATCAAATTAGAGAAGTTGAAGAAGGAACTCGAGGATTTGTTACAAGTATGCTTTTCTCTCTTTCGGACAAAAGAAGGAGGCCACTAGAGAAAAGGATTCCCTTCGAAGGTCCTTGCTGCTTTCAACGATGTGAAGAGGAGATTTAACAACTCTTTAAACTATTCTTTTGCTGAGATTTTGGACAATGTGGTCTCAGATATGCTCATGTCCATCTATTTTGAGAACAAGGATTAATTTTCCAATCTTTGTCTTCCCAACTTTCCTTCGGAGGCAATAGGTCATTTTGCTCAAAAGGTAAATGACCTTGAAAGTAAAGGGGATTGCGCTCCTCAAAGGGAACTTATAGATGTCGAGGAGCAACTCTCTTTCGAAATACCAAACATTAATGAAGACGATTCTGATGATGACGAGTGGAGGTTGAGGCTTTGGACAATACTTTAAATAATTCTTTTAACATCGACGATAAATATAATGATGGTGGAGATTCCTGGGATGGTTCTGATGGTCCCAATGCTTTTTTTGGTGCTGAAGGCGCTGGCACTTACAAAGGTAAAAGTACCAATAAGGACGACCATCCTTCCAAGAGAGAAGGAGTTTCTAATGCAGGGGAGGACACCTCTGCTATCGGGGGAACAAAACCTTTAAAACATACAGACTATACGAAACCCCTCATAACTTTCGAGAATGTAGAGGTAATTAAAGTCGATGCCATGACACCTTCTTTAGTTCCGTCTTTTCGGGTGCGACATCGTTTTTCCTTAATTTACTTTTCATTTTTTACTAGTGGTTAATTATACAATAGCTTTCTATCTTTAGATCAACCAAAGGTATCCATCACTACTTAGGTACACAATTTGTGAGGACTTGAAAATTCACCTCTCGAAAATTCGTACTGATGCCTTCAGCTATGAATTCCCAAGTGTCGAAAAGTCGGAAACATAATGGCAAAGTAAAATGAACAAGAACTCAATCGAAAACAGTGGAATACAACATAATCTCACATCGAATGGATAACATATAATAATCAATTAACTGTAAAAGATGCAGATAAATTACAAGACAGACAGAATATAAACATCGGAAAATAAAACTTTGCTTTATTGCTAAAATGATTTGTACAACGATTTCTTTACAATATCAGAGTATCATCTGTCTTATAAAATAAAGAAGCATAAAACAATATTTGTATTCCCCAATTTTAGCAACAGCCAGCCATAGCATCTGAAAGAGAGGATCCAAGCAAAACTTCGACAAATCTTCAAGCTGGGAAAGAGTGACAGTCCGGCTTAACCTGAGCTATACTATTACCTCCTTTACTACCTGGGGGGGGGGAAACGGAAGAAAAGAAGACGAAAGAAAAAAGAGTCAGACATAAAGCCTGAGTAAGTTCAGTAACTTCTAGCATGTGAACATGGAAAAACAAAACGACATGAATTAACTGAATACTAGATTACACCATGACGATAGGGTCAACAAGATTAGACAAGGTAATCACAAGATATACTAAGATAAGATAAACTGGATACGCTCTAATACTTTCGCCGCTTCGCTATTTCCTTGTTATACTTGGTTTTTATATCTCTGCACCGCCTAACTAGTGTCCCAACTAGTAACGATAACGTGATCCCAGTCCCTGTGGTTTCCATTACCTTCAGGCCTACATTAATTATTTGTTACCTAGATTTATATCTAGGGTTTTCTATCAAGTGCTTTCAAGTTTCAACTAGAGTTTACGCTATCTGTTGAACGCTTCTCGGATTCAGGGTTTATGCCCCTAGTCCAATCGATGCCCCCAAGTCTAGGTTACACTACCTAGAGTGGTATATGTTCCT
This sequence comes from Allium sativum, assembly GCA_030737875.1. Classification (NCBI taxonomy): domain Eukaryota; kingdom Viridiplantae; phylum Streptophyta; class Magnoliopsida; order Asparagales; family Amaryllidaceae; genus Allium; species Allium sativum. The sequence continues at coordinate 67,730,264 of CM060916.1, read as the reverse complement.
ATACTTCCCTACGTATGTATCGCGAACCGTTATCGCTTGTATAGATGCACATGTCCTGTAATGTGCAGTCCGAGTCCTGTGTCAGGGCAAGTCAAGGAATACAGAACTCGGTCGGGAGCTTTCAGATATCTGCCGATGCAAATACTAAGGTCTGTTTTTATTCTAGTGGCTATGGTCCCACTTGACCCCTCCCTCAACTAATGAAAGGCACACCTTGTAAAATGAGAACTATACGCCGGCCCCCGGTGCCCCACTATCCTATGGCCATCCTCACCCATAACTAGATAGCAAGTATATGGTCTTTTGGAGTTCTCCGCCTTTCCGCTTCACGTATCTCGATTGATTGAAGATGGATGGTAGACGACGAGTCGCTATCACAGGGCTACCGTTTGCTCGCCGAATCACGCCGGTCCATCCTAGTCTTTAGGTTGCCATGTATTGCAACCAAGGCATACCCCTGGTTCTTCTACGCAGACCTTAACCTCTGTGGGCCCAGGCGGATCATCTGCATCCTCACAGAGGGATACCAAGAGTACCCTCACGTCCTCTCGAAGCCTCGGGCTTCGTTACCCAATTCGTTGGAGCCTCCTTTTTACTCAGACGGACATTCGCTCCTTCCCGTGTTATACTAAGAATTACTACTTAGCTTTACTAACTAAGATTTACCACTTAGTTTCCAGAATCGTTGTTTTCTTAACTAAGGTTTACTTAGTTCTCTTTCCCGTCAATTTGGATTGGTTAAGTGTCATAGTCAATCCATGCTAATTTAACCCTCCTCATTTACCATGTTAAACTGGTTAAGTGTTATTAGTAACTCATGATGACTTAACCCTACCACAAACCAAGTTTATTGGTTAAGTATTTCTTATTACTTAACCCTACCCGTTCATCCTGTATTGGTTAAGTGTTCCTTTTTAACTTAACCCTGCCCGTCTGTTTTAACTAACATGTTATTAATGGTTAAGTATTATCCATTCAAGTTTTTAGACTTAGCCCTATTCCTTTATCACAACCTGATGGTTAAGTGTTCAAGTTTACTTAACCCTTCGGTCTAGCCCAGCTGACATATCAAATTGGCTAAGCGTATTAGATTTTACTTAACCCCAACCTCTGGTCTGGTTAACATCTTAATTTGGCTAAGTGTACTAACTTTACTTAACCCCAACTTCTAGTCTAGTTAATTTGGCTAAGTGTATTAACTTTACTTAACCCCTACAAATCTTGTCTTACTACCTTGATTTTGGTTAAGTGTTTCTATGGACTTAGCCCTCCCATTCTAGCTTAACTGTGTTAAGTTGGTTAAGTGTTCCTATGGACTTAACCCTCCCATTCTAGCTTAACTGTGTTAAGTGTCAGTCTGAACCTAACCCCACCCATCAGTGTAGTTATCATGTTGAACCGGTTAAGTGTCTTAGTTAATTAACCCTACCATTCTTGCTCTAGCTTTAATTAAGTAGATTAAAGCCGTGACCACTCACATTAGACATATATTGTTGCGAATACTGGATGTGCTGGTTGGTTCCGGGCAGGTTTACATCGCAACTCAGTCTAACCTCGGGTTAGGTATACTCGTGTTTTCTACGTTCAAAGGGTTTTGATTAATTTTCAAATCAGGTTTTGAAAGTAACCATCCCGTCCGTCGGATCAGTTAGGGATAGCCAGAGAGAGCAGGAAACCTGTATTTTCCAAACCCAAGCCTAGACACTATCCTCTCTGTCACCCTAGAACTTTCTGGTGTATTATTAAAAAAATGTTGTTAGGAAACCTTTAATTTGTCCAAATTTACATTTTCTCATTTAAGACAAATTCTATAAGTAAATTATTCCTAATTTACTTATTTCCTAATTGCTCTTTTAATGTAAATTGTCAACATTCATTCGTATGGCTCATTTTCCCTTCTATATCATGTTTATGCTTTTTGATATGTGGACTATACCAAATTAAGCGTCACTAACCATGATTTTGCTAATCCTGTCAATTACTCCCAATTATGGCCAATTTCGCATTTATGCCAATATACTTACCGTGCCAAATTAGCTAATCCAATTCCGATTCAACATTCTAATTCTAGACTTATTACTCTAGTTCACTATTCATGTAAATGCTAGATTTACACATCAATACTAGATTCGAATTACACACCTTATAATTCATGTCAAATTTATCCAATTTGCATTTCTATGAACATGCCATAATACATGTTCCTAATTTATGCCAATTTCCAAGTTAAACAACGTTTTTAGTAAATTTCATATTTTGCCCAAACCGCATTCCCACCGTTCATATAATCGTGATTCACTCTAGATTATAAATAAAGCTAGGTTCGTAGAAACTAGGGAATGAACCAAAGATGCTATGCAAAAGATAGACATACTAACTGGCATAAAAAGGGTTGAATAACGACGTCGGTTCAAGAACATGGGTAGACCCAACTTAATAGGTAAATTCCCGAGGTCTAAAACCAAGAATAGACAGAATAGAGACGTAGGTTCAAGAACATGGGTAGACCTAACTTAATAGGTAAATTCCCAAGGTCTAAAACCAAAGATAACCAAGAATAGACAGAATAGATGATCGGGTTTTTACCCAATTTCATAGTCACAAGACTTAAGCAACACTTTCCTAGTCGTGAATCACAGGTGTTTAATCACAGATGTCCTTGTAATGTCATAGGCAATAGTTTATATTTCCTAATCAAAGGCATAGGCTTAGTCAAGGAAATAATCCTCATAGTCACAGTCACAGTCATAGGCAATGTTCATAGTCATAGGAAATGTCCATAGTCATAGGCAATGTTCATAGTCATAGGCATATGGTTTTAAGGTCCATAGTTTCATAATCACGGTCTTATTTGTCCTCGAGTCATAACAGTTCTTAATTAGGTTCAAGAGTATAGGCACTGATTCGAATAGAGGGAGAGAGAGATTTGGCATATTCTTTTATTCCTTTAATTTCATGTCACGAACAGAGAAAAACGTTCAAATCTAGAAATAACTGACTTACAGAGATTAGATTAGAATAGAAAGATGGTGTTTCTATGATTCGTAGAAAAACAGTCGTTGCAGTCGTTCGAATCTCCTCTTGAATCCTAGCTTGAATCTCCTCTTTGAAAGTCTTTGAGAAGCACCTCCTCGTCTTGATTTATTTTATATATATTATTTTATTTATTATTTGATTAAGAGGAGGAGAGGAAGCCATGTTCACTAAGAATCTTTGCAGCATAAGGGTAGAGAAGAATTGTGAATAGAGAAGGAGTCTAGGGCTGTTTATATAGTGCAGAAGTCAACGAATCTGGTCAGGATGGCGTCCGAATATAGAAAAACGAACCAGGTGCAGAAAATAGGAAAAAGCAGTGGGGGTCGACCCCCAGGTCGACTACCCAGTCGACCTGGGTGACCCAGGTCGACTACCCAGTCGACCTAGGTGCCCCAGGTCGACTACCCAGTCAACCTGGGTGCCTTGGGCGGGAAAATTCCTGCCCAGCCCATTCTGGGTCCGATTTGAATTTTGAACCTGACCTGTTTTGAAATTTGAACCTTGCTGAAACTTCCGGAGGCCATATCTTCCTCATACGGACTCCGATTTATGCAAACTCGGACTCATTTTCATGCAGAATTCCGAGACGAACGCAATGGCACAACCCGTTTCCCTTGCTTTTGATTTTAACTTTTAATTCTTCCTTGATTTGTGAATCTTAGCGTTATAGAATCACGGGGTGTTACATTCTCCCCCACTTAAAAGGATTTCGTCCCCGAAATCTTCAAGTTAGGAAGAATGTGTCCTACCATCCAATCACCCATCTACTCAACCATTCACTCACAGGCATCCATTGTCCTTAAAAGATTTCTAATGCTTTCATGTTCATATGCATAGTGTGTGTATATGTCTTTATCTACTGTAAAATCAGGCGGTCTACTGATTCAGTTGACCTCCTTAATGCGAATCATGTCAGTGCCATGCGTCCAACCATGTATGCAAGCATCCCTAGTCATGTAAATATTACATGTGTGCACAGCCATTCATCCATATGCAACACCCATGTGATAACATATCAAGTTCAATTTACAAACAAATACATATCTGTAAATGCAATATGAAAGCGTCTGAACTGATCTAGTGCCTAATACGTATGCATATGCATTCACAAGCAACCACTTGCAACCATCAACTATAACATGTTTCAAATACATGTTTACATCCATTGGCTTCTACCTAAGGATCGAAGATACGACCTAGGTGATATACTTCGGAAAGAGAGAAACAATTATGCGTAAAGCTCCTACACAAAGAAATCAAGGATGCACCCTTAAGAAAAAGGGTATGACGCTAGTATCTAGCCTTCTTGGGCTTTACTCCACTGTATCTTAACTAATTTAACTTCACGATTGTGAAGTTTCTGACCTCTAATTCCAAAATAAACAGATGCCAATCGCGGTACCAAGTATATGTACTAAGATGATTAGAGGTCTCCCTCTTATCCGCCATGCCAAAACTATAGGGGTCGAAAGGTTACTACGTGCTTTTTAGAGTACCTGCCACAACTATTCATCTCTCACGCAAACCATCCTAGTCGAACTCGACATTCCTCAAGTACAAGCCCCAAAGGCCTAAACCAATATCAGACAAGCACCCAAGGAATATCTCCTCCGAATTTAGACGATCTATGTGAGATGATATAAGCAAACTCGATAGCTATTCTCAAATCCCTACTGAGCCAAAAATAAACTGGTCGGACCACCAACTAGATTTGAGACTCTAGTGGGATCTTTCTACTATACAAGTACTATGGTGCAGAGACTCAACTATGGAAGTGGATATGAACAAATGAGAAGCGCTAGAACCTAAGGAAATAGTACGAACAGAAAACTAGACTCTTCCAACCAGACTACCTTTCTCCTAGGTACGCTTGGTGGCGAAAGCATGTACTTGTCCTTCTGAAAATCTCGTCCTCGTTCTTGCCCATGTCCTTAAGTATATGCCCTATCATACCCTAGAAAAGATACTTCCTCTTGTCTTAGGTTTTATAATTTCTTCCTCCTTCGTGTGCTAAGTCTACATCCATGAATTCCTCATCCTAGGGTTATGCCCCTTAGCCAAACTCCTCATCCCCTTCCGTGTGTAGTCATGTTGACAAATCTCTCGAAAACTGCCTCCATCGTCCGGAAAACCCTATAAGCTTTGAAAGAAAACTGCCCGTAGATGAAGCAACTACGGCTATGGATGGAAGCCGGGCACTACTTTGCCCTTCGATGAGGTTACCTCCCAGAAAGCCAAGAGCCCCAGAGACTCGAGACAAGAATTTAAACAGAGGAAGAGAAGATAGTGCGTATGGATTTGGGGAATATGTCTTTAAAACAAATCTTTTCTCTTGAAAATGCTTCTTTATAAACCGTTTTGAAAATAATTTTTCAAATCCATTATCTGATCTGGTAACCTTCAGCTCTGATACCACGTGTAAAAGATGCAGATAAATTACAAGACAGACAGAATATAAACAGCGGAAAATAAAACTTTGCTTTATTGCTAAAATGATTTGTACAACGATTTCTTTACAATATCAGAGTATCATCTGTCTTATAAAATAAAGATGCATAAAACAATATTTGTATTCCCCAATTTTAGCAAGAGCCAGCCATAGCATCTGAAAGAGAGGATCCAAGCAAAACTTCGACAAATCTTCAAGCTAGGAAAGAGTGACAGTCCGGCTTAACCTGAGCTATACTATTCCCTCCTTTACTACCTGGGGGGAGAACGGAAGAAAAGAAGACGAAAGAAAAACAGAGTCAGACATAAAGCCTGAGTAAGTTCAGTAAGTTCTAGCATGTGAACATGGAAAAACAAAACGACATGAATTAACTGAATACTAGATTACACCATGACGATAGGGTCAACAAGATTAGACAAGGTAATCACAAGATATGCTAAGATAAGATAAACTGGATACGCTCTAATACTTTCGCCGCTTCACTATTTCCTTGTTATACTTGGTTTCTATATCTCTGCACCGCCTAACTAGTGTCCCAACTAGTAACGATAACGTGATCCCAGTCCCTGTGGTTTCCATTGCCTTCAGGCCTACATTAATTATTTGTTACCTAGATTTATATCTAGGGTTTTCTATCAAGTGCTTTCTAGTTTCTACTAGAGTTTACGCTATCTGCTGAACGCTTCTCGGATTCAGGGTTTATGCCCCCTAGTCCAATCAATGCCCCCAAGTCTAGGACACACTACCTAGAGTGGTATATGTTCCTATACTTCCCCACGTATGTATCGCGAACCGTTACCGCTTGTCTAGATGCACATGTCCTGTAATGTGCAGTCCGAGTCCTGTGTCAGGGCAAGTCAAGGAATACAGAACTCGGTCGGGAGCTTTCAGATATCTGCCGATGCAAATACTAAGGTCTGTTTTTATTCTAGTGGCTATGGTCCCACTTGACCCCTCCCTCAACTAATGAAAGGCACACCTTGTAAAATGAGAACTATACGCCGGCCCCTGGTGCCCCACTATCCTATGGCCATCCTCACCCATAACTAGATAGCAAGTATATGGTCTTTTGGAGTTCTCCGCCTTTCCGCTTCACGTATCTCGATTGACTGAAGATGGATGGTAGACGACGAGTAGCTATCACAGGGCTACCGTTTGCTCGCCGAATCACGCCGGTCCATCCTAGTCTTTAGGTTGCCATGTATTGCAACCAAGGCGTACCCCTGGTTCTTCTACGCAGACCTTAACCTCTGTGGGCCCAGGCGGATCATCTGCAGCCTCACAGAGGGATACCAAGAGTACCCTCACGTCCCCTCGAAGCCTCGGGCTTCGTAACCCAATTCGTTGGAGCCTCCTTTTTACTCAAACGAACATTCGCTCCTTCCCGTGTTATACTAAGAATTACTACTTAGCTTTACTAACTAAGATTTACCACTTAGTTTCCAGAATCGTTGTTTTCTTAACTAAGGTGTACTTAGTTCTCTTTCCCGCCAATTTGGATTGGTTAAGTGTCATAGTCAATCCATGCTAACTTAACCCTCCTCATTTATCCTGTTAAACTGGTTAAGTGTTATTAGTAACTCATGAAGACTTAACCCTACCACAAACCAAGTTTATTGGTTAAGTATTTCTTATTACTTAACCCTACCCGTTCACCCTGTATTGGTTAAGTGTTCCTTTTTAACTTAACCCTGCCCGTCTATTTTAACTAACATGTTATTAATGGTTAAGTATTATCCATTCATGTTTTTAGACTTAGCCCTATTCCTTTATCACAACCTGATGGTTAAGTGTTCAAGTTTACTTAACCCTACGGTCTAGCCCAGCTAACATATCAAATTGGCTAAGCGTATTAGATTTTACTTAACCCCAACCTCTGGTCTTGTTAACATCTTAATTTGGCTAAGTGTATTAACTTTACTTAACCCCACCTTCTAGTCTATTTAATTTAGCTGAGTGTATTAACTTTACTTAACCCCTAAAAATCTTGTCTTACTACCTTGAGTTTGGTTAAATGTCTCTATGGACTTAGCCCTCCCATTCTAGCTTAACTGTGTTAAGTTGGTTAAGTGTTCCTATGGACTTAACCCTCCCATTCTAGCTTAACTGTGTTAAGTGTCAGTCTGAACCTAACCCCACCCATCAGTGTAGTTATCATGTTGAACTGGTTAAGTGTCTTAGTTAACTTAACCCTACCATTCTTTCTCTAGCTTTAATTAAATAGATTAAAGTCGCGACCACTCACATTAGACAGATATTGTTGCGAATACTGGATGTGCTGGTTGGTTCCGGGCAGGTTTACATCGCAACTCAGTCTAACCTCGGGTTAGGCATACTCGTGTTTTCTACGTTCAAAGGGTTTTGATTAATTTTCAAATCAGGTTTTGAAAGTAACCATCCCATCCGTCGGATTAGTTAGGGATAGCCAGGGAGAGCAGGAAACTTGTATTTTCCAAACCCAAGCCTAGACACTATCCTCTCTGTCACCCAAGAACTTTCTGGTGTATTATTAAAAAAATGTCGTTAGGAAACCTTTAATTTGTCTAAATTTACATTTTCTCATTTAAGACAAATTCCATAAGTAAATTATTCCTAATTTACTTATTTCCTAATTACTCTTTTAATGCAAATTGTCAACATTCATTCGTATGGCCCATTTTCCCTTCTATATCATGTTTATGCTTTTTGATATGTGGACTATACCAAATTAAGTGTCACTAACCATGATTTTGCTAATCCTGCCAATTACTCCCAATTATGGCCAATTTCGCATTTATGCCAATATACTTACCGTGCCAAATTAGCTAATCCAATTCCGATTCAACATTCTAATTCTAGACTTATTACTCTAGTTCACTATTCATGTAAATGCTAGATTTACACGTCAATACTAGATTCGAATTACACACCTTATAATTCATGTCAAATTTATCCAATTTGTATTTCTATGAACATGCCATAATACATGTTCCCAATTTATGCCAATTTCCAAGTTAAACAACGTTTTTAGTAAATTTCATATTTTGCACAAACCGCATTCCCACCGTTCATATAATCGTGATTCACTCTAGATTATAAATAAAGCTAGGTTCGTAGAAACTAGGGAATGAACCAAAGATGCTATGCAAAAGATAGACATACTAACTGGCATAAAAAGGGTTGAATAACGATGTCGGTTCAAGAACATGGGTAGACCCAACTTAATAGGTAAATTCCCAAGGTCTAAAACCAAGAATAGACAGAATAGAGACGTAGGTTCAAGAACATGGGTAGACCTAACTTAATAGGTAAATTCCCAAGGTCTAAAACCAAAGATAACCAAGAATAGACAGAATAGATGATCGGGTTTTTACCCAATTTCATAGTCACAAGACTTAAGCAACACTTTCCTAGTCGTGAATCACAGGTGTTTAATCACAGATGTCCTTGTAATGTCATAGGCAATAGTTTATATTTCCTAATCAAAGGCATAGGCTTAGTCAAGGAAATAATCCTCATAGTCACACTCACAGTCATAGGCAATGTTCATAGTCATAGGAAATGTCCATAGTCATAGGCAATGTTCATAGTCATAGGCATATGGTTTTAAGGTCCATAGTTTCATAATCACGGTCTTATTTGTCCTCGAGTCATAACAGTTCTTAATTAGGTTCAAGAGTATGGGCACTGATTCGAATAGAGGGAGAGAGAGATTTTGCATATTCTTTTATTCCTTTAATTTCATGTCACGAACAGAGAAAAACGTTCAAATCTAGAAATAACTGACTTACAGAGATTAGATTAGAATAGAAAGATGGCGTTGCTATGATTCATAGGAAAACAGTCGTTGCAGTCGTTCGAATCTCCTCTTGAATCCTAGCTTGAATCTCCTATTTGAAAGTCTTTGAGCAACACCTCCTCGTCTTGATTTATTTTATATATATTATTTTATTTATTATTTGATTAAGAGGAGGAGAGGAAGCCATGTTCACTAAGAATCTTTGCAGCGTAAGGGTAGAGAAGAATTGTGAATAGAGAAGGAGTCTAGGGCTGTTTATATAGTGTAGAAGTCAACGAATCTGGTCAGGATGGCATCCGAATAAAGAAGAACGAACCAGGTGCAGAAAACAGGAAAAAGCAGGGGGGGGTAAACCCCCAGGTCGACTACCCAGTCGACCTGGGTGACCCAGGTCGACTACCCAGTCGACCTGGGTGCCTTGGGCGGGAAAATTCCCGCCCATCCCATTCTGGGTCCGATTTGAATTTTGAACCTGACCTGTTTTGAAATTTGAACCTTGCTGAAACTTCCGGAGGCCATATCTTCCTCATAAGGACTCCGATTTACGCAAACTCAGACTCGTTTTCATGCAGAATTCCGAGATGAACGCAATGGCGCAGCCCGTTTCCCTTGATTTTGATTTTAACTTTTAATTCTTCCTTGTTTTGTGAATCTTAGCGTTACAGAATCACGGGGTGTTACATTAACCCTTACAGCGGAAAACATTTTTACATTTCTCATTTACAAAGGGTTGCGATTTGAATTATGTTTGGTTTTAGGGATGTATGTTTAATTTTCAATTTTATTTAGTATCAACTAATACAAGTTAGAAATTTGGGAATTTAAATGGGCTTGGTAACAACCAAGAATGTAGGACCATCTAAAGCTAGACCATAGTTGTTTGTACGTGTTATCAAGCATGAAATAGTGCTTGAGCAATGTTTAATACCCGTTTAGATGCTTATGTAAGGCCTTATGTCTCAACTATACATACCAAAGTTGATGGTAAGGCCAGGATAGATGCATGCATATGGGAAATATATAATAAATGGTAAAGTTTCAAAGACCTAGACAAATCAAATGATATCGCATCCGTATTCCCATGGGATATGAGTTATCATATCCCCATGAGATGAGGATATGATAATTTGTAACCCCTCAAAGATACGATAATTCGTATCCCCACGGGATACGAATCTCGTACCCTATTGGACACGAAATTCGTATCCCCTTAAGATATGAAAAATGACCAATCATACTACCGAGGATGATAAATTCGATCTGGTGCCCTACTTCTCATCAACTCGCACCTAATCAACTGCCTATAAGTAACCCTTACCTCATACTTGAAGGGCTTGACATTTGCTTGATTTGACACCTTGACGGGACTTTGGACACCATTAGTGGTCATTGTAGCTTCGAGGAAAAAGAAAAACTAACTTTTTCTCATGGCTTAGAACTTGCAAACAATGACTTTCAAAATCTTAGTCAAAAATTGTAAGTCATTGAAATGATGATGTCCATCATTGTAATCCTTCAGTAGGGAATATAACCGGCAAAAGCTTCAAAGTGGATGCAGGTTAAATTCAGACCTTTGTATTTCTGCTTTTCGCTATTTTCTTTCCGTACGCGAAACCTTATTCTCGAAAAGTTAAGAATCTTTGGGTGTGACGCCAATTTTTACACGTCAACACTTGCGAAATTAAATTTTATTTTATATAAATAAATTGTAAAGTTTTAGATTGTTCGGATTTAATCAAACCAACTCCATGTTGGAATTTTTTATTAAAATTATTTAAAATGATGTTATTGGACCAATGTGCACCAATGAGCTAAACGTGTTATTCATGGATCCGTATCATTGTCTGTTGACACATCAAATATGACGCCAACGATAATGTGTCACAATTGACCTTCGGAATGATACCTACATTTATAGATAACTTGAATATTACCGTAAGCAATTTAAATGTAAGAAATTCTAAATGTAAAAGGGCTTAGATTGTTAAATAAATGAGGAAAATTTAGAAAATATGTTCTCTTTTGTGCATTGTAAATACCTTGAGATTAAAATATAACAAAACGGTTTTTTTCCTCTTCCTTGCTGCCTAAATACTAATGTTGCGATAACAGCACATTAATCTTGGATCAATACCTGCTGGGTACCCTTTTTTCCCCTCTTCCTTGCTATCTAAGTTTTAAAACCAACATACGTTTCTACATGTCCAAGTTAAAGCCCCTGCAAACAAGAAATTAAATTATATAAATACGAATATTCATTCTCATCGGGAAATAGTAGAATCACAAAATAGTACTTTATACAATAATAATCAATGTCTACTTCTGTTGGAAAAATAGTTTATTTTTTATAAAGATGAATTATTTAAAAATTGAAGAAGTGTTAAATGACTTCTATATGAATAGTCCCACATCATGAGACTATATGAAAGAAACAATTTATTTGAGTTGGGAAATATTGAGATCCATGTTTTCAGATCTGGACCGACTTCCTCCGTAATCTTTTTTACACATTCCCACTACTCAGAAAAAATATACGATGAATTTTTATTTTCTGCCTCTTTTCTTCTTACTCCGCCATATTTTTTTCTCTAAAATAAAATCAAAACGAGCAGTTAAATTTAAATTGAAAGTGCAAATCTGAATTGGTTTGTTGTGCAAGAAAATCAATTATTTTCTTCGAAGGTTGTTTTATCCCAAAGGCGGCGGCGACGAGTACGATCTGGTTTGCACCACAGACCAGATCACTGAATCGCCTTCAAGAAAGCAACCTAGTCCGCGACTCAGCCATTGTTTCCCAACAATTTGAAGATGATCTCGAAGCAATGGCTGCAACCCTAACTTGCTTGAAGGTGCCGCCATCTTCCTCTATCTACTCAACGCTTTGAAATACTCAACGCCTTGAAATCTTACTCAATTTGTAACTGCGACTCCTTCTACTATCTTCTCTAGCAACGAGATATCGAGCAAGTGGAAACTGGAACATCAAAGAGGAATCGATTAACTACAGCCAACTCAAGTGCTTTGAAACTAAGTAGCGAACTTCTTCGCATGTTTTTTACTGGCGTCAAAAGAAAAAGTAGAAAGATTCGATGTGAAATCCGGATTTGCCGTCATCTACATGAAATCAGGGTTAAAAGGTAGACAATTTGGTAGGCATGGAAGGTGGCTTCGCACTGCAGTTACATAGTGGCATCATGAAATCCAAGTTTGTGAGAAATGGATCGATGGGCTGCAGTATTCTTTATTGTTGTGCCCCCCACCAGGATGAGCATCAGAGAAAGGTAATATAATTTTTTAAACCCTTTCTAATGCATGCTTAAATTGATAGCTAATTGTGCCTGTTATTATGGGAAAATTCACTAGAAAGGTATCAGGTATTAGGTAATTAGCATATCCTATTTTGGCTTGTTAAGTACCAACATAGAGGTTTCTTGGCTATGCCTTCTTTTTCCAACGAGCTTAAGTCACCTTCTGAGTTGCATTTTAATCAGAATCCTTTAGAAAAAGAAAAATAGAAGCAAAAAAGAAAGCTTATATGTATGAATTTCATTGGACATAGAATGATACAAACTATAAGTTACTGTTGGTTGTCATTGATCCCATAGCCTTAAAGAACTGTAAGCATGTCATCTTTGTAGTTGTAAAATGGTAGCATGGCGGAAATTGGTTTATAAAACTTCGAAATTTGATAACTAATCATGAACCCTGCACATTATCTTGTACTGTAGTTTTGGGTCACACTAATCACTTTGCTTGAGTCCTAAGAGTGTGCATTATTTGATTGGAACAATGTTAACTGACTGAACCTAAGTATTTTTTGAACCCAAGTGTTTTGATACCTTGGTTTATGTAGTCTCTATATGTGATGATTAAATCTACCATGTAAGTTGTTTACCATTAATATAGTCCACAAGTGTGGTGGAATGGTACGAATGCAGAAAATAATATTTTATGTGAATAACTTATGTTAGTCTATGAGTTTACATATATTTTTCTATAAGAAAATTTTATTTTGTCAAACATATTAACATCTCAAGCAATAGTAAGCCCCCACAGTCGGTCAGTTGAGAATAGAATGAGAATCCACAAGGAAACCATAAAGGACAGCAGCAACCAACCAAAAAGAATGATTCTGGACAGTTGCTTCTATATTACTACTGTGGAAAACCAGGTCATATGGCACGACAATGTCGGAACAGGTTAAGCCCTGCACCGCAGGCAAACCTGACTGAGAAGCCTTTAACGACTACGACTACTGAGATTCACTTTGATGGTGGATGAGAGGGTTGGTGGGTAGACACTGGTGTTTCTCGCCATGTCTGCTATGATCGTGATATATTCACAATATACACGGCTGCTGATGATTAGAAAGTGTTGTTGGGAGATCCTCACACCACTAAAAATGTAGAGATTGGTAATGTGGAAATAAAGCTTACAATTAGAAAGACAGTGTTTCTTAAAGTTGTGATGCATTTGACATGTTTGAAACATTAAAAACTGAAATTGAGAAATAAGAAAATTAAGAGAATTCATAGTGATAGAGGAACAGAATATGAATCTAGTTTATTCTGATTTTTTTTATAAATTACATGGTATAGTACATGAGAGAACTGCACCATATTCACTTGAAATGAATGGTAAAGCTGAAAAAAGGACCATTACCGAATTAGTAATTGCCATTTTATTAAATTTTGGTGCAACAAAACATTAGTGTGGGGATATTTTAATTGACTGCATGCTATGTTCTGAATAGAATCCCCTAATCTAAGAATAAAATTTCACCTTATGAAATTTTAAAGAAATATAAATCCAATGTGTCATACTTTAGAACTTGGGGTTGTTTAGCATATGTTCGCATTCCAGACCCTAAGAGAATAAAATCGACAAGTAGAGCATATGAATGTGTATTTATGGGTTATGCGATTAATAGCAAAGCATACAGATTTTATGACCTAAATGCACATAATATAATTGAATCAAAAGATGCTGATTTTTATGAAACAAAAATTCCTTTTAAATTAAGGAATAGTGGGGGCACATCAAGTATGCCTATTAGAACAGAACTTAATAAAAGTTCTGAAACTGAACCTAGAAGAAGTAAAAAAGAAAGAACCGTAAAAGATTTTGGTTCGGATTTTTGTGCTTTTACTATAGAGGAGGACCCCTTAAATCTCCAAGAGGCCTTATCTTCTTTAGATGCTGATTTTTGGCAAGAGGCTATAAATGATGAGATGGATTCTCTGGAATCCAATAAGACTTGGCATTTAGTAGATTTATTCTCTGGTTGTAAATCTATAGGTTGTAAATGGGTGCTTAAAAAGAAATTAAAACCTGATGGCACTATTGATAAATATAAAGCACAATAGGTAGCTAAAAGTTTTAAGCAAAGAGAAAATATAGATTTCTTTGACATTTTGTTTACCTGTAACTAGAATTACATTAATTCGGGTATTAACCTCACTTGTTTCTATTTGTTATTTATTAATACACCAAATGGATGTAAAAACCACATTTTTGAACGGTGAATTAGAAGAAGAAATTTATATGGACCATCATGAAAGATTTGTAATACACAATTAAGAACATAAAGTATGCAAATTAGACAAATCATTATATGGTTTAAAACAAGCACCTAAACTATGGCACGAAAATTTGATAACTTTATCATTCCACATGGTTTTAAAGTTAATGAAAGTGACAAATGCATTTATTACGAATCGGAGAATGACCTTTTCACTATTATATGCCTTTATGTAGATGACCTACTCATTTTTGGGTCAAATATTCATGCCATAAACTCAGTCAAACCTTTATTAAGTGCCAATTTTGATATGAAAGGTCTAGGTGAGGCGAGTGTAATCCTTGATATTAAGATTACTAGGTAAAAAGGGACTTTCTTTGGATCAATCTCATTATATTGAGAAGATACTAAAGAAATACAAACATATGGAGTGATGATAATTTGGCAGATCCTTTGACGAAAGGACCGACCCGAAAGAAAGTCCCTAATGATTCTAAAAGAATGGGACTATGCCTTGAGATTGCGGAATCACACACAATGTTAACCCGACCTAAATGACTGGAGATCCCAAGAACTAGGTTCAGTGAGTAAAAACAAGTTGTGTAGTGATAGAAGATGAACTTGCTAAATTTATATACTAAGAAACATGTATTCCTGAAGTGATTAGAGGATGAGTTAATAGAAACTCTTAATGAGATCTGTACTCAATTTGGAGTGGAGTACCTACCTTCAGGAGTGCTCTTGATAGACACACCATGTGAATGTGGAAATGTGGTCGTTTCCTATGGAGTTTTGGGCAAAACTTCTAGAGCATTCACTAAATTGGGATAGACGTGCAAGGCCATAAATGCACGGGCTTATTTGATTGCACTATAGAAAATGTTGTGTGTGGTCTGATGTCAGGAATAGAGTTCAAGACTACGTGTCACTCAAGTAAAAACTGAATCTTATCCACTATGCAAAAGTTCAAGTCGGAAGACACCTTTGTTTATGCACAATCTTATGTTTTTAGAAACTGCTTGAAAAATATTTTTAAAAATTCAAGTGGGGGATTGTTGGAAAAATAGTTTATTTTCTATAAAAATGAATTATTTAAAAATTGAAAAGTGTTAAATGACTTCTATATGAATAGTCCCACATCATGAGACTATATCAAAGAACCAATTTATTTGACTTGGTAAATATTGAGATCCATGTTTTCAGATCTGAACGACTTCGTCCATAATCTTTTTTTTACACGTTCTCACTACTCAGAAAAAATATACGATGAATTTTTATATTCTGCCTCTCTTCTTTGCCATAATTTTTTTCTCCAAAAGTAAAATCAGAACGAGCAATTAAATTTAAATTGAAAGTGCAAATTTGAATTGGTTTGTTTTGCAAGCAAATCAATTATTTTCTTCGAAGGCTGTTTTATCCTAAAGGCGGCGGCAGCGGCGAGTACGAACTGGTTTGCACCACCGACCAGATCGCCGAATCGTCTTCAAAAAAGTGACCTAGTCCGCGACTCAGCCATTGTTTCCCAACAGCTTCACTACCATTAGATATTGTTGATCTGATATGTAAGAAAGTAAAATTGGATGCGGATTACGTTCGATTTCGATCCGTCTGCAAATCATGGAGATCTGTTGCTCCAAAAAAATGCACCAAATCTCTTTTTCTGATTCGTCACCAATCAAGTAACTTTATGTTAGGCACAAAGTTCTTCTACAGAATCTCCTTTCAAACAAATGAAATCCTAACTTTTCGTGGGCCACCGAAATCATCATATCCTTCATCGATTTTGAATAACAACGAGACGATATACATTGGATCTTCACTCGGATGGATGGCTCTGATTCACCATCTAAGCAAATCCATATTCTTATATAATCCAATCACCTATTGCATCATGAATCTTCCTTCTTTCCCGAAATGCAATGTTCATTTAACTGATCGAAAGTGTTATGAGCGTATGGATTTTATTATGTCTTCAGACCCAATCGTTTCACCTGCCTATTTTGTGGTCATGATTATGAACAATTGCTCTGAAGAATTTATCTATTGTGTAATTGGAAACGAAAGTAAAACTTGGACTCGGTTTTCTTTTCCAGAATTTTGGGATCATGATCGCATCATTGAATATCTTAGTACACAGTGGGGAAAGCGTGCTTGCTTCTATAATGGAATTCTTTTCTTGACGATAAAGGGCAAACTTGTGGAAAGCAGCAATAAATCTGATGACAAATGGAAGCCATGCGGTAAGGATGTTCGCTTTGATTATGGTCTTAGAGATGAACTGTATAACAATGATGAATCTTACGTGGTTGAGAAGGATGGAGACGCTTTGCTTATTCTTGTAAATTGGCCTCGCATCATAAAAGAAGGCTATAGGTTCAGATTGTATAAATTTTTTAAAGAAAGAAGAAGCACTTGCTATGGAGAAGAAGTGATCAATAGTTTGGAGAAGGAGGAGAGTTTGGGCGATAAAGTAATATTCTTAAGCCATAAATCCAGCTTTTGTGTTACTGCCAGTGATTATTCAGGATGCAAAGATAACAGCGTGTATTATGTTGCAAGATATAACGTTGGTAGAAAAACTATAATGAAGATTAGAGTTTATGATCTGTTTGATCATAGTGATGTGGTCATAAAAGATAGTTCGGCTACTTCACGTAGAGATTGGGAGCTCTGCTCTTGGTTTGCACCAAGTATTCAACCTTGAGAGCTTCCATATACTCAAGGTTCGTAATTTAATGTGTTTTTTCCTAGTTGTTTAAGTTGTTTTTTTCCATTGTCTGATTGGTATTAATCCACACAGTATGTCTTGGAAAATTATTTTCAGAATGAATTGATACGCAATTTGAACAATCTATAATGGCATAGTCAGGGGCGGAGCCCCATTGCTAATGGGGTAGGCACGTGCCTACCCAGCATTTTCACAAAAGAATGATGTCTCCTCTTTCATATCTTTAACCTGAAACTGCCACTACCCTTTACCATTTTCTTTCTCTTCCATGCAACTCCTTTCAGTTAATCAATAGCCTCCTTTCTTTACTCTTGTACCTTTGTCTTTCCTCCTCCGCTTCTTCTCCCATCATTTGACATTACTTTACATACCTGAAACCTCTCATCTCTTCAAGAAACAATCCTCCACCATCTGTTATATCTCCCAAGGTTGCCTACCCACCATCTGAAAAAAGTTCACATTCGGGGTTTTCGTCTCAAACCATATTCCACCTCGTGCCTACCCCAACATCACATCCTAGCTACGCCACTGGGCATAGTATCTTTGCAATTCAACTCCTGGCCTTTTCCTTGCATTTGCATGTACCACTATTTGGAATGTCCCGCATCGTATCGAAACTAATGTTTGTTAGTATGCTAACCTTCCGTACGAACACTTGAAATTTAGCATGCTGCAATGGTGTATGGCTATTTGCTGTCAGCAAGAAGTTTACAAAAGATAATTGGTGATGTTGACGCATTATGTATTTCAGTATGAAATTTGGAAAAATAACTAAGAAGTGCATTCTGCTCAAGTTGTCACTTAACCCTGTCCTTTTCTTTTTCCTACACATGATTTAATTAAGCGTTGGTGTGTAACAAAGATTTGATTGCTAGAAACATAACTTGATTGTTTATATCAATAACAAGCAGCATACTTTGGTAGTTAGTGGTATTTGATTTAAGCTACCTACAGTCAGCTACCTGGTTTTTGTGAAGGCCGAAGATATGCTGATGGTAAGAGTTAGTAGCACTCTCAACAGAAGTTTTTTCAGAACAAGCATGCCTGGTTTGTTAAGAGGGATAGTGATAGTTCTGTGAATGTGCATGTTTGTGTCATTGAAACTATGCGAATCTAGTTTATAATATTTGATCGTAGCAGCATATTGTCATCAACTCATTAACCACTCACGAAACTCGATGTTTTCGTCATCGACCAAAGTCCATAACAATTGGAGAACATGCTAACCCGGATTCCATCCCGGCGTATTTCCGTACCTAGACATTTTTAGTGTCTCGTTCGTGTTGATCCAATCCTCCATAATTCCAATTCCTTGTCGTGGTTGAACCCGAGCTATCCAACCATCTCTCCAAGCGATCCACCACGAAGAGTAAGCAATCCATGCATATAAACCTAATGTGTAATGCTCTTGCAAAGGCAGGTTAACATTTTCCACTCAAAACATACCTCGCTATGAAAGATGATTTTTGTATTGCTATAATTCCAAAGTTATAATCTGCAAGCTAGGCCTGCTCTGATCGGCATATGACAGCTACTTTTGTTCCAATATTGTTGTTCTATTTTGAATATACTGTGTCAGTTGGTCATTGCTTATTTCCTCCTCAATCATACCCTTTAAGTATTTGCACTTGCTTGAATTATGCTTGTCCATTGGACGAAACAAACAGTGTTTTCCAAATGTCTGTTCATGTTTGGAGGGCTCTCTATTGGCTGACTTTTGATATGGAAAACGTTCCATAGTGTCCAAATAAATTCTCTCCTCAGTTGTGTTCAAATATGAACAAGAAGAGAATATTAACTCTCTCCTCTTCCTTTTTGATCTTCCATAATCTTTTTCAGCTTTACGCTTTCCCTTTCTTTTATTGAAATTTTACATACACGGTTCTTTGTTCATAATTCCATTTATCTTTAGAGCCTTCTTATCGGCTCTTGCATTCTTGTGCTGTAGGAATCTATCCACTTCGTGATAGATTTCCCCGAGATCATTTTAGGGGATCTTATTCTAGTAATACCTTAAAATCTATGTCACTCAAATATTACATTCCGGTGTCATCAATACCATCGATGGATCTTGTTGATCCACTGATGATACTGCCACATTAAACCGAGATAAGAAGTTCCACAAGGTATTTCCTCTCCTCTGCTTAATAGTGGTAAAATACATCACGTTTTTGGTGCGCTTGATTTAGTCTTGAAACTGCCTCATTACTTTTTCAGTCGAATCCATCCAATTGCTGACTGGTCCATTTTGAAGTTGCATAAACCTTAGAGTTGCAACGTCCTGTAGGAAGAGTGTGAAGCATCATAACCTCTTCAAATGCCGTTAGCATTTCCATATGCCTCATATATCACGTCAAATGAATGATTAGCTCCATTCTCCAAATATAAGCGTCCACTACAGGAAGCTTGAAGTTTGATGGGATCCTTGAATTCGTGATATTCAGCATGAACGAACTTTGAAGCATATTACGCACATCTCTAGTACTATACCACCTTTAATATGTTGGTGAAATCTCGGTCTTTCCCGCTTCGTGAAGTTAAGATAGGCACTTTAAGATTAAAAGTAGCAATGGGAGCACAAGGGTTTATAATCTCCAATATGTAGATTCTTCCACTATACAAAAGAATAGTAGGATTACAATAATATGATTACACAAGTAACTCACACTCAGTGGTTTACTCAAGCTTGAGGATAAAGACTTCCCAAGCTATCTCTCTTCTATCTCAAAGAGGCTTACTCAAGCTTGAGGATAAAAACTTCCCAAGCTATCTCTCTTTTCACTCAAAGAGGATCTCTAACTCTCAAGTTTTTCTCACTTATAAGAAGTGGATTTCTCTCTTGGATCTCACTCTATGGAGTGGCTTCTCTCTTGGATCTCACTCCAAGGAGTGGCTTCTTTCTTGGATCTCACTCCAAAGAGTGGCTTCTCTCTTGGATTCTTGGATCCTTAGATCCTTGGATGGATAGTAATGAAGGCTCCTTCTCCTATTTATACTACTCATCCTCCATGATGAACGGTAGAGATTACTTACATCCAAGGGTGGAGATTGATTCTCTAGAATGCTCCATACTCTCTAGGAATCTCTACACTCTTCCATTCCCTTATGCATCCTTCCATACTTTTCCGTAAGGTTCCAGAAGGTTCCACACATCTCCAGAATATTCCAGAGGATTCTACACTCTTCCACAAGCTTCTAGAGAATTCTACACTTCTCTAGAGTTCTCCGGTCATACTCTTCCATAAGGTTCCGGAAGGTTCCACACATCTCCAGAATATTCCAAACAGTTCCACATTCTTCCTCAAGCTTCTAGAGGATTCTAAACTTCTCTAGAGTTCTCCGGTCACACTCTTCCGTAAGGTTCCGGAAGGTTCCACACATCTCCAGAATATTCTAGAGGGTTCCACATTCTTCCATAAGCTTGTAGAGGATTCTACACTTCTCTAGAGTTCTCTGGTACATTCTAGAAAATTCTAGATTTCTCCAGGAAGGTCTAGAATTTTCTAGAAACTCTCCAATTAAGGAGGGATCCCAACATAATAGCCCACCAAATAACAATATGAAATTATCGTTATTATATAGAAATTGCCTCCAGTTATCAACATCAACACCCACTGCTTATGTTCTATGATCTTACAAGTTAGACAGTTCCAATTTTAGTGATATCATTCGGATTGATACCAACCGAGGATCGGTTTTGTTACCAACTCAAGTTCCTAGAACGGGGATCATCTCCGGTTGAGCTAAGCCTGCTTCTAGTGTCATATTAGTAGCTTCAGTTTCCACATCCAAACTTATGTAGTAAAACACCAGTTTCTAAAAGTCAAAGAGGCACACCACCTGCCTAAACCGATCAATACTGACCTGAGCTAGTTGAAGGGTTTGACTTGTGCTGCATGTGATTGCTCCCTTCCTATTTTGGCTCGCTGTAGTGCCTTGGTTCTGATTTCCTTGTTGTCCTACTTTTCCAATATCCTAGAGGAAAGTAACCTTCATTTTCCCTTCCTTTTCAATGTGTTCTCGTGCCTAACCAACTTAGTTGTAGTTGGTTTATCACCTTGTCTAAGTCGTCCCTTGTCAAGTATATAAAAGGATTTCAACCCATGGAATTCTCCTGACTTCCTTCATGTCCAATTCTTTCACCTTGAGTTCTGGTCCTTTTTATCTTTACCATTGCTTCAACTTTATCCAAACTCAAATCCTAAGCCTTTAATCCAAGTTCGCTCCCTATTCGGTACATCAAAGTTCTTAGCACCAAAATGGCATCAACACCCCAATTGAAATGAAAAGATAAGTCCACAAATCCAAACATATAATAAGACAAGCAGATGCAAGCAAAAGTAAAGAAGACAATATTTATATAGTGAATAAGCAAATTATGGCATATGTCCACCTGTAGTAATTTTTCATCTATACTATTGATTATGAGTATTATTGTTTATTTGTAAGAATTCATAGATGAAGGGTTGATAGTTTCTCTTTATAAAATGGTAGAGCTTCCATGTACATAGAGAAGAAGATAAAAACCTTTTTGAATGTTGTAGGTTTGATATTTATAGTTGCAATTCAATCCAAATCGGTCTGAAAATATACGAGTTTGTCGAGGTGATCAAGTCCTAAAAGTTT
The DNA here is from genome assembly GCA_030737875.1 of Allium sativum. Classification (NCBI taxonomy): domain Eukaryota; kingdom Viridiplantae; phylum Streptophyta; class Magnoliopsida; order Asparagales; family Amaryllidaceae; genus Allium; species Allium sativum. The sequence goes on along the minus strand of CM060916.1, from coordinate 67,708,126 downwards.
GGACCAGATTGTCCAAACCTATAGTTTCGATCAGTTGGGTAACCTAGATCGGAACTAATCAGGTTCAGTTCGTTCAAGTTTGAACCAATCCAGTTTGAATATCCTTCCTTCCATTTGCCTATGCCGATCTAAAGTGATCCATTAGAGTCGGTCCGACCTTGTCTTTCAATTAACCACCCGGAGTGTTAGAGTTATACCGACCTAAATCCCATTACACTAAATGGATTCAGACCATTGTGAATTTTCTATTCCACTTCATATTGATCCATATTTATTGGGTCCATGCTGACCAAAGAACAAGTCGACTTGAATACTATAATGGCGTAATTCTGTACTTAGATAGTTTCTAGTGTTCCTATCCTGGTTAATCCCTTCATTAATAGTTTCAGATCCTTGTTCACACTAGAATTTGGGCTATCAAACCATCTCTACGGACAATGATGAAGCAATCCACATATCCAAATCTGATGTGCAACATCCTTTCAAATGGATAAGTTAACATAAGTAATATAGACCATGCGCACATATACTTGAATCTTTCATCATTTCTCAACTATTTGGGACTATGCAATGTTAACTCCAAAAATGGTAGTAACACCTGGTTTTAGTGAAACCATCACCCTTGAATGAGGAAAACAATACAAAATAGATAGAAATAAATAAAAAGGTAAGAAACCGAAGGTAAAGAAGGGAGACACAATTTTATAGTGGTTCAGCTTGGGGTCAAGCCTACGTCCATTTTGAATACTTTTATTACTCTCCTTGCCATACCAGAATTGAAAGAATGTTAAATGATTACAATATTCTCCACCGTAAAGATACACAAGAAATCACAAGAACAGCTGATTATCAAGGTAAATCTCGATAACTAACTTAGGTGACCTAAGATTGTTGTCTTTGGAGATGAAGTATGACTGGAGGTCGGCTTTGACAGAGTTTCGATAGGCCAAGGATCTCATCCCTTTCATATTGTAGCAGGAGATTTATTTATAAGAGTAACAGATGGAGTTGGGCCAAGCCCGCTTGCAGAAGGGCTTAGAATTGCATTAGAGAGGCCTAGCCAAAATTTTAGTGTCATACGACTTAACACCATCGATCGGCACCAGTCCATGGGCTATGGACCAAGACCGACCCATCCTGGTACATCTATGGCATTTTTGACTTCGTGTTTGAGTTCCATAGGATATTTTAGGCATGTATGCAAAATTCGGTATTGAATTGACTTCGTTTGGTAGTTTTTGTATTTTTGTCACTTCATCGCCTATGCTTTTCCCTTCTATCCATCGAGCACCCATATCTAAACTGGTCTGACTGGTTTCAAACTTTGATAATGGCCTTTTCTTGGAATTAGAATCGTTGTGGAATAAGTCACATGCCAACATTCCTTGACCATATGGATTAGCATTGGTCCATATCCCATGGAGCGGTACCAATCCATGGGGTAAATGAATTTTAGACTAAAACTTCTTGTGCCTCGTTTTTAATGCTTGTAGAGCCTGCCTGCAAAGTGTGACCTTACCCTGAGCTGATGTTATCTTGATTTCTCTCAAACTCCTTGCCTATCTCTTTCTGGTTTATAGTCAGGTTAATTTTTGCTCCCCAGAGCACATTTTTTGTTGAGAATAAGATGTGCTCTAGAATAATAGTCCTTTGTGCTTCATAATGAGACTACCAGGAATCGAGAAGTTAACTTTCTTTCAGGAATCAATGTTGATCGAAGGTTGGTAATTCAACATTTTGGCCCATGGCTTACATCTGGCATCAAAATCAACTGTTATGACTTCATATTCCTACCATGTCCCTTAAATTGCATGTGAATGTAGCTCGAGACAAAGTTTTGAGCTTTCGACCAATTGTAATGGATCGGTAGTATTCCATAGGGCGTGGACCAGTATTGGTCCTCACACTTAGCAAAAATCTCGTTAAATTTCACTTACTTTATATAGTGGTCCGACCATTGTATATTTTATTAATTATTGTGACGACCCCAAACCCCGTACTGACGGTGGCAAGGGTAATCCGTGGAATATAACACAGAAACATATAATAGCAGAACAAAAATAAATAAATACACCAGATAATGAACAATAGAATATACTGGATAAAAGTAGTCATCAGAGTTACACAGTATACAGGATCTTGCTTAGTACAAATACAGTTCAGCTATACATATATGTCTACAGCGGAAACAAACAAAATATGTACAATAGGAGCTGAACATCATAAAAAGAGATAAATTATAGAATCCATCTTCAGCTCCAGCTATCCAGAAAGAACCAGCTAAACCTGAATACAAGGCTGCCCGTGTAGGAAAAGGGGCACCCGAGTTTGAAAGTGAAACAAACTACGAGTCAGTCATGGGACTGGTATGATAAATCTACTCAACACATATATAATATGGCCAATCACAGGACCACGCCACTTTTGTGGAACGGGTTTACTCCAGTGGATTACCAGTGCTTTAAAACAAATCTTTCTTTCAAACATCGCTATGCTTTTTATAAAGATGAAGCCGTTATAAGACTCAGTTCCCATCACACAATGCAACGCAAACCGGAGGATAGAGTTTTACCTTATAATGGCCAAAATATGCTTGATACGAATAAAACCAAGGCATTTGATATTATTGCTAGTGTTTATATGTTTTGAAAACAATTTCAAATCATAACTTATCAATCATAGACGGTATGGGTACCATATATCATGTCGCCATATATATATACAATCAAAACTGCACAGTCACGTATTTGGAAATTGGATTTCTGTCATGAACCAAGGCAAAAGATAGTCCTTACCGATTCGAGACGCTCTAGCTCGCCCCTCAGGAACAGCCGCAACTGCCCCTTGGATCGTCAGGGCCGGTCCACCGATGTGGATTATTATGCCTGAACACTACGTCTCCCCGCCCTTTGGGGCGTAAACGAGCCAACGAATGACTCCATCGGACCCGGATCGTCCGATTAAACCGAGGCGCCTTGCAACAGCAACAACCACATAGGTGAAAAGTATATAAATGTCAGGGCTGGTAGGTCACTGACACCACCCTAGCTAGAAAGAAATGCAGGCCCTCCCTGATGTCCTCTCCCGTTTCTGGTTCATACCGGGGTGTGAGGCTCGCGATTTTACGTTATACACAAAGCTACGCCACACAAGTGGTGCTTTGATCATCACCACAAGACTTTGCTTTTCAACAGAAGCCCTGATCACTTGCCACTTAGGCATGTCACACTAGCATTTCAGGCCATGCGACTGACGTCCATCGATATACAACCTCTGAGCTCGTGCGTTTCAGACAAGGGAGTTAAGCAAAAGAATAAATTCTCCGCCGCCAAACAGATGTATATTTAACAGAGATCAATCAACACAGAATAAAATCCAATGTCAGACACACAGTCCATCTGCAAGTCCGTTCTGGGTCTGAACAAAACCGGAGGCACTAAATACCTCGCAAACCCATCGATCACCACGTACGTCTGTGCGATCACCACTCATTATCCATATTTCGGGATGCCTCCCAATCAGGACCTCGGTTACCATCCAAACGAGGTGAAGATTTCCGGTCTTCGACCACCGTCTTCATCTTCGAATTTCAATCGTCGGTCAATTATTCGAAATGAGAATTAACTCGGCCTTTTCAAATAATTCACGTATATTTAGAATTTCAAATCAATTTATTTCAATGGTTAAATCATTCGACAATACCAATTTTGTTCTCTAATGTAATTTTCACACCAAACACATCCAACCATCAAATACCACAAAAATCGAGAAAATTCAGTCTATTTCCATTCCATATTGCTTATAATATTTTATAACGATTTATCGCTATTTTTATTTATTTTAAAATAGCCAATTTATTCAAAACGACGCTTCGGGCCATAACGCGGCCGTGGCACTGTTTTTCTTCAGATTTGATTTACACATATCTGAAAATTTAACCGTTGGATCTTCACAAAATTTACATCATTAGAAAGGTCTTTTCAAAACGAATCCAACGGTTCCAGTTTCGGTAAAATCCGACGGTCGGATCTCCCGGTACAATCGTTTGAAGTTTCGATTACAAAATACGAACTGCAGCATCGTCATTCGATTTAATATAATTATATTTATATATATATATATATATATATATAATCGTTTCTGGCGCTGTTTTTCTTCAGATTTGATTTACACATATCTGAAAATCTAATCGTTGGATCTTCACCAAATTTACATCATTAGAAAGTTCTTTTTCAAAACGAATCCAACGGTTCCAGTTTCGGGAAAATCCGACGGTCGGATCTCCCAGTACAATCGTTTGATGTTTCGATTACAAAATACGAACTGCAGCATCGTCATTCGATTTAATATAATTATATTTTTATATATATATAAATATAATCGTTTCTTGCGCTATTTTTCTTCAGATTTGAATTAAACATTCCAGACAATCCAACCGTTGGATTTTTACAAGGTTGGTGCCGTTGGAAAGATATTTCCAAGGCGAACCCGACGGTTGCGGTTTCGGGAAAATCCAATGGTCGGATTTCCCGCACTAGTTGTTTGAAATCACGGTTTCAAAACACGAACTGCACGGCCACGTTTCGTTTTAATTTTATTTATATTTATATAATTATATAAATATAGTTCATTCAAAAATTCCTATATCGTTTTCACTTCAAATATTTCACTAACGCCTTTAAATTTCGGAAAATTTCGCCATAACCTCCTTTGTACGGGAGGGGCTGGGAAAATTCCCAAATAGCCACACGGGCGTCTCATGTCGAAAAGAAAAAGAAAAAGCCAAGCGGCTAGCCAACAGGATCATAAAATCATCACCCAAACAAAACAGTAAATGTGTACCTATTTGTCGAGCACAAAATTTTATTCCTCTTCTCTAGCCCTTTTGCTATAACCTGTTCAATAAATATGCATGTACATATATACAGTTCTTATCATTTATCATTTTCCATTCAACTTCATATTTGATTTCATTTGGTTTAAAAACACCATTCATTCTAATGTTGCAGGCATAGGTAAAAATCATATCATTAGCTAATTAATGAATATTTCAACTCATGCATATTTATTTGAATGAGTTGCTATTTTTAACACTTCACATTTCAACAATTCATATATATACTAAAAATGTGATTTTTATTGTAAAACAATTCATTTCAAAACACTATTATTTTATATAGTTTATAGAGGTGATAAAAATAGGATTTTTATTATAAAACAATTTCTTTCAAAACGAGATTATTTTGCATAGTCCATATAGATGATAAAAAGGTGATTTCTATTATAAAACAATTTATTTCAAAATATGAATACCATTCAACACATGAATTTCTAATCAACGAATGAATATCGATTCAACACATGAAGGTTTTCTATAGTTTCTATATATAGATAAAAATGTGATTTTTATATTTAAAACGCGAATACCATTCAACACATGAATTTCTAATCAACGAATGAATATCGAATCAACACATGAAGGTTTTCTATAGTTTCTATATATAGATAAAAATGTGATTTTTATGTTTAAAACGCGAATACCATTCAACACATGAATTTCTAATCAACGAATGAATATCGATTCAACACATGAAGGTTTTCTATTCAATGAATAAATATAGTTTCAACAAATGAAAATAATTCAAACACATGAGTATTATTCAAAATTTCGGCAGCATAACGGCAGGGTAGTTAAAACCGGGACCGTCCCTAGTACGGCTCCTCGCTCTACCTTAAAACCTCGCGGTTTTTGACAATGGGGATCATGCATCTAGTTCGCACGCAGGCGGCATGTATATATTTATTTCATTTCCACAAACTAATCCTATGTGGTTTCAACCAAATATTTCTCAACCACAAGCGGGTATTTTTCAACCACAATCAATCAATATCAACCACAAACAATCACAATCAACCATTCGCTATCAATCGATTTTTACACCAATCACAACCAATAAATATCGTCCATGGTTTGTGGACGAGGGGCATGTATATATATATATATATTATATAGCAATTCACTTCTATTTCAACACATATATAATTTTTACAACGCATATACAACTTATACATCGAACGTACAACTTATACAACGCTTATACATGAGGTGTACAACGCTTATATAACTCATAAATCGAATATATAATTTATACATCGTCGTTTTCCATATCGTTTATAAATTAGAAATCTCACATTGGGTTCCACTCCACCAAAAATAGCAGAAGACTCAGAAAAATATGCGGTCTCTTCTAAAATGCAGAAGACGTCCACACGGTCACGATGTTTCCTGTTTCATCGAATTTCGTTAACGAACGAAAAAGATACGATTTTTCAAAGTTTGCAACACTTTAAAGTGTAAAAACCAGTTTAAAATAGATTAGCCGTATACCTGTTTTTTTCTTCGAAACTAGGTTTTCGATTTTTGTCGAATCCGTGAAGTTGTAGCTCGATCAGAGGGTGCGACGTGGAAGAGGGGGGCGTGGCGCTCCTGGCGATGGTCGGGGCTTCAGATCCGATCGCCTCTGGCGATCTCGGCTTCGACTGGAAGTCGACGACTTTGGAGGCGTCGTTCTCGACGCTGGCGAAGGGAGAGAGGGTGGGGGTTGTCTTGATTTGAAGGGGAGGAGATGGCGAGTCGAGTGGTGGCGGTGGCTGCAGGTGGCGGAGGCGGCCGGAATCTGGTCAGAAAGCTTCGAATGGTTTTCGCTGTTCGTTCGGGGAGAGAGAAAAGTGGTTTTGTTTTTTTTTGTTTTTTTTTTGAATGAATTATTTTGATTGGCCGGAGGTATTTATTAAGTTCAAAAATACGGTTTTGCACACGAACTCCTTTTCAAACCCAACGACTGTCGCCCCTATCTAATTACCCCCATCCCGGACACAATGGGATATGTTTCGTAGGCCAATTCGACTGTTACAGTCAGTTATTTTTCAAATTAAAGTATAAAACATTTAATTTTTTTACTTTGAACGTACATTTCAATTTGCCAGGGCCACAAACTGATTCGAAAAATTCCAGAAAAATAAGTCTAGCTATGTTTTGACGATACGGTCCCAACAAAACTAGTTTCGTCGAATTCTGAGACCGTTTGCAAAAAGGCCCATTTTTGGTCGATCCAATTTAACTGTAATTGACCAAAACACATTTTCCTTTGCCACGCTCACATACTAGCTTCAAAAATTATGAAATTTGAAACCTAGCAATAACTTCACATCCCGGATCCAACAAAAGTGGTTTCGTCGAATTCCGAGGTCGTATGCAAAATGGCCAATTTCACGGGCTATATAAATTCCATAGCGACCTTTCTGAAAATTCATTTGGCCATAACTTTTGCTTTCCGTTATGAAACTTCGATTTTTCAGATTCGTTAGGAAGGTATTCACTAACAGATTTAAATATTTTTGGTTTCACTAAAATCCGTTTTGTTTTGCACCCGGTACAGTCCGACAAAGTTTGAATTCAATTTTTGAAACTACAGCGCCATTTCAGGCTTTGTTTATAATTATAATTAATTATATTCGCTTTCAATTGTCGATTCAAACTCACTTTCCATTGCTATTATTTAAAATATTTATTTTAAATATTTAAAATCCATTATTTTAGCCAATTTAAAAAAATTAAATTGGTTCAGATTTTCTGGGTCGTTACAGTCTCCCCAACTTATAAATTTTCGTCCCCGAAAAGGAACAAAGTCGAAAGTGGTTTGATAAATCTACAATCACACAACACAACAACCAATCCAATTGTTTTTAACTTTTCAAAACCATACATATTAATTCCTATTCTCTTTTTAAAATCATTCAGACTATAGAATTTAAAAGTTCACATCCATGGAAAGAAAATAACAGCAGAGTAGAGAATTAAATGGTAATGCAAAGTAGGGTAAATGTACCTTGTACCGGAGTCAATCAGAGATATCTACTCGGCATCTGGGATAGGCTTTCTGAATGCTCTCCTCAGTTTCCTAAGTACAATCTCGCGGATCTCCACTCCATTGCACTTTGACTAAGTGAACCTTCTTGTTCCTCAGCTCTTTGGTTTCTTTGCCGATAATCTTTAGTGGCTCTCTTCTCACAGCTAATTCTGGAGTAATTTCAATATCCTGTTGAGCTTCTTGTTCCATGATCAAGTCTGGATCATGAACGTGCTTTCGAAGTTGAGATATATGAAATCCATCATGAACTCCAGGCAACCAATCAGGCAATTTAACCCTATAAGCGAGAGTTCCGATCCGTTCCAGAATAGGAAACGGACCTATGAATTTAGGCGCCAACTTTCCAGTTTTACCGAACCGAATAACTCCTCTCATCGGCGATACTTTAAAATACACGTAGTCGCCAACAGCAAATGATATATCTCTTCTTCTTCTATCGGCATAGCTCTTTTGTCGGCTTTGAGCGGCGAGTAATCGCTTCTTAATAAAATCGACTTTGTTGGCAGCTTCTCGAATCACATCAGGACCCAACACAAGTCTATTTCCGGGCTTGACCCAACAAGCAGGAGATCGGCACGGTCTACCATACAATGCTTCAAATGGCGACATTGTCAGGCTCGCTGGTAGCTGTTGTTATATGAGAATTCAGCCAAATGCAGATGGTCTTCCCATGATCCACCGAAATCTAGAACACAAGCCCGCAATAGATCTTCTAAAATGCGATTCACCCTCTCAGTCTGACCGTCTGTCTGAGGATGATAAGCGGTGCTCAAGTTCAACTTCGTTCCCAGTTCGACTTGAAATGCTTCCCAGAATTTTCTTGTGAATATTGTATCTCTATCACTGACGATACTTAGCGGCACTCCATGTAGTCTAACTATTTCCCTGAAGTATATCTGCGCCAGACTCTGAGCAGTTCTGTTTGATCTGACAGGTATGAAATGGGCGGTCTTCGTGAAGCGATCTACGATCACCCAAATACTGTCATTCCCTTTTCTGGTTCTGGGAAGACCATCAATGAAATCCATAGAAATATGTTCCCACTTCCAACCAGGAATATCTAGTGGTTGTAACAATCCAGCTAGTTTCTGTTGGTCGCTCTTGACTAGTTGGCAAGTAGGGCATCGGCTAACATATAAGGAAATGTCCCGTTTCATCGACTTCCACCAGAAAGTGCGTTTAATGTCATTGTACATTTTGCTTACTCCCGGATGGATACTAAGTTTCGACTTGTGGCATTCATCCAGTACTTCCTTTCGAAGCTCAGGAATGTTAGGGACACAGATTCGACCTTTGAGTCTTAAAATCCCATCATTATCTACTTGAAAACTCCAGGGCTCGCCTTGTTGAATTATCTATCTGATCTTCTGAATGAAGTAATCATCCTTCCGAAGAGCAGATATTTTATCTAGCAATGAAGTCGTGATAATAAAACTGGCGATCATTTCATTCTTTCGGCTTAACGCATCGGCCACGACATTGGCTTTCCCTGGAGTGTATATAATTTCAAAGTCATATGCTGCAAGAAACTCTAGCCACCGTTGCTGCCTCAGATTCAGGTCCTTCTGAGTGAACAGATACTTTAGCGACTGATGATCTGTAAACAGTTCAAATCTCTCACCCAGAAGATAGTGCCTCCAGATTTTCAAAGCGAACACAATAGCCAATAACTCAAGATCATGAGTTACGTAGTTCTTCTCGTGCGGCTTCAGTTGACGGCTAGCATAAGCAATCACTTGGCCTCTTTGCATTAACACTGCGCCAAGTCCTTCTCTAGAAGCATCAGTCCAGACCTTTAAATCCTGGTTGCCATCGATGATGGTTAACACTGGAGTAGTTGTTAATCTCAACTTTAGCTCTTCAAAAGCCTCCTCACTTTCTGGAGTCCATTTGAATTTAGAGTGTTTCTTTGTAAGCTTCGTTAAGTGGCCAGATATCTTCGAAAAGTTTTTAACGAACTTCCGGTAATAGCTAGCCAATCCAAGAAAACTGCGGACTTCAGTGGGGGTACTGGGCTGTTTCCAATTCTGAATAGCTGTGATTTTGCTTGGATCCACAGCAATTCCTACTTTCGATACTACGTGGCCTAGAAATTTTACTTCATCTTGCCAGAAGATACATTTGGAAAATTTGGCTTTTAATACATTCCGTCTCAGAATTTCTAGAACCTGTCCCAGATGCTTTTCATGTTCGGCCTTTGATTTAGAGAAGATTAGAATATTGTCAATAAAAACCAGAACAAATTTATTCAATACTCCTCTGAATACTCTATTCATCAGATCGACGAAGTAAGCTGGAGCGTTACATAAGCCGAACGGCATTACTAACCACTCGTAGAATAAGTCGGGGCCTCTGAATGCTGTCATTGGAACACATTCTTCGGCAATTCGAAGTTGATGGAAGCCCGTAGCTAGGTCCATTCGTGAAAATACTTGTGCGCCATTTAATCGATCCAACAAATCATCTATTCGCGGCAATGGATATTTGTTCTTTATGGTCTGCTTGTTCAGATCACGATAATCCACACATAACCGTAGAGTACCGTTAGATTTCGGCACAAATACCACCGCTGCACCCCAATCAGAGAAACTGGACCTAATCAGACCCTTCCATACTTGCTGTCGTGTTTGATTGTCAAGTTCTTCTTTCTCTTTCAAGGACATTCTTCGAATAGCGTGAACTACCGGCCTTGCATTCAGAATTAAAGCAATTTTGAAATCTATTTCTCTCTGCGGAGGTAAGCGAACAACTTCCTCGAACACATCCGCATAGTTCTTGACGACAGGAATATCTCTCACTAAGTCGGGAATATTCTCTGTGACTTCAGGGACATTTTCTATTTGAGCTGGAGAAAGATTCAAAGCTGCCCAGAAGTCTATTCTATTAGATTTCTGACCTTCACAGGGGATGGTTATATAATTTCCTGATTTAATCCTAGCCCTAACAACTCTCTCGGCGCATCTAACCTCTGCTTCATATTTGGTTAGCCAATCCAATCCCAGAATAATATCGAATTCATTAAAATTCATGACGATAGAGATAATAGGGAATTTATAGCAAGAAAAGGAGACAGGTACTGCACAAATCCAACTGAGATTGATAGAACCCCCGACCGGATTCTGGACAGTCATTGGTTCCTTGAGCTTCCTCAAATTCAAATCTAGCTTCTTAGCGGCACCCTTTGCAATGAAGCTTCGTGACGTGCCTGTGTCAAACAGTACTTATACTGGAATGTTTTTTACAGTAAGCGTTCCTTCTAAAACATCAGATCTTCCTTGACTTGCTGAGGGATCATAAGTTTCTGCTACTTCATTCACTTGAACTACTTCAGGCTTCTTCATCTTCCAGCAATCTTGCTTTACATGACCAAACTGATTGCATTGATTGCACCTTTGCTTTCCTTGAAAATCCTTCTTGGATTTAGATCCACTCTTTCTTCGTTCGTTCCAAGATTTGCAACTTATCGCCAAATGTCCTTTTCTATTGCAGCTTGAGCACGCGGCGGTCGTTATTCGTTCGTTCCCAGATTCAGCCCTTTTCCACTTGGCACTGGGCCTCTTATTGACCTCAGACCTCGTACTGGCTTCAGGAATATCAGTTTCCGACCCTTCTTTGTCACTACAACAAACTTCTTCTTCGTCGCGCAACATTCCTTTCTTATGGAGATCTTCATACTGAAAAGCCATGTATATCATTTCAAAAAAAGGAAGCTTCACGTTCCTCATTACACTATTCTGATATCTCCTTTGCAGGCCATGAATAAATCTCAGATTTTTCCTCTTTGGATCTTGAATCAGATGAGGAGCAAAGTGAGCAAGTTCGTTGAATTTCTTATGATATTCTGGGATGGTCATATCACCTTGTATTAGATAAGAAAATTCATCACATAATCACTCCGTCACTTCGGGAGGAGTAAATCTTTCTAGGAAAATCACTTTGAATCTGTCCCAGGTGATATCACCTTCTGGATTATCTTTGATGATTGCTTCCCACCAGATTAAAGCTTCTTCTTTGAGCGCCCAAGAGGCTACTAATCTTTTCTGATCATCTCTCAACTGGATACGCTCAAAAATTCTTTCTGCAGAGCTCACCCAAGCTTGAGTCTGAATTATAGATTCATTGCCCGAGAACTGTGCTCCGTTCAGATTTCGATATCTCTTTAATAGAGCCTCTAGATCGGGTTCTGCATTTCTCCTGTTTCTGACACTCATTTTTCTAGTACTTCTGCAATTAGCAGATCAAGTGTCAGGTCACAGAAAGGATAATTTAAAATATAGAAACATATACTTCAATGTAAATGTGTCTATCGAGGTGTTATTTCATTCTGCTTTACTCGTACTAGGATATTACTGGTCCTATCTGTATTGAGTTACCCGTCCTAGAACACTACTGGTTCTATTTCTGACGAGTTCGTTCAAATGTTATATTCCAGAACTAAGCTTAACCTCAGCTCTGATACCAAATTGGGACAACCCCAAACCCCGTACTGATGGTGGCAAGGGTAATCCGTGGAATATAACACAGAAACATATAATAGCAGAACAAAAATAAATAAATACACCAGATAATGAACAATAGAATATACTGGATAAAAGTAGTCATCAGAGTTACACAGTATACAGGATCTTGTTTAGTACAAATACAGTTCAGCTATACATATATGTCTACAGCGGAAACAAACAAAATATGTACAATAGGAGCTGAACATCATAAAAAGAGATAAATGATAGAATCCATCTTCAGCTCCAGCTATCCAGAAAGAACCAGCTAAACCTGAATACAAGGCTTCCCGTGTAGGAAAAGGGGCACCCGAGTTTGAAAGTGAAACAAACTACGAGTCAGTCATGGGACTGGTATGACTACTCAACACATATATAATATGGCCAATCACAGGACCACGCCACTTTCGTGGAACGGGTTTACTCCAGTGGATTACCAGTGCTTTAAAACAAATCTTTCTTTTAAACATCGCTATGCTTTGTTATAAAGATGAAGCCGTTATAAGACTCAGTTCCCATCACACAATGCAACGCAAACCGGAGGATAGAGTTTTACCTTATAATGGCCAAAATATGCTTGATACGAATAAAACCAAGGCATTTGATATTATTGCTAGTGTTTATATGTTTTGAAAACAATTTCAAATCATAACTTATCAATCATAGACGGCATGGGTACCATATATCATGTCGCCATATATATATACAATCAAAACCGCACAGTCACGTATTTGGAAATTGGATTTCCGTCATGAACCAAGGCAAAAGATAGTCCTTACCGAATTCGAGACGCTCTAGCCCGCCCCTCAGGAACAGCCGCAACTGCCCCTTGGATCGTCAGGGTCGGTCCACCATTGTGGATTATTATGCCTGAACACTACGTCTCCCCGCCCTTTGGGGCGTAAACGAGCCAACGAATGACTCCATCGGACCCGGATCGTCCGATCAAACCGAGGCGCCTCGCAACAACAACAACCACATAGGTGAAAAGTATATAAATGTCAGGGCTGGTAGGTCACTGACACCACCCTAGCTAGAAAGAAACGCAGGCCCTCCCTGATGTCCTCTCCCGTTTCTGGTTCATACCGGGGTGTGAGGCTCGCGATTTTACGTTATACACAAAGCTACGCCACACAAGCGGTGCTTTGATCATCACCACAAGACTTTGCTTTTCAACAGAAGCCCTGATCACTTGCCACTTAGGCATGTCACACTAGCATTTCAGGTCATGCGACTGATGTCCATCGATATACAACCTCTGAGCTCGTGCGTTTCAGAGAAGGGCGTTAAGAAAAAGAATAAATTCTCCTCCACCAAACAGATGTATATTTAACAGAGATCAATCAACACAGAATAAAATCCAATGTCAGACACACAGTCCATCTACAAGTCCGTTCTGGGTCTGAATGAAACTGGAGGCACTAAATACCTCGCAAACCCATCGATCACCACGTACGTCTGGACGATCACCACTCATTATCCATATTTCGGGATGCCTCCCAATCAGGACCTCGGTTACCATCCAAACGAGGTGAAGATCTCCGGTCTTCGACCACCGTCTTCATCTTCGAATTTCAATCGTCGGTCAATTATTCGAAATAAGAATTAACTTGGCCTTTTCAAATAATTCACGTATATTTAGAATTTCAAATCAATTTATTTCAATGGTTAAATCATTCGACAACACCAATTTTGTTCTCTAATGTAATTTTCACACCAAACATATCCAACCATCAAATACCACAAAAATCGAGCAAATTCAGTATATTTCCATTCCATATTGCTTATAATATTTTATAACGATTTATCGCTATTTTTATTTATTTTAAAATAGCCAATTTATTCAAAACGACGCTTCGGGCCATAACGCGGCCGTGGCGCTGTTTTTCTTCAGATTTGATTTACACATATCTGAAAATCTAACCGTTGGATCTTCACAAAATTTACATCATTAGAAAGGTCTTTTCAAAACGAATCCAACGGTTCCAGTATCTGGAAAATCCGACGGTCGGATCTCCCGGTACAATCGTTTGAAGTTTCGATTACAAAATACGAACTGCAGCATCGTCATTCGATTTAATATAATTATATTTATATATATATATATATATAATCGTTTCTGGCGCTGTTTTTCTTCAGATTTGACTTACACATATTTGAAAATCTAACCGTTGGATCTTCACAAAATTTACATCATTAGAAAGGTCTTTTTCAAAACGAATCCAACGGTTCCAGTTTCGGGAAAATCCGACGGTCGGATCTCCCGGTACAATCGTTTGAAGTTTCGATTACAAAATACGAACTGCAGCATCGTCATTCGATTTAATATAATTATATATATATATATATATAAATATAATCGTTTCTGGCGCTGTTTTTCTTCAGATTTGAATTAAACATTCCAGACAATCCAACCGTTGGATTTTTACAAGGTTGGTGCCGTTGGAAAGATATTTCCAAGGCGAACCCGACGGTTGCGGTTTCGGGAAAATCCAATGGTCGGATTTCCCGCACTAGTTGTTTGAAATCACGGTTTCAAAACACGAACTGCACGGCCACGTTCCGTTTTAATTTTATTTATATTTATATAATTATATAAATATAGTTCATTCAAAAATTCCTATATCGTTTTCACTTCAAATATTTCACTAACGCCTTTAAATTTCGGAAAATTTCGCCATAACCTCCTTTGTACGGGAGGGGCTGGGAAAATTCCCAAATAGCCACACGGGCGTCTCATGTCGAAAAGAAAAAGAAAAAGCCAAGCGGGTAGCCAACAGGATCATAAAATCATCACCCAAACAAAACAGTAAATGCTATTTGTCGGGCACAAAATTTTATTCCTCTTCTCTAGCCCCTTTGCTATAACATGTTCAATAAATATGCATGTACATATATACAGTTCTTTTCATTTATCATTTTCCATTCAACTTCATATTTGATTTCATTTGGTTTAAAAACACCATTCATTCTAATGTTGCAGGCATAGGTAAAAATCATATCATTAGCTAATTAATGAATATTTCAACTCACGCATATTTATTTGAACGAGTTGCTATTTTTAACACTTCACATTTCAACAATTCATGTATATAATAAAAATGTGATTTTTATTGTAAAACAATTCATTTCAAAACACTATTATTTTATATAGTTTATAGAGGTGATAAAAATAGGATTTTTATTATAAAACAATTTCTTTTAAAACGAGATTATTTTGCATAGTCCATATAGGTGATAAAAAGTTGATTTCTATTATAAAATAATTTATTTCAAAATATGAATACCATTTAACACATGAATTTCTAATCAACGAATAAATATCGATTCAACACATGAAGGTTTTCTATAGTTTCTATATATAGATAAAAATGTGATTTTTATATTTAAAACGCGAATACCATTCAACACATGAATTTCTAATCAACGAATGAATATCGATTCAACACATGAAGGTTTTCTATAGTTTCTATATATAGATAAAAATGTGATTTTTATGTTTAAAACGCGAATACCATTCAACACATGAATTTCTAATCAACGAATGAATATCGATTCAACACATGAAGGTTTTCTATTCAATGAATAAATATAGTTTCAACAAATGAAAATAATTCAAACACATGAATATAATTCAAAATTTCGGCAGCATAACGGCAGGGTAGTTAAAACCGGGACCGTCCCTAGTACGGCTCCTTGCTCTAACTTAAAACCTCGCGGTTTTTGACAATGGGGATCATGCATCTAGTTCGCACGCAGGCGGCATGTATATATTTATTTCATTTCCACAAACTAATCCTATGTGGTTTCAACCAAATATTTCTCAACCACAAGCGGGTACTTTTCAACCACAATCAATCAATATCAACCACAAACAATCACAATCAACCATTCGCTATCAATCGATTTTTACACCAATCACAACCAATAAATATCGTCCATGGTTTGTGGACGAGGGGCGTGTGTATATATATATATATTTATATAGAAATTCACTTCTATTTCAACACTTATATAATTTTTACAACGCATATACAACTTATACATCGAACGTACAACTTATACAACGCTTATACATGAGGTGTACAACGCTTATATAACTCATACATCGAATATATAATTTATACATCGTCGTTTTCCATATCGTTTATAAATTAGAAATCTCACATTGGGTTCCACTCCACCAAAAATAGCAGAAGGCTCAGAAAAATATGCGGTCTCTTCTAAAATGCAGAAGACGTCCACACGGTCACGATGTTTCCTATTTCATCGAATTTCGTTAACGAACGAAAAAGATACGATTTTTCAAAGTTTGCAACACTTTAAAGTGTAAAAATCAGTTTAAAATAGATTAGCCGTATACCTGTTTTTTTCTTCGAAACTAGGTTTTCAATTTTTGTCGAATCCATGAAGTTGTAGCTCGATCAGAGGGTGCGACGTGGAAGAGGGGGGGCGTGGCGCTCCTGGCGATGGTCGGGGCTTTAGATCCGATCGCCTCTGGCGATCTCGGCGTCGACTGGAAGTCGACGACTTTGGAGGCGTCGTTCTCGACGCTGGCGAAGGGAGAGAGGGTGGGGGTTGTCTTGATTTGAAGGGGAGGAGATGGCGAGTCGAGTGGTGGCGGTGGCTGCAGGTGGCGGAGGCGGCCGGAATCTGGTCGGAAAGCTTCGAATGGTTTTCGCCGTTTGTTCAGGGAGAGAGAAAAGGTTTTTTTTTGAATGAATTGTTTTGATTGGCCGGAGGTATTTATTAAGTTCAAAAATACGGTTTTGCACACGAACTCCTTTTCAAACCCAACGACTATCGCCCCTAGCTAATTACCCCCATCCCGGACACAATGGGATATGTTTCGTAGGCCAATTGGACTGTTACAGTCAGTTATTTTTCAAATTAAAGTACAAAACATTTAATTTTTTTACTTTGAACGTACATTTCAATTTGCCAGGGCCACAAATTGATTCGAAAATTTCCAGAAAAATAAATCTAGCTATGTTTTGACGATACGGTCCCAATAAAACTAGTTTCGTCGAATTCTGAGACCGTTTGCAAAAAGGCCCATTTTTGGTCGATCCAATTTAACTGTAATTGACCAAAACACATTTTCCTTTGCCACGCTCACATACTAGCTTCAAAAAATTATGAAATTTGAAACCTAGCAATAACTTCACATCCCGGATCCAACAAAAGTGGTTTTGTCGAATTCCGAGGTCGTATGCAAAATGGCCAATTTCACGGGCTATATAAATTCCATAGCGACCTTTCTGAAAATTCATTTGGCCATAACTTTTGCTTTCCATTATGAAAATTCGATTTTTCAGATTCGTTAGGAAGGTATTCACTAACAGATTTAAATATTTTTGGTTTCACTAAAATCCGTTTTGTTTTGCACCCGGTACAGTCCGACAAAGTTTGAATTCAATTTTTGAAACTACAGCTCCATTTCAGGCTTTGTTTATAATTATAATTAATTATATTTTCTTTCAATTGTCGATTCAAACTCACTTTCCATTGCTATTATTTAAAATATTTATTTTAAATATTCAAAATCCATTATTTTAGCCAATTTAAAAATTTTAAATTGGTTCAGATTTTCTGGGTCGTTACATTTATCTACTTCGAAATCCCTAGGGTTCCGATCCTTCTCTTGAGCAACTATCAATTCATCGATGGGGGTCACTTTTGATCATCCTTCACCAGCACCGATCGCTTTACCACCTCAGATTTACCTCTGACCTATTACATCCCGTTTTGACCCAAATTCAACTACGATCATTTGTTTTTGCCCAAGCACCTTCGATTTAGTCTTCCCAATCTCCTTGTCACCGTTAGAGCTCAATCTGGCCTATTTTTGATCACCAACGACCTACCGCTTCTATCCTTGGTGCTCCTCTCTCTTTTTTGATGAATCACAATTGGGATTATGCTATTTTCATTTTTAGGGTTGATGTACCAATTTTGCACTAAACTTAGCAATTTGGGCATGGCCGGGACAACGTTGACAATGGTTGGAGCTTGGGTGCTAGGTCTTGTGTTAGCTTACATGTACTTTTTGCACCGATTTGATGATGCACATTGGACTTGAGTTGAATGCAATAAAGGACTTGTATATGATTTATAAATTGAATAGGAATGCTACGTAGACAGAACTTAATCAAAAAAATGGACATGTTCACTTTACATCTGAAATCTATGTTTAATGAACACTAGACTATTCACCATCAAAATGTAACTTCGATCATCGATCTCTAATCAAACTGACAAACATGCTATTGCACATTTACCCAGAGATAAAGGAATCATGATTTTTATGAACAAATATGTTGGCCTTGTATGAATATTAACTCTAGTAACTTGAGATGCTACTACAACATGTCCACATTACTTTTAGTAGTACAAGTGCTTCTTTGACCCAATCTGAATGGGTAAATAGTGTGTGATCGAGCTCGATGTCCCAAAATTTCCCTAGCGCGCATGAACATTTAGTGAACCTTTAACAAAGAGCTTTTCGTGTCGATTCGGGCGATAGATTCGTCGTTAATTACTCAAGTCGATAACAAGTTAGCCAAGTCATAGAAAATGAAGCATGGGAAGTTCTTACAAACTCAAATGGGCTACCTTCATGAAGTAATTCCATTTTAGAGCTTATAGTTCTCTGGATACAACTCACATAGATATGGTACTATACTGGCATTTGGGTGGTGCTTGGGATTTACTGACCGACAAACGCGGCCTTGAATTCCAAACATTGCCCTCCCGAATCATTATTGCCAACACATAACACTTAGGGAACATGTATGCATAATTGCGGAATTCCTTATGTAGATTTACCTCGCGACATTCTGAGTGCTATACTTTAGTATAGTGATTCCTCTGAAATTTTGGATGAGTCGACCTCAGGTATGCACTCATCATCAGTCCATATGGGAGCTTCTGCGCATATTCTGATTGAAAGAGCTATCATTGCAACTGATCCTATAATTTATTTTTCATGACTTGCACTCAGACTTATCCCAAATCCACCAGAATGGTGTTCGTCTCTAGTGACCCATTAAATGATGCAACATGCTTGTATTTTAGTTTGGCATTTCATAGGATGACGTCTAGCTGCCTGGGAAAGATGAGGTGGTTGACTGAGCTCCTTCTAGATTCACGGGTTACCACCGATATATGTGCTTCAATGGTGTTGTCCCTCCTTTCGTTCCCTCTCAGCGAATGATCCTTTAGGCATTAGCAGCTGCACCTTATCAATTACTTCCAATTGGTTATGCTGAGTTGACTGGCCTATACATTCTTTTCATGCACACAAAATGGTGCATTCCCACATTCGACGAGATTTGCTATCTTTGTTCTTTCAAAAGAAGAAAAGATAATCCATCGCTTATTTTTGTCGAAGCAGCTCGAAGTCGGAAACTTATCACTGGTCTCCAAGACCAAATCCCTTCTTTTAGGAATTTGTTTTTCTATGTTCGATGCTTGGAAGGGTTTAACAGATTTTGGACACACGAAGGTGAGTATTCAAACCAGATTTTTCCCTTCTTTTGCCATTATGACCTTGCAGTTCTTGACTAATTTTATCCTTACTTGCTTTTGTAGTTTCGTCATTTCTTGTTAAAAATCGTAAAAACCTAGCAACATTCGAGACTTTAAAGGCAGTTAAGGCAAGGAGAAGGAAAAGGATTTTTTTCTCCAAGAATTCTTGCATCAATTTGGACTTCTTAAGGCCACTCGATTAGTAATCCCACGGGATATTTCGACTTCCTGTTATCCTCGGGCCAAGGTTCACTCTACTCAAGCCGTTGAAAGAAACATTTTGGTAGAGGCTTCCTTTGGAGAAACAACTTTAATTGGGAGTTCGTGTTGGCCCACTGACATGGAAACTAATTTGAGCCTAGGATGTCCTCAATCCATGAGGGTAATGAAGGAGACTTTATTTAACACGATGGGAAATCCTATGCTGGCTCTCGAATGGATGTAAAATAAGGAGAACTTTTAGGAAGTGATGATTCCAGAGTTGGAGAAATTGACCCTGACTATGCTCTTATTAAATATTCTGATAGGGGCGAGGGGGCTTTGGATACCGATCCAAATAATGTTGAAGTTGATAATGCCCTAGTTAGTATGACTCACTCTCTTCCCTTAAATATGCTAAGTGGCGATGATCATAAGAATTTTAGAGATTCAAGTAATTTATATGTGACTCTGAGTGAACTATTTAAAGATGATGTCACAACTATCACTCCAGCGACGTCCAGCTCGAGCAAACCTACCACCCTTCTTTTGCTCTTCATGCTCCTAATGTCACTTCTAAATCATTTTCGACTCCCATAATTTTTTCGATGATGAGCGGTTCGTTGGGGATCAGGTTTTAGATAACATTACACACATACCCACCCAACACATGCCCTTCCCTTACTAGCTCCAGTTCATACACTGTTTTTATTCTAACTTGACTTGTTTTTATTTCAGGTCTTATTATAGGTCGCCAATATTATGATAACTTGAAGCATTATGCAACCAAGGATTACTGTGGCTCAAAGTGCTTTCATCCTGGCTAATCTGAGACAAAATAAGAGAGGAGGGAGGGCAAAGAGCGCGAGGAATGCGATTGATGGGAGCGAGACGACCGAGAAAGGAGGGAGTGGAAAGTACGAGAAAGGCGAGACGAAGAGGATCATGATCATCACAATCGAGAGCGCATTCAATGTGAGCACGGACGAAGGAAGAGGGAGATGGATCTGAACAAGAAAGTGACTCTCAAGAAAGAGTCCTCAAAGCAGGCTAAGAAGGGTCAAGACTCAAACATGCCTATCGATCCACCTGCTGGCCAAACCACTGCAGGCCCCTCTTCCTATGTCCTATTTGTAACTACTTCGCCAGCTCTTGATATTTATCATATTATCAAGAGAGCTCCTTATTCGGTTCCATCTGGACCCGTTGAACTTTCCACTAAATTTCCAGGATGGTTTCTGCAAGGAGTGTGCTATAACTTGAACATTTCTCCGATAGGCAAGGATGAAATGTTGAAAACATCGAGGTCTTCAACAATGATGTAGAGATATTATCCAATTGGCAGAAGCGAGTCTCCGAGCTTTAAAGAGTGAACAAACTTAATTATGAAGCATAGATAACTGTGGAAAGTGACCGGATGGAATGGGAGAAGACACTCAAAGAGCATGACATAAAGAATGAGAAATTTATTTAAGCCAATGTGGAGGTTGATCCTGCTAGAAAGAAGGCAGAGATGAGCAGGTTGAGCTGGTTAAAACTCACCCCTAGAAAGAGGCCTTGATATCGACTTAACATCGACAAGAGGCTTGTAGAGGAGTACCAATAGAATAATTTGTAGTACATAACAGACCAATTGATACTCAAGCCGTGGAAGTCGTTTTACTAAGGGAGAAGCTTGCTCAAGGGAAGCTAGAAATAGAGAAGATGCAATGAGAATGCGATCACGCTATCTTCGAGAAAGCTGTTGTCGAACAGACAAATAACGAGACAATAAGCAGCCTGGATTCAACGATGTTTGAATTTTATGTTCTCTGTGCTATGGGAAAGGGCAGTTTGGAGTTCTTGGATGGAAGATACCCTAGAGCCTCAGTCGAAGTGTAAGAGGAGATTGTTACATTGATAGCGGACGATGACAAGTATTCCGAAGATGAGCTTAAAGCCTATTACTTGGATGATGCCTCTTGATTTGTTCTTGCCCAATGACAGGAAGAACTTCGTCTTGAGTGGTAGCGCGATGTTGCGGGTCGAGCTAGAACATCGGGCGAGCCTCATAACGACCAGGCTGCCTCAGACCATATTTCTCCTTTTATGGATCCTTCAACTATTCAGACCACTTCTACTGAGGCTGACCCAACATCCATTCCAGTTGCCACTACTTCTCTTGAAGCCACACTTGCTACCGTGGCCATCATTACTACCTTTGTCGGTGTCGCCATTGCCACTACTGCTACCGCTGTTGTTGCTACCTCCAAAGAAACTTTATCAAGCGATAAAGGAAATAGTCATGATGCACATAAGTTTGAAATTGCTGCAAGAGGTTCTCTTGATACATCTAATGCCGATACTTTTCGGATTTATAGGACTTCTTATTTTCTCTGCCCGAGTTTAATGACTTATTTGCTTGTTTTTCACTCGATATAGGACTATATTAGCCATATTCTTTCCCTTCTGCCACTAGCGCTATGGGGACCTTTGCAATTTTCAATTCCTCACTGCTTGTCTCCACTGGTTCTGTGCTAGTAATCATTGCTTCCCAAATAATTGTTGCCCCTCCCGTTCCTTCCTCTACTACTAATCTTGCCTCTTAACTGGGACGCACACTGAATTGATTGTAGCCCTACAAGATTTAGATGATCTTGCAGTTTCTTTTAGGAAGATGGGGACAACATTGAAAAGAAAGATACCATGGAGGGTGACTCGGTTGCTGAACATAAGAAGCCTTCTTTCGGAGGTGGTACTAAGTTCAAGAGTAGGCATGGATGGAAGCATAGTGCGCATAAGAAATCAGAGGTTTCCCTTGCTTTTAATGACGAGGAAGTTCATGTAGTTCTTGCATGCCCAGCTTCGACCATTTCTCTACCTAGTAGGCCTACAAAATTGACGATTGTGTCGGGCGAAGCGTCAAAATGTGGAAAGAGGAAGGATTAGCACTCTAGATTCCATATTTTATTTCTTGGGTAGTCATGCCTTTTTTGTGACTTTCCTTAACCAGAGTTGTGCGGGTGTCGACCCTTGCTTTTTGGTTCGATTTTATTGTTGTAACTAGATGTTGTATAATGATGAAACTATTGTGATTAGGTACTATACGGTAATTAAATCTTCTTTGTTTGTTGTACACCTTTGTATAAACTGTGATACCTTTTGGTGTTTCCTTTTGCATTCTTTAACATTTTATCCCATTTTACTCTTTAATCTCTATGGTTGTGCTCTTAATTATTGTAGAATCATGACAAGCATATGGTTTGTTTCAACCTTAGTGGTATTTGAAGCTGTTGCGGGTGGTGTTGCCCCTACGAAGGATTATTATACGGATTCAACTACTATTGCATGCCTTGCTGCCAAGTTTATAGTGACTTCCTAGTTTTAACCTCATCAGTGCCTTGAGTCTCGAATTGCTCATATGGGTATTCCTGACCCTAATTTATAAGGGTCTGCGATTGCTTGGTTGGCTTTGAGATACATTGTACTTCGCAATTTCCATCCGAGCATCTCTCACCCTAATTTTTAGAGATGGTAAGACATTGGGATAATCAAGTCCTTATGCCATGATGGATTAGGATTTCCTTTTGGTTGAACGAGAAATTTCTACTTCTGAAAGCATTTAATTTCACCTTGCTGAAGAGTCTCCTTGGGTTTGCGAACGAATAAGCCCTTTCTTTGGTGACTCTAGGTCTACTCACTGAAGAGATTATTCTTCAATTAGGGGTGAATAGGCATTCCTTTTAGGATTTTTATGCTACAGTGGTTTGGCACTTGCCCTCATTAGAAAACGAGCGTGCCTGCTTCGGAGCCACATTCTCTACT
The DNA here is from genome assembly GCA_030737875.1 of Allium sativum. Classification (NCBI taxonomy): domain Eukaryota; kingdom Viridiplantae; phylum Streptophyta; class Magnoliopsida; order Asparagales; family Amaryllidaceae; genus Allium; species Allium sativum. The sequence continues at coordinate 67,684,164 of CM060916.1, read as the reverse complement.
TCTAGTGTGCTGACCAATGCAGAGTTTTTTAACACAATTCCATCGATTATCTTGTGTCCTTGCTTTCTAAGGTTTTCAACTAATTGTTTGTTGCATTCCCTAAGGTCGAATTTGTTCAATGTTATTGTTAGCCTGCTTTGTGACCAGGCTACCCAAAGCAAAGATCATGTTGACACACCTCTCGGTAAATGCTGTCTGATATGGAATCTCTGGATAACATCGCTCTCTGGCATTGGAAGCATCGTCAGAAGACACAAGGCAGTTTGGTCAAAATCACAACATCAGTATAAACTGGCCCGAAACCCCTATCAAATGACCTCATTTGGATCTATTCACCACATATACTCGTAGCCCTTTGAATTAGCTTCAGTTTGAGCTTTGGTTTGGCTCAATCGGACTTACGGTTTGAAAGTTACGCCCATTTCCGTGAACGAGTGTAAGCTGGCATATGTCTACGCGATCCGATCCGCCCTTGCCTACGCGATCCGATCCGCCCTTGTCTACGCGATTCGACTTATGACCGCGATCCGACCCATGACCGCGATCCGACCCATGACCGCGATCCGAACTTCGGACCTGTTCACGCGTAGCTTGTTTTGACCTATTCTCAAGGTTACTGGCTCTCCTATTTTTCTGGATCGCCTGCCACGTACCCCATCACGAACCAGTCCTCCCAGGAGCTTTCCTACAGCTATAAATATACCTTCAGAGAGCATTTTCAGGGGACTTTTGGCATCTCAACTTCCATGGCTGCCATGGCCAACACTTCTCCATGAATAACCACCATCTTCCTCAATAAATTCAATGGATTCGGAGAGAATTATTCATTGAATTCAAGTGATTGAAAGACAATATTTATTGTAATTGTAATCTATGAGTGAAATGAGAAAATATGAAGTGGACGTAGGCTTGCTAACGCCGAACCACTATAAAAATCCTGTTGTCTTGATTTTCTCTTATTTTTCAGTTATTTCTTCATATCCTACGCTCTAAATACGATAATTTGGGTGTTAGGACCATTTTTTGGTCTAACATTTTGGTGCTTTCACTGAGAACCGAATTCTCAACCTATCGGATTGCTATTCTAATATTTGGATTTGAAAGTTCGAAGAAAACAGTCCGCGTTTCTACCATTTTTGAATATTTAGTTGATTTCAGAAAATCAGAGCTTCATACCTTCGGAAAAAAGCTAAGGGTTCACAAGCTTCACGACCAAATGAGGATAATAAAGAAAATGTGCTGGAGCAGGTCGAGGGGATCGCGGATCGCGGATCGTGGATCGCGGATCGTGGATCGTGGATCGCGGATCGTGGATCGCGGATCGCAGATCGCGGGGAGACCCCGATCCGGTCTCAAGATGAACCCACGACCCGACCGAGCAAGGAAGTCGCGATCTGACCCGATGATACTTCCACGACCCGACCTGGAGCAATTGTTGTGAATATATCCACGAACTGGAGAAGACCACGAACCGATCCGAAGCTGGAAGGTTGGAGTATCCCGATCGTCAAGCTGGACCACGAACCGGAGGACAGTAGCGAACCTCGACCCTGAAAAATGACGACGAACAAGGGTCACGACCCGATCCAAAAAAGTGACAATTTTTGAAAAAAATACAATTTTCAGATCATTTCAGAAAAGGCTCCATGTTCCAAAATCAAAAAAATCGTGCCGGTTAGGTCGATCGCCGCCGAGACTGCGGGGCCCCGGACCCCCACCGGCGCTGCGCCCGGACCCGCTGACGGCCTCGCCTTCGGCTCGGAGTATGGTTCATCTTCAGCTCAACATATATGTTGGCCAACAGCATTCATCAAAAGCTTATCAATGAAGAATAAACGGATTGTCAAACAATTTGACAATGGAATGGCGACGACTGGAATTCCTCCAGAAGCCATGACCTCTATCTACCAGTGTTATTGAAAGTGAGGAGTTGTTGAAAAGATTCGACGCACTGGCTATGGCAGTATACAAAATAATGATGGCCTCATAACAGCCTCCTCTTTTAGAGTTCCGATGGTGTAAAGATCTCCCCAATGCAACCGATGATGTTCCTGAACGAGTGGTGATCACCTAGTTACGTGGCTTAAACATGTCCAACAGGCGGAGTCCCAGATGCCATTGACATAGAACGATCCAGACACTACTCTAAAGGTGACTCAGAAGATCCCAATGGCCATGATTCTCAATGATGGGATATCCAATAGCAAGAAAGGATCCTAGCACTACAAAGTTACCCTTCGCTTGAATGGCGTGGTGAAAAATATATGTCCCACAGTTCACTCCTTGAAAAGCTTAGCTAACATTTGCAATGCCTATTTGTCGTCAACCACATCAAGGAAGACTGATTTCCATAGAATGAAGGGTAGATCAATGTACTTTGGTACCCAGAGTTAGGTACCAATTGAACCACCGTGGGCCATGATCGAGCATATGGATCCTTGCCCGGGCGATAGCAATTTGACTGCTCACCAGCCACCATACGATCTCGGTTGAGAGATGAGAACTTGAGATCAACACAAATATGAACCAACCATTAGCTATCCACTTCATACAACAGTTATGACAGAATGTATGAACATTACTTGAAGCCTTGCAAGCCATGCTATTGCATTCAAGCTTATCTGATCGTGGTCTCAACCAACCAGGTCTAGCGGAATTCAGAGCTTACATAGCATCTTGGTGTTAACCATTAAATATCCCTACCAAAGACGGAGTGAGACTGGTCTATGGTGACCAAGTTATTGGAGAAGCCGACTGATTAGGAAGGATGGAATATGCTACGCAACAGAGATTGCGTGAAACCCAAAGACGCTTCCCCTCCAGATGAAATGGAGTGTGAAGGAGGTGTCAATATTGCGAATAATGGGAGCATCGCAAAAGGAATTGCCAAACGACCTGCCCGAAGACATAGATTCCAGATAGGATGGTGATTCGGGATGAAGAAGGGTGACATCTAATAACGCAACTGCACGTGTTCCGACTGGTGACGCCGACCTGACTAAGGTCTTCACATCGGACCTCCTTTAGACCTCTTCCGAACGAGAGAACTTATATGCTTTCTGTAGGCGAGCCTGGATGTGTTCGTTTGGACTAGTGCTAATATTTGCGGGATTTTATCCCAAATTATGAGTCATTTCTCGAGTATAAACCTGAAGTGTGCTCCTGTCAAGCAAATAAGACGTATGCAGTAAGTTCACTATCGCGGGATTTTATATGGAGTTGCCATTCGAAATGAAAGATGAAATCATGCACCTGGAAGTTGTATACAGACGGTTCAAGAAATGATCGGCAATCCAACGCCGAAGTTTTGCAGATAACCCCCGAAGGACGACTCGAAAGGAATTCCAGTCGGAGAAACCACAACTCGCAGCTTACCTAGAATGGGCAGAAGAGTTATTGGATGGATTGGAACGTTACAACATACCTCATATTTCATACACAGAAGATCTAAAGTCGAATCATCTGGTCGAATAAGAAAGTTCCGATAATCCAGAAAAGATAGAGATGATCCCCATCAAGACACTATGAAATACAACCATTGATAAAATGGAAGTTGATCCAACGTTGGAGACCAAACCCGGAAAAGAGTCATGGTTAACTCCATGATAAACTTCCTACAGCACAAAATGCATCTAACAAGGTGAAGTGAAAGGCGTGCAATCGTTCTTTATGCCTCGGGATATGACATGTAATTCGACATTGCCTATTTCTCTTGGAAGATTGTCCCAAAACAAACACCAACGAGTGCAATTGCCGAATTCACCGCCCTGAATGATTCGACCAAATCACCAGTCAGCCACCCATTAGATGGGAGATGTACATGAATGAAACTTCTGGCGAACGGCGTTCTGAAGTTAGAAAGTGAAGACTCATACTTCCACTCTTTTCATCGATTATCTGCCAAGTGACTCACTCCCCTAAGGCTGGGGGCAACTACAGATTTGAGCATAAATTGCTCGAGATTACATCATCTAATTCAGAGTTGATACATCAAGAATTTGCCTGGCCAATTGACTTAGTCTTGCCTGAAAGTTAGCGAGTTGAAGATCTAGAACGCTTACGCATGAATGCTAGTTGATTGTCGGCGCACTAACCCTTGTCTCCGATATGGGATCGAGGGTATATCAGCAAATTTATGTGATATGATTATCCCACCAGCAGTAATATCCTATTTCCTAGCATGGAAAGTGCAAAAATTTCTATAAGCATGAATCCATTGTTCTCATGCTAATTTACAACCTAACACCAATGCAAAGATGTGCTACCATTAGCAATCCAATCATGACTTCCTGACACTCCATCCTTACCCTCAGTACGGGGGCAAAAAGACGATTTGAAGGAGATGCGACCTCATCACTCGCTTATAGTACCTACCTAGCCGCCTTTGCCATCTCAAGACCCCGACCAAGGTCTATTCATTTTTTGGGACTGCCACCCCCCATGATAATCTGAAAAGATACCCCTCATCAACTAAAGGACTTTGGCAGCCCTTTATTGGCAGAGATAGGGCGAAGTAAAATGGACCTGCAATGAATATGCAACGCCATTTTTCACTCGGAATGATACTCATTCCTTTAACAGGATTATTCTATAACCATGACTCTTATATTTGCATGATTTATGAGTTATTGATGTAATTAACTCAGATGAATTAATATGTGGATGGTGTAGGTATCCAGGATTTGCTACCGATCAAACTTGTAACACCCGCATATAGAGCCATAGAGCAATACTATAACGAGCTCGACTGAACTGCTCGTTTACAAAGCCACACTCTTCGTCTAAAGAATGCTGTGTAGCTCAAGGTGGATCCGGGATGACCATCCAATCCTTGGCTCACACGTGGCAGACCACAAGACAATTGAACATAAATCATTGAGTTACAAAGTCATAGTCCGACTCCAGATGGACGCGGTGTGACCGGCTACATGGCTCGATCCTATGCTCGACGCCACCAGATTACATGAATTCAAATAAAGGAGGCAACACTGCCTCTTAATTTGCTTACTTTTCAATCATAAAATTTGCTTTCACATGCTTTCCGAGTTACTGACATGACTAATTCGTGCGGTGTGAATAATGCAGGTACCCGAAGTCTGGTGCCAACCATTCCTCCCGTAGACTGTTCGGAGGAACTCAAAGCCTTGGCAAATGCTCCAACTGCTTGTCCGACTGGTTTTAATCCTCAGAGCTTGGATTAAAATGTAAACCTAGGATGAGTTTGATGAGCGTGCATGATTGCAGACCGCTTGATCCGTGACTCTAACTCTCCAGAGCTGAGAGAGAGAGTATAAAGGACGCGAAGATGACGTCCACAAGGCATGGCGGTGTACCATGATCGGAGCCGCCTGAGCAAAAGTCTAACCTTGGCGACCGCCAGGAGAATATAAAAGCGTCCATGATTTGGCGCTGAGAAAGGACTCTTACCCCGCTGAAGGATCGGGGAGCGATGGAACAGCTGAGTCCCAACTCTAACTCTCCAGAGTCGAGAGAGAGTATAAAAGCATCCATGATTTGGCGCTGAGAAAGGACTCTTACCCCGCTGAAGGATCGGGGAGCGATGGAACAGCTGAGTCCCAACTCTAACTCTCCAGAGTCGAGAGAGAGTATAAAAGCGTCTATGATTTAGCACTGAGAACTTCTGCTCCGCTGAAGGATCGTTGAGCAGATCATGAACCGAGCTCGAACTCTAACCCGCTGAAGGATCGGGAGAGTATAAAAGCGCTAGAGATTCAGCGCCCCAGCAACTCTAACCCGCTGAAGGATCGGGAGAGTATAAAAGCGCTAGAGACTTAGCGCCACGGGAAAATTCCTCCCCCGTTAAAGGATCGGGGGGGGGGGGGGGCAGGATGGAAGCTGATCCCAAATCCTCCATGTCCGGACATGGGGGCAACACAATTATGGTCCTGATCAATCCTCAACAAGACCTGGCCAGACACTAAGTTAATGATTGATTGGGGGCATACCTATACATACATACTACTTTACTGCACTTTCACTTATAAGTTGCACTGATAACTTATAATGTTTCATGACTTGTTTGCTTATTTGCGTTTCAAATGTTTAAATGCATAACTAATTATGGAATGCTCGCAGGTACAGGATAATGCGAAAGGACTCTCACCCCGCTGAAGGATCGGGGAGCGACTGAACAGCTGAGTCTGAACTCTAACCTTGGCGAACGCCAGGAGAGTATAAAAGCATCTCCGATTGAGCGCTGAGAAATAACTCTTACCCTGCTGAAGGATCGGGGAGCGACAGAACAGCTGAGTTCGAACTCTAACCTTGGCGACCGCCAGGAGAGTATAAAAGCGTCTATGATTAAGCGCTGAGAAAGGTGCTGGAGACTCAGCACCCCCCATAATTTCTGCTCCGCTGAAGGATCAGGAGAGTATAAATGCATGACGAAATATGCCACTCAAGGGATCCTATCCCGTCACACGACTGGGACCAAGAATGAAAATGCAGCTCGAACCACTCGTTTCCGGGAATGGGGGGCAGCACACGAACACAGCAGTACAAAAAGAAATGGAATTTCATTCCCTAAGTACAGGTTCACAAAACAAAGCTGGACAAAATGCGAGATCCGAACTCGCACAACAACAGCATACCAGTAGGGAATAACTAAAGGGCCGCGTCCAGAAGGATGACGTAGGCGTATAATTCTAAGCTGCCTGTGCGACTCACGGCGACGACAGAAAAAGAAGCCTGGATAGTGAATTGTTCAGCGACATGTTATACAACTTCATACTCGCAACTAGAAGGACCTGGCAAGGCCCTGAGATTTTTTGATGTCTACCCTACCTTAGTACGATCTTGAGCGATCATTGATTCCTTGGCCTTAATACGATTCGACGTAATCGTGGAATTCTGGACATTTATGAATTACAGGCTTCTTGTACCGTCCCAAACACGTCCTACTCCATGCTTGGATAGTATGATCGCTTGAATTCTGAAAGTGACTTCCTCTTCTCATGTATACATGTCTGAATTCGAAAGGGAAGTGATCCGACCGCATGTCTTTCGCACTTACCCTATAACTGGGGCCATGGCTATTGAAAATATTTACAAACGGCATAACTTAAGTGCCTGTGTTTAACTTGTGTTGTGATCCTAACAGCCCTCCTTGAGGACCAAGAAACAAATGCAAAGAGAATGTCCATCTGCTGATCCTAACCGACTTCTAGAATGGGAAGCTCATATAAGGCTGGATATATCCTATACAGCAATTGGACAAGATGCAGCTATTTCGCCTCCAACCACTCCCTTCATGCAGAAAGCAAGTGGGAACACCCGAGATGAACACGAACCAATCAGCAGTCACACAACGTTCAGCTTCGATTCAGAACGTCGTAGATGGAAACATGGGCGATGGAACGGCTACCTGAACTTCCTAGATGAGAATGCAAGAATCACAATGAACTTAGGTCATGCACGACCAACTTCAGCTCCAGCTCGAATGGGTACTCAAGCGCTAGAGTACGCTCAACTCCAAGATGGAACGCAACAATTCGAAGAACAGAAGCCCAGTCGAGTCGAATGACTCGACCCGTGACTTGGGAGTAACATCGATGCGGAAATAAGAAATCCACAAAGACCCCCTTGTAATTTCAGATTCAATACTGGGGGCACCAGCTATGATCTTGAAAATGTGCAGCAATTCTTTGACGGTGATCTGCTCGCCAGTTTAATTCGGCACCTCTCGAGGAGCGGTACTCCTCTAGTTGATGTGGATAACAACAATTACAGCCCTCACACGTGGGACGTCAGGATCCCCTGTTATTCCCCCGGACTTTAAATTTTCTCTATAACAAGACTTGCTCAGAGATTTTGATGAATTCAACCCTGAAGTGGATAGACTTTCATGACAAAAAGGTGTTAGCGTCGAGACGAATGACCTAGAGGCCTTCCTGACTAAAGAATGGAGTATCTTCTAATTCCCGAAACGATAAGGACAAAGGAAAAGCCCTGGAAAACAACGACAAGAATGTGCAATTCCAAAGAGAATCTATACCACTTATCGAGCCCATGATCTTGCTTGTCAAGCTCGATTGAACCGAGCATGAGAAAGAGACTCAATAAGACTGTGATAACCATTTCGGACTATGCTGAAGCATAAACGGTGGAGCCCAACTAACTTCATAACGACATTTATTCATTCGCATTCAACAACCTTACTTGACTCCGCAACTGATCTGATGAGAGTAACCGAAGTCGCTGATGCCCAATGAGGCAATCCTCACTATCTGACTAAAGAGAAGAGATGATATCAAAGCAAACGTGGTTCAACCATTTGCATATACAATTCCGATTTTTGCTAAATTGAGAAACAGTATAGAATGATCTGGGTCGGCTAAGATTGTTGAACCTGCAACTCTTACCAGATGCAACGACAGGAAGTATAAAATCTTCAAGATTAAATGCCTTATTGACTCAATTCAACCCCCATCGATACTGGGGGCATAAGTACTGACCTCGCTTGTCCTCCGATGGCACTGAGAGCACAAGTGTCGGTTCATAGACTAACTTTGAAGACAATCCTGGCATGAAATGGGATTCAAAACATGTACGTCATTCCTCCGGAGTACAACCTTACTCATCTTTGCCGACCAAGCGAGCTAGCTTGTGGATCGAATGTGAACTTAAAGACTCAAACTACACCAAATGGAAGGTGTGACAAACCTATCTACTACCTTGCGATGGTGACAATCCTATAGGCACTGGTCCACATAATTTTAATAACGTCCCTTACTGACTACTTCATATGTGAATATTGGATTAAGAAATGATCCGTAACAGTTGTGGATTCTCTCGACTACGATCCAGAGTGATCATGACTTTTGAATTCCTTACTATTACGATTCAATGCGATTTTAAGATCCTGAATCAATATCAAGATATCAGGCTAGTCCAATCTTGAGTACAAATGACAAATTCGTATGTTGATTCTGATGTGCTTTATCTCAATAGTCCAGTTGTTAGCTCAGAGCCCAAGGATTCTTACATTGCCCCATGATTTGGTTGGCTACTTCATACATTGGCTCATATGAAAAAGAAAGTCCAACCCTACCACGCGCTTGGCTTGCATAGAATGATGATGTTGTTTGGCAACGACCTGAGCGTGTAGAATCACGCTCGGGAGTCAATGATTTAGCATGACATTTGACGGATGAATTAGATCTTTTGATCCGACAAGGTTTAAACAATTTCTTGATCGTCTCGAATACTCCTTCCGTGGAACTTGGCCTGACTATCTCCCAGGGAAGCAATGCAGTAGTTGGATGAAGCCTTCTCAAGGATAAATGACGTTCCAGAGAGATTTAGCTCAACATATTCAAAGCACATCTCATCTTCGATAAGATGTACTTTGGGGGGCAAAATGTTAGCCTGCTTTGTGACCAGGTTACCCAAAGCAAAGATCATGTTGATACACCTCTCGGTAAATGCTGTCTGATATGGAATCTCTGGATAACATCGCTCTCTGGCATTGGAAGCATCGTCAGATGACACAAGGCAGTTTGGTCAAAATCACAATATCAGTATAAACTGGCCCGAAACCCCTATCAAATGACCTCATTTGTATCTATTCACCTCATATACTCGTAGCCCTTTGAATTAGCTTCAGTTTGAGCTTTGGTTTGGCTCAATCGGACTTACGGTTTGAAAGTTACGCCCATTTCCGTGAACGAGTGTAAGCTGGCATATGACCGCGATCCGATCCGCCCTTGCCTACGCGATCCGATCCGCCCTTGCCTACGCGATCCGATCCGCCCTTGCCTACGCGATCCGATCCGACCTTGTCTACGCGATCCGACTTATGACCGCGATCCGACCCATGACCGCGATCCGACCCATGACCGCGATCCGACCTATGACCGCGATCCGAACTTCGGACCTGTTCACGCGCAGCTTGTTTTGACCTATTCTCAAGGCTACTAGCTCTCCTATTTTTCTGGATCGCCTGCCACGTACCCCATCACGAACCAGTCCTCCCAGGAGCTTTCCTACAGCTATAAATACACCTTCAGAGGGCATTTTCAGGGGACTTTTGGCATCTCAACTTCCATGGCTGCCATGACCAACACTTCTCCATGAATAACCACCATCTTCCTCAAAAAATTCAATGGATTCGGAGAGAATTATTCATTGAATTCAAGTGATTGAAAGACAATATTTATTGTAATTGTAATCTATGAGTGAAATGAGAAAATATGAAGTGGACGTAGGCTTGCTAACGCCGAACCACTATAAAAATCCTGTTGTCTTGCTTTTCTCTTATTTTTTCAGTTATTTCTTCATATCCTACGCTCTAAATACGATAATTTGGGTGTTAGGACCATTTTTTGGTCTAACAGTTATATTGCGTGCCTCAGTTGAATGAGGTCTTTGATATCAATTGTCTCGTGCCTCCATTTTCTAAGATAAGCGACTGGCGTCAGTTGGCCACATTCCCCAAGGCCTCATGTAACACCACGTGGATTCTATAAACATTAAGATTCACAAATTAAAGTGTAATTAATTCTACATGAAAGAATTAAGGGAAATTGGTTACGCCATTGCGTTCATCTCGGAATTCTGGTTGAGATAGAGTCCGAGTTTGCGTGAATCGGACTCCGTATGAAGGAGTTATGACCTTCGGAAGTTTCAGAATAAAATTTAAATTCAAACAGCTTAGTTTTAAATTCAAAATTTGAAAAATACAGGTTCAAACTGGGCTGGGCTGGAAAATTCCCGCCCAGAGACCAGGTCGACCATGGTGTCGACCTGGCCACCCCAGGTCGACCGTTGTCGACCTGGGTGTCGACCTGCCAGTCGACCTGCCTGGTCGAGCTGGCTGGCTAGGTCTGGCTCTGGCTCGAATTTCTGTGGCTCGGTGTGTCACTAGGGCTGACATGTCACCTCTTGATTGGCTCTTTGAACTTTGTATGGTCTACATTCCTCCTATCTTCATCTGACGGCTCAAAACAATTTAAAAATCTATAAATACACCCTAAGTCTCAACTGAAAATTCACATAAAAAAAATAAGATGGGAGTCGTCAATCTGCCAGGAAGGAATTGAGCATAGCCGTCAAGAGAGAAAAGCTTAGTGACGAATCAAATTTAGAAGAAGATTAAAGTTTAATCAAATAAATCAACGCAACGTTAGTCCACCCAAAGGAGCGCATCTCAATTTCGGAATTCAGAATTCAAGATTTTGCATTCGTTGTAAGTATAGTGACCTTTCAGAATATGAATAAAAACTGTGATGTGATTCGATGTAAATGAAAATAGAATTGTGTTATTTATGAATATGATATAAATTCTATGTATTGTAATGATTCTATCATGACTTGTGTATTGATATTTGTGGCCTAAATTGATTGATGCAAGCCTATTGGACATTTATATATGAAAGTAATAACAGTAGCAAGTTGTGGCAAAAACTAGTAATTGATCCCTTTATGTTTATGTCGATGGCATGGATTATATACATTCACTAAGTCTAAATTAAGGATTATGTAAACATGTTCTAGATTTGAAACCTTTTATGCCTACATGACCCAAAACCAATGATATCATTCTTATGTTAATTTGCAAGTATAATTGGATCTATGTTAAGTATCGTTTGGGTTTCATAAACTATGCAAGTTCATGTTGAAATAGGCTATGTGATTAGATGTTATAATTTGACATTTTGGTGAATATACAACATGCTAGTTTTGTGGTTGACATTATGCCAAGTTAAACATGTTTAAACACACGTTTGTATTAGCCTAAACTATGCCATTTCATATGTCACCTACCTAGTTATACTTTGATTTGACTGCAAGTTCACATGACCCATATTATATGTTAGTTGAATCGCTAAATTGCAAGTTCATGCGCCACACACCTTTATGTATTACATGTTCTTGATTTCCCCTTTTTCTCACATTTATAAAGTTGGGATGAATTGTGACAAGCCCAACACATGTTATAATGTTGCGAACGTACAAACGGGGGTAATAACGTTGGGTGTAAAACATGAAAATATATGTTGGCATTGTTGGCACATGCCAACGACAATGACATTTAAGCGGTATGAATTGATATACCCAAGAATAAAAGATATGACATTTACATATATAATTGAGAAATAATAAAAATATGTAAATGTAGAAAACACGATATGCTTAACCCGAGGTTGGATTGAGTTGTGATGTAAACCTGTCCGGACCCGCCCGGCTCTCCAGTAGTCACAACAATACCTATCCAATGTGGGTGGTTAAGCATTGAGACCAATAATGACCCAAGGTTAGACTGAGCTACGGTGTAAACCTTCCCGGAACCGACCGGCACATCCAGTAACCGTAGCAATACCTGTCTAATGTGAGTGGTCTGGTGCTCTAAGAGGCTAAGGACAGATGGTAAGGTTAAGTCAACTATAATACTTAACCAAATTCAACATGTTAACAAGAATTGATGGGTGAGGTTAGGTAAATACAGACACTTAACCACTTAACATGTTTGACTAGTAAATCCTGGTAACGAGGGAACCATTTCAGCAGTAACCCAAGTTAGGTATCATGGACCCTAAAACTAGGCAGGGTGGGGCACGATTACTGGGCTGATTGTAAGCGGTCAAAGCGACGGCAGTGGGTGCAACAGTGTAGGTTCTAACGGGGTGCGGGCGTGCACACACTTCGGAGCTGACAAACAGGGCACTGGGGGCACCAGTAGTATAACCTATGTATTCTAAGGTTTGTGTCGGGGTCGCCACCATGGGTCTTAATACACCCCATGGTGGGACCAACATAGGTATCTACAATACTTGGGGGCCGTATGACACATGTTTACGCGAGTAGGAGACGATCTTTAAATAAAAATGGGGATCACTTCACCCTCAGCTTGGGGTGCCAGTTAAAGTAAGCTCAAGTAGGTGCAGAGATATAGTATGGGTGCGGTAGTACATTCGACACTTCCTTAGCTTGTGACACTTTCCTATTTTCAGTTTATATCTATCATGCCCTTTTCTTATTCACATACTGAAGAGTTACTAGATTTACTCAGGCTTTATGTATGACTCTATTTTCTTTTCGTCTTCTTTTCTTTCGTCCCCCCCAGGTCCACAGGGAGGAAACAACTCAGCTCAGTCAGACTCTTTACAAGCTCCAAGAACGTAGATGTATGATTTGGATCTCTTTTGCTCGGATTATGACTTTGGATATCACTATGGGGATTTTTGTCACTTTATTTATGTTTTATGCTTCTTTAATAATCAAGACAGTTATGAGGTTGTAATGTTGGAAGTATTTTGAGACAATTATGGAATGTTTTGTTTGAATACGTATTGATGAAATAAAATTCTGTTTGGTTTTCATTGTATAAAATATGTGTATTTATATCTGTCTTGAGTTTATCTGTGGCTTTTACTTATAAACCTCCACCAAAGTTAAGGCATTCCCTTTGTGAGTGACCTTAACGGAGGTGGGGTGTTTCACTTGGTATCAGAGCATAGGTTTACCAGATAAGATAAAAGTTTTTGAAATTGTTTTCAAAAAAAGGAAGTTTAAAGAAGCATTTTTGAAGAAAAAGTGTTATACTTTAAAAGACATAATCCCCCAAATCCATATGCACTATCTCTCTCTATCCTTCATTTTGAATCTTTCCTTTCTGTTTCAGCATGTCTGGAGACCTTAACCTTCCTGAAGGAGTACCGATACCCGGCTGGTTTAGGAGGTATTTAGAAGCAAGGGCCAATGGCGCGGGCCCAGCAGACATCCCTCCTCCAGTGGCCGCGGTTCCTCCTCCTCATCCTCCTCCTCGTGGAAATGCCTTCGTAAAAACATGTAGAGACTTCAAGGCTATGGGTGGAAAAGACTTTTATGGAACAGAGTCCTTTGTAGGAGCAAGAAACTGGCTAAAGGAGACTGAGGATCTGTTTGTCATCTTCGGAGTTGATGACAGGCAAAAGATACAACGAGCGGTATGGTTGCTTAAGGATGAAGCTTCCTATTGGTGGGAAATTACCAATGCTCAGAGGGCGGTGGAAACATGGGAAGACTTCAGGACAAGTTTTGAGATGAAATTCCTCTCCCAAGCTGAAAGGAGCTTGCAAATGGAGAAGTTCCTAACCTTGAAACAGGGAAGTATGACAATCAAGGAGTATGTTAATCAGTTTAATCAGCTGGCCAGATTTGGGCTAGACTTAGTAAACACCCAACACAAGAAGACGCTTCGCTTCGTCAAGGGTTTGAATGAGCCTCTACACAGCCTTGCCATGACCCATGTATCCACGGGAGCGACTTATGAAAGCTTAGTGGACATGGCGTTGCTACACGAGGAAGACCACGGCAAGAAAGAAACTAAGGTGGAAGAGAAGAAAGAGGGTCTACAAACAAAGAAAACAGACTTCAAGAAAGGAGGGAAGAACAATAAGGCCCATGAGAAGAGAAGGTGCAATTTCTGTGGCATTGTGGGACATATATCAAAAGACTGCCGAAAAAGGAAGGCGAAGATGGGTGGTTGCTTCCATTGTGGAGAAACTGGACACCAAGCTAAGGACGGCCCAAAGAAGAAAGGGCAGGGACAGAAAGCCAGATCCACTTTAGGGGGTCAGGTTCATGCGCTAGTGGCACCTCAGCAGGAACGAGGTAGTAATATTTCTGTAGGAAGTGTAGTTTATCTTTATGATCATCCAGTTCGCACACTTTTTGACTCTGGCGCATCACACTCTTTTATTTCATCTGCCTTAGTAGAATCTTTGCATCTAGACACTAGTATGGTAGAAGATCCCTTAGCAGTTTCAAATCCAATTGGGGGCTCCGCTTACTTGTCAATGGTTTGTTTGGGTTTGAAAATCTCTATTCTCAGCGTTGAGTTTAGTTGTAATGCCTTTGTTTTGGGCTTCTCGGGATATGGTTTGATCTTAGGCATGGACTGGTTATCCAGTAATGGGGCCATCCTTGATTGTGAGAAAAGAGTAGTTAGACTCTTGACTCGGCTTGGTAACACTCTAGAAATTTCTTGTAATCCCTTGAATGCTATTATGCTTAGTTATCTAGAGTCGCTTGATGCTTCTGATGAGAATTTGCAATCAGTTAGAGTAGTCCGGGAATATCCGGATGTCTTTGAGGAGGTGAAAGGCTTACCTCCGAGGCGGGAAATAGACTTCCACATATATCTTGTGGATAATGCAAAGCTTGTCGCTTTACCTGTCAGACACATGGCTCCAAAGGAGAGAAAGGAGCTCAGCAAGCAAGTTAAAGAACTTCTCGAAAAGGGGTTCATTAGACGGAGCATTTCGGAATGGGGTGCTCCAGTGGTATTCGCAACCAAAGCGGACGGTTCGCTTCGCCTTTGCGTCGACTATAGGGAGTTAAACAAATTGACCAAGAAAAATAGGCACCATCTTCCCCGAATCGACGATTTGTTTGATCAGCTTGTAGGAGCGTCGGTCTTCTCCCAACTTGATCTAGCAACTGGGTTCCATCAGCTAAGAGTAGCTGAAGATAGCATTGATAAGACGGCGTTCAGAACCCCAGACGGTTTCTTCGAGTGGCTTGTCATGCCTTTTGGCTTGACAAATGCACCCGCTTATTTCGTAGACCTAATGAGCAGGGTGTTCAGAGAATTCCTCAACAAATTTGTGGTTGTCTTCGTAGATGATATCTTAATCTTTTCGCAGAATGAGGAAGAGCATGCTCAGCATCTGAAAGAAATCATGGAAACTCTCCGTTCACGTCAGCTAAAAGCCAAATTCTCCAAGTGCCACTTTTGGAGAAAGGAGGTAAGATTTTTGGGGCATATAGTGTCCAAAGAGGGGTTGGCTGTGGATCCCGCGAAAGTGGTGGCAGTACAAGATTGGAAGACACCAAGAAATGCAACCGAAGTTCGAAGCTTTCTTGGGCTAGCCGGTTTTTACCGAAAGTTTATTAGGGATTTCGCGAAAATCTCAGCCCCACTCACAAGGCTAACAAAGAAGAATCTGGCGTTCACTTGGGATTTGGACTGTGAGTTTGCTTTCCAACGATTAAAAAGGGCTCTCACAACAGCCCCAGTTCTGACCTTGCCAGATGGAAGCAAAATGTTCACAGTATACACGGATGCATGTGGAACGGGACTAGGCGCTGTTCTAATGCAAGAAGGAAGGGTAGTAGCTTATGGTGGAAGACAATTGAAAGTTCATGAAAAGAACTACCCAACCCACAATCTTGAGTTAGCTGCCATCGTCTTTGCACTTAAGTCTTAGCGCCATTATCTCCTAGGTGAGAAGTTTGAATTATACACTGACCATAAATCGTTGAAATATCTCTTCTCGCAGAAGGATCTTAACTTAAGGCAGCAAAGATGGATGGAGTTTCTTGCCTCGTATGATTTTGAAATTTCCTATACTCCCGGCAAAGGCAACGTAGTAGAAGACGCGTTGAGCCGAAAGAAACTGACCTTAAGCCCGCTCTTTGTGGAAAGGCAAAGCTTGGAGTATGTAGCCAGTTTTAACTTTAGGCCCTCCTCGGATTTTGCACCGGGTTTACTAGCATCTCTCGAAGTACGCCCTACTCTCTTGGACTCAATAGGGGCTGCACAACGTGAAGACCCTCAGCCTGTTAATGTGATTGATAAACTTATTAGGGGTGAGACTTATAGTCACCTCAGGAGGTACGCCATCGATGATAAGGGTTGGTTGAGGCGAGATGGAAGATTATGCGTCCCACAAGCAAGGGAGTTGACAAAGAAGGTTCTCGAGGAAGCGCATCATTCCAAGATGACTATACACCCTGGTGGTGATAAGATGTACAAGGATATAAAAAGGACTTTCTTTTGGAGCGGCATGAAGCAAGACGTGGCATATTTCGTTTCAAAATGCATGACCTGCCAACAGGTCAAGGCGGAACAGAAGAAGCCTGGAGGACTACTTCATCCTTTAGAGGTCCCACAGTGGAAGTGGGATAGCATTTCAATGGACTTCATTGATGGACTGCCTAGGTCGAGAAGAGGCAACACTAGCATTTGGGTAATAGTGGATAGGCTTACTAAAAGCGCCCATTTTATACCTATCAAGAGTAGAAGGACTGCCGCATCTCTAGCATCTCTTTATCTCAAGGAAATAGTTCGACTCCATGGGATACCCTCCAACATTGTTAGTGACCGAGACCCTATCTTCACAAGTGAGTTTTGGCGGAGTCTGCAAGAAGCTGTAGACACACAGTTATATTTAAGCACGGCCTATCACCCCCAAACCGATGGCCAGATGGAAAGGGTGAATAGAGTTTTGGAGGATCTTTTAAGACTTTGCGTTCTTGACTTTGGAGGGACGTGGGAGGATCACCTTCCTTTAGTAGAATTTGTCTACAACAACAGCTACCAAGCTACCATAGGCATGGCACCCTTCGAAGCCTTGTATGGAAGACCGTGCAAATCACCAACTTGTTGGTGGGAGTCTACAGATAAGCTTATACTTGGGCCAGACATGATTCGAAAGACTTCGGAGAAAGTGGACTTGATATGTAGGAGAATGAAGACAGCCCAAGACAGACAAAAATCCTACGCCGACAGAAGAAGGACCGACCATGAGTTTGAGGTTGGGGACAGGGTTTTCCTTAAGGTATCTCTTTTAAGGAACGTCGTTTGCTTTGGATCCGCAAGAAAGCTAGCACCAAGATTTGTAGGACCGTTCCCTATCATCGAGAAGGTTGGGAAGATGGCCTATAGATTAGAGCTACCCGAGAGACTGGCCGGAGTTCACAACGTCTTTCATATTTCTCACCTCCGGAAGTGTTTGCATGAGTCTGCGGAAGTGCTGGAACCTAGCATTCTAGAAGAAGCCGAAGTGGAACGTGAAGCAACTGTGAGGAGAGTTCCAACCCGCATCTTAGGAACTGAAGTGAAAAAGCTACGCAACCACGAGATCAAACTCTTTAAAGTTCATCGGAGTGACGCCGAGGAAGACGCGACTTGGGAAACTGAGGACAGAATACGCGCTGCCTACCCTCTTCTTTTTGAGGGTACATCTTCGATGTCTCTTTTTCCTTAAATTATGCTTTATCTATCTTTTTAGGTATATCTCCTCGGTCCTTTTCCTAACTCCTTAGGTAGAAAACAAATGGATGCAAACATGTATTTGAAAACATGTTATGGATGATGGCTGCAAATGGTTGCTAGTGATTGCTAGTGGTTGCTCGTGGATGCATATACACACACACCCTAGGTTTTAGATCGGCTCAGTCACTTCATATTGCATATGAATATATGTATTCTCATTTGTATATGGTTGAAACTTGATATGCTATCATATGATCGTCGCATTTGTATGAATAGTTGTGCACTCATGTAGAATTATGAGTAGGAAAAATTTGCATACATAATGGATTCATGACACTTACATGATTCGCATTAAGGAGGTCAACTGAATCAGTAGACCGCCTGATTTATTAATTTGATAAGGACATGTACACACACTATGCATGTGATCACGAAGCATTAGAAGTCTTTTAAAGATAGTGGATGCCTGTGTTTGTTGGTTGAGTATATGGACTGTTGGATGGTAGGATATACATTCTTCCTAACTTGAAGATTTCGGGGACGAAATCCTTTTAAGGGGGGGGGGGGGAATGTAACACCCCGTGGATTCTATAAACATTAAGCTTCACAAATTAAAGTGTAATTAATTCTAAATGAAAGAATTAAGGGAAATGGGTTACGCCATTGCGTTCGTCTCGGAATTCTGCTTGAGATAGAGTCCGAGTTTGCATGAATCAGACTCTGTATGAAGGAGTTATGACCTTCGGAAGTTTCAGAATAAAATTTAAATTCAAACAGCTCAGTTTTAAATTCGAAATTCGAAAAATACAGGTTCAAACTGGGCTGGGCGGGAAAATTCCTGCCCAGAGACCAGGTCGACCATAGGGTCGACCATGGTGTCGACCTGGCCACCCCAGGTCGACCATAGTGTCGACCTGGGTGTCGACCTGCCAGTCGACCTGCCTGGTCGACCAGGCTGGCTAGGTCAGGCTCTGGCTCGAATTTCTATGGCTCGGTGTGTCACTAGGGCTGACATGTCACCTCTTGATTGGCTCTTTGAACTTTGTATGGTCTAGATTCCTTCTGTCTTTATCTGACGGCTCAAAACAATTTAAAAATCTATAAATACACCCTAAGTCTCAACTAAAAATTCACATAAAAAAATAAGATGTGAGTCGTCATGCTGCCAGGAAGGAATTGAGCATAGCGTCAAGAGAGAAAAGCTTAGTGACGAATCAAATTTAGAAGAAGATTAAAGTTTAATCAAATAAATCAACGCAACGTTAGTCCACCCAAAGGAGCGCATCTCAATTTCAGAATTCAAAATCCTGAATTCAAGATTCTGCATCCGTTGTAAGTATAGTGACCTTTCAGAATATGAATAAAAACTGTGATGTGATTCGATGTAAATGAAAATAGAATTGTGTTATTTATGAATATGATATAAATTCTACGTATTGTAATGATTCTATCATGACTTGTGTATTGATATTTGTGGCCTAAATTGATTGATGCAAGCCTATTGGACATTTGTATATGAAAGTAATAACAATAGCAAGTTGTGGCAAAAACTAGTAATTGATCCCTTTATGTTTATGTCGATGGCATGGATTATATACATTCACTAAGTCTAAATTAAGGCTTATGTAAACATGTTCTAGATTTGAAACCTTTTATGCCTACATGACCCAAAACCTATGATATCATTCTTATGTTAATTTGCAAGTATAATTGGATCTATGTTAAGTATCGTTTGGGTTTCATAAACTATGCAAGTTCATGTTGAAATAGGCTATGTGATTAGATGTTATAATTGGACATTTTGGTGAATATACAACATGCTAGTTTTGTGGTTGACATTATGCCAAGTTAAACATGTTTAAACACAAGTTTGTATTAGCCTAAACTATGCCATTTCATATGTCACCTACCTAGTTATACTTTGATTTGACTGCAAGTTCACATGACCCATATTATATGTTAGTTGAATCGCTAAATTGCAAGTTCATGCGCCACACACCTTTATGTATTACATGTTCTTGATTTCCCCTTTTCTCACATTTATAAAGTTGGGCTGAATTGTGACAAGCCCAACACATGTTATAATGTTGCGAACGTACAAACGGGGGTAATAACGTTGGGTGTAAAACATGAAAATATATGTTGGCATGGTTGGCACATGCCAACGACAATGACATTTAAGCGGTATGAATTGATATACCCAAGAATAAAAGATATGACATTTACATATATAATTGAGTAATAATAAAATATGTAAATGTAGAAAACACGATATGCTTAACCCGAGGTTGGATTGAGTTGGGATGTAAACCTGCCCGGACTCGCCCAGCTGTCCAGTAGTCACAACAATACCTATCCAATGTGGGTGGTTAAGCATTGAGCCCATTAATGACCCGAGGTTAGACTGAGCTGCGGTGTAAACCTGCCCGGAACCGACCGGCACATCCAGTAACCGTAGCAATACCTGTCTAATGTGAGTGGTCTGGTGCTCTAAGAGGATAAGGACAGATGGTAGGGTTAAGTCAATTATAACACTTAACCAAATTCAACATGTTAACAAGAATTGATGGGTGGGGCTAGGTAAATACAGACACTTAACCACTTAACATGTTTGACTAGAAAATTCTGGTAATGAGGGACCCGTTTCAGCAGTAACCCAAGTTAGGTATCATGGTACCCTGAAACTAGGCAGGGTGGGGCACGATTACTGGGCTGATTGTAAGAGGTCAAAGCGACAACGGTGGGTGCAACAGTGTAGGTTCTAATGGGGTGCGGGCGTGCACACACTCCGGAGCAGACAAACATGGCACTGGGGGCACCAGTAGTATAACCTACGTATTCTAAGGTTTGTGTCGGGGTCGCCACCATGGGTCTTGATACACCCCATGGTGGGACCAGCATAGGTATCTACAATTCTTGGGGGTCGTATGACACATGTTTACGCGAGTAGGAGCCGATCTTTAAATAAAAATGGGGATCACTTCACCCTCAGCATGGGTTGCCAGTTAAAGTAAGCTCAAGTAGGTGCAGAGACATAGTATGGGTGCGATAGTACATTCGACACTTCCTTAGCTTGTGACACATTCCTATTTTCAGTTTATATCTATCATGCCCTTTTCTTATTCACATACTGAAGAGTTACTAGATTTACTCAGGCTTTATGTCTGACTCTATTTTCTTTTCGTCTTCTTTTCTTTCGTCCCCCCCCCAGGTCCACAAGGAGGAAACAACTCAGCTCTGTCAGACTCTTTACAAGCTCCAAGAACGTAGATGTATGATTTGGATCTCTTTTGCTCGGATTATGGCTTTGGATATCACTATGGGGATTTTTGTCACTTTATTTATGTTTTATGCTTCTTTAATAATCAAGACAATTATGAGATTGTAATGTTGGAAGTATTTTGAGACAATTATGGAATGTTTTGTTTGAACACGTATTGATGAAATAAAAGTCTGTTTGGTTTCCGCTGTTTAAAATATGTGTATTTATATCTGTCTTGAGTTTATCTGTGGCTTTTACTTATAAACCTCCACCAAAGTTAAGGCATTCCCTTTGTGAGTGACCTTAACGGAGGTGGGGTGTTTCACCTCACTAATTGATTTGTATCGAGCACCTCTGTAGAGTGAGGTTTTGAGTGCTCAATTTTACCAATCGCCTTGTACTTCTTCTTTCTAGGTTCATGATTGGCGTAAGCCAATCACATTCCCTAAGACTGGACTTCTCGATTTATATTGAGCGCCTCAGCGGAGTGATGTCTTTGAATACTCAATTTTATCAATCATTTCGTGCCTCTGCTTTCTATGGTTCGTGATAGGCATAAGCCGATGAACTACCCAAGGTCGGACTTCTCGATTTATATTGAGCACCTCAATGGGGCGAAGTCCTTGAATACTAAATTCAGCGATCGTCTCATGCTCCCTGCTTTCTAAGTTTCGTGATAGGCGTAAGTCGATCCAATTCCCCAAGGTTGGACTTCTCAATTTATATCAAGCGCCTCAGAGGAAAGAGGTCTTTAAATACTCAATTTTATTGATTGTCTCGAGCCCTTGCTCTCTAAGGTTTGTGATTGGTGTAAGCCGATCACAATCCCTAAGGCCGGACTTCTCGCTTTATATCGAATGCCTAAGCAGAGTGAGGTCTTCATGCAGGATTATATCGTCTACTCTTTTCTTCGTTGTGCGATCGTTAATGATTCTTTTGAGCTTGCCTTTATAGACTGGGCTACGTATTGCACTTCCTCATACATGTGCCCTACTACTTTATTGTGCTTCCATGCTTGTGTCACTTTTAAAAGTAGTTTCTCAAGGATCACAATGTTTTTAAAGATCGTAATTGCATAATCAGGCTTACGGTCTACAAGTTCAGATTGACCTCATAATTTATGTAATTTTAAGTTAAAAACGGAATTTTGCAAGTATATAATCAGAATAATTCAAAAGCAGGCTTTATTGATAACAAAAATAATATAAGTTCTAATACAATGCCTTCGGCATATGTAGGTGACTTATCTTAATAGGATAGAAAAAGAGTTACAAATTTCGGACAAATCTTCAAGTAAATTAAGGCCGTAAGTGTTTGCTATTCCAAGATCGGGAAAGTTGGATCCCGACTACGGTAGTTAGCTTGAATGTTCCATCAAACAACTTTTGCCTGATCATATAGGACCCTTCCCAGTTTGGCTCGGAAAGTCCAATGTTAGTCGTTATTCACTTCAAGACAAGATCTCCAACTTCAAAAGTGGGATGACGGACTTTGGAATTAAAGTGTCTTGCCATCCTTTTCTGGTGTATCTCAATTCTGAGTTATGCTTCTTCTCTCTTTTCATTGAGTCGGTCGAAAGCTTTTAATAGCAGTTGCTTATTTTCGGCTTAGTTAAAACGAATTCTCCAGTATGTTGGGACTTCTAACTCTATGGGTATCATTGCTTCCGAACCAAATGCCAAGGAGAACGGCGTGTTTCCAGTCGTAGATTTATGAGTAGTTCGTTAAGCCCATAGTGCTAGTGGAAATTTGTCCAACCATCCACCTTTAACTTTCATTAATTGCTTCTTGATGGTGGATATAATGATCTTGTTGGCTGCTCCACTTGTCTGTTTGCCAGCGGATGTGCTATAGCAGCAAAGCTCTTCTGTATCTGATATCGCCCATAAAAGTTTTGAAAGTCTTCACTTTCGAACTGCGTTCGGTTATCAACGATTATATTCTATGGCACTCCAAACCTACAAAAAAATGTTTTTAGTTACAAAAATCGTGGCCGGCGGTACTGTTTGGCCGTTTTTTGAAATAGTCAATAGCAGCAATTGCATATCCTTTGCCTGCTTTTGCCATTGGCAATACTCCTATCAAATCAATTCCCTATATAGCAAATGGGCATGGTTGAACCATCTGTGTTAAATCAGACGACGTGACTCTCGGGATTTTGTAGAATCTTTGACATCAATTACACCTCCTAGTATAGTCTACAACATCCATGTTTTACTCAGTCCAAAAATAACCATGCCGAAGTACTTTTTTAGCATGGGTCTTTCCAAAGGAACGGTCTCCGCATTTGTCTTCATGCACTTCGGTTAGGTTCCTTTTAGCTTCATCTCGGGTTACGCAACGTAATAACGACATGGAAGATCCCTATCTGTATTTCCTTCCATTCTTCATAATGAACCTTGGAGCATTCCTGATAGCTTTTTTCGCTCTGTCTGATTTGTCCGTAGTGTTACATGATTCAGATATTCCTTCATGGTAGTCATCCACGTTTCTGGCTCTTCGGTAGTTTCCATGACTCATTCCACTTCCATGTCATTGATGCTTGGAATAGTAAGGACTTCCATTGGTACCAACCCCAACATTTACCCTTCTCGAGAACTAGCATATTTTGCAAGTGAGTTGGCCTTCATTTCCTTTTCTCTTGGAATTTGAGTGATGGTATAATAATCAAAGTCGTTCAATAATACCTAGGCCTTCGATAGATATAGGGATATGTTACCTCCTCTTGCATGAAACTCCCTTCGAACTTGATGCACCACGAGCTTCGAATTGCTAAAGATTTGAAGAGTTTGGAGATTTGTTTCCCATTTTATTTTTTAATCCTGATATTAAGGCCTAGTACTCTTCTTCATTATTGTGGTTGGGAATTCCAATAGCAAGGAATAACCGACAAAACATCCTTCGGGAGTCTCTAAGGCCACTCCTGCATCTCAGCAATACTATTCATGGCTCCGTCAACATATAGATTCCACTACACACTACTCCAACCGTTTTCTCCTCATTGTCATCTCGAAAGGTAAATTTAGCCATGAAATCTGCCAAGGCTTGTTCGTTAGTCTCTCTCCAAGGATAATACGTTACATCATACTAACTTAGTTCAATGTTCCGTTTGAAAAATCGACCCAAATTTTTATGGTGAAACATGACTTCGTTTAATGGTTGATTGGTGAGCATTTTGATCGAGTGAGCCTGGAAATAGTGTTGTAGCTTGCTCGAGCAATCAACAATAAATATTCGAGCATTTCCAGTTTGGGATAATTCTTCTCTTGTCCGGTGAGCCTTTTGCTAATGTAGTACACATGCAATTGGACGCGAGATTCATTTTGCACTAATTCCGCACTTAAGGTATGAGAAGATACTGCTAGATATATAAATAAATCCTCTCCCTCGCTTGGTTTAGAAAACCTTTCATCTGTATTATCAACTCATCGAAAGACATCTGGAATTTCGCCATCCATTCAAAGTTCTTTTTCCCTTTCTCAAAGCATCAATGAAGGGAATGCATCTATTTGTCACCTTTGAGATGAATCTACTCAACGCCGCGATTTTTCCATTAAGGCTTCGGAGTTCCCTTTTATTTGTAGGGGCTCTTACTTTTCACAAGTCCATAACTTGCGTTGGGTTAGCTTCAATGCCACTAGCGCTCACCATACACCCTAAAATATTTATGGAGGAGACTCCAAATGAAAACTTCAATGGATTGAGCTTCATACCATACTTTCGTAAAATTTTGAACATCTTGGCTAAATTATTCACGTGATTAGCAGTCTTCCGCGACTGAACCAGCATACCATCCACATATACTTCTATGGTCTTGCCGATCTAGGATTTAAAAATCATACTGACCAGACGTTGGTAAGTCACCCCAACATTCTTTAAACCAAATGGAATTACTCGATAGAAATACGGTCCCTGGTCGGTGATAAAACTCGTGTTCTCCCGATCATGCTCATGCATCAAAATTTGATTATACCCCAAGTAAGCATCTATTATGGATAATAGTTCATTTACTATCATTCCATCTACAAGCTAATTTATTCGAGGTAATGGAAAATTATCCTTGGGGTATGCTTTGTTAAGGTATAAGAAGTCGATGCATACTTTCCATTTGCCATTCGCCTTTTTGACCAATACTGGGTTGGAGACCTAATCCAGATACATTGATTCGTTAATGAATTAGTTTTCCATTAATTTACTCTTTCAAATCTGTGGTCTCTCTGAACCTTGAGTTCGTATCTTTTATTTACACTAGAGTGTACCGGGAGTTAATTTTCAAAACACGACTTGCCACTTTTGGCGAAATCCCATGCATATTTGCATGACTCTAAGTGAATACATCAAGGTTAACTTTAAGGAAAACTAACAATTCTCTTTGCATTCTCAAACCAAGCAATGATCCAATATTTAGAACTCGTGTCGGGTCTTTCCAGTCTACCAGGAAAAGCATCTCAATCTCTGTGGGTGTTGCCATTTATCGCCTGCACTCTTTTTCTTCGGGTCATATCTTTAAGAGTATGACTATGTTTCCTTATGTAGGGGTTTCCCTTTAGCTGCTATAAGACAGGTTCCTTAGTGGAGAAGGGCCCCTACATATTCTTACCCTCTCCTTTTTTGGCTTCTCTCGGCTTAGTTATATAGCATTTACGAGCAACATTACGATTTCCTTTTATCATTCTGACTCCGCTCTCCTTAGGAAGTTTCATTACAAGACAACATAGTGTCAAGACAAACTTAAAGTCCATCAGCGCGGGTGTTCCTAAGAATGCATTATAAGCAGAAGTCTTGTCCATGACAACAAATGTATGAATCAACATAACTCTTCTTCACCTTCTTGTAACTCAAAAGGTAGGTCAATTTTTCCAATTGGTTGTTGCGGCTCGCCAGAGGATCCTTGGATTTTTATATGACATGCAGATACATTCGTCTTAGACAAATTCTTCTGATTGAAAGTTTCCAAAGGAGAATGTTTATTGATGCTCCACAATCAACAAGAACTCTCCTTACTGTTGCAGGGACTATTCCAACTCTTTCCACCATGGGGTCAAGCGTTGGAGCCTCGATGCCTTTTGAATACCTTGCCCTGAAGACAATATTATCAGTGAATTTTCTTTGATGTTTTGCTCGGCCTATATTTTCCAAGATTAGAGAATATTTCAGGGAGCAAGTATTGCTCCATTTCTCCCTAACTCTTACATGTCGGATGTGGTCCGCCTGATATGGTATGGATAACTAGCTTTCCATTATTCTAACAACCATTCGTGTTACTAGGATCTGGTTGGCTGGATGGGATAGCTTGTCCTTCGGCTATTGGAGACGAATCTGTTGCTTGAGGCTTCTTGATGTACGGTTGCAACTTGCTTTCTCTGATGAGCCCTTCTATCAGAATCTTCAGCTGATGACATTCAGTGGTGTTATGTACCGGTTGATTATGGAACGAAAAAACCTTCAAGAATTCTTCTGATTATCTGTCTACCTTAAAGGAGATGGTTTTGTGAAGCATTGATGTTCCATGGTTACCAAGCAAATGTTTTTTGGTGTTTCGTTCATAGGATTAAATCTTCTGATCTTAAATATCGAGAACGTTTTCGATCCTTTCTTCCTTTACCTTTATTCTTATTTCCTATCTTCCGATTTCCAGAATTTTTCCCACCTCATGCGCACTATTATCTTTCTTATGGTCAGCAGTATCATGTTTCTAAATAATATCAACAACTCTTCCAATCGTGGAAGCTATATCTTCCAACCTAATGAACTCATTAGCTTTCGTAGAAAACTTTTCAAGCGAGTTAGGCTCCTTCATCTTTACAACATTCCCAAACTCTGTTTCCTTATCAACTGCTCATACCAAGGCCATTAGTACTGTTAACGATAAAAATTGTTAACACCCAATTTGAGAATTTACCTAGCATACATAATAGAATATAAAGGGTGATCGATCTAGAGTTCCCCTAAGGATAACTTAGCTCCAACAAACTTGGCTTGACTTGCCGTTTTCTAGATATCAAGATCTTAAGTCTGAAGTTTAGTTACTCTTTCTTCAAGAGGTGAATATCAAGCTTACGAGACTTAAGGATCAATAGTTACCTTGAGATAAGGGCATTGTAAGCTTACGAAAGTGTAGGGTACCTTGTTACGAAGTTGTGCCCAAGATTCAAGATAAAATAATATACATGGTGCTAAGAAGAAACATATTAAAATACCACAACAGTTAAATTTTTTGACATATCATAGCTCTTAATGACAAAGATTATACTTTCACATCGATCCAGCCTATGAAAGGCCTTGGTTGTGCTCATCTGAAAGATCTCCGGTTTTGGTTCTAGCTCATTGGCTTCAGTTCTGACATCTCGACATTGGCCTGCTTCAAGAGATTCTGGTTTCGGCATCGGTTTTCTTGTGTTTCCTCCTTCATAATTTTGTGCCTCCTTTGGCAATGGTGTTGATACCAAGCCTGTTGGTATAGATAACACTCTGTTTGCTCCCCCATTTTGTTGTTGGACCCGTGCCTCTATTTGATTCCGGTATCATCCTCCCTATTCATTGTGTGTGATATCACCTCCATCGATACCTATACTTGGTTTCCATGCCTGGTTTCACTTCTCTATTCAATGATCTAGCTTCTGGAATCGCCTACTTACTTTAACCCTGCTTCCTTGGTATCAACTTTTGGCCTTTGCACTCCTTTCTTTGGTACCAAAACCAGATCAGTCGTTTTTATCCTTCAGTTTTGACACTAGGCTAACTGTTCACAACATGTTTGTGTCGATTATGTGCTTCTCTTTCTCCTTGTCTTGGTATCGGCACCAAGTAGTGTGATCCCTATGTTTGTGCCAATAGCATCATTGCATCGGTGTCAGTTTCATCTCCTCAGATTTGCTATTTTCGTTTCATTGTTGTGGTTCCAAGTTTTTAGTGTCGGCTCCGATCCTCCAAGGCTTTTTGTTTTCATTATTGGCTTGGCTTGTTCCTAAGCCTCCTGCTTTCGGTATTAACTCCATCGCGATACACTTCACCCTGTTTCAACTTTGGTATCGATTTATCGTGATAACATTTAGCCCCTCCAGTGAAGGGATATTTCTGGCTTTTCATGTCAGTGGTTTCAAACTTCTGTTTCTTCTAGCATCACTATTCATATTTTAGGCGTAGCCTTTTGGTAACACATTCCCATGATAACCCTGCGGTTTGCATATACCTTGTATTTCATACGATTTTTGTTCGAGTTTCAAATATCTTCATTCAGAATTTCTTCTGCATTTCCTTACAGAAAACACAACAATTAGAATTTTTGCATTAGTCTTTTGCTTAAAGCAATGATTTGCTCATATTATATTTGGCATCATCTGGGTCGAAACCGAATGACAGATAAAACCTACAATAGGATAGTATTATCATTCATATTATATATTTTGCTGAAATAATGAACAATAAATTTTCATATCATACGCTTAGAAAACCTCCCTTTATGAGGTGTGAGAAACCATAACCTTCATTAGGAGGTTTCATCATGGAAGACCCGTGATACCAACCCAAATGTTGATTCAAAATTTTCTTTTTTGGAAATAAGATAGTAGTCCTTGAATTCCATACTTTGGTCATAATAATAGGGGTCTAGAAACCCTCTCCTAGAAGTGGGAATGGAAAATCTATAACTTTGATTCAAATACTTGAATAACACAAATATAAGAATTCATTCTTGAGAGTGTTATAAGTCAAGGATATCTATCTAAAAATATGAAAAAGAAAACTAAATCTCTTACTTGAGGGGATGTAATAAAATTCCAAAAACGTATTTTTCAGGAAATAAGAATCATAGCCTCAAGTCCCAGATTCGGGTATTAATAGAAGGCTAAAAATTCATAGAATTTCCGAAACCCGGATTCATTTGATAGAAGACAAGAAATCCATATCTGACAATAATAAATAAGAGACTCGGAACCCAGATTTGTGTATTAAGAATATAAGACCATAAATTCATATCAGGCAGTAATAGATAGGAGATCCGAAATGAACCCAGATTCGAGTATTTGTAGTTTTGATTCCTATTTCAGGCTTATTCTTTAAAGCAGAGATTGTACGTGCTTTAAGTTCTCCCTTTGAGCTTTTGTTCCCTTTTTGCAGGATAAGATGTAAGAAGAGGCGAGTGTGTGCTTAGAGTGATCCTCAGGAGCTTTGGTTCTCTTCTACAAGATAAGATGTAAGCCGAGGATGTACGTGCTTTGAGTGCTCCCTTTGAGCTTTCATTCCCTTCTGTGGGAAGAGACATAATCAGAGGTAGAGCATTCTCATTCTTAAAGTATAGCAGGATGTTCTTAGTCGAAGCAGAGGCAGGGCGTGCTCATTTTAGAGCAGAGCTTTCGTTCCTTTTTGCGGGAAAAAGAAATAAGAAGAGGCAGGCCGTGCTCATCTCTAGAGTAGAGGCAGGACGTGCTTAGTCGAAGAAGAGGCATGCTCATTTCTTGAGCAGAGGGATGACGTGTTTTATTTAGATGCTCTATCCCGGCCATTTCGTGCGTGGATCAGAGGCTTGGGCTTTTGATGCTTTAACCTGGCCCTTTCCGGTTTAGACGCGGCTAAAGGCTTACACACCACCTCCCTCTGCGAGATGCCTTGCCCTGGCCATCTTGGAGGTGACAAGGTTTTTATTTACCATTGTAGACAGTTTCACCCATTTTGAGT
Source organism: Allium sativum (assembly GCA_030737875.1). Taxonomy (NCBI): domain Eukaryota; kingdom Viridiplantae; phylum Streptophyta; class Magnoliopsida; order Asparagales; family Amaryllidaceae; genus Allium; species Allium sativum. Next base: position 67,654,225 of record CM060916.1, on the reverse strand, counting down.
AGCTCCTGATTTTGAGAAGTTTTTGTATCCCTAATCATGTGGATATTCTTAAGAAGACCTTCTTTCATCCATTTACCGTTGAAAAGTATGGTCTCAAGTGTCCTATGTTCCGTGTTCTAGGTACAAGATCGCTATTTGGTTTGCAGAGTCGATATGTTCTGGATGTGAGCTCTTGATGAATGATCAAGGGTCCATCCTAGTTTGGACTAGGGGGTCTATCCGTCGGATTCTTAGTATTTTCCATTACTCTTCGTAAGACCAAGCCTCCTTCTCAGAAAGTTCTCGCTCTTACTCTTGAGTTATAGTACTTAGTGATTCTTTTTCTATATTCTTATGTTTAAATAGTTGGTTTATTCATCTCTTAAACCTTGGATTAGGTCTAAGGGTTCTTTTTCCAATTGTTGATTCGGACCGAATGCACAGTTGATTCTTCTATGCGAAGGAATTTCAACTTCGATTGGAAGCATATCCTCACATCCGTATGTTGGGGAATATGGAGTGTGTCCCTTTGCTGTCTTAGTGGAGGTTCTATACGTCCAAAGTACCATTGGCAACTCATCCGCCCAATTTCCCTTAGCTTGATTTAGACATTTCTTTAAGATTGTCTTTACGATCTTGTCTGCACCCTCGACGGCATCATTTGCCCATGGATGTTCTACTGAAGAGAATTTCTTTGTGATCCCATTTTTTTTGCAAAACCGTGTGAACTCTTCACTTTTAAACTGTGTCTCATTGTCTAGTATGATTTTATAGGGGATTCAGAATCATGTGACGATACTCATTATCACAAGTCTCAACACCTTTTTAGATGTGATGCTTGGGAGTGGTTTCGCTTCTGCCCATTTAGTAAAGTAGTCGTTTGCTACTACAACATATTTAACTCCCCCTTAGATACAGGTAGGGGTCCAATTAAGTCTATTCCCCATGCATCGAAAGGTCATGGGCTTCAGATGGTTGTTAAGTCATTGGGAGGTAATCAGGGTATCCTAGAATACCTTTGGCATTTCTCACATTTCCTGACATACTATATCGCTTGATTAACCATTTGCGGGAAATAGAAGCCTTATCGCATAACCCTCTTTTGCTAGCTTGATTCCATTAGAATAATCTCCGCATAAACACTCATGTGTTTCCTTTAACAACTTAAGCCCATATTCAAAGCTTACACATCTGAAGTAGGGAAGAGAATCTCCTTTCTTATAAAGTACCTTATTCACAATAACAAAGGTTGGGGCTTGATGCTTAATCCTCCTAGCATCTTTCCTATTGGTAGGGAACATTCCATTCAAGAGGTAACCTGCAATGAGGGTCATCCAATTATTCTCATAATGATAGTCCATTTCGTATTGCATGGGTTCCACACTAGGGGCCTCATTTATAACTTGTTCCTTTTCAATTCCTTTTGCTAAGGCTTGATATCTAGTTGAAATTAGAAATTCCTTTCGAGGTTCGGATGTCTCTTGTTCGATGCTAGGTTTTTCTTGATATTTTATAGGGATAATACATGTTTTGGGAGCCCCTCTAGTGCTAACCAACCCTTCCAAAGAACCATCTTGAGAATTTTCCCCTCTTGGAATCTGATGTAGGAAAAAATCTTCAAATTGGGTGAGCATTTTCAGTACTCTCTTCAAATATAGCACTAACTATGCATCCTTGGTTTGGTAAGTTTGTTTAATTTGGTTTACCATTAGTTGTGAATCACTAAAGATATCAATTCGAGGTACCTTCAATTATAGGGCTAAATTCAATCTACTTGCATTGATTCATACTCAGCCACATTATTTGTTGTGGCAAACCCAAGCTTCATTACATAGTGTAGATAGTGCCTGTCAGAGGTGATTATTACATATCCTACCCCCGCTCCTTGCTCATTTGACTGCTCCATCTAAAAATAACTGCCATTTGGCCTTAAGACCATTTTCCTTTGTTGACTGTTCTGTAACAAAACTTGTGCATTCATTGATAAAGTCTGTTAGGGCTAGTCCTTTAATTGTTGCTCATGGTTGCAAATCAATTTCGTACTGACTAAGCTTAATTCCCTACTTTACTAACCTTCCAGATGTTTCTGGCTTATCAAAAACCTACTTAAGTGGAAAGTTGGTTAGAACCTTAATGGGATGTGCTTGTAAGTAACCTCTAAGATTTCGAGTTGTAAGTATCAAAAAGTAAGACAACTTTTCTACTATACGATATCAGGTTTCTACATCTTTTAACCTACTTTCAACATAGTAAATTAGGAATTGTGTTTTGTTGCTTTCTCTAATGAGAACTGAGCTAATCGCATATTCGGAAATAGCCATATAAAGATACAAGTCTTCCTCACTTTCGGGACTGAATAAAATTGGAGGCTTTCCCAAATAATATTTCAATTCCTGAAAAGCTTTATGCATTCCTTGCTCCATTCAAAATTCTTCTTTTTCTTAATTACTTCAAACAAAGGTACACACATTTATTAATGTCTTTAGAAATGAACCAATTTAGGGCTGCTACTTTCCCGTTTAAACTCATGATCTCATTACTTGTCTTGGATTCATCCATATTCCTTATAGCTTTAATTTGGTCGGGGCTAGCTTCAATCCCGCGTTCACTGACAATGTACCCTACGAAATTTGCAGATTGAACCCTAGAAGAACATTTGTGCGTATTAAACTTAATTTGGTATTCTATCAATATATTAAACATTTCTTCTTGATCTTCCAAATGATTTTATGTCTTGTCAGATTTCACTAACATGCCATCTACATTTACAGCCATATTCTTCCCTATTTGATCTTGAAACATTTTGTTGACCAGTCTTTGATATGTAGCACCGGTATTTTTCAACCCAACGGGCATTACCTCATAACAATATGTTCCCCAATCAGTAATGAAGCTTCTATGCTCTTCACCTGGTTTAAACATAGGAATCCGGTTATACCCTGAGTAAGCATCCATGAGTGATAACAACTCGTGTCCACTAGTTGCTTCAACTAACTGATCTATTCAGGGAATAGGATAGAAATCCTTTGGACATAATTTATTCAGGCCTGTATAATCGACATAAGTCCACTATTTTCCATTAGATTTTTCACTAATACTGGGTTAGCTAACCAGTTGGGATAAAAGACCTCTCGAATGAATCCATTTGTAAGTAACTTCTTTCTTCTTTCAAAGCTTCTGATCTATCTCTATTATACTGCCTTTTCTCTTGTCGTATAGGAGTTACAACTGGATTGATGTTCAGATTATGTCTCATGACATCGGGTTGATCCCTACCATATGTGAATCTGTCCAAGCAAATACGTCTTTACTATGTTGTAGGAACTGAATCAAATCCATTTTCAATGGTCCTTCCAACCTTTTCCCTATTTTGATGGTCATAGCTGTGTCGGTTGGATTTATGACTATTTCCCCTAAATCTTCTATGGGTTCGATTCTTTCTATCTCTCCTTGGGAATCTTGTTCTGTTATGATCTCTTCTTCCTTGGCTAAGTTTATTTGTTCAGTCCTCTTTCTTTTGCTTCCCAAAGGAGTGTACCTATCATTTATACTCTTGTTAGTCTTATTTATTCTTACTTTAGCTTCGAATGTCATATGTAAAAATCCACCATCCAAAGGCTGGAAAACTGTAGAAGAATCGAGGTAAGTAAAATACTCACTTTCATATTGATGAAGGGTAGCAAAGTGCAATTCCCGAGAGCAGAATTTTTCTCCCCTGATTAAGCCCTAACCTTATTTTGTCAGGAACTTCATCATAAGATATTTTGACGAGACGAAAGCGTCCACTTTATCAAGATCCGGACGACCAAAGAAAGCATTGTGGTAGGAAAGCAGATCAATGATGACAAAAAGAGTCTCGAAGGTTCAACAAAGAGGAGGCAATCCAACCTGGACCAACAACTTGATTTTCCCTACCAGAGTGCACCCTTTGTTGTTGAAACCGAACATGGGTTCATTGCTAGGTTCAAGCTCCTATTCAAAAAGACCCATTCGGTCGAAAGAATGCATGAAGATCACGTTAACTGCATTCCCAATATCAACAAAAAATTTAGTGACCATTGAAAACCCAATCTGTGTTGTTATCATGAGAGGGTCATTATGTGAATGATGGACACCATTTTGCATCTCATTTGACAACCCCAAGTTTCACATTTTGACGTTGTATCGAGTATTCTTAAGTGACGGTTCTTCTTGAATGGAAAATATCCCTTCACGGGCCTCTTTCAGATATCGATTCCAAGCAACTTGACCATTCCCGGGAGGATGTGGCCCTCCATGGATCACATTTATTCAGTTTATCGGAGGGCCTATATTTAGTTGATATCTTCAACGGGGACCCCTACCATGTTAGCAAAGATCTTTTAATGTCCATCAAAATGTGGGTCTTTTGCTGTTTGTCTTGGACGAACTCCATTAAGTGCCCTTCTCGAATAAACTTCTGAATTATGCCCTCTAGCACTTTGCACTCATCAGTCTTATGGCCATTTTTCTTATGGCGCTCGCAATAATTTCCTCCATTGTATGGTTTTGGGCTGTTTTTAGCTTTGGAAGAAACTAGGAAGTCGATGACTCTCTCCTTTTCAACCGCATATATGAATGAGATAGGTTTGCTCAAAACCATAGAATTAGTGTTGGAATCCTCCTACTTTGGCTTCTTTTGACTTCCATCAGATCCGAACTTCATGCCTTGAGTTTTTCGATTAAAGCCAGGTTTTCCTACTTCGCCATGGAGGCCAAACTTCTTCTTCGAGTAATATAGTTCATTCGTGCGGATGAATTTATCTTTCTAGAAATGGAAATCCTGCAAGTCCCATGAATATAAAGCTCTTTCTAGAACGGACTGTTCTATATTAGTCCTGAATGAGCGACGATGAGCTTGTCATGGTCGTTCATGTCCTTTTCCTTCGGTGCTTCAATATTAAACCTTTTTAGATAATCACCTAAAGGATCCTTTACTCCTAAGTAAATCTTTGACAACTTTCTTCGCTATGTCCTTGAGGTAAGCTTCTATATTATCATAGTTTGATCGTTTGAGATTGTATTCCTTAGTAGTCAAGCTCCCAGATTTCTCTTTGCTTTTGCTGCGTTGGTTTCCTTGATGGTCCACATCTTAAGGATTGGGTCTCTTCTTCTTGAAGGAAGTTAAATTGATTTTCTCCTTTCCCTCAGATTGTCGGATGGGTGCATTTTTCCTCGGTGACTTGACTTCGTCCCTTCGACTTCGTTCGGTGTTCTTTGAAGACTTTTATGCCTGGACATTTTGCCACATACTCTGCATTTCGAGAAGTTTTTGTTCTAGAGCCTTGATCCTGATGGCATTCTCTTCGGCTGAATTCTGGTTTGGAGGTTGCACTAGATTAGAGGATCCGCCTTTTCCAGTAAAGTTTAAGTTGAATGACAGAGAGATGTTTTCATCGAGAGTTGCCTCAAAACTCTTTATTCAATTGTGCTGCTTAACCTTTTTGATTTCATATTTTCCTGCCATTAAGCAACAAGTTAACAAAATTAATCTATAATAAAATAAGAGAGACGGAGTTTCAACCCCTTCCTTTAGCGCTAAAATGTTAACGACAAAAATCATCAACACCCAATTTGAGAATTGACCGAGCATACATAATAGAATATAGAGGGTGTTCGATCTAGAGTACCCCTAGGTATAACTTAGCTCCACCAAACTCGACTAAACTTGTCGTTTCCTAAATATCAAGATCTTAAGTCAGAAGATTAGTTACTCTTCCTTCAAGAGGTGAGTGTCACACTTACGAGACTTAAGGATCAATAGTTACCTTGGGATAGAGCATTGTAAGCTTACGGAAGGTGTAGGTAACCTTGTTACGAAGGTGTACCCTAGATTCAAGATAGAATAATATACATTGTGCTAAGAAGAAATAGGCTAAAGTACCACAACGGTTATATTTGATGACATGTCATAGTTCTTAACGACAAAGATGATACTTTCACATCGATCCAGCATTCGAAAGGCCTTGGTTGTACCCGTTTGAAGGATCTTCAGTTTTCGTTCAACCTCCCTAGCTTAGGTTCTAACTTCTCGGCCTGGTTCTAGGGATATTGGTTTCGGCATCGATTTCCTGGTACTTCCTCCTTCATAATTTTGTGTCGCCTTTGGCAATGGTGTCGATACCAAGCCTGTTGGTATCGATAACACTCTGTTTACTCACCTATTTTGTTATTGGCCCCATTCCTCTACTTGATTTCAGTATCGTGCTCCGTGTTCTTTGTGTGTGATATCGCCTCTATCTATACATATAGTTGGTTCCAATTCGTGGTTTCACTTCCCTATTCATTGCTCTGGCTATATCTTTCCTGCTTTAACCGTGCTTCCTTCATATTTACTTTTGGCCTTTGCTCTCCTTTCTTTGGTACCGAAACCAGATCAACTGTTTTATCCTTCAGTATCGACACTAAGCTAACTGTACACAACATGTTAGTGTCGATTATGTTCTTCTTTTCCTCCTTGTCTTGATATCAGCACCAAGAAGTGTGATCCCCATGTTGGTGCGGATAACATCATTTCTTCGGTGTCAGTTTCATCTCCCCAATTTTGCTATTTTCGTTTCGTTGTTTTGGTTCCTGGTTCTTATTGTCCGCTCCGCTCCTCCAAGGCTTTTTTCTTTTAGTATCAGCTTGGCTTCTTCCTAAGCCTCCTGCTTTTGGTATTGACTCCATCGTAATACCCCTTCACCCTGTTTCAACTTTGGTGTAGAATTATTGTGATAACAAGTACCATTTTTGGCTCTGGATTGCCAACATCTTTTATCGCAATATTAAAATGATTCATAAAGGATTTCAAAGATTCCCAAGAACCGTAGGCTATTCCGGGGAAAGACACGATACCCTTATCCTTTGAGGTATAAATCTTAAATTGCTCCTTGAACTAGCGTGCCAGATCTGCAAATCGATAAGTGGATTTTGGCACGAGACTTGTAAACCAAAGCAATGCAACGCCTTCCAAGTATGTAGGTAAAAAAAATGACATTTCGGTTCATCAATTGAATGAGCACCATTCATATGCCAATCATACTTGAAAGGAAATAAATTATGATATGTAGTTCCATGTTGACATGATTGGGGAGTGGACTTTTTAGGATATTCTACAGCCAATATCCTTCCCGTAAATGGGATCCGACTGGGGACAAATCCCCAACCCTCGTCATCACCGTTCCTTACCATGATCTATTTCATTATCCATTTGATCATCCAAGGGATGTAATCCTCATTATCATATTGCTCCATGGGGTAGACTCCAGTCGTTTTCCCAAGAGACAATCTCAGTTAACAAGATAGCGCCCTGCTCCTCCCACTTATGGGGTTTCCCCTGTGGCGGTGCTTGCATTTTTTTGAGAAGATTGTCTCGCGGGTTGTTTTTGCTCAACTAAATTAGCATTAACCTTCAAATCCTACTAGTTAACATAATGATTACCATTATCACCAGAAATTAACATTATATTCAAACAAGCATCAATATTGCATAGTAATCAGGATCATTTTCTGTATTCAAATTTCTAGTAGGATTTCATTCCTTTTTATACTAGCTTATGCGGCATCAGTGGTATGCACCCTTTGAACTGGCCCTTGATTTATTTTCCAACAATCGAAGGCAGATGAGTGTACATGCTTTTTAAGATCGATCTATACTCTATTATTTACAAAATTAGACCTTGCAACTAGCAAAGCATCCAACTTCTCTATTAGAGATCTGTTTGTTGCCTCTAGACATTGGTTTATGCTATCTACCAATATATCAAGTTCCATTCGTGTTACGTCTTCTTTTGGGGTTTGAGCTATTCCAAGATTATTATCTTTGGGATAAACTTGAGCATCATCAGCCGCATTTCCAGAAGTTGCAGCTATTACCGACTTACTCATACTTGTCTTCTTCTTTGGAGGAGCCATGATATCAATCAAACTCTAGGTTCACAATACAACTTTCACCATGGGTCTTCCATGTAGACCTTGATGATCTATAGTAGAAGTACAGACTTATTCCTTAGAAAAGTTTTCAATGAAAGCCCCAAATGTTAACTCAAAAATGGCAGTAACACCTGGTTTTAGGGAAAGCACCACCCCTAAATGAGGAAAACAGTACAGAATAGATAAAAATAAATGAAAAAGGTAAGAAATGGAAAGTAAAGAAGGGAGGCACAATTTTATAGTGGTTCAGCTTGGGTTCAAGCCTATATCCACTTTGAATACTTTTATTACTATCCTTGCTATACCGGATGTTAGCACCAATATTAACCGAGGAAAATCAGTAGTGAGAATCGAAGGGAAGGACTATAAAAACTAATAGCATCCTGATGGATGAGGTGTTGGGCTTCTAATGAAATCCTATCGGAATAGAAAAAGGAAAAGAAAGGAGACTTCCCTTCAACTCTGAAAGCCCCTTTCGACTTTAACTGAAAGGGCATCGACATTAGACATGTTGGTCCTGTAAAAGAGAACAATAGAAGTAAGATAAAGGTGAAACAACATAACTGAAAGCGAAGAGCAGGGAAGAAGCCAATAGAGGAAGAGAACACCAGGGAAAGAGCAATCTGGTCTATCCCCGACAAAGAAGGTGTTGATTAAGAGATAGCTTCCAGTGTAAGTCAAAAGCTCACACACTTATGCTTTCCATGTTTTTTCAAACCAAAACTAAAGCGGTCTATCCTGAAAATACTAACGAATAGGAATACCCTATGCCAGGAAAGTCTTTGTAGGACCCTTAGGAAGATCCCTAAAGCAATAACAGGATGAAACCTAAAGATCAATCGAACATTGAAGATATGAAGGATAACCCAAAATGGATGCCGGAAGAGACCTCCGAAAGATACGAAGCAAGCCTTTCGATGCATGCCTATAAGGTCAAATAAGTACTAGTTACAATTGGCATAATACAAAGGACGAGGAATCCAGATTCAGAACCTCTAAGCATTACAGACGAAGCACGGGATGAAAGAATAAAAATGGCTGAAAGTCCCTGCATGACCATCCCTCTCGTACTCAACTATAAGATTCCTTCGTTAAGGCTATCGGAAGTAGTTACTTGGGTCTTCCATCAAAGAAAATCCACTAGTGCACTTGCAAAGCCTTCGTGATTAATCCCTATTGGGTAAACGGAGCGAAAAACTTAAACTGAAGGAAGGATCAATTCGCACCTATATATATGGGACCCCAACGACTCAGAGTATGGGAACTTCTTCCAATTCATTTTTTTCAAAATATCTCATGGAAGAGTGAAACCCTAATTTCTAAATATATTTGGGGAGAATTTGCAACATTGTATATATTCAATAAAATCGAGACACATGGTAATTAAACTAATTATGATAAACTTTGTTCAATAATATACGTCATTATTATCATTCGCTAATATTACAGTAAAATATAAGGATTATACGAATAATTAGGATTTATCTTATATCCCGATCAGTGACCACCCTCAGGATCCTTTGATCACAGAATAATTAAGTATCCATCCTTATTCTAGTAACTATAGCCAAGATTCAAAATTGTGTTAAGATCTCCCAATTTAGTGATTTATTAGGTTTAGATATTCGATTTGGATTTAGATAACCTCAAACAATGCTTTTGAGCCAAAGGACAAAGGTTATATATAGAATGAAAATCCTAACAAAGTAAGAAAACAACCCAGTAAGATGAAATGCCAAAACAATAAGGATATGCGAACACCTCCACAGTCCAGTAAAGGAAAATTGGTTGTGACCCCTTTTTATTGTCAACATAAGGATACCCAAAGGAAATTAAAAGAATGGCTAGGTCAACCTTCGAAGGAAGAGAGGGTGTTAAACATGGTGAGACGGTCCCCTAGTATGGATGTCCATGCAACCAAATTAGAACAAGGATCTTCTGAGCCATTCTGATGGGAATATTTTATGTGAATTTAAGGTTTCACAAAGAACAAATATTGCGAATGAAAGACCTGAATATGATTAACCAAAATAAAAAAGGGATTATGACTCTAGTAAATTAGGATGAACTCATCTCAAGAGGAATTAACCTCATGTTTTTGCAATCAAAGCAACATTTTATCCCATCAAATAAAAATGGCTATATAAAATCTCTCATAAGGCTCAATATTTAAGGAAGAAATTACAAAGGACTATAAGGCCTTTATCCAAAAATGGAACGGTATAATGTCTAGATCTCGAGAAAATCAATACCCGTATCAAGATGGAAAGCATAGAAATGTCACCAACATACTATTTTTGCGATACCCCTCTGCAAGAAAATCAAAACGGAAAATATTTTATGGTAGTAGAGGATCACAAATAGACGAAAGGAAGTCAAAAGCCGAGCCTTTAAGGAAAAGAAGGGAAGACCAAATCCAACTATGGAATACAAGTTAACCACTTCAAGGGAAAATATCTTTTTCCTGACTAAAAAAGAACTTGATTACTGGCCAACAAGAAAGAAAGGAATAAAGCATGAATGTAATAGAGGAGGCAGTTATTGCCATTATCACCTAATGAAAAGCCATAAAACCAATCAGTGTAGAACACTTGAAAAGATAATAGATCACTTTTGTAGGTAAGAAAAATTATGGAGGTATCTTATGACTTGAAAACCATTCTGGAAGAAAATCGAATTTTAAAGAAAGAACCAACATGTTTATTTAAGGAATGCTTTAAGTTAATGCAAAAGTATAAGAATTTCCACTTGATTGAGGGAGAAGTTCCTTTCTTGTAATGGATGAGTTTAGAAAATTTCTGGGTACATCCCAGGTCCTTCCCCCAAAAAGAGAAGAGGGTAAGCCTAGGAAATCGCATGCCTAGCCCCAAGCCTAGGGCATATCCCTAGCGCCTCTCAAAATGGAGGAGAGTAAGACATTACCTACGCCCAAAGGAAGCATGCTCTTCTTCTGATCATTACATGAGTAAGCCCTGCCTTTGCTTTGGCATAAGCACGCACTATATCTATTCATATCCTATCCCAAAGAAGGGATCAAAAGCCCAGAAGGAGCGCTAAAGCCTCTGCTTTATAAAAATATCTATAATGGCCAAAAATAAATTAAAAATGAAAGCGCTTTCATAATCAAACCGGAAGAGGACACTCCGAGTTTTCCTTAAAAAGCCAAAGTTGGCTTTGTGTTTCTACTGCCCTAATTCTGGTCTTTTATGCTAAAGAAGGCTTCTTAAGCCAAGGAAGGCTTTATATTTCTATTACTCGAATATACATCTCTTAAGCCAAGGAAAGCTTTGTATTTCTATTGCTCAAATCTAGGTTTCTTAAGCCAAGGAAGGCTTCATATTTCTATTATCTGAATCTTGGTCTCTTACGCCAAGGAAGGCTCCATATTTTTGTTACCCAAATCTGGGTTCACTAAGTCGATATAGGCTTTGATGGCTTCGATTTTTTGTTACCACCCGAATCTAGGTTTCCTAAGCCGGAGGAGGCTCCATCTGTTTCAGAAAATAATTTATGAATCATTACCTGGATATTCATGTTCTAAACCAAAACGGGTTTCGCTAAATTCAAAAAAAGCAAACTCTGTACTTATATTTTCTTATTACTAGAATATTGGTTCACTAAGCCGAAAGTAGCTTCATTCTTCTATTACTACCTAAATCTAGGTTCACTAAGCCAAAAGCAGCTTTGTTCTTCTGTTATTAGCCAAATCTAGGTTCACTAAGCTGAAGGCGGCCCCATTCTTCCCTTATTACCTGAATCTAGGTTCCTTGAGAAGGAAAAATGGGCTTTGTCTACTTTAGAAGTCGAATTCTGGACTTCTACCTAAACCTAGGCTTTGAAGTTCCAAAAATGAGACAATCATAATTGACCTTATAGAGGAAGATCCCTTAGTTTGTTTTCATGCATATCTAGGTCGCTGACCTAAAAAGTTGTAAGAAACTTTTGTGTAAGCCACATCTCAACAGTACATCTCTAAACATTACCATTTTAAGATATAGGAGTAAGGGTTGTCTAAAGGAAAATCTTTTCTGTGGGACATAGAGATCGAGGATATAAAATTTAATATAATTATAAAATGTGGATAACGACAAGTTGCATGTAGGAAAAACATATTACGAAGCCAACCACTGAATGATCAAATAAAATAACTATAAGATAACGACTGTATAAACATCATAGGTAAAAGTAGATAAAAATTCATATAAAAAAATCATAATTTCTTAAATTTCTCTATCATAATCCCTGATAGCACGGGTGAGAAATATATTTCAAAGGAATTTGAAGGAATCTTTTGAGTAACTCCTCTTTCTCCTTAGCCTTATCGGCACCATCAATAGAGGAAATTTGGATTTTGAATGCCCAAATGAGAGCCCTATTTGTCCTCCAAATGAGCTTGTTTTCTCTCTCATATTCAGAATTTTGTTTTTTATGGTTAAATAATTCTTCTACAAAAGTTTGTCTTCTCCACATATTCATAGATGCTGCGACTGGCATCTTCTTTCACTATATGCTCAAAGTACTTCCAAACTTCAGACTTAACCTTTTTGACCCACTTTTTTATAAGCACGCTGTCAAGGCCTTTCGGTGGGTTCATAAAAATTCTCTTCCACAACTTTTTGAGATCTTATAATCCCAAAAGAATCTACCGAGGAAGGCATTGAAAAATCTAGAGAACTATCATTTAATATTGATTCCAAAGATTTGCAGAAAGCTTGGCAATTTTCTTGCTGAAAGGTCAGATAACAAACTTGCTCTCAAAGCAACTTGATGTCTTTATCAAAATCCACCGTGGGGCCAACCTACACCAAATTCTTTGTGGTTTTCAAATCCTCTTTTGCTGAACAAGTCTTTGCTCTAGCCCCCTCTTATCCTTTCGAAGACTGTGGATAATAACCCTTTGCTCTAAAAATAAAATAAAATTAAACTATGCAAAACCGAATGGATTATTTGTAAACTTCGAAAAAGTCAAGCCTCCTGGGTATTTCCATCCCTAACATTGGGTGTAGCGGGGTCAAGAGGGGCCTTCGAAAACAAGGTAGACACGAAGGAGGAGTCTAGTAAGAATTAAAACTAAAATATCATCCATAACACATTGAACCTGAAATTTAATTGCATTCTATATCGGAACATTCACAAAGGCATCTGCAAAATTTCAAGGTAACTTATAAAAAATTGAATTCTTTAGCACTTCTGGGATAAACTTATTTCTACAATAAGTTGGTTTGTCGGAAGAAAGGACAAAGGGAAGTACGGACCGCTCCAGAAGGCTCCATGCGTGTCTAGGGCGTGCATTATGTCATATTTCTTTAAATACCTCTAGTGGAAGCATCAGAGTAAACTTCCACTAAGGTCACCAAGGAATACAAAATCATTCTTTGTATAACAACAGTACGCCTCCTAAAGAAAACCGAGAAGAAATCTCTTTCTTCGATCAACATCCAAAAAAAGTGTTAATAGGTCTCTGTTTTCATCATAAATCCTTTTATACCGAAGGCGGGCCTTTTTAAGGCGAGGACATGATTCATTACTTTAAAAATACATTAAGGTAGGGACACTCCTATCAAGCTCAAGATATCTGCTGGATATGCAATTATAATCTTTTATTTGTTTATTTAACTCCAACTACAAAAAAATTATCTTTACTTGCATGTTATAAATCTTGTCCCTAAGAGGTAATGGACATCTTTAATGGATCTAAAGATAGAAAGTTATCATGAAATTTAACCACCGATGACGGAACTAAGTAAAAAAAGGGCCATACTTGAAAAGTGGTACCATCAGGACCGTCCTGGGATTTTCTACCATCATTATTTTTATCCTCACTATTAGAGGAATTATTTAGAGTATCCTCCAAAACTTCATCCTCTTCCCTATAATCATTAGAATCAATTTCATTAATATTGGGTATTTCAAAAGAAAGGAATTTCACAAAATCTAATATTACCCATGTAGGAGCATGCTCCCCTCTACTCTGGAGGTCCATTACTTTTTGATGGAAGCTACCTACAACCTCCAAAGGAAAATTAGGAAGACGAAGATTAGAAAATTTATCCTTATTCTCAAAATATACAGGCGTTAGCGTGACCGAGACAACATCATCCAAAATCTCACGTAGAGAATAACTTAAAAAGTTATTAACTCTACTCTTCACATCATTAAAAGCAACAAGCACTTTTAGGTGGCATCCTTTTTCCCAATAGCTTCTTTCTTTAATCCAGACGAGTGAGAGGCATACTTGGAGCCCAAGTCACAGCTGAATTGGAGCAACATCTAAATGTTGAAAGAAAATGCGAAGGAAGGGAGGAAAAGGGAGGAAGCCCCCATGCCAAATATGGATGGATGAGAAAGCAAAAAAACCTTTCGGGGGATTGTCTATATGTCTCCAGCCATAGGGGGAATGGCCTCAATTCCCTGAATTTCAATTCCTCAAAGATCGAGTCAAGCATATATAAGAAAGTAGATTACCTCAAGAAATTCATTTTTGTTTTCATATTTAGTATATTATTCTTATACTAAAATTCACTTATGAATAATCTTATAAATTTTTAACTTTGTGCCATAAATCATATAACTTAAGTCTATATAGGTATAATTTTCAAATAAAACTCATGAACATGCAAAAGAAATTAATTTATACTTCTCATGAGTGGTTTCAACAAATTAGAAATTTCCTTACTTTAATTCCTCTAAACCCTAATTTCAACAATTATTTAAATTTTAAATCATGAACTATCGCATCGTGATTTTTTGAAAATTTGGTTTAGTCATATCTCAAAATTTACTATATGAAATTCAAATCTTTCCCTTCCATTAACAACTATAATCCAATGGATCCGGATAATTCTTGTTTAAAAGAATTCTAACTTATATTGGGTCATATATACTCAATTGAAGTTCAAATCAAAAAATTACGCACTACACCACTACACGATGAGCTCGTTTTAATTAAATTTAATTAATTCGTTTAACGTTCAAGAATTATAAATTTTAAACCTATTTTCTTACATTTTCAACATAAACTAATTAAACATTCAAATTCAAACTTGGAAATATCGACTAAAGCATGCCCTATCACATTTTAGATAGAAAATTATATCAATTAAATTTTCTCAAAAATATTCTAGCTTACAATTTTTTTTAAAAAAGAAAAGGATGTATATGATGGTCATGAAACAAAAACCTGGGTTATACACCCCCAAATTGGAAATATTAGCACGTCCTCTAATATTCTATAAGCAAATAAATTGAAACTTCAAATTTTTAATTAATCCCTAATATAAAAATTTTGAAATATCAACACATCCTCTAATATTTCAAAAACAACATCTAATCTTGAAAACATGGTAAATGGTAGAAGTTGAACGAGTTATACAGAACTTGAAAATCATAGTTTACAAAATACACAAAAATATCACCAATAAAGATAAGGTCAAACCAGTCAAGATATGACCTCAAAGACTTTTGTTCATCAAGGTTAACAAAATAAACTGGAATATTTGTTAATCACTAATCACGAGAGCCCGAAGATCACGAATCGAAATCTGGAAACAAGAGACATATTGTCTAGCAAAGTATAGCTGATCACTTTTTGAAAGAAGATTCGAGATAATTTTTCAAATGTAAACTCGAATCATCCAAATTCTAGAAATCACCCAAAGAGATCTAGAAGAATATAAAACGGAAAGAAGCTCAAACCATAACAAGTAAGAGCATACAGATCCATGAATCGCAAAGTGATAATAATCAATAAGGAAAGCGTAATTTACATTAAGTCAGTCAATAAGCTAGTTTAGACAAATGTACCATAACCACTGACTTAACTCAAGTATTTACAGACGAATTGTAAAACCAATTATAAATCACGAACAAGCGGACGATTCCATGGATGAACACGCAATAAATGTGTGTTATAAATACACATGGAAACAAACGTGTGTTTTATGAATGGCCACTTATCAAATAAAGAGTTTGGACATCCATAGATAACAGGAACAACCAAAAGAAAGATATGGCTAGTTCAAACTTGAAAATCACCAAATCAATTAGTTTTGAACTTGAAGGAAGGGGTAAGCAATCTTGTTCACCGCAAGGTTACAAATTATCACACGGGACTTTTCGTCTTTCGACAAGGGGTATGATACCGCAAAGAATTTGACTAAGCATTTCGTCCGAAGACAAGGTGGCTTCACACCTCACTAAGCTTTTCGTCTCACCAATGTGGCGGCTTCAAATTGCAACATGTGATCTCTCATCGATATATATAAAAATATATAACACATGAGACATCTTCTTATCAATGTATATAAAAACACACAACACATAAGTATACCGTCGATGCACATAAAGATATACAACAAATGGGCTCGAATGAAAATGATCAACATCGACGTATATAAAGATATACAAGACATGTGATCACTAGGTAGCTAACCTATAACGGTCTGAGACCAAAAAAATTTGTAAATCAAGTCCAACGACCAAAACGACCTGAAGATCAATGCGGTCCAATGACCAAAATGATTTGAAGAGCAATACATTCAATTGAACAAAACAATCTAAAGACCAGTATGGTCCAATGACCAAAATGATCCCAAGCTCGTCAATCAAAAAGAAATAAATCCTTCAAGGTGAGAGCTTGAAAACTCCACAAAGTAGGGGCCTAAACTCCATAAAGTGGAGCCTGAACTCCACAAAGTGTGAGCCTGAGAACTCCACAAAGTGATCATGAACGATCAACAAAATAACCATACATGATTCTGAGATTTCGTCCAAAAATGAAATTGGGTCTCAGTTGATTAAGTCTAGAAATTAACCGATGAAGTAAACACAAGTGTGTCGACCCAACCGTTTTGCCAAGACATTTAATTAAATTGCTTATTCAATTGAAAAGAGAAATTACTTATTTGAAACAAGTAACACTCCAAAGTAATAGAGAATACACAATTGTTACCCAAAGAAAGCTATAGACATCCCGATAGCAAAATATATGAGTAAAAGAAGTTCAAGGTAAGTATGTAAATTTTTTCACAAAACATAGGTTTGGAAAATTGACATATTTGGATAGAGAAAGCACCCTATAGCACCTAAGGATATGGTGACCCCAAGTCCTTTTGACGCAAAGAAAGTGGATGATCACAATTTCAAAAGAACTTGAATGAGATAATCACGGAAATCATCATCATAAAGAATGGAGAGAAAGGTACCTTGATAGGGGTTAGTTTCCTTTCTAAAATAAGATATCTCACACTTCATAGTTAAAATTCTAACCTTGAAAGCTGTAAATGATATATATGGTCACATATATCACATTCTCAAATCATTATCTTATTAAAATCTGTAAGGTTGCAAATTAACAATCAATACTAATGATTTACCTCTCCATTTATTTGTATCGAATTACTAATTCTAAGGTTCAATAGCGATGCAAATCATTAATACTTAATACAAGTGTTGTGTCATAATTGTCTCATTGAAGTGTTCAGAAACTTTAATCGATATCATGGCATCCTCTTAACATACTCAATGGGTAACTAAACACAATAAAACAAATTACGTTCGAATAGGGGTGCAATCATAAATAAATAAGCTACCATTTCATAATGCTTAGCAGAAATAATTTATCCACTTTCACCTCACAAAGCTAATCTCAAACAAATTAATAATTTTACTTGACTAGAATTATTTTATTAAACCGTTTTATAAAATAATTTAGAAATCTTTACAACTAAGTCCCAAAGGTTATTTTAACTCAAAAACTGGAAATAAAATGAATTCGTACTCACGAAAAGGATGGGGCTCTAGGTTTTTCTAGGCCAATAATTTCAATAGATGAAGTCAAATAAATTTGATTAGTCAAACAAAGGATCACGATATAAGTTTGGAGATGATGGGTCCTAAGACTCGAGTTAAATCCTAAACACGATTTCCTAAGAGAGACTTAGGATACTGATCCTCGCTGTAATATCTTATATTGTTCCGAACTTGGCTCTGATACCAAGCTGTGACGCCTCACCTCTATACTCGCGTTAGCCAAAGTCATCACAAGCAACGATCTCAACTAACCTGAAGAATAAGGCTGTTTAGGAGCAACCATTTGTATAATAGCTTTGAACGAGTATTAAACATGTCGGATAATGTGGTCTTGCTTTTTATTAAAGATGAAAAGGTTTGGTAGAGCAATTTATAAAATAACTTCATATAATGAATTAGAATTTGAAACCATTTTCGTAAAAGATTTGGTATCTGCTAATAATATAAAAACCTTTTATAGTTTGAAATGACAAATATCGTAAAATATCGATTGTAGTGACAATCGATCTAAAAATTCACGTTCTAATAACGTAAATCAAATCTCATGAATATCGATTATAAATTTGTTCACCACGAATAAATCAAAAGTCCATAAATCGAACTGCAAAAATCTGTGAATCAGAGAAACTGAAAAGTCACAAAAAAGGCCAAATGGGCCGAAACTCAACCGGGAAAGAGCTTGGAACAACCTAAATTGTTGACCGTGGCCTCCATTACTCAACAACTAAAAACAGATTCAGACGGCTGAATTATTCATTCAGACAGCTGAATCTGCGCAACTTCAACTTTTTGTGCTTGTACAAGATTCGGTCGGTTGAATCCTTTCAATGAGTCGACTGAACTATAATTCAGCCAGCTGAATGGAAAATTCAGCCAGTTGAATTATAACCAAAGCACACCCGAGAGCAACTAATTATTCAGTCGACTGAATTTATCAATTCAGTCGGCTGAATCTGCATAGAAAAGTTGATTTTAATATTTTAAAGGAAACATCATTATCTAACGATTCTGGGTTACTTGGAATGGCTTGCATGCTTATGGAAGTTATTAGAACTTGCTAGCATGCAACAACTTCGCCTAAAACATTCATAACCAATAATCAAATATAATTTAATTTCCAATACATAAAAGCAAGGAAATCAACGATTCTAAGCTATTAACTAAATGCATTCACAACACAAAGAGCTAAGGGCTCACTATCCAAGCATCATGCTTGAGTCACAGATGTGAGTTCGCAAGCACTCACCTTTAATTGTAGGAATCAACTAGGAGATGCAAAACCAAGCTAAGTAGTTCCCTTCTCAAATATAACTCACTAATCTTCAACATATACACAAATACACTATATTTTCTAATAATTAGGTTAGGAAATAACAAGGATTAAAAAAGAAACAAGCCGGAGAAGATGGAGAATGAGCTTACCTAGGCTTCTCCTTGGATTTGCACAAGATTTCATAAAGAATTAGACTCCTAAGATCAAGCTAGAGATTAGGAATTTTAATTTCCCTTTCCTTTCCCCATTTATATTTTCTTTAAGTGTTGGAATGAAGTGAGGACGAGAGGGGGCTGTAGGGTTATAAGGAAGTGGGCAATTTAACCAATCCAAGCCCCAATCAAAGTCCCAAATTTCGCTAACTCTAAATATATCGATGTTTATAGTTTTTATTTTGGTAAACGACATTTTGAACTCAATGGAAGTCGTCTGGAGTCCAAATTCATCCGTATGCAAAAAGTGACTTTTTGAACATACACACGATTATCAATGTTATATTTAAATATATTATCGTGAAATAATGGGTTGTTACACATCTCTATATCATTCAAATCCGCTCTGATTGCGGAAATCCCCAAAACCTCAAACAAATCCTGGTCGGTGAACTCAACGTTGGTCGCTTTCAACTTGGACTGAATCATACTAACGCCCTCATCAAAATTGATAGCCATTTGGGCATCGAAAAGATGGATGCAGCATAGATAGAACTTGCGCATAAAAGTGACGTGGCACAAGATTGGTGCTAGGCCTACATTGACACATAACTCCTCAAGGTGGAAAGAAGCGAAATCAGGAAATTTCACTGGATGCCCTGGTGAAATTCATTATTCATTATTTCCAAGTAGGCGTCTATCTTCCTCGAATTGCAGCCAAGCATGCCATCTCTTGAGGCGTGAGAATGGGGTGTTGCGCAAGATGTCAAAGGCAGAGGAAGCACCATGAAAAATTGGTGAAATCGGAGAAATGCAGATTTGGAGTGTAACACCCTACGTCCATTAAGGTCACTCGCAAAGGGAATGTCTTAACTTCAGTGGAGCATTTTAAGTGAATATAGAACAGAAAATCACAACAAGACAGATATAAAGCAGTACTTGAAAATTAAAACTTTATTTCAATGCAGCGGATAAACCCATATGTTTGATTACATCATCAAAATCATAAACCAAAGTCAAGTACATCATATCCATCTTGATAAAACAAAGTACATAAACTGAAAGACATAATCCCCAACATCAAAATAGCCATAAATAAAGAGAAGCTGAACTTTACTTCAGCGGTCCAAGAAATCTTCTAAAAGCAGTCCAAAATAAAGCTCCACTGGTGCTAGTTCCAACCTGAGCACCTGGGGGGGAGGAAAGAGATGGAAAACGGGGGGTCAGACATAAAGTCTGGCGAGTTCGATAATTCTAACAATACAATTAAAAAAGTAAATAGGCTAAGGCATAAGTTGGAAAATAAGGAAATGATCATGAACCATTGAGTATGCCAGAGTAAACAAGATGAACAACGATATCGTTAAAGCGCACTTAACCCACTAAGATGAGTTTACTAAACTACCCCAACACTATAGGATAATTGCTATACTGCACCGCCACTAGTATACTGCACCACCACTAGTCTTCCTAAGGTTGATCCCGCCTACAGACTTAATAATGATATTGGTAGTTTCGTGCACCCCTAGCTGTCTTCATAGGTGTTGTCTGCCCCTATCTCCACTAGGTGTACCCACTACCCCCAAGCGATCGGCTCCCTAACTCGTAGATACCCGTGCTGGCCCCACAGTGGGGTGTATCACTCCCCAAAGTGGCAACCCGATACCACCAAGAATGCACGGCTTATACCTACACGATGCAACAACGTCTTACCTACCAGCCCGGGTCCACACACGCATATGAACCCGTTGGACTGGCGTTGCCACCGCTAACCCGGTTTGGCCTCTTACAGTCAAGCCCAGTATGCGTGTCCCGTCCTCGACTTGGGTCGAGCCCACAAAGATACGTATGGGTTACTGGTTGAAACGGGCCCCCATTACTTGACACAAGCTATCCACCTAAGCTTGGTCCCCTCTAGTACATCCCACTTAACCCACTTCTTATTCATGTTTCAATTACATGTTTCAATTTTGGTTAAGTGTCTCTAATCGTATTTCCAAATGCCACCCAAAGCACCCACTAGATTCCACATGCCACCCAAGGCACCCACTTAACCCCCTCATGTCCCACTACATGCTTATCTGGTTAAGTGTTTCTTAATTCGTTAAGACCGTAACCTCATAAAGACCTCTCACATTAGACTAACATTTGTGGCAGCTGGATTTGCCGGGCGGGTCCGGGCAGTCTCACACCACAAAAGAGCCTAACCTCGTGTCTTTACAATTGTTACATATTTAGTTTATGCCTAAGACCTCTCACATTAGACTGACATTTGTGGCAGCTGGATTTGCCGGGCAGGTCCGGGCAGTCTTACACCACAAAAGAGTCTAACCTCGTGTCTTAGACAATTAATTACTCCTAATTAATCACCCCCAATTTGAATTACTTTCCCTATTCAAATTATCAATCAATTCCAAATTTAGCGATGTCCATAATTGACTCAATTATGTCCATCCATTTATGGTATGTAAAATCATAACAATTTCACCACAATTTTATTTTATGCCTTTTGAGGCATTTATGCCAATTAAACATTTTTAATATTATCCCCTTTTACCCCACGTAGTACGTTTGTTCGTTTAACGTAAAAATATATGTTAGACTCGAATAGTCTAACTCATAAAATAAAAGAAAACATCACAAATCTAACATAGGGGTGAACTTGCATATGTGAATGATGTTCTACATCTAAAACTTGCATAGGTCAAAATTACAACTTGCATAAATAACATATGTCATGGATCCAAATCTAAAGGTGTGAACTTGATGAGATAATGGCCAAAAACTTGCATAAACATCATATGTCATGGATCCAAATCTAAGGTGTGAACTTGATGAAATAATGGCTACAAACTTGCATAAATAACATATGTCGTAGTTCTATATTTGCATAGGTAATAATCCTAAACTTGCATAACATGATTCATATCCAACTCATAAACTTACATATGTGATTCATACATCGCAACAATGGTGTAGATTTGTAAAGTAGCATATGTCATAGCCTAACTTTCAATTAAATTCTCACATGAACTAGGTGCCATAGCCATGTAAGGTCACATATAATTCTACCCAAACTTGTATATGGTTCATGTTTGAATCAACATCTAAACTTTCCTACATATGATTTATCATATGAATCAATATAACAAACTAGCATAGGAGACATGATGATTCAACTAGACATAAGCCAATCATAGGATTATAACATGGGTGATAGCATTATAACTTTGCATCATAGATGATAGCATCATAACGTAATATCATAGAAATTACAACATAATTCTATTACAACATGAAATCAAAAATTCATATCACATCCAAATTATCCGCATTATAACTCAATCCAATTCATTTATTAATTATTTTGCTAAAACTATCGAACTCACAACTCAAAAGCAGTCTTGAGTTCTGAATTCTGATTTCTGGAGTTGAATTAGCGCTCCTTTGATGAAGATTCGCTGTTAGGGTTGAATAGTTCTAATTTGGTTGTCGTTCTTCCTCTTTAATTTGGTGGCGGCTGCTCTAGGGTTCAAGACAACAGCATGACGGCCATAGTTTTAGTTTTAATTCTGATTTAGGGTTTGAGTCTATGGGTCTTTTTATAGAGTTATGAATTAATTTAAGCCGTCGGACGATCTTAGGGTTAATCAAAACCATTCAATCATGATAGGGTGATGAGTCATCCCTAATGACTCAGCAAGGAGTCAGAAAGGACTCAACAACACGGGTCAGCCTGAACCAGAAAGCTGTGCAGGTTCCTGTCTCGTCCTGGGCGCACTTGGCAGGTGCGCCAGTGTAAATATGTACTGGCGCACTTCCCAAGTGCGCCCGTGCATTTATATATATATATATATATATTTTCTACTCTTGCCACCACCTTTCGTTTGTCCATAACTCCTTCATCTGGTACTCGTTTCCAGCAAACTCGGACTCTATTTCAACCAGAATTCCGAGATGAACACAATGGCGCAACCTAATCCCCATAATTCTCACGTCTGAGATTAATTATTCTTTAATTTAGTTAATTCGATTATTCAAAATCCGGGGTGTTACATGGAGTATAGGAGGTACTGGATCCGTGATGCAGGAATTTCGGTGGGACTTAAAGGAGAAATGTAGGTTGGAGGATCAAGTTTGGAGCTTGGGGAGGTGGTGGAGTTGGGTTTCGACTGTTGGAATTGAGGGAGACGGAGGAAAATGAGATGCTTGACTTGAAATCGACATTATATATATCTTCCCAGGTTCGGATCGCATCCGAATAAGGTAGCGGCCAACCCCTGGGAAGGAGGGCGGTCGATCACCTGCCCCTTTTGGGGAAGGCCCTGAACTAGGACCCAAATAGGACGGTTCAACTTCAAAAAATTTAAATAAAAATATAATAAAATCACATTGCCTTTCTGACACCTTCGAAAATCTCGTGTTAACGTCTACCATCTGTCAAATTGAGAAATATTTTTCCTATTGCTATTCATTCGCCGTAGAACAGTTATGACCATCAAACGAACAAACGAATTCTCGGATTAAAAATTCAGCTAGAAATCCAAAATAAATTAAAATAGATTTTTCTCTTACCTAGTTGATAAACAAATAGAACAATATAAGAAATCAAATACCCTAAATTAAATAGAAAATTTCCTTAGTGTAACCTGAGAGAAACTTTTTTGAGAATTTCTCATAATTCAGTTTTATTTATAAATTGAGGTTCTCATCCCATAAATCTATTATTTTAATTAATTCATATTCCAATTTATATTACTGACTGGAACTATATTTCCATGTTTTGAAATGTGGAGGTTTCTAAATCTCAATTCATTGAACCTAAAATAATCCAAAACATGGGTAGACTAAACATCTCAAAATTTATTTGCTTTCTCAAATCTTTATTTATTGAACCATTTTCTCGAAGTCTATAATTTAAAAGTTTCGAAATCCTTTTTCGTTTTCAAACAGTTTAAAATTTTAAATTTTCCCGGATATAGGACCAAACCCCGCATTAAGAGAGAGATATTAAGTAGCCACTTATAAACTACTGGATAAGTAGACGATTATGTCATTTATGACCTTCCCCCAGTAGACTGCGTGTTACTATCTAACATGCCTTATTAGATAATGTCCTAGTCACTTAGTACTTCCCACAGGACAGGAAAACCTATGGCACCTCCGTAGCGGTCATTTAATACCTTGTCCCCAGGCGGATACCGACTCTAGTCACTTACTACCTAAAGAAAGCGGACCATCGAGGAGATTACCAACCTCGTACCATTTTAGCTATTTATACTTCTCATTTATAGGTAGGTGAGCTATCCGATCACTTAATTCCTTTTTAAGGGTGGACCCAATGATTCTACTCTTAGGGAAAAGGGTGAATCGTATCACTTAATACCCAAGTAGGAAGATCCTACTACATAATAGCTCTAATCCTGAAGTAGGCTACGGTTATGGATTTTTTTCCCCTTTCAGTTTCTTCTTTTGGAAGGGACGCAAGCCGTACAGCCACTTAATACCTCACCCTTGAAGTAAACCCATTTTAGAAAATAATCTTGCTATATAATTAACTATCGTCACGGGCTCCTATGGTTAATGATAACTTACATCAGTTGTACATATATCGAACTGCTGGAAAGTGCAGACTTCTATCGAATAACGAATTGACCTCGCATCATTAACCTATTAAGTCCAATCCTTTAATCTAATCAATGATATAATTCTAGATTTAAATTATAATAAGCTAAGCGTAATTCTCTATAACTTCCTATTCTAGGTCATTTGATTATTATTTCCCCATTTGACTTAGTATTTACTATGGCAAGTAATTCACATTAAGTCCCCATGAATTCCATTTATTATCATAACAGTCGCATGCCATTAATGACCCTAACAGTCATATTTACTAAGGCAATGGAGCTCAATCAATTAAATTTTCTAATTGTCCCGTGCCATTAATGTAACGACCCGGAAATTCTGAATCAATTTAAAATTTTTATTTTGGCAATTTTAGCGAATTTCGATTATTTAAAATGAATTATTTTAAATAATAACGACGAGAAATTTATTTTGAATAGAATTCGAACGTATATATTTATTTGAATCGTCGTTAGAATATAAATATTTTATTTTAATTATAAAAGGAATTAGAAATGGCGCGGTAGTTCGATAATTCGATTTCAAATTTCAAATGAATGTACAGGATTCAAAATAAACCGAATTTTAGTGAAACCAAAAATATTTGAATCTAATTGATAATATCTTTCTAACGAATCCGAAAGATTGAAATTTCATAGCGGGAATCAAAAGTTACGTCCAGTTGAAAATTCAGAATAGTCGCTATGGAATTCTGACCCTTAAAAATGGAAATTTTGCAAACGACCTCGGTTTTCGACGAAACCACTTTTGTTGGATCCGTGATGTAAAATTATTGCTAGGTTTTAAATTTCAAAATTTTTCGAATCAATATGTGAGCGTGGCAAAGGAAAACGCGTTTGACCAGTTTCAGTTGATTTTAATCGACTGGAAAATGGCCATTTTTCAAACGATCTCAGAATTCGATGAAATTAGTTTTGTTAGGACCGTATCATCAATACGAAGCTAGAAATAATTTTTTAGAATTTTTAGAGCTCGTATGTGGCTCCGGTAAATTGAAATGTACGTTTGAATTGAATATATGTAGATTTATACTTTAATTTCAATGAAAACTAGTTGAAACGATAGAATTGGCTTACGATACATATTCCATTGCGTTCGAAATGGGGGTATTCCGCTAGGGGCGACAGTCGTTGGGTCTCGATTGGAGTCCGAACAAAAAGTCAACCCTTGTTGAAAATTAAAATAATATAAAATAATATATATATATATATCCTTAAGACCTAGTTCTCTTTCACCTTTCAAAACCGGGTCAAACCCGCCTCCCTATCCAGAACGACGGCGGAAAAAGGAATGAACTAAAATCCCCAAAAACTTTCGATCCATACAATGGTTTTAAAAAAATTCCAGAAGCAAAATCAAACTACTTTCTTGGCTCTTCAATATGGTATGAGTTTGATCATCTATCTTGGCCTAACTCGCTCGATCTCTCCACTCAAGCACGCTGCGTTCGAACCCAAATCACGGCGGCAGAAGGGCATCGATCTAAGGGCAGTTCAGGGGGGGTGATGCGGTTCTCGGAGGCGCTCTAGGTGGGGCACGTTGATGGCGGTCCGACGCGATGATGGCGGAGTAAGGTGAAGCCCTAGGGTGAGGGCACTGTACAATTTCGGGTTCAAGCAGAAATTGCAAAACAGTGAGCTTCTGTTCTATTTTATTTATTATACTAGTTTAGTTAATTTTTATTTATTTATTTATTTTTACAGAAAAAAATAATAATAACATTGTTTTATATAAAAATCTGATTTTTAATGTGTAGTAGAAATTGTATAAAAAAATTCTAATTTTTAATGTAAGTCAAGATATGATTTTTTATTGAATTGAAGATATGAACATGTGATTTCTTTGGTTAGAATGATATGAATTCTTTGACTTGGAAAAATATGATTTTGATTCATATGAAGATAGGATTTTTCCATAGAATAAAAATATGATTTTTATATTATAGAGATAATAAAAATATGATTTTTATATTATAGAGATAATAAAAATATGATTTTTATTGTGAACAGCGTGAAATGGTTGAGTTGGAATGTCGGGCGAATCTGAACCGTTCAGAATTAAAAGAATGATGGAGTGGAAACCCAATGTGAGAACTTCTCACCTTTAATTTAATTTCTAGTTATATTATATACTAGGATGTAGACGGTGTTTAGTAGCACCCGACACCCGTCGTCCACAGACCATGGACGGCTTGTATGCTTGTTTGTTTGATTTTGATGTGTAGTTGATTGTGTGATGTGATGTGAAAGGAAATAAAATATTTATACAGTTAAAAATATTTTATAGTTAAAAATAGAATTTTTAACATGTATATAAAATTGAAATAAAATATATATAAACAAATCGGATGATTTGTTTATATACACCCATTTGACTGATATTGATTGGGACGATAAATTTTACACATCGCCCAACTGCACAAATAAATTCTGTGTTTGATTGTTTGAAAACCCCACACGGGTATTGGGATGATATATGACATACACTAGTCCCAATGATTAGCTGTATGTCGATCGATTGATTGACAGGTTGTTATAAGCGTTAAATATTTATATTTGGTGCTTATACAGTGTAGAACGCATTCTGGATGATGGTTGATTATTTATCGTTGTTATTTTATATATGTGTTGTAGAAAATCCATATAATTAACATTATATGGTAATTGATTGGGCCTCATTCCAGTTTTGAAATAGAAATATTTGAAAAAGAAATATTTGAAATAGAATATTTGAAAATAGAAATATATGAAGCCGTGTTGATTAGATTGACGCCATTTTGACGTGAACGATATTTATATCGATTTTATTAATTTTCAATGTATATTGAAAGTGATTTCGAAATTTGAATTATATTGAAAGTGATTTCGAAATTTGAATTATATTGAAAGTGATTTCGAATTTTGAATTATATTGAAAGTGATTTCGAAATTTGAATTATATTGAAAGTGATTTCGAAATTTGAATTATATTGAAAGAGATTTCAAAATTTGAATTATATTGAAAATAATCGAAATTTGAATTATACTGAAAATAATCGAAATTCGAATTATATTGAAAAGAATTGAATTCAAATTGAAATTGAAAAGAATTGAATTCAAATTGAAATTGAAAAGAATTGAATTCAAATTGAAATTTAATAGAATTGAATTCAAATTGAAAATGAATAGAATTGAATTCGAATTGGAATTGAATTAATTTGAAATTCAAATTGAATTGAAAACGAACTGAAATTGAATTAAAAATCGATTTGAATTGAAATCAATTTGAAAGGAATTTAAAATGAATTTATAAGTAAAAATTCAACTTTGATTTGAATTTGAAATGAAGTTGAAATCATTTCGAAAACGAATTTAAAATGATTTATAATATACGTTTTAAAAGGAAATCGACGAAATATATATAATATATATATTATATATATAATGGCCTGAATAGAACGCGCCGCGCTGCGGCAGTTCATGAATTTCGACCATTGACTTCGAATGGACATTGCGGGAGATCCGACCGTCAGATTCTCCTAAAACCAGAACCGTTGGGTTCGTATCGAAAAGAGTTTTCTAACGAATATTAGAAATTAGAAATCTAACGGTTGGATTTGGAATTATGTCCAAATCAAATTTGAAAAAGTTCGCTGTAAGTGCAGTTCGATGGCCGTTGATGGAAATCGACTGTACGGGCCTTGATAAAATTATTAAAAATATCAATAATTTGTGTAAAATCATAAGAAATGATTTGGGAAAAATAGAGATGAAAAAAATACATATTTGAAAAGATAAAAATAGATTTTTATCGAAGTGAACTAGTTTTGAACTAGAATAATAATTTATTTATTTTTAAAATAAATAAATTAAATTTGAAAAGGGTTTTGAAAATAACCAGAATTTCCAATAATTGAATTGGAATGGATTTGAATCGAAATTGTCTGTGGAATATTTCGATGTTGGATTTCGTGATGATACAGGTATTATTTAAATCTCTGTTATTTTCTGTGTAATATTTATTTATGCTCTTTATATTCTTGTATACCGATGGAATTGTTGTAATTAACAATGAAATGTTCTTCTGTCTGCGTTCTAATGTGGCTTGTCCTCGACTCAATCCGGGCTTTCCTCACCGGGGGAGTTCAGGTCGTTTCAATTAATTACCCAAATAGTCAACATTTCCTAACAGACAACCTTTTAAATGTCATTTACATCGGTCCCATTTAGATTCTGATCTAATAGTTGTAACTCCCAAACATTACTATATTAATTTAATTCCATTTAATATCAAATGTGATTTGGGTTTAATATCAAATTTCCTAACAGACAACCTTTTAAATGTCATTTACATCGGTCCCATTTAGATTCTGATCTAATAGTTGTAACTCCCAAACATTACTATATTAATTTAATTCCATTCAACATTTCCTAACAGACAACCTTTTAAATGTCATTTACATCGGTCCCATTTAGATTCTGATCTAATAGTTGTAACTCCCAAACATTACTATATTAATTTAATTCCATTTAATATCAAATGTGATTTCGTGATGATACAGGTATTATTATGGGAATTTGAAAGATATATTTATATCGTTATATCCAATACGATATTTGTTGGTCGTAGAATTTGATATTGAATATAAGCCGATATATTTTCTATTCAGAGCCTTGTATTTAATATCAAATGTGATTTGGGTTTGTCGTGAATGGTGTCTTCATTAACACTGTTCTTAAACCCAGTTGAGAAAAAGGTTAAATCTTTTTATTTAGATTTAACGAAGTGTACCAATTATATGATATTTAATTGAAATTGAATTGGTATTGATTTTCGGGTTTATCGTGAACAGTGTTTTAAATAACACTTGTTCTTTAACCCTATAATTAATGGAATGTGATTTTGGGTTGTCGTGAACGGTATCTTCAATAATACTGTTCTTAGACCCAAAGGAGTTAAGAAAATCAGAAACTAACTGGAGATTAGCTAAGCAGAATGGTTTTCTGGATATTGATCTGATGTTGGTTTCGGCCTTCGGGTTTAATATTTGGGGAATTATTCTCTTGTTAATTTACGGTTAGTGACTGATGAATTGGAATGAGGCGTATGTTGTGTTTTTGTAACACGTATTTATTATATATGCGAGTTATTCAGAAAGACCGGGTTTATCCCATTCTGAATAACTGATACGACGACAAGTCGAAGATGAAGACGATGGTCGAAGACCGGAGGTCTTCACGTCGTTTGGGTGATTACTGATGATCTTGATTAGGCTGTACACCCAAGAAGATGGAAACAGTTGGTGATCGTCCAGACGTACATGGAGATCTATGGATATGCGGGGTACTAGGTGCCTTCGGTTTCGTTCAGACCCAGAACGGTCTTGTAAATGGACTGTGTCTGACATTGGATTTTATTATGTGTGATTGATTTCCATTAAATATATATCTGTTTGGCGGCGGAGAATTTATTCTCTTGCTTAACGCCCTTCTCTGAGACGTACGAGCTCAGGGGTTATATATTGATGGATATCAAACGCTTGGAGTGAATTGCCTGTGTGGCATGCCTAAGTGGCAAATGATTAAGGCTTCTGTTGAAAAGCAAAGTCTTGTGGTTGATGATCAAAGCACGGCCTTTGTGGCATAGCTTTGTGTAACGTTTAATTCGCGAGTTTCACACCCGGTATGAACCAAAAACGGGAGAAGGACCTCAGGGAGGGCATGCGTTTCTTTCTAGTTAGAAGTGGCGTCAGTGGTTTTACACGCCCTGACGAGTTTGACTTATGTGGTTGTTGGTTTGCGAGGCGCCTCGGATATATCGGTGACTATGTGAAGCCGATGGAGTCATTCGTTGGCTCATTTACGCCCCATAGGGCGGGGAGACGTATTGTTCAGGCATAATAATCCACTCCGTGTGGACTGGCCCTGACGATCCAAGGGGCAGTTGCGGCTGTTCTTGAGACACGGGCTAGAGCGTCTCGAATCGGTGAGGACGATCCCTAGCCTCGGTTCATACCATAAATGATAACCCAACTTCCAATACGACATTTTGCGGTTTTGATTGTATACCTATATATGGCGACATAGTGGTATGGGACATTCATGCCGCCTATGATTGATATTTATGATTGTATATAAAATCAGGAACTAACTGAAAACGAGCTAAGTTGGGGGGTTTCCTGGGTATTAGTTTGATGTTGGTTTCGGCCTTCGGGGTTAATACTTAGGGAATCATTCCCTTACTAATTTACAGTTGGAGTCTGATTAAAAATTTAAAACATGAAATTTAGCGTATCAAGCATTATTTGGCTATTATAAGGGAAAACCCTATCCCCCGGCTTGTGTTGCATTGTGTGATAGGACCTAGGTCTTATAATAGCTTCATCTTTCTTTATTTAGCATTGCGCTGTTGTTATATGCACTGGTATTCTTGGGAGGAAACCCGTTCCGTGTTATACGGCATGGTCCCTTGATTTACCTAACTTTAAAATAAAGGTTTACAACTGTTTTAGTTCTCACACCAGTCCCATGACTGACCTGGAGTTTATTGTTTTAACCTAAACTCTGGGTGCCCTTATTTTCGACATGGGCAGCTAGTAGTTTTGGTTTTGCAGATTTATATTCACAGGATCCTGGTTTACAGCTGGAACGATATCCGGAAAGCTTTGTATCAGTATATCTCCTTCTAGTTGTGTTTTGTATTATTTTCTACTACGATGTATTTAAATGTAATTTAAATCTCTGTTATTTTCTGTGTAATATTTATTTATGCTCTTTATATTCTTGTATACCGATGGAATTGTTGTAATTAACAATGAAATGTTCTTCTGTCTGCGTTCTAATGTGGCTTGTCCTCGACTCAATCCGGGCTTTCCTCACCGGGGGAGTTCAGGTCGTTTCAATTAATTACCCAAATAGTCAACATTTCCTAACAGACAACCTTTTAAATGTCATTTACATCGGTCCCATTTAGATTCTGATCTAATAGTTGTAACTCCCAAACATTACTATATTAATTTAATTCCATTTAATTCTTATTTGAATATATATAAGTTTATTATTTATTTATTTATTTCCCTAATTGGAGTTACAACTTCTATTCCTAATCATAACTTAAATTGTAACCAATTTAACATTTATTCTATACTCAGTTCATTCTCCAAAAACCTACATGGTCACAATGTTTATTACTTTATGCATGGCCTATTTATCATAGTAATCAACTCCACGTTTATTTCCACAACATTCACAAATATTTATTTTCATTTATTATAGGAAGTATTACCCTGTATTTATTTCCATAAAATGGAAACCTTTTATTACGCTCTGAAATCCCCCGATCTCCGAAGATACGAAAAAGCTCAGATTGTATGAGAACACGACGCATCAAAATGCAGAATGACATAACTTTTCATTGCTATTACGACAATTTGCATCAGAGTACAATAATATCGGAGTACGAATAAATAATACACAGCGGAGAAATACAATATCAGAGAATAAATTACAGAGCAACAGAAATAAAAATGTATAAATACAATGCACAACAGAAATACATCAACTACCACAACTGAAATAAATACACGAATACAAATCTTTCCGAATATAGCTCTAGCTGTAAACCAGGATCCTGTTAAATAGAAATCCGCAAAACCAAAACTACTAGCTGCCCATGCGGAAAATATGGGCGCCCAAAGTTTAGGTGGGAAACAATAAACCTTGAGTCAGTCATGGGACTGGTGTGAGAACTAAAACAGTTATTAAACTTACTTTAAAATAAGGTAATCACGGGACCACGACGTATGTCATGGAACGGGTTCACTCCCATGAATACTCTAAAATAAAACAATTTGTAAACAACGCAATGCTTTTCGAAAAATGAGGCTATTATAAGACTGAGGTCCCACCACACAATTCAACGCAAGCCGGAGGATAGATTTTTACCTTATAATAGCCAAACATGCTTGATACGCTTTAAAAACAAATCATTTGATATTACTATAAGTCATAGTGTCAAAACAACTTCAAATATAAATGTATCAATCATAGATGGCATAGGTACCATATATTATGTCGCCATGTAGGTTTACAACTAAACCCGAAAGTCGCGTATTGGAAATTGGATTCCATCTATGAGTCGAGGCAAGGGATCTTTCTTGCCAGTTTTGAGACATTCTAGCACATGCCTCAGGACTCAGACGTTGGTGAGTCCTTGGATCTTCAAGGACGGCCCTCTCTTACTTTTGAGGATTAGTTATTCCTCAACAATATGTTTCCCGGTCCTATCGGACCTACCACTCGAACCTTTTAGTCAGCTCTATATCCAAGGCGCCTCGCGATCCATCATCCACATAAGTAAAAATTCTGGGCTCCATACATGACACAACTACTAGCTAGAAAGAAACACATGCACTCTCTGCAGTCATTATCCCGTTTTTGACTCATACCGAGTTGCGAGGCTCGCGAATTAACGCTATACACAAAGCTATGCTACTTAAAGTTGTGCTTTGATCATCATCCACAAGGCCCTATTTTTCAACAAAATCCTTGATCATTTACATCTTAGCATGCAACATTGTCAGTCCATACCAGACCATTGATTTCTGTCAATATATAACCTCTAAGCTCGTACGTCTCAGAGAAGGGCGTTAAGCAAGAGAATAAATTCTCTGCCACCGCCACCAAACAGATATATATTTAGCAGAGATCAATGAATATAGCACATAATACAATGTCAGACATAATCCATTCACAAGTTCATTCTGGGTCTGAACGAAATTGGAGGTACCTTATTCCTTGTCCCATATGTCCAATACAGGAGAGAGAGGCCCTCGCATATCCGAACAATCAACAAGTACATCCAGACAACTACCACTATAACCCCTTCAAGGCTGTAACTCCATCCAAGGCATCAGTAGTAATCCATTCGATGTGAAGATTTTCGGTCTTGCGCCATCTTCAGTATCTTCGACTTTTAGTCGTCGTAACAGTTATTTAGAATGGGTTAAACCCGGTCTTTCCGAATAACTTGCGCATCTTATAATCATGTAATATATAAACACATCATAGACCTCATTCCAATCCAGAATATTCTTTTATTCAAATATTGATATCTTTAGGAAAGGTACCCATTAATTTTATCAAAGATTTTTATTCACTTAAACTTCTTGTTTAAATCTTTCTTTGAAAACCATTGCAAAAGATTTTATTATATCTTTTCACAAATTAAACCAAATTAAGGTTTATATTACTAATCGGGATTACCGAGCCTTATTAAAGTAATCATTTATTTCATTTATCCCAATTCCAACCTATTTATCCCATGGAGCAAAACTGGTAGTACTCCATATTTAACACCCATAGTGTTCTCGGTAAGTTTAATTACCAATTTACGTTAAAATCTAATTAAAGAATCTTTAAAACTCCAACTTAGATTTAATCTTCAAAAAATCATTACTTAATGATTATTCAACCTTTGGAAATTAATCTTGTCTTTACTTGGGTTAAAGAACAACTGTCATGTAAAAATACCGTTCACAATAAACCCAAAACCATCTTCCATTTAATACAGAATCTTCATGGAAATCTGAACAATTTATAATCGATATAAGTTTCCGTATCAGACTAATACTATAAATGGAATAGTGGCAAAGCCTTTTGAATTCCATAAATAGTAAATGCCTTCCTTCATGGAAGCTCATCTCGATTATTACTAACTTGAATTCCATTTGATTCCAATTTAATTATATAAACTGGACCACTTTTTAAATCTTAATTAAAAGATTTATACCTTTCATAAATGGGCTTAAGAACGGTATTATTTAAGATACCATTCACAAAAAACCAAGAAATCCCATTCTCTATTTAATTCCATTTTATATGTTGGAAACTTCTGGTTATGTTAAAAAGCATTCGCAAATCCAATTTATTATTTCTAAAAATCACTGGATTGTTATTCTAATTATTGACTAGTTCATTCGGATAAAAATACCTTTTATATTTTTAAATATGGAATATTTCATCTAGAATCTTTCCAAATCATTAATTATGATGTTACATAATTTATTCATATGTTTAATAATTTTATCAAGGCCCTAACAGTCGGTTTCCAATATCGGCCATCGAACTGCATCCATAGCGACCTTTTTCCTAAACTGATTTGGACATATTTTAAAATCCTACCGTTCAAATTGAAATCTCATATATTCATTAGAAAGATCTTTCCGATACGAACCCAATGATTTTGGATTTAGGTGAATCCGACGGGCAGATCTCCCGTTACGTCAATTTCAAGTTAATGGTCGAAATTCACGAACGGTCACTGTGCGATACATTCTATTCAAGCCGTTTATATATATATATATATATATATATATATATATATATAATATATCATCGATTTCCATTCAAAAACGTATTTTATAAAATATTATACTTTTTTTTATAAATGATTTCACTTCCATTACCAATTAAAATTAAAATTAAAATTGAACCTCTTGTATTCTTATTATCTCAAAATGATAATATTTTCAAAATGTTAGTTTTTCGAATTCGGTCTTCTCAGTTTTCATTTAAAAATGAATAGAACCGATATAAAATCCGTTCGAGTTAAAATATCATTTGTATACTTAACTCAGCTTCATATTTTTATATTTTCGTGTCCATCCAAAATCGGACATTAAAATCAACTTCTAATTCTCATTAAATATTACATCATAAAAAATGCACATTTACTCCGGATTGGAATAAAATTTCAACCAATATCCATATAAATAAATAAATATGGATTACATTCATCATTTACATCCAACGATAGTTGCAACCAACTACCAATATCCAAAATGACATCCAATATGCATTTTATTTTCATGTGAGTTCAATCATATAAATCCGTCAATCAACCGATTAACCGAAATTTCACACATGGGAGATGTGTGAGTCAAATATCATCCCAAGACCCATGTGGGGTTTTCAACTAACAACAATTATTTAATGAATCATCACTCGCATGCAATGCACACACCGTAGTCATAAATAAATACTCAATCATCCAATGCCATTTACGACGCCACAAGTGTCCATCCATAGGGTATGAAATGCGAGTGTCACATATTCGTACAACGCTTCTATTGCAAATGATTTGTGAATAGTTCATGTGTTGAACTCTGAAAAGGATATTACATGCAACTAAATTTCTAATGAATTTAGATTTCTCACTTTAAATAATTAAGATAGAAATTCTCACTTTTCTTTAATAACTTCTATTTTCTAAGTGACTTAACTTAACCACAAAACAAATCATTTTAACATTTTGCTAACTCGACTGTTTATCATATGCAATCTATCATGATTATTCTAACTATACCAACACAATTAGAAATGTTCTCACCCAAGCTAAACCAAACGCCACGACACTTCTAATGTAGATTTTCCTGTCGCGCGCTCGCCGTTTGTCGCTCTCCGCACTTGAATTCGCCTTTCTGGCTCTAGAATTTGCATACAATCTCCAATCTTCACCAAACTTGATCACTAGCACGGAAACGCCATACCGGACAACTTTTGCCTAGTGCACTTTCTTCCAAAAATTCAGCAATTCGCCAGAAATCGCAAATCTTTGTTCCAGGTCAGCGATCTTTAAACGTGTTTTCGGAGTAGCTCCGAACTCCAAAATTCGATTTTGATATGTCAAATTTATAGAGAAAAACGAGGTCTACGACTTTCATTTATATGGCCTTGCCTAGATATGCACGGATCGACGGGTATTAAGCAAAAAAGGAAATGGGGTTATTTGCAAAATGGATTTTTATGAAAAAGAGGGATTTTGGAGGAGGTGGGGCCCATGGCCAAGGGGGCCTGACTGGCGGTAGGGTTGTTGTAGGTGGTGGTGGCCATAGGGGCGGTTTTGGGTGATTTTGGGTTAGGGTTCATTAGAGAAAGAGAAGGAGAGGGAGGGGAGGAGAGAGAGAGGAAGAGGAGGAGGAGGAGGAGAAGGAGGAGGGGAGTGGAGGTGGCGGCCGGCGGTGGGTGGTGGCAGCGAGAGGAGGGGCATCAGCAAGGGGAGGGAGAGAAGTCTCCATTTTGTGAGGAAGGAGGAAGAGAAAGGAGGAAAACTAATGAAGAAAGAAAGGAAGAAAAGTGATTATATGCTCGTTTCTCTCTGAATCGCCCGACTGCAAACAATCTTCGTTTGCCATGAAATTCAGATACAAGATAACATACGTCAAGATGAATCCAATGAATCAAGTTTCGTCGAATTCCGAGTTCGACCTTCTGTTTAATTTCTAAAAGATGCTCAAATAAGCTTCAAAAATGCGATTTTAGCGTACCTTTTCTTCTTGTGCACCCAAATGCTAACTTCAAAAATTATGAAATTTTGTATTCTACCATTATTTGATGATACGAATCCGGAAAAAAAGTGAAATCAACTTCTGAGATCGTCATAATAATGTTCCTTTGTAAATTGACTGGTAGTTTTACCCCAAACGGGTTTGCCTCTCACGGCCATATACTAACTCCATTTCGCGTGAAATTTGAAATCTAGTGATGACTTATTATTCCGAATCAAACAAAATTGGTCTCGTCGAATTCTGCGCTCGCTAGCAAAATTTAACTTTTTAAGGGCTATGCAATGAATTTAAAAATCAAATTTTCAAAATTTTCAAATACAAAGCTTATAAATCAATTTAATAATTTTACTGAGTTTGTTTTAAGTCAAATAAAATATAAAAACTAATTTTAAAATTATTCTCAAATTTTATTTAGCAAAAATAACCAATTTATATTCTCATATTCCTTAAAATTGCTTAAATTAAAATTTTAATTTGGTTCTGAAAATACAGTTGTTACACCTTTCAAATTCAAACACATAACATACATTCAATTTAACAATGTATTGTCATTATTTACGTAGGTTTGGATGGATAAGATTATAATAATTATGTATATTTGTATTTTAAGCGCAATGTTATTGTAGTTACTAATTATATTTTATTACACTACAAGGAAGGCTTCATATTGCGATGAGCATGGGCGACGGCTAGCGACGGCTAAGAAGGCGGCCGTCGCTAACCGTCGCACGGTCTGCAGATAACAACTGCCCAGACCTTTCTTCCCCAAATCATTTCAGTTGATAAAAAACAAAATCCTACCATCCCCCCTCCCCCGCTGCAATTTCGATTTCACCCACCCAAAATCTGTTCCAATCATCTCTATTTGCTCCGGTATGTCTTCTAATCCCTGTTATATGTTTAATTAGGGTTTATTTGCATGTTAATATGGGTTTGTTAATTGAATGTTTATGGGTATGAAATTGGTTGTCTTGTGAGATGCATATGATATATGTTGATTTGGTTATAGAATGATTTGGGAATAAGTGTAACTGAGTAGGAGGTTGAAATCGTTGATTATCACATATGTACTTAATTTAGGAGAATGAAAACGATGATTATCATATATGTAATTGGGCTTACGTTGATTGTGTTGTAGGATTATTTGAGAAAAAAATGAAGTAAACGTGGTTGTTTACCTATAGTAAAATCATTATAATTATTGAAACGGTGTAATGATGTTCATCTTGCATGCACTGTTAATTATGTCACCATCTGATGCGAGAATAGTCGGTCCAAACAAATTTAAAGAATGCATTTGCAATATACAAAAAATAAATTTGTTGCTATAATATTTAATAAAAAATGTTATTTTACAAATTTATTGCTATAATACTTATACTTTAAACTTAAACTAACTAAAAGTAACTAAAACTAATTTATACGTCATAATTTTCATTGTCATGTTATTTTACAAATTGAAAGTACTGAAAAATATTATGTAGACGCTATGTACTTAACGCGCGCGCATAGGTGGAAAAAGGCACACAGCGCAACTAAGGAGATTTTTTGAAGTTTTAGGCGCACCAATTAGTGAAGCACAAAAAAGCCCAAAGCGCAAAAAGCGCGCAATTTTCATTTGAAGTATTTTTTTGGGTTTAAACTTAGGTTGAATATTTTTTTGACTACTTATGTGAACCCCTTAGATAAATTTGGCCCCATCAGACAAGTGTTGTATATGATCGTTATATGGATATTCGTTTTTACAAAAAACGGAAATCAATATTCATCTAATACAATATTTATTGGATTTGTCCTAGTATTGGACAAGTTACAAATATAATAACGTAAGCATATTTTATAAATCGTTTTAGTTTAAATGGTTAACAAAGTTCCGATGGCACTTCCTTTTTGTTCCCTGTATACATGCATTTGTGTATGATACAAGGACCAAAGGGAAGTGCTACCGAAATTTTGTTGAACCGTTTAACTTGAAATGATTTATAAAATATGATTATGTTATTATATGTGTAATGGGAAGTAGGTAGACCGGTCATTAAAATAAAAAAGAAATAAACAAAAAACCGAAAAATTAATAGTTATAAATGAAATTTTACAAGATTTCAATTAATATAAAGTGTTTGATTGAATTTTCTAACAAATTGGTTGCAATCAGGAAAGTGTTCGATTATTTTCGTGTTCGCAGTTGGATGTATCAACCCCGAACTGGTAAGAAAGGGTCAGTAAATGAACATTTTTGTAATGGAGTTCAAGAATTTATTAGATTCGCTAAATCTAATAATCGGAGTAACGTAGACATTCATTGTCCGTGTAGTAAGTGCAGACATCTGAAGCATTGGAAACCAAATGTAGTAGAAGTACATCTGTATAAATTTGGTTTTGTATCAAATTATTACTTATGGGATCATCATGGAGAAATTGTTCAACCTACGTCTAACCTGTAGTGGTAGAGGACGATAGTACAATGATAAACGATAATACAATGACGAATCCAATTGGAAATATGGTGAAAGATGCAGCACGATCAATGTTTCCTAATATTGAGCAAGGCGACGTTGAGAATGGAAATGTTGAAGAACCAACGACGGAAGCGATTTTTTATATGATTTATTGAATTTTGCTAAGACGCCGTTGTGCGAAGGGTGTACAAGCGGAACCGAATTGTCTGTAACCGCCGAATTCATCACTATGAAATCAAAATTCAATCTTACAGAAGCTGCATTTACAGCAATTGTACAAACTGCAAAACAACATATGCCGTCCAATAATTTGATGTGCGATAGTCATTATAAAGTAAAAAAACTTATGTCTACTTTTGGACTACCGTATCATAAGATAGATACATATGTTAAAAGTTGCATGTTGTACTGGGAAGAAGACGCTCACCATAGAAAATGCAAATTTTGCAACGAAGATAGATATAAACCAAGGAGAAAGAAAGGAAAAGAAGTTCCATATAAAAGAATCTATTTTCTACCCATAACTCCCAGACTTCGATGACTATATGCATCTTCTGCTACAGCGTGTCATGTGCGATGCAATAGCGTGAGAACACCAGAAGAAGGAACTATGATACATTCGTCTGATGGTGAAGCATGGAGACACTTTGATAGGACTTATCCTGAATTTGCTGTAGAGAGTCGTAATGTTAGGCTCGGTTTATGCATGGATGGATTTTCGCCATTTTCTCAGTTTGGTAGTAAATATTCATCATGGCCTATCATTGTTACTCCTTATAACTTACCTCCATGGATGTGTATGAAAAATCCATATATGTTTCTAACGGTTGTCGTCCCCGGTCCCGATGATCCGACATAAGGAATTAATGTTTATCTATAACCGTTGATTGAAGAGTTGAAAACACTATGGCACGAAGGAGTCGAAACATACGACATTTCGAGAAATAGAAATTTTTGTATGTTTGCTTATGTTTTTTGGACTATTAGTGATTTTCCCGCGTATGGCATGCTTTCAGGTTGGAGCATAGCTGGACGTTTAACTTGTCCTCATTGTATGGAGGAGAAACGAGCATAACACATACATGCAGTATCTACGAATCACAACATCCATCTGGTGATCTCAGTAAAGAATTTGCTAGATGGTTTTCAGATAATGTTCATGATCCAAAAAACTGTGTTGTTAATGAAGGATTATGACATCTTGCTAACGAACCAAAAAGAAATGTCAAAACTTATCCAATATACTTTATCAATGGATTTAAATTCAACACCAATGATTACAGAGCTGAAAAATTAACGTATAACAGCGGTGTATTTGTGACACCCCACATCCGTTAATGTCACTCACAAAGGGAATGCATTAAGTTTCGTGAAGCGTTATAGGTAAACAGATACATAATATTACAAGACAGATATAATTAAGATAGCAGCGGAAATTCAAATTTTTATTTCAAACACAAATCATACATCGTGGTCCAAAATACCATAAGTCACAAAAACCATTACAACAATATAACTTCTTTCTTTTACCATCAGAGTACATAAATACTTAAAAGAAAACATAATTCCCAAAATAAAAGAGACAAAGCCATAGTAGAGACAAGGACTTGAGCCATACTTCGAAAGCAGCTCTACCAAGATGATATCTGAGTCTTGACTAAGCCTGAGTGTTTCCTCCCTGAGAACCTGGGGGGAAAACGGAAGAAAGAAGAGGAAGCAAAAGGGTCATACATAAAGTCTGGCGAGTCTAGTTACTTTTAGCAAGTAAATAAATAAAAGTAGCTTGATAGGCATATAAAGTGAATAAGAG
This sequence comes from Allium sativum, assembly GCA_030737875.1. Taxonomy (NCBI): domain Eukaryota; kingdom Viridiplantae; phylum Streptophyta; class Magnoliopsida; order Asparagales; family Amaryllidaceae; genus Allium; species Allium sativum. Next base: position 67,612,839 of record CM060916.1, on the reverse strand, counting down.
AGATTACTACATAAATGGCAGGTGTGACAAGGTAGACAGGATAAGGCGTATACGCTTCCCTAATGATTACTCTGCACTATTACTAGTATAACCAGAATGAGATGATCCCTTCCACTATAAGGTGGTAGACTTAGGCATATGTCCAAGTGTACCCTAACTACTACCCTAATTGACTGACTCCCTACTCCGTAGATACTCTGTGCCGGCCCCACAGTAGGATGCATCACGTACTAAAGTGGCAACCCCTTGCTGATATGCACATCCCCATATCTACAGGTGTCATGGTCGTCTTATCCCCTTCTGCCCGGCTTATGCACGCACATGGCCGGTCGGTTTGCGCCGCCCACACCGTCCTCCTTGTTTGGATCTCTTACAATCAGTCTAGTAAGCGTGCCCCTTCTCTGACCTAGTACAGAGTACATGTTTTGATACTTACTCCGGGTTACTGGATGAAACGGATCCCACACAATATGATACAAGCTCTCCCCTTTGTCTTGTATCCCCCATTAGGTTTTCTTTGGCTATGTATACCACTGGGTGTCTTTAATTACATAACCCTATCATTTCTACAAGTTATGTTTACCCTAAAAGGTGTCTGTAATTACATAACTTAATTATTCCAACCGATCATGTTTACCAGTAGGTGTCTTTAATTACATAACCTTATCGGGTTAATTTTGTTGGCCTATAAGTAAATATTACCCACCCCCTCTAGATTTGCTTAACCCATCCACTATCCAATCAATTTTACTTAACCCATCCACTATCCAATCAATTTTACTTAACCCTAACTTTAGTTCACAGTCATACAACCCTATGGATTAGATTAGGTTAAGTAGTCCAATTTATTTCCATGTCCATTTACGGCTTATAATGGGCTAGACCTCCCACATTAGGCCTACAACTTGTGGATGTTGGATATGCCGGTCGGATCCGGGCAGTCTTATTCCACAAGTTGGGCTTAACCTCTTGTCATAGCCCAATTCGTATTTGCGCACTTAGACCTCTCACATTAGGTTCAACATTAACGGCTGCTCGACAAGCCGGTCGGGTCCGGGAGACTTCCACCACTAATGCAACCTAACCTCATGTCATAAGCGCCATTACAATTTCTAATTGTAATCCTAGGCATTCATTATTAATTAATAGATTAATTAAACCAATGCCTTTATAGGTGTTAATGCCCATTTTACCCAATAATTCGAATTATATATCCAATGATGTTTATATTCAAATTATGCCAATATTAACCTTTTTCCCTCATTCCTTAACTAGCGCACTCACAAAATTGGCGGCATGCTTAGGCTAGATAATAGCCTAGTCATAAATGATAAAAGGGAAAAATAATAGGAATATAACCAAAGTGATTGTTTTAACATAACTCGGCATAAACATAAACTTGCATGGTGATAAGGTGGACATATAGGCATGAATCTGAGGAACTTGTAGCAATTACTAGTTCTAACATAACTATGATGTCATAGCAAGCATAATAAGATCTAAACTAACCATTTAGATGTCCAACTATTCAGATCAAACATAATAGGCACAAGATGATAAACTAGATCTGATTAACTAATTAAATGTCCACATAATTCAGATCCAATGGTTAAAACTAGATCTAACACAAATAAGGTCAAGATCCTCATTATAGAAATTCATAATAGATCCAACAAGATAGGGATTTAGATCAATAGTTAAAAAATAGATCTAACACAAATAAGGTCAAGATCCATATCATAGAGTGCCACAAAGGTTACAATAGATCCAACAAAATAGAGATTTAGATCCAAGTTATACCCAAATTAGGATGCCATATGTTCGCAATTTACAATAAATCCAATATGATATAAGCACATGAACAAATCCAAATTATTGTCATATCACGTTTACTTTTATACATTTAAATCTAAAAGCAACTAGGAACTCATAGAGTTTGGATAAGAAGATAGAACTAGAAAAGATTTGATCTTGAATCTCCAATTGATTTGCTTTGGTTGAAGAAGATAACGGATTCAGATCAGTTCAGACACCGGTAAAGTTTGGCCACCATGAATTCTCAATGAAGAAAACAAGAGAAATGACAATGTATATATAGCTGCCAGACCCTTTGAAACCGACTGCCACATCAGCCCTAGGGGTGTCAACACCCCTTAAGGGGGTTGACCCCGATGTCGACACCCCTCTAGGGGGGTCGACCCCCTAGAACGGGAAAACTGCTGCCAATTTTTCTTTTTCAAATTTGAACGGTCTTGGATAAAATTCTGACTCATCCCTGAATCATGTGTATATATATAATTCTTCTGCGCATATACAAACTTAAAACCCTCATAACTTATTCGTACAGTGTCCGTTTTACGCAAACCAAATGTCTATCTTGACCAGAATTTTGAGGCGGACACAATCGCGCAGTCCGTTTTCCTTAATTATGAATATTATATTAATTATAATTTAATTTATCCCCTTTTAGTATCATTAAAAATATGGGGTGTTACATTCTCCCCTACTCAAAGGTTTCCGTCCCCGAAATCTCTAAGTTGAGAAGAATGCATATCCTACCATCCATCATCCATCTACTCGTCCATCAATCACTGGTATCCATTGGCCTTAAAGACTTCTAATGCTTATATGAATATACGCAAGGGTGTGTATATAAGCCCCAACACTAGTGTGGAAATCAGGTGGTCTACTAATTCAGTTGACCTCCTTAATGCAATGTATGTTAGTGCCATGAATCCAATATGTATGAAAATAATCCTATTATAACATGTGAGTTCTATATGTGTGCACAATCATTCATCCAAATGCAACATCCATATGGTAATACATCCATTTCCATCCATAAAAGAAAAGAAAATGCACACAAATCCCTATGCAGTATGAGAGTGATTGAGCCAATCTAGTGCCTAATGTGTCTGTATATGCATCCACAGGCAGCCAATAGAAAACACTTGCATCCATCAAACATAACATGTCTCAAACACATGTTTACATCCATAGGATTCCTATCTAAAGGTCGAGAATACTATGGATAAGATATATTCAAATAATTGAAACAAGCACAGATAAAACTTCGGCAAAAGGAGTTAAGGACATACCCTTGAAAAGAAAAGGGTATGAAACACGAATCTTGGCTTCGGTCTCCTAAGTCGCATCCTCTGGATTATCTCCCCATTGAACCTTTAGCAACTTGATCTCTTTATTGCGTAGCCTCTTAACTTTTGATCCTAGAATACGGGAAGAAACTTGCCTGACTGTCATCTCTCGTTCCACTTCTACCTCTTCCAATACACTCGGCAAAACAACTTCTGCGGTGTCATGCAGACACTTCCGCAGATGAGAAATGTGGAAAACATCATGAATACTGGATAGATTTTCTGGGAGCTTTATTCTATAGGCCATTTGGCCAATCCTCTCGGTTATGAGAAATGGTCCCACAAACCTAGGTGCCAACTTCCCTACTGATCCAAAGCGAACCACATTCCTCAGAGGCGATACTTTAATAAAAAAACCAAGTCTCCCACTTCAAATTCGATGTCAGTGCTCCTCTTGTTTGCATAGGATTTATGCCTATCTTGAGCTGTCTTCATCCGCCGTCGAATAAGGTCAATCTTTTCGGACGTTTCCCTAACCATATCTGGTCCAAGTAATAATCTTTCTATAGATTCCCACCAACAAGTTGGTGATCTACAGGGTCGTCCATACAATGCTTCGAAGGGTGCCATGCTGATGTTTGATTGATAGTTGTTGTTATAGGCAAACTCTACTAAAGGAAGGTGCTCTTCCCAAGTACCTCCGAAGTCTAGGATACACAGCCTCAAAATATCCTCTAGAATTCTATTCATCCTCTCAATCTGCCCATCGGTCTGAGGATGATAAGTGGTGCTCAAACACAACTGTGTACCTACGCTTCTTGTAAGCTCCTCCAAAATTCACTGGTAAAGATGGGGTCATGATCGCTTACGATGCTGGAAGGTACTCCATGAAGACGAACTATCCCATGAACATAAATTACTTCCAACCATGATGTCGTCCTCTTGCTCTTTACTGGAATAAAGTGAGCGCTCTTAGTGAGTCTATCTACCATAACACAGATACTGGTGTTGCCTTTCTTTGATCTAGGCAAACCATCTATGAAATCCATAGAGACGCTCTCCCATTTCCACTGAAGAACCTCCAAAGGATGAAGTAAACCATCGGGCTTTTTTGCTCAGCTTTAACTTGTTGGCAAACTAGACATTGGGAAACAAATTCGGCCACATCTTCCTTCATCCCAGCCCAAAAGAAAACCCTTTTCATATCTTTGTACATCTTATCACCGCCTGGAAGAATAGTCATCTTACAATGGTGGGCTTCTTCTAGGACTGCCTTTATCAAGCTTCCAGTTTGAGGAACACACAGCCTTCCATCTCGTCGCAACCACCCATTTTCATGTATGGCATATCTACCTAGATGACTAGAAGTCTCCCCTTTTCTGAGCTTTTCCATGATGTCTAAAATCTGTGGGTCACCTTGTTGCGAAGCTCCTATTTGATCCATAAGAGTTGCCCGTATCTCCAAGGATGCAAACAAATCAGCCAAAATCTCGATTGAGGGTCTAAAATCAAAAGTTGATAGGAACTCCAAACTCTTCCTCTCCACAAACAGAGGACTCAAGGCCATCCTCTGCCTACTTAGTGCGTCTGCCATCACATTACCCTTGCCGGGGGTATAAGCAATCTCAAAATCATAAGAAGCTAGAAACTCCATCCACCGTTGTTGCCTTAAATTGCGATCCTTTGACGAGAACAAATACTTGAGAGATTTATGATCAGTGTATAACTCGAACTTCTCTCCAAGAGAATAATGGCGCCACGTCTTAAGCGCGAATACTATGGCAGCTAGCTCTAGATCATGAGTGGGGTAGTTCTTCTCATGAACTCTCAACTATCGACCCCCATAACACACTACCTTTCCCTCTTGAATTAGAACCGCACCAAGCCTTATACCACATGCATCAGTGTAAACCGTAAACACTTTGTTCCCATCGGGCAAAGTCAAGACTGGGGCTGTTGTCAGATCCCTCTTTAAACGTTGGAAAGCAATATCACAGTCTATATCCCATGAAAATGCCAAGTTCTTCTTCGTTAGCCCGGGGAGTGGGGCTGATATCTTTGCGAAGTCCATAATGAACTTCCTATAATAACCTGCCAACCTAAGAAAGCTTCTCACCTCGGTTGCATTTTTAGGAATCTTCCAATCTTGCACTGCAACTGCCTTCTCGGGATCTACAGCTATCCCTTCTTTGGAGACCACATGCCCAAAGAATCTCAACTCTTTTCTCCAAAAATGGCATTTTGAGAATTTCGCCTTAAGCTGATGCGCACAGAGAGTTTACAGGACTTCTCTCAAATGCTGGGCATGCTCTTCTTCTCTCTTGGAGAAGATCAAAATTTCATCAACAAAGACTACGACAAATTTATTTAGGTACTCCCGAAACACCCTACTCATCAGATCAACAAAATAGGCGGGTGCATTTGTCAGCCCAAAAGGCATAACTAGCCACTCAAAGAAACCATCTGAAGTCCTAAAAGCAGTTTTATCTATGTTATCCTCAGCCACCCTCAACTGATGAAACCCTACGGCCAAGTCTAACTGGGAAAATACCGAGGCACCAACAAGATGATCAAATAAATCATCAATCCTCGGAAGCGGGTGCCTATTCTTCTTGGTGAGTTTATTCAACTCTTTACAGTCAACACACAAACGAAGCGAACCATCCGCCTTAGTTGCGAATACAATTAGAGCACTCCATTCAGATATACTTCGTCTGATAAATCCTTTCTCAAGTAGCTCCCCTACTTGCTTACTCAGCTCCCTTCTTTCCCTTGGAGACATCTGGCGCACTGGTAATACAACTGGCTTTGCATTGTCCACCAGATATATACAAAAGTCGATCTCGCGCCTCGGAGGTAAACCATGTACCTCATCACAAATATCAGAATAATCTCCGACTACTGCAACAGATTGCAGATCATCGATAGATGCATCAAGAGACTCTAGGAAACTAAGCATAACCGATCCTTGTGGGTCACAAGGAATCTCGAGGGTCCTCCCATGACAAGTCAGAAGCCTAACGACCCTCCTCTCGCAATCCAGAACGACACCATACGTGGTAAGCCAATCCATTCCTAGAATCAACCCATAACCTATAAACCCGAGCACATACGCGTCGCATTCAAACTCGACGCCTAACACAGATATTTTCAAACCTCGACAAATCATAGATAAATGAGCCGAACCACCAATGGGGTTTGAAACAACTACGGGATCAACTACCATACTAGTAATTAGTGCAGAGATTCAACCACAGAACTAGATATAAATGAATGTGAAGCGCCAGAATCAAAAAGTGTACTAATTAGATGATTTGTAAGAGAAATTAAACCTTCCACACAAAAAAAATCTACCTCTATCAGGAGCACTGATCACGAGAGCATGCACCTGCCCTCCAAAAGTTCCTGCCCTTTGACCTTGTCCCTGCGATCCCTATTTCTTCGGGCACTCCCTAGCAAAGTGTCTGACCTCTCCACAGTGGTAGCAAGAGTTCTTCCTTCGTTTACAGTCTTTGACCAAGTGACCCTCTTTCCCACAATTATGACATTTTCTCTTATCCTTGCCCTTGTTATTCGTTCCACCTTTATTTAGTTGTTGTTGGCCCTTTTTGGGCAACACCTTCTTATTTTGCATTGTTTACTTAGCCTTTACTTCCTTCTTTTCTCCCTTGTCTTCCTCATGCATTAGGGCCATATCGACAAGCTTTTCAAAATTGGCTCCCACTGGAATATGGGACATGGCTAACCCAAGAAGGGGTACATTTAGCCCTTTAGCAAACTGCAACGCCTTCTTGTGCGGAGTATCCACCAATTCTAACCCAAACCTTGCTAGTTGGTTGAATTTGTTCACATATTCTTTCACCATCAAGTTCCCTTGTCAGAGTGCCAAGAACCTCTCCATCTGCATGCTTCTATCGTCCTAGGAAAGAAATTTCATTTCAAATCTTTGTCTAAAATCTTCCCAAGTTTCCACCGGACGTCCAACCTGGGTAACTTCCCACCAAAATGAGGCTTCGTCTTTCAGTAGCCAAGTGGCTAACTGAACCTTCCTTCTATCCTCTACTTCAAAGATTACGAACAAGTCCTCGGTTTCCTTAATCCAATTCCGCGCTTCTACGAATGTTTCGTTCCCATGGAATGGCTTCCCTCCCATAGCATGGAAGTCTTTGCAGATCATAGCGAAATTATCTTCTCTTATAGGGGGAGGAGGAGGAGTGACTGGTGCAGCTGAGGGAGGAACGTTTCCTTGGCCCTTGGCAGGTGCAGTGGCCTCCAGATACCTACGGAACCATCCGGGTATTGTAACGCCCTCCGGGATGTTAGGAATGCTTGGTTCCCCAAACATGCTGAAAAGAAAAAGGGAAAAGATTTAGACAAAGGACCAAAGGATATTACGTATGGCTTCTTCGGAATGTCTTTCAAAACAGACTTTTCTTTTTGAAAATGCTTTCTTTTGAAACCTTTTTGAAAATAATTTTTCAAAAACTTTATCCAATCTGGTAACCTTCAGCTCTGGTAACAAGTGTGACACCCCACGTCCGTTAATGTCACTCACAAAGGGAATGTTTTGTGAAGCGCTATAGGTAAACAAACACATAATAGTACAAGACAAATATAATTAAGGTAGCAGCGGAAATTCAAATTTTTATTTCAAACACAAATCATATAGCGTGGTCCAAAATACCATAAGTCACAAAAACCATTAAAACAATATAACATCTGTCTTTCACCCTCAGAGTACATAAATACTTAAAAGAAAACATAATTCCCCAAATAAAAGAGACAAAGCCATAGTAGAGATAAGAATTTGAGCCATACTTCGAAAGCAGCTCTAGCAAGATGATATCTGAGTCCTGACTAAGCCTGAGTGTTTCCTCCCTGAGAACCTGGGGGAAACGGAAGAAAGAAGAGGAAACAAAAGGGTCAGACATAAAGTCTGGTGAGTCTAGTTACTTTTAGCAAGTAAATAAATAAAAGTAGCATGATAGGAATATAAAGTGGATAAGAGAGATCACTACATAAATGGCACATGTGACAAGGTAGACAGGATAAGGCGTATACGCTTCCCTAATGATTACTCTGCACTATTACTATTATAACCAGAATGAGATGATCCCTTCCACTATAAGGTGGTAGACATAGGCATACGTCCAAATGTACCCTAACTACTACCATAATCAATCGTCCCCCTACTCCGTAGATATCTGTGCTGGCCTCACAGTAAGATGTATCATGTCCTAAAGTGGCAACCCCTCGCTGATCTGCACATCCCTATATCTACAGTGTCACGGTCGTCTTATCCCCTTATGCCCGACTCATGCATGCATATGGCTCGGTCAGTTTGCGCCGCCCAAACCGTTCTCCATGTTTGGATCCCTTACAACCGGTCCAGTAAGCGTGCCCCTTCTCCGACCTAGTACGGAGTACATGTTTTGATACCTACTCTGGTTTACTGGATGAAACAGATCCCACACAATATGATACAAGCTCTCCCCTTTGTCTTGTATCCCCCACTAGGTTTTCTTTGGCTATGTATACCACTAGGTGTCTTTAATTACATAAACCTATCATTTCTACAAGTTATGTTTACCCAAAAAGGTGTCTTTAATTACATAACTTTATTATTCCAACCGGTCATGTATACCACTAGGTGTCTTTAATTACATAACCTTATCGGGTTAAGTTTGTGGGCCTGTATGTAAATATTACCCACCCCCTCCAGATTTTCTTAACCCATCCACTATCCAATAAAATTTACTTAACCCTAACTTTAGTTCACAAACATACAATCCCTATGGATTAGATTAGGTTAAGTAGTCCAATTTATTTCCATGTCCATTTATGGTTTATAATGGGCTAGACCTTCCATATTAGGCCTACAACTTGTGGATGTTGGATATGTCGGTCTGGCCCGAGCTGTCTTATTCCACAAGTTGGGACTAACCTCGTGTCATAGCCCGATTCATATTTGCGCACTTAGACATCTCACATTAGGTTCAACATTAGTGGCTGCTGGACGTGTCGGTCGGGTCTGGGCAGACTTCCACCGCTAATGCAACCTAACCTCGTATCATAAGCGCCATTACAATTTCTAATTGTAATCCTAGGCATTCATTATTAATTAATCAATAATTAAACCTATGCCTTAATAGGAGTTAATGCCCATTTTACCCAATAATTTAAATTTTATGTCCAATGATGTTTATATTCAAATTATGCCAATATTAACCTTTTTCCCCCGTTTCTTAACTAGCGCACTCACAAAATTGGCGGCATGCCTAGGCTAGATAACAGCCTCGTCATAAACGATAAAAGGGGAAAATAACAAGAATATAACAAAGTGATTGTTTTAACATAACTTGGCATAAACATAAACTAGCATGGTGATAAGGTGGATATATGAGCATGAATCTGATGAACTTGTAGCAATTACTAGTTCTAACATAACTATGATGTCATAGCGAGCATAATAAGATCCAAATTAACCAGTTAGATGTCCAACTATTCTAATCTAACATAATAGGCACTAGATGATAAACTAGATATGATTAACTAATTAAATGTCCACATAATTCAGATCTAATGGTTAAAACTAGATCTAACACAAATAAGGTCAAGATCCTCATTATAGAATGTCATAATAGATCCAATAAGATAAGGATTAAGATCAATAGTTAAAAAAATAGATCTAACAAAAATAAGGTCAAGATCCATATCATAGAGTGCTACAAAGGTTACAATAGTTCCAACAAGATCGAGATTTAGATCCAAGTTGTACACAATTTAGGATGCCATATGTTTGCAATTTACAATGGATCCAATATGATATAAGAACATGAACAAATCAAAACTATTGTCATATCACATTTACTTTTATACATTTAAATCTAAAAGCAACTAGGAAATCACAGAGTTTGGATAAGAAGATAGAACTAGAAAAGATTGGATCTTGAATCTCCAATTGATTCGCTTTAGTTGAAGAAGATAACGAATTCAGATCAGTTCAGATACCGGCAGAGTTTGGCCACCATGAATTCTCAATGAAGAAAATAAGAGAAATGACTCCGTATATATAGCTGCCACACCCTCTGAAACTGACTGCCATGTCAGCCCTAGGGGTGTCGACAACCCTATGGGTGGTTGACCCTGGTGTCGACACCCCTTAAGAGGGGTTGACCACGGTGTCGACACCCCTCTAGGGGGGTCAACCCCCTAGAGAGGGAAAACTTCCACCACTTTTTATTTTTCAAATTCAAACTGTTTTGGATAAAATTCTGACTCATCCCTGACTCATGTGTATATATATAATTCTTCTACGCGTATACAAACTTAAAACCCTCATAACTTCTTCATACGGTGTCCGTTTTACGCAAATCAAATGTCTATCTTGACCAGAATTTCGAGACGGACGCAATGGCGTAGTCCGTTTTCCTTAAATTCTAAATATTAAATTAATTATAATTTATCCCCTTTTAGTATCGTTAAAAATACGGGGTGTTACAGTATTTGTCAAAGGTAGTGATGATGCAGAGGAGCATATAAAAGATTTTTACGGCATATTAATGCAAGTTGTAGAGTTAACATATTATGTTCACCCCGTAGAGAAAATTTATCTGTTCAAGTGCAACTAGTTTAGCAATGTTCCTGATTTTGGAATCAGCGTGCACAAAGATTATAAGCTAATCAAAATAAGGCATACGTCGCATTACTATAAGTATGATCCTTTTGTGTTAGCTAAGCAAGCATTACTAGTCTATTTTTCTCTGTATCCATCCTTAAAAAAAGGATAAAGCAGATTGGTGGGTTGTTTTTAAAACAAAGGTAGGATTTACATTTGATGGAAATAATATTCCAGACGAAGCAATGTATCAAGCGGATCCTGAGCCAAATACTGAAATAATAATAGCTGATGACATTGATGTAGGGTCGTTGAATGATGAAGCGAATGTATTAGTAGATGCATTTGTAAGTACTGAAGAAAACGACATAGAGTATGAGACCGAGTTTGTATCCGAAGATGATGAAGACTGAGGTTTTGTACTTGTGTTATGTACTATTATGAGCTATATACTATGTTATGTATTATTCTGAGTTATGTAATAATAATGATGTTGATTGTTCTTAGCTATGAATTTACTTATGTTCGTTACTATTCTGATTTATGTAATGTAATGTTGACTATGTATGTTATTCAGTATTGTTCTTCTCATTTACGATTTATGTTATGATAATGATGAGTGTTGTTAATAATTCAAGTTATTTTGTATGCACATTATATGATTGTAACAGATATGTCAGATGATAGACGATGACGATCGAGGACATCTCAGCCTACTCCTTTGCCATCTGCTGGACCAGGAGCAGGTCCAAGCAGCTTAATGCCAGATTTGCGCCGAGTTGCGGAGATTATTCCGAAGAGTGGAGGGTAAATGTAAAATTTATTTCAATTTAGTTTATTTAAAATATGTGAAATATTTATATCAACTTCTACACAGGGGATTCGAGATTGAGCCAGCACAGTTCATTTTAGATGTATCGAGGCAGTCTTACATAAGCAGAATGTCGGGGGCTTGACCACATTGGGATAGTATTCCACCTCATATTATGAATGTCATTCTAGCCGATTTATTGGTAAGTATTTTTTTAATACTAATATTGAAATTTAATATACTATAAATAATTAAAAATAAATGAAATATGCAGGTTGTTGTACGCATTGAGGATCAGGACATGCCCACTTTTCTGACTCATTGGAATATGAAGATGCGCAAAAATTATCGAGAGATGGTTTCAAGGGCGAAGACATCTAAAAAAGCCTCCATTTATGAGTGATGACATTTGGGCAGATTTTCAAAAGTATTGGGAGACAGAAGAAGATAAAGTAAGATATAATGATAAATATTCACAATTATAATATTGATTACATTATTTACATCATTGTGTATCAAATTTAACAGAAAGTAGCAGCTAGAAATAAAGCAAATAGAGAAAAGAATCCTGCTCTACATCGCGGTGGCTCAAAATCATTCCAACAACATAGAAGGGATTTGGTATAAATTTTAAATATTTGTAGTATATGTTCACGTAAAAGTTTAGTGTATATACTTCATTCTTATTTTTAATAAATATTTACTCAGACTGTAAAGTACGAAAGAGACCCTTCGCTGGCAGATGTACTCAGACACACACATGTAGTGGAGCATACTGATGAAGAAGGAAATGTTACGTATGATTGGGCAGATCCGAAGAGTGCGCGTATAATGGTAAATATGATTATCTGTACAACTTAAAATGTTTTATATTCGTTCATATCACAGTGTATAAGTAAATTTTATAGAATTTGTGTTAAAATTGTATTGCTATTGTAGGGGAAGTATGATGCAGAGGCTGCTAGAGTGATATAGGCTACTGGACAGGAGCTTGCGGTTGCAGAGTCTGATCGTATATGACATTCTATCACAGATCCTCTTACTCGAGGAAGGCGATATGGTTTCGGCAATCAGGAGGTAATATTTTTTTTAGACATAAATTACGGTTTTAAAATATGAGAAATAATCTTATGCTATGTAATATTAAGTTTTGTTTACATTTGGACCACAGTAAACTCATTTCCCATTTATTTATATCTTTTGTCCAACGTACGATGATTTATAAGTATCATAATAAAAGATGTACGATATATATGTGTGTATGATGTTATATCTGACAATTCTACTTAACAAATTTTATTGCTAACTATATACATGTTTAACACAAACTATATACATGTTTAACTATGTACATGTTTAAATAACTTTAATGTGAACTTACATATTTCGTAGGATGTTCAGCGTGGTTATAGGAGGTCGATGGAGGAGCTGACTATTGCTCGGATGCAGGAGCAAATGAATGAGATGATGGACTGGCGAAAAACCCAGATGCAACAGGAAATAGATGAGCGCATTGCAGCTTACTTTCAGGAGCATGGGTTTAGGCCTGGGGAGGGAGGAGATTCTACTGCATATCGAGGTGAAGAAGAAGAAGACGATGACGACGACGACGAGGAAGATGAGGAAGATTAGTGTAGGTGCTCGTTTCTTCGTTTATGCTCGGGTATGTACATATACTTGGTTTGTTATATGTTAGATGCACGTACGATGGTATTTGAATATGGTTTGATGTGTTTTGATATGTACGATGATATGTGACGATGGTATGATGTGTTTTGATATGTATGACGGTACTTCACGATGGTATGATGTATTTTGATATGTATGGTGTTTATAATTTTGTTTTTTTAATTGATGAATTGGTTGTTGATGAGTATTGGTGAATTGAATTGATTTTTGATGAGTATTGGTGAATTGATAGTGAATTGATGAGGTGAGATGATAGTGATGATTGTGGTGTGGTTTGATGGAAAGGAACTGCTGTGCAGTATAAAATTTCTGCTTCATAATTGCGACGGCCTATTGCTTATTATATAGCGATGGCTAGCGACGGCCTAAAACGTCATTTTATAACGGATTTGCGACGGTTTACAACGGCTTCCCGGTAAAATAAACTACTTGCCACGTAAGGTGACATGTCACAACTAACCGTTGCTAAATGAGCGACGGTGCCGTCGCTTAGCCCGTTGCTATTTCTGTTGATGACTTAAATAGCGACGACCGCCGATGGCTTATGGCTGTCGCAAAGCACTGTGTTCTTTGTAGTGTTACCATTATTATTCTTTTATGTTCCAATCTAAACTAACGACTAGAATAACACTTTTGTATTTAATCTTGTTTAAGATTGAAAATCTTATGAAAAGATTATTTACTATAATTATTGTAATTTTTTCCCTAAACTATTTAAAAGGGGAAAATTAGCATATTTCAAATCACAAGGAAATAAGTTAATATTTTATTAAGAATAGATGTTGCGAACTACACGCAAAATTACGTTAATTTGCACATCTTTTTTTTTGTATTCCTTGTAGATTTTAAATAATGCCTTATTGTATAAGAGAGCAAAAAGGATGATTTACAATAACCAAATAAAAATCCTCAAACAAAATCAAACACAAACAGATTTGTATTTTTAAGATCAATACAACACAAATCCTATATTTACACCCCAAATCCTACAAATATGGAATAACAACACTACATATCTAAAAATATTTTTGGGACAGATTTCCAGATTCAGGGTGTTTACAATGACCACAAACAATCCAAGATAAATTGTAGGCAATACAAGAAAAATAAACTAAGAGGCCTACAAATGCATGTTCAAATTTCATACATATTATTTACATATTATTTCAGATTTGACAATAATAAAACAAATATGATAAATTATATGCATATAAATCCAGATTTAACACAAATGAATTATATAAGATATCATAAACAATGAATACATTTCCCACTCACTTGAAAGCTATCCAAATCTGAACACAGCTTTTAAGCTTACAATTTCCGAACCTCACGGGTCAATAATTTGTATACAGAGCGGATATACATATAATTATATAGATTTGTTGATCTAAGAGGGAAAATTAGAAAAGAAGAAGGAAATTTAAGCGAAAAGAGTTACCTATTCAAAGAACCGACTCTTTTTCATAAATCTATATCTAATCTCTCAAATTCTTGTTAATTAGATATGTATATGTTTATATTTTGAATTTTAGAAGAGGCCGGAGGATTGGAATTGATAAAACTTTGTTGTTGCTTTTGGAAAATATGAGAAAAGAGTGGGGGTCCAGCCCCTTTATTGATAGGTATGTAAATGACTCTAGAAACGCTAGATTTTATTTCAGGAAAATCCGTCCATCAATATAAGATTTTATATAATATAGAACCTTAGCCATTACTATCGAAATCGACTAGGGGTCGAACTAGCGGTTGACAGCCCGATCGACTGCCTAGGTCGACCTGGCAGTGATAAGGGACAGGGATATTTATTACCATTTATATTGTATTCTATTTTATTTATTTTCCGTCCATTTTTGTATTTCATCCGTAACTTTTTCATACGGACTCCGTTCACGAAGTTCCAAAAAAAAGTTGACCAGAATTCCATCACAAATGGAACAGTGCAAGTTTCTCGATCAAATTCCAACGTTTACAAAAATTCTATTTTTGGAATATAACAAAATGGCTAAATTAATTATTGCCAAAATTCTGAGTTGTTATAGTCGGGCTGTCCAGGCAGACTTAGACTACATGTAGGGATTAACCTCGCGTCCACATGTCATTTATAATTACCAACGGCCATTAACGCAAACGCAATACCTGAATTTTCCTAACGGGGACATTTAATATTCTTTCCTATTTTAACACAATGAATACACATTTAAGATATGTGAAATGCGATATTTAATAAGTATAAATATATAAAGGCATAAATTAGTGGTGCACGTAAATGAAAGCATACTAAGAGCTGAAATGTCAATCTTCTCTCTAATTAAAGGTATACAATCGAAATTCACAATATGGCACGTAAATCTTCATTTCAGAATGGAAGCATGAATAGAGAAATAAACTTAACATACTAAATGATAAACTTGTAACATAGGCTTATAAGATTATCTCAATATACAAAAGGAGACAAGGTGAATAAACAATATTATAAGTATATTCTTTCTAGTATTGTCTTACTTCCACTTTGTGTGATTTGTAAAAAAGCAAGGACTTTGGTCGCATGTATTTCATTATGCTTAAGCCTAATATTTTGTATGGAAACAGAAATTTAAACATACATATGTTACAGTACCCAAATCCACATTTTTTGTTAATTTAAGATTAACTACAAAAGGAAAGAAAGTTAAACAGACTAAATAATGAATTAACACACACACCCAAAAACCAATAAAAATTCTTCTTTATTTACATCAATAATAAAAAACTCAAACAAATAACTAGATTGACCATTCTCGTAATGTTAGCGATTTAGACGATTTTCACACACACACACACACAAATATATATATATATATATATATATATATATATAACCCCAAATCCCTATAGTCATAATCAATCCAAATTCAAACTAACAATTATAGAGAAATAGGTAAGCGTAAAAAAATTCTCACTAACGGTATAGACAGAAGAAGAAAACTATAAATAAATCTAAATATGGATTGTAGCCTCGTACAAACTTTCCATAGTTCTTTCTCATATAAAATTATACATATACAAGAATCATTATAGAACACTATACACATATAAAATCCAGATCCAATAATTCTAGAAAGAAGTACGTTAGAATAAAGGGAGAAGAAGAACTAACCTGATCTATACTAGATCTAAAATAAAGATAGAGAAGAGAAAGAATGGGGAAAGAGACTAGAGAATATGTAAGATTTAGAGAGGGGGCTAAGGTTATATTTATAGGTGCTATAAGGTGTGAGAAATGTCAAATATAAATTATTAAATATGAACAGTCCAAGTCACTTATAAATTAGAAAATCTAAACATAAATCTAGTTGCCACCCACATCTCCAGGCTTCGGGTGGTCGGCGCCCTCCTTAGGTTGGCGGTCAACCTGTCGGTCGATTCCCTTTAAAGGTAGGCGGTCGACCCCCTTCTGGGAATGACTTGGTGAATTTAATTCACATCACGTTAATTTTATTATTAATTACTAATTGATATCATTGATCAGTTTCCGTTTCTTATAAACATTGTCCCTTATTACATGTACATATACACAAAATGCGGATTTTTTTGTTAATGGTATTTATTTTATTCCATGTTTAAGTTTATAATTATAAATTCAAATCAGTATATATATTATTTTATTGTTCAAACTTATTATATACACATCTATCACATACGAACTCAATTTCAGTAAATAAAATATAAAAACGAACGGACTAGAATTTCGCCACGGATACAATGGTAATATTTCTTGATGTAACTCCCAAATATTAAATATTCATACTTTAACTTACCATTATTTTATTAATTATTATTAATTATTTTTAATTTAAATACTTATGTCTGTTAGGGTATAATTTACAGGGTTTTACGCACTAGTTGTACCTAAAACACTCATGAACTAATCACAAACTAATGTTATGGACTTGATGAAAAAGGTCTTGTCCTAATTTGTCCATGTTTAGAAGTTTTAGCCATTTGGATGCTTGATTCCAATTAATTAATAATTAAACCTCAAGGCGTTTGAAAATATGAATTGTCACATTTATTTGATGTTTGAGCCCCCTTTTTTGGTTTTTTGGTGGTTCTCCATTTCTTTAGTGAGAAAAATATTTTGTATCTATATTAGACTGCCTTCATATTCCATATCAATAACTAATCTGCTCAAAATATATTGAAGATAAAGGAAGGTGTTTTTTCAATTTATAATACAAATCAAGTCAATGCTCCGGAAGAAGTTTGGCAACACTTCTATACGGTAATATACATTATGAAAAGTATACAATTAAATTAAAATTTATAATACTTGTATATATT
Source organism: Allium sativum (assembly GCA_030737875.1). NCBI lineage: Eukaryota > Viridiplantae > Streptophyta > Magnoliopsida > Asparagales > Amaryllidaceae > Allium > Allium sativum. The sequence goes on along the minus strand of CM060916.1, from coordinate 67,595,303 downwards.
GTAATTAAATAATATATAATAGATGACTTTTGCAATTATAGAAAAACAAGACAGAGTACAAGAAATTTAGGAAGGAAAGATGTGAGCATTATGCAATTCTTGGGGAGATATTTGGTGGGACTACCGCCACAGGTGGATTGAGAAATGCTTTTACTCAACAACCTCCTACTTCAGATGAAGAACGCCAATTAGAAGAAAATTTCTTATCCAAAGGAGTTGATGTGCATGTGGAGACTGAAGATGATGATGGAGTAAGCTTCCGTATGAGTGATGATACGAGTATGAATGAATATCGTCATAAGAAATTGAAAAGTAACAAGACAGATAAACTTGAAGCTTGTATGGAAAAGTGGACTAGCATACAAAGTGAAGAAGCTGAGTTGAAAAATGCATGCTTGAAAGAAAAGCTTGCAAGCCTTCAGAGAAATTCGTTTACTTCGAAGGGCAGTGCCACTGATTTGGGCCCTTACTCACACATGGCTTATTCAGATATATTGAATAGCATGACCGAGGTGACCAACGAAGTTTATATCAAAGCAATAAATGCTTTTAAGGATCCGGCTTTTCGAGTGACATTTGTGAAGATAGCGGAGCATAGGCGCTTACCTATTTTAGAGCTTCTTTGATTCACATAATGTTTATCTGAATTATGTGTTAGGAGCTTAGCTAAATTTAAATCATGTTATTGTTGTATTTTGCTCTATTGTTCTTTTGTGTTAGGAGCTTAACTAATTCTAAACTATGGTTCATTGTTATGTTATTATGCTTGTTTGTACGTTGTTACGTTGTATTGTGCACTGTTGTTTGCAATTTAACTCTGGCATTTTCTGGTTTTGATTTCTGTTGTTATGTCCTGTTTGATTTTGGCATTTTCAGGAAAGTAAAAAAGGCATGTGATTATGTATTCATATTTTTGTTTAGTGTGTACATGAACTGTTAATTTAAGTTTCATGTAATAAAGATATGAAAAGGTATAGAATTTTTTTGATGTATGATTATGATATTTTATTGGATGGCAAGCTTGTATTGACTTGAAACATTCTTCAGTCAAGTTGCGTCATTACTTTAAATTTTGTAAAGGAGAATCTGGTTACCCTGTTGACAAATTCACATATTAGAATAAGTAACATGGATTATAATCTTAAACTTAAAACTTGGCCATAATTTTTTTCCTTATATGCACTTAATATTTTACGCTTCCAAAATTCTACTATGAAAGTGATATACTAGCGACCATTTTGTTCCCATGGTTACAAAATCGAACTGCTACCATTTCATTCCCATGGTTACAAATTTTATATTACATATAATATGCATTTGTTTGACATTTTGCTTTGTTAACTTTATATTAGGTACTGTAGTTACCATAACATGGATGAAGAGAGCATAGTGAATTCTACCAAGTAAGTTTATAATTTAAAACTTGTCAAATTTTTTGGTCAATCTTTTGAAAATTTATTATAAATGCAAAAGTCCATTAAATGATGAATTCATGTTAAGCATTTTTCCAGTGATATGCCTGTTGAGTTTGGTGAAATTTCAAACATCTCAAATGATGGTTCAAGCGATGATGATTCCATAACAATGGATGACATTACATCAGATTACAGTGAAGATATAATGATGTTTAATTTTTTTATTTGCTAACCGAAGAAGTGTTGTTAGTAGAAGGCCTTGTAGGACATCATCTCTTACCGGAAAACGATTTATGTTTGAGATTTTAAATGGGAATCCACCGGTCTGTCATGAAATGTTTCGCATGCAAAAACATGTGTTTATGAAATTTTGTGATGCTTTGAAAGACAAGGGACTGCTGAAAGATGGTAAAAAAGTCGATGTTGAGGAGGGTGTTACTATGTTTTTGATGATTGTAGGATACACAACGCGCTACAGAGTGGTTGGTGATCGTTTTCAGCATTCCAACCATACAATCTCAAAATGGCTTCATAAAGTTTTGCGAACTGTTTTCTCGTTAAGCATGGAGGTTATTCAACCAAAAAATCAGGATACTATCCATGAACGTCTTTTCCAAAAGTATCCTCATTTCAAGGTGATACAATCAAATACTTATGATATTTATCTAGTTAGAAATAGAATAATAATAATATTGTCATTTAATATCATACAACATAATTGTATAGGAGCAATAGATGGAACATATGTTTCAACGCGGGCTCCTTCTTTAGAGAAAACATCCTTCCGTGGTAGGAATAATGTCGTGACACAAAATGTGATGGTTGCATGTGACTTCGATATGAGATTTATATTTGTATATGCTGGATGGAAAGGTGCAGCTAATGATTCTCGAGTATTTATCGATGCAGTTTCAAAACCAAGCAACAAATTTCCAATGCCACGATGATGTACTTTTAATTAGTTTTATTTGTGATAGATAACAACTAATTTACCAATATTTATAGCTAACTTATTCAGAAGCACAATTCTATCATATGATGGTTTTTATAATTTATTTGTAGAACAATTCTATCTTGTTGATTCCGGATATCCAAACATACCTGGATTTCTTTCTCCTTATCGTGGACAAATATATCATTTACGTGACTATAACAGATAAGGAAGACTAAGTGGAAAGGAAGACTTGTTTAACCAAAGACATTCATCATGTTGGAACATTATCGAGCATTGTATTGGAGTTTTAAAAGCAAGATTTCCTATTTTAAAGTTGATGACAAATTTCCCGCTTTCTAGATAAAGACAAATTCCAATTGTATGTTGCACAATACACAACTTTATTCGGGAAGAGCACACGATGGATACTGTATTTACTGAATATTCATCCAAAAACATGATATTTCAACCCACATTGGAGTCAAGTCATGAACAAGAAGGTGTGCAGTTTAATATTAGTCAATCGGCTCAAATGGGATATGTTGGAAATCAAATAGTCACACAGATGTGGAACGAGTATGTAACAACTCGTCATTTATAGTTCAGGTACATTTTTATTTCGATTTCAATTTAATAATTCATTCCATCTTTATTTCAGTAACATATTTGAGTAGTTCAATTACCCTTATTTTATTTACTTTTATGTTGTGATTCAGTAGATGTCTTACATTTGTACTATCATTTGCAGATGTAACCAGGGTCGGTTCTAGACTTTGGGTTGCCCTAGGCAAACTCAAATTTTGTTGCCTTCTACACTCAAAAAATAAAGCACACCAAGCAAAAAGTGGTTTACAAAAAAAAAACAAAGAAAAACTGAATACCATATGTTATATGTTAAGAAAGACATACCAGACCATAAAATATATTGTTTTCTACTCTATATGCGTTGCATTATCATGACTAAAGACCGTGTATTAACATAGAAGCAGATCCACCACTAATGCAACATACGACGCCTTCTTTGGGATTTGATGGCATTTTTTTGCTATAAAAGAAATCTGCAACTATTAAATCCACAAGTGTCACAGACGCTAAGATTCCAACTCATAAATATTCACAACTGATAAGAATATTAACCATTATATTTAACAAGTTTAGAATCCACAAGTGATATGAAATCTACAGCTATTAATCCTCAAGTATTAACCATAAAATTAAAAAAAAAAAAGGATAGACAATGGTTGCAATTTAACAAGTTAAGAATTTAAATGCTTTTAACATACTAATTGTCATCCATCTAACAAGTTTAGTTTTAACCTATATAAATAAAATTATAAGATTTATTTCATTTTGATGCACATAATAAAAATATTAAACATTGAATTTAGCCCCAAAATGCTTCAGCCAATTGCACATTAAACATTGAATTTAGTGTTTCATGCTTTTTTGTCATTTTTGAGTTAAGAGAAAATAAAAACTTATACTACCTGCAGTGCAGTCAGCAGGAGGTAACGTTTAAATTTTAATTACTGTGGCCAATGGTTCAACAAATCAACATTAAAGCATTTGTCTTTTTCAACAGTTGACTCAATTCAGCAATTACCAATGACTACATTACAAATTAGAATAATCGAGCTATCGAACAACTAAAAAGCAAATTAACCAAATTAATTGAAAAATGCAGTAGTAAATACCTATTTGTTGAAGTCTAGAAATTTCCAACCTTGCCAAAGTGAACCAGAGGGAAGAAATCGAGAAGCAGAAGGAAAGAGTTGCTTGGTAATTGGAGCTGCTGCCGTGCTGCACCTGGCCCACTGCTAGGGGAGATATCACCTCGCCATTTGCTGCCGCTAAAGCTTGAAGGAGACACGATTTCAGAAATTAGAATAGGGTTTTTTTTCTTCTTCTGCTCGTTGCCCCTAAGAACCGGGTTGACCTATTCCTTCGCCTATTGGGGCTTGCCCAGTAACCGGCCCTGGTTGTAACTTGGAATGTAACAACCCTGAATTTTGGGGTAAATTTAAAAATTTATTTTAAGTTATTTTAATGAGTTTTTGATATTTAAAATAATTTATTTTAAATAATCACGATTAAAGTTTATTTTATATGAAGTTATGCTAAAAAAAATTATGTTTTAAAATAAAAGTTAGTCTTTATTTAAATGTAAGAATATAAAAATGATTTACAATAAAAAGTTATTCTTTTTAATGTGAATGAACATATTTTGTTTAGCGCTAAAAGTTATTCTTTTTAATGTGAATGAACATATTTTGTTTAGCGCTAAAAGTTATTCTTTTTAATGAAAATGAACATATTTTGTTTAATGCTAAAAGTCTAACTTTTTAATGCTATGTAGAAACATGAAATGTTTTACAACAAAAAAAAAATTATTCTTTTTAACGTCACGTAGGAACTTTAATGACATTTATTAATTTATTAATTGAAAATAATGTAGAGGTTATATATTGGTAGGAACCGATGGTACGGTATGGATTGACAATGTGGCATACTAAGATGCAAATGATCAAGGCTTTTTTTGAAAAGCAGGCCTTGTGGTTGATGATGAAAGCACGGCCTGTTTAGGCGTATCTTTGTGTATAACGTAGCTTCGCGAGCCTCACACCCCGGTTGGAGTCTAAAACGGAAGAAGGGAACGCAGGGAGAGCAGCACGTTTCTTTCTAGCTAGAAGTGGTGTTTGGGTTTTACACGGCTCGACATTTTACTTATGTGGATGATGGAATGAGGCGTCTCGGATGATAGGTCCTATAGGACTGGGAAACGTGTGTTCAAGAATTGCCAATCCGCGAAATCGTATGTGCGGACCGGCCCTGCAGGATCCAAGGGTTCACTGCGGGGAATCCTGAGACATTAGCTAGAGTGTCTCGAATCGGTAAGGAGCTCCTCCCTAGCCTTGACTCAAGATGGAAACCCAATTTCCAATACGACACTATGCCGTTTTGATTGTAGAACTAGTATGGCGACATAGTAAGATGGGGTACTATGTCGTCTATGATTGATACATTATGATTGAAATGTTTTTGAAACATATATACACTAATAATAATATCAAATCCGTTTTATCGTATCAAGCATCTTTTGACCATTATAAGGTAAAACCCTATCCTCCGGTTTGCGTTGCATTGTGTGATGGGACTTGGGTCTTATAATGGTTTCATTTTTCTAAAAAGCATTGCGTTGTTTAACAATTTACTTTATTTTATGCACTGGCAATCCAATGGAGTAAACCCGTTCCGCGTTAGCGGTGTGGTCCGGTGATTAGCCCTATTATTAGATTAGTTAAGTTAGAATTCTCACACCAGTCCCATGACTGACTCGTAGTTTGTTTCACTTTACAAACTCGGGTGCTCTCTTTTCCACACGGGCAGTCGAGTAGCTTTTTGTAGATATTTATTTCTTGAGCAGGATTCTAGATCGAAGCCTAAAGCTGTGTCCAGAGCATAGAAAGTCTTCCGTTGTGTATTGTATTAATTTACTGTAATTTATCTTCCGCTGTAATTTTATTCGATGTACTCTGATATTCTGTACTCTGATGTAACATTATTATAATGTTTTATAAAAGTCTGCTGTTGTTGTTCTGATGATGTTGTATTCCCAGAGTTAACGTGTTCGGGTTCTGAACGGTCTTAGTCGATTTTGCGATCGATTGGGTCCGGGCAAAAACCCCAGCCGTTACAGTTGGTATCAGAGCTCTGGTTAGCTCAAATCTTTGGGGTACAACTCGTTAAAACTGAACAAAAGACTCATCAGAGATTGGAGTAGTAATATCCAATAAGAATACTCATTAGAGATATTATCAGTAGTATCCTAGAATGAGAAAACTCATTAGAGATGGGGTTAGTAATGCCCTAGAATGAGTTGAGAGTGCCCAATTTATAATTAACGTATTTTTGATTATATATAATCCGATCTTTGGAAATTTGATTTTGAATATATATAAAAGTTATATATTTTAAAAGTTAATCAACTAATTGATTGATGGTTGTGTAGTGTAATTATTAGTTCAACTAATAAAATTATAGAAATGAATAAAAGAATGAAAGATGAATTAATTAATTAAATAACTTTTAGCTTCGTTCCTTTTCGAAGATGAAAAGTTTTTAAGTGGGGGAGACTGTAACAACCCTGAATTTTGGGGTAAATTTAAAAATTTATTTTAAGTTATTTTAATGAGTTATTGATATTTAAAATAATTTATTTTAAATAATCACAATTAAAGTTTATTTTATATGAAGTTATGCTAAAAAAAATTATGTTTTAAAATAAAAGTTAGTCTTTATTTAAATGTAAGAATATTAAAATGATTTACATTAATAAGTTACTCTTTTTAATGTGAATGAACATATTTTGTTTAGCGCTAAAAGTTATTCTTTTTAATGTGAATGAACATATTTTGTTTAGCGCTAAAAGTTATTCTTTTTAATGAAAATGAACATATTTTGTTTAATGCTAAAAGTCTAACTTTTTAATGTCATGTAGAAACATGAAATGTTTTACAACAAAATTTTTTTTAATTCTTTTTAACGTCACGTAGGAACTTTAATGACGTTTATTGATTGAAATAATGTAGAGGTTATATATTGGTAGGAATCGATGGTACGGTATGGATTGACAATGTGGCATGCTAAGATGCAAATGATCAAGGCTTTTGTTGAAAAGCAGGCCTTGTGGTTGATGATCAAAGCACGACCTGTTTAGGCGTAGCTTTGTGTATAACGTAGCTTCGCGAGCCTCACACCCCGGTTGGAGTCTAAAACGGGAGAAGGGAACGCAGGGAGAGCAGCACGTTTCTTTCTAGCTAGAAGCGGTGTTTGGGTTTTACACGGCCCGACATTTTACTTATGTGGATGATGGAATGAGGCGCCTCGGATGATAGGTCCTATAGGACCGGGAAACGTGTGTTCAGGAATTGCCAATCCACGAAATCGTATGTGCGGACCGGCCCTGTAGGATCCAAGGGTTCACTGCGAGGAATCCTGAGACATTAGCTAGAGTGTCTCGAATCGGTAAGGAGCTCCTCCCAAGCCTTGACTCATGATGGAAACCCAATTTCCAATACGACACTATGCGGTTTTGATTGTAGAACTAATATGGCGACATAGTAAGATGGGGTACTATGCCGTCTATGATTGATACATTATGATTGAAATGTTTTTGAAATATATATACACTAATAATAATATCAAATCCGTTTTATCGTATCAAGCATCTTTTGACCATTATAAGGTAAAACCCTATCCTTCGGTTTGCGTTGCATTGTGTGATGGGACTTGGGTCTTATAATGGTTTCATTTTTCTAAAAAGCATTGCGTTGTTTAACGATTTACTTTATTTTATGCACTGGCAATCCAATGGAGTAAACCCGTTCCGCGTTAGCGGCGTGGTCCGGTGATTAGCCCTATTATTAGATTAGTTAAGTTAGAATTCTCACACCAGTCCCATGACTGACTCGTAGTTTGTTTCACTTTGCAAACTCGGGTGCCCTCTTTTCCACACGGGCAGTCGAGTAGCTTTTTGCAGATATTTATTTCTTGAGCAGGATTCTGGATCGAAGCCTAAAGCTGTGTCCAGAGCATAGAAAGTCTTCCGCTGTGTATTGTATTAATTTACTGTAATTTATCTTCCGCTGTAATTTTATTCGATGTATTCTGATATTCTGTACTCTGATGTAACATTATTATAATGTTTTATAAAAGTCTGTTGTTGTTGTTCTGATGATGTTGTATTCCCAGAGTTAAGTGTTCGGGTTCTGAACGGTCTTAGTCGATTTTGCGATCGATTGGGTCCGGGCAAAAACCCCAGCCGTTACATGGAAGACATCAGAAGCACGTTGCTTACAAAATTTATGGCTTATATAAATATCATATTGTTATGATAGATGCTTGAGTTGTTCTCTTTCAACTTTCTCTTTATCTAGCTTACCTCTTATATTATATATTTAAAACCGTGTTATGAACTTTTTTATTGTAATTTTATTCATGTACAATTCGGCCTTATGTAGTTTAAAATATTGTATTCTCTTTAATGTTCAATCATTATGTTTAGAATTCAGCTTATTATCTTTCATATATTATAGTTTTTAATTAGCGGTTTGATATATTTACAGTTGTTTTTATTCAACTTCTTTATGTTTGAATTCTTCATTTTGTTTTTTGTTGGATTTACAACATGTAATATATTCATGCAAATATGAAAAATGAATAGTATATATTATTGCGGGCGACTATTTGAATAGTATATGTTTGAATTGCCAAAATGAAAACTCAAATTTTCAAAATTTGAAAACTATATTTCAAACCAAACTCATTTTTCAATTTTTAGTTTTGAAAACTTGTTTTCGAAAAAAGGATAACCAAACGCATTTTAAGAAATAGTGAAACATTCAAAATGAAAATTTGAAAACAACCATGAAAACTCAAAATTGAAACCAAACGCACCCTAATCTGCTCAAAATATATTGAAGATAAAGGAAGGTGTTTTTTCCTGCAATAGTTTCACAAATTTTTAAGATGCTCATCTTATCGTGATTCCAATTTTCCTGAGAATTTTTGTGGAGTTCTATTTTTTGTATGAAGCACACATGTGGTTACCTTTCTATTTATATGTTAATACATCCCTGAATAGCTTTATATTAGTCTGTTTGTAGATGCAAAGCATTAATATACTCAAAAGGGTTTTGAACAGAGAACGTACTAGCAAAGGAGAATGATCACTAGTTGGATGGTTTTATTAATACCCCTAGCTACTTTGTTGAATTTATTAAAAATTCAAAATTACCCGGGAGTCCTATCTACATTACAATTAAGGCTGAATTTAAGACCCCCTCAATGAACAAAATTTGTTCAATTTGTAATCCAGGAAGTAAAACTTTGAACCCACAACATATGCAACTAGAATTCACCTACGAAAATTTGATAAATGCTGGAAGGGTATCATTTTTTGATAATGATACATTGGTATACTGAACACCTAGGAGAATTTGGAGCGCTTACAATACTGTAACTAAAGACCTTATCTATATAAACATTTAGATGGAGTTTGGTTTATTTTTTTGTTTTATATTTTGATCTTTCAACATTAGCTACAAAAATAGATAGAGTAAATGAACAACGGAGGAGATGGACAGGACGACGGAAGAATGAATTGTGTCTCATTCATCCATTATTTCGTAAAACGTCGAAAATAAGAAAAAATTGTTTTTCGATTCGTATGCTAAATTCATTTTCTAAAACGGTCATTTTCCACGTTTTATATATGTTATTTGTAATTTTGTTATGGTAAAAATGAAAAACTAAAAAAGATGAACCGAACACACCTTTATGTTTAGTTCAGTTTATCATTTTCAACTTTGGATTTCGCACATAAAAAAATGTGAACGCCGCCCATATATCATGAAAACGGTCATTTTAAAAAACGTAGCTAACAAACAAAATAGATAATAATTTTTTATTATTCTCGAGTTTTAACAAATAACAGAAGAACGTTGGTAAATTCATTCTCTCTCATCGATCCGTAAATCCCTTCAACTTTGTTTTGTCCCCTTCACCGTCCATTAGTTCTTTCTTCATTTTAATATTGAAAACTCAAAACTTAAAATACAAAATAAATCAAACGCACCTTTTTCTTAGAACAAAGAGAAGCAAAATAATATCTTGAGATCAATCCCATTGTTCTGACAATAGCAAAGTTCGCATAGCACAAATTGTACAAGACTGCAACCACAATCAGAAGAAATAATAAAGGAAAAAAAAATAGCCACGATAACAGAGCATTTTGATTGTTTGGTAATAAGATATGAGATGTCTTTTCCGCAAATGGCAATACCAATTGTACATGCTATGACAAAAGAAAGGGTAACTATTAAGTATTTCTATCCCCAATCAGTTCCGGCATCAGTTCATTTTTCTTTTTCAAAATACGGGTGCAGACCCCCTAATGTCAACCCTAATTGGATTGAGTAAGAAGAGCTTTAAGCAACTACAAGTGATAAAAGAGTGCTTTTTCTTTCCAAGCTACATTCTAGGGAGAAAAAGAAGCAGAAAAAGAAATTACACCTGACTTTTTTTTAATAAAAAAATCTGACTATGTATGTATTGGAAGGAGGTATGCAACTATTTGTAACTGATTATTCTATGTCTTCGACTGATTATCCTACGTCTTCATAATGGTCAAGTGTTAGCCTTCCTGTAGAAGTTTCACTGTATATTTGCATCACTCAGCCGGCTGATTTTGCTGTTTCAACTGTACCAAATGGGCTTTCAAGCTGCTTTCTTGCACCTATATCATGCAAGGTTATCAGATCAGTATATTTCTCACACTCTTTGTAATCTTGTTGACGAATAACATTTATAAATCAAAAATGTATATTGGTCCTCAATCGTCATACTATCTAGAAACAAAGTCACCGCACAGTCATACTTCCTAAAGAATTTGTAATCATGAAATATCTCATGTCCACAAGTACTGATATTCTAATGAGAACTGTATATAACATATTCTGTTATGTACTAAGCAGTGTTTGATATGTTTTTGTAATTATTTTTCATAATGTCAGCAAAATTTACGCTAATGTTGTTTGGGATAATGCTTTTGATGTTAGACATGAAATTTATATTGATTGTTATATTCTACAGTGCATGAGAAGCAAAGTATATTCTCAAAATCATTACCTGCAAAGCTGCAATCAAAGCCAATAGTTCTCTACATTCAGTAAGCATGAAGCTCTCCGTCTCTGTTACCTCTGAAAGTTCATACATCAGAGGGTATGTACCTTCAACCTGTCATGCATATGTTCAAACATATTAACTAAATTGCAATACATTAACAGCATATATTCATGTAAAACAATTGTTATATAGTTCGTTTTTCAATAACATACTATCCCAATTCTTCTTCTTCTTTTTATAGTATGAAATAAGACTACTATTTTCCATTTCTTTTTCCAAGGAAATGGCGAGTTTTACTTGTGTTTACATATAGAAATCTCCTCTTATGGGACTCAGGCCTCAGAAGCCGATTCTATGTTGCGTTAGTAAAGATTGAATTTCTGTACTGGGGAAAAACCAAAACCCGAGGAAAATGAGTTTCACTTTGTGATTCAGATGTGTATATGTGACACATACGTAATGCAACTACAGATAAATCAAAAAAATCATACCACAATAATCAAACTTTGCATCACCTGTTTATGATTTAGTTTACCTTTGGCAAAAGATAACATATGGAGGGTCCCATTGCATGCATCACATCAACAGCTGAACTAATGGCATTTCTAACATCTCTTACATCTGCCTGCAAACAAAGAAAATAGCAGAAGTTCTGCGATAGCACGATTTCTATTAAGCGGAAATTAGAATCCATTTTTTATATTCAAACTTAATACACGAAAAACCTTTCCCAAAATCACATTTTAAATTATATCCTAAATTTATTTTCAACATCTTTTTTTCCCTTTTGGTTTTAATTTTTGAAAAATCAATTCTACAGCGAATCGCTTGTTTCTATGTTTTTTGTTTGGAAGTAAAAAAAAAAAAAAAAAAAAAAAAAAAAACTAATGTACATATTTTTTGCAAAGGTACAAACATCTGCACCTTTTACGGCATATATATTTGGAATTTTTTACTGAATTTGCAGTTCGGCATAAAATAAAATTTTGGGTTTATTCACGTTTTTGCGAAGAGGAAGCTCTGTTATTTCAAAACATTAAAAGAAGGTTTTGCAACAGTTCCCTAGTTTTAAAGTAGGGAGGGAAAATACAAAGGGGGCAATTCATTATTTCACAGTCATGCGTTTTTTTTTCCCCCATTTTTTGGATTATCATTTTTAGCTGACTGGTATTGATATGCATGAAAACTAATCTGAGCATATATAAATTGCATCGTGCATATCAAATTGAGACAGGCTGCAAAAACAAGTAAGTGAAATTATGATTTTCCATGAACTAAATGTAACAGTGAAGCTTAGATGTATGTAAAGTATATTCTCCTTCAGGAATCTGAAACTAACTTTACCCTTGTACGATCTGCAACTGGTAAACGCAGTGTAATTGCTTTAAGAGCATTCATTGTCCCTAACAAAGATTTTCCATGCTCTGCTTCCAATGCATTCCAATCTTCTAGGCGTACTACCTGATGATGAAATTAGTTATTAGAAATGTTAAGAATAGCTGGAGTTGACTCATTCATGCTTTCAATAGAAAACCCTAACAAAAATTGAAAAGACAACGGGAAACAAGAACCTTTTGCGAGAAAGAGGTTTCAATTTTCTAATATTAAAGTGCCTTAGAGTTAGAGGCAGTAGAATATTGGAAAGCAGATTCAACCAGCATGGGGAATGATATATTTTACCAATCGAACTGCTTAAAGTGAAGCAATCATGTGAAATTTGTGTACTCTTAAAGATAATGATGCATTTAGTTGTCATATGCATGATCGGATGATGTTTTACTATTTAGTAAAAATAACTAAGTCAATAAGGGATTATACCTGTTCATTTATCATCAACATTGAAGCTATCTCCTGCCTTAGGTTCTGTACATTTATCCTTTTTTCAATGATCGAATCATACATTTGTGAAGTGACTGCCCATGTATTGTAAAGCTTATTCTGATACATAACCATATGTTAGTCCATTTAGGCAATCAAATTATACAAATTAACAACAAAAACTTAAAATAAGAATACCACTCTACAAACACAAACTAAAATAATATGTCTAAAAACCAATTTATCGGATAATCCAGCCTGTTATCTAGAATACTACTGAATTGATTTTATTTGACAGAGAAGGTATTGCTTGAAAATAAGAATGCAATGACAAGGTAGTGTACTGATTTGATTTTCTTCGATTTTTGACTAGAATAATATTTAAGTAGAAGATTTTTTTTTTATATATATAAATTAGACTTCTCTAAAAAAAAAAGTTATCTCAACTTACAACAAAAAAATGCCTCCCTTATATATTTTAACATTTTATACTTGTGTGTGTGTGTATGAGGGGGTTATATAGCACCCTTTTTGCATCTGAACTACAACCAATTATTTATGATTAAATAAGCTAGTGGGGAGAGAGTTAGTGGAAGGAGAGAAACGAGAATGTGTGGTGGGAATCAGGATGCTGCACTATTTGGGGTGAAAGGAGAGAGAAGCGTTCTGGGGCACCCCTGTTTTGCAGCACCGCTTTAGCACCCCTACCATATCGTGAGTAACACTAATCCAAATCCAACAATATTTTATAGATGTTAAGTCCACATATATATTAAAATATATCCAAAATTTGAGCTCGTTCCGACATTTGTAGAATAATATATTTTATGTTTAAATTTAATGGTTCGAATAAATGTCTGAACGGTGAATAATTGAGCAAAGATTTTGAAATGTTACGAATGTCGGAGCGAGCTCAAATTTTACATAAATGATAATATATATATGGATTGAACATCTACAAAATCTTGTGGGATTTGGATTATTGTAGCTCACGGTAGGGTAGGGGTGCTACAGTAATCGTAAAACAAATCCAACAAGATTTTGTAGATGTTCAATCCATATATATATCATCATCTATGTAAATTTGAGCTCGTTCCGACATTCGTAATATTTTCAAAATCTTAGCTCAATTATTCACTATTCAGACATTTATTTGAATCGTTTAATTTAAACATCAAATATATTATTTTACGAATATTGAACGAGCCCAAATTTTGGATAGATGATAATATATATATGTGAACTGAACATCTACCAAATTTTGTTGAATTTGGATTAGTGCAACTCATGGTAGACTAAGGGTGCTAAAGGGGTGCTGCAAAACAGGGATGCCCCGGAATGCTCCTATATATATATATATATATATATATATATATATATATATATAAACACATACATATATACCATTGTTTTAAAAAACCCGTCTCGATACTTGCCTCAAGGCCCGCCTCGAAAGAATAAGAGATAAAACGCCTTGAGGCTTATTGCAAAAGGCTTTTTACCTCTAAAGCTTACAGCTCAACAACTTGAGGCATACAAAGCGCATAAAGTGTACACCTCAGACGCCTCAAACAGCTGAGGCATATGACTTAAAAACCTTTTTATCTTTAGTTTCAGATATTGACATAGATAAAGTCATTAAACTTTAATTATTTAATGGAAATAGAAAGGACAATTTAAAAAAAAAATAAAAATTAGTAATTTTTTACTTTTCAATTTCAATATCGACATGATCAAGTAAGACTGTTTATGAAATAATGATCATGAGCAATGTAATAAATTTTCTCATTGTTATTTAAAGAATGCTTTTTCAATAAACTTTTTTAAATCTCGAAACAAATTTTACAAATCGATTTGAATTGATAGAACATATCAAAATTAAAGTTTGATGTGACCTTCAAATAGTTTTGAGAAATCAAATTTTGAATCATATGAGTTCCGATTATTTATTTTAATCTATAATAAAAATGTTTACTTGGTAAAATTCGGAACTTAAATTATTTGTTTTTCATTTTTTGCATTGGTTAATTTGAAGTGCCAAAATTTATTTATTTGTTTTGCGTTTTATTTTTTACTAGAAAAGCTTACGCCTTAACGTTTCGAGGCTTACGCCTCGCCTCATAGACCTGAAGACGCCTAATGTACGCCTTTCGCATTTTAGAACTTTGATATATACACACACACACACTTGTGCATTCCTATAGTGTGGAAGCATTAAAAAAATTGAATTATATTTGTGCATTCCAAAAATGCGGAAGAACAAATTTGTCTTCTTCTAAAACAGCATTTCCAAAATGCACAAGCGCGAACGCGTGCGCGCACTCACACACACACACACACACACACACACACACACACACACATATATATATATATATATATATATATATATATATAATACTTGCACAATCCATATATGAGCAAAACAAGGCATATTTTTGTAATAAGTTTCAATTGAGGCATTTAAGCAATAATAAGTTATTTTGTGAGGTCCAATTTGGAGATTTATCCTAAACTAGTGTATGTAAAAGCTGGTTCCGTCGTTCCCCTTTAACAAACTCTTTCCTTTTTCCTACTATCAACGCTCAACCAGCAGTTTCCGCACAGAGTGTATTTACTCTCTGAATTGACATGATGAAAAAAAAGTGTAAAGCATACTTTGAAAATAAGATATATTGCAATCCTTGCCCCTAAACCTACCCACTCAGATTGGTACATTCTCTACATTGAATGCTTGTGAATAATTGAATAGTCACCAACAATACACTAATGGCCAGATTCCTTAAGATTTTTAACAAAACCTTATAATCAATGTATGCTGCTCATTTGGTTCAGTCGAGTTAATTCAGTACACAATTCACACATATAGGCAACAGAATCGAATTTCAAGGTTTTCCTAAACAAAGTGTACATGTTATCAAGCCTGACCTCTGCAATCAAATTGCGTTTTGAAATCACCGATTCCGCTGTGGCATTCACAAATCGCCATTGTAAGTACCTACCATGAAGCAACCTCAACTGATGAGCATCTTCAATGTGACTTGGACTCCTCTTTCCTTTTTTTGCATCTGTGAAATAATTTGATGTAGAAGAGGAAAAACCATCTCTAGGAGATGCGCTGCTTGGTGAAGAAGGACTGGATGGCCTACTCCTTATTGGACTTGACATGTACCTAGAACTAATAGAGGCCTTACTTGGTGAAGATGGACGGACCAAACTTGGAGTAGGTGAAGGGCTCCTGGGATGCTTTGTTCCTGCACCATTTTCTGAAGAATGTGAGGCTTTTTTCAGGGTTAACTCCCTTCCGTTTGAGGATTTTGGTCGTGCCACTTCAATTGATGGGGGCTTTCCACTTCTCAAAGGCGAAAGTCCTCTTAACGAGGTTGATAAAGGGGTGGTTCTGGTAATCTTATCAGTCAAATCTATGCTCCTAGAAGATATCTTCCCACCAATCATGCCAGGCCACCTTTGCTGATCAATAGGCTTAACATGTGAATTTTCTACATGGTGAGAATTCTCTCTAGTTAGTATTTTATTTCTGTCACATAATTTTAATGGTGATAAATTTCTAGAAGCTTTATCGCTTTTAATAGAACTATCAGATGAAGTGTCAGATTGTAAAGAAGCTGACAACCCACGGACGGAAGGCCACAACCCATCGGGGGCTCGCCTGGACAGTGACGCTCTAAAAGGAGTTGGGTTTTCTATTGTGTCATGAACTGGAGTTGTAGGTCTTGAAAAGTGCGAAACTGGCAATGATGAGGAAAGCCTTGGAGACTGCAACGATGGAGTTGAAGGTGGAGAGAAAGGCGAAGAGCGTCGAACAGATGGAGATGACGGTCTTGAAGATATTTTCCTTTCAACTGAATGTGACCTCTGTGTCCCATTGGTGGTATTTGTAGAGGATAGTCTTGGACTTGATGGGATAGTTGATTTGTATCTTGTGGTGATTTCTCTTGTTATTAAAGCCGGTGCTGTCGTAGGCCTTCTTTCAGCCGACAGTGATCGCTTTGGTGAGGGAAATCGTGGTGTTGATGTACTACTTGAATTGTATCTTGATGCGATTTCTCTTGTTTTCGGTTTGCTTTTGATTGGAATCGCATTGCTCTTATCTGACGAGACTAGCACTGCTCTAGATTTCTTTTCTTCTATTTGGGATTCGCCTTTGCACATTTCCATTCATATGAGCTTCTGAACAAACCAACTCAAACTGTTCTACAAATCATTAGGCATCTACCCACCATAAAGTATAATATTGTTTGATACAAGATGAATATCCAGTTTCGAAGCACAATCCTGCAAGCAGTGGTACACTTCTTTATTTCTTTCTCTTTGCAGCATGTAATTCTCGGAAATCGTTAACTGCCTAAGAATGAAAATGAGGAGAACGCGTACAATGATAGGATCATAGGAGTTACATAATTCAAGACTAGGACGGCCAAGACAATTTTTAATGTACTAATCTGTCGAATATAAACAAAGCAAACAACCATAATGACGAATTTAATTTCTTTCTTACCATTAGAACTATATTATTGAATATTCAGAAAATAAGAATTGGGTAAGCTCAAGCTTCGGAAGAAAGAACTCAGGCAACGCAAAAGCTTACATAGCTAATCTCAATTTAAATGAACCTAAGGATTTTTAAGCCAAATGGAAATTAAGAAAACAAAAAATTAAATGACCTTACCCCAATTCAGGAACGAAAAACTAAACTTTTAACCCGAATCCAATGGGATTGGCTTAGAACAGAGAATTCATAAACCATGCTTGAATTAGGTGACGAATTAGGTGATAAATCCATTACCTCATGAAAAACAAATTGCAACCGAGGATCGATTATCATTTTTCTATTCAAATTTTGATCTCTCGCTTTGAAATTACTATAAAGAATAACTGTTTTAAAACAGAAACATCGTACCTTTGTTCCTTTGTTTCAAAGGGAAAGCGGATGGCAAATTTTTTATACTTTCATGGGAAAACGACGGCGACCATCACTAATTTAAGTTATTTTAATAGAAATAGATAATCAGTTTAATATATATTGGGAAAGTTTATTTAGACATAAAATATGAATTTTTTATTTAGTATATATATATATATATATATATATATATATATATATGTATGCATGTATATGTATGTATGTATATTCTACTAATACTTCTACTTAATAATACTTGCAGTGTGTTCAGGGTCAATTTTCTCTTAATCTAAATATGAACTTTCTAAAACATCATTTGTTCGTATAATTATAATAAAACGCACATACATGCATTTAATATCCAAGGATCCTTACTTTACATTTAGTATAAAAGAACGAATGAACCGACTTGTGTTGTAAATGCAAATTTTTTTGTATTCACAACTCTTTTATTTCAAATTGTTTTGTTGTTATCCATGACAAATTAATAGTAGAAATCAGTTGATGAGCAGCTAGAAATAGAATGATGGTGAAAATTGCAAATCAACGGTGTGACTTCATTGATAGACCGCGGTATTTTCGTAATTTCAGGAACACATCGTAGAAATAATGTTTATTGAACTTTGTTTATTACTAACTAGAACAAAACAACATACACGCATGTAATATACAAAGGTATTTTTCTTTTATTTTAAGAATTTTAATAGACAAATCTATGTTGTAAGTGCAAAAGTTTGGGTAATCACAACATTTTTTTTCAAGTTGTTTTTTTATGATATTGATGACAAATTGATAACAACATTTCAGTGATGGGTACTCGAGAAAGGATGCTAGAAAAAGTTGCAAAAATTCATAGTGAAATTTCATTGAAAGATGGGGGTATTTTCGAATTTCAAAAACATACCGTGGAAATCGTATTCCTTGAATTCTTAGTAGTAGAGATAAAGATCAAAAATTTCCCCCTTTTGATATAGGAAGCTGAACTATTGGCTACAATGTATTTGATACATTAGTGGGTCAATTGATTTCCATGCCCTAAGTTTATTTTGCAGAATTCCTATACAATTAGGCTTTATAAGAGATAATCAATCATTGACCTCAATCAAATCACCAAAATCCACAGATATAAGGAAATCTAAAGAGCCGAATATTTGCGACACTTATATGCGTCTTTTGCCACACAAGATATGTCGATATACATTTTTGAACATGCCGACATATAATGGTTTTTCAGATTTTTAAATTCAAATTGGGAAGTTATTTCCCTCCACCCTTTCACCAGAAGACACATCCTTTCAAACACTATTCATAGGCTTATGGAAATGAATTTTCACACTATATTTTTGCATTTTCTTCCACTCCTTCTCCATTTATTCTCTAAAAAATCCATTGAATACTATCCTAATATTCTTGCAAATCCACTCTCTTTCATACCAATTCTTCATTGATTTGCAATCAACACAATATCAGAGAGTTGTACTTGAATCCATATCATTCTCTCTCTGGTTTTATCCTATTTCCTCAAAGAATTCAAAGATATATTGCCATTGGAGGTCTATAGGAATATTGTACCGAATCTGCAAGAATCTGCATTGAAGATATAACTACTTGCCATTGTTTGTTGTTGTTGATAAGGAGAAGGTGTATCTTGCAGCCCGTGAAATCAAGATTCTAAAGGTGTTTTTGCCACCCGTGAAAAGCAAGTGATTATACTAATATTCTGCACGGTGAAGTGCAGACTTGTAACACCCCACATCCGTTAAGGTCACCCACAAAGGGAATGCCTTAAATTCAATGGAGCATTATGGGTACTGTAACAGAAATATTACAAGACAGACATATATAAAACAATGGAAGGTAAAGTAGAAGTACTTCAAATCATTTATTAAATATAATTGTTTACAATAAATACCCAGTTACATAGCTAAAATATCTGTCTTGCTCAAAAACAAAGAAGCATAAAAATAAATTGTAGTATTCCCCAATAAAGCAAAGCAAGTCATAGCCAAGAGAGATCCAAGCCGTACATGAAAGAGCCTGGGAGCTTGGTAACAACCGAACTAAGCTGTATTCCCACCCTGCGAACCTAGGGGCGAAACGGAAGAAAAAGAGGCGAAACAAAACGGATTAGTCATAAAGACTGAGTAAGTCCTAGTGACTTTCAGCATAAAAATAGGTAAAGATAACATGGCATGAATAAACTGAAAGTAAACATAAGCATGATGACAAGATAAGCTACAGGCACGATAACAAATAATAACATCATATGTTTTTTTGTCAAGTATAATATCGCAAGGTTCCCATTCAAGATAAACTAAGTATAATTTCGCAAGATTTCTATCAAGCATCGCAAGATTTCTCTGCTTCACCATTGAAATATTTCTATGATATATATTTGCTCTGCACCACCTAACTAGTGTCCAACTAGTAATCTGTATAAATTGATAAAACAATAACGTGATCCCAATCCTCCAAATTGTGGTTGTTTTCAGGTGTACATCTATTATTTATTACCTAGATCTAATCTAGGGTTTTCTATCGAACGCTTCCTAGATCCAGCCAGGGTTTACGCTACCCAAGGCTACTGGGGTTTATGCTACCTATTGAATATTTCTCGGATTTTAGGGTTTACGCGACCTAGGTCCAACTAGGGATTACGCTACCTATCGAACGACGCCCCTAATCTAGGACACACTACCCAGAGTGGCATATGTTCCTAGACTTTCCCCACATATGTGTCGTGAATCGTTATCGCGGTCTAGATGCACATGTCCTCTATATGTGCGACCCGAGTCCCGTGGCAGGGCTAATCAAGAAACACGGAACTCGGGCGGGAGCTTTCAGATACCTGCCGATGCAGATGCTAATGTTTGTTTTACCAGTGGCTATAGTCCCACTTGATGCCTCCCTCAACTAATGAAAGGCCACCCTTGAAAAAAATGAGAACTATACGCAGGCCCCCTATGCCCCACTTAACCTATGGCCATCCGCACCCATAACTAGATAGCAAGTATATGGTCTTTTGGAGTTCTTCGCCTTTCCGCTGTACGTATCTCGACTGACTCAAGATGGTAGGTAGACGACGAGTTGCTATCACAGGGCTACTGGTCTAGCCGAATCACGCTGGTCCATCCTAGTCTTTAGATTGCCTTATATTGCAACCAAGGCATACCCTTGGTTCTTCTAACGCAGACCTTAACCTCTATGAGCCGAGGAGGATCATCTACAGCCTCACAAAGGGATACCAAGAGTACCCTCACGTCCCCTCGAAGCCGCGTGCTTCGTAACCCAGTTCGTTGGAGCCTTCTTTAAGATCATATGGACATTTTCTCCTTCTCGTGTTCTACAAAGGTTTACTACTTAGTTCCCGTAACTGAAACACCCCACCTCCGTTAGGGTCACTCTCAAGGGAATGCCCTAATTTTGGTGGAGGTTTATAAGTACAAGTCACAGATATACAAGACAGATATAAGAACACATATTTGTAAACAGCGGAAGAACAACAAACTTTTATTTCATAAAATCAAATACGTGTTACAACAACATCCTTTCCAAAAACATAACATAACACTTTCATAATCTGTCTTGAGTACATTATTTAAAGAAGCATAAATAAAACATAGATAAACTGCAAAAGCCCCATAGTGGTTGTCCCAAGCCATAGTTCAAAAACGGAAAGTTCCAAGCAATACATTTCTCTTCTTCAAGCTGGATGTTAATGCTGGTCAAGCTGCAGTGTTCCCTCCCTGTGGACCTGGGGGGGGGGGGGGAACGGAAGAAAAGAAGACGAAAGAAAAGTAGAGTCAGACATAAAGCCTGAGTAAGTCTAGTACTATTTTGTCTATGAATAAAGAACTGGGTATGATAAGTATAAACAAGAAGTGGGCAAACACTATAAACTTGATTAAGTTGTCTAGGGTCGAATATACTATCGTACCCCATATTAATCTCTGAACCCATATAAACTAGTTTCCAACTGGCACCCCAAAATCAGGGTGATGTGATCAATTCTATGATGATCGGCTCCTACTCGCATAGTTACATGTGTCTTACGGCCCCCGATGTTTGTAGTTACCTATGCTGGTCCCACCATGGGGTGTATCAAGTCCCATGGCAGCGGCCCGACACAACCTTAGAGTGCACAGGTATGCTACTGGTGCCCAGTGCTTTATTTTTCTGCGCCGGAGTGTGTGCACGCCCGCACCCCGTTAGAACCTACACTGCTACACCACCGCCGTCGATTTGACCTCTTACAATCAGCCCAGTAATCGTGCCCCACCCTGCCTAGTTTCAGGGTTTCCTGATACGCCTTCTAGGGTTACTGCTGAAAAGGGTCCCCCGTTACTAGGTTTTCTATCTCTAGCCAACATGCTAAGTTGGTTAAGTGTTTCTAACCTAACCCCACCAGTCCGTTTAGTTTAGCATGTTCCATTTTGATTAAGTCTTTAGTCCACTTAATCCTAACAATCCTGACTCAGCCTTAATTGTCTTATTAAGGCCCTGACCTCTCACATTAGACAGGTATTGTTGTGGCTGCCTGTTGCCGGTTGGTTCCGGGCAGTCTTACGCCACAACTCAGTCTAACCTCGGGTCCTTATTGGGCTCCATGTTTAACCTCTCACATTGGATAGGTATTGTTGTGACTACAGGACAGCCGGGCGGTTCTGGGCAGGTTTACATCACAACTCAATCCAACCTCGGGTTAAACACATCGTATGTTCTACATTTACATATTTTGTCTTTCTTCTTTATTTATAGGTAAATATTTGCGGCCCATTATTAAGTTAATGGTGTAAAGGTTACACCAATCATGGGCCCAACCCATACTTGAATTTGGGCCCTTCTATTTTATATTTTCATTCATTAATTAATTTTAACCCAACGTTATTTTCCCCCGTTTTACACGTCCGTTTATATTTATATATTGGGCTTAGCCTTTTAAAGCCCAATTTAGCCATGCGAAAAGGGGAGGCTTATGGCGTGATTACATACACAAAAAGGGGAAGGTGAGCGTATGAACTTGCAATATGACGTTGGGAATACAAAATAGAAACTGGTGTACTTGCATAGTAGTGACATATATTTTGGTCATAAAACATAGGTGACATGAATCAAAGCATGTGAACTTGTAATTGAGATATCATTATTGACACATGAACCTATATTTTTATTTAGGCATAATGTCAAACATAAGCATGGCATAAATATTTCTAGCATAAGCATAGCATAATGTCAAACATAAGCATGGCATAAATACTTCTAGCATAAACATGGCATAATGTCAAACATAAGCATGGCATAAGTATAGTTAAGTTTGTTCATGGCGTAAATATTTCTAACATGAAACCATGATTCTTACTTTAGTCATGTAAACTTGCAAAAAGGGATTTTGAATCTAATCCTAACTATGTACCACATATGTCATCATATAATTCTTGTAAACAAGATAGACTTAATCATGGATTTCAATTATGCCAAATATCATTCATAGTCTAGCCATATTCATAAGTTTGCAAATAGGTTCTCTAGTACAAAAGCATGGCTTAATACATGATGCCAAATTCTCAACATAATTTCCTATGGATTATAATAACCAAACTTGTTCTAATTACTTACAAAATGATTTATGCACAAAAATATACATCATGATGGCATAGTAGCAAAGCCCCAAACTTGCATAAATTTAAATCAACTACATACATGTAGCTTCAACATGGATTACATAATTTGCGAAATATCCCAAAACGTATACTTGCATAGAACTACCGCATGTAGTTCTTTATAACATGAATAACATAATTCAAGAATATCCAAACGTATATAATATTTCAAATTGATAAGAACGCACAAATATGAACTACTTTATTACCACAATTCAAGCATACAAACCAACACAATTGTTTATTCATACCAAAGTAATACTCTACTTACAATGGTGTGATGAATTCTCTAGTTTAGGGATTGAAGACGCAAATTCCTTTGTTGAATTGATTTGTTTAGGTTGCTTTAAGCTTTAGAATCTTCCTCCTAATCCTCTCTCTAGTTGGCGGCTACCTCTAGTCGTTCCTCAGCAACATGGCGGCTATGTTCTTAATTTTGAATGAATAGATTAGGGTTTAGTCTAGGGTTGTTTATATAGAGGTTAGGAACTGATTAGGACCATTGATGTTGCTTGGATTGATCGTAGCCATTCATCCTAAGGAGAGACCAATTAGAGCTTGCCACCTAGCCCTAATGACAAAGCAGACCACAGAAAATCGGCTAAACACAGACCTGGCCAGCCAGGTTGACTGGGCTCGACCAGGTCGACACCCCTGTCGACAGGGCTGTCGACAGCCCTGTCGACATGGGTAGCCCAGGTCGACAGCCCAGTCGACCTGGGTGGCCCAGGCGGGTGTTCTTCCACCCTGGCCCATTGGGCCCCACTTCGGAATATTTAATTATTTAATTCTGTTTGAATTTTAAACTTAATTTAAAAACTTCCGAAGGCCATATCTTCTTCATACGGACTTCGTTTTTCGAAAACTCGGACTCTATTTCGCGTATTTTTCCGAGACGAACGCAATGGCGTATCCCGTTTCCCTTAGTTCTTTGATTTCAAATTAATTATACTTTAATTTGTTAATTTCACAGTTATAGAATTTTCGGGGTGTTACATTCTCCCCCACTTAAAAGGATTTCGTCCCCGAAATCTTCAAGTTAGGAGGAATGTATATCCTAACATCCAATCATCCATCTACTCATCCATCAAACACGAGCATCCATTGTCCTGAAAAGACTTCTAATGCTTCATGATCATATGCGAAGTGTGTGTGTACATGTACTTATCTAATGCAAAATCAGGCGGCCTACTGATTCAGTTGACCTCCTTAATGCGAATTATGTAAGTGCCATGAATCCATTATGTATGCAAATTTTCCTATTCATGATTCTACATGAGTGCACAATCATTCAATACAAATGCAACATCCATATGCCAACACATTACAATTCAACCATATACGAATGCAAACATATATGCATATGCAATATGAAGTGATTGAGCCGATCTAAAACCTAGATTGTGTGTGTATATGCAACCACGAGCAACCACTAGCAATCACTTGCAACCACTTGCAACCATCATACATAACATGTTTCAATTACATGTTTTCATCCAAAAAGGTTTCTACCTAAAAGATAAGGTCGAGGAAATATACCTAAAAGATAGATAAAAGCGCAACTTAAGGAAAAGGAAAGATCAAGGATGTACCCTCGAACAGAAAAGGGTAGGCTGCACGGATTCTAGCTTCAGTTTCCCAAGTTGCGTCTCCCTCGGCGTCGCTCCACTGAACTTTGACGAGCTTGACTTCGCGGTTGCGTAGCCTCTTCACTTCCGTTTCTAAGATGCGGGTTGGAACTCTCCTTATGGTTGCTTCGCGTTCCACTTCGGCCTCTTCGAGGATATTTGGCTCTACCACTTCAGCAGACTCATGTAGACATTTTCGGAGGTGTGAAACGTGAAAAACGTTGTGGACTCCAGCCAACTTCTCGGGTAGCTCTAATCTATAGGCCATTTTCCCAATTTTCTCGATGATAGGGAATGGACCTACGAACCTTGGTGCTAGCTTTCCTGTGGTTCCAAAACGAACAACGTTTCTTAGCGGTGATACCTTGAGAAAAACTCTGTCTCCAACCTCAAATTCAAGGTCGGTCCTTCTCTTGTCGGCATAGGACTTTTGTCTGTCTTGGGCCGTCTCCATCCTTCTTCGTATTAAGTCTACTTTCTCTGAAGTCTCTCGGATCATATCTGGTCCAAGTATGAGCTTATCAGTAGACTCCCACCAACAAGTGGGCGATCGGCACGGTCTTCCATATAAAGCTTCGAAGGGCGCCATTCCGATGGTTGCTTGATAGCTGTTGTTGTAGGCAAATTCCACCAAAGGAAGGTGGTCTTCCCATGTCCCTCCGAAGTCGAGGACGCATAGCCTTAAAAGGTCTTCCAAAACTCTGTTCACTCTCTCTGTTTGGCCGTCGGTTTGGGGATGATAGGCTGTGCTCAAGCATAACTGCGTTCCTACTGCTTCTTGCAGACTCCGCCAAAACTCGCTGGTGAAGATGGGGTCTCGGTCACTAACAATGCTAGATGGTATTCCATGGAGTCGAACGATTTCCTTAAGGTAAAGTGATGCTAGGGATGAGGCAGTTCTTTTACTTTTGACAGGTAAAAAGTGGGCGCTTTTAGTAAGCCTATCCACTATTACCCAAATGCTAGTGTTGCCTCTCCTAGACCTAGGCAGCCCATCGATGAAGTCCATTGAGATGCTATCCCACTTCCATTGTGGGACCTCCAGAGGATGTAGCAGTCCGCCAGGCTTTTTCTGTTCCGCTTTAACCTGTTGGCACACCATACACTTAGAAACGAATTCTGCCACGTCCTTTTTCATGTCGTTCCAAAAGAAAGTCCTTTTTATGTCTTTGTACATTTTATCCCCGCCTGGATGTATCGTCATCTTGGAGTGATGTGCTTCCTCGAGAACCTTCTTTACTAAGTCTTTTGTCTGTGGGACGCATAGTCTTCCGTCTCGCCTTAGCAAACCCTTATCGTCGATGGAGTATCTGTTGAGGTGACTTGAAGTCTCACCCCTAATTAGCCTATCAATTATTTCTACAAGCTGAGGGTCTTCGCGTTGTGCTGTCCCTACTGAATCCACTAAGGTTGGGCGCACTTCGAGAGATGCTAGCAAGCCTGGTACGAAATCGGAGGAGGGCCTAAAGTCGAAACTGGCTATAAACTCTAGGCTTTGTCTTTCAACAAACAACGGGCTTAGGGTCAATTTCTTTCGGCTCAATGCGTCTGCCACTACGTTGCCTTTGCCCGGAGTGTAGGAGATTTCGAAATCGTACGAGGTAAGAAACTCCATCCATCTTTGTTGTCTCAAGTTAAGATCCTTCTGCGAGAAAAGATATTTCAACGATTTATGGTCAGTGTAAAGTTCGAACTTCTCACCTAGGAGATAGTGTCGCCAAGACTTGAGTGCAAAGACGATGGCGGCTAACTCAAGATCGTGGGTTGGGTAGTTCTTTTCGTGCACCTTCAACTGCCTCCCGCCATAAGCTACTACCCTTCCTTCTTGCATTAAGACGGCGCCTAGACCTGTCCCACATGCATCCGTATAAACAGTGAACATCTTGCTCCCATTTGGCAGCGTCAAAACTGGGGCTGTTGTAAGAGCCCTTTTCAGTCGTTGGAAAGCAAACTCGCAATCCAAGTCCCAATTGAACACTAGATTCTTCTTAGTCAATTTCGTGAGCGGAGCTGAGATTTTCGCAAAATCCCTTATGAATTTTCGATAGAAACCCGCTAGTCCTAGAAAGCTTCGGACCTCCGTTGCATTCCTTGGTGTCTTCCAATCCTGTACCGCCACTACCTTAGCAGGGTCCACTGCTAACCCTTGTTTGGATACTATGTGCCCAAGGAACCTTACCTCTTCTCTCCAAAAGTGGCATTTGGAGAATTTGGCTTTTAGTTGATGGGCTCGCAACGTTTCCATGATTGCCCTTAAGTGCTGAGCATGTTCCTCTTCACTCTTTGAGAAGATAAGGATATCATCTACGAAGACCACTACAAATTTGTTGAGGAAATCTCTAAATACCCTACTCATCAGGTCCACGAAGTAAGCAGGTGCATTTGTCAAGCCGAAAGGCATGACAAGCCATTCAAAGAAGCCGTCTGGGGTTCTAAACGCCGTTTTATCGATGCTATCCTCAGCCACCCTTAGCTGATGAAAACCGGTTGCTAAATCGAGTTGGGAGAAAACAGACGCTCCTACAAGCTGGTCAAATAAATCGTCAATTCTAGGGAGAGGATGCCTATTCTTTTTCGTTAGCTTGTTGAGCTCCCTATAGTCAACACATAGACGGAGTGAACCATCCGCCTTTGTAGCGAACACCACTGGAGCGCCCCATTCTGAGATGCTCCTCCTAATGAACCCCTTTTCTAGAAGCTCTTTAATCTGTTTACTGAGCTCTTTTCTTTCTCGTGGAGCCATATGTCTAACGGGCAACGCAACAGGCTTTGCATTATCTACAAGATATATGCGGAAGTCTATTTCCCGCTTCGGAGGCAAGCCCTTCACCTCTTCGAAGACATCCGGATATTCCCGGACCACTCTAACTGATTTCAAATTTTCAACAGAGGCATCTAGCGATTCAAGATAACTAAGCATAACCGCATACGAGGGATTACAAGAAATTTCCAAAGTATTACCGAGCTGGGTTAGGAGCCTAACAACCCTTTTCTCACAATCAAGGATGGCCCCATTACTGGATAGCCAATCCATACCCAAAATCAAACCATACCCCGAAAAGCCCAAAACAAAGGCACTACATTGAAATTCAACACTTAGGATAGAAATTTTCAAATCCAAACAGATCATAGACAAATGAGCTGGGCCCCCAATTGGGTTTGAAACAATTAAGGGGTCCTCTACCATACTAGTTTTTAGGTGCAGAGATTCTACTAAAGCAGACGAGATAAAGGAGTGTGATGCGCCAGAATCAAATAAAGTGCGAACGGGGTGATCATAAAGATAGACTACACTTTCTACAGAAGTGTTTATACCTTGCTGTTGCAATGGTGGCGCTTCTAAGAACCGTCTAAACCAACCAGGTATTGGTACCCCTTCCGGCAAGTTAAGTTCTTGGGACATGCTGAAACAACAAGGATAGATTCAAAACGAAGGATAAGAGATAGTACCTATGGCTTTGGGGAGTGGACTTTGCCTTTTTAAAATAAAATAATATTTTTATCTTTTAAAAATGCCTCTTTAAATTTCCTTTTTGAAAATAAATTTTCAAAACTTTTTATCTTATCTAGTAAACCTATGCTCTGATACCAAGTGAAACACCCCACCTCCGTTAGGGTCACTCTCAAGGGAATGCCCTAATTTTGGTGGAGGTTTATAAGTACAAGTCACAGATATACAAGACAGATATAAGAACACATATTTGTAAACAGCGGAAGAACAACAAACTTTTATTTCATAAAATCAAATACGTGTTACAACAACATCCTTTCCAAAAACATAACATAACACTTTCATAATCTGTCTTGAGTACATTATTTAAAGAAGCATAAATAAAACATAGATAAACTGCAAAAGCCCCATAGTGGTTGTCCCAAGCCATAGTTCAAAAACGGAAAGTTCCAAGCAATACATTTCTCTTCTTCAAGCTGGATGTTAATGCTGGTCAAGCTGCAGTGTTCCCTCCCTGTGGACCTGGGGGGGGGGGGGGGGAACGGAAGAAAAGAAGACGAAAGAAAAGTAGAGTCAGACATAAAGCCTGAGTAAGTCTAGTACTATTTTGTCTATGAATAAAGAACTGGGTATGATAAGTATAAACAAGAAGTGGGCAAACACTATAAACTTGATTAAGTTGTCTAGGGTCGAATATACTATCGTACCCCATATTAATCTCTGAACCCATATAAACTAGTTTCCAACTGGCACCCCAAAATCAGGGTGATGTGATCAATTCTATGATGATCGGCTCCTACTCGCATAGTTACATGTGTCTTACGGCCCCCGATGTTTGTAGTTACCTATGCTGGTCCCACCATGGGGTGTATCAAGTCCCATGGCAGCGGCCCGACACAACCTTAGAGTGCACAGGTATGCTACTGGTGCCCAGTGCTTTATTTTTCTGCGCCGGAGTGTGTGCACGCCCGCACCCCGTTAGAACCTACACTGCTACACCACCGCCGTCGATTTGACCTCTTACAATCAGCCCAGTAATCGTGCCCCACCCTGCCTAGTTTCAGGGTTTCCTGATACGCCTTCTAGGGTTACTGCTGAAAAGGGTCCCCCGTTACTAGGTTTTCTATCTCTAGCCAACATGCTAAGTTGGTTAAGTGTTTCTAACCTAACCCCACCAGTCCGTTTAGTTTAGCATGTTCCATTTTGATTAAGTCTTTAGTCCACTTAATCCTAACAATCCTGACTCAGCCTTAATTGTCTTATTAAGGCCCTGACCTCTCACATTAGACAGGTATTGTTGTGGCTGCCTGTTGCCGGTTGGTTCCGGGCAGTCTTACGCCACAACTCAGTCTAACCTCGGGTCCTTATTGGGCTCCATGTTTATCCTCTCACATTGGATAGGTATTGTTGTGACTACTGGACAGCCGGGCGGTTCCGGGTAGGTTTACATCACAACTCAATCCAACCTCGGGTTAAACACATCGTATGTTCTACATTTACATATTTTGTCTTTCTTCTTTATTTATAGGTAAATATTTGCGGCCCATTATTAAGTTAATGGTGTAAAGGTTACACCAATCATGGGCCCAACCCATACTTGAATTTGGGCCCTTCTATTTTATATTTTCATTCATTAATTAATTTTAACCCAACGTTATTTTCCCCCGTTTTACACGTCCGTTTATATATATATATTGGGCTTAGCCTTTTAAAGCCCAATTTAGCCATGCGAAAAGGGGAGGCTTATGGCGTGATTACATACACAAAAAGGGGAAGGTGAGCGTATGAACTTGCAATATGACGTTGGGAATACAAAATAGAAACTGGTGTACTTGCATAGTAGTGACATATATTTTGGTCATAAAACATAGGTGACATGAATCAAAGCATGTGAACTTGTAATTGAGATATCATTATTGACACATGAACCTATATTTTTATTTAGGCATAATGTCAAACATAAGCATGACATAAATATTTCTAGCATAAGCATAGCATAATGTCAAACATAAGCATGGCATAAATACTTCTAGCATAAACATGGCATAATGTCAAACATAAGCATGGCATAAGTATAGTTAAGTTTGTTCATGGCATAAATATTTCTAACATGAAACCATGATTCTTACTTTAGTCATGTAAACTTGCAAAAAGGGATTTTGAATCTAATTCTAACTATGTACCACATATGTCATCATATAATTCTTGTAAACAAGATAGACTTAATCATGGATTTCAATTATGCCAAATATCATTCATAGTCTAGCCATATTCATAAGTTTGCAAATAGGTTCTCTAGTACAAAAGCATGGCTTAATACATGATGCCAAATTCTCAACATAATTTCCTATGGATTATAATAACCAAACTTGTTCTAATTACTTACAAAATGATTTATGCACAAAAATATACATCATGATGGCATAGTAGCAAAGCCCCAAACTTGCATAAATTTAAATCAACTACATACATGTAGCTTCAACATGGATTACATAATTTGCGAAATATCCCAAAACGTATACTTGCATAGAACTACCGCATGTAGTTCTTTATAACATGAATAACATAATTCAAGAATATCCAAAAGTATATAATATTTCAAATTGATAAGAACGCACAAATATGAACTACTTTATTGCCACAATTCAAGCATACAAACCAACACAATTGTTTATTCATACCAAAGTAATACTCTACTTACAATGGTGTGATGAATTCTCTAGTTTAGGGATTGAAGACGCAAATTCCTTTGTTGAATTGATTTGTTTAGGTTGCTTTAAGCTTTAGAATCTTCCTCCTAATCCTCTCTCTAGTTGGCGGCTACCTCTAGTCGTTCCTCAGCAACATGGCGGCTATGTTCTTAATTTTGAATGAATAGATTAGGGTTTAGTCTAGGGTTGTTTATATAGAGGTTAGGAACTGATTAGGACCATTGATGTTGCTTGGATTGATCGTAGCCATTCATCCTAAGGAGAGACCAATTAGAGCTTGCCACCTAGCCCTAATGACAAAGCAGACCACAGAAAATCGGCTAAACACAGACCTGGCCAGCCAGGTTGACTGGGCTCGACCAGGTCGACACCCCTGTCGACAGGGCTGTCGACAGCCCTGTCGACATGGGTAGCCCAGGTCGACAGCCCAGTCGACCTGGGTGGCCCAGGCGGGTGTTCTTCCACCCTGGCCCATTGGGCCCCACTTCGGAATATTTAATTATTTAATTCTGTTTGAATTTTAAACTTAATTTAAAAACTTCCGAAGGCCATATCTTCTTCATACGGACTTCGTTTTTCGAAAACTCGGACTCTATTTCGCGTATTTTTCCGAGACGAACGCAATGGCGTATCCCGTTTCCCTTAGTTCTTTGATTTCAAATTAATTATACTTTAATTTGTTAATTTCACAGTTATAGAATTTTCGGGGTGTTACAGTAACTAAGGTTTACTACTTAGTTTCCTGAATCGTCGTTTTCTTAACTAAGGTTTACAATTTAGTCCTTTTAACTAAGGTTTACTGCTTAGTTCTTTTTCTCGTCCTATTGGATTGGTTAAGTATTATCTAGCAGTTCACGTTGACTTAACCCATCCATATATCAAGTCAAATTGGTTAAGTGTTCCTTAACCTTACTCGTTTATCCAGTTA
The DNA here is from genome assembly GCA_030737875.1 of Allium sativum. Lineage (NCBI taxonomy): Eukaryota > Viridiplantae > Streptophyta > Magnoliopsida > Asparagales > Amaryllidaceae > Allium > Allium sativum. The sequence goes on along the minus strand of CM060916.1, from coordinate 67,563,149 downwards.
TATTGGTTAAGTGTTTCTCATTAACTTAACCCTATTCATGCTATAACGGTTAAGTGTTCTAAGTGTACTTAACCCCATCTTCTGGTTTGGTTAACATGTTAGATCGGTTAAGTGTCCTAAACGTACTTAACCCCACCTCCTAGTCTAGTTAACAGGTTACGATGGTTTAGTGTTCTAGTTTTGCTTAACCCTACCACCTCGTCCAGCTAACATGTTATAACGGTTAAATATTTACTTAACCTTACCCACTTGTCTAGTAAACATGTTAAAATGGTTAAATATTCTCAAGTGATCAAGTTCAGGTTTACTTAACCCACCCATTCATGTCGTATCGATTAAGTGTCGTTAGCCTAGTCATATTACTTAACTCTTCCATTCTTTGTATGTCTGTTTATTGACATTAATTAATTATTAATTCATCAACCACTCACATTAGACCTGTTGTTGCGGTCACTGGATATGTCGGGCGGATCTGGGAAGAATTACACCACAACTCAGTCTAACCTCGGGTTTAAGCACGATATGACTAACTTCTCACATTGGATCTTATTATTTGCAGTCACTGGATATGCCGGGCGGTTCCGGGCAGAATTACACTGCAAACTCAACCCAACCTGGAGTTAGCCAAGTTCACGTTCGTGTCCATATTCATGTTCATGTTTTAACCACGTTCATATTTCCAGTTATATGCCAATTATCAAGTTCATAATTCACGTTTTTGCCCCAAAAAATATTCCCAAATTATTACCTTAATTCACAATAAGGTTATGCCAAGTTATAGCCTTTTATTAACAATACATGCCAACTACCCAAAACCCAACTTAGGCGCGTTCATATTAAACCTCTATCAAGTCATAAATTATCATATATGTTTCCACTCCAAATTTTACATAGTTAACATATGCCCACGTTCTAGATTACATGTCAGTTTTACATATGCCCAATTCATACCAAATTTACATATGTTCAATTCATGCCGTTTTACATGTATGCCAAGTTTATGCCAATTTACACATATACCATGTTTACAAAGTTATGCTCAATTTACATAGATCAAGTTTTATACCCAAAATTACATGTATACCACATTTACACCCTTAACGAGTTCTAGCCAAATTACATGTATCAAGATCCATGTCAAATTACATATATCAATCCCAATCGCGCAATAACCATTATAATGACTATACCCAAATATCCAATTTCAAGTTAATGGTAGTAATACCTAAATATACAATTTTTATGTTATGCCTTCGATTCTGCCAAACACACATATCCAACTAGGCAGTATTCCAATATTTCCCCCGTATACCATCGCACGTATATTGTAGTTTAGGCCTAGGTCCGAAATTGACCTAGGTTCATCAAAACAAAATAAGTAGGGGAAGATAGAATTTTGCGTAAAAATAAGATCAGAGAGAAAAACATCATCACAGGCATGAAAATTACTATTGATAATAATATCAACATGAATCAAGAAAACTGATTTACAATAGGCTGAATAGATCATGAACTTTTCATGAGAAAAGATAGACAAGTCTCAAAACTCAAGATTCAAGAAGCAACAGAAATAGATCAGAATCGAAAAAAAATACTTAAATCCAATTTCACATTATTCCATGGCCATATCATAATTAAATATTTAAATATAAAAGCAACTAGAACTTAAAGTGCACGGATCGAGAATTAGAAAGCAGAAGTTGATATTGAATCTCTATTTGATTAATCGTGTTCTAATTGAAAACCCCCAATTTGCAAATCTCTATGCGTAGTCTTGATGGAGAAGAAGTAGTCCCTTATTTTCTTTTAATTATAACTAGAATTTGAGCAGCATAAGGCTAGAGAGAATTGGTGTAGAGAGAATGGGGCTAGGAGGGTGTTTATATAGGATTAGACAAACGAACCTAGACTGAAAACGATACCAGAAACATCAGGATGAACCCAGACCCAAAACTGGGTTTTGGCACCGAGTAGACCTCCAGGTCGACCATAGGGTCAACCTGGTCCCTAGGAGGTCGACCATAGTGTCGACCCCCAGGTCGACCTTGTCCTGGGCGGGAAAATTCCCGCCCAGTCTACGCTGGGGTTTGAATTCGAATTTCGAATTCGAATTTTCGAGCTGTTTTCGATTCTGAAAATTCCTGAAACTTCGAAGGGTCATATCTCCCTCATACGGACTCCGTTTTTCGAAAACTCGGACTCGATTTCATGCCGAATTCCAAAACGAACGCAATGGCACAACCCGTTTTCCTTGATTCTTATTTTAAAATTTAGTTCTTCCTTGATTTTGTGTTTCAACATGATATTGAAATTCGGGTTGTTACATTCTCCCCTACTTAAAGGATTTCGTCCCCGAAATCTTCAGGTTAAGAAGAATGTCTCCTACCATCCAATCATCCATCTACTCAAAACATCATCCACAAGAAATCATTGTCCTTAAAAGATTCCTAATGTTGTATGAACATATGCAGAAAGTGTGTGTATATGTTCCTTATCTAATGCAAATGATCAGGCCTGATTGATCTTCTTAATGAAAAATATGTTTAGTGCCATGAGTCCAACATGTATGCAAATAGTCCTAGACACATAAACACTATATGTGTGCACAAACATCCATCCATATGCAACATCCACATGATAACACATTCAATTTCATCCATAAACAAGTATAAACACTCATGCATATGCAATATGAAAGGTGACTGAGCCGATCAAGTGTCTAATGTGCGTGTATATGCATCCACGAGCAACCGCTAGCAACCGCTTGCAACCACTTGCAACCATCAATCATAACATGTCTCAAACACATGTTCACACCCAATTGTTCCTACCTAAAGATATAGTCGAATGATAGGAGTAAGAAAAAAAAAACTTTGTGCCTATTAGGCAATGTCAAAGCTAGAAATCTACGTCACATATATACTGATTAGGAGAAGAACTCCCTAAGCACCAGCCCCGAAGACCGAAATCAACATCAGACTGATACCCAAAGAATTTCTCAACCCAACCAATATATATGTTTCTAGAAAACTACGCATGATGGACTCCTTTTTAGGTCACAAGAAATCCCTTCCTAAAACTAACCCATATTATAAAACCCAAAAGGTTTAGTCAACCCAACGAACACCTTCAAGCCCCAACATGTATTACTAACAGATGAGTCAAACTCCCTATGGAGTTTGCAACAGAAATAGGATTGAGAATAGGACCAAGAGGATATACTTAAAAGATAGTATGCAAGTAAGCTTTACAAGAAAAGAGAAATATGATGCACGTATCTAGTCTTTAATCTTCTAAGTCGCATTTCCTTGAGCTTAACTCCGATGTGCTTTGACCGCCTTTAACTTCACAATTTCATAGCTTCTTAATTCCTAATTCCAAAGTATGAGTTGGAACTCATTTCACTATCGCATCTCATTCCACTTTCACTTATTCTTTTTCTAGTATGCTCGGCTCAAACATAACTGCGTATTCATGGTCTCATGCAAGCTCTCCAAAATTCACTAGTGAATCCTGGATCTCGTTTACTCACTATAAGGTATTCCACGCAGAAGGACTATCTCTTGAAAATAAACAGATGTCAACCATGTTGCCAAATGTACTTACTAAGGTGATTTTCTATGACTCATGCATAAGCGAAATGAACCATCCGCCTTAGTGGCGAACACTACTCAAGCGGATCAATGAATACATCAAGAGATTCTAGGTAACTAAGCATGTCAGAACCCTAAGGGTTTCACTAGACTTCGAGGGCATTACCGAGGCAAGTCAAAAGTCTAACTACCCTCTTTTCATACTCGAGAATGGTATCATTTTTGGATAACCACTCCATCCCTAGAATCAACCCATAGCCCAAAAACATAAGCATTTCTTCTAAACTCAACACTAAGGATAGACATTCTCAAATCCAAACAAGTCATGAATAAATGAGCCGATTCCCCAACTGGATTTGAGACAAAAAATGGGATCCTATACCACGCTAGTACTAAGGTGTAGAGACTCAACTATCGAAGCAGAATTAAAAGGATGCGATGTACAAATACAAAATTCCCACGGTGTGATAGAAAAGAAAAGCTATACTTTTAACAGAAACGTTACCACCTTTCTTAGGTATGCTAGTAGTGAGAGCATACAATTTCCCTCTCGACGATCTTGTCCTTTGCCCTTGTCCTTGTCCTATAACACTTAACTACATGTCCCTTTTTACCATAATAACGATACTCTCTCTTGTCATGGGTTTTATTATTCTTTCACTTTGGTCTCTCCCCTTTCACCTTTTCCTCCTTCGTGGATTAAGCCATATCAACAAGTTTATCATCCTTAGGCTTGTGTTCTTTATCCTCGTTCTTACTATCCTTGTATAGCTTGTTGACAAGTTTCTCGAAAGCTACCTCCATCGCAATACCACCCTAGAAAGCTTGAAATAAGATTAGTCGCAAGTAAAACTACTGCGGCTACAAATGGAGGTTGGGCACTCCTTTGCCCTACGACATGTGTCGTATGATTACAAAACTATGGTGAAAAGAGAGAAAGAAGAGATTCAAAGAGAGAATCAAAAGATAGTGCATATGGCTTCGGGGAATATGCCTTTCATAAAACAAAATTTTTCTTGGAAAAATGCTTCTTTGTAAACGTTTTGAAAATAATTTCGGAAGGTTTTTAAAAGCCTTTGCCCAGTCTGGTAACCTTATGCTTTGATACCAAATGTAACACCCCACATCCGTTACGGTCACCCACAAAGGGAATGCCTTAACTTCAATGGAGCATTATGGGCACTGGAACAGAAATATTACAAGACAAACATATATAAAACAGCGGAAGGTAAAGTAGAAGTATTACAAATCATTTATTAAATATAATTGTTTACAATAAATACCCAGTCACATAGCTAAAATATCTGTCTTACTCAAAAACAAAGAAGCATAAAAATAAATTGTAGTATTCCCCAATAAATAAAAGCAAACCATAGCCAAGAGAGATCCAAGTCGTACATGAAAGAGCCTGGGAGCTTGGTAACATCCGAACTAAGCTGTATTCCCCCCTGCGAACCTGGGAGAGGAGGGGGGAGGGGGGGAACGGAAGAAAAAGAGGCAAAACAAAATGGATTAGTCATAATGACTGAGTAAGTCCTAGTGACTTTCAGCATAAAACAGGTAAAGAGAACATGGCATGAACAAATTGAAAGTAAACATAAGCATGATGACAAGATAAGCTACAGGCACGATAACTAAGAATAACATCATATGATTTTTGTCAAGTATAATATCGCAAGGTTCCCATTCAAGATAAACTAAGTATAATTTCGCAAGATTTCTATCAAGCATCGCAAGATTTCTCTGCTTCACCGTTGAAATATTTCTATGATATCTATTTGCTCTGCACCACCTAACTAGTGTCCAACTAGTAATATGTATAAACTGATAAAACAATAACGTGATCCCAATCCCCGAAATTGTGGTTGTTTTCAGGTGTACATCTATTATTTATTACCTAGATCTAATCTAGGGTTTTCTATCGAACGCTTCCTAGATCCAACCAGGGTTTACGCTACCCAGGGCTACTGGGGTTTATGCTACCTATTGAACATTTCTCGGATTTTAAGGTTTACGCGACCTAGGTCCAACTAGGGATTACGCTACCTATCGAACGACGCCCCTAATCTAGGAACACTACCCAGAGCGGTATATGTTCCTAGACTTTCCCCACGTATGTGTCGTGAATCGTTAGCGCTGTCTAGATGCACATGTCCACTATATGTGCGACCCGAGTCCCGTGGCAGGGCTAATCAAGAAACACGAAACTCGGTCCGGAGCTTTCAGATACCTACCGATGCAGATGCTAAGGTCTGTTTTTCCAGTGGCTATGGTCCCACTTGGCGCCTCCCTCAACTAATGAAAGGCCACCCTTGAAAAAAATGAGAACTATATGCAGGCCCCATATGCCTCACTTAACCTATGGCCATCCGCACCCATAAACAGATAGCAAGTATATGGTCTTTTGGAGTTCTCCGCCTTTCCGCTGTACGTATCTCGACTGACTCAAGATGGTAGGTAGACGACGAGTTACTATCACAGGGCTACTGGTCTCGCCGAATCACGCTGGTCCATCCTAGTCTTTAGGTTGCTATATATTGCAACCAAGGCATACCCTTGGTTCTTCTAAAGCAGACCTTAACCTCTGTGAGCCGAGGAGGATCATCTGCAGCCTCACAGAGGGATACAAAGAGTACCCTCACGTCCCCTCGAAGCCGCGTGCTTCGTAACCCTGTTCGTTGGAGCCTTCTTTAAGATCAGATGGACGTTTGCTCCTTCTCGTGTTCTACTAAGGTTTACTACTTAGTTCCCTTAACTAAGGTTTACTACTTAGTTTCCTGAATCATCGTTTTCTTAACTAAGGTTTACAATTTAGTCCTTTTAACTAAGGTTTACTGCTTAGTTCTTTTTCTCGTCCTATTGGATTGGTTAACTATTATCTAGCAGTTCACGTTGACTTAACCCACCCATATATCAAGTCAAATTGGTTAAGTGTTCCTTAACCTTACTCATTTATCCGGTTATATTGGTTAAGTGTTTCTCATTAACTTAACCCTATTCATGCTATAACGGTTAAGTGTTCTAAGTGTACTTAACCCCATCTTCTGGTCTGGTTAACATGTTAGATCGGCTAAGTGTCCTAAATGTACTTAACCCCACCTCCTAGTCTTGTTAACAGGTTACGATGGTTTAGTGTTCTAGTTTTTCTTAACCCTACCACCTCGTCCAGCTAACATGTTATAACGGTTAAATATTTACTTAACCTTACCCACTTGTCTAGTTAACATGTTAACATGGTTAAGTGTTCTCAAGTGATCAAGTTCAGGTTTACTTAACCCACCCATTCATGTCGTATCGATTAAGTGTCGTTAGCCTAGTCATATTACTTAACCCTTCCATTCTTAGTATGTCTGTTTATTGGCATTAATTAATTATTAATTCATCAACCACTCACATTAGACCTGTAGTTGCAGTCACTGGATATTCCGGGCGGTTCCGGGCAGAATTACACCACAACTCAGTCTAACCTCGGGTTTAAGCATGATATGACTAACTTCTCACATTGGATCTTATTATTTGCAGTCACTGGATATGCCGGGCGGTTCCGGGCAGAATTACACTGCAAACTCAACCCAACCTCGAGTTAGCCATGTTCACGTTCATGTTCATATTCATATTCATGTTCATGTTTCAATCACGTTTATATTTCCAGTTATATGCCAATTATCAAGTTCATAATTCACGTTTTTGCCCCAAAACATATTCCCAAATTATTACCTTAATTCGGACTAAGGTTATGCCAAGTTATAGCCTTTTATTAACAATACATGCCAACTACCCAAAACCCAACTTAGGCGCGTTCATATTAAACCTCTACCAAGTCATAAATTATCATATATGTTTCCACTCCAAATTTTACATAGTTAACATATGCCCAAGTTCTAGATTACATGTCAGTTTTATATATGCCCAATTCGTACCAAATTTACATATGTTCAATTCATGCTGTTTTACATGTATGCCAAGTGTATGCCATTTTACACATATACCATGTTTACAAAGCTATGCTCAATTTACATAGATCAAGTTTTATACCCAAAATTACATGTATACCACATTTACACCCATAACGAGTTCTAGCCAAATTACATATATCAAGATCCATGTCAAATTACATATATCAATCCCAATCGCGCAATAACCATTATAATGACTATACCCAAATATCCAATTTCAAGTTAATGGTAGTAATACCCAAATATCCAATTTTTATGTTATGCCTTCGATTCTGCCAAACACACATATCCAACTAGGCAATATTCCAATATTTCCCCCGTATACCATCGCACGTATATTGTAGTTTAGGCCTAGGTCCGAAATTGTCCTAGGTTCATCAAAAGAAAATAAGTAGGGGAAGATAGAATTTTGCGTAAAAATAAGATCAGAGAGAAAAACATCATCACAGGCATGAAGATTACTACTTGATAATAATATCAACATGAATCAAGAAAACTGATTTACAACAGGCTGAATAGATCATGAACTTGTCGGGAGAAAAGATAGACAAGTCTCAAAACTCAAGATTCAAGAAGCAACAGAAATAGATCAGAATCGATAAACATACTTAAATCCAATTCCACTTTATTCCATGGCCATATCATAATTAAATATTAAAATCTAAAAGTAACTAGAACTTACAGTGCACGGATCGAGAATTAGAAAGCAGAAGTTGATATTGAATCTCTATTTGATTAATCGTGTTCTAATTGAAAACCCCCAATTTGCAAATCTCTATGCGTAGTCTTGATGGAGAAGAAGTAGTCCCTTATTTTCTTTTAATTATTACTAGAATTTGAGCAACATAAGGCTAGAGAGAATTGGTGTAGAGAGAATGGGGCAAGGAGCGTGTTTATATAGGATTAGACGAACGAACCTAGACTGGAAACGAGACCAGAAACATCGGGATGAACCCAGACCCAAAACTGGGTTTTGGCACCAAGTAGAGCCCCAGGTCGACCATATGGTCGACCTGGTCCCTGGGAGGTCGACCGTAGTGTCGACCCCCAGGTCGACCTAGTCCTGGGCAGGAAAATTCCGGCCCAGTCTGCGCTGGGGTTCGAATTCGAATTTTCGAGCTGTTTTCGATTCTGAAAATTCCTGAAACTTCGAAGGGTCATATCTCCCTCATACGGACTCCATTTTTCGAAAACTCGGACTCGATTTCATGCAGAATTCCGAAACGAACGTAATGGTACAACCCGTTTTCCTTAATTCTTATTTTAAAATTTAGTTCTTCCTTGATTTCGTGTTTCAACACGATATTGAAATTCGGGTTGTTACATTCTCCCCTCCTTAAAGGATTTCATCCCCGAAATCTTCAGGTTAAGAAGAATGTGTCCTACCATCTAATCATCCATCTACTCAAAACATCATCCACAAGCAATCATTGTCCTTAAAACATTCCTAATGCTGTATGAACATATGCAGAAAGTGTGTGTGTATGTTACTTATCTAATGCAAATGATCAGGCCTGATTGATCTTCTTAATGCAAAATATGTTTAGTGCCATGAGTCCAACATGTATGCAAAACATCCATCCATATGCAACATCCACATGATAACACATTCAATTTCATCCATAAACAAGTATAAACACTCATGCATATGCAATATGAAAGGTGACTGAGCCGATCTAGTGTCTAATGTGCGTGTATATGCATCCACGAGCAACCACTTGCAACCATCAATCATAACATGTCTCAAACATATGTTTACACCCAATTGTTCCAACCTAAAGATATAGTCAAATGATAGGAGAAAGAAACGTGACCACCTCTCTTAGGTATGCTAGTAGTGAGAGCATACAATTGCCCTCTCGACGATCTTGTCCTTTGCCCTTGTCCTTGTCCTATAACACTTAACTACATGTCCCTTTTTACCATACTAACGATACTCTCTCTTGTCGTGGGTTTTATTATTCTTTCACTTTGGCCTCTCCCCTTTCACCTTTTCCTCCTTCGTGGATTAAGCCATATCGACAAGTTTCTCATCCTTAGGCTTGTGTTCTTTATCCTCATTCTTACTATCCTTGTATAGCTTGTTGACAAGTTTCTCGAAAGCTACCTCCATCGCACTACCACCCTAGAAAGCTTGAAATAAGATTAGTCGCAAGTAAAACTACTGCGGCTACAAATGGAGGTTGGACACTCCTTTGCCCTCCGACATGTGTCGTATGCCTACAAAACTATGGTGAAAAGAGAGAAAGAAGAGATTCAAAGAGAGAATCAAAAGATAGTGCATATGGCTTCGGGGAATATTCCTTTCATAAAACAAAACTTTTCTTGGAAAAATGCTTCTTTGTAAACGTTTTGAAAATAATTTCGGAAGGTTTTTAAAAGCCTTTGCCCAGTCTGGTAACCTTATGCTCTGATACCAAATGTAACACCCCACATCCGTTACGGTCACCCACAAAGGGAATACCTTAACTTCAATGGAGCATTATGGGCACTGGAATAGAAATATTACAAGACATACATATATAAAATAGCGGAAGGTAAAGTAGAAGTACTTCAAATCATTTATTAAATATAATTGTTTACAATAAATACCCAGTTACATAGCTAAAATATCTGTCTTACTCAAAAACAAAGAAGCATAAAAATAAATTGTAGTATTCCCCAATAAATAAAAGCAAACCATAGCCAAGAGAGATCCAAGTCGTACATGAAAGAGCCTGGGAGCTTGGTAACATCCGAACTAAGCTGTATTCCCCCCACGAACCTGGGAGGAGGGGGGAACGGAAGAAAAAGAGGCGAAACAAAATGGATTAGTCGTAAAGACTGAGTAAGTCCTAGTGACTTTCAATATAAAAACAGGTAAAGAGAACATGGCGTGAATAAACTGAAAGTAAACATAAGCATAATGATAAGATAAGCTACAGGCACGATAACTAAGAATAACCTCATATGATTTTTGTCAAGTATAATATCGCAAGGTTCCCATTCAAGATAAACTAAGTATAATTTCGCAAGATTTCTATCAAGCATCGCAAGATTTCTCTGCTTCACCGTTGAAATATTTCTATGATATCTATTTGCACTGCACCACCTAACTAGTGTCCAACTAGTAATATGTATAAACTGATAAAACAATAACGTGATCCCAATCCCCGAAATTGTGGTTGTTTTCAGGTGTACATCTATTATTTATTACCTAGATCTAATCTAGGGTTTTCTATCAAACGCTTCCTAGATCCAACCAGGGTTTACGCTACCCAGGGCTACTGGGGTTTATGCTACCTATTGAACATTTCTCGGATTTTAAGGTTTACGCGACCTAGGTCCAACTAGGGATTACGCTACCTATCGAATGGCGCCCCTAATCTAGGAACACTACCCAGAGCGGTATATGTTCCTAGACTTTCTCCACGTATGTGTCGTGAATCGTTAGCGTTGTCTAGATGCACATGTCCACTATATGTGCGACCCGAGTCCCGTGGCAGGGCAAATCCAGAAACACAAAACTCGGTCCGGAGCTTTCAGATACCTGTCGATGCAGATGCTGAGGTCTGTTTTTCCAGTGGCTATGGTCCCACTTGACGCCTCCCTCAACTAATGAAAGGCCACCCTTGAAAAAAATGAGAACTATATGCAGGCCCCCTATGGCCCACTTAACCTATGGCCATCCGCACCCATAAATAGATAGCAAGTATATGGTCTTTTGGAGTTCTCCGCCTTTCCGCTGTACGTATCTCGACTGACTCAAGATGGTAGGTAGACGACGAGTTGCTATCACAGGGCTACTGGTCTCGCCGAATCACGCTGGTCCATCCTAGTCTTTAGGTTGCCTTATATTGCAACCAAGGCATACCCTTGGTTCTTCTAACGCATACCTTAACCTCTGTGAGCCGAGGAGGATCATCTGCAACCTCACAGAGGGATACCAAGAGTACCCTCACGTCCCCTCGAAGCCGCGTGCTTCGTAACCCAGTTCGTTGAAGCCTTCTTTAAGATCAGATGGACGTTTGCTCCTTCTCGTGTTCTACTAAGGTTTACTACTTAGTTCCCTTAACTAAGGTTTACTACTTAGTTTCCTGAATCATCGTTTTCTTAACTAAGGTTTACAATTCAGTCCTTTTAACTAAGGTTTACTGCTTAGTTCTTTTTCTCGTCCTATTGGATTGGTTAAGTATTATCTAGCAGTTCACGTTGACTTAACCCACCCATATATCAAGTCAAATTGGTTAAGTGTTCCTTAACCTTACTCGTTTATCCGGTTATATTGGTTAAGTGTTTCTCATTAACTTAACCCTATTCATGCTATAACGGTTAAGTGTTCTAAGTGTACTTAACCCCATCTTCTGGTTTGGTTAACATGTTAGATCGGCTAAGTGTCCTAAATGTACTTAACCCCACCTCCTAGTCTTGTTAACAGGTTACGATGGTTTAGTGTTCTAGTTTTGCTTAACCCTACCACCTTGTCCAGCTAACATGTTATAACGGTTAAATATTTACTTAACCTTACCCACTTGTCTAGTTAACATGTTAAAATGGTTAAGTGTTCTCAAGTGATCAAGTTCAGGTTTACTTAACCCACCCATTCATGTCGTATCGATTAAGTGTCGTTAGCCTAGTCATATTTATTAACCCTTCCATTCATAGTATATCTGTTTATTGGCATTAATTAATTATTAATTCATCAACCACTCACATTAGACCTGTAGTTGCGGTCACTGGATATGTCGGGCGGTTCCGGGCAGAATTACACCACAACTTAGTCTAACCTCGGGTTTAAGCACAATATGACTAACTTCTCACATTGGATCTTATTATTTGCAGTCACTGGATATGCCGGGCGATTCCGGGCATAATTACACTGCAAACTCAACCCAACCTCGAGTTAGCCATGTTCACGTTCGTGTTCATATTCATATTCATGTTCATGTTTCAACCACGTTCATATTTCCAGTTATATGCCAATTATCAAGTTCATAATTCAGGTTTTTGCCCCCAAAACATATTCCCAAATTATTACCTTAATTCACAATAAGGTTATGCCAAGTTATAGCCTTTTATTAACAATACATGCCAACTACCCAAAACCCAACTTAGGCGCGTTCATATTAAACCTCTACCAAGTCATAAATTATCATATATGTTTCCACTCCAAATTTTACGTAGTTAACATATGCCCAAGTTCTAGATCTCATGTCAGTTTTACATATGCCCAATTCATACCAAATTTACATATGTTCAATTCATGCTGTTTTACATGTATGCCAAGTTTATGCCATTTTACACATATACCATGTTTACAAAGCTATGCTCAATTTACATAGATCAAGTTTGATACCCAAAATTACATGTATACCACATTTACACCCATAACGAGTTCTAGCCAAATTATATATATCAAGATCCATGTCAAATTACATATATCAATCCCAATCGTGCAATAACCATTATAATGACTATACCCAAATATCCAATTTCAAGTTAATGGTAGTAATACCCAAATATCCAATTTTTATGTTATGCCTTCGATTCTGCCAAACACACATATCCAACTAGGCAATATTCCAATATTTCCCCCGTATACCATCGCACGTATATTGTAGTTTAGGCCTAGGTCCGAAATTGTCCTAGGTTCATCAAAAGAAAATAAGTAGGGGAAGATAGAATTTTGCGTAAAAATAAGATCAGAGAGAAAAACATCATCACAGGCATGAAGATTACTACTTGATAATAATATCAACATGAATCAAGAAAACTGATTTACAACAGGCTGAATAGATCATGAACTTGTCGTGAGAAAAGATAGACAAGTCCCAAAACTCAAGATTCAAGAAGCAACAGAAATAGATCAGAATCGATAAACATACTTAAATCCAATTCCACTTTATTCCATGGCCATATCATAGTTAAATATTTAAATCTAAAAGTAACTAGAACTTACAGTGCGCGGATCGAGAATTAGAAAGCAGAAGTTGATATTGAATCTCTATTTGATTAATTGTGTTCTAATTGAAAACCCCCAATTTGCAAATCTCTATGCGTAGTCTTGATGAAGAAGAAGTAGTCCCTTATTTTCTTTTAATTATTACTAGAATTTGAGCAACATAAGGCTAGAGAGAATTGGTGTAGAGAGAATGGGGCTAGGAGCGTGTTTATATAGGATTAGACGAACGAACGTAGACTGGAAACGAGACCAGAAACATCGGGATGAACCCAGACCCAAAAATGGGTTTTGGCACCAAGTAGAGCCCCAGGTCGACCATAGGGTCGACCTGGTCCCTGGGAGGTCGACCGTAGTGTCGACCCCCAGGTCGACCTAGTCTTGGGCGGGAAAATTCCCGCCCAATCTGCGCTGGGGTTCGAATTCGAATTTCGAATTCGAATTTTCGAGCTGTTTTCGATTCTGAAAATTCCTGAAAGTTCGAAGGGTCATATCTCCCTCATACGGACTCCATTTTTCGAAAAGCCGAACTCGATTTCATGCAGAATTCCGAAACGAACGTAACGGCACAACCCGTTTTCCCTGATTCTTATTTTAAAATTTAGTTCTTCCTTGATTTCGTGTTTCAACATGATATTGAAATTCAGGTTGTTACATTCTCCCCTCCTTAAAGGATTTCATCCCCGAAATCTTCAGGTTAAGAAGAATGTGTCCTACCATCTAATCATCCATCTACTCAAAACATCATCCACAAGCAATCATTGTCCTTAAAAGATTCCTAATGCTGTATGAACATATGCAGAAGGTGTGTGTATATGTTCCTTATCTAATGCAAATGATCAGGCCTGATTGATCTTCTTAATGCAAAATATGTTTAGTGTCATGAGTCCAACATGTATGCAAAACATCCATCCATATGCAACATCCACATGATAACACATTCAATTTCATCCATAAACAAGTATAAACACTCATGCATATGCAATATGAAAGGTGACTGAGCCGATCTAGTGTCTAATGTGCGTGTATATGCATCAACGAGCAACCGCTAGCAACCGCTTGCAACCACTTGTAACCATCAATCATAACATGTCTCAAACACATGTTTACACCCAATTGTTCCTACCTAAAGATATAGTCGAATGATAGGAGAAAGAAAAAAAAACTTTGTGCCCATTAGGCAATGTCAAAACTGGAAATCTACGTCACATATATACTGATTAGGAGAAGAACTCCCTAAGCATCAGCCCCGAAGACCGAAATCAACATCAGACTGATACCCAAAGAATTTCTCAACCCAACCAATATATATGTTTCTAGAAAACTAAGCATGATGGACTCCTTTTTAGGTCACAAGAAATCCCTTCCTAAAACTAACCCATATTATAAAACCCAAAAAGTTTAGTCAACCCAACGAACACCTTCAAGCCCCAACATGTATTACTAACAGATGAGTCAAACCCCCTATGGGGTTTGCAATAGAAATAGGATTGAGAATAGGACCAAGAGGATATACTAAAAAGATAGCATGCAAGTAAGCTTTACAGGAAAAGAAGGATCAAGGATATACTCTTTAAAAGAGATATGATGCGCGTATCTAGTCTTTAATCTTCTAAGTCACATTTCCTTCAGCTTAACTCCATTGTGCTTTGACCGCCTTCAACTTCACAATTTCGTAGCTTCTTAATTCCTAATTCCAAAATATGAGTTGGAACTCATTTCACTATCGCATCTCATTCCACTTTCACTTATTCTTTTTCTAGTATACTCGACTCAAACATAACTGCGTATTCATGGTCTCATGCAAGCTATCCAAAATTCACTAGTGAATCTTGGATCTCATTTACTCACTATAAGGTATTCCACGCAGACGGACTATCTCTTGAAAATAAACAGATGTCAACCATGTTGCCAAATGTACTTACTAAGATGATTTTCTATGACTCATGCATAAGCGAAATGAACCATCCGCCTTAGTGGCGAACACTAATCGAGCGGATCAATGAATGTTTCAAGAGATTCTAGGTAACTAAGCATGGAAGAACCCTAAGGGTTACACTAGACTTCGAGGGCATTACCGAGGCAAGTCAAAAGTCAAACTACCCTCTTTTCATACTCGAGAATGGTATCATTTTTGGATAACCACTCCATCCCTAGAATCAACTCATAGCCCAAAAACATAAGCATTTCTTCTAAACTCAACACTTAGGATAGACATTCTCAAATCCAAACAAGTCATGAATAAATGTGCCGATTCCCCAATAGGATTTGAGACAAAAAATGGGATCCTCTACCACACTAGTACTAAGGTGCAGAGACTCAACTATCGAAGCAGAATTAAAAGGATGCGACGTACAAATACAAAGTTCCCACGGTGTGATAGAAAAGAAAAGCTACACTTTTAACAGAAACGTTACCACCTCTTTTAGGTATCCTAGTAGTGAGAGCATACAATTGCCCTCTCGACGATCTTGTCCTTTGCCATTGTCCTTGTCCTATAACACTTAACTACGTGTCCCTTTTTACCATACTAACGATACTTTCTCTTGTCATGGGTTTTATTATTCTTTCACTTTGGCCTCTCCCCTTTCACCTTTTCCTCCTTCGTGGATTAAGCCATATCAACAATTTTCTCATCCTTAGGCTTGTGTTCTTTATCCTCGTTCTTACTATCCTTGTATAGCTTGTTGACAAGTTTCTCGAAAGCTACCTCCATCTCACTACCACCCTACAAAGCTTGAAATAAGATTAGTCGCAAGTAAAACTACTACGGCTACAAATGGAGGTTGGGCACTCCTTTGCCCTCCGACATGTGTCGTATGCCTACAAAACTATGGTGAAAAGAGAGAAAGAAGAGATTCAAAGTGAGAATCAAAAGATAGTGCATATGGCTTTGGGGAATATGACTTTCATAAAACAAAACTTTTCTTGGAAAATGCTTCTTTGTAAACGTTTTGAAAATAATTTCAGAAGGTTTTTAAAAGCCTTTGCCCAGTCTGGTAACCTTCTGCTCTGATACCAAATATAACACCCCACATCCGTTATGGTCACCCGCAAAGGGAATGCCTTAACTTCAATGGAGCATTATGGGTACTGGAATAGAAATATTACAAGACAGCCATATATAAAACAGCGGAAGGTAAAGTAGAAGTACTTCTAATCATTTATTAAATATAATTGTTTACAATAAATACCCAATTACATAGCTAAAATATCTGTCTTACTCAAAAACAAAGAAGCATAAAAATAAATTGTAGTATTTCCCAATAAAGAAAACCAAACCATAGCCAAGAGAGATCCAAGCCGTACATGAAAGAGCCTGGGAGCTTGGTAACATTTGAACTAAGCTGTATTCCCACCCTGCGAACCTGGGGGGGGGGGGGAAACGGAAGAAAAAGAGGTGAAACAAAACGGATTAGTCATAAAGACTAAGTAAGTCCTAGTGACTTTCAGCATAAAAACAGGTAAAGATAACATGGCATGAATAAACTGAAAGTAAACATAAGCATGATGACAAGATAAGCTACAGGCACGATAACTAAGAATAAAATCATATGATTTTGTCAAATATAATATCGCAAGGTTCCCATTCAAGATAAAATAAGTATAATTTCACAAGATTTCTATCAAGCATCGCAAGATTTCTATGCTTCACCGTTAAAATATTTCTATGATATCTATTTGCTCTGCACCACCTAACTAGTGTCCAACTAGTAATCTGTATAAACTGATAAAACAATAACGTGATCCCAATCCCCGAAATTGTGGTTGTTTTCAGGTGTACATCTATTATTTATTACCTAGATCTAATCTAGGGTTTTCTATCAAACGCTTCCTTGATCCAACCAGGGTTTACGCTACCCAGGGCTACTGGGGTTTATGCTACCTATTGAACATTTCTCGGATTTTAGGGTTTACGCGACCTAGGTCCAACAAGGGATTACGCTACCTATCGAATGGCGCCCCTAATCTAGGACACACTACCCAGAGCGGTATATGTTCCTAGACTTTCCCCATGTATGTGTTGTGAATCGTTATCGCTGTCTAGATGCACATGTCCTCTATATGTGTGACGCGAGTCCCGTGGCAGGGCTAATCAAGAAACACGGAACTCGGTCGGGAGCTTTCGGATACTTGCCGATGTAGATGCTAATGTTTGTTTTACCAGTGGCTATAGTCCCACTTGACGCCCCCCTCAACTAATGAAAGGCCACCCTTGAAAAAAATGAGAACTATACGCAGGCCCCATATGCCCCACTTAACCTATGGCCATCCGCACCCATAACTAGATAGCAAGTATATGGTCTTTTGGAGTTCTCCGCCTTTCCGCTGTACGTATCTCGACTGACTCAAGCTGGTAGGTAGACGACGAGTTGCTATCACAGGGCTACTGGTCTAGCCGAATCACGCTGGTCCATCCTAGTCTTTAGATTGCCTTATATTGCAACCAAGGCATACCCTTGGTTCTTCTAACGCAGACCTTAACCTCTGTGAGCCGAGGAGGATCATCTGCAACCTCACAGAGGTATACCAAGAGTACCCTCACGTCCCCTCGAAGTTGCGTGCTTCGTAACCCAGTTCGTTGGAGCCTTCTTTAAGATCAGATGGACGTTTGCTCCTTCTCGTGTTCTACTAAGGTTTACTACTTAGTTCCCTTAACTAAGGTTTACTACTTAGTTTCCTGAATCGTCGTTTTCTTAACTAAGGTTTACAACTTAGTCCTTTTAACTAAGGTGTACTACTTAGTTCTTTTTCTCGTCCTGTTGGATTGGTTAAGTATTATCTAGCAGCTCACGTTGACTTAACCCACCCATATATCAAGTCAAATTGGTTAAGTGTTCCTTAACCTTACTCGTTCATCCGGTTATATTGGTTAAGTGTTTCTCATTAACTTAACCCTATTCAAGCTATAACAGTTAAGTGTTCTAAGTGTACTTAACCCCATCTTCTAGTTTGGTTAACATGTTAGATCGGTTAAGTGTCCTAAATGTACTTAACCCCACCTCCTAGTCTAGTTAACATGTGACGATGGTTAAGTGTTCTAGTTTTGCTTAACTCTACCACCTCGTCCAGCTAACATGTTATAACGGTTAAATATTTACTTAACCTTACCCACTTGTCTAATTAACATGTTAAAATGGTTAAGTGTTCTCAAGTGATCAATTTCAGGTTTACTTATTGGTTAAGTGTCGTTAGCCTAGTCATATTACTTAACCCTTCCATTCTTAGTATGTCTGTTTATTGGCATTAATTAATTATTAATCCATCAACCACTCACATTAGACCGGTTGTTGCGGTCACTGGATATGCCAGGCGATTCCAGGAAATATTACACCACAACTCAATCTAACCTCGGGTTTAAGCACGATACGACTAACTTCTCACATTGGATCTTATTATTTGCAATCACTGGAAATGCCGGGCAGTTCCGGGCAGAATTACACTGCAAACTCAACCCAACCTCGAGTTAGCCATGTTCACGTTCGTGTTCATATTCATATTCATGTTCATGTTTCAACCATGTTCATATTTCTAGTTATATGCCAATTATCAAGTTTATAATTCACGTTTTTGCCCCAAAACGTATTCCCAAATTATTACCTTAATTCACTATAAGGCTATGCCAAGTTATAGCCTTTTATTAACAATACATGCCAACTACCCAAAACCCAACTTAGGCGCGTTCATATTAAACCTCTACCAAGTCATAAATTATCATATATGTTTCCACTCCAAATTTTACATAGTTAACATATGCCCAAGTTCTAGATTACATGGTTTTACATATGCCCAATTCGTACCAAATTTACATATGTTCAATTCATGTCGTTTTACATGTATGCCAAGTTTATGCCAATTTACACATATACCATGTTTACAAAGCTATGCTCAGTTTACATAGATCAAGTTTTATACCCAAAATTACATGTATACCACATTTACACCCATAACGAGTTCTAGCCAAATTACATATATCAAGATCCATGTCAAATTACATATATCAATCCCAATCGCGAATTAACCATTATAATGACTATACCCAAATATCCAATTTCAAGTTAATGGTAGTAATACCCAAATATCCAATTTTTATGTTTTGCCTTCCATTCTGCCAAACACACATATCCAACTAGGCAATATTCCAATATTTCCCCCGTATACCATCACACTTATATCGTAGTTTAGGCCTAGGTCTGAAATTGACCTAGGTTCATCAAAAGAAAATAAGTAGGGGAAGATAGAATTTTGCGTAAAAATAAGATCAGAGAGAAAAACATCATCACAAGCATGAAGATTACTACTTGATAATAATATCAACATGAATCAAGAAAACTGATTTACAACAGGCTGAATAGATCATGAACTTGTCGTGAGAAAAGATAGACAAGGCTCAAAACTCAAGATTCAAGAAGCAACAGAAATAGATCAGAATTGATAAACATACTTAAATCCAATTCCACTTTATTCCATGGCCATATCATAATTAAATATTTAAATCTAAAAGCAACTAGAACTTACAGTGCGCGGACCGAGAATTAGAAAGCAGAAGTTGATGTTGAATCTCTATTTGATTAATTGTGTCCTAATTGAAAACCCCCAATTTGCAAATCTCTATGCGTAGTCTTGACGGAAAAGAAGTAGTCCCTTATTTTCTTTTAATTATAACTAGAATTTGAGCAGCATAAGGCTAGAGAGAATTGGTGTAGAGAGAATGGGGCTAGGAGGGTGTTTATATAGGATTAGGCGAAAGAACTTGGACTGAAAACAAGACCAGAAACTTCAGGATGAACCCATACCCAAAACTGGGTTTTGGCACCAGGTGGACCATAGGGTCAACCTGGTCTCTGGGAGGTCGACCATAGTGTCAACCCCCAGGTCGACCTGGTCTTGGGTGGGAAAATTACCGCCCAGTCTGCGCTGGGGTTTGAATTCGAATTTCGAATTCGAATTTTCGAGCTGTTTTCGATTCTGAAAATTCCTAAAACTTTGGAGGGTCATATCTCCCTCATATGGACTCCGTTTTTCGAAAAATCGGACTCAATTTCATGCAGAATTCCGAGACAAAAATAATGGCGCAACCCGTTTTCCCCAATTATTATTTTAAAATTTAGTTCTGCCTTGATTTCGTGTTTCAACATGATATTGAAATTCGGGTTGTTACAAGACTGGATGTTTGATTTGATAATCCAAACCAATATAATAATCTTGGTGTTATTTGCATTAATGCATTTTATTTTATTACTTATTTCTTTCTATTTGAATATTGAATAGATATATTAAATACACTTCATCTCTCTAGTGTCTGAATAAACTTAAGATCCATTAATACTGTGTTATAAACACCCCGGTTCCTAAACAATTGGTATCAGAGCAAGGTTTTCAAAGTTATCATAATCTGATTTTTTGAAAATTATTAATGGCTAGTGACATTGGTAACACATTTATTAATTCTTTTATAGAAGGGCAATCTACCACTAGACCTCCTCTATTTGATGGCAGTAATTATGCTTATTGGTCTTATAGGATAAAATTTTATTTGAAGTCTAATGGTTTAGATATTTGGAACATTACCCAAGAATAATACATAGAGCCTCAAACTGAATATTCAAAATGGACACTAGACCATAATACAAAAGCACTTAATTGTTCTTAGGCCATGAACATTTTATTTTGCTCTTTAGATATAAATGAATTTAATCGAGTTTCTATATGTAATTATGCATATGAAATTTGGAGAATACTGAAAGACACACATAAAGGCACCAATAAAGTAAAACAGACAATGATATCTATGCTGACTCACCAGTTTCAACTTTTTCAAATGAAATCGAATGAGTCTATTTCTGGTAAGTATTCTATATTTCAAGATATTGTACACGCCTTAATATCACTAGGAAAGAAACTTGCTGAAGAAGACCAAGTTAGAAAGATCTTGAATTTACTTCCTAGTGAATGGGACCATAAGACTCTGGCAATCGAAGAAGCCAATGATATTAGTACTATGTCAATAGAAGAATTAATTGGTAATCTAATGTCCTATGAAGTAAAGATGCAGGTTAGAAAAGAGAATCATGGAAATGAGAAGAACTCACTGGTACTTAATGCTATGATTGACAATGATGAATCAGATGATGATGCTATTGATAATGATCTAGAGTTTATTACCAAGAAGATCAAGAAATTGTTGAAGTACTGGATAACGAAGAAACTTCGAAAAACTAACAACAATAACTCCAGAAATGGATTTGTTGTTAAATGTTTTGAATGCGACAAACCCGGTCATTTGAAAAGAGATTGTCCCAACTAGAGAAAACCAAAGTACTTTTCAAATATTTTCACTAAGGAGAGAAAACAGGCATTCAATGCAACATGGGATGATTCAGATACATCATCAAGTGATAGTGATTCAGAAACGGAAAACTCCAATGTATGCTTCATGGTAATGGATGACTAGATATGGAATTTTGATAAAGAAATTACTAAAGTTTTAAATGATATGCATCAGTATTATGAAATACTTAGGAAAAATCACAATAATAGTTTTGTAGAAACAGATAGATTAAAAATATCTAATGAAAAGTTGAGTAAAGAAAAATAATGTCTAGAAGATGAAATTTAAAGATTTAATGCTCATAAAAATGGAAAGGATTTAACACTTGGAAGTTTTGAAAAACTGAAAAGTTAAAGTAAGTCCTTAAAATTAGAAAAATCTCTCAATGAAGTGACATATCACTAATCTAAATGAAAAATAACATCTCTAGACAATGTTATTCTTAATTATAGTAAGGATTTTGATGAAATGAAAATTGATATTGGAAATTTAACAAAGGAAAGGATAATCTTGAGAAATTATTATCTACATCTAAACATAATAGGAATAAGCATGGACTTGGCTACACCCTTAAGGCTAAATCAAAGAAATATGGTACTCAATGTACTAAGTTTATCAAAGCCACCAAGTTCAAATCAAAACCTAGGAAATTAAAGTTAAATCCTCCAAATAGGATCATTAATTCACTTATGGGTTCCAAAATGGTTGGATAATACAAAAAAAGAAGAATACATCGATAATTTTATTAATAACGTTCATTTATCTAATGATTATATTTTCAAAGGGCATTCAAACTCTTCATGGGTTTGGCATCCCAAAAATTAACCCCATGGACCCCGAAATAGAAAGGGTACTAGTGTGCATATTTTCTAATATTTCACATACCAAATAGTCGATGCTTGAAGCAAATGACAAGAAATATATTGAACCTTGGATAAATATGAAAAGGATTTGTTACTGGCATCAACAAAGTCGTTAACTCTAAAACACATTTGATTATTTAGTTTATTTCATGTTTTGATTTCTCCACTTCTGTTTTATTCATATGCATGTACAAACTCTACAAATTATCTAGCAGTAAACTAAATAATTCTTTTTGCCCTTTTTGTTGATTATTTACACATTTTCTTCCACTCCTTCTCTATTTACACTCTAAAAAATCCATTGAATATTATCCTATTGTTCTTGCAAATCCACTCTCTTTCACTCCAATTCTTCATTGATTTGTAAGCCACACAATACTAGAGAGTTGTACTTAAATTCATATCGTTCTCTCTTTGATTTTACCATATTTACTGAAAAAAATTCAAAGATATATTGCCATTTGAGATCTATAAGATTATTGTATCGAATCTACAAGAATCTGTATTGAAAATATGACTACTTGCCATTGTTTGTTGTTATTAATAAGGAGAAGGTGTATCTTGTAGCCCATGAAATCAAGATTGTAAAGGTGTTCTTGCCACCCATGGAAAGCAAGCGATTATAGTGAAATTCTTCACGGTGAAGTGCAGGACTATATGTAGGATTGGATAATCCGAACCAGTAATCCTAGTGTTATTTACTTTACAGCATTTTATTTTATTACTTATTTTTTTATATTTGAATATTGAATAGATATAGTAAATACACTTCATCTCCCTGGTGTCTGAATAGCCTTAAGATCCATTAACACTGTGTTATAGACACCCCAGTTTCGAAACATGACGCTTGGGTCTATGTTCAAGCACAAACTGCCATTTTGGGTGAGATTCTGCATATGTCAGAGTGACTCCAAGCGAACACGTCCAAATTAGCTTTCAAGAAAATGACTAAATCCTTCTGCAACTTTTGGCCCAATTGAGACCCTATCTTCAATACTTGATCAGGATCTTTTGGATGAATTGATACATAAATTATGACCTCAGTTGGCATTGCTCGATTATCCCATGCACTTGCCTTTCGAGGAACCATCTCTTTCTTAGCCCGTGCTCTCCAGTGCAGGGGTCATGTCCTAGTTGCTATAATATAGGGTCATGAATGTGGAGAGAAGCTTCCACACTCTTGGCTTCTTCACGCAACTCCGTAAGATAACATTCTATAGCAGTGTCTTGATCTCCCTTGATTACACCAACACACTTATCAGTGGGAACTTCATCGTTAAGCACCACGGAGCTAGGGAAATTCTAAAACTAGCTAGAGTAGGTCTGTTGAGTAATGCATTATATGCAGAAAATTTATTAACAAACACAAAAGTTTGCATCATGATGGCTTTCCTTTCTCCTTCCTGCAATTCTACTAACAAGTCTTTAACACCGATTGGTTGTTTTGGTTTACTTATAAAACCCTAGATCTTCCTTTTGCAAGCCCGAGCATCATCTATGGAAAGCTTCATCTGGTCAAAAGTGTTTCGGAACAAGACATTAACTGAGGTGCCGCAATCCACAAGCACCCTCTTAACCACTACTGGGCCTATTCTGACTGTCACAAGCAACAGATCAAGAGTAGGAGTCATCATGCCTTTTGCATCCTTTTCTTTGAACACTATATCCTCATATGAGATCTTCTGTTGCTTCACATGAATAGTGTTTCTTAGGATCGAACACCGCTCCTCTTTAGGGACACTATTCAAAGCTTGTGCTTACCTTTCAATATCTCCTCAGCTGCAATATGTCGGATGAATACCTCCAGAGATTGTTTTAATCACATGCCTTTGGTTAGTTTGTACTACGGCTCCATTACTAGGGCCAGGCTAATTAGCGGGTGCACTTTTACTCAAAAGAGTTTGAGAAGGATTCGAGGATTGCGGTTTCTTCATATATTGCAGCAGCCTATTCTTTCTGGTTCCTCAATCAAGCTTTTCAAATGACTGCATTCATTTGTATTGTGACCAGGTTGATTATGGAAGCAACAAAACCTTTACAGTTCGCCTGGTTATCACTTATCTTTTGTGGTTTTGGTGTTGGATAATCTTCGGTGTCTTTAGCAGCAGTAAAGATATTCTCCGGTGTATTTATCAATGGAGTCAATTCAACAAGTTGAAGAAGCGAGATTTCTTGCCATTTCAATTATCTTTACCGTTATTTCCTCTCTTCTGACCTCCAGTATTATTTTGATTGACTTGAACACCATTATCCTTCTTTTCCGATACTATACTACTTTCAGGAATATCCATAGCAAGAAAAGGGTCATCCTCCACACTGATGAACTCCTTTGCTTTCTTAAAGAATTTCTCCAGGGTATTAGGTTTCTTCTTCTTTATCCACCTTCCAAAATCTGTCTTCTTATCTATAGCCCGGTTCAATGCCATCAAGATTAACCGAGGCTCTAAATTCCCCACTTCCGCTGCAGCAGCATTAAATTGAGTATGAAAGGCTTTAACTGACTCACTCGGTCTTTGCTCTAAGTCATTCAAAGACATTACGTCTTTGACAGTTGTGGTTTGTAGCCTAAACTGCTACCTGAACTTCTTTGCCAAGACAAAAATTATCCATGGACTTTGGCGGCAATTTGGTGAACCAAAGTGATGTTACTCCCTTCAAATAGATAGGGAAGTATAAGCACTTGATCTCATCTGTGGCCTGTGCACCATTCATGTGCTGGCCATACTTGTACAAGAACAAGTTAGGATCACCAGTTCCACCATAAGCTGGAATTGTTGGCAGAACAAACTTTTCGGGAACTTGGCCTTATGAATTCTTTCAGTAATTGGAGTCTTACTAAGGAAAAAATCCCATTTTTTCGACATCGTTTCTTTCCATGCTTTCCTTCATAATCTGCTGGGATCATTTCTAAAATATGTTCTTCTTTGTCGTGCTGATCCACGGGACGAACACTGTCTCCTTTGCCAGATGTTTGCCTAGGAAAACGATCAAGGTTAGGGATCCAGGGCCTTGTGCCTCTCTCATGGGGAGGTGCCCCCCTTTGGTGGAACTAATCACTTTTCAAGAGGTACCTCTTTCAGAATGATTCATAGCAGGATAATTGGACTCTTCATCATCAGCATTATTCGAATCATTGATCTTTTGAATAAAGTGATCACGATTGGGATTTAAGGAAGAGGAGTTGGCATTCTCTACTAGGTTAACATTGGCATTCGCCTTTTCTGCATTGGTCTGAGTAGCAAAGAGAGCTTCTAGTATAGCCATTATAGATTTGTTTGAGATCTCCATCTATTGAGTCAAATTGGAAACGACTTCATTCAACTCATTTCTAGTCACACCAACTCCTGCTCCTCATGATTGGCCAACTTTATGAAGATTAGTTTGTAGAGTTGTAAGATTATCTGCAACATTCCCCGAGCCTGAAGTTCTTATGGACTTACTAGCCGTTTTCTTCGGTGGTGCCATTATTTCATACAAACTCTTAAACTTTGAAGACAACCTTTCAACTGGCATGATCTTTAGATCATGTAAATCTATCGTAAAAAATAGGCTTTAAGCTTCGATTCCACCTATAAAACTCTTGACCTTTCGATGTGGAAGTCGCCCCACGGTGGGCGCCAAAAATGTTAATGTCAAAAATTGATCACTAACACCCTAAAAAGTGTGAATACACCTTCAAATTGTTTAGATCTAGATTACGGGCAACCACAAACACGAAAACTTTAAAAAGAGAGAGACTTATATTGGTTCGGCCACAGATCTGGCCTATGTCCACTTTAAAGATGGATTTTATTATCATTCTTAACATTACAAGGTACACATTTTCTATAACTTTGTTCATTTTTTATCTTTACAACAATTCTCTCTATTTCTTCTCTTTGATCTCTCGATTCTCTTGATTTCACCATGGAAAACCTTAGATCTTGCTAAGAGGCTGTTGAAGTAGATCTTCGATAATCTTGCACTTGGATGATCTTTTCAATCTCTCAATGATTGGAACGATGGTTCAGAGCTTGAAAGTTCTTTAATAGAGTTTGAGAATAGTTTAGCATGTTGGAGAATAAAAATGGAAGAACTTCATTAGTGGAGAAATTGATCCCCTTGAAAGGAGGAAATGTGGGGTTATTTATAGGTGTGGCCATGGAGTGGAGAGGCTTAAAAATGATTGTGCAGGTCCTTAGGTCGTTTCAACGACCCGACTCATGCTTTCGGATACAAAAAACGACCCGCCCTTACATTATAGCGACCGAGAGCATATTGACCCGCCTTATGAGGTTGTCTAACGACCTAACATAAACGACCCGACTCAAAGGTATCTAGAACGACCTGTCACTGTGCATACCTTCCATGACCCGAATCTGTTTGATTGCATACGACTTGGACCTGAATGACGTGGCGATGCCTTTAAGAGCCAACGACTTAACTCATGATTGACCCAACTCTGACAACCTATCCTTGCTATTTGAACTCAAGTGGTAGCATCTGACCTGATAAAGGGGCGACTTGGAGAGTGACAACCCAACTTTATAGTGAGAAAATAACCCATCACTTCATTACTTAATGCAACGATTATGCACCAAATTTTATCGGTTTAGAAAATATATAGTTAATTTTTTACAAATAACAAGTTCGTCTCTCTTACATATGTTTCCCCATAATCGGGTAACCAGTGCTCTGATACCATATATAGCAACCTGCTTGAAATGGGCCTGAATTCTGACCCAGAAAAGGCCTATAAGAATTTAGAGCCATTCTAAACAAATCATTGTTTTTTTAAGGAAATTACTTAAAATAGATATAAAAATTGATCATTTATACTTAGATCATTTCCTACATTTCAACCATATCCATCCCTCGCTCAGGAATGGTCCAGGTGAGACAAGGCACTCGTTGCTCCTGAACATCCTTTTTGTTAAAAACCCATATCTGGATCTCAAAAATAGAAAATCGTGTTTAATTGTCAGCTTATTAGAGCCAATATTTAATTAATTGCTTAATATAGCTTTTGTTTGAATTCAATCATTAGAATTCTTTTAAACAAATCATATAAATTTTATGTAATCTTTAAAACACGTATGTAGTCATTTGAAACCATTCATACAAGATTTTGAGAAGATTCATTGAGTTTAAGCTCAACTTTCATCATTATTGAAAAAGTGTTGCAAAAAGTGTTATTTTAGCTTAATTCATTAAATTGACTTTTCTAGCATTGGAAGATTCAAATATTCAACCAAAATCCTTTTAAAACATTTTAAACGATTTACAAGATTTATTTTGTACTTCTAAGAGAATAAAAATCTCATTTCCAAACAATTTCAATTTATGGATTTTGAACTGCAAAACCATAATGTTTTTCAAATCATGTTTTGGTCATATTTCAGAAAATATTGAATGTAATTTTGATTTTTTTTGATTAATTGGAAATCAATGATTATAAAATTCAACAAAAATCTTACTTCGTAGAATTTGTATTCATACTTTTCAGCATACAAAATATCCACTTTTTAAGGAGTGAAATTGTGTGTCACCATTTCGTGAAACACTAAAATTTCTTCAAATTCTATATTATTTTCAGACCACATATTTACAATTAGGAGTGTTTACTATTCGTTTACAAAACTTTTCAAGTGGTTTAACCATTCCATTTTCGCCATTTCAAAAGTGATATCCTTTGTTTTTATCGATATGTAATTAACATGACATGTTAAATAATCCATATAGTCAATATATTCTCATATAAACATTATAAACAATCATCATGTCAAAAATAAAATCATTTAACATAAATTTATCAAGTATATTCATTTATAATATTTGGATAGTTAGGGTCATTTATAGTTAGTTTCTCACCTTCATTGGTTTCTAATGTTATTATAACTCGCTATACTCCGCTAGATCGCATTGAAGCTTCTCGAATTAAGTCATCTCCACTGATGGACTCGACTTTATCTTTACTTCCACTTTTGCACCCAGCCTAGTGTGATATTAGCACCAAAATAATCAAGGAGAAACCAGATCTCGAAGCTAAGAGGAAGGGGTGCTAAAAATGGCAGGCCCTCAGTGCAACTAGTACCAATCCTTCAACCTATGCATTCATAATCAAAAGTGGAGAAGCAAAGGGTTCATCCCATCAAGGAAAGCCCCTGTAGGCATAAACCAAAGGAACAGTCACTGGAATTGTTATCATCCAGCATGTAGAGCAAAGAATGGTATGCCTTTAGGACTACCCGAAAATGCCAAAGACCTTAATCCTCTACCAGAAAATCATCACAAAAAGTTTTCATGTACAAAGGAAGATGAAACTTTTAGTACTGGAAGAGGTCCCTGGAGAGCACTATAATAACACTATAATTACTCTTCCAAAGGATAGCGGAATGTGCCATCATTAAGCCTTCGTACGAGCTCCTATAGAAAATTAGGATGAAGCCATATGACGAAGGAAGGCCAACCCGTACTTATAAATATAACCTTAAGGGTCTAGAATTAGGATCGGATTTCTCATTCTTAATCTTATACCTATAAGTTTTTGGTTTATGCCCTAATTTTTAAATAAATTTAAGGATAAAGTCTGTAACTCCAAAAGTAATCAATTAAGATATTTATCCAAATAATTGAAGTCACAAAATGGTAATTACTAAACTATAATATTATTTTTCCCTTATAATCTTGTAGGTACGACACCAAGATTGCTTAAAAGATAATGGATGAACCGAAAGACCTTCAGAAAGATCCAAAAGGCATCAAGAATTTTAATAAGTTAATTATATCTACTTTGTGATTGGAAATATTCGAAACCGCACTAATTTCTAGCTAAACAATGGTTCCTTTAAAATGATCCAAACTAATGACAAGTCCGAACCTGTTAATGATATTTTTCATCAACACCGGAGATACATCTATGGAAATGGACCTAAGGGAAAACGGGGTTATTTATATTTCACGAGTTCTAGTTAGTTCATCATTTCCTAGATATCAAGGTTTGAAGCCCAAAAGATTTGTTACTCTTACCTCAATGGGGTCAGCATCATGCTTAAGCGACTCAAGAACCTGAAAGTGCGTACGTGTACTTGCCGAGTATAATACACACAAGGATCGTGTAATATGACAAACAATATTCAAGTATAAAGTAATAACTATTCGCAGATAAGTAAATATAGTAAATGCAATAAAAAGGAAAAATCACACCAGGGATTTTTATGCTGGTTCGGAACACCATCCTACGTCCAGTCCCAGACCTCTCTCTGGATTTTCACTAATCAACAACCTCGCTTCACCCGGAGGAACAGGTTCACAACACTACTTGATTTACAGGCCACAAGCTTACCCACTTGATTTCATGGGCTACAAGCTTACCCACTTGATTTCACGGGCTACAGGCTTACCCACACAGGACTTTAACTACTACAAGAGTTTGACTTCTGAATGTGTTCTTGTTTCAACACTGATTAGTCAATAATTGAGTACACCCTTCCTATAATCTTATCCTCAAATATGATTTGATGTTTGTAAAGATTTGGAAGATTATTGTGTTGAATCTCAAGTGTATTAAATAGGCTTGGAGATTCAAATGATAATATATTGAATTTGAGTGCTTTTTGAATGCAAAATAGATCAAAGAATAGAGAGTGAAATTCAGTGATTTGGATGAATGAATCACGATGTATTTATAGTGATTGAAAAGGTATAATCATTGGTGAAAAGTTGCAATCAAAAGAGATGATTCCTGGTGAAGAGAAATGGATGTAACCTTTCATAAAAGAAGATGACTCTTCAAAAATATGCTTTGTTATTCAAAAAGCTGTTGACATGTAAAATGTACAGGTAGACAGGTTTTTGACCGTTACCTTTAAAAAGCTGTTGACAGGTTAATTTTTACAGGTAGACAGGTTTCATTTGAAATCCTGTTGACAAGTTCAAAATAACCTATTGACATGTTTTTTGTCAACTTGCTACAGAAAAGAGTTTTCATGAATATTTTTAAAAGCAATGAGAAGTATGATTATTTGAGGATAGATTTTAACATTTATAACTCTAAATAACCAACTTCTAACCTATGTAAAAACATCAATTCTCCTTTTTGTCATCGATTCTCTTTTTGTCGATCATGAAGCTTCTTCTTGTCATTAATCAAAATAATCATTGAAATCTATGACTCAACATTCTCCCCCTTTTTGATTGATGACAATATTGCTTGATATTTCAATCTCCATCGCTATCTCCCCCTGTTTATATGCTCCCCCTGAATTATATAACTAAATCTCTGCAAGAAAGAATGTTAGTAACATTTTCTCCCCCTTTGTCATCGACAAAAAGGGTACACAACAGTGAATGAGATTATAGTCGTAACATTACAACATTATGTAGTTAAAAAATAGAACATCACACATAGATTGTAACACATATTACAAACCATACCAGACCAAACATACCAAACTAAGTTATGTAGCATACATACTTAATTAAAACACAACACTTATTATGTACAAGTGCTGATATAAGTGTTTGAAAATAACATCACAAAATCTGGACAGAATGAACTACTCTGATGGTCAGTCCGAATCGGTTTCTTCTTCTTCTTCTTCTCCTTCTGTGTCTCCTTCTTCTTCACTTTCTTCCTCGTCTCTGTCTTGTTCTTCCTCTTCATCATTTCCATCTTCTTCAATATGTGACGTTCCACGACCACGACCATGTTGGGTACTTGCTCCAGAACTAGTGCCTTCCTCCGAAGTTGACCATGTAAATGTAGGAGGCATTGGACGTTTTCCGGGATCTTGAGCAAGTGTGGTAGAGGACAAGGCACAAGAAATTGCTTCCCAAATTATACCGAAGAAAGACTTGAGTTTATTAAACCGCTTGTCGAGTTTTGTGTCCCAACGATCAAGCTTATTATCGGTTCTTTTAAGTCTTGCTTCTAGTAAAAATTGATTTCTTGCAATTTGCTCTTGAAATTCTTTTGTTGGCGAAGTAGGTGGAGGAATTCTAACGTCTTCCGGTCTTTGCGTAGTAATTTGTGAGGAAGAAACCTCTAGAGGACCTTGGTGTACATATTGCTCAAAAGGAATGATGTTTAAGTATGGCTCGGGAAGTTTCATTCTCTTCTTTGATGCTTTATTAATACACTTAGGTTTTGAAATTTTGGACTCAGGAGATGGAATTCCGCAATCCATTAGGAGGCACATAGTATATTCGTTGTAAAACAGGTGTGGTCGGGAAAGTTTGTTTACCATTGAAATCTCATCAAAAATCATTTCAACCCAATTAACTGTAACAACCCGAAAATCTGGGCCAGTTTAAAATTTTTATTTTGGCAATTTTAGTGAATTTTGATTATTTAAAATGAATTATTTTAAATAATATCGACGAAAAATTTATTTTGAATATAAATCGAACGTATATATTATATACGCCGTCGTTAGAATATATATAATTATATATAATTATATAAGGAATTGAAAATGGCGCGGTAGTTCGATAATTCGATTTCAAACTTCAAATGAATGTACCGGGTGTAAAACAATCCGGATTTTAGTGAAACCAAAAATGATAGGATCTATTTGATAATATCTTTCCAAAGAATTCGAATAATCGAAATTTCATAGCGGGAATCAAAAGATATGTCCAGTTGAAAATTCTGAATAGTCGCTATGGAATTCAGGCCCTTAAAAATGGGAATTTTGCAAACGACCTCGGATTTCGACGAAACCACTTTTGTTCGGTCCGGGATGTCTAGTTATTGCTAGGTTTCAAATTTCATAATTTTTCGAATCAATATGTGAGCGTGGCAAAGGAAAACGCATTTGACCAGTTTCAGTTGATTTTAATCGACTGGAAAATGGCCATTTTTCAAACGGTCTCAGAATCTGACGAAACTAGTTTTATTAGGATCGTATCGTCAATACGAAGCTAGGAAATATTTTTCAGGAATTTTTCTAGTTAGTATGTGGTCCCAGTAAATTGAAATGCGCGTTCAAATTCAATATATAGAGTTATATTTTGATTTTGACGAAAATAGATCGAAACGATCGAATTGGCCTGCGATACATATCCCATTGTGTTCGGAATAGGGGTAAAACGCTAGGGACGACAGTCAGTGGGTCTCGTTTCGAGTTCGCAATAAAAAGTTGCTTTTTGAAAATTAAATTAATATAAAAAGAAAAGTCAACCCTCTTTACATTAAAACCCCTCCCTTCCTCCTTATCTCCCCCGTCGATTTACAGATCTGAAAAAAAAAACCCACCACCGATGACCGCTCCTCCACCTCCCCCCTGACCGACGTCGCACCCCCTCCTAGAGCCCCGTTCTCCTCCTCCTTCATCGTCTCCCTCACCCTCCCTTCTCCGCTTCAGAAACCGCGCCCCCAAATGCCCATCCCGAAATCGAACGACGCCCCCCCTTAGCTCAGGCACGAGCTCCACTGCCGCCTCCACCCCGCGATGGCCTACCACTGGCCAGCGCTGCCACCTGCGTGCGCCAGTCCTACCTCCAATGATAATCCGACGACCCCTCCCTTCACCAAATCGCCTGAAGACCACTGAGTTGGACCACGTGCCAGTCGTCGCAGGGAGGCAGTCAGGCGGAACTCCGCGATGTAATGAAGCGTGCGACAGGGAGGTTCCTTAGTCAGTGAATGGATTCGAACACTGGTGGCTCTAGTTCGATAGCGAATGAAGTACAGGGAGGTAATTAATTAAATTTTTAAAATGTGAGTTTGTGTTTCTTTTTCTTTCTACTTTTCTGAAAACAACCATAGATTTTATTTTTATTTTAAATATAACTTTGTTTAAAAGTACATTCTATATGTATAGAATGGCGAAGAAATTTTTTTAAATCAGTTTTCTTTTTATATAAAACAATTGTATAAAGTAAAAGATTGAATTTTTATAAAGTAAAAGATTGAATTTTTATGAAGTAGATTCGAATTAAAAATCTGATTTTATGAAGTGGATTTGAATTAGAAATATGATTAGCTTTAAAAATAAAAGGGAAAATCAGTTTTCTTTTTATATAGTAAGGAATAGATTTTTATAAAATAAAATAGCATTGATTTTGAAATATCTTTGAATTGAAAAATATAGACGTCATTGATTTGAATATACATATCTTCGAAGTAAAAATTTGATTTTTCTATATTGAATAACGAAGTAAAAATTTGATTTTTCTATATTGAATAACGAAGTAAAAATTTGATTTTTCTATATTGAATAACGAAGTAAAAATTTGATTTTTCTATATTGAATAACGAAGTAAAAATTTGATTTTTCTATATTGAATAACGAAGTAAAAATTTGATTTTTCTATATTGAACATCGAAGTAAAAATGTGATTTTTATATATGTAGTGACTACGGGCAACAAAAGCGACAAAAAGCGAGAACGATGAAGATTTCTATGAAAGAAGAGTCAAGATGATTGGATAGCTATCTGTGAGAATTTCTCACCTTTCAATTTCATTTTCTAGTTATATATATATACTAGGATGCAGACGGTGCTTAGTAGCACCCGACACAATCGTCCACAGACCATGGACTTGTTTGTTTGAGTGCAAAAATTAGTTAGATCGTTTGATTGAAATTGAACTGTGTGGTGAAATGAATGGATTTGATTGATGTGTGAATGGCGTGGGCCTTCACTAGACCGGGGACAAGGCTAGGCCTCGTCCCGTTTCTAGTATCGTGCCGTTATGCCGCCGAAATTTTCTAAAATAAGTTAGAAAAATAGAAATATCATTTTATTTATAGAATGAACTGAATAGGAATTCATATGTTAAAATGAAATGTAGTATCGTTAAAAATATAATTTTTAACGTGAATATGAATATAGTGAAAGTGAATAAAATAAAATATTCATTTACAAACCGGACGGTTTGTTTATGCACACCTATTTGAAGGACGTTGATTGGGACGATAAATTTTACACATCTCCCAACTGCACAAATAAAATATGTGTTTGATTGTTTGAAACCCCACACGGGTGTTGGGATGAAATATGAAGTTCACTCATCCTGATTTAATAAAATATGTCGATCGATTGATTGACAGACTGTTATAAGCGTTAGATATCTATATTTGATGCTTATACAGTGTAGTGCACTTTGGTTGATGGTTGATTATCTATCGTTGCTATTATATACATTTGTTGTATGGAATCCATATAATTAACTTTATATGGTAATTGATTGGGCCTCATTCCAATTTAGAAAATAAAGAATATTATAAAATAAAGGTTCATGTGTTAACTGTACTCATCCGTTGAGATTAGTCATGTGTTGAACGAAATATTTTAATAATAAAAATATTTGAATAGGAAATATTTGAAAAGAAATATTTGAAATAGAATATTTGAAAATAGAATGATATGAAGCCGTGTTGATTAGAGATGCGCCATTTTGACGTGAACGATGTTTATATCGATTTTACTCATTTTAAAATGAATATTGAAAAGTGATTTCGAAATCGCATATCTTGAAATGAAATTTGAATCAAATTGAATAGAAAACGAATTCGAATTGAATATATAACGAATTTGATTTGAATAGAAAACGAATTTGATTTGATTTGAATATAAAACGAATTTGATTTCAATTGAATATATAATGAATTTGATTCAAATAGAAAACCAATTTGAATTGAATCGAATAGAAAACCAATTTGAATTGAATCGAATAGAAAACCAATTTGAATTGAATCGAATAGAAAACCAATTTGAATTGAATCGAATAGAAAACCAATTTGAATTGAATCGAATAGAAAACGACTTTGGAATTGAATTAAATTGAAAACAAATTCAAATCGAATTGCAAACGAATTGAAATGAATTCAAATTGAATTGAAATTTGAATTGAATAGAAATGAATTTTAAAACGAATTTATAAGGAAGAATTCAATTTTGATTTGAATTGAAATGGAAGTTGAAATTGTTTTTGAAACGAATTTAAAACTATTTATATAATTCGTTTTAAATAGTAATCGACGAAATATATATTATATACATAATATAATGGCCTGAATAGAACGCGCCGCGCCGCGGCAGTTCGTGAATTTCGACCATTTATTTCAAACGGACATTACGGGAGATCCGACCGTCGGATTCTCCTAAAACCGGAACCGTTGGGTTCGTATCGAAAAGAGCTTTCTAACGAATATTTGAAATTCAAAATCTAACGGTTGGATTTGGAGATACGTCCAAATCAAATTCAGAAAAGGTCGCTGTAAGTGCAGTTCGATGGCCGTTGATGGAAATCGACTGTACGGACCCCGATAAAATTATTAAAAATATTAATAATTTGTGTAAAATCATAAGAAATGATTGGGATGAAAAACTCCATATTTGAAAAGATAAAAATAGATTTTTATCGAAATGAACTAGTTTTGAACTAGAATTATAATTCTATTTATTTTTAATAAATAAATTGAATTTGAAAAGGGTTTTAAAAATAACCAAAATTTCCAATGATTGCATTGGAGGGGATTTGAATCGAAATTGTCTTCAGAATATTTCGATGTTGGAATTCGTGATTATACAGATGTTGTTATGGAAATTTGAAAGATATATATTTATATCGTTATTTCCAATACGACATTTGTTAATCGTAGAATTTGATATTGAATATAAGCCGATATATCTTCTATTCAGAGCCTTGTATTGAATATCAAATGCGATTTGGGTTCGTCGTGAATGGTGTCTTCACTAACACTGTTCTTGAACCCAGTTGAGAAAAGATTAAATCTTTTTATCTAGATTTAATGAAGTGTACCAATTCAATAATATTTAATTGGAATTGAATTGATATTGATTTTTGGGTTTATCGTGAACAGTGTTTTTAAATAACACTCGTTCTTTAACTCGATAATTAATGGAATGTGACTTTGGGTTTATCGTGAACCGTGTTTTAAATGACACTAATTCTTTAACCCAGTTAACGATTAAAACTAAGTGGAGTTTTAATGAATCTTTAATTAGATTGAAAAGATCGAGAATGGAGTATCACCAGTTTTACTCTAGGCGATAGTTAAATCTTTAATTAGATTTGAACGTGAAATGGTAATTGAATTTACCGATAACACCGTGGTGTTAGATATGAAGTATTACCAGTTTTACTTCATGGGATGAATAGGTTGGGATTGGGAAATTAAAACAAATGATTACATCGGTAAGGTTCGTTAATCCCGACTAGTTGAATCGAAATTCAAAAGAAGATTAAAGAATAAATTTTAATAATTTATCTTGGATAAAATTAATGGGAACCTTTCCCTATGAATGTGAAATTTAGAAACTAACTGTCGGTTAGCCAAGCAGAATGGTTTTCTGGATATTGATCTGATGTTGGTTTCGGCCTTCGGGGTTAATATTTGGGAAATTATTCTCTTGATTAATTTACTGTTAGTGACTAATGAATTGGAATAAGGCGTATGTTGTGTTTGTGTAACACTTATTTAAAATATACGCGAGTTATTCGGAAAGACCGGGTTTATCCCATTCTGAATAACTGATACGACGATAAGTCGAAGATGAAGACGGTGGTCGAAGACCGGAGGTCTTCACGTCGTTTGGGTGATTACTGATGATCTTGATTGGGTTGTACACCCAAGAAGATGGAAACAGTTGGTGATCGTCCAGACGTACTTGGAGATCGATGGATATGCGGGGTACTAGGTGCCTCCGGTTTCGTTCAGACCCAGAACGGACTTGTAAATGGATAGTGTGTCTGACGTTGTATTCCTTTATATTGTATTTGGTGATCTCTGCTAAATATATATCTGTTTGGTGGCAGAGAATTTATTCTCTTGCTATACACCCTTCTCTGAGACGTACGAGCCTAGAGGTTATATATTGGCAGAAATCAGTGGTACAGTATGGACTGACAATGTGGCATGCTGAGTTGCATGGATCAAGGCTTTTGTTGAAAAGCAAAGTCTTGTGGTTGATGATCAAAGCACGGCCTTGTGTGGCGTAGCTTTGTGTAACGTTGATTCACGAGTATCACACCCGGTATGAACTAAAAACGGGAGACGGACATCAGGGAGGACATGCGTTTCTTTCTAGTTAGGAGTGGCGTCAGTGCTTGAACTGGCTGACGAGTTTGACTCATGTGGATGTTGCTTATTATTACTTGCTGAAAAGCGAGGCGCCTCGTGATATCGGTTTCGGTCGATGCTTCTGGTTGGCTGACGGGCCAGGCTTACGCCCCAAAGGGCGGGGAAACGCATGTTCAGGCATTTTAATCCACATCGGTGGACCGGCCCTGACGATCCAAGGGCCCACCTGAGTCTGGGTCCTGAGGGGCGGACTAGAGCGTCTCGAATCGGTGAGGATCTTGCCCCTAGCCTCGGTTCATACCATAAATGATAACCCAACTTCCAATACGACGTTTTGCGGTTTTAATTGTAGAACTAGTATGGCGACATGATATATGGTACCCATGCCGCCTATGATTGATACTTATGATTTGAAGTTGTTTTATACACTATGCACTTATAATAGTATCAAATAATCTGGTTTTAAACGTATCAAGCATTCTTTGGCTGTTATAAGGGAAAACCCTATCCCCCGGCTTGCGTTGCATTGTGTGATAGGACCTGGGTCTTATAACAGCTTCATTTTTCTTTATTTAGCATTGCGCTGTTTGTTTTGTGCACTGGTATTCTTGGGAGGAAACCCGTTCCATGTTATACGGCGTGGTCCCTTGATTTACCTAACTTTAAAAATAAAGAATAATAACTGTTTTAGTTCTCACACCAGTCACATGACTGACCTGGAGTTTATTGTTTTGACCTAAACTCTGGGTGCCCTTATTTTGACACGGGCAGCTAGTAGTTTTGGTTTTGCAGATTTATATTCACAGGATCCTGGTTTACAGCTGGAACGATATCCGGAAAGCTTTGTATCAGTATATCTCCTTCTGTTGTGTATTGTATTATTTTCCGCTGCTATGTATTTAAATGTAATTTAAATCTCTGATATTTCTGTGTAATATTTATTCATTTATACTCTGTATATTCATGTAATCTGATGCATTGTTGTAATATGCAATGAAACGTTCTTCTGTATGCGTTCTGTTGTGGCTTGTTCTCGAACTATCCGACACTTTCCTTTACGGGGAAGTTACGGGTTTTCACAGTTGGTATCAGAGCTTTGGTTTACAAAGCTTAGAGAACAACACACATTAGAACCGTATGAAAGAATTCCTCAGATATTGGATTAACAATATCCAATGAGAATGACTCGTTAGAGATGGGATCAGTAGTATCCTGGAACGAGTGTGAAAAGTATATTTTTCAAATGAAAACAATTTTGTTTTGAAAATTTAAACCATTTTAAACGTATTTGAATAATTTATTTATATTGATTTTGGACAATTCAGTATATAAAGAATTTGCATATACGCCTTGCAAACGTATATTCTAATTTTTAATATATTGGATAGATATAGCATCGCACTCTAGTCGCCCGAAGATGATATTGATGATAGCGATCGCATCATCAACATTATGTTCGAGTTTCGAAGGTGTGATTTTCTATATATTTCCATTAGACTGGTGTGAGAATCAAAACTTATACAGTTAGAAAACATTGTTGTGATTTGGCATCAAAACATGATTTTTTATATATTTCCATTAGACTGGTGTGATTTTCTATATATTTCCATTAGACTGGTGTGAGAACCAAAACTTATACAGTTTCGAAGGTGTGATTTTCTATATATTTCCATTAGACTGGTGTGAGAACCAAAACTTATACAGTTAGAAAACATTGTTGTGATTTGGCATCAAAACATGATTTTTTTGTATATATATCAAATTATGAATTTGAAACTCTAATTCACTAATTGATTGATGTTTGTGTTGTTTGTCTATTTGTTTGATAATTTTGAACCATTATGCCTAATTGCATCAAATATTGAATTGTATTGAAAATTAGTCGCATTTGCTTGCATATATATGTACTTACATTGAACAGGTCATAGCAAGGAGGCTAGAGCAGAGAATAAAATTTGTTTGCCCGACAAATAGGTACATGTTTACTACATAATTTACTGTTTTGTTTGGGTGATGATGATTTTATGAGCCTATTGGCTAGCCGCTTGGCTTTTTCTTTTTCTTTTTGAGATTAGAAGGACCGGGGAAGCTATTTGAAATTCCCCGATGCTCCCGGTGCAGGGGAGGTTATGGCGAAATTTTTCGAAAATTTAGAGTGTTAGCCAAATTTTTGAAGAATTTGAAAATTCTCAGAAACTAAAAAGTTGGAGAATGAAAGCCAGATCGAACGTAGAGTTGAATAATAAAACCACTTTCGACTTTGTTCCTTTTCGGGGACGAAAAGTTTTAAGTGGGGGAGATTGTAACAACCCGAAAATCTGGGCCAGTTTAAAATTTTTATTTTGGCAATTTTAGCGAATTTTGATTATTTAAAATGAATTATTTTAAATAATATCGACGAAAAATTTATTTTGAATATAAATCGAACGTATATATTATATACGCCGTCGTTAGAATATATAT
The DNA here is from genome assembly GCA_030737875.1 of Allium sativum. Classification (NCBI taxonomy): domain Eukaryota; kingdom Viridiplantae; phylum Streptophyta; class Magnoliopsida; order Asparagales; family Amaryllidaceae; genus Allium; species Allium sativum. The sequence continues at coordinate 67,522,970 of CM060916.1, read as the reverse complement.
AATTATATATAATTATATAAGGAATTGAAAATGGCGCGGTAGTTCGATAATTCGATTTCAAACTTCAAATGAATGTACCGGGTGTAAAACAATCCGGATTTTAGTGAAACCAAAAATGATAGGATCAATTTGATAATATCTTTCCAATGAATTCGAATAATCGAAATTTCATAGCGGGAATCAAAAGATATGTCCAGTTGAAAATTCTGAATAGTCGCTATGGAATTCAGGCCCTTAAAAATGGGAATTTTGCAAACGACCTCGGATTTCGACGAAACCACTTTTGTTGGGTCCGGGATGTCTAGTTATTGCTAGGTTTCAAATTTCATAATTTTTCGAATCAATATTCACGCGTGGCAAAGGAAAACGCATTTGACTAGTTTCAGTTGATTTTAATCGACTGGAAAATGGCCATTTTTCAAACGGTCTCAGAATCTGACGAAACTAGTTTTGTTAGGATCGTATCGTCAATACGAAGCTAGGAAATATTTTTCTGGAATTTTTCTAGTTAGTATGTGGTCCCAGTAAATTGAAATGCGCGTTCAAATTCAATATATAGAGTTATATTTTGATTTTGACGAAAATAGATCGAAACGATCGAATTGGCCTGCGATACATATCCCATTGTGTTCGGAATGGGGGTAAAACGCTAGGGACGACAGTCAGTGGGTCTCGTTTCGAGTTCGAAATAAAAAGTTGCTTTTTGAAAATTAAATTAATATAAAAAGAAAAGTCAACCCTCTTTACATTAAAACCCCTCCCTGCCTCCTTTTCTCCCCCGTCGATTTACAGATCTGAAAAAAAAAACCACCGATGATCGCTCCTCCACCTCCCCCCTGACCGACGTCGCACCCCCTCCTAGAGCCCCGTTCTCCTCCTCCTTCATCGTCTCCCTCACCCTCCCTTCTCCGCTTCAGAAACCACGCCCCCAAATGCCCATCCCGAAATCGAACGACGCCCCCCCTTAGCTCAGGCATGAGCTCCACCGCCGCCTCCACCCCGCGATGGCCTACCACTGGCCAGCGCTGCCACCTGCGCGCGCCAGTCCTACCTCCAATGATAATCCGACGACCCCTCCCTTCACCAAATCGCCTGAAGACCACTGAGTTGGACCACGTGCCAGTCGTCGCAGGGAGGCAATCAGGCGGAACTCCGGCGATGTAATGAAGCGTGCGACAGGGAGGTTCCTTAGTCAGTGAATGGATTCGAACACTGGTGGCTCTAGTTCGATAGCGAATGAAGTACAGGGAGGTAATAAATTCAATTTTTAAAATGCGAGTTTGTGTTTCTTTTTCTTTCTACTTTTCTGTAAACAACCATAGATTTTATTTTTATTTTAAATATAACTTTGTTTAAAAGTACATTCTATATGTATAGAATGGCGAAGAAAATTTTTTAAATCAGTTTTCTTTTTATATAAAACAATTGTATAAAGTAAAAGATTGAATTTTTATAAAGTAAAAGATTGAATTTTTATGAAGTAGATTGGAATTAAAAATCTGATTTTATGAAGTGGATTTGAATTAGAAATATGATTAGCTTTAAAAATAAAAGGGAAAATCAGTTTTCTTTTTATATAGTAAGGAATAGATTTTTATAAAATAAAATAGCATTGATTTTGAAATATCTTTGAATTGAAAAATATAGACGTCATTGATTTGAATATACATATCTTCGAAGTAAAATTTTGATTTGTCTATATTGAATAACGAAGTAAAAATTTGATTTTTCTATATTGAATAACGAAGTAAAAATTTGATTTTTCTATATTGAATAACGAAGTAAAAATTTGATTTTTCTATATTGAACATCGAAGTAAAAATGTGATTTTTATATATGTAGTGACTACGGGCAACAAAAGCGACAAAAAGCGAGAACGATGAAGATTTCTATGAAAGAAGAGTCAAGATGATTGGATAGCTATCTGTGAGAATTTCTCACCTTTCAATTTCATTTTCTAGTTATATATATATACTAGGATGCAGACGGTGCTTAGTAGCACCCGACACAATCGTCCACAGACCATGGACTTGTTTGTTTGAGTGCATAAATTAGTTAGATCGTTTGATTGAAATTGAACTGTGTGGTAAAACGAATGGATTTGATTGATGTGTGAATGGCGTGGGCCTTCACTCGACCGGGGACAAGGCTAGGCCTCGTCCCGTTTCTAGTATCGTGCCGTTATGCCGCCGAAATTTTCTAAAATAAGTTAGAAAAATAGAAATATCATTTTATTTATAGAATGAACTGAATAGGAATTCATATGTTAAAATAAAATGTAGTATCGTTAAAAATATAATTTTTAACGTGAATATGAATATAGTGAAAGTGAATAAAATAAAATATTCATTTACAAACCGGACGATTTGTTTATGCACACCTATTTGAAGGACGTTGATTGGGACGATAAATTTTACACATCTCCCAACTGCACAAATAAAATATGTGTTTGATTGTTTGAAACCCCACACGGGTGTTGGGATGAAATATGAAGTTCACTCATCCTGATTTAATAAAATATGTCGATCGATTGATTGACAGACTGTTATAAGCGTTAGATATCTATATTTGATGCTTATACAGTGTAGTGCACTTTGGTTGATGGTTGATTATCTATCGTTGCTATTATATACATTTGTTGTATGGAATCCATATAATTAACATTATATGGTAATTGATTGGGCCTCATTCCAATTTAGAAAATAAAGAATATTATAAAATAAAGGTTCATGTGTTGACTGTACTCATCCGTTGAGATTAGTCATGTGTTGAACGAAATATTTTAATAATAAAAATATTTGAATAGGAAATATTTGAAAAGAAATATTTGAAATAGAATATTTGAAAATAGAATGATATGAAGCCGTGTTGATTAGAGATGCGCCATTTTGACGTGAACGATGTTTATATCGATTTTACTCATTTTAAAATGAATATTGAAAAGTGATTTCGAAATCGCATATCTTGAAATGAAATTTGAATCAAATTGAATAGAAAACGAATTCGAATTGAATATATAACGAATTTGATTTGAATAGAAAACAAATTTGATTTGATTTGAATATAAAACGAATTTTATTTCAATTGAATATATAATGAATTTGATTCAAATAGAAAACCAATTTGAATTGAATCGAATAGAAAACCAATTTGAATTGAATCGAATAGAAAACCAATTTGAATTGAATCGAATAGAAAACCAATTTGAATTGAATCGAATAGAAAACCAATTTGAATTGAATCGAATAGAAAACGACTTTGGAATTGAATTAAATTGAAAACAAATTCAAATCGAATTGCAAACGAACTGAAATGAATTCAAATTGAATTGAAATTTGAATTGAATAGAAATGAATTTTAAAACGAATTTATAAGGAAGAATTCAATTTTGATTTGAATTGAAATGGAAGTTGAAATTGTTTTTGAAACGAATTTAAAACTATTTATATAATTCGTTTTAAATAGTAATCGACGAAATATATATTATATACATAATATAATGGCCTGAATAGAACGCGCCGCGCCGCGGCAGTTCGTGAATTTCGACCATTTATTTCAAACGGACATTACGGGAAATCCGACCGTCGGATTCTCCTAAAACCGGAACCGTTGGGTTCGTATCGAAAAGAGCTTTCTAACGAATATTTGAAATTCAAAATCTAACGGTTGGATTTGGAGATATGTCCAAATCAAATTCAGAAAAGGTCGCTGTAAGTGCAGTTCGATGGCCGTTGATGGAAATCGACTGTACGGACCCCGATAAAATTATTAAAAATATTAATAATTTGTGTAAAATCATAAGAAATGATTTAGAAAGGATTGGGATGAAAAACTCCATATTTGAAAAGGTAAAAATAGATTTTTATCGAAATGAACTAGTTTTGAACTAGAATTATAATTCTATTTATTTTTAATAAATAAATTGAATTTGAAAAGGGTTTTAAAAATAACCAAAATTTCCAATGATTGCATTGGAGGGGATTTGAATCGAAATTGTCTTCGGAATATTTCGATGTTGGAATTCGTGATTATACAGATGTTGTTATGGAAATTTGAAAGATATATATTTATATCGTTATTTCCAATACGACATTTGTTAATCGTAGAATTTGATATTGAATATAAGCCGATATATCTTCTATTCAGAGCCTTGTATTGAATATCAAATGCGATTTGGGTTCGTCGTGAATGGTGTCTTCACTAACACTGTTCTTGAACCCAGTTGAGAAAAGATTAAATCTTTTTATCTAGATTTAATGAAGTGAACCAATTAAATAATATTTAATTGGAATTGAATTGATATTGATTTTTGGGTTTATCGTGAACAGTGTTTTTAAATAACACTCGTTCTTTGACCCGATAATTAATGGAATGTGACTTTGGGTTTATCGTGAACCGTGTTTTAAATGACACTAATTCTTTAACCCAGTTAACGATTAAAACTAAGTGGAGTTTTAATGAATCTTTAATTAGATTGAAAAGATCGAGAATGGAGTATCACCAGTTTTACTCCAGGCGATAGTTAAATCTTTAATTAGATTTGAACGTGAAATGGTAATTGAATTTACCGATAACACCGTGGTGTTAGATATGAAGTATTACCAGTTTTACTTCATGGGATGAATAGGTTGAGATTGGGAAATTAAAACAAATGATTACATCGGTAAGGTTCGTTAATCCCGACTAGTTGAATCGAAATTCAAAAGAAGATTAAAGAATAAATTTTAATAATTTATCTTGGATAAAATTAATGGGAACCTTTCCCTATGAATGTGAAATTTAGAAACTAACTGTCTGTTAGCCAAGCAGAATGGTGTTCTGGATATTGATCTGATGTTGGTTTCGGCCTTCGGGGTTAATATTTGGGAAATTATTCTCTTGATTAATTTACTGTTAGTGACTAATGAATTGGAATAAGGCGTATGTTGTGTTTGTGTAACACTTATTTAAAATATACGCGAGTTATTCGGAAAGACCGGGTTTATCCCATTCTGAATAACTGATACGATGATAAGTCGAAGATGAAGACGGTGGTCGAAGACCGGAGGTCTTCACGTCGTTTGGGTGATTACTGATGATCTTGATTGGGCTGTACACCCAAGAAGATGGAAACAGTTGGTGATCGTCCAGACGTACTTGGAGATCGATGGATATGCGGGGTACTAGGTGCCTCCGGTTTCGTTCAGACCCAGAACGGACTTGTAAATGGATAGTGTGTCTGACGTTGTATTCCTTTATACTGTATTTGGTGATCTCTGCTAAATATATATCTGTTTGGTGGCAGAGAATTTATTCTCTTGCTATACACCCTTCTCTGAGACGTACGAGCCTAGAGGTTATATATTGGCAGAAATCAGTGGTACAGTATGGACTGACAATGTGGCATGCTGAGTTGCATGGATCAAGGCTTTTGTTGAAAAGCAAAGTCTTGTGGTTGATGATCTAAGCACGACCTTGTGTGGCGTAGCTTTGTGTAACGTTGATTCACGAGTATCACACCCGGTATGAACTAAAAACGGGAGACGGACATCAGGGAGGACATGCGTTTCTTTCTAGTTAGGAGTGGCGTCAGTGCTTGAACTGGCTGACGAGTTTGACTCATGTGGATGTTGCTTATTATTACTTGCTGAAAAGCGAGGCGCCTCGTGATATCGGTTTCGGCCGATGCTTCTGGTCGGCTGACGGGCCAGGCTTACGCCCCAAAGGGCGGGGAAACGCATGTTCAGGCATTTTAATCCACATCGGTGGACCGGCCCTGACGATCCAAGGGCCCACCTGAGTCTGGGTCCTGAGGGGCGGACTAGAGCGTCTCGAATCGGTGAGGATCTTGCCCCTAGCCTCGGTTCATACCATAAATGATAACCCAACTTCCAATACGACGTTTTGCGGTTTTAATTGTAGAACTAGTATGGCGACATGATATATGGTACCCATGCCGCCTATGATTGATACTTATGATTTGAAGTTGTTTTATACACTATGCACTTATAATAGTATCAAATAATCTGGTTTTAAACGTATCAAGCATTCTTTGGCTGTTATAAGGGAAAACCCTATCCCCCGGCTTGCGTTGCATTGTGTGATAGGACCTGGGTCTTATAACAGCTTCATTTTTCTTTATTTAGCATTGCGCTGTTTGTTTTGTGCACTGGTATTCTTGGGAGGAAACCCGTTCCGTGTTATACGGCGTAGTCCCTTGATTTACCTAACTTTAAAAATAAAGAATAATAACTGTTTTAGTTCTCACACCAGTCACATGACTGACCTGGAGTTTATTGTTTTGACCTAAACTCTGGGTGCCCTTATTTTGACACGGGCAGCTAGTAGTTTTGGTTTTGCAGATTTATATTCACAGGATCCTGGTTTATAGCTGGAACGATATCCGGAAAGCTTTGTATCCGTATATCTCCTTCAGTTGTGTATTGTATTATTTTCCGCTGCTATGTATTTAAATGTAATTTAAATCTCTGATATTTCTGTGTAATATTTATTCATTTATACTCTGTATATTCATGTAATCTGATGCATTGTTGTAATATGCAATGAAACGTTCTTCTGTATGCGTTCTGTTTTGGCTTGTTCTCGAACTATCCGACACTTTCCTTTACGGGGAAGTTACGGGTTTTCACATTAACACTGATATCTCCATAAATAGCATAAAATGCTTCAAAATTTTCTCTATAAACGGCATCGAAATTTCCAGTCCTTGGCAACAAGGAATGCGTGATACAGAGATGAAGAATTCTAGCCGGGGGTCTTAAATTGATTCCTTTTGTACTTGACTTATGATCTTCAATGAACAAGTGACTAATTTTATCTCTAATATGAATAGGACAGAAATCAAAAGAGAATTTAATACCATTATTTGGAGAATGAAGAACTTGTCCCATTCTATCTTTGGAGATAAAAACATGTTGTCCACAAACTACTGACTATAAACAATCGGACGGGTTATCCGGTTTAAATTTCTTTAGGTTGAGATTAGCGTAGAACAACTTAATCATTATATGATTAATTTCTACGTTGTTGTCATCAAAATTAAGGAGAGAATCAATACCTGCTCTATTTTCTATATCTCTAACATCATAGAGAAAGAAATCAGAGAACTTTATGAAAGATCCTTGATGAATGGTGTAATCCTTCATTTTATTCCATCTTTTCACAGCAATAGGATCCATTAACCAATGTTTAATGTGTGAATCGATAGGTTAGAGATGTGAGGAAGAAGAAGATGTCTTTGTTTTCTTATGTTTTGGAGCCATTGGAATATGATTTGATTTGAAATTGAAGAGATTAGGGCTGATAGGAATGGGTATTTTAAAGGGAGTTGAAAACGAAATGGTATTAGATTTGATTGTGAACCGACGTCTGTATATATAAAAACAGAATTATTCGCGACCGGTCAAAAAGGAAGAAATGGGCGGTCGAGAGGAAATATTTCTGTTTTGAAATTGAAAACAGAAACCAGTCGACAGGGGGGAATAGGGCGGTCGACAGGAAATGTTTCTGGTTTGAAATTGAAAAACAGAAACCGGTCAACAAGGGGGAATGGGGCGGTCGACAAGAAATGTTTCTGGTTAGAAATAAAACAGTTTAAATATAAACCGGTTGACAGGTGATGTGCAGGCGGTCGATAGAAAAACTTTCTGGATTGTAATTGAATAAAACCGGTCGACAGGTTATTTTAACCGGTCGACAGGTACTGTATATTTTTGTTTTTCTCACTTCTCTTGTATATAGATTTGAACTCTATTAAAACTTTATTATAAATTATAATAAATTATGAGGAATAAAACATAAATATACCAAATAAATCAATATAAATGATCTCCTTAAATACGATATATAGAAATTGTTTTCTTGGTTCCCAAGGAGATTTTCCGCTTGCTCCTTCATTTTTGTTGTAATTCCTATCCCATGAGTTGGGTGTTCTTGATGATGATGGCATATGTGTGGGCTCATGAACGTTGTGCTTATTAGATCTACAGAAGAATGAAGCTATTTTTTCGAGATACGTGAGCCGAGAAGCTGTTAACTTCTGCTCGTAATACATCTCCCTCTGGAGATCAACTTGATGCTTTTGATAATGGTGTATCTCATCTACTTTTTTCTCGTGTACGTGGAGAACAAAGTAACGCTTTCTTACAACATTTTGAGTTAGGTGTGGTACCTAGTGTACGTGAGTTTTGATGGAAACTAGGAGGATGTTCCGGTGTCTTCGGGGAGTAGTGCTCGTCTGATTCGGAGCTAGTTATGGTGATGTGTGATCTTCGAGCACATTCTTCGCAAATATGAGCCATTACAAGATGAATGAAGATTGAAAAGATGAATTCAGAAAGCACTCAACGAAGATGTATATATAAGACTACTTCTATTTTTAGAAGTGGTCCATATTAATCTCACCACAAAATAACATTTTATTTTAGGAGAGAAAATAGTTAAATAATAATTATTTGTATTAGATAGAAAAGAACTCTGCTACGTTAAAATATAGTTTAATTTTCAAGTTCCTTTCTAGATAATAAGCCTAGCTCTCTACGTAATTTTATGAAACTTGATTCGAGTAGAGGCTTGGAAAATATATCAGCTAGTTGAGTCTCTGTGCTTACATATTCAAGATTTATATTTCCTTTTTCAATATTATCTCTTAGATAATGATGTCGAATGTCGATATGTTTAGTCCGAGAGTGGTTAACCGGGTTTTTGGATAAGTTTGTCGCACTTATGTTATCACAATATATGATTGAATTTGATAAATTTATTCCAAAGTCTTTAAGTGTTTGTTGCATATATAAAACTTATGTACATGCAAGAGCCGCTGATATATACTCCGCTTCACACGTCGAAAGTGAAACACAATTTTGTTTCTTACTAAACCAAGAAACAAGTGATTTTCCAATAAAATGGCAAGTACCACTTGTGCATTTTCTATCCGTTCGAGATCCTCCTAAATCAGCATCACTATATGATACTAACTCAAATGAACAATCTTTTGGATAGAAAAGACCAAAATCTTTGGTATTATTAAGATAACAAATTATACGTTTCACTGCTCGTAAGTGTGATTCTTTAGGATTGGCTTGAAATCGTGCACATAAACAAACACTCATCATAATGTCAGGACGACTAGCCGTTAAATTTAAAAGAGAACCTATCATACTACGATATGTCTTTTGGTCTACACTTTTTCCATTTTCATCTTTTTCAAGATGAGTAGATGTACTTATAGGAGTAGTTTTCCAGAAGTATTTTCAAATCCAAATCTTTTAACAAGATTTCCACAATATTTTTCTTGATTTATGAAAATACCATTCGGAAGTTGTTTAATTTGAAGACCGAGAAAGTATGATAATTATCCCATATGTGACATTTCAAATTCTTTGGTCAAAACTTCTGCAAATTCATTACAAATTTTTTCATTTGTTGATCCAAATATTATATCGTCCACATGTATTTCAATAACCAATGTGTCTTTTTGCGAATGTTTAATAAATAATGTTTGATCAACCTTCCCTATATGAAAACCCGAATCAATAAGATAACTTCGTAGACGTTCATACCAAGCACGTGGTGCTTGTTTTAAGCCGTACAAAGCTTTTTTAAGTTTAAATACATGATCCGGATATTTTTCATGTTTAAATAAAGGAGGTTGTTCAACATATACTCTTTCTTTTATAAACCCGTTTAAGAATGCACTCTTGACATCCATCTGATATAATTTAAAATTGTGATGACAAGCAAAAGATAATAAAATTCTAATAGCCTCTAGTCTTGCGACAGGTACGAATGTTTCTTCATAATCGATACCTTCTTCTTGATTATAACCTTGTGCTACTAACTATGCTTTATTTCTAGTGATATTCCCTTGTTCATCAGCCTTATTTTTATAAACCCATTTAGTTCCTATAACCGATTGGTCAGTTGGCCTTGGAACAAGTTCCCATACATCATTGCGCTCGAACTGATTTAGCTCTTCTTGCATGGCAATGATCCAGTAGTCGTCGGTAGCAGCTTCCTTAGGATTTTTCGGTTCGATATTCGAAATAAATGCAACATGCCCCATTTGATTAAGTTGACTCCTTGTCCTGATCTGTGAGGTTACTTCTCCAGTAACATTTTGAACCGGATGATCTCTTAGAATTCTCGGAGGAGATCTAAATCTAGGTGGAGAGGGTGCCATAGCAGGTTGAGGAATATCTTCAATAATTTCTGAGTCAGAGTCATTATTTGTGATGGTATGCTATTAGTGACTATATTTTCTTCGTCATCTGATATATTATGGGATGGCTTATATGATTCTTCAAAAGATACATGAAGTGATTCTTCAATAGTTTTAGTTTTCTTATTGAATATACGATAGGCCTTGCTTCGTTCCGAGTATCCGACAAATATACCTCTATCGGATTTTGAATCAAATTTTCCCAGATGGTCTTTCGTGTTTAAAATAAAACATTTAGAACCGAAAACTTTGAAATATGAAATATTTGGCTTTTTCTGATTAAATAGCTCATAAGATGTATTTTTCGTGAGAGGTCGAATAGATACACGATTCAAAACATAACACACAGTTGCAACAGCTTCTGCCCAAAAATGTTTTGGTAAAGTGGATCCATTTAATAATGTTCTTGCACATTCTTGTAAGGTCCGGTTTTTCCGTTCTACAACTCCATTTTGTTGTGGAGTTCGAGGAAACGAAAAATTATGATTGATACCTTTCTTTGTACAAAAATGTTCAAATTCATTATTTTCGAATTCTCCGCCATGATCACTTCTTATGTTCTTAACTTTAAGTCCTTTTGAATTTTGAATCTTCTTGACGAAAGATTTGAAATGATTAAATGTGTCACTTTTATTTTTCAAGAAAATTACCCATGTATAACGCGAATAATCATCAACAATTACAAACACATATCGCCCATGATTTATTGACTGAACCTGTGTTGGTCCGAATAAATCCATATGTAATAACTCAAGGGGTTGTAATGTTGATATGACTTTCTTGGATTTGAAAGATGATTTAGTCAATTTTCCTAGTTGACATGCATCACAAATATTATTAACCGTAAAGCTCATTTTGGGTAGTCCTTTAACTAGATCATTTTCGGGTAGCTTGTCAATAGTTCTGAAGTTTATGTGACAGAAACATTTGTGCCATAGCCATGGATCATTATCATTTGCTACAAGACACATATCTGAATTATGATTGATGTTCATATTCAAAATATATATATATATATATTTGTCTCTATAACCTTCAAAAACTAGATTTCGATCTTTATCTAAAATACTGCATTTATTATCCGAAAAAGAAATGATCAAACCTTTGTCGCACAGTTGACTAATACTTAGTAAGTTATGTTTCAAGTTTTTAACTAGTATGACATTAGTAATAAGAGGTAAGTTAGATGTACTATAATTGCTCACATCGCCTTTGCCGATGATATATCCTTTTGAATTATCTCCAAAAGTGACAGAGTCACCATCTGAATAAGTGATATTTGTTAATAAGCTCTTGTCTCCAGTCATATGCTTCGAGCAACCACTGTCCAATATCCACTTTCCTCTTTTCTTGAGTGGGTCCTGCAAAAAATAAAATTAAGTCCATGGTACCCACCTTTCCATAGGGTCCTAAGAGTTAGGTCTTAGGAGTCCAAACACATACGGGTCCGGTATCCCCTTTATATAAAAAAATTGGATTATGATGCACAAAATTCAAAAATTTTTGAATGTACTTGTTCCTAATCAAATTATTATTTGTTTTAGGAACCCATATTTGTATAGTTTTGACATTCTTCTTTTGAAATTTCACAATCGATTTTGGTTTGGAATATAATAAACTAAGATTTTTCTTAGCTTTAGTTTCTTGTACTACCTTATTTTTCCTTTTTCTTTTACCAATATGTTTCTTGATAACTTGTTTCTTATATCCCAACCCTTGTTTATTTGTAGCAGATTGTGAACTTTCAATAATTTTTGTCAAATTTTCTCGACCTTTATTAAAGTTAGAAACATTTTGAGTAATGTTGTCTAACTTTGTTTGTAAACTAGCTTTTTCAAGGTCTAGCATTTTGACTTTTGCCTTAAGCTCATGATTTTCGGTAGTAAGAGCATCATTTTTCTCTTTTTGAGTTTCAATTTCTTGACTTAAAAGAGATAGTTGAGAATCAATATTAGATGATGATTCTTGAGCTTTTCCAAGTTCCTCCTCTAATATTTTCTTCTCATCTTTTAGCATATCACGCTCCAATTCTGCTCTACGTAAGTCTGCTTGAGCTTGTTTACATTGTCGTTTCATATCTTTGAATTTATATATCAATTCAGCATTTATATCAAGAACTTCTTCAAAAGAAGGAATTTGTACCTCATCTTCTTTTGCCATAAAACATACATTTTCTTGTTCATCGTCTGAGTCACTTTCACTATCAGACGAAGGTGAGTCTGAATCATCCCATGTTACTGAGAATGCTCGTTTCTTTGACTTGTCCTTCTTGTGTTTGGATTTTTCATTTTCTGCCTTCTTCTTTTGCTCCGGACAATCATTTTGCATATGTCCCTTCTTGTTACAGTTGAAGCATTCTACATTTGATGAAGATGGTTTATTTGATCCGAACTTCTTTCTGTTGTAACGACTAGCCTTTCGTTGCTTTAAGAATTTATTGAATCCTTTTGCAATGAATGCTAGATCTTCATCTTCAGAATCTGAGATGTCTTCATCCTTTTCGGCATGAAATGCTACAATTTTCTTTTCTTCTTTTTGTTCTTTTCTAGCCTGCAAATTTGCTTCATAGGACATTAGATTTCCTATCAATTCATCTGGCTTCATGACAGAAAGGTCATTAGCTTCTTCAATTGCTAATACTTTTCCTTCCCATTCACTAGTCAGAGAATGTAGGACTGTCGAAACTACATCAAAACCAGAATATTTTTGCCCTAATCCGATAAGTGCATGATGAATGGTTTGAAACCATGAATACATCTCATTGATAGTTTCATTTGGCTACATTTTGAAATTTTGAAATTTACTTTTCAACAAAGCTATTTTTGCTTGTTTAACCTTGTTAGTACCTTCATGAGTAGTTTTAGCATTTGCCAAATTTGATAAGCAGTGGTACAAATACTAACACGGTTATATTCGTTTTGATCTAATGCACAAAACAACATATTAATTGCTTTTGCATTTACAGCAGTTGCGGTTTTCTCAGCAGCCGTCCATTCTGCATACTCAGTCGTTGGATTGACTATTTCTTTCTGAGTAGCAATCCAAGCATCATAGTTAGTTGATTGCATGTAAAAAGCCATACGTGTTGCCAAATAACTATAGTTAAGACCATTGAAGAAAGGAGGTCTTTGTGTCGATTGACCTTCAGTGTAAGTGGTGTTTGTGCCACTACTTGGGTTGTTTGCCATATTACTAGAATATATCAAATAACTGTGTTACGGTTATGAGATAACCTTGCTCTGATACCAACTGAAAGTGCGTACGTGTACTTGTCGAGTATAATACACACAAGGATCGTGTAATATGACAAACAATATTCAAGTATAAAGTAATAACTATTCGCAGATAAGTAAATATAGTAAATACAGTAAAAAGGAAAAATCACACCAGGGATTTTTATACTGGTTCGGAACACCGTCCTACGTCCTGTCCCAGACCTCTCTCTGGATTTTCACTAATCAACAACCTCGCTTCACCCGGAGGAACAGGTTCACAACACTACTTGATTTACGGGCCACAAGCTTACCCACTTGATTTCACGGGCTATAAGCTTACCCACTTGATTTCACGGGCTACAAGCTTACCCACTTGATTTCATGGGCTACAAGCTTACCCACACAGGACTTTAACAACTACAAGAGTTTGACTTCTGAATATGTTCTTGTTTCAACACTGATTAGTCAATAATTGAGTACACCCTTCCTATAATCTTATCCTCAAATATGATTTGATGTTTGTGAAGATTTGGAAGATTGTCGTGTTGAATCTCAAGTGTATTAAATCGTCTTGGAGATTCAAATGATAATACATTGAATTTGAGTGCTTTTTGAATGCAAAATAGAATGCAAAATAGTTCAGAGAATAGAGAGTGAAATTCGATGATTTGGATGAATGAATCACGATGTATTTATAGTGATTGAAAAGTTATAATCATTGGTGAAAAGTTGCAATCAAATGAGATGATTCCTGATGAAGAGAAATGGATGCAACCTTTCATAAAAGAAGATGACTCTTCAAAAATATGCTTTGTTATTCAAAAAGCTGTTGACATGTAAAATGTATAGGTAGACAGGTTTTTGACCGTTACCTTTAAAAAGCTATTGACAGGTTAATTTTTACAGGTAGACAGGTTTCATTTGAAATCCTGTTGACAAGTTAAAAATAACCCGTTGACATGTTTTTTGTCAACTTGCTACAGAAAAGAGTTTTCATGAATATTTTTAAAAGCAATGAGAAGTATGATTATTTGAGCATAGATTTTAACATTTATAACTCTAAATAACCAACTTCTAACCTATGTAAAAACATCAATTCTCCTTTTTGTCATCAATTCTCTTTTTGTTTATCATGAAGCTTCTTCTTGTCATTAATCAAAATAATCATTGAAATCTATGACTCAACAGAACCAACAGTTATCTTGGGGCAAGGGTTTCCTAAGCACAACCCTTGATAGATGGACAAACGGCTCATAGGAAGGCGTTCTGCAATGGCTTTGTGGAAGGGTCTAAGCTTGAGTAGAAACTCGTGACTATGTAGAAAGCATATGGTATATCGCGTAGGAAATAACTAAGAAACTCTTAAGAAACTCATAAGAAATATGCTAAGTGTTGATCCCCTCTTTATTAATCTTTGATTTGGAGTACATAAGTGATTACAATAGAAATCCCCAACTTGATTTGGAAATTAGGGTTTACTCTAGAGAAAAAGTGTACAAGGATAAGAAAATGAAGAATCCATCCCAAAAATGAGACCCATGAGGTCTTATTTATAGACAAATTGGGGCCCCTTTTGCAATTGGACCAGTAGAAGCCCTTATCGACCACTTTTCCCTTCGGTCCTAGTTGCTTTGGCTCTCGGCCGCTTTTTTGGCTCTACTTATGGCTTTTTAGCGCGTCGGTTCTAGCTCTCGGAAGAATGGTTCTCGTCTTTGGAACTTCTTTTTGATTTCATGTCTATCTTCTTTGTATCGATACCAATCCTATCGATATGGATAGCTTTAGGAAGGCTTTAGGCTTCTGGTCATGAGCTTTCAGTCTTGCTATTAATCATTTGTGGAACTTACCTTCATGATTCAAGTGGATGGTTACTAAATCCACCACATCTGTCTGTATCGACACTACGTAGATTTGTGTGGATACCTTATCTCTTTTTGAGGTTCCGAATTGCCTTTCGGTAGATTCCTGAAGTGTATCTCGGCTTCCTGGAGGGTTGGTTCTGATACTTTATTAGTTGGTTATTAAAGTGAGCTCTCGGTGATCATCTAATAGTGGTCTTACTAGCTGGTTCCCAGATAATTTCCCTTGTGCTTCAATCTCTGTGCCTTTGATGCTCTCGTCTCTCGATGTATCGACATTAAGAAAGTTAATATTGATAGCCCTTTCACCATTCTAAGTCTCGGTTCGTAGGATTCCTGGTCTTTCTCGTCATTGGCTTTCGGTTTTGGGGTGACCCTCCGTTATCTATCCTTCATGTCGGAACTATCCTATCGGTACCCTCTCTTTGTACAGGTTTTGAGTTCTTTTCTTTAATGATGGTGTCGGTTGCTTGGCTTTCGAGTTGTTCCTTTATGATCTCAGTTTTACCTTGTGCCTGCTTCTTGCTTACGGATTATTCTTCTATGATTTTGACGGTTCATTACCCCTTAATCGATAGCTTGTTTCAAAGTCAATTTTGGTAGTAACATTTTCCCCCTTGTGTAGGGGTAATTTCGACTTTTCAAGTCAAGCCTTTGACTTTTTCTTGGTATGTCGTCTCCGTGTCTCTTGGCATCCTTCAATCAGGTCAGCTGATGGGTTCCCACCTGTATGGCAGGACTTAACTTATGTTTTTTTAATAAATACTTCTCCTTCTTCACTTCCACCTTTTAACTGCAATTAAATTATCAAGCCAGGTTATCGCCTTTTTCAAGAATTACTCAAGCGTTTTCTCCTAGAAATTCGAATTCGATTCTTTGTAAGTGACTTTACTTCTGTTATAAATTATGCATTTAAATCAATTGGAAAACCGATCAAGATTTTGACACATTTTGAAGCGACTTTATTCAATAATGGTAGCTTCGACAATAATTAATGACTGAAATGATAGGTTATTTATTCGCCAAATGTACCCTTAAAATGGTTTGGTATGCAAAACTAGTTATGCAAAGGAGCTAATTTTATCATGAAGTAAAATGTTATGCTTCCGGTACGAGTTAGTTCAATCACCATTACTGCCACTCTATTTTGCTTCCGACCTTGCCGACACCTTCACTTGTATTTATTTAGCTTCTGTCTCGAGGGTGCCTGTTACCTTGAGGGTGTCGGTAAGGCTTTGCAAACTTAATTCACTAGGATGTCCTGATCTTAATTTTACTCGTACCGGGTTTAGGAATCAATTAGGCTTCAGGTGATGATATCAAATTACTTGGTCTCGACCCAACCACTAATGCACACCATTAACAATTTGATTTTCTTGGCACATGCCTTTCATCTTATAAATTTTGGTGTCGGCATAGCCAAATTTTCCATCACTGAAGGCCTATTTGTTTCCAAATGGGAGTTAATTATGTGCCAACCTTTTTAAGATCGATACTTAAGATCATTTTCCATACAATAAAGTAAGCCATTTACACTAACAAATTGTACTACTGTTAGATCTACTTATGGATGCTATATGCAATTTTATGTAAAAAGAATGTAGCGCAAGTAACATATGTTATGGAATGATATCACCTGGCATCATTATGACTAGTAAGAAGAGCCCTGTCAAACCAAAGTCCAAGGGGTCCTATACTCCACTGGCCAAGAAGGAGTTCACGTCAAAGTCTTCTTTAATCACTTGTCAATATAAGGTGAAAACCATTCTTGATAGTTTTGGAATATCCGGCATAGTTGCAATTGCGGCTTCTTCCCGAGATTCCATTCAAAACCCTCTAGAAGGGTACTTCGCATACTTGGCAATCCATATTTGGCACAGAGGTTTTTTTTTTCCTTTTCCACCTTTCCTGCTCAGGATTTTGTGTGATCTGGGAGTTCCTCCTATTCAACTCTCACCCAACACCTATACCCTGCTTTTATGCTTAGAAGTTTTGGCGCTTGCATCAAATCAAGTCTCTCTTAGCCTCAAGCTCATTCGCCACATGATACAATTCTCCAAAAGTGCAGAGTCACCCATTTGGCGTGCAAATCCTATAAAGAGGCTGATAAGCGACAACATTAGCAAGACTAATCCCTTGGAAGACTAGTTCTTTCTCGTTAGTTGCCCCCTTATATATCGGGCTAATTCACTGAACTTGGTAAGTTTCTTGTTTTTTGGAAGAAATTATGTTATGCTTGTATCTCTTGTTTAACCCTTGATTTTATATAGAGCCTCTTTCTAAAAATGCCACTTTGTCGAAAGATGAGATTCAAGTTGTTGAGGCTATCTTCAAAGCACCAAAGGATCTTAGACGTTGGTCATCTCTTCTAACTGTTGACAGGCTTCATCTATATGGCCTTCTTCCTCCGGGGCAAAAGATTTTGGGTCAACCGCCTACCTAATTTTCTAGTGCTAAGGGTTTTTCGCTGAGTTCCAATAAGTTTAATGCAACATCTTCTATATTTCCAGGTGTTTAAAGTAAAATTGCAATTCCATTTAGACAAGATTTTTTTCACTTTTACCTATTGGTCTTCTTGTTCTTAGCTTTCTGATATAGCTCTTTCTGTTTAGGATCCACGTCTTCTAAGCGCACTTCCTCTCTTAGATGATTTTGCCCAATCTGATGTTAAGGCTTTAAAGAGGCTTACCGATTTCGATATTGAGCCATCACCCAAAAGACTGAAGCATGATAAGTCAGTTCATTTTTCCAAGGACGTTGTTATTATGACAAGAACACAAACAGTTTCTTCTGCTTCTGACTTTGATAAAGTTATTGACATTGATACTTCCCCCTACACCTCTCCAAGAAATAAAACAACAAGAAGTTCTACATCACCCGTCTCTCCTACTGAACTAGATGTTGGAGAGCATAGTTCATTTATGCCTTCCTCTTCTCAGCGTCTTATTTTTCCTACTCTGCCACCGTCGGCCTTGGATTTTGATAAGCTTATGGATTTCTATAACACCCCATATTTTTAAGACAATAAAATAAGGATAACTTAATTAAATATTCAGAATCAAGTAAGACAGACTACACCATTGCGTCAGTCTTGAAATTCTGGTCAAAGTAGACACCTGGTTTGCGTAAAATGGACACCGTATGAAGAAGTTATGATCACTAGAAGTTTGTATACATATAAGGAGACTATACGTATATATATATATATATATATATTAAATAAATATATCCAGAAAATTCGAAAACTCAGTTCAAAAATCAAAATTCACGAGCAGGAAAATCTGGAGGGAATTTAGACCGTTGGGGGTCGACCCACCCGCAAATCTGGAAGCTTCTTCTCTGACGTGGATGATTCTGATGGGTTTTAGTCCAATCTGAGGGTCTTGATTGCTCCAATACTCCTATAAGTAAGACCCTAGACCTAACTCTAAATCTCATAATTCGGTAGCTACGCCGGAGCTCTGCCATTACACACACACTCTCTCTTCTCAAATCTATACTGAAAATTAAAATATTAGTCTAGAAAAATTATGAATCCAGATCTAGAAGAGAGAATCAACATTAATAAAAAGATTATTCAATCATGAAAGCAAGGTAATGTTCTAGATCCAATCTATTCAATTTTTCCTCCTCTTTCTTTTCCCTTTCTCTTTTAGTAAAAATACTAAATCCATGATTATTAGGTTCTGAATTTAATTAGGGGAAAAATCACGGAAGATTAGATCTGGACTAGATCCAGGATTTGGAAAGCTTACAAGGTGAGTGGATTTAAGCCATATTATTTTAGAAAATGGTACATAATCATTTAGCATTCACTTTTTTATTAATTGTGAAATTGCCAGATTTATTATAAATTGCTGTTGTAACGTGTTAAAATGTTAATATGAATATGTCAGGAAATTCCTATGTTGAATTAGCTAAAATATTGAATGTTTACATGTTGGAGAAAATAAACTTGTTAAGATATGAATAGCCAATTCAGTGATTGTAACTACATGATTTACTTGTGGCATATTATTGAGTAATTGACTTGTAACTTGTTATATCCGAACAATTCACGATTAAATGCATACATGTTAAAAATTAGAATTAAATACATGTTAAGAAGGACATGAACCAAACTATAGGCATAACTTGACGACATGTAAATTGGGTTATAGTAGACATATGAAGAGAGTAATATGCCAAAATTTTACATGGGAAGAAGAGAGGATAACCATTAAAATATGGACATACCTAAATACACAGTAATTTGGAACTGTAATACTCTTATACACGAGGTTAGAATGCACTTGTGATAGAAGTCTGCCTGGAACCGCCCGACATATCCAACATTCACAAGTGGTAAATCTAATGTTAGGGGTCTAAGTGCAAAATTAAGAACATGTAATGGTGCTAAGACACGAGGTTAAGTCAACTTGTGTTAGAAGCCTGCCCAGACCCGCCCGGAAAATCTAGCATCCATAAGTGTTGGCTTAATGTGGGAGGTCTAGTTCTTACATATATATGTATATAACAAGATATGAATAATTGGCAATGATAGTAATTAAGTGTCTAACTGAGAAAATAAGAAAGGAAGGGATGTAATGAACTGAGTTAGTGTGATGAGAAGGAAAAATGATGTATTTCCCTAAATGACCTATTTCTGAGAACGTTGTTACAAGTAAGCCACAGTAAATAAAGAAAAGTAAAGAAATTAGTTGCAACATGGATTTAGATGGGAATACGTTATGAAAATAAATCATTGATTCCTTCTATCAAACTGGTATGTTACATGAAGTGTTTTCCTTAATATAATAAGGACTATATATATATATATATATATATATATATATATATATATATATATATATATATTACAGTGAATAAAGAATAATGGTTTACAATAGTAAAAGGTTTAAAAAGGGAATGATAATAGCCTATTACAATAAATAACAATAATGAAAATGTTGTATAATAGGTCTTGTCCTTGGGACAAGGGAATATTATAACTTAGGTTATAATAAACTAGTAAGGGAATGGGATAACTGGTGAGTTAATGGACACTTAATTGTAAATTAAGTAATCAGGAAAAGGGGAAAACTTGAAACCAGTTAAACGAAAGGGGAAAATATATTGTACTTTATTATAAATTAAGTAATCTACAAACTAGGAAGTCTGAACCCCGCTAATAAGAATGACGTGTTCAGACTTGTCCAAGGGACAAGGGGAAATTCTAACATAGGTTATAATAAATGGGTAGAGAAACTTATTAATGGGCCTTAGTTAATAGAATAAAGTTAATAAGTAAACAACGATAAGTTGTATTGACGATGTAAGGTGGAATTATGATTAAATGAGAAAGGATAAGGAAAACTTATGAGATGAATTAAGTTATATTTAATCATAAATGGTAAGTGACATGTTAATTAGAAAACATGTGAATTGGATATACTTAATTACATATTAAGTAAAACATGTTATTGTAATGATGAAATCAACAAGAAGATAAAAAGGAATTGTGGATTACAGACCTTGGGACATAATCTAGAGAATAACATGTTGTGGGCTTATTAATAAACTTAAATGGATTAAGTTGTATGACTGAAATTAATAAGCAAGAGAAACTTGGTAATTTGAATAAGAATTCAATATGAATTGGAATAACCAAGTTAACTGGAAACCTGATGAGGTGAGACAAACGCTTATAAGAATGTTTAGACATAGGGTCTAACAACATGCTAAAGTAAGGCGCTTAGACCAGTCCATACGTTTGAGGGTGAATAACCAAACAGGGCAGATCATCGAGGTGTTATAAGTCACAAGGGGAGCACACATTCATCTGATTTTTCTGACGGGTCCAAAGGACTGGAAGCGGAAGCACACGGCTTCCTGAGGTACGTAAGGTGTTCTTAGTAGTCCTCTGTGTGGTGTCATATGTCTTAGTCTGTGCTTGCAGAGGTTGGGTCTGCGCGTAACTACTAGGTGGGTAGGCCTTGACTGTAGGTGTAGCTATGCAGTCAAAATGCTATGACGCGGTGACACCAAGGTGGTTCGGTGATTTCCTCATGAGGAGGCAGAGGGTCACGACCAATAAGGATAGTAGATCGTCGGATACTCGTCATCGGCAGCCAGTGGGATGCTAAAAGACTAGAGCTAAACCCAAGATAACATTCACCCTTCACTATTGGGGTAGAGGGTTGAGGGGAGACGCAAAATGGATGTTTAGATTGTCTGTTGTTAGGGGCAGTCACTTAGCTCTTATAGTCTTTACTAGTTGAGGGAGGGGCCAAGATGGGGCCATAGCTACCGTGAAAACAGGCCCTAGGTATATATGTATATAGGGGCTCTTTAAAGATGGGCCTATACAGATATGGAAAAGCTCCCGACCGAGTTCCGTGTTTCTTGTATCGCCCTGCCGTGGAACTCGGTGCACATTAGAGGACGTGCGATTGAGGCATCGAGCTACAATTGAAGATACGTATGGTGGACAGTCTAGATACATGCATGTCGACTCTAGGTGGTGTATCGTAGGCTTGAGGGCATTACTCCGGTATGAATTCTAACAAAGGTGGCAGTCTGTACATTAGCGTAGCATAGTAATGACATATATATGCGGAACATAATATTGTTATCTGTATGTCACTACGGCGTAGGATGAGGGACCGCGTATATTTTGATGGTGTTACGGTGGAGACCGTGCGAGTGGGGTGCCATGGAGTGTACCTCAATATTGGGGGTGGCTACATATACACTATATTAGGTTAATCCACTTGGAAGTAAATGGGTATGACATGTGTGTAAGCCTTGAGTGCTGATTACCCAAGTAACCTAATAAATAAGATAACATGATTGAACGATATATGAAGGATTATCCAAAGTGTATAGTTTAATCCAGTCACAAGAACTTGTGTTCTGACCCACTCCTTATAACATACTCCCAGGTTAGATTTGAGGCACAGACGTGATAGCCTTGGATACTGGTTAGGCACTAATATTAATACGGTAAGGCTATATTTTGATTATATTATATTTTATCCATTCTGCTGTGAGATAATTTCTGAGCTCTGACATGTTTTATGTCTTTGTCTTTTCTATAGGATACCAAAGCAAACCAATCTGAGTTTCGTTAGACTGAAATTTTGAAAAAAATTCGGTCTGTCTGAATTAGGTTTGTCACATCTGGTATCAGAGCATAGGTTTAGGATTCCTATATAAATAGTGAGTGAACATATTTGTATTTTTAAAAAAATATATAAATATATTATATATATACCTAGATCCATAGAGAAACTCACTAAATAGAAAGAGTATAACATGGTGAGAAATGAGATGTTTATTTTGTACACTAAAGGAATAAGTATGGAAATTTGAGACCCTTAGGAAGTTTGGGTGGAGAGTGCACAATGTACTCTGTATCGAAGGAAAGTGAATCCTATATGATTAGTATTTTGGGTTAGTGGGTTTGGCAGTAAAACCTTATAGAATGGGGAAAGGTTAAAAAGAAAAAAAAATGGATTAGGAATATATATAGTTGAGAGAATTGACATTGGGGAGTGTCTAGGAAAGGCTAGAAAATTGGAAATCCGCTTTGAGTCTAACCCCATTGTTAACTTTTAAGAACTTGAAATTATAAGAGTTTTGGGAAAATGGTTTATGGTGTTTTCAAGTTCTAATCTTAAAAGTTATAGTTTTAAAATATTTAAAGAAGTACATATTGAGTTTTAAAGTAAAATTCTCTTAGTAAAAAGATGCATATTATAGAGCATGTATAGCTTGCTAGTTTTCTTGTTATATTTCATACAAATTTTTTTAATAAAGAAAGATTTTAAATCTCTATTCTTATGACAACCCTTTTTGATAAATTATTTTAAGATAATTTTGTGGGTGGACAAAATAAGTTGTAGATATTAAGAATAGAGTGGATGTTTTCACCTTGTAGTTAGAGACTAAACCTACCTTATAGGTAAGAACAAGTCATAAACCCGATGGAGAAAATAGTTGTCCGTATCTAGTCCAATTTTGTGATTTGGAAAAATGATGATTTACATTTTTTTAGATGACATGTTTTTAAGGTTTGGAAAAAGAAAGTTTTCATGAGAAAATAAGGTTTTGGCACTCTTAATTTTTGGAAGGAAAAAGGGCCAAACCATGTTTTAAAAAAAAAGTATAGAGTAGGTAAGGGCTAGTGCCTAGGAAATACGGGTAAAGCTTTGAGGCTATAAAGTAAATAGCGAGAATTATCTTGGAATAATAGTGAGTTCCCATAAATGCATAAGCATTGAATAGCCTAGGGTGTTGCTTGGAATAATTATTAGTACACATCTAAGACTAGTAGCGACTACTAGATAGAAAAGGGCAAGTAAGTGTTTATATACCGTTGCTAATTTTCATGTTAGGGGTAAAACCCGTTATCGCATTTCTGTTGGGATCGTTCCCTTTTTTTGTTGGGTAGTTAGGGTAGCACCCGAACTTGTCGTGGATCTCATGGTTTGGACTTTTCTTACAGAGGGTGACATTGTCTCGAGATTCTTGGCCCTTAGTAGTAGTTGTGTAGGGTGTCCGTTTTCCTGTTTTAGTTGAAAGATAGAGGCTTATATAAATTTAAACTAAGACCAAATAATTAAATAAGCTAAGAAAAGAGAAAAGGTACAACTGAAAAGGAAACAGAAAATTCAGTAAAGCAACAAAATTGGAAAATTATGAGAAAAAGATAAAACTTTCCAAGATAAGATGAAAAAGAAAATCTGTAATAAAGAAAATTTTCTAATGTAGGCTGTGCTTGGATAGGAAAATACAGGCTGTGCTTGGATAGTAAATTATGGAATCTTTATAAATAGTCACATAAAAATCCAAGTACGGTTAGAAAAAGGTTGAAAAAGAAAAGCGAGAAATGCGGAGTTTTCCATTTTCCACCTTTTTGTAACATAAGAAATCGAATTTAGAAAATTAGATTTTTCTGAAATTCGAAAAATAAAGTTGGTTAGTAGGATTATGGACGCAAAAAATGGATGAACTATGCTCTTACTCAGTAAGAGTGTGGGAAAATTTAGACGAAAAACTTTCTGATTTTCAAAATATTGCATTCATGTAGAACTGCCAGTATATTTAGGATGTGAGCATCGTATTTTGAAAGGGTTTTTGAGAAAATTTGCATACACATAGGAGGTACCGCTTAGGCATACATGCATTATTATGTTGTACTTCACTTTGCATAAGTGCACAATGTTTGCAAAAATTGGATGCACACATGATGGATGTATATTATGCGAAGGGTTAATTGATTTTACCCTTATCGAATTTCTGGGACGAAATTTCCTAAGGGTAGGAGAATGTAACACCCCGTAATTTTAAGATAATAAAGTAAGGATAACTTAATTAAATATTCATAACTAAGTAAAATGGACTGCGCGATTGCGACCGTCTCAAAATTCTGGTCAAGATAGACACCTTGTTTGCGTGAAACGGACACCAGATGAAGAAGTTATGCGCATTAGAAGTTTGTATACATATAAGGAGTTTATATGTGTGTGTGTATATATATATTAAATGTATCCAAAAAATTCGAAAAATCGGTTCAAAAAACAAAATTCACGAGCGGGAAAATCTGGAGGGAATTTAGACCGTTGGGGGTCGACTAGGGGTCGAGCCACCCAAAGGGGGGTCGACCCACCCATGAATCTGGAAGCTTCTTCACTGATGTGGATGATTTTGATGGCTTTTGGTCCAATCTGAGGGTCCTGCTTGCTCCAATACTCCTATAAGTAAGACCCTAGACCTAATCCTAAATCTCGTAATTCGGTAGCTATGCCGGAGCTCTGCCATTACACTCACTCTCTCTCTTCTCAAATCTACTGAAAATTAAAATATTAGTCTAGGAAAGTCATGAATCCTGATCTGGAAGAGAGAATTAACATTAATATAAAGATAATTAAATCATGAAAGCAAGGTAATTTTCCAAATCCGATCTATTCAATTTTTGCTCCTCTTTCTTTTTCCTTTCTCTTTTAGTAAAAATAGTAAATCCATAATTATTAGGTTCTGAATTCAATTTGGGGGAAAATCATGGAAGATTATATCTTGGCCAGATCCAGGATTTGGAAAGCTTACAAGGTGAGTCGATTTAAGCCATATTATTTTATAAAATGGTACATAATCATTTAGCATTCCCCTTGTTATTAATTGTGAAACTGCCATATTTATTATAAATTATTGTTGTAACGAGTTGAAATGTTAATATGAATATGTCAGGAAATTCCTATGTTGCATTGGCTAAAATATTGAATGTTTACATGTTGGAGAAAATAAACTTGTTAGGATATTAATAGAAAATTCAGTGATTGTAACTACAGATTTACTTATGGCATATTACTGAGTAATTGACTTTTAACTTGTTAAATCTGAAAAATTACCCGATTAAATGCTTACATGTCAAAAATTAGAATTAAATACATGTTAAGAAGGACATGAACCAAACTATAGGCATAACTTGACGATATGTAAATTGGGTTACAGTAGACATATGAAGAGGGTAATATGCCAAAATTTTACGTGGGAAAAAAGAGAGGATAACCATTAAAATATGAACATACCTAAATACACAGTAATTTGGAACTATAATACTCTTATACACGAGGTTAGACTGCACTTGTGATAGAAGTCTGCCCGGAACCGCCCGGCATATCCAACATTCACAAGTGGTAAATCTAATGTGAGGGGTCTAAGTGCAAAATTAAGAACATGTAATGGTGCTAAGACACGAGGTTAAGTCAACTTGTGGTAGAAGCCTGCCCAGACCCGCCCGACAAATCCAACATCCACAAGTGTTGACTTAATGTGGGAGGTCTAGTTCTTATATATATATATAACAAGACATGAATAATTGGCAATGATGGTAATTAAGTGTCTAACTCAGAAAATAAGAAAGAAAGGGATGTAACGAACTGAGTTAGTGTGATGAGAAGGAAAAGTGATGTATTTCCCTAAATGACCTATTTCTGAGAACCTTGTCGCAAGTAAGCGACAGTAAATAAAGAAAAGTAAAGAAAGTACTTGCTACCATGGATTTAGATGAGAATACGTTATGAAAATAAATCGTAGTTTCCTTCTATCAAACTGATAAAGTGCATGAAGTGTTTTCCTTAATATAATAATATATATATATATTATAGTGAATGAAGAATAATGGTTTACAATAGTAAAAGGTTTAAAAGGGGAATGATAATAACCTATTACAATAAATAACATTAATGAAAATGTTGTATAATATGTCTTGTCCTAGGGACAAGGGAATATTATAACTTAGGTTATAATAAATTAGTTAGGGAATAGGATAACTGGTGAGTTAATGGAAACTTAATTGTAAATTAAGTAATCAGAAAAAGGGGAAAACCTGAAACCAGTTTAGAAAAGGGGGAAAATATATTGTACTTAATTATAAATTAAGTAATCCGTAAACTAGGAAGTCTGAAACCCGTTGATAAGAATGACATGTTCAGACTTATCCTAGGGACACGGGGAAATTATAATATAGGTTATAGTAAATGGGTAGAGAAACTTATTCATTGGCCTTAATTAATAGAACAAAGTTAATAAGTAAACAACGATAAGTTGTATTGACGATGTAAGGTGGAATTATGATTAAATGAGAAAGGATGAGGAAATCTTATGAGATGGATTAAGTTATATTTAATCATAAATGGTAAGTGACCTGTTAATTAAAAACATGTGAATTGGATATACTTAATTACATATTAAGTAAAACATGTTATTGTAATGATGAAATCAGCAAGAAGATAAGGGGTTGTGGATTACAGACCTTGGGACACAATCTAGAAAATAACATGTTGTGGGCTTATTAATAAACTTATATGGATTAAGTTGTATGTCAAAAATCAATAAGCAAGAGAAACTTGGTAATTTGAATAAGAATTCAATATGAATTGGAATAACCAAGTTAACTGAAAACCTGATGAGGTGAGACAAGCGTGTAAAAGAATGTTTAGACCTAGGGTCTAACAACATGCTAAAGTAAGGCGCTTATACCAGTCCGTACGGTTGAGGGTGAATAACCCAACGGGGTAGATCATCGAGGCGTTATAAGTCACAAGGGGAGCGCACATTCATTTGATTGTTCTGACGACCCCAAAGTACTGGAAGGGGAAGCACGCGGCTTCCTAAGGTACGTAAGGTGCTCCTAGTAGTCCTTTGTGTGGTGACAAATGTCTTAGTCTGTGCTCGCAGAGGTTGGGTCTGCGCGTAACTACTAGGTGTGTAGGCCTTAGCTATGCAGTCAGAATGCTGTGAGGCGGTGACACCATGGTGGTTCTGCAATTGCCTCACGAGGAGGTAGAGGGTCACGACCAATAAGGATAGTAGACCGTCGGATACCGGTCATCGGCAGCCAGGCCTAGAGCTAAACCCACGATACCAATCACCCTTCACTATCGGGGTAAGGGGTTAAGGGAAGAAGCCAAAGGGATGTTTAGATTGTTTGTTATTATGGGCAGTCGCTTAGCTCTTATAGTCTTTACTAGTTGAGGGAGGGGCCGAAGTGGGGCCATAGCCACTGTGAAAACAGACCCTAAGTATATATGTATATAGAGGCTCTTTAAAGACGGGCCTGTACAGATATGGAAAAGCTCCCAACCGAATTCCGCGTTTCTTGTATCGCCCTGCTATGGAACTCGATGCACATTAGAGGACGTGTGATTGAGGCATCGAGCTACAATTGAAGATACATATGGTGGACAGTCTAGATACATGCATGTCGGCTCTGGGTGGTGTATCGTAGGCTTGAGGGCATTACTCTGGTATGAATTCGGATTCGAACAAAGGTGGCAGTCCGTACATTGGCGTAGCATAGTAATGATAGATATATGCGGAATTTAATATTATTATCCGTACGTCACTACGGCATAGGATGAGGGACTGCATATATTTCGATGGTGTTACATTGGAGACCGTGCGAGCGGGGTACCATGGGATGTACCTCAATATTGGGGGTAACTACATGCACACTGTATTAGGTTAATCCACTAAGAAGTAAATGGCTACGACGTGTGTGTAAGCCTTGAGTGCTGATTACCCAAGTAACCTAATAAATAAGATAACATGATTGAACGGTATATGTAGGGTTATCCAAAGTGTATAGTTTAATCCAGTCACCATAACTTGTGTTCTGACCCCCTCCTCATAACATACTCACAGGTTATATTTGTGGCAGGGACGTGATAGCCTTGGATACCGGTTAGGCACTAATATTAATACGGTAAGGCTATATTTTGATTATATTATATTTTATCCATTCCACTGTGAGATAATTTCTGAGCTCTGACATGTTTTATGTCTCTGTCTTTTCTACAGGATACCAGAGCAAACCAATCCGAGTTTCGATAGATTGGAATTTTGAAAAAAAATTGGTATGTTGGAATTGGGGTTGTCATATCTGGTATCAAAGCATAGGTTTAGGATTCCTATATAAATAGTGAGTGAACGTATTTGTATTTAAAAAAATAATATAAATATATAAAATATATATCTAGATCCATAGAGGAACCCACTAAATAGGAGGAGTATAACATGGTGAGAAATGGGATGTTTGTTTTGTACACTAAAGGAATAAGTATGGAAATTTGAGACCCTTAGGAAGTTTGTGTGGAGAGTGTACAATGTACTCTGTATGGAAGGAATGTGAATCCCATATGATTAGTAATTTGGGTTAGTGGGTTTGGCAGTAAAACCTTATAGATTGGGAAAAGGTTGAAAAGAGGAAAAAAATAGATTAGGAATATATATAGTTGTGAGAATTGACCTTGGCGAGTGTCTAGGAAAGCCTAGAAAATTGGAAATCCGCTTTGAGTCTAACCCCATTGTTAACTTTTAAGAACTTGAAATTATAAAAGTTTTGGGAAAATGGTTTATGGTGTTTTCAAGTTTTAATCTTAAAAGTTATAGTTTTAAAATATTTAAAGAAGTACATATTGAGTTTTAAAGTAAAATTCTCTTAGTAGAAAGATGCATATTATAGAGCATGTATAGCTCGCTAGTTTTCTTGTTATATTTCATACAAGAATTTTTAATAAAGAAAGATTTTAAATCTCTATTCTTATGACAACCCTTTTTGATAAATTATTTTAAGATAATTTTGTGGGTGGACAAAATAAGTTGTAGAAATTAAGAATAAATTGGATGTTTTCACCTTGTAGTTAGAGACTAAACCGACCTTATAGGTAAGAACAAGTCATAAACCCAATGGAGAAAATAGTTGTCCGTATCTACTCCAGTTTTGCAATTAGAAAAAATGATGATTTATATTTTTTTAGATGACATGTTTTAATGGTTTGGAAAAAGAAAGATTTCATGAGGAAAATAAAGTTTTGGCACTCTTATTTTTTGGAAGGAAAAAGGGCCACACCATGTTTTAAAAAAAAGTATGGAGTAGGTAAGGGTTAGTGCCTAGGAAAGACGGGAAAAGTTTTGAGGCTATAAAGTAAATAGCGAGAATTATCTTGGAATAATAGTGAGTTCCCGTAAATGCGTAAGCATTGAATAGCCTAGGGTGTTGCTTGGAATAATTATTAGTATACATCTAGGATAGTAGCGACTACTAGATAGAAAAGGGCAAGTAAGTGTTTATATCCCATTGCTAATTTTCATGTTGGGGGTAAAACCCGTTATCGCATTTCTGTTGGGATCGTTCCGTTATTTTGTTGGATAGTTAGGGTAATACCTGAACTTGTCGTGGATCCCATGGTTTGGACTTTTCTAACAAAGGGGGACATAGTCCCGAGATTCTTGGCTCTTAGTAGTAGCTGTGTAGGTGTATGTTCTCCTGTTTTAGTTGAAAGACTAGAGGCTTACTTAAATTTAAACTAAGACCAGATAATTAAATAAGCTAAGAAAAGAGAAAAGATACAACTGAAAAGGAAACAGAAAATTCAGTAAAGCAACAAAAATGGGAAATTATGAGAAAAAGATAAAACTTTCCAAGATAAGATGAAAAAGAAAATTTGTAACAAAGAAAATTTTCTTATGTGGGTTGTGCTTGGATAGGAAAATAGGGAATCTTTGTAAATAGTCACATAAAAATCCAAGTATGGTTAGAAAAATGTTGAAAAAGAAAAGCGGGAAATGCGGAGTTTTATGTTTTCCACCTTTTTGTAACATAAGAATTCAAATTTAGAAAATTAGATTTTTCTGAAATTCAAAAAATAAAGTTGGTTGGTAGGATTATGGATGCAACAATTGGATGAAATATGCTCTTATAAGAGTGTGGGGAAATTTGGATGAAAAAGCTTTTTGATTTTCAAAATATTGCATTCATGTAGAACTGCCAGTACAAAGGGTTTTTGAGAAAATTTGCATACGTATAGGAGGTACCACTTAGGCATACATGCATTATTATGTTGTACTTCACTTTGCACAAGTGCACAATGTTTGCAAAAATTGGATGCACACATGATGGATGTATATTATGCGAGGGGCTAATTGATTTTACCGTTATCGAATTTCGGGGACGAAGTTTCCTAAGGGTGGGAGAATGTAACACCCCGTATTTTTAAGATAATAAAATAAGGACAACTTAATTAAATATTCATAATTAAGTAAAACGGACTGTGCCATTGTGTCTGTCTCAAAATTCTAGTTAAGATAGATACCTGGTTCGCGTAAAACGGACACCGTATGGAGATGTTATGAGCATTAGAAGTTTGTATACATATAAGGAGTTTATATGTGTGTGTGTGTGTGTGTGTATATTAAATGTATCCAAAAATTCGAAAAATCAGTTCAAAAATCAAAATTCGCGATCGAGAAAATCTAGAGGTAATTTAGACCGTTGGGGGTCGACTTAGGGGTCGAGCTACCCAAAGGGGGGTCGACCCACCGCGGATCTGGAAGCTTCTTCTCTGACGTGGATGATTTTGATGGCTTTTGGTCTAATCTGAGGGTCCTGGTTGCTCCAGTACTCCCATAAGTAAGACCCTAGACCTAATACTAAATCTGATAATTCGGTAGCTATGCCAGAGCTCTGCCATTACACTCACTCTCTCTCTTCTCAAATCTATTCTGAAAATTAAAATATCGGTCTAGGAAAATTATTAATCTAGATCTATATGAGAGAATCAACATTAATAAAAAGATTATTGAATCATGAAAGCAAGGTAACGTTCCAGGTACGATCTGTTCAATTTTTCCTCCTCTTTCTTTTTCCTTTCTCTTTTAGTAAAAATAGTAAATCCATGATTATTAGGTTCTGAATTCAATTAGGGGAAAAATCATGGAAGATTAGATCTGTACCAGATCCAGGATTTGGAAAGCTTAAATGTTGGGTGGATTTAAGCTATATTATTTTAGATAATGGTACATAATCGTTTAGCATTCCCTTTTTTTATTGATTGTGAAACTGTCGGATTTATTATAAATTGCTTTTGTAACGAGTTAAAATGTTAATATGAATATGTCAGGAAATTCCTATGTTGAATTGGCTAAAATATTGAATATTTACACGTTGGAGAAAATAAACTTGTTAGGATATGAATAGCCAATTCAATGATTGTAATTACATGATTTACTTGTGGCATATTATTGAGTAATTGACTTGTAACTTGTCAGATCTGAACAATTACCCGATTAAATTCTTACATGTCAAAAATTAGAATTAAATACATGTTAAGGAGGACATGCACCAAAATATACCCTAACTTAACGACATGTAAATTGGGTTACAGTAGACATATGAAGAGGGAAATATGCCAAAATTTTACATAGGAAAAAAAGAGAGGATAACTACTAAAATATGAACATACCTAAATACACAGTAATTTGGAATTGTAATATTCTTAGACATGAGTTTAGATTGCACTTGTGACAGAAGTCTGGATGGAACCGCCCGACATATCCAGCATTCACAAGTGGTAAATCTAATATGGGGTCTAAGTGCAAAATTAAGAACATGTGATGGTGCTAAGACATGAGGTTAAGTCAACTTGTGGTAGAAGCCTGCCCGGACATGCCCGGCAAATCCAGCGCCCACAAGTGTAGGCTTAATGTGGGAGGTCTAGTTCTTGCATACATATATATATATATATATATAAATATATGTATATAACAAGATATGAATAATTGGCAATGATGGTAATTAAGTCTCTAACTCAGAAAATAAGAAAGGAAGGGATGCACTGAACTAAGTTAGTGTGATGAGAAGGAAAAGTGATGTATTTCCCTAAATGACCAATTTTTGAGAACGTTATTGCAAGTAAGCCATGGTAAATAAAGAAAAGTAAAGTAATTACTTGCTACCATGGATTTAGATGGGAATACGTTATGAAAATAAATCATTGATTCCTTCTATCAAACTGATAAGGTGCATGAAGTGTTTTCCTTAATATAATAAGGAATATATATATTACAGTGTATGAAGAATAATGGCTTACAATAGTAAAAGGTTTAAAAGGGGAATGATATTAACCTATTACAATAAATAACATTAATGAAAAAGTTGTATAATAGGTCTTGTCCTAGGGACTAAGGAATATTATAACTTAGGTTATAATAAACTAGGAAGGGAATAGGATAACTGGTGAGTTAAGGGACACTTAATTGTAAATTAAGTAATCAGAAATAAGGGAAAACCTGAAACCAGTTAAGAAAAGAGGGAAATATATTGTACTTTAGTATAAATTAAGTAATCCGTAAACTAGGAAGTCTGAAAACCGCTAATAAGAATGACATGTTCAGACTTGTCCTAGGGACAAGGGGAAATTATAACATTGGTTATAATAAATAGGTAGAGAAACTTATTAATGGGCCTTAGTTAATAGAACAAAGTTAATAAGTAAATAACTATAAGTTGTATTGACGATGTGAGGTGGAATTATGATTAAATGAGAAAGGGTGAGGAAAACTTATGAGATGAATTAAGTTATATTTAATCATAAATCGTAAGTGACATGTTAATTAGAAAACATGTGAATTTGATATACTTAATTACATATTAAGTAAAAGATGTTATTGTAATGATGAAATAAATAGTTAAGATAAAAATGGGTTGTGGATTACAGGCCAGGGTGGTTCGGCGGTTGCCTCACGAGGAGGCAGATGGTCACGTCCAACAAGGATAGTAGACCGTCGGAAACTCGTCATCGGCAGCCAGTGGAATGCGAAAAGACTAGAGCTAAACCCAAGATACCATTCACCCTTCACTATTGGGGTAAGGGGTTGAGGGGAGACACCAAATGGATGTTTAGATTGTTTGTTATTAGAGGCATTTGCTTAGCTCTTGTAGTCTTCAATTGTTGAGGGAGGGGCCAAGGTCGGGCCATAACCACCGTGAAAACAGACCCTAGGTATATATGTATATAAAGGCTCTTTAAAGATGGCTTGTACAGATATGGAAAAGCTCCCGACCGAGTTCTGTGTTTCTTGTATCGTTCTGCCATGGAACTCGATGCACATAAGAGGACGCGCGATTGAGGCATCGAGCTACAATTGAAGATACGTATGGTAGACAGTCTAGATACATGCATGTCGGCTTTGGGTGGTGTATCGTTGGCTTGAAGGCATTACTCCGGTATGAATTCGGATTCAAACAAAGGTGGCAGTCTGTACGTTGGCGTAGCATAGTAATGATAGATATATGCGGAACGTAATATTGTTAACCGTACGTCACTACGTCGTAGGATAAGGGATTGCGTATATTTCGATGGTGTTACAGTGGAGACTGTGCGAGTGGGTTACCATGGGAAATACCTCAATATTTGGGGTAGCTACATATACACTATATTAGGTTAATCCATTGGGAAGTAAATGGGTACGACGTGTGTGTAAGCCTTGAGTGCTGATTACCCAAGTATCCTAATAAATAAGATAACATGATTGAACGATATATGTAGGATTATCCAAAGTGTATAGTTTAAATCCAGTCACCAGAACATGTGTTCTGACACCCTCCTCATAACATTCTTACAAGTTAAATTTGTGGCAAGTGCGTGACAGCCTTGGATACTGGTTAGTTAGTAATATTAATATGGTAAGGCTATATTTTGATTATATTATATTTTATCCATTCCACTGTGAGATAATTTCTGAGCTCTGACATGTTTTCTGTCTCTGTCTTTTCTGCAGGATACAAGAGCAAACCAATCCAAGTTTTGATAGACAGGAATTTTGAAAAAAATTCGGTCTGTCGGAATTGGGGTTCTCACTATTTCACTCTTTCATCTGTCGAAGTTGCTAACATTTCACAGTCTTCTTTGTATTTGGACTCCGAGGATTTTTATCAGCGACTAATCAAGGACCAACTTTTGGTATTAGTTCACTCTTTTTAGCTTCTCTTTTATTACGCTACTTTCACATGGAGCTCAATCTGCTCTTTTTCTTATCTTTTAGGTGATGAAAAGCTTGTTCTTGTCTGGGGTAATGGCTTCTTCATCCTCTACTGAGATTACCGCTCTTAGGGAGGAAAATAAAGCTTTAAAGGATAAGGTTGACATCTTATCACGGGAGAAGAAAGAAAGCGAAAATTAATGTGGGAGATTGGAGGTGTTGCTGAAGAAGGAGGCCAAGGATATATTGTCGAAGTCGGTCAATAACTTTAAGAATGAGAAGACAAAGATGGCAATCGATCGTGTTGTCAAACTGGATAGGATGAACAACAAGCTTTCTATTGCCAATCGAATAATTTACAAAACTAGTGATAAGATATCCGATTTTTTGAATGTTCACCTCCATGACATTGTTATGGAACACTACGGAGATGCCCTCTTCCTCGCTTTCTCTGGTAATTATAAGAAATTTCCAAGGATAGACTTAACTTCAGTGCATCTTTCCATTAAGACCAGAGTTTTGGAAAGAATCAAGCATGTTAAGCGAGAAGTTAAAGTTCTTCTGAAGGACAAGATGAAAACCGAGTCTTTTTTGTTCATTGAGGAGTTTCCTGGGGATTCTGATGACGAGGAGGAAGAGGAAACCATTGTCGATGAGTGGGAAGGAGGAGATGGGAGTCAGCAAGACGAGTCTTGCAGGGATGACAGAGACTCTTCTTCTGCTGCTGTGGGGTTACCTGTTCCTGAAGGGATACAACATATTCCTTGAGCACTTCATCTACTGGAGGTCTAATTGCAACTCCCTTTAAGGAGGATGATTCTTTAGAGCCAAAGAATAAAGAAACTTCTATTCGACCCGATATCTTTGCCGCGAAGGTATGGCTCTCACTCTCAAAATGTTTCTTCCCTCTTGAATTTGTATCAATAATTATCCTCCTCACATTGCGACAACTCCTTGCTTCTCCAAAGGTGTGAGCCATAGTAATGCTCTATATCCATCGTTTTTAGCTACAAAAGGACTTTCAAAGGTTTTTTTTGTAAACCTGCAGTGGGAAACCATCTAATAGAAAGGCTTAGATGTTTTTGCATAAGACGCTTTTAACTTTTTCTTGACTTGTGGTTTAATTCTTGTAACACTTATGATCAATTATATTGTATTAATGTGTATAATGTGGATGATATGTGTACTTGACTAGTAGATTTGTGTTATCATGACTTTGTGAGTGTGTATGTTTGTTGAAATAGCTCAGGACTTGTACGTTTGAAGTTTATGTGGTTGTTTTCCTTAATATGTATAATATTACTAGTGTCATTGTTTGGCAATAATATTTTACACATTACTATACTGCATCTTATCTGTGACTAGGAGGATCAATTCCACACCCCTCCTCACAATTCAGGGAATAAACTTTGACCATCATAGGTTGCAAAGATATCTTCGAGGATGCTCCCCTTTCGGGATGGAAAATGATGTATTATCTACAAAAGATAACCATCGAAAACCTTAAGGAATAGGTATCCTATTTTGAGAATCAACTCAAAGATAAAAATGAGACTATGCACGAGCTGCAATGTCAGGTAAAGGTTGGCCCCACTACTAGCTCAGATGCGAAGATAGGCAAACTATTTCATTGAATTGATGAGTTAGAGACCGAATTAGCGAAAACAAAGGCAGATTACGCCTCCCTAATATTTGCTTTAATGGATCCTGACTCGGATTAACAGGCTCGACTACTATGAATCTTCTACATGTCGAAATGTGATACCTATTGGAGAATGGAGTTTTGATGACAACAAACTTATTTCAATATTAATGGATTATAAAATATATACTAACACTTTTGTATAGAATATATATATATATATACATACGCAAGATTTATATACAGGAAATTTGCTGAAGAATGTACAGTTTACAAATATTAGAGAATCAGAATTCAAATAAATTTCAAGACTCATGAGTATTCAAATTTCAAGAGTTCAAGACTAATATAGTTATAGAGTTTAGATTACCAAGACTCTAAATTGCACTCGAGGTTCATTTCAAATTGTGTTTTCAAATTCTGTCTTCAATCCTCTCTATTTTATTTTCTATCTATTTTATTTTATCCCTATTTTATTTTCAATTCTTTTTATTTTCCTTTCTTATTTTAATTTTTGTTTTCAATCTCAAAGTTTTATAAGTTTCATATATTTATATTTTTACATTTTATATTTATATAGTTTTAAACTTTATAATTTTATAAATATGTTTATATAATTCATAATTGTGTTTTCATACGATTTCCTACTTTATAATATTAGTTTATAACACTATACTTTAATTCAAGAATTTACAGAATTATATTTATATCAAAACACTTTAAAAATATTCAAAAATCAAATTTCTACTATGGATATGTCGACATAAAGAAAACTATATGTCGACATGTAACTGTCAGAAATTTGAGTTTGAAAGAAAGTGTCTTTTCACAAATTGTGACGGTTCTTAAGCGTGGCGCCTTTTCATACACCATAAAAAGGGCTTGAATTCGAATTTTTAATCATCTCTTCTTCTCTAACTTCATCCTCTTTCTCTACATCATTATTCTTAATCATTTTTATGATTTCTACACTTATACTCTATCGAATTCAATTTAGTTTTGATCAAACTTCTTCTCTCTACACTCTCTACTCTCTGAATCAAGTGCTATTAAAGTGTTATAGGGCTGTTTGTAATTATTTGGGTTAAGTAAAGTAATCAGTGGTATCCCTTATAGCCATGAAAACGAGGATGGAATCAGTGATATCCCTTGTAGCCGTGAAATGAAGGACGGGAAAAACTTGATCAAGTGTGTGTGGAAACAGTGGTATCCCTTGTATCCGTGAAGTCAAGGAGGGTTGTAATTGGATATTGGTATAGTAATAAAACTCTGTGCAATCCAGCGTTGCGTGAGACTTTACGTAGTAGCAATCTGAACCAGTATAAAATCCAGTGTGTTCTTTCCTTTTCCGCATTTTTATTTCTGTTTATTTTGCATCTGTGTCAGTGATTGTTTCTGTGGTTCTTGATTCGTACAGTTTATAATATAAGTTTTAGATTTTCGTTAAATTCTCAAAAACACTATTCACCTCCTTTGGTGTTTGTTTTGCCTTAACGATCCTTTCCGCAATCCCTAACAATACCTCCCTCAAGTGTCTTTAACGCTGAATCCTTAAAATAGTAGTTATGTGTATGCAACAACTTATGACATAGTTGTATAAACATGTTTGTGCATTGTGTGGGTATCACCTGGCCTTGTAGAAATAAATAGTATCATGATATTGAACGCATGATGAGGTAATAAATGGACTTATATTATATAAACTAGTAAAAGGTTTCCTTATGTAATAAGTATCCCCATAAAATCTCCTTTTACTGGATTTTTTTTACGAATAATAACACCTTGATACAAAGGTTGTATTGGGTAAGTTTGAGGTGTTTACTTGGGATCACCCCCAAGTTCATGCTCTAGTGTAAGGTGGCTACTTGTATTGGATGTGCATTTGATATAGTGAATAAGGAATTTTAATGCATGTAGGATTTAAGGAAATCTCCCTGAACAATATAGAAGAATTCTGTCCTCGCTTAATGGCCTCTTTGGTAATAGGCTCTAGTAGTTAGGTTGATGGTATATCCCTTCCTTAAGGATCAAAACTTTGCGACCTGGATTAGGGTATTAAGGATAGAATTCCAGAAATCAACTTCTGAAAGCAATAGGGATTTGATCCATCTCTTGGACTAGGGTGTAAGATCAGAATTCCGCTTCTGGTAGCAATACAAATCCGGTTCCAAGCCATTTTCAAACTATTAAGAGGGTCAAATATCCCTTTTTGATAGTAATTGAACTTCTGAACCAGCCAAGATTTGGGTATTTATGATAGGACCAGAAATCCACTTCCAGTAACAATTGAGATTCGAATCAACCCAAATACGTGTATTCAGATTGGGATGGAAATCCATTTCCAGCATTAATTGAGATCCAAATCAACCCAGATTCAGGTATTAAGATAGGATTAGAAATCCACTTCTGGCATTTGTTGAGATCTGAATCATCCAAGATTCAGGTATTAATATAGGACCGGAAATCCACTTCCAGCATTAATTGAGATCTGAATCAACCTAGAATTGGGTATTAAGATAGGAAATCAGAGACAAATTCTGGTACTAGTTTCGTTATCCCTTTTTGGGTATGATTTGTGAAGCAGAGGATATATGTGCTTCTTGAGCCACCCATTGGTCTTTTGTTATCAAAGAAGAGGATGTACGTGTTTTGTTGACTGCTCTCTGGGCCTGTGCATCCGGTGCGCTTGGCTAGCTTATCCACAAGCAGGGCCTAAGGTCTTACCCGGCCTACCTCCAAGAGGCACCTTATCCTGACCATTGTAGGTGATGATAAGGTCTTAGATGCTTAAATCGTGTCATCGTAGATGCGGAATTAAGGCTTATTCATTTGATGCTCTACCCTGGAAATCATAGGCGATGATAGAGGCTTACACTCCACCCCCTCCATAGGATGCCTTATCCCGGCCATTGTAGGCGATGATAAGGGTTTGCGTTCCCTTCTATGGGTAATGCGGAACATAAGCAGATGCAGGACATGCCCTTCTGCGAGAAGAGATGTAACAACCCGAATTTCAATAACATGTTGAAACAAGAAATCAAGGTATATTTAATTATTAAAGTAAGAATCAGGGAAAACGGGTTGCGCCATTGCGTTCGTCTTAGAATTCTGCATGAAATCGAGCCTGAGTTTTCGAAAAATGGATTACGTATGAGGGGGATATGACCCTTCGAAGTTTCAAGGATTTTCAGGGCCGAAAAACAACTCGAATTCGAATTTGAAATTTGAATTCAAACCCCAGCGCAGACTGGGCGGGAATTTTCCTTCCCAGGACTTGGTCGACCTGGGGGTCGACACTATGGTCGACCTCCTAGGGGCCAGGTCGACCCTATGGTCGACCTGGGGGTCGACCTGGTGCTGAAACCCAGTTTTGAGCCTGGTTCATTCTAATGTTTTTGGTCTCGTTTTCAGTCTAGATTCGTTCGCATAATCCTATATAAACCCACCTAATCCCCATTCCTCCTCGCACCATTCTTCTCTAACCTTATGCTGCACAAATTCTTGATGGACATGACTTCTTCTTCGTCTTCTTCTTCAAAGATTCAAATAAAAATTAATCAAATCTAGAGAGTTCTTCCACCTTCTTCTTCAAGCAACGCAAGATTCGCAAATTGGGGATTTTCAATCAAATTGAGATTCAATGTTCAACGACTAGTTTCTAGATTCAACTTCTGCATCTTAATTTCTCAATCCACGATCTGTAAGTTCTAGTTACTTTGACATTTAAACTTGTTAATTGAAATTTGGACATGAGATAAAGTGAAATTAGAGTTAAGTATGATAATCGATTCACATCTATTCTAGTTTCCATATTTGATCTTGACATTTGGGAATATTGCTGTGAAATCAGTTTGGAACTATTCATGTTGTAAATCAAATTCCTTCATGTCCATAGTATTATCATGCCTGTGATGTTGAATCAATCTACTTTTCACAAGTTTGGATTATCACCTTTATCATGACTATCACCTTATTATGCTAGATCTGTAATCCTTATTTTTTGGGACTATTATTCTATATACCAGTGATGTTATAACCAATTATCTCAAGCTATATCATGCCAGATTTATCACCTTGTGCTCGTTCTTTTTCCTATCATAGTTTTGATGTTATTCCCTTTTATTTTGGATTTGGATTTACTTGTAATCTAGATCGATTCACGTTTACGTGCGATGGGAATAATATTTGGGTAGATTAGGCAAAACATGAATTGGTTATGAACATGAATCATGAAACTTGAACATGGACATGACACTAGAATGAACTTGAAAATGGCCAACTCGAGGTTGGGTTGAGTTTGCAGTGTAATTTTGCCCGGAACCGCCCGACAAATCCAGTAACTGCAAACAATAGGATCCAATGTGGGTAGTTGGTCATATCGCGCTTAAAACCTAAGGTCAGACCGAGCTGTGGTGTAAATCTGCCCGGAACCACCCGGCATATCCAGTGACCACAACAACAAGTCTGATGTGAGAGGTTAGGGTGCATTAATGAATTAATGCCACATGATAGGGTTAAGTCATGAACATGAAAGACAACACTTAACCAACTTGACACATGATTAGTGGGGTTAAGTCATGAGCCGCTTGAATATACTTAACCAATTTGACACGATGATTTGGTAGGGTTAAGTCATGAACCGCTTGAATATACTCAACCAATTTGACACGATGATTTGGTAGGGTTAAGTCATGAAACGCTTGAATATACTTAACCAACTTGAAACATGATTCGTAGGGCTAAGTCATGAACTTGAATGACAATACTTAGCCAATTTGACATGACACGTAGGCGGGTTAAGTCACGAACTTGAATGACAACATTTAACCAACTTGACATGCTAGACTGATAAGGGTTAAGTCACGAATTTAAATGACAACACTTTACCTGTTAGATGGAAACCCTAGTTACGCGGTCCATTTCAGTAGTAACCCACTTAGATGTGTCATGGTACCCTAGAACTAGGCAGGGTGGGGCACGATTACTGGGCTGGTTGTAAGCGACCAGAACGACGACTGAGTTGGTGCGCCAGTGTAGGTTCAGGCGGACTATGGTCGTGCACGTAGTCCAGAGTTGAAAAAGCAGGCATTGGGCATCAGTAGGTTTACACTGTGCGTGCTTGATTCGCGTCGGGTGTTGGCACCCTAGGGCTTGACACACCCTATGGTGGACTCAGCATAGCTAACTACATTCGTGATAGGGCCGTATGACACAGACACATGAACGGGCTAGGACTTTAGGGTGCCGATCGATTAATAGATCGTTTTGTGGAACCCAGTAATGGGTCATTTCATGACATTGGGCAAGGGATCATTTTATAGTCAACACATGACACGGGTTGGGATACTAGTATGGGTGGTGCAGAGCAAATAGATATCATAGAAATATTTTAATGGTGAGGCTTAGAAATCTTGCGATGTTATACTTGATAGAAACCCTGCGATGTGATACTTGGTAGGAACCTTGTGATGCTACACTTGATAGGAGTTATGGGATGTTATACTTGATTCATCATGCCTGTAGCTTATCTTGTCTTCATCCTTATGTTTATTTTTAGTTTATTCATGCCATGTTATCTTTACCTGTTTTTATGCTGAAAGTCACTAGGACTTACTCAGTCCTTATGACTGACCCGTTTTGTTTCACCTCTTTTTCTTCCGTTCCCCCCCAGGTTAACAGGGTGGGAATACAGCTTAGTTCGGATGTTACCAAGCTCCCAGGCTCTTTCATGTACAGCTTGGATCTCTCTTGGTTATGGCTTGCTTTGCTTTATTAGGGAATATCACAATTCATTTTTATGCTTCTTTGTTTTTGAGCGAGACAAATATTTTAGCTATGAAATTGGGTATTGGAAGTTGATGGTCTTTTATTGTAAACAATTATATTTGATAAATGATTTGAAGTACTTCTACTTTACTTTATGTTGTTTTATATACGTCTGTCTTGTAATATTTCTGTTCCAGTACCCATAATGCTCCATTGAAGTTAAGGCATTCCCCTTTGTGAGTGACCTTAACAGATGTGGGGTGCTACACTTGGTATCAGAGCAGAAGGTTACCAGACTGGGCAAAAGCTTTTAAAAACCTTCTGAAATTATTTTCAAAACGTTTACATAGAAGCATTTTTCTAAGAAAAGTTTTGTTTTACGAAAGGCATATTCCCCAAAGCCATATGCACTATCTTTTGATTCTCTCTTTGAATCACTTCTTTTCTTTTTTCACCATAGTTTTGTAGGCGTACGACACATGTCGGAGGGCAAAGGAGTGCCCAACCTCCATCTGTAGCCGCAGTAGTTTTACTTGCGACTAATCTTATTTCAAGCTTTGTAGGGTTGCCGTGCGATGGAGGTAGCTTTCGGGAAACTTGTCAACAAGCTATACAAGGATAGCAAGAACGAGGATAAAGAACACAAGCCTAAGGATGAGAAACTTGTTGATATGGCTTAATCCACGAAGGAGGAAAAGGTGAAAGGGAAGAGGCCAAGTGAGAAAATAATAAAACCCATGACAAGAGAGAGTATCTTTAGTATGGTAAAAAGGGACATGTAGTTAAGTATTATAGGACAAGGACAAGGGCAAAGGACAAGATCGTCGAGAGGGCAATTGTATGCTCTCACTATTAGCATACCTAAGAGAGGTGGTAACGGTTCTGTTGAAAGTTTAGCATTTCTTTTCCATCATCCCGTTAGAACTTTGTTTTTGAACATCACATCCTTTTAATTCTTCTTCGATAGTTGAGCCTCTGCACCTTAGTACTAGCGTAGTAGAGGATCCCATTTTGTCTCAAATCCTGTTGGGGAATCGGCTCATTTATTCATGACTTGTTTGGATTTGAGAATGTCTATGCTAAGTGTTGAGTTTAGAAGAAATGCTTATGTTTTTGGGTTATGGGTTGATTCTAGGGATGAAGTGGTTATCCAGAAATGGTACCATTCTCGAGTATGAAAAGAGGGTAGTTAGACTCTTGACTTGCCTCGGTAATGCCCTCGAAGTCTAGTGTAACCCTTAGGGTTCTGCCATGCTTAGTTACCTAGAATCTCTTGATACATTTATTGATCCGCTCGAGTAGTGTTCGCTACAAAGGCGGATGGTACATTTCGCTTATGCATGAGTTATAGAAAATCACCTTAGTAAGTACATTTGGCAACATGGTTGACATCTGTTTATTTTCAAGGGATAGTAATTCTGCGTGGAATACCTTATAGTGAGTAAATGAGATCCAGGATTCACTAGTGAATTTTGGAGAGCTTGCATGAAACCGTGAGTACCCAGTTATGTTTGAGCCGAGTATACTAGAAAAAGAATAAGTGAAAGTGGAACGAGAGGTGACAGT
The DNA here is from genome assembly GCA_030737875.1 of Allium sativum. NCBI lineage: Eukaryota > Viridiplantae > Streptophyta > Magnoliopsida > Asparagales > Amaryllidaceae > Allium > Allium sativum. The sequence goes on along the minus strand of CM060916.1, from coordinate 67,479,398 downwards.
GAAATGAGTTCCAACTCATATTTTGGAAATAGGAATTAAGAAACTACGAAATTGTGAAGTTAAAGACGGTCAAAGCACAATGGAGTTAAGCTCAAGGAAATGCGACTTAGAAGATTGAAGACTAGATATGCGCATCATATCTCTTTTTAAGAGTATATCCTTGATCCCTCTTTTCCTGTAAAGCTTACTTGCATGCTATCTTTTAAGTATGTCCTCTCAATCCTATTTTTGTTGCAAACCCCATAGGGAATTTGACTCATCTGTTAGTAATACATGTTGGGGATTGAAGGTGTTCGTTGGGTTGACTAAATTTTTTGGGTTTTATAGAATATGGGTTAGTTTTAGGAAGGGATTTCTTATGACCCAAAAGGAGTCCATCATGCTTAGTTTCCTAGAAACATATATATTGGTTGGGTTGAGAAATTCTTTGGGTATCAGTCTGATGTTGATTTCGATCTTCGGGGCTGGTGCCTAGGGAATTCTTCTCCTAATCAATATATATGTGACGTAGATTTCTAGTTTTGACATTTCCTAACAGGAACAAAGTTTTTACTTGCTTCTATCATTTGACTATATCTTCAGGTAGGAACAATTGGGTGTAAACATGTATTTGAGACATGTTATGAATGTGGTTGCAAGTGGTTGTAAGTGGTTGCTCGTGGATGCATATACACGCACATTAGACACTAGATCGGCTCAGTCACCTTTCATATTGCATATGCATGAATGTTTATACTTGTTTATGGATGAAATTGAATGTGTTATCATGTGGATGTTGCATATGGATGGATGTTTGTGCACGCATATAGTGTTTATGTGAATAGGACTATTTGCATACATGTTGGACTCATGGCACTAAACATATTTTGCATTAAGAAGATCAATCAGGCCTGATCATTTGCATTAGATAAGGAACATATACACACACTTCTTGCATATGTTCATACAACATTAGAAATCTTTTAATGACAATGATTGCTTATAGATGATGTTTTGAGTACATGGATGATTGGATGGTAGGACACATTCTTCTTAACCTGAAGATTTCGGGGACGAAATCCTTTAAGGAGGGGAGAATGTAACAACCTGAATTTCAATAACATGTTGAAACAAGAAATCAAGGTATAATTAATTTTTAAAATAAGAATCAGGGTAAACGGGTTGCGCCATTGCGTTCGACTTGGAATTCTGCATGAAATCGAGTCCGAGTTTTCGAAAATGGATTCCGTATGAGGGACATATGACCCTCCGAAGTTTCAAGGATTTTCAGGACTGAAAAACAGCTCGAGTTCGAATTCGAAATTCGAATTCAAACCCCAGCGTAGGCTGGGCGGGAATTTTCCCGCCTAGGACCAGGTCGACCTGGGGGTCAACACTATGGTCGACCTCCCAAGGGCCAGGTCGACCTCCCAAGGGCCAGGTCGACCCTATGGTCGACCTGGGGGTCGACCTGGTGCTAAAACCCAGTTTTGAGCCTGGTTTCATTGTGATGATTTTGGTCTCTTTTTTAGTCTAGATTCGTTCGCCTAATCCTATATAAACCCACCTAATCCCCATTCCTCCTCGCACCATTCTTCTCTAACCTTATGCTGCACAAATTCTTGATGGACATGACTTCTTCTTCTTCTTCAAAGTTTCAAATAAAAATTAATAAAATCTAGAGAGTTCTTCCACCTTCTTCTTTAAGCAACGCAAGATTTGCAAATTGGGGATTTTCAATCAAATTGAGACTCAACGTTCAACGACTAGTTTCTAGATTCAACTTCTGCATCTTAATTTCTCAATCCACGATCTGTAAGTTCTAGTTACTTTGACATTTAAACTTGTTAATTGAAATTTGGACATGAGATAAAGTGAAATTGGACTTAATTATGATAATTTATTCACATCTATTCTAGTTTCCATCTTGAATCTTGACATTTGGGAATATTATTATGAAATCAGTTTGGACCTATTCATGTTGTAAATCAAACTCCTTCATGTCCATAGTATTATCATGCCTGTGATGTTGAATCAATCTACTTTTCACAAGTTTGGATTATCACCTTTATCATGACTATCACCTTATTATGCTAGATCTGTAATCCTAATTTTTTGGGACTATTATTCTATATACCAGTGATGTTATAACCAATTATCTCAAGCTATATCATGCCAGATTTATCACCTTATGCTCGTTCTTTTTCCTATAATAGTTTTGATGTTATTCCCTTTTATTTTGGATTTGGATTTACTTGTAATCTAGATCGATTCACGTTTACGTGCGATGGGAATACGATTCAGGTAGATTAGGCAAAACATGAATTGGTTATGAACATGTATCATGAACTTGACATGAAACTTTAACATGGACATGACACTACTCGAGATTGGGTTGAGTTTGCAGTGTGATTCTGCCCGGAACCGCCCGGCAAATCCAATGACTGCAAACAATAGGATCCAATGTGAGTAGTTGGTCATATCGCGCTTAAAACCTGAGGTAAAACTGAGTTGTGGTGTAAAATCTGCCCAGAACCGTCCGACAAATCCAGTGACCACAACAACATGTCTGATGTGAGAGGTTGGGGTGCATTAATGAATTAATGCCACATGATAGGGTTAAGTCATGAACACGAAAGACAACACTTAACCAACTTGACACATGATCAGTGGGGTTAAGTCATGAGCCACTTGAATATACTTAACCAATTTGACACGATGATTTAGTATGGTTAAGTCATGAACCGCTTGAATATACTTAACCAATTTGACACGATGATTTGGTAGGGTTAAGTCATGAACCGCTTGAATATACTTAACCAATTTGACACGATGATTTGGTAGGGTTAAGTGGCTAAGTCATGAACTTGAATGACAACACTTAGCCAATTTGACATGACACGTAGGCGGGTTAAGTCACGAACTTGAATGACAACACTTAACCAACTTGACATGTTAGACGGATAAGGGTTAAGTCACGAATTTAAATGACAACACTTAACATGTTAGACGGAAACCCTAGTTACACGGTCCATTTCAGTAGTAACCCACTTAGATGTATCATGGTACCCTAGAACTAGGCAGGGTGGGGCACGATTACTGGGCTGATTGTAAGCGACCAGAATGACGGTTGAGTTGGTGCGCCAGTGTAGGTTTAGGCAGACTATGGTCGTGCACGTATTCCGTAGTTGAAAAAGCAGGCATTGGGCATCAGTAGGTTTACACTGTGTGTGCTTGATTCGTGTCAGGGGTTGGCACCCTATGGCTTGATACACCCAATGGTGGACTCAGCACAAGTAACTAAATTCGTGATAGGGCCGTATGACATAGACACATGAACGAGCTAGGACTTGTAGGGAGCCGATCGATTAATAGATCGTTTCGTGGGACCAAGTAATGGGTCATTTCATGACATTGGGCAAGGGATCATTTTATAGTCAACACATGACACGGGTTGGGATACTAGTACGGGTGGTGCAGGGCAAATAGATATCATAGAAATATTTTAATAGTGAGGCTTAGAAATCTTGCGATGTTATACTTGATAGAAACCTTGCGATGTGATACTTGGTAGGAACCTTGTGATGTTACACTTGATAGGAATTATGGGATGTTATACTTGATTCATCGTGCCTGTAGCTTATCTTGTCATCATCCTTATGTCTATTTTCAGTTTATTCATGCCATGTTATCTTTACCTATTTTTATGCTGAAAGTCACTAGGACTTACTCTATCTTTATGACTGACCCGTTTTGTTTCGCCTCTTTTTCTTCCGTCCCCCCCCCCCCAGGTTCGCAGGGTGGGAATACAGCTTAGTTCGGATGTTACCAAGCTCCCAGGCTCTTTCATGTACGGCTTGGATCTCTCTTGGCTATGGCTTGCTTTGCTTTATTGGGGAATATCACAATTTATTTTTATGCTTCTTTGTTTTTGAGCAAGACAGATATTTTAGCTATGAAATTGGGTATTGGAAGTTAATGGGCTTTTATTGTAAACAATTATATTTGATAAATGATTTGAAGTACTTCTACTTTACTTTCCGCTGTTTTATATATGCCTGTCTTGTAATATTTCTGTTCTAGTACCCATAATGCTCCATTGAAGTTAAGGCATTCCCCTTTGTAAGTGACCTTAACGGATGTGGGGTGTTACAAGAGATAGGACATGCTTAGTTCATATCAGAGGAAGGGCGTACTCTTCTATAAGTAGAGGCATGGCATGATAATTAGATGCATCACCATGACCATTTCTGGTGTGGGTCGGAGGCTTACACTTTTGGTGCTTTAACCTAGCCCTTTCTGATTCAAGATCGGAGAAAGGCTTACACACCACCTGTAACACCCCGTATTGTGGTTAATACTAAAATTCACTAATTACAGAATAAATAATCTCAGATGTGAGAATTGGGGGAAACGGGCTGCGTCATTGTGTTCGTCTCGGAAAAATACGCAAAATAGAGTCCGAGTTTTCGAAAATCGGAGTCCGTATGGCCCAGTTATGGCCCGATGAAGTTTGCAGAAAATTTGAAACTAAAAACAGATTTAAAATTCAAATCTCAGATTATAAAATGGAGCAAGTGGGGTCAGGAGGGAAAAATCCCGCCCTACCCATGTCGACAGGGCTGTCGACAGGCCTGTCGACAGGGGGTGTCGACTTGCCTGTCGACTTGCCTGTCGACAGGGTCTCGGCGTCCAGTGAACCTAGGTGCACCAGGTTGCACCAGGTTGGGTTCTAGGCTGGCTTGGAGGGCTGGTTCTAGAGAGTTCCGAAATCTAAGGGTCCTAATCTAATCTAGGGTTAATCTAAGGGCCTAAAACACTCACCTAATCCTATAAATAAGACCCTAACCCTACCCTAATTCATTCATAATTAAATCTAGTAACTAAACTATGGCAAATTGAAACTTGAGAGAGCCTCCATCAAAATTAGAGAAGGGATAGCATTCCAAATCAACTTCTAGCCTCTTAATCTTCTTCATTAGTTTGCTAATTTTGTTTTGGTGAGCTTCTATTCCCTTAATAATCAATTGTTAAATTGATTAAGATAGGATATGATGATGTATGGTTATGTTTGTGGATCAATGTGTTTATGCAAGCTTAATATTGTATATGTTATGTGTTTTGCAAGTTATATGCTCTATGTCATGCAAGTTTAGTGTATGTGTTCATGACATTTTTATGCAAGTTTAATGTTATATCTTTATGCAAGTTTGGTGCTATGTTTCATGATGATTATGATGCAAAACACTAAGTTGGACATTGATCTATTATGCAACATGTTATGCATGCATATGAAGTTATGTGAATAAATATGCAAGTTATGTGTATGTTTAAATGCAAGATTAACATGTTATGCATGCATATGAAGTTATGTGAATGATTATGCAAGTTATGTGTATGCTTAAATGCAAGATTAACATGTTATGCATGCTTATGAAGTTATGTGAATGATTATGCAAGTTAGGTGTATGCTCAAATGCAAGATTAACATGTTATGCATGCTTATGAAGTCATGTGAATAATTATGCAAGTTATGTGTATGCTTAAATGCAAGTTGGGTTAATATATGCTCATATATGCAAGTTGACACCCTCTTAACCCATGACAAAGAATATGCTAATATTTGGTTTAACCCATGATATTTGTGATGGATCTTCCCTTTATGAGAACGATTTACGTGGGGAACGATGGGGTTAATAAATATGTTAATTAAAAGTATGGTTGGGTATGATTAAGCATACCATAAAAATAAATTAACATAAGTGGGAATTTACCTATTGAGTTAGGTCTACCCCATGGGAATTTACCTATTGAGTTAGGTCTACCCATGTTATGAAAAAAAACTTGATATTAATTAGGGATAATTAATATGGGGTGATTAATTAGGTGTAATTAATCGACTAAGACACGAGGTTGGACTCAGTTGTAGCGTAAAACTGCCCGGACCCAACCGGCTTAACCAGTTGCTACAAATGTTAGCCCAATGTGAGAGGTCTTAGGCACAAACTAAATACGTGATTAATGTAAAGACACGAGGTTAGACTCGGTTATGACATAAGGCTGCCCGGACCCAACCGGCTTAACCAGCGGTCATAAAAGATAGTCTAATGTGAGAGGTCTTTATGAGGATCACGGTCTTAATTAATTAAGAAACACTTAACCAGATAAGCATGTAGTAGAGCATGAGGGGTTAAGTGGGTGCCTTGGTTGGCATGTGGAAATCTAGTGGGTTGCCTTGGGTGGCAATAGAAAATACGATTAGAATACTTAACCAAGTGGAAACATGTAATTAAACATGATTAAAGGGTTAAGTGGGATACACTAGATAAGTAACAAGCTTAGGTGGGTAGCTTGTGGGGGCCCATTTCAACCAATATCCCAAACGTATCTTTGTGGGCTCGACTCTAGTCGGGTGACGGGACACGCATATTGGGCTTGACTATAAGAGGCCAAAACGGGGTAGCGGTGGCAACGCGAGTCCAACGGGTTTCATATGCGTGTGTGGACCCGGGCTGGTAGATAAGTCGTTGTTGCATCGTGTAGATATAAGCCGTGCACCGTGGATAGTATTGGGTTGCCACTTTAGGGGGAGTGATACACCCCACTGTGGGTCCAGCACGGGTATCTACGTTAGGGAGCCGATCGCTTGGGGTAGTGGGGTACACCTAGTGGAGATAGGGGCAGACGGCACCTATGTAGTCAGCTAGGAGTACATGAAACTACTAGTTATATCTTTCTTTAAGTCCTTGGGTGGGATCAACCTTTAAGTAGGAATGACTGGTGGGGTGCAGTTAGTAATTATCCTTGGGTGGGTAGATGCGTCTTTACGGTTATCTTAGTTCATCCTATGTTGTTGGCTACTTAGTGTAGTCATTATCCCCAAAGGTACCGTACCGAGTTCATGTCATACCCTAATTACTTAAATAATTGTATTGTTAAGGTTATAGGGCTCACTCAGGCTTATGTCTGACCCCGTTGTTTTTATCCTTTTCCCCTCAGGTCCTCAGGTTGGGCCTAGTGCTAGTGGGCCTTGATCAGTTTGCTTTATCTATCTCTTGGAGTTTGGACCGTAGATGTAGAGCTCAGCTTCCTTTTTTTTTTATGGCTATCAGTTCATGTATTGGGATTATGTATTTTTATTTAGCAAGAATGGATATTTGTACTTAACTCTTATTATGGTTTTGTGATGTAACCAGACATGTTTATTTCCGCTGTTATGAGATGATGTTTTAAATTTCAAGTATTACTTATATCTGTCTTGCTGTAATTTCTCTGTTCTATATTCACTAGAATACTCCGCCGATGTTATGGCATTCCCTTAGAGAGTGACCATAGCGGGTGTGGGGTGTTACACGTGGTATCAGAGCAAAGGTTACCGGAACAGATAAAATTTTTAGAAAACTATTTTTCTAAAAACATTTTTGAAAGAGATATTTTCAAAAACATGTCTTTAAAGAGAAAAGTTTTTGAAAGAAAAGCATAATCCCAATAGCCATATCTTTGTCTTTCGAATTCTCCGTTTTGAATCTTTCCTTTTTCGTTTCAGCATGGCTGAGGATCTTAACTTTCCGGAGGGTGTGACGGTACCAGTATGGTATAGGAGATTGATGGAGGCTAGGGCCACCACTGCGGGTCCAGCAAATGTTCCTCCACCAACCGTAGCACCCGATCTTCCTCCTCCCCCTCCTCCTCGCACGGATACTTTTGCTAAGACTTGTAAGGAATTCAAAGCTATGGGAGGGAAACCTTTTCAAGGATCTGAAACTTTTGTGGAGGCTAGAGATTGGCTTAAGGAGGTGGAAGAGTTGATAGATATCTTTGAGATGGAAGAAGGAAAGAAAGTCAAGTTGGCTGCTTGGTTAATGAAGGGAGAGGCCTCATTCTGGTGGGATGTCACTAATGGAGAACGCCCCGTTGACTCTTGGGCGGATTTTAGGCAAAGATTTGTGGCAAAGTTTCTCTCAAGGGCGGAGGAAAACTTGTATATGGAAAGATTCTTGACTCTAAAGCAAGGAAATCTCTCGGTGAAGGAATATGTCAACAAGTTTAATCAATTGGCAAGGTTTGGCCTAGATATGGTGAATACACCGGAGAAGAAGGCTTCGAGGTTCGTGAAAGGCTTGAATGAACCAATGCATGGGTTGGCTATGACTCATATCCCGATGGGGGCCACCTTTGAGAAGTTAGTTGACATGGCACTCGTGCATGAAGAAGAGAAGGGTCCCAATGCTAATAAGGCACCCGAGAAGAAGGGAGATCAAAAGAGACCTCAGCAACAACAACAAAACAAAGGTGGGAAAGGCAACGGTGGCAAGGACAAGAAGAAGAAGTGTTTCAATTGTGGGACACCTGGCCACCTAAGCAAGGATTGTCGCAAGAAGAAGAAGACTGGCTGCTTCCACTGTGGCGAAGCAGGGCATCTAATAAAAGATTGTCCTAAGAAGGGGCAAAGGACGGGATCTACCTCAGGAGGTCAGGTGCAAGTTCTAATGGCACCAGCTCAGGCAGGGGGGCAAGTTCAGGCTCTCTCAGTTCCACCGGTTCAGCAGAGAGGTAGAACTATTTCCGTTGAAAGTCTGGTTTTTCTATTTGATCATCCTGTCCGTACATTGTTTGATTCAGGCGCATCGCATTCGTTTATCTCATCATCATTAGTTGAGTCACTGCACTTAGACACCAGTCTTGTAGATGATCCCTTGGTTGTTTCAAACCCAATTGGGGGCTCCACTTATTTGTCCATGATATGTTTGGGTTTGAAGATTTCTATACTTAGCATTGAGTTTAGATGTGATGCTTTTGTGTTGGGCTTCACGGGCTATGGGTTGATTTTGGGCATGGACTGGTTATCCAGTAATGGTGCCGTTCTTGATTGTGAAAGGAGAGTTGTTAGGCTTCTGACCCGTTTGGGTAACACTCTCGAGATCTCTTGTAATCCCATGGAATCTGTTTTGCTAAGTTATCTTGAATCGCTCGATGCTTCAGTCGAGAGTTTGCATTCTGTTAGAGTGGTCCGGGAATATCCGGATGTGTTTGAGGAGGTGAAGGGCTTACCTCCGAAGCGGAAGAATGACTTCCGAATATATCTGGTGGATAATGCTAAACCTGTATCTTTACCAGTGCGCCACATGGCTCCTCGTGAGAGGAGGGAACTCCATAAGCAAGTAGGGGAGTTGCTTGAGAAGGGGTTCATAAGACGAAGTATATCGGAGTGGGGTGCTCCAGTAGTATTTGCTACGAAGGCGGATGGGTCCCTCAGACTTTGTGTAGACTATAGAGAACTCAACAAGCTCACAAAGAAGAATAGACACCCATTGCCGAGGATTGATGATCTTTTCGATCAGTTGGTTGGCGCTTCAGTATTTTCTCAGTTGGACTTAGCCACGGGGTTTCATCAGTTGAGGGTGGCTGAGGATAGCATAGACAAGACTGCCTTTAGAACTCCGGATGGTTTCTATGAGTGGTTGGTGATGCCATTTGGGTTGACGAACGCCCCTGCATATTTCGTTGATTTGATGAGTAGGGTGTTCAGGGAGTTCCTTAATAAATTCGTGGTGGTCTTTGTGGATGATATCTTAGTATTTTCTAAGAGTGAAGAAGAGCATGCCCTACATCTTGGGGAGGTGTTGAAGACTCTTCGAGCGCATAGCCTTAAGGCTAAATTCTCTAAATGTCACTTCTGGAGGAAGGAAGTGCGGTTCTTGGGGCACGTGGTCTCCAAGGAGGGGATAGCTGTGGATCCCGCGAAGGTAGTATCGATTCAGGATTGGAAGGTTCCAAAGAATGCTACCGAAGTAAGAAGTTTCTTGGGGTTGGTGGGTTACTATAGGAAGTTTATCAAAGACTTCGCGAAGATATCAGCCCCATTAACCCGCTTAACGAAGAAGAATCTTGTTTTTGCATGGGACGTAGATTGTGATGATGCATTCCGACGGTTAAAGAGAGCTTTAACCACTGCTCCAGTTTTAGTGTTGCCAGATGGGAGCAAGCCATTTGTTGTCTATACCGATGCTTGTGGGACAGGACTAGGCGCAGTCTTAATGCAAGAGGGAAGGGTGATAGCCTATGGTGGAAGGCAGTTGAGAGTGCATGAGAAAAATTACCCTACCCATGATCTAGAGTTGGCCGCTATTGTTTTTGCTCTTAAGATTTGGCGCCATTATCTTCTTGGTGAGAGATTCGAATTGTTCACTGACCACAAATCATTGAAGTACTTGTTTTCTCAGAAGGATTTGAACTTGAGACAGCAAAGATGGATGGAGTTCTTAGCATCCTATGATTTCGAGATAGCGTATACCCCTGGCAAGGGTAACGTGGTAGCGGACGCCTTGAGCAGAAAAAGGTTGTCCTTGAGTCCATTGTTTGTGGAACAGCGAAGCTTGGAATTTATCTCGATGTTTGATTTCAGACCTTCCATTGATTATGTACCCGGTTTGCTAGCTTCCTTGGAAGTTAGACCTACTCTTTTGGGGCGGATTGGAGAAGCACAGAGGGACGACCCACAGTTGGTTGAGTTGGTGGGGAAGCTCATAAGGGGGAAGTCGTCCAGCCATTTGAGTAGGTACACCCTAGACGATAGGGGGTGCTTGCGTAGAGATGGTAGACTTTGTGTACCGAAAGACGAGGGTTTGAGGAAGGTTATTCTTGATGATGCACACCGTTCTAGGATGACCATTCATCCCGGTGGGGACAAGATGTACCAAGACATGAAGAGGGTTTTCTTCTGGGCCGGTATGAAGAAAGATGTGGCCGAGTATGTCGCTCGATGCTTGGTGTGCCAACAAGTGAAGGCGGAACAAAAGAAACCAGGTGGGTTGCTTCACCCATTGGAAGTTCCGCAATGGAAGTGGGATAGCGTCTCGATGGATTTTATTGACGGGTTACCCAGATCAAGAAAGGGTAATACGGGAATTTGGGTGGTGGTAGACAGACTTACTAAGAGCGCCCATTTCATACCTGTGAAGAGCAAGAGGACCGCTCCATGGCTAGCTTCTGTATATCTTCGAGAGATAGTTCGATTGCATGGGGTACCCTCTAGCATAGTGAGTGATCGAGATCCTATCTTCACTAGCGAGTTCTGGAGAAGCTTGCAAGAAGCAGTGGGGACTCAATTGTGTCTGAGCACTGCATATCATCCTCAGACGGACGGCCAGACTGAAAGGGTGAATCGTGTTCTAGAAGACCTTTTGAGGCTTTGTATCTTAGATTTTGGAGGTACATGGGAAGAGCATCTTCCATTGGTGGAGTTCGCATATAATAACAGCTTTCAGTCCAGTATTGGTATGGCTCCTTACGAAGCCCTTTATGGAAGGCCTTGTCGATCACCTGCATGTTGGTGGGAATCTACGGATAAGATCTTGCTTGGGCCTGATATGGTTAGAGAGACTTCTGAGAAAATTGACTTGATTCGAAGAAGGATGAAAGCAGCGCAAGATAGGCAAAAATCTTATGCGGACAAGAGAAGGACGGATCTTGAGTTTGAAGTTGGGGACATGGTCTTTGTCAAAGTGTCTCCATTACGAAATGTGGTTCGCTTTGGATCTGTTGGGAAGTTAGCACCAAGGTTTGTAGGGCCATTTCCCATTAAGGAAAGGATTGGACGGATGGCATATAGGGTGGAGTTGCCCGACAGACTTAGTGGTGTTCATGATGTATTCCATGTATCACATCTGAGGAAATGCTTACATGAGACCGCAGAGGTGGTAGAGCCGAGCTTGCTTAGAGATGTAGAGATAGAGCGTGATGCGATTATCCGACGGGCTCCTACTCGCATCCTTGGGTCAGAGACTAGGAAATTGAGGAATCGAGAGGTTCAACTAGTCAAAGTGCAATGGGGAGAAGATGAGAGCAACGCAACTTGGGAGACGGAAGCGAAGATGCGTTCATTATACCCATTTCTTTTTGAGGGTATGTCTTTACTTTCTCCTCTATCGTTATCTAGTACTTATCTTATCTTTAGTATCTTTGACCTTTAGATAGGGTAAACCTATGGTTGAAACATGTGTTTGAGACATGTTATGGTTGATGGATGCAAGTGGATGCAAGTGTTTGCTAGTGGTTGCTCGTGGATGCATATACACACACTCTAGGCACTAGATCGGCTCAATCACTTCATATTGCATATTGCATAAAATTGTGTGTAGGAAGCTATATTAATGGATGTATAATGATTGTGTTATCATATGGATGATGCATTTTGGTGAATGATTGTGCACTCATGTAGATATTGTATGTGTCGATAGGGTTCTCTCGCATACATAATGGATGCATGGCACTATCATGGTTTGCATATGTTCATACGTTAGATAGGGAACATATACACACACTTTTTGCATATGCTCATACATCATTAGAAACTGTTTAAGGACAATGGATGCCCGTGGTTGATGGTTTGAGTAGATGGTTGTTTGGATGGTAGGATATGCATTCTCCTTAGCTTAGAGATTTCGGGGACGAAATCCTTTAAGGAGGGGAGAATGTAACACCCCGTATTTTGGTTAATACTAAAATTCACTAATTACAGAATAAATAATCTCAGATGTGAGAATTGGGGGAAACGGGCTGCGTCATTGTGTTCGTCTCGGAAAAATACGCAAAATAGAGTCCGAGTTTTCGAAAATCGGAGTCCGTATGGCCCAGTTATGGCCCGATGAAGTTTGCAGAAAATTTGAAACTAAAAACAGATTTAAAATTCAAATCTCAGATTATAAAATGGAGCAAGTGGGGTCAGGCGGGAAAAATCCCGCCCTACCCATGTCGACAGGGCTGTCGACAGGCCTGTCGACAGGGGGTGTCGACTTGCCTGTCGACAGGGTCTCGGCGTCCAGTGAACCTGGGTGCACCAGGTTGCACCAGGTTGGGTTCTAGGCTGGCTTGGAGGGCTGGTTCTAGAGAGTTCCGAAATCTAAGGGTCCTAATCTAATCTAGGGTTAATCTAAGGGCCTAAAACACTCACCTAATCCTATAAATAAGACCCTAACCCTACCCTATTTCATTCATAATTAAATCTAGTAACTAAACTATGGCAAATTGAAACTTGAGAGAGCCTCCATCAAAATTAGAGAAGGGATAGCATTCCAAATCAACTTCTAGCCTCTTAATCTTCTTCATTAGTTTGCTAATTTTGTTTTGGTGAGCTTCTATTCCCTTAATAATCAATTGTTAAATTGATTAAGATAGGATATGATGATGTATGGTTATGTTTGTGGATCAATGTGTTTATGCAAGCTTAATATTGTATATGTTATGTGTTTTGCAAGTTATATGCTCTATGTCATGCAAGTTTAGTGTATGTGTTCATGACATTTTTATGCAAGTTTAATGTTATATCTTTATGCAAGTTTGGTGCTATGTTTCATGATGATTATGATGCAAAACACTAAGTTGGACATTGATCTATTATGCAACATGTTATGCATGCATATGAAGTTATGTGAATAAATATGCAAGTTATGTGTATGTTTAAATGCAAGATTAACATGTTATGCATGCATATGAAGTTATGTGAATGATTATGCAAGTTATGTGTATGCTTAAATGCAAGATTAACATGTTATGCATGCTTATGAAGTTATGTGAATGATTATGCAAGTTAGGTGTATGCTCAAATGCAAGATTAACATGTTATGCATGCTTATGAAGTCATGTGAATAATTATGCAAGTTATGTGTATGCTTAAATGCAAGTTGGGTTAATATATGCTCATATATGCAAGTTGACACCCTCTTAACCCATGACAAAGAATATGCTAATATTTGGTTTAACCCATGATATTTGTGATGGATCTTCCCTTTATGAGAACGATTTACGTGGGGAACGATGGGGTTAATAAATATGTTAATTAAAAGTATGGTTGGGTATGATTAAGCATACCATAAAAATAAATTAACATAAGTGGGAATTTACCTATTGAGTTAGGTCTACCCCATGGGAATTTACCTATTGAGTTAGGTCTACCCATGTTATGAAAAAAAACTTGATATTAATTAGGGATAATTAATATGGGGTGATTAATTAGGTGTAATTAATCGACTAAGACACGAGGTTGGACTCAGTTGTAGCGTAAAACTGCCCGGACCCAACCGGCTTAACCAGTTGCTACAAATGTTAGCCCAATGTGAGAGGTCTTAGGCACAAACTAAATACGTGATTAATGTAAAGACACGAGGTTAGACTCGGTTATGACATAAGGCTGCCCGGACCCAACCGGCTTAACCAGCGGTCATAAAAGATAGTCTAATGTGAGAGGTCTTTATGAGGATCACGGTCTTAATTAATTAAGAAACACTTAACCAGATAAGCATGTAGTAGAGCATGAGGGGTTAAGTGGGTGCCTTGGTTGGCATGTGGAAATCTAGTGGGTTGCCTTGGGTGGCAATAGAAAATACGATTAGAATACTTAACCAAGTGGAAACATGTAATTAAACATGATTAAAGGGTTAAGTGGGATACACTAGATAAGTAACAAGCTTAGGTGGGTAGCTTGTGGGGGCCCATTTCAACCAATATCCCAAACGTATCTTTGTGGGCTCGACTCTAGTCGGGTGACGGGACACGCATAATGGGCTTGACTATAAGAGGCCAAAACGGGGTAGCGGTGGCAACGCGAGTCCAACGGGTTTCATATGCGTGTGTGGACCCGGGCTGGTAGATAAGTCGTTGTTGCATCGTGTAGATATAAGCCGTGCACCGTGGATAGTATTGGGTTGCCACTTTAGGGGGAGTGATACACCCCACTGTGGGTCCAACACGGGTATCTACGTTAGGGAGCCGATCGCTTGGGGTAGTGGGGTACACCTAGTGGAGATAGGGGCAGACGGCACCTATGTAGTCAGCTAGGAGTACATGAAACTACTAGTTATATCTTTCTTTAAGTCCTTGGGTGGGATCAACCTTTAAGTAGGAATGACTGGTGGGGTGCAGTTAGTAATTATCCTTGGGTGGGTAGATGCGTCTTTACGGTTATCTTAGTTCATCCTATGTTGTTGGCTACTTAGTGTAGTCATTATCCCCAAAGGTACCGTACCGAGTTCATGTCATACCCTAATTACTTTAATAATTGTATTGTTAAGGTTATAGGGCTCACTCAGGCTTATGTCTGACCCCGTTGTTTTTATCTTTTTCCCCTCAGGTCCTCAGGTTGGGCCTAGTGCTAGTGGGCCTTGATCAGTTTGCTTTATCTATCTCTTGGAGTTTGGACCGTAGATGTAGAGCTCAGCTTCCTTTTTTTTTTTATGGCTATCAGTTCATGTATTGGGATTATGTATTTTTATTTAGCAAGAATGGATATTTGTACTTAACTCTTATTATGGTTTTGTGATGTAACCAGACATGTTTATTTCCGCTGTTATGAGATGATGTTTTAAATTTCAAGTATTACTTATATCTGTCTTGCTGTAATTTCTCTGTTCTATATTCACTAGAATACTCCGCCGATGTTATGGCATTCCCTTAGAGAGTGACCATAGCGGGTGTGGGGTGTTACACCACCTCCTCCGGGAGGTGCTTAGCCCTGGCTAACTTGGTGGTGACAAGGGTTTTTATCCATTAGTGATTTGACCATCCTTGGGTTATTCCAAGCTTTGAGAGGGTTTCCCCACCCTTAGTTATGTAGACAATCCTTTTCCTAAGGACCTTTAATGGACTTAGTTTGATCTTTTTGCAAAGTCTTGTAATTGTCCTTGATGATCATTCCCTCGAGGGTTTTGCAATGATTGGTTTCATGTCCATTTAGCATATGGTAATGACAGTAAGGCCCTCCCAATTTCCTTTCATACTTGGGCTTCTTCTTTGGGGACGGCCAATAGTCGAGCTCCTGCTGAGTTATAAAGTAAATATTTTCCATTGATGTGGTAAGGTGGCACTCATTGGGCATTCTTGGTATAAAGTTCCTTCCTTGTCATTGGAATTTTCCCCTATTGTTATTATATCCTGTTGTCGCACTCATATACTTGCTTCTTCTTTCCAAGGTATCTTGAGACTGATGCACTATCCTTTTAGTCTGTTTGGAAGCAAAGCGAGTAAAATCCTTCATCATTTCTTGTTCGGATACCAATCCTTTGGATTTCTCTTAGATAGCCTCTCTTACATGAGAACAGGGGTTATAATCCTTTGGAGTAGAATCATTTAAAGTAACCTTTGATGTTTGTCCTATGTAGGAAGGGTCACCTTCCTAATAATCAGGATTGTATTGTCCTACTTCCCTTTTCCACTTGATTATTTGCATAGATTCCATTCTTAACCTTTGTTCTTCCGTCACTCTTGGGTCAGTAGTACTTGACATAGCCATTTGAGATCCAAAAGACTCGTTGGGACCTTTTGCCCATAATATTGCTTCTTCAAAGCTTAGTCCAACCTCGGACAGAACAACACATTTAGATATGTGGACCTTAACCATAAGGTTAGAGGTTCAAGCCCTCCTTCTAGTGCCAAAATGTTAACGATATTTTTTGTCAACACCGGAGATAGGTCTATGGAAATGGACCTATGGGGAAGATGGGGTTACTTAGCTTTCATGAGTTTGTGTTAGTTCACCATTTCCTAGATACCAAGATTTAGAGTCCAGAAGATTAGTTACTCTTCCCTCAATGGAGTGAGCATCACGCTTAAGCGACTCAAGAACCAGCAGTTATATTGGGACAATGGTTTCCTAAGAACAATCCTCGAGGGCAAAGGGCTCGTAGGAAGGGGGTCTGCAATTGCTCTGTGCAACGGTCTAAGCTTGAGTTGAAACCTGTGACTATGTAGAAAGCATGTGGTATATTGTATAGGCAATAGCTAAGAAACTCTTAAGAAACTTATAAGAAATATGCTAAGTGTTGATCCCCTCATTATTAATCTATGATTTGGAGTACATAAGTGATTACAATAGAAATCTCCAAATTAATTTGGAAATTAGGGTTTATTCTTGAGAAAAAGAGTACGAGGATAAGAAAATGAAGAATCCGTCCCGAAAATGAGACCCCTAGTGTCTTATTTATAGACAAATTAGGGACCCTTTTTCTATTAGGCTAGCAAAAGCCCTTGTCGGCCGCTTTCCCTTCAGTCCCGGTTGCTTTGGCTCTCGGCCTGTTTTTTGGCTTTGCTTATGGCTTTTTAGGGCGTCGGTCTAGCTCTCGGAAGAATGGTTCTGGTCTTTGGAACTTCTTTTTGATGTCGTGTCTATCTTCTTTGTATCGACACCTTTTGGTATTGCTATTAATCCTTCGTGGAACTTTCCTTCATGATTCAAGTAGATGGTCACCGCATCTGCAACCCTTGTCGGTATCGACACTAAGTAGATTAGTGTAGACAGGTTATCTCTTTCTGAGGTTTCGGCTTGCCTTTCGGTAGATTCCTGAAGTGTATCTTTGCTTCCTAGAGGGTTGCTTCCGGTGCTTTATTAGCTCCTTACTATAAAGTGACCTCTCGGTGATCATCTATTATTGGTCTTGGTAGCTTGTTCCGGATAATTTTCCTTATGCTTCAATCTCTGTGCCTTTGATGCTCTCGTCTCTCGATGTATCAACATTAAGCAAGTTAATACCGATAGCACTTTCACCCTTCCAGGTCTCGGCTCCTAGGATTCCTGGTCTTTTTCACTATTGGCTTCCGGTGTTGGGGTGACCCTCTGTTATCAATCCTACGTGAAGGGACTATCCTGCCTGTATCCTCTCCTTGTACAGGTTTTGAGTTCCTTTCTTTAATGATGATGTCGGTTGCCTGGCTTTCGGGTTGTTCTTTTATGCTTTCGATTTTACCTTATGCCTGCTTCTTACTTACGAATTATTCTTCCATAATTGTGACGGTCCGTTACCCCTTCACCGATAACTTGTTTTGGAGTTAATTTTTGTAGTAATAGAACCCCTCTCATTAAATTCGAAATACCTTTTGTCAATCCAACCGAACCACATTCAAGTGACATACATGGTAATTCATCATAGGGATATAAGGAATTTAGAAATCCCATGCAACAGACTTATGTTCTGAAAGAAAGGATAACTACGGAAGAAATAAGAGATCATCTACATATCCTTACACAACGGAAAATAAAACCTTCATTAAATGGCCTTTCAACCCAAGTTCTGTCGACATCTTATCATTAAATCTTGTTTTTTATAGGAATTTACCTTTAGAAGTTATCGAAAGCACCAACAAGAGCTTTGTACGGAAATAGTATCTTAACCCGGGATAACCCTTTCGCAAAAAAGGAATCTATAGACACCATTTTGGAGGTGTTAACCATATTTTTGGCTAAAATGTAAATTGGATGGTATCTTGGTCTTCAAATATTTATTGAGTGGTGGTTGCTTATGAATGTAGATTAAAAGATATTAAGCGATAGTTTAGACACATTTGGATACTCGTTTAAGTGGTGAGTTATTTCTTTCTTCTTTTACTATGCTTTGGATAGAGTTTGGAGCCATTAAAGTGCTTAGAGGAGGAAGAAGAGAAGAGATTTTGATGTAAAATAATAAATGAAAGTGGTTGGGTATTTAATGAAAACATTTAGGAGTAAAAAAGTGGTTGAAAATTATGTAAAATTCCATACCCTCCTTACCCCTATTTTTTGCTGAAATACCATCCTTTTACTTGTCACATATTTTGTAAGAGCACGGTGTTGTGTAAAATCATGGTGTTGTAGTATGCAAGAGTATGGAGTGTTTAAGTGTATGGTTATTATTTTAATAAAGTAAACTACTTTTGTTTTTGTCTACTTGCTTTTTCTAACCTTTTCTTATGATTAATTAATCTCCTTATTAACTTCTTATATATGTTATCACACACACATATGTGAATACGCATGTTACAACTTTGCACAAATTTCATTTGTCAAATCATTAAAAATTCAGAAAATGTTGATCGGTCACATTTTTAGTTTTTTCTAGAACTATCTATCTAAGTAAAATTAATTTGAAAATAAATTTCGTATTATCACTTAATAATTAAATCATGATTTTTTAGTCATTAAAAGGATATTAAATAATGTTTATCTAACTCTAAGATTTAACTAATAAAGCGATACTGATTTTTCTTATATTTTTAGGTCAAGTATCATCCTTTGTATAACTTGTTCGCAATTAACATGCTATCACTATATAAGATATTTAAAATGATAACTTATCGTTTAAACCCTTATGTGAATAATTATAAAAACTATTAAACCACTAATTCTTCATTTAAATCCGTACTTCAATTAAAATATCCTTATTATTGATGTTACAAATGCATTTAACTTTGAAAAATAAAATATAACGTTTTATTTTATATTCTTCTTCAATTATAAAATTAAGTGTATGTATTTAGAACCATTCATGATCATTATGGATAGAAATCAGTTTTTATTGATAAAACGATTTGGATCACTTTATAAAATATAACCTAGAGGAAATATTTTCCAGATTAACTTCCCAAATGAGTTCATTATCATTGTTCCTTTTCTTAAACTTCATTATTAGTTGGAAATAATCCGTTAACGAATGTTTAAAATAATCTAAATGTCCTTAATTAAGGCGATAGAATTTCGAGTTGTTACATTTTCCAAAAATCTCTATCATACATCTTCAATCTATCCAAACTTATGGCCTTAACGTGCAAATCTCCACCAAAAGTGGATTTCAAGTAATAACCTGCAAATTTGAAAAAACTTAATTACTATTATTATTTGAATTTAAGGCAACATTTGAAATTTATATTTAACTAATGAAATCATAATGTTAAATGATCTGCCTTACCACAATAATAAAAAAGTTCTAAAAAATATTTTTTTGTTTAATTTGGTCAAAGTTTGAATTTAACTTGAAAATTTAAAAGCTTTGAAATTAGAAAATTTCTTTTCTTCTAAATATTAGATAAAGTTCAAAGATGGTCACCACTCTTTGTTTCATTAAAATTAGATTTCAATTGCTCTAAATTTCATTTTCTTATCAATCCGTCATTTTTTTCCCTCTCTAGAAGTTTTCTATCTTATCCGTCTCTCTATAAGTTCTTCTCACTCTTCCTTCTAAATCAAAATTTTATTTAATTTATATTTTATTTTTAGCTTTCTACTTATCTATTTTCTTTTTTCTTTTCTCTAAGCAAAAATAAACCTACCTTACATCATCTCTTGTTGTCCCCTAAGACTGCTGCCTTCTCCATCAGCACCACCCACCGCTAGGATCTCCTCCAACTGCCACCTAACCTACCGCCCTTCCACTATGTATGAACAAACCCTCTAGCCTCAAAACCTAAACGTAAATCTCAAAACACAAACCTAGAGGCCTGAAAACCAAACCCTAGCACCTTATCTACCATAGGCCGAACACTACCCATCACCTCCGGCCACCTCTGCCCCTTGATTATCACCTGGGCCACCTTGGTCGACCCCACTGGACATGGTCGAACCTCAACAAACCCAAACTGATTCGGTCAAACTCGTAGACCCAAAACCCTAGCCTTCTCTATTCTCTTGTCATTTATATAGAAAATATTTTTTTAACAGTTTTGTATTGAGTTTGTTTTGATTCATTTCTTCTTAGATCCAATATTGAAATGGTATTTGTTGTGCACCTGTTTACTGTAACTTCTATAATTATTTTTGCAAGCCATGAAAATTGAGAACCACTTATGACTAACATATTTATGCTTAGTGAATTGATTCACGTGAAGTGTCATTGAAATTTTGTATTGACTTAGATTATGTAACAGCCTGCTCGGACAAGCTTAAATTCCAACCCACAACAGGCCCATTGGAACATAGAACTACTTTAAAAAAAATTGTTGGTTTCTATAAGAAATGAAAACAGTAGAGCCATACTAAAAAAAATCATATCTCACAGCAGAATGGATAAAATATAATAATCAAAATAGATGTTGTAACAACCCGGAAAATGCGAGCCAGTTTGAAATTTTTAAATGGCAATTTTAGCGAATTTTGAACATTTAAAATGAATTATTTTAAATAATATCGACGAGAAATATAATTCGAATGTATATATTATATACGTCGTCGTTAGAATATAAATAATTATAAAAGGAATTAAAAATGGCGCGGTAGTTCGATTATTCGATTTCAAACTTCAATTGAACATATCGGGTGCAAAACAAACCGGATTTTAGTGAAACCAAAAATATTTGAATCTAATTGATAATATCTTTCCAACAAATCCGACAAATTGAAATTTCATAGCGGGAATCAAAAGATATGTCCAGTTGAAATTTCAGGATAGTCATTATGGAATTTCGGCCCCTGAAAATAGCCATTTCGCAAACGACCTCGGAATTCGACGAAACCACTTTTGTTGGATCTGCAGTGTCAAATTATTGCTAGGTTTCAAATTTCGTAATTTTCTGAATCAATATGTGAGCGTGGCAAAGGAAAACGCGTTTGACCAGTTTCAGTTGATTTTAATCGACTGAAAATTGGCTATTTTTCAAACGGTCTCAAAATTTGACGGAATTTGTTTTGTTAGGACCGTATCGTCAGTACGAAGCTGGAAAATATTTTTTTGGAATTTTTCGAGTTAGTATGTGGCCCCGGTAAATTGAAATGTACGTTTAAAATTCAATATAATGAGTTATATTTTAAATTCAACGAAAACTGATCGAAACGATCGAATCAGCTTGCAATACATATCCCATTATGTTCGAAATGTGGGTAATTAGCTAGAGGCGACAATCGTTGGGTTTGATTTGGAGTTCGAAAGTGAAAATTAAGCACGAAATAATTAAAAAGATTAAATATAAATAAAAAATTATATAAATACCCTCATATAACGGTCAAAACCTAAAACCCGTTCACCCCTGGTCAACGCTTTCTTCAGCACCTCCCTCCGGTTTCCACGATCGAATTTGTCCCAAATTAAATCCTCTAATCTCACCTAACCTCCTTCGTTTTTGATGGTGATTCCAAAGGGGAAACCGCAGTACTTGCCACGATCTTCAACGCCATACCAAAATGATCCACTTTCGTGTAGGGAGCGGAGAGAATTTCAAGCCCAAACTGGTTGTGTTCGACGTCAGTTCCTACGCTATGGGGGCACGCGAGCTCAACGGGGAGGAGGGCGGCGAGAGAGCACCTGAAGGCGCATCCATGGCCGTTCTCTGATCGACTTCCGGTGCGTTATGGTGATCTGCACAAGCGAGGGTAGGGGAGGAAGCGTCTTCGATTTCCTGGAACAATGTGATTTCGGGGTTCCGGCGTCTCAACGTGCTGAATGAAGAAGAAAGGTTTTTATTTTTATTTTTATTTACATTAGCATTTCTTTTAAAATCTGAAATGTATATAAAGATCATTGTTTTAAAATCTGAAAACTTTATATATTATAGTTTTAAAAGAAAGAGGAAAAAAATGAAAGAGACATTGTTTTTGAATATATAATAGACAATATTTTTGAATATATAAGAGACATTGTTTTTTAATATATAACATACTTTGTTTTTGAATATATAACATACTTTGTTTTTGAATATATAACATACTTTTTTTTGAATATGAACATTTTTGATTTGAAAATATATATGAACATTTTTTATTTGAAAATATATGTGAACATTTTTGATTTGAAAATATATATGAACATTTTTGATTAGAAAATATATATGAACATTTTTTGATTTGAAAATATATGAACATTTTTGATTAGAAAAAATATATGAACATTTTTCATATGAACAGCAGGAAAGGGTCGCAGTGGAAATTCTGGCATTATCCGAACCGTTCAGAAATTGATAATGGCGGAGTGGAACCCTCGGTGAGAACTCCTCACTTTTATTTTAAATTTCTAGTTAAAAATATATACTAGGATGCAGACGGTGCTTAGTAGCACCCGACACCCGTCATCCATAGACCATGGATGGCTTGTTTGTTAAATTGTTTGGTTGTGTAGTTGGTTAGTTTATTTGGTTTGAATGGAATTGTTTGGTGAAATGAAATGGATTTGATTGATGTGTGAATGGCGTGGGCCTTCACTAGACCGGGGATAAGGCTAGGCCTTGTCCCGTTTCTAGTATCGTGCCGTTATGCCGCCGAAATTTTCTAAAATAAGTTAGAAAAATAAAAATATCATTTTATTTTGTAAATGAACTGAATAAAAATCCATGTGTTAAAATAAAATATTTTATCGTTAAAAATATAATTTTTAACGTGAATGTGAGTAAATAAATATTCATTTACAAAACGGACGGTTTGTTTATGTACACCTATTTGAAGGACATTGATCGGGACGATAAATTTTACACATCGCCCAACTGCACAAATAAAATATGTGTTTGATTGTTTAAAACCCCACACGGGTATTGGGATAATATATGATATACACTAATCCCAATAATTAGTTGTATGTCAATCGATTGATTGACAAGCTATTATAAGCGTTAGATATCCATATTTGATGCTTATACAGTGTTGTGCACTTTGGATGATGGTTGATTATTTATCGTTGCTATTATATACATGTGTTGTATGGAATCCATAAAGTTAACGCTATATGGTAATTGATTGGGCCTCATTCCAATTTAGAAAATAAAGAATAATATAAAGTAAAGGTTCATGTGTTGACTGTACTCATCCGTTGAGATTAGTCATGTGTTGAACGAAATATTTTAACAATAGAATTTACATCTTTATCATATATAAAATTAGAAACTAACTGGAAAACAGATGAGATGAGTGGTCTCCTGGATATTAATCTGATGTTGGTTTCGGCCTTCGGGGTTAATATTCAGGGAGTCGTTCTCTCACTAATTTACGGTTGGAGTCTGATTTGATATCAAACGATAGATACCTTAATTTTCATAAAATATATTAAATAACAAAAATAGTCAACGTGGACAGTACTCATTCGTTGAGATTAGTCATGTGTTGACAAAAATAAATATTCGTTTGTTGAATAGAATAACGGAATTATTGAAATATATAAAGCCGTGTTGATTAGAGATGCGCTATTTTGACGCGAACGATATTTATATCGATTATATTCGTTTTTATAAATTGAATAGAAATAGAATTGAATAGAAATTGAATTCGAATAGAATTGAATAGAAATTGAATTCTAATAGAATTGGATAGAAATAGAATTGAATAGAAATTGAATTCCAATAGAATTGGATAGAAATTGAATTGAATAGAAATTGAATTCGAATAGAATTGAATAGAAATCGAATTCGAATAGAATTGAATAGAAATTGAATTCCAATAGAATTGGATAGAAATAGAATTGAATAGAAATTGAATTCGAATAGAATTGAATAGAAATTGAATTTGAATAGAATTGAATAGAAATTGAATTCGAATAGAATTGAATAGAAATTGAATAGAAATTGAATTGAATAGAAATTGAATTCCAATAGAATTGGATAGAAATTGAATTGAATAGAAATTGAATTCGAATAGAATTGAAAAGAAATCGAATTCGAATAGAATTGAATAGAAATTGAATTCCAATAGAATTGGATATAAATAAAATTGAATAGAAATTGAATTCGAATAGAATTGAATAGAAATTGAATTCGAATAGAATTGGATAGAAATAGAATTGAATAGAAATTGAATTTGAATAGAATTGAATAGAAATTGAATTCGAATAGAATTGAAAAGAAATTGAATTTGAATAGAAGTGAATAGAAATTGAATTCGAATAGAATTGAATTGAAATCGAATTGAAATTGATTTTAATTGAAAAGGAAGTTAAAAACTGTTTTTGAAACGAATTTAAAATGATTTATAAAATTCGTTTTAAATAGAAATCGACGAAATATATATTATATATATAATATAATGGCCTGAATAGAACGCGCCGTGACAGTTCGCGAATTTCGATCACTGACTTCGAACGGACATTACGGGAGATCCGACCGTCGGATTCTCCTAAAACCGGAACCGTTGGGTTCGTATCGAAAAGAGCTTTCCAATGAATATTAGAAATTCGAAATCTAACGGTTGGATTTGGAATTATGTCCAAATAAAATATGGAATAGGTCGTTGTAAGTGCAGTTCGGTGGCAGTTATTGAAAACCGACTGTACGGGCCTTGATAAAATAATTAAAAATATCTATAATTTGTGTAAAATCAAAAGAAATGATTTGGGAAAAACTGGGATGAAAAACTCTATATTTGAAAAGATAAAAATAGATTTTTATCGAAATGAACTAGTTTTGAACTAGAATTAAAACCAATTTATTTTTGAAATAAATAAATTGAATTTGAAATGGGTTTTAAATAACTAGAATTTCTAATAAATTTTATTGGAATTGAAATAGAATGTGATTTGGGTTTATCGTGAACTGTGTTTTAAATGACATCAGTTCTTTAACCCAATAAAAGGAGTTTTAATGAATCTTAAATTAGATTGAAATGAGAATTAGTAATTTAAATCATCAAAATTTGGAAATGATCGAAAGGGGAGTATCACCAGTTTTGCTCCTAGCGATAGTTAAATCCTTAATTAGATTTGAACGTGAAATGGTAATTAAATTTACCGATAACACCGTGGTGTTAGTTATGGGGTAATAACAGTTTTGCTCCATGGGATAAATAGGTTGGGATTGGGAAATAAAATAAATAATTACTTCGGTGTGGTTCGCTAATCCCGACTAGTTTGGAAAACCATAATATGGTTTGAAATGATATCCAAAGGAAGATTAAAGAATAAATTTAAAAGAATTTATCTTTGATAAAATTAATGGGAACCTTTCCCTAGGAGTGTGAAAATCTGAATAAAAGAATGTTCTGAATTGGAATGAGGCGTATATTGTGTTTTATAGCACTTGTTGATTAAGATACGTGAGTTATTCAGAAAGTCCGGGTATAACCCATTCTGAATAACTGATTCGGCGATGAGTCGAAGAGATTGAAGACGGTGCAAGACCGACGATCTTCCCATCGAATGGGTGGGTGCTACTGATGCTCACGATGGGAGTAGCTACCTTGAAGGGGGCTGAAGTGGTAGCCGTCCGGACGTGCTTGGAGGTCGATGGATATGCGAGGAAAGTGCCTCCGGTTTCGTTCAGACCCAGAACGAACTTGCAAATGGATGGTGTGTCTGACGTTGTATTCCTTTATATTGTATTCGTTGATCTCTGCTAAATATATATTTGTTTGGCGGCGGAGAATTTATTCTCTTGCTTAACGCCCTTTTCTGAGACATACGAGCTCAGAGGTTATATATTGGCAGAAATCAGTGTTACGATATGGATTGATAGTGTGGCATGCTGAGATGCAGTGATCCAGACTTTTGTTGAAAATAAAATTTTGGTGGATGATGATGAAAGCGCAGCTTTAATATAGCATGGCTTTGTATATAGCGTTGATTCGCGAGCCTCACACCCCGGTATGGTGGTAAACTAATGGTTTGATCAGTATGCTTTTTCGTGGATGGGCACCTTCGTGGTGTCGTGGATTCGGTCGACCGAGATTGAGCTTTGTGCTCAGAGGGATAGGGTAAGCGGTGTTTTCTCTCGCCGGGACGTAAGCCGCAGTGATACTCGATTTCCCAAAAGTGCGGATGTGCATTACGGTGTTTTCTCTAGCCGGGACGTAAGCCGTTGAGATGGCACTACACGATCGATCTTTCAAATTAGGAGCCACCATGATGGAAATCCAATTTCCAAATATGACATTTTGCGGTTTTGATTGTAGATCCTAGTATTGACAACATGATATATGGTACCCATGCCGTCTATGATTGATATATTTATATTTGACGTTGTTTTCTTCACTTATAGTAATAATATAAGATGAAATTTCTGGTATCAAGCATATTTGGCTATTATAAGGGAAAACCCTATCCTCCGGCTTGCGTTGCATTGTGTGATGGGACCTGGGTCTTATAATAGCTTCATTGTTCTTTATTTAGCATTGCGCGGTTTGTTTTCTACACTGGTATTCTTGGGAGGAAACCCGTTCCGTGATATACGGCGTGTAACGACACGGATATTTTCAACCCAACCCAATGCTAAATGTAAAAGCATATTTTGCTCATAAACTGGTCGAGCACAATCCAAACCATCAATCAATCAAATTTGACATTAAATATAAGGTTTTGAATAGAGAGAGTATCGACTTATATTCAACATCAAATCCTGAAACCAACAGATATCATATCGGGTAAAAATATGATTTGCATGAAATGGCTTTTATAAGAAAAAATGAGATTTTTGTTGATATTGAAAATGAGATTTTCTTTGAATATAAATATATTGGTTTTTAAAAATAGAAGGATTTGATTGATGTGTGAATGGCGTGGGCCTTCACTAGACCGGGGATAAGGCTATGCCTCGTCCCGTTTCTAGTATCGTGCCGTTATGCCGCCGAAATTTTCTAAAATATGTTAGACGAAAAATATATCATTTTATTGTGTAAATGAATAATAGAAATTCATATGTTGGAATAAAATGTTTTATCGTTAAAAATATAATTTTTAACGTGAATATGAATATAGTGAAAGTGAATAAAATAAAATATTCATTTACAAACCGGACGGTTTGTTTATGTACACCTATTTGAAGGACATTGATTGGGACGATAAATTTTACACATCGCCCAACAACACAAATAAAATATGTGTTTGATTGTTTGAAACCCCACACGGGTGTTGGGATGGAAAAACTCCATATTTGAAAGATAAAAATAGATTTTTATCGAAATGAACTAGTTTTTGAACTAGAATTATAATTCTATTTATTTTTAAATAAATAAATCGAATTTGAAATGGTTTTGAAAATAACCAGAATTTCCAATGCTTGCATTGGAATGGATTTGAATCGAAATTGTCTTCGGAATATTTCGATGTTGGATTTCGTGATTATACATATGTAGTTATGGAAATTTGAAAGATATAGATATATATATATCGTTATTTCCAATACGATATTTGTTAGTCGTGGAATTTGATATTGAATATAAGCCGGTATAATTTCTATTCAGAGCCTTGTGTTCAATATCAAATGTGATTTGGGTTTGTCGTGAATGGTGTCTTCACTAACACTGTTCTTGAACCCAGTCGAGAAAAGATTAAATCTTTTAATTAGATTTAATGAAGTGTACCAATTAAATAATATTTAATTGGAATTGAATTGATATTGATTTTTGGGTTTATCGTGGACAGTGTTTTAAATAACACTCGTTCTTTAACCCGATAATTAATGGAATGTGACTTTGGGTTTATCGTGAACCGTGTTTTAAATGACACGGATTCTTTAACCCAGATAACGATTAAAACTAAGTGGAGTTTTAATGAATCTTTAATTAGATTGAAATGATCGAGGAGGGAGTATCACCAGTTTTGCTCCAGGCGATAGTTAAATCTTTAATTAGATTTGAACGTGAAATGGTAATTGAATTTACCGATAACACTGTGGTGTTAGATATGAAGTATTACCAGTTTTACTTCATGGGATGAATAGGTTGGGATGGGGAAATTAAAATAAATGATTACTTCGGTAAGGTTCGCTAATCCCGACTAGTTTGAATTGAGATTCAAAAATAGATTAAAGAATAAATTCAAGAAATTTATCTTGGATAAAATTAATGGGAACCTTTCCCTATGAATGTGAAATTTAGGAACTAACTGTCGGTTAGCCAAACAGAATGGTTTTCTGGATATTGATCTGATGTTGGTTTCGGCCTTCGGGGTTAATATTTGGGGAATTATTCTCTTGATTAATTTACGGTTAGTGACTGATGAATTGGAATGAGGCGTATGTTGTGTTTGTGTAACACTTATTTAAATATATGTGAGTTATTCGGAAAGACCGGGTTTATCCCATTCTGAATAACTGATGCGACGATAAGTCGAAGATGAAGACGATGGTCGAAGACCGGAGGTCTTCACGTCGTTTGGGTAATTACTGATGATCTTGATTGGGCTGTACACCCAAGAAGATGGAAACAGGTAGTGATCGTCCAGACGTACTTGGAGATCGATGGATATGCGGGGTACTAGGTGCCTCCGGTTTCGTTCAGACCCAGAACGGACTTGTAAATGGACTGTGTGTCTGACATTGGATTTTAGTCCGTGTGATTGATCTCTATTAAATATATATCTGTTTGGCGGCGGAGAATTTATTCTCTTGCTTAACGCCCTTCTCTGAGACGTACGAGCTCAGGGGTTATATATTGATGGATATCAATCGCATGGAGTGAATTGCCTGTGTGGTATGCTAAGATGCAAATGATCAAGGCTTCTGTTGAAAAGCAAAGTCTTGTGGTTGATGATCGAAGCACGACCTTTTGTGGCGTAGCTTTGTGTAACGTTGATTCGCGAGTATCACACCCGGTATGAATCAAAAACGGGAGACGGACATCAGGGAGGACATGCGTTTCTTTCTAGTTAGGAGTGGCGTCAGTGCTTGAACTGGCTGACGAGTTTGACTCATGTGGATGTTGCTTATTATTACTTGCTGAAAAGCGAGGCGCCTCGTGATATCGGTTTCGGCCGATGCTTCTGGTCGGCTGACGGGCCAGGCTTACGCCCCAAAGGGCGGGGAAACGCAGTGTTCAGGAATTTTAATCCACATCGGTGGACCGGCCCTGACGATCCAAAGGCTTGACTGAGTACTTGCCAGAGGGGCGGACTAGAGCGTCTCGAATCGGAGAGGATCTTGCCCCTAGCCTCAGTTCATACCATAAATGATAACCCAACTTCCAATACGACATTGCGGTTTTGATTGTAAACTTATATATGGCGACATAGTGTTATGGGGCATTCATGCCGCCTATGATTGATACTTATGATTTGAAGTTGTTTTATACACTATGCACTTATAATAGTATCAAACGATTTGTTTTAACCGTATCAAGCATTCTTTGGCTGTTATAAGGGAAAACCCTATCCTCGGCTGCGTTGCATTGTGTGATGGGACCTGGGTCTTATAACAGCTTCATTTTTCTTTATTTAGCATTGCGCTGTTTGTTCTATGCACTGGTATTCTTGGGAGGAAACCCGTTCCGTGTTATACGGCGTGGTCCCTTGATTTACCTAACTTTAAAATAAAGATTAATTGTTTTAGTTCTCACCCCCACTTAAAACTTTTCGTCCCCGATAAGGAACAAAGTCGAAAGTGGTTTGATTAATCCACTCTACGTTCGATCTGGCTTCCATTCTCCAACTTTTCAGTTTCTGAGAATTTTCAAAAATTTCAAAAATTTGGCTAACACCCTAAATTTTCGAAAAATTTCGCCATAACCTCCCCTGCACCGGGAGCATCGGGGAATTTCAAATAGCTTCCCCGGTCCTTCAGATCTCAAAAAGAAAAAGAAAAAGCCAAGCGGCTAGCCAATAGGCTCATAAAATCATCATCACCCAAACAAAACAGTAAATTATGTAGTAAACATGTACCTATTTGTCGGGCAAACAAATTTTATTATCTGCTCTAGCCTCCTTGCTATGACCTGTTCAATGTAAGTACAAGTATATGCAAGCAAATGCTCTAGTCTCGAATCGGTTGAGGACTATCTTTTGCCTCGGTTCATAGATGGAAATCCAATTTCCCAATACGTGACAGTTGCGGTTTTATTTGTAAACCTATATATGGCGACATGATATATGGTACCCATGCCGCCTATGATTGATACTTATGATTTGAAGTTGTTTTATACACTATGCACTTATAATAGTATCAAATGATTTGTTTTAAACGTATCAAGCATTCTTTGGCTGTTATAAGGGAAAACCATATCCCCCGGCTTGCGTTTGCATTGTGTGATAGGACCTGGGTCTTATAACAGCTCCATTTTTCTTTATTTAGCATTGCGCTGTTTGTTTTATGCACTGGTATTCTTGGGAGGAAACCCGTTCCGTGTTATACGGCGTGGTCCCTTGATTCACCGAACATTAAAAATAAAGATTTATAACTGTTTTAGTTCTCACACCAGTCACATGACTGACCTGGAGTTTATTGTTTTAACCTAAACTCTGGGTGCCCTTATTTTGACACGGGCAGCTAGTAGTTTTGGTTTTGCAGATATATATTCACAGGATCCTGGTTTACAGCTGGAACGATATCCGGAAAGCTTTGTATCCGTATATCTCCTTCTAGTTGTGTAGTGTATTATTTTCCGCTGTGATGTATTTAAATGTAATTTAAATCTCTGATATTTCTGTGTAATATTCTTTTATACTCTGTATATTCTTGTATTCTGGTGCATTGTTGTAATATACAATGAAATGTTCTTCTGTATGCGTTCTGTTGTGGTTTGTTCTCGAACTATCCGACGCTTTCCTTTACGGGGAAGTTACAGGTTTTCACACGGCGTGGTCCCTTGATTTACCTAACTTTAAAAACAAAGATTAATAACTGTTTTAGTTCTCACACAGTCACATGACTGACCTGGAGTTTATTGTTTTAACCTAAACTCTGGGTGCCCCTATTTTCCACACGGGCAGCTAGTAGTTTTGGTTTTGCAGATTTATATTCACAGGATCCTGATTTACAGCTGGAACGATATCCGGAAAGCTCTGTATTCGTATATCTCTTCTAGTTGTATTTTGTACTGTTTTTCCGCTGTGATGTATTTAAATGTAATATAAATCTCTGATATTTTCTATGTAATATTAATTCATACCCTGTATATTCTTGTATTCTGATGCAATTGTTGTAATATACAATGAAATGTTCTTCTGTTGCGTTCTATTTTGTCGTGTTCTCAAAACAATCAGGCGTTTCGAAAGGTCTAGATCAGTTTAGCGACTGATTCGGATCGAGCGAAATTCCTTGTTGTCACAGTTGGTATCAGAGCTTTGGTTTACAGAGCTAGAGAACATGACACATTAGAACCAAATGAAAGAATTCATTAGATATTGGATTAGTAATATCCAATTAGAATGACTCGTTAGAGATAGGATCAGTAGTATCCTAGAACGAGTGTGAAGAGTGTATTTTTCAAATGAAAACAAATTTTGTTCTTAGATTTAAATCTTTTTATTCGTATTTGAATATTTATTTATTTTGAATTTGGACGATTCAGTATATAAAGATTTTGCATATACGCGTCATGAACGTATATTCGAAGTTTTAATATACTGGATAGATATAGAATCACATTCTAGTCGCCTGGGGATGGTTCTGATGATCGCTATATAGTACATACATCATCAGAATTTATATTCGAGTTTCGAAAGTGTGATATCTATATATTTCCATTAGGCTGGTGTGAGAACCAAAACTATATAGATTTATTGTCGTGATTTGGCATCAAAAACATGATTTTCTGTATATGTAGTAAAATTATGAATTTGAAACGTTAATCCACTAACTGATTGATGTTTGTGTTGTTTGTTTATTTGTTAGATAATTTTGAACCATTTTGCCTAATTGAACTAAATATTGAATTGTATTGAAAATTAGTTGCATTTGCTTGCATATACATGTACTTACATTGAACAGGTCATAGCAAGGAGGCTAGAGCAGAGAATAACATTTGTTTGCCCGACAAACAGGTACATGTTTACTATAATTTACTGTTTTGTTTGGGTGATGGTGATTTTATGAGCCTA
The DNA here is from genome assembly GCA_030737875.1 of Allium sativum. Lineage (NCBI taxonomy): Eukaryota > Viridiplantae > Streptophyta > Magnoliopsida > Asparagales > Amaryllidaceae > Allium > Allium sativum. Next base: position 67,446,969 of record CM060916.1, on the reverse strand, counting down.
TTGGCTAATCGCTTGGCTTTTTCTTTTTCTTTTTGAGATCAGAAGGCCTATATGGCAATTTCGGGATTTTCTCGTGGCTCCCGGTGCAGGGGAGGTTATGGCGAAATTTTTCGAAAATTTAGGGTGTTAGCCAAATTTTTGAAAAATTTGAAAATTCTCAGAAACTGAAAAGTTGGAGAATGAAAGCCAAATCGAACGTAGAGTTGATTAATCAAACCACTTTCGACTTTGTTCCTTTTCGGGGACGAAAAGTTTTAAGTGGGGGAGATTGTAACAACCCGGAAAATGCGAGCCAGTTTGAAAATTTTAAATTGGCAATTTTAGCGAATTTTGAATATTTAAAATGAATTATTTTAAATAATATCGACGAGAAATGTAATTCGAATGTATATATTATATACGTCGTCGTTAGAATATAAATAATTATATATAATTATAAAAGGAATTGAAAATGGCGCGGTAGTTCGATAATTCGATTTCAAACTTCAATTGAACATACCGGGTGCAAAACAAACCGGATTTTAGTGAAACCAAAAATATTTGAATCTAATTGATAATATCTTTCCAACGAATCTGACAAATTGAAATTTCATAGCGGGAATCAAAAGATATGTCCAGTTGAAATTTCAGGATAGTCGCTATGGAATTTCGGCCCCTGAAAATAGCCATTTTGCAAACGACCTCGGAATTCGATGAAACCACTTTTGTTGGATCCGCAGTGTCAAATTATTGCTAGGTTTCAAATTTCGTAATTTTCAGAATCAATTTGTGAGCGTGGCAAAGGAAAACGCGTTTGACCAGTTTTAGTTGATTTTAATCGACTGGAAATTGGCCATTTTTCAAACGGTCTCAGAATTTGACGAAATTAGTTTTGTTAGGACCGTATCATCAATATGAAGCTAGAAAATATTTTTTTGGAATTTTTCGAGTTAGTATGTGGCCCCGGTAAATTGAAATGTACGTTTAAAATTCAATATAATGAGCTATATTTTAAACTTAACGAAAACTGATCGAAATGATCGAATCAGCTTGCGATACATGTCCCATTGTGTTCGGAATGGGGGTAATTAGCTAGAGGCGACAGTCTTTGGGTTTGATTTGGAGTTCGGAAGTGAAAATTAAGCACGAAATAATTAAAAAGATTAAATATAAATAAAAAATTATATAAATACCCTCATATAACGGTCAAAACCTAAAACCCGTTCACCCCAAGTCAACGCTTTCTTCAGCGCCTCGCTCCGGTTTCCACGATCGAATTTGTCCCAAATTAAATCCTCTAATCTCACCCAACCTCCTTCGTTTTTGATGGTGATTCCAAAGGGGAAACCGCAGTACTTGCCACGATCTTCAACGTCATACCAAAATGATCCAATTTCGTGTTGGGAGCGGAGAGAATTTCAAGCCCAAACTGGTTGTGTTCGACGTCAGTTCCTACGCTATGGGGGCCCGCGAGCTCAACGGGGAGAAGGGCGACGAGAGAGCACCTGAAGGCGCATCCATGGCCGTTCTCTGATCGACTTCCGGTGCGTTCTGGTGATCTGCGCAAGCGAGGGTAGGGGAGGAAGCGTCATCGATTTCCTGGAACAATGTGATTTCGGGGTTCCAGCATCTCAACGTGCTGAATGAAGAAGAAAGGTTTTAATTTTTATTTTTATTTACATTAGCATTTCTTTTAAAATCTGAAATGTATATAAAGATCATTGTTTTAAAATCTGAAAAGTTTATATATTATAGTTTTAAAAGAAAGAGGGAAAAAAAAATGAAAGAGACATTATTTTTGAATATATAATAGACATTGTTTTTGAATATATAAGAGACATTGTTTTTGAATATATAACATACTTTGTTTTTGAATATATAACATACTTTGTTTTTGAATATATAACATACTTTGTTTTTGAATATGAACATTTTTGATTTGAAAATATATATGAACATTTTTTATTTGAAAATACATATGAACATTTTTGATTTGAAAATATATATGAACATTTTTGATTAGAAAATATATATGAACATTTTTTGATTTGAAAATATATGAACATTTTTGATTAGAAAATATATATGAACATTTTTCATATGAACAGCAGGAAAGGGTCGCAGTGGAAATTCTGGCATTATCCGAACCGTTCAGAAATTGATAATGGCGGAGTGGAACCCTCGGTGAGAACTCCTCACTTTCATTTTAAATTTATAGTTAAAAATATATACTAGGATGCAGACGGTGCTTAGCAGCACCTGACACCCGTCATCCACAGACTATGGATGGCTTGTTTGTTAAATTGTTTGGTTGTGTAGTTGGTTAGTTTATTTGGTTTGAATGGAATTGTTTGGTGAAATGAAATGGATTTGATTGATGTGTGAATGGCGTGGGCCTTCACTAGACCGGGGATAAGGCTAGGCCTTGTCCCGTTTCTAGTATCGTGCTGTTATGCCGCCGAAATTTTCTAAAATAAGTTAGAAAAATAAAAATATCATTTTATTTTGTAAATGAACTGAATAAAAATCCATGTTTTAAAATAAAATATTTTATCGTTAAAAATATAATTTTTAACGTGAATGTGAGTAAATAAATATTCATTTACAAACCGGACGGTTTGTTTATGTACACCTATTTGAAGGACATTGATCGGGACGATAAATTTTACACATCGCCCAACTGCACAAATAAAATCTGTGTTTGATTGTTTGAAACCCCACATGGGTATTGGGATAATATATGATATACACTAATCCCAATAATTAGTTGTATGTCAATCGATTGATTGACAGGCTGTTATAAGCGTTAGATATCCATATTTGATGCTTATACAGTGTAGTGCACTTTGGATGATGGTTGATTATTTATCGTTGCTATTATATACATGTGTTGTATGGAATCCATAAAGTTAACGCTATATGGTAATTGATTGGGCCTCATTCCAATTTAGAAAATAAAGAATATTATAAAGTAAAGGTTCATGTGTTGACTGTACTCATCCGTTGAGATTAGTCATGTGTTGAACGAAATATTTTAACAATAGAATTTACATCTTTATCATATATAAAATAAGAAACTAACTGGAAAATAGATGAGATGAGTGGTCTCCTGGATATTAATCTGATGTTGGTTTCGGCCTTCGGGGTTAATATTCAGGGAATCGTTTTCTCACTAATTTACGGTTGGAGTCTGATTTAATATCAAACGATAGATACCTTAATTTTCATAAAATATATTAAATAACAAAAATAGTCACACGTGGACAGTACTCATTCGTTGAGATTAGTCCTGTGTTGACAAAAATAAATATTCGTTTGTTGAATAGAATAACGGAATTATTGAAATATATAAAGCCATGTTGATTAGAGATGCGCAATTTTGACGCGAACGATATTTATATCGATTATATTCATTTTTATAAATTGAATAGAAATTGAATTCGAATAGAATTGAATAGAAATTGAAATCCAATAGAATTGGATAGAAATAGAATTGAATAGAAATTGAATTCCAATAGAATTGGATAGAAATTGAATTGAATAGAAATTGAATTCGAATAGAATTGAATAGAAATCGAATTCGAATAGAATAGAATAGAAATTGAATTCCAATAGAATTGGATAGAAATAGAATTGAATAGAAATTGAATTCAACTAGAATTGAATAGAAATTGAATTCGAATAGAATTGGATAGAAATAGAATTGAATAGAAATTGAATTTGAATAGAATTGAATAGAAATTGAATTCGAATAGAATTGAATAGAAATTGAATAGAAATAGAATTGAATAGAAATTGAATTCCAATAGAATTGGATAGAAATTGAATTGAATAGAAATTGAATTCGAATGGAATTGAATAGAAATCGAATTCGAATAGAATTGAATAGAAATTGAATTCCAATAGAATTGGATAGAAATAGAATTGAATAGAAATTGAATTCGAATAGAATTGAATAGAAATTGAATTCGAATAGAATTGGATAGAAATAGAATTGAATAGAAATTGAATTTGAATAGAACTGAATAGAAATTGAATTCGAATAGAATTGAATAGAAACTGAATTTGAATAGAAGTGAATAGAAATTGAATTCGAATAGAATAGAATTGAAATTGAATTCGAATAGAATTGAATTGAAATCGAATTGAAATTGATTTTAATTGAAAAGGAAGTTAAAAACTGTTTTTGAAACGAATTTAAAACGATTTATAAAATTCGTTTTAAATAGAAATCGATGAAATATATATTAAATATATTATATATATAATATTATGGCCTGAATAGAACGCGCCGCGCCGCGGCAGTTCGCGAATTTCGATCATTGACTTCGAACGGACATTACGGGAGATCCGACCGTCGGATTCTCCTAAAACCGGAACCGTTGGGTTCGTATCGAAAAGAGCTTTCCAATGAATATTAGAAATTCGAAATCTAACAGCTGGATTTGGAATTATGTCCAAATCAAATATAGAAAAGGTCGCTGTAAGTGCAGTTCGGTGGCAGTTATTGAAAACCGACTGTACGGGCCTTGATAAAATAATTAAAAATATCTATAATTTGTGTAAAATCAAAAGAGATGATTTGCGAAAAACTGGGATGAAAAACTCCATATTTGAAAAGATAAAAATAGATTTTTATCGAAATGAACTAGTTTTGAACTAGAATTAAAACCAATTTATTTTTGAAATAAATAAATTGAATTTGAAATGGGTTTTAAATAACCAGAATTTCTAATATATTTTATTGGAATTGAAATAGAATGTGATTTGGGTTTATCGTGAACTGTGTTTTAAATGACATCAGTTCTTTAACCCAATAAAAGGAGTTTTAATGAATCTTAAATTAGATTGAAATGAGAATTGGTAATTTAAATCATCAAAATTTGGAAATGATCGAAAGGGGAGTATCACCAGTTTTGCTCCTAGCGATAGTTAAATCTTTAATTAGATTTGAACGTGAAATGGTAATTAAATTTACTGATAACACCGTGGTGTTAGTTATGGGGTAATAACAGTTTTGCTCCATGGGATAAATAGGTTGGGATTGGGAAATAAAATAAATAATTACTTCGGTGTGGTTCGCTAATCCCGACTAGTTTTGGAAAACCATAATATGGTTTGAAATGATATCCAAAGGAAGATTAAAGAATAAATTTAAAAGAATTTATCTTTGATAAAATTAATGGGAACTTTTCCCTAGAAGTGTGAAAATCTGAATAAAAGAATGTTCTGAATTGGAGTGAGGCGTATATTGTGTTTTATAGCACTTGTTGATTAAGATACGTGAGTTATTCAGAAAGTCCGGGTATAACCCATTCTGAATAACTGATTCGACGATGAGTCGAAGAGATTGAAGACGGTGCAATACCGACGATCTTCACAACGAATGGGTGGGTGCTACTGATGCTCACGATGGGAGTAGCTACCTTGAAGGGGGCTGAAGTGGTAGCCGTCCGGACGTGCTTAGAGGTCGATGGATATGCGAGGAAAGTGCCTTCGGTTTCGTTCAGACCCAGAACGAACTTGTAAATGGATGTTGTGTCTGACATTGTATTCCTTTATATTGTATTCGTTGATCTCTGCTAAATATATATCTGTTTGGCGGCGGAGAATTTATTCTCTTGCTTAACGCCCTTCTCTGAGACATACGAGCTCAGAGGTTATATATTGGCAGAAATCAGTGGTACGATATGGACTGATAGTGTGGCATGCTGAGATGCAGTGATCCAGACTTTTGTTGAAAAGCAAAGTTTGGTGGATGATGATCAAAGCGCAGCTTTAATATAGCATGGCTTTGTATATAGCGTTGATTCACGAGCCTCACACCCCGGTATGGTGGTAAACTAATGGTTTGATCAGTATGCTTTTTCGTGGATGGGCACCTTCGTGGTGTCGTGGATTCGGTCGACCGAGATTGAGCTTTGTGCTCAGAGGGATAGGGTAAGCGGTGTTTTCTCTCGTCGGGACGTAAGCCGCAGTGATACTCGATTTCCCAAAAGTGCGGATGTGCATTACGGTGTTTTCTCTAGACGGGACGTAAGCCGTTGAGATGGCACTACGCGATCGATCTTTTGAATCAGGAGCCACCATGATGGAAATCCAATTTCCAAATATGACATTTTGCGGTTTTGATTGTAGAGCCTAGTATTGACGACATGATATATGGTGCCCATGCCGTCTATGATTGATATATTTATATTTGAAGTTGTTTTCTTCACTTATAGTAATAATATAAGATGAAATTTCGCGTATCAAGCATATTTGGCTATTATAAGGGAAAACCCTATCCTCCGGCTTGCGTTGCATTGTGTGATGGGACCTGGGTCTTATAATAGCTTCATTGTTCTTTATTTAGCATTGCGTGGTTTGTTTTCTGCACTGGTATTCTTGGGAGGAAACCCGTTCCGTGATATACAGCGTGGTCCCTTGATTTACCTAACTTTAAAAACAAAGATTAATAACTGTTTTAGTTCTCACACCAGTCACATGACTGACCTGGAGTTTATTGTTTTAACCTAAACTCTGGGTGCCCCTATTTTCCACACGGGCAGCTGGTAGTTTTGGTTTTGCAGATTTATATTCACAGGATCCTGATTTACAGCTGGAACGATATCCGGAAAGCTCTGTATCCGTATATCTCTTCTAGTTGTGTTTTGTATTGTTTTTCCGCTGCGATGTATTTAAATGTAATTTATATCTCTGATATTTTCTGTGTAATATTAATTCATACCCTGTATATTCTTGTATTCTGATGGAATTGTTGTAATATACAATGAAATGTTCTTCTGTTGCGTTCTATTTTGTCGTGTTCTCAAAACAATCAGGCGTTTCAAAAGGTCTAGATCAGTTTAGCGACCGATTCGGATCGAGCGAAATTCCTTGTTGTCACAGATGTACCATATCATAAAACATCAAAATGTCAAACACATAATATCCCAAATGTCATAATAAATAAGTCAAGGTACATCATAATGATTACGAAGATACAATCGGATACTACTAATAATAATAAATAACTTGGTAATGATCGTCATTTCCAAGCTCCATCATCCACATCATCGAATAATATGCCCCATTGTCCTACCTAACTTGTGTTGTTAAGAGGAAGGGGTCATAATAACTATTCCGATGAATAAATTTTGTTTAAGATTAAAGGGAGAACATCCTATACATGGCAGTATATAACCTATCGGGTTTATGTCTAGGTAAATATAAATACACATACCTAAATTTCTACATTTAATGGAATGAGGTGAGCCCTTCTTATTAGTCACTTACGACCATCATAAATATGGGCGGAATCCCATGATTGCTTAATATCCTCTGGCAGACCCTAGTTACTTACAACCTCATTTCCTTGTACAATACGATATATATACATATATATATATGTATGTATATACATATATGTGTATATATATATATATATGCACATGTATATATATGTGTGTGTATATATATTCCCTCATAACAATGCGAGAGATAATAATTAGCCTCTTAATACTAGGGCCATTGTAGAAATTCAATGTCACTTAAGACCCTCCCCGCGGGTCTTACTTTACTATCTAGCTGTCATTGCTACTGGAATCCTAGCCACTTAATACTTCCCTTAGACAGATGGTTTCCCTTACATGTTTGGTAAAACTCTTAGTAGCCTATCCTTAGGCGTGCCCTCACGCAGCCCTTAGATAAGAAGTAGACAACTTTCAGAGAACTCTATTTTAACTATTAAAGAACATTCCTCTTATCATCAGAGAATGGTGGACCCACATATCTCTTAATAACTAATAAGGGCGGGCCCTATGATTTTAGCCTAAACCAAATGGATGATCCCTTAGGCTAACCACTTAATACCCTCATTAGGTGGATCACCCACTTAGTACTTCTTGAGGAAGGCCTATTACATGCTAAATGGCCCACGAGTCTCGAAGTCCAACATTAACCCGACTTCTTGTAGTTGCTAGATTTGTCAGGCTGTTCGGATAGACTTTTACTATAGGTAGGGCTTAACCTCGCATCCACATGTCATTTAATATTTCTAAAGTCCATGGACACATGCACAACACACAAGTTTCCTAATGACATTTAATACTATTTCCTAATTTAACGCAATAAATACACTTGAAAGGTACATGAATTATGCTATTTAATAAAAATAGATACAAATGCGTAATTAGAGCACGTAAGAAAGTGTAACAAGCATTGAAATTCCATTATTTTCTCCAACTAAAAAGGTATACAAGTCATATTTCCTAAATTTTTAAAATAGCACATAAATCTTCATTTCATACTCGAAGCATTATTAGAGAAATAAACATAATACACAATAAAAGACAAACTTGTAACCTTATGATTATTTTAATAAGCAAAAGGGGACAAGGTGCATAAATACTACTATATGTATATCCTTTCTAGTACTATTTTACTTCCACTTTGTGTGCTTTCCGCAAAAATAAGGATTTTTGTCTCAGGTGTATAATTATGCCTAAATCTACTATTTTATATAAAAATAGAGATTTAAAGATTCAAAAATTACAGTATCAAAATCTACACTTTGTGTTAATAGAAGATATATAAAAAAAGAAAGGAAAGTAAAATAGACTAAAATATGAATTTATATGTACACCAAAAACAGGAAAAATCCCTTCTTATTTATGTCAATAATCAAAAACCCAAATGAATAACTAGATTGACTATTTATGTAATAATAGAGAATTAGGGGATTTTGTTATGTTTTATTTTCATGATGCCTAAAACTCTATGGGCACAATAAATCCAAATTCATACTATAAGTTATTGAAAATAGATAAACTAAAAGAATTTTCATTATTGTACAGACAATGGAAGAAAAGTAAGAATAAATCAAAATATGGACTGCATTTTCGAACAAACGTTCTCCTATTCATTCTCCTATAAAATTATATATGTATAAGAATCAACATAGAATCATATACATATATAAACTCTACGTCCAGTAATTCTAAATAGAAATACACTAGAATAAAAGAAGAAGAATTAACATGAACTAGACTAGATCTAAAATAAAGAAAGGGAAGAGAGAGAATGGAGTCAAAGAATGGAGAATGTGTAGAATTTGGAGAGGAGACCTGGGCTCTATTTATTGGTGCTAAAATGTTTGAGAATCGTGAAATATAATTTATTAAACCTAACCCTTCCAAGTCTATTATAAATTAAAAAACTAATCCTAGCCGCTACCCACGTCCCCAGGCTCGAGGCGGTCGACACCCACCCTAGGAGGACTGTCGATTGGCCGGTCTACCCCGTAAGGGAGGCAGCCAACCCCCATCTAGTGATGGCACGGTATATTTAATTCATACACACATTCGTTTTATAATTAATTACTAATTAATGTCATCGATTTTTTTTTTTCATTTCTTTAAACATTGTCCCCTATTATATGTATATACTCACACAACTTTTAATTTGAATATAGAATATTCATTTATGCTATAGGTATCCATTTTATTTCGTGTTTACTCCTATAATTTCAAAGTCAGATCTATGTATATATTATTTTATTATCCAACCTTATTATATATGTATCTTTCACATAAGAACTCTGATTTAAATAAATAAGGTATAAAAGTGAGCTAGTATTTTTCTATAGATATAAGGGCAATATTTTTGTTGCCTAATTCCTAAATATTAAATATTTGTATTTCCATCTTGTTGTTATTTTATTAATTACTATTAATTATCCTTAATTTAAACATTTGTGTCGAATTAGGGTGTATTTTAGGGGGTGTTGCAGATTACTGTTTGACACATAACACAATTTGTATAAAAATGTTCACATGACACAATATTATGTTATGTTTGATTAAATTATTCACTTATGACACATGAACATGCTATGTACGATATATGACACAAAATGATGTCCTTGATATATTTATGATATGATGTGATACATGTATTGTATGTTTAACTTGTTGTGTTATTTTATATATTGCTTTCACACTGCAAGTTCACTATAGATAGAAAAATCACCATGAATACGCATTTGAATCATTATGTGTATCTAATCCCATCGACAACTCATCTAACCTCTGGGTGATTTATAAAAGGGTGAAGCTCCTTTACAATAGGTGTTCGTCTATTGGTGATATATATGTTCTCAGTTTTGACCCATTGTATATTTTATATGGAGGTGACTGATAAAAGAAATATGATGTTGCTATATGTTGTAAGGTGCTAATCATTTCTGTAGTTGATGTGGAGCGTAACCCTTTTGTATTGAGTGCCATATGCCTCAGGAGTATGCTCGCAATTTTATCCTTTCTTTGGACTCATATCCTTACGATTATATCTCTACTCCCACTATCAAACACTTCCCCCCATGTTTTTGGAGGCGTCACTTCTCTACCTCTTGATGGGAAATCAAATTTTGTATCGATCTTATTTTGGGAGCCCAAGCAGTAGTCTACCCCCTTGATGAATAAAACCTGAAGAGAAAATGGACCTGAAGAAGTATATTGAAGATTTATTTTCTGAAGGTTTGATTAGATTGTTTCATTCGGAGTGGGGGTCGTAGTGGTGTACAATACAAAGTCTGACAGTTCTTGAGGATGTGCATTGATTATAGGGAGTTAAACAAGCTTATATCCAAGAATAGATATCCCATGACTCCCGTCATTGACATGATTGGTTATCTTCATGAGCTAAAGTATTTTCTCCATTTGATCTTGTTATAGATTTTCACTGACTTAGAGAAGCAAAGGAAAGTATTCCCAAATCTCATTTCGTATTGAAGAGAACTACCATGAATGGTTTGTTGTGCCATTTGGCTTAACTAATGCTCCAGATTTATTCTTCCATCTTATGATCCTTCTTCTACGATGTACTTAATAAATTCATTCTAGTCTTCGTAAATGATATTCTTGTCTTTTATAAATCAAACAAGTAGCATGACACAATCTTGAAATTTGTCGTTGAAACTCTTAAAAGCTACTAGTTGAATGATAATTTCTGTACCTAGGAATAATATTATGTGGACATATCGTTTCTGAGAATGAGATTTCGGTAAATCATGTCAAGGTTTTCACAGTCAGTGTTAAGTTATTTATCTTCTTCTTTCATTATTTAAATCATATGTCTTTCTTTGAATTCAATCTCTATTATATTTTAGGATTGGGAAAACCAAAAACAAATATGGACATTCATTGCTTTTCAGGCCTTGGTTTTTAATATTAATGATTTATTGAGAATTTTGCTTAGATTACCATACTTCTCGCTGCTTTGACCTATAAGAACACCAAGTTTTATTAGAGTGATAAATGTGAAGCAACATTTAAGGAATTAAAAAATATTGACTTCTTCCCCAGTTCGTATTGTACCTATTGGAAGTGAAGGATTAACAGTATATGTTGACGCTTATAGACAAGGTTTAGGGGATGCTTGGACGCAAAATAGATAAGTCATCATATAAGAATGTCGCCTCATAAAGATTCATGAAGCTGATTATGTCGCACATGATTTGGAATTTTTTGTTGTGGTTTTTTTTGCTTTGAACTTACAGAGGCATCACCTTTTCAAATCTAAGTTTGAGCTCTTACGGATCGTCAGTCGCTAAAGTATATTTTAACCTAGAAGGAATTGAATTACAGGCATGTTATATGACTCAAATTTCTAGCGGCCTATGCCATTGACATCATCTTCACTCCAAGGAAGGATAATGTGGTAGCTGATGCTTAGAGTGGAAAAAAGGATATGCTACAATAGCTTGTTTATTTTTTTTTCTCATGGATCGTAGCCCTATGCAATTAAAGCTCTTAGCGGTTCTGTAGCGATGAAGATGCAAAAACCTGTAGTGGGGACAAAGCGGGGATATAGCGAATGTGTAAAAAGGTTTATTAGATGTAAAACCAAGTACTTAAAATTAATTAATTTCATTCTCACATCACTTTTGTAGAAGAAATGAGTATTAATTAATATTCTATAACAAAATCAACTAATATCATATTTTTGCGCATTAGGTTTGATGATTGTTACTATCAAAATTCAACATAGAGACAAACTGACAGTGAAGGGGTATCAGACCGCCACATGCAAGGAAGAGTGAACCGAAAGCTTTGACCCGTACCAAGTTATGGATGAAAGTATAAATGAGGCAATTGAAACCACATGCAACTGACGCCATCATTAAAGAAGAGAGCTCAAATCCGATGTGAAGGAAGAATACCAACAAGGTGGTCCCGGCACGAACGGTAGCTAACGCGAGTACAAATCCAAAAGCAAACCCTCTGAACCCAAAGGAATGACAAAAGACATCAAGCTAAACTAAGGTAGACGAAAAAGCTATGGGAATTAACTTGCTTAATACCAATACAAAAGAAGACGAAGGCGTCAAAGGCAAAGGAAATCGAAATATAGGAGGAACCTTTCGAAGGACAGCTATCGAGACCAAAGCTTGATGATATCCAAGAGGAAACTTCAGAAATCAACAAATAATGCACAGAAGCATCCTTCCGGAAGACCGAACCCCACTCCAAAGATATACATAAAGCTAACAAAAGCTTCTATGAATAAAAGAACTAACCACACTCAGTGTCGATATCAAAAGGGGCGACGGGTCCTGGAATATAAGTAATTGAAGCACGAAGAAAAGCACTATGAAGACTCTAAGGCAAGACCGAAAGCCCATTACCGAAATCCAAAAGCCATTCTCAAAGTTATCCATACCAACGGGCTTGGTATCGATGCGAGAGGAAGAAGTAACATCAAAAAGAGGCTCCAAAGAATGAGACCAGCTTTTTGAGAACCAAGACCGACACATCAAAGGTTCCGTTATCTCCATTAACAAGGCAAAAAGAATGGCCGAGAGCCAAAGCAACCAGAACTGAAAGGTAAAGGGCGACCAACACAAAGATGCTACACCCGAAAGAGGCTTCTGCTGACTATCAACATGAGGGGTCCTAATTTGTCTATAAATAAGACCCTAGGAGTCATATTTTCGGGCCCGAGTTCTCATTCCATAATCTTGTACTCTTTTCTTATAGAGCAAACCCTAATTTCTAAATTTTGGGGATTTCTTTTGTAAACACTTATGTACACAAGTCAATGAGCAACAAAGAGTAACTCGACACTTTGCTTGATGTCTTTAAGTTGATTTGCTATTTCCTTTACATACTACCTTATGTTGTCTACGTGACAGTGGTTTCCTACCCAAGCCTAAACCCTTCCTTAAGATTATTGAGAAGCCCCTTTTTACAAACTGTTTAGCTTTATATCTTATGTTGTTCTTAGGGAACCCTTATCCCAAGGTAAATGTTGGTCATTAAGTCTCATAAGTGTAATACTCACACCTTGAGGGAATTGTAATTAATCTTCAGGGTTGAGAGCATGATATTAAGGAAATGGTGAACTAACTTAAGCCTGTAGGAACTAAATAATCATATTTTCCCCTTAGGTCTATTTCCTTAGACCTGTCTCCGGTGTTGATGAAAAATATCGTTAACGTTTTGGAACAAAAGGAGGGCTTGAACCTCTGACCTTGTGGTTAACATCCATAAATCTAATTGTGTCATTCCGTCCTGGATTAGACTAGGCTTTGAAGAAACAGAAACCATGAATAGAAGATCTCTACAAATAACTACTGAGTTTCCTATGGTTACATCAAGTATTAATGAGTCATGGACTATCAAAAGGCAAAGGGTTAAGTTAGAAGCCTTACATATCCAAAATATGGAAAATTTAATAAAGCCTTATGATCTTGATCATTAGAGCATTAACCATTTACATTTAGGACCAACCCCAACATTATCCCTAAGCAATTCAGCGTCTAGGGAATACAACTCATTTCTTTATATCAAAAAATCCATTCAAGCACAGGCTAAGGGAACGACAAAGAGTTGAGAAAGGTTTCAATTACCTTACCCCAAGAAGGGCTTAAAAAGGTTACACATCTGTCTCAAGACACAACTGAAAGGAAATTTGAAGACAAAGAAAAGACGATGGAATTGAGTAATAAAAAAGTTAAGTCCCGACGTCGAAAGAAATCCTTCGAATCAAGATTTCCAAAAGGATGTGGGCTTACTACATATCATATGATGAGTGGGCATGAAACCAATCATTGCAGAGTCCTGGAAGAATGATCAACAAATTATTTAGTCAAGGAAAACTACATGGATATGTAAAGAAAACATAGTCAATTACAACAACAGATTCATTGGGGAAAAAATGCTGATATGATTAAGGGTATGGAAACCCTCTCTAAATTTGGGATAACCCCCAAAAAAAAGGTCAAAATACAAATGGATAAAAACCCTTGTCATCTCCAAGTTGGCCAGGGTAAGGCACCCCTCGAAATGGTTGATGTGTAAGCCTTTCTCCGCACCCAAATCAGAATGGGCAAGGTTAAAGCATTGAAAGCGTAAGCCTCTGATCCACACTAGAAATGGTCGGACGGAGCATCTAATTAGCACGCCCTGCCTCTTCTCGTAGAAGAGTATGCCCTGACACTTCTACGAACTAAGCATGTCCTACTTCTTCTCTCAAAAGAGCACATCCTACCTTTGCTTATGTTCCTTGTTACCTACAAAAGAGAACGAAAACCCATATCACCGCCTAGGGTAAGGCGCCTCTTGGAGGGAGGTGTAAACCTCTATCATCGCCTACGATGGCGAAGATGGATCATCAATAGAGTAAGCCTTAATTCTGTTTCTACGATGGCCTAGTTTAAGCATATAAGCCCTTATCATCGCCTACGACGGACGCGGTAGGGCGCCTCTCGGAGGGAGGTCGAGTAAGTCCTTGGGGCCTGCTTGAGAATAAGCTAGCCAACCGTAAAAGACACACCGGCCTAGAGAGTGGCCAACAAGGCACGTATATCCTCTGAGTTAACAGTCAAAAGCCCAGAGAGTGGCTCATGAAGCACGTACATCCTCCACTTCCTATAATCAAATGCAAAGGGAGTAATGAAACTAATTGCCAGAAGCGAAATTATGGTCTTCAATCAGACACCCGAATCTGGGTTAGTTCATGGCTACCATTGATACCATAAGTAAATTTCTCCTCTTCTATCCTTAATACCTGAATATGGGTTATGGTTTCGGGCTTCTCTTTTTTACAGAAGCGGATTTCTGGCCTCCTACAAATACCCGAATTTGGGTTGATTCGTATTTCTATCATCGCCAGAAGAGGGCATCTGGACTTTTCATCTAATACCTGAATCTGGGTTGATTCTAGTCTTCTATCGATCACCCGAATCTAGATTAGTATGAGACTTCCGTCATTATCAGAAGTAATTTATGAACTCTTATTGAGGTCCTGAAGCTAGGTTATGGTTCGCGATCTCCAATTATTACCAGGGAGAGCACCTTAGTCTCATCCCATTAATACCCTCATCTAGGTCACAAGATTTTAGTTCTTATCCTTAAAGAAGGGATCTACTGCCAACACTCGAAGTAATGGCTTGATTCGACTACCTAAAAGCCTTCATACAAAGAGTGTGATCTACCATCTTACTTAGGGAGATTTTCTTAACTCATTTAAATGGCAAGTCATTACTCATTATTCCAAATAAATGTGCGAAGTGAATAACCACATTACACAAATGCACAAGCTCAAATTAATATTTTAAGCTTCCCTAGTAGAACCTTATGACAGAGACTATGTTTTTCTCAAACAACTCATAAGGGGAGGTTCTTTGAGAACACCTATCTAAGGTTCTTGTCCTTAATAAGCAAAATATGGATAAGTCCATCATTGCACCATGCATTCATTACATAAATATAGTCTCACAGTAGACGGAGAAACCATCACACATATCATATAAGGTTAACACCAGACGACGTGTGTTAAGTTTGTGCAGGAAAATACGATAAGACTTTTGGGAAAGAGCGTCCTCGGCACGGGCTGTGACTACACATTAGGTGATATCTCTACAATTCACAACTTCATTTATGGTGCTATTGCTGTAGATTATTGTATATGAAATATAATAACATCAAGTACCATACATTCCGCATATTTACTCAAAATAGAATTTAAAATAAGTATGTCTATGACAAGAAAAACAACCTAGTTCTTATATCATGATTTATATGTAACCATAATCAAGTTCTCAAAAGCACAATTACAAGTGGCTAGTATAATTTTCAGGACAGGATGAGACTCTATTAACTCTGTTCAAAGTATTAGCAGAAAGATTAAGTGACGAATCAAATAGAATTCCAAATCCCTTGGGTGTGTAGATCGGAGGAAACTTGCGGTGATCACAATTCCTGATAGGGTGGACTGTCATAAACTCGAGCTAGCCATGACCGATATGTGTGTACTTCTATCAAGAATTGGTCTTTGTCTTCGCCAAGGAAGTCAAGATGAATTTGTGGATTTTGGGTGTTAACCGTCTCAAGGTCTGTTAGGAAGCAATACCGCGCCAATGATGAAGAATTAACGAGAAAAGACTTCTCTCGATATTCTCTTTTCAGATTAAAGCAATCCCTTAGGAATTCTTTAGAAAGCAAACTTGTAGACCAATTATGAAAAAATATTAAAGGAATTAGAATAAGGACAATTCATTACATTAAAAGTTGAGAAAATACACGCACTAGAGGCAATCCTCCTGTTCATACAAAATGGATCTCTTAAAGGTTTCAGATACAAATCGATGCTTATTAAAGTTAAGTTTGTCTAATGGTAGCTCTCAGGCAATAGAGGTAACTCATGGGAGGTTCCAGCAATCACCTGGTGAAGGTCAACACCGCGTTCATCTAAGCATCTTCTATGGAGATGCCTAAGCAAGCCCCCGCTATGATTACCCAAAAAGGAAAAATCCGTTGTTTTATATCTACTATCAATTTGATATAAAAAATTACTCGTATGTTCCTATCTTCGATCAACATCTAGAACATGATCGTGAGCTTGGATTTTTCTTTCAAAAGTCTTTCGCATCACAACCGAGTAGTCTTTGACCTATGAGCAACTTCTTTCTCTTTGAAAAGCAATAATTTTGTAGCACTTTTATCCAAAAGGTGATATCTATTGGACAAGATGTTATACTCCCTTGTTTGTTTGTTCAGCTCTCTGGTAAGACGAGCACTTTCGATCGAGCCTTTTCAAGGAGCGAGCGCCTAAAACCTAATCTTCTCCTTTTTGGCTATGCGAAAAGGAAGGGAGACCAATTATTGGAAGTAAAATAAAAAAGGATATTAGAAAAGTTATCATACCCCAGAACCAGGAGCATGAACTTGTAAAGGCTCAAAAGAGTTAGCACTCCCGAAGCTTGGATACTTTCTCATCTTTTGTGCTCTAGGAAGATTGGGAATCCCAAACAAAACCGAGTCTTGTTCGGAGTTTTTAGGATTTCTGTCTAGCAGTTCGTCTTGACCATCAAGGGCTAGAGAAGTACCACCAGCACCAATGAAACCGTCGTTGTAATCATCTTCATTTTCAATAACGTTTGTGAGCTTCGGATTATCATTCCTAGCATAAGCAACCTTTGGCACCCTAATGAAATCTCTTCCATCGTCTGCATGTGGTTCTTCAAAAGATATGTCCTCAATGAACAGTAGTTTGGCCACATCAGTCTCTTCTCTCTCAGGAAGCACATCCCCTTTCTTAATACAAGTTATTTTGGACATGAATCTTTCCACCAAGGACGAGTCAAGAGAAGAAAAATCTAAGTATGGGCATCTGTTCATGTTGTCTACATAATGAAGAAAGAAAGCATCTTCAAAAGCGTTGACCATAATTTCATTCAGGGTGGTCTAAAGGAAACAAGAAATTCTTCGCTTAGCATCACTCACTACTTCAACAACCTTAATCAGTAAGGTCTTCTTCTTAACAAGCTCAACCTTGAGATAACCACTATTTTCATCCAAAAGATAATTTTTCTTCTATAAAGAAAAACAACAAAAATCAAGTGCGGAAACCTCTTCTTTAGACTTCTCTAAAACCCACTTCAGAATCTGAATCTCTTTGGACAATACCAAGTTGGTCTCCTTTTCCATAACAATTGAATTTTTTGTTGTAGTAAGAGCAGGCTCCAATCTCTTTTTCTTCCTAGCCGCATCTTCTCTAGCTTGAATAAAAGCATCATTTTCCTTCCTCGAAGACAAGTTTTATTCTTTAAGATTTGACAAATAAGAAGAACGATGGGAAACGTCGTCTTACATTAGAAACCACCGCTTAATAGCCCAATACTAACAAAAAATATAGAGGTCACGAACAAGATGACTGAAAAGTTTGGAAAAGCGAGAAAGGTAAAACTCATACCAAGAGTACTGTTCAACCAAAGTACGATAATGATTGGAAGAATCAAATGGAAGATCAATATTAGAAAATATGGAAGAAAAAATGATTTCTTCAGCAGTTCATTAAAGTCATCACTAGTTGGAGGGTTGGAAAAATTCAGAGGTTTGAGATCCTCGGAAAAAGAAGAAAACTCCATCGCATGATGTAACCCATTTGAAAGTTCAAATGATCCAACGAGGTGAGCACTAAGGTTAGGAGCCATCTTAGGTGAGATGGCCACGAGAGAATCAGCGCCACATCAAGATAGGGAGTTGAACCCGCAACATTCATAGACCTTTTTGTAAAGATTCCTCTTAGCTCATATCCCTTAGTATCCTTTTTACGTTATCTCTAAACTTAAACAAAGCATCCCTAAGAGAGGAAACTCCAGCCCTAGGGATTAAGGAGGAAGGATCTATTTTACTAGACTTAATACAGATAGTTCCTGACATATTGTAAAAAGCTAAATCAATAGAAAAAATGCTGCTAGATTTTAGATCATCATGCAAGGAACATGCCTGGGTTGTCTAGAAACAAAGGAGAATTGGGGGAGGATTACTTAATCCTAGTGACAAAGAAAGAATCCCTTTACCGAGTGAAACCAGAGGAGGTTGCCCAATAATGAATTGACCAGGTGGCAAAAGGGAATGCCTTCGGAGGTAGCGTCACGAGGTGCTGTTGCCCAATTTTTTGGAAGCAATGCCAAGGAGGTCTATCAACTCCTTATCCAAAAACCCCAAAAGTTTGGGGGAAATATTTGCAATAAATACGAAAATGGAATGAAGGTTAATCATCTATGGTAAAAATGATAAAAGAATTTATTAGATTTTAATACTTAGAGTGTGTGTAACACCCCGTATTTTCTGTGAATGTTGAAGTAACGAATTAAAAATACTTAATTTTAAAAGTGGGAATTAAGGGAAATGGGTTGGGCCATTGTCTTCGTCTCGGAATTCTTCTTGCGATAGAGTCTAAGTTTACGTAAATCGGGCTCCATATGAAGAAGTTATGAAGTTCAGAAGATTTCAAGTTTAAAAAGAAATTAAATTAAAATAATTAAAAGTCAAAAAGTTCGAAATTCAAAATTCGGTAAGAGCGGGCTGAACGGGAAAATTCCCGCTCAAAGGTGTCAACCCCCCCCAAGGGGAGTCGACATAGGTGTCGACCCCCTATAGGGGTGTCGACATAGGTGTCGACCCCCTATAGGGAGTCGACCCCTTTTTGATCTGGATCCCAGTGACAAATTTTGATAGTACTGAGCTGATGCGGCCTTCTCTAAATTGCCAATGACTAATTTCTGAGGTATTAGGGCTTGTGTGTCATGCTATGGTTGGTTGGATGACACATCTCTTTGGTTTGATGGCTCTGATTTCCCCTAGGCTAATCTAAGGGATAAAATTAATCCTACACATCTATATATACGTAGCTAAATCTAAACCCTTACCTCATAACCCTAAAACTATGGTGCCGTCATGCTGTTCGTCTACAAGCTAGCCTAGCCTCCTTTATCTTACCAAACTAGAAAATCAAATCCAAACTAGTAATCGATTAGAACAACTTCAAATCAAACGTCTACATCAAAGGATAGCTTTTCAAATTCAGATATCAGATCCTAGAATACAAGATCCATTCTTTTTCTGTAAGTTTAATTATTATTTAGATTTAAACATCGAACAGAAATCATGACTGCAATAATCGGATCTAGAACAATGCCTGATTCTGATTCGTGCTTATCCTTTTGTCAAATCTGAATTACTTATGCCTATGAGATTATTGTGATCGATGAAATGACACCTATCATGCCTATGAGACTGTTGTGACTGAACACAATAAAAACTATCATTCCTATGAGACCGTTGGATTGACGTAATGGAACCTAGCAGGCCTATGAAATTGTTGTGATTGATATGATGGAACCTATCATGTTGTACATCCTATGCCTATGTGACTATTGCGATTAAAATAATGGGACTTATCATGTTGCCCATAAAAATTAGTGATTCTCTTAAGTCCACTTTTGTCTAATCTTTATACCTATGGTGTAAATTGCTTAGCTTGTCTACACATATTATTAATGTATGACATTGAAACATGATTCTTGAATTAGGCACACCTTTACATGCCTATTTTTCCTTATGACAATTCTTATGCTCCTTCTCTATTTCTCCCATTTTTACCTGCTTTTGTGAATACTAGGTTCATTCGGAACTTAGATTGAATCTCGTTGTACGTGCGATTATAACACAGGGAAAATAAGGTATAATTTAATTTAGTAAATTTTGGGCATAGCATGCGAATGTGGCATAAAACTTGTAATAGATATTGGGGCACTATTATCATTATAACTGCATGTTTGGAGTTAATTGGCATGTAAACCAAGATTTGGGCATAAACTGGAATATTAAATCTAGAATTGGCATAATTATTGGTTGGGATGCCAAGCATAATGTATATTGTGATTTTGAAACATGACTAGTTTTGTGAAATTGGGATAATTAGCATATAAAATCTAGACTAGGACATGTATAGTAAATATGTTGATTTGCTAAAAGAGAAACATGCCTAACCCGAGGTTAAATTGAGTTGCGGTGTAAAACTGCCCGTAACCAGTAACCACAAAAATACAGATCTAATGTGAGAGGTTAGCGCATTTAGCCCAAAACCCGAGGTTAGAATGAGTTTGCGGTAGAAGTCTGCCCGGAATCACCCGGCACATCTAGCAACCACAAACAACAGTTCTAATGTGAGAGGTTAAGGCATTAACGAATGAACTAATGCTAATAAACAAGACATGCTAAGGATGGTGGGGTTAAGCTAATAAGAAACACTTAACCAATATAACCTATTGAATAAACAGGGTTAAGTTAATAGGAAACACTTAACCAATATAACATGATGAATGAGTGGGGTTAAGCTAATAAGAAACACTTAAACAATATAACATGATGAACGAGTGGGGTTAAGTTAATAGGAAACACTTAACCAATATAACCTGATGAATAAATAGGGTTAAGTTAATAGGAAACACTTAACCAATACTACATGATGTGTGGGTGGGTTAAGTTAACATGAATGGACAACACTTAACCAATACTACATGAACAAAGTGGATATGATTAAGGCAAGCTTAACCAATAAAACATATTGACTTGATCAGTGAGAGAGTTAAGTACATCTCGTGTAGGTGGGTAATATTAGTATATATAGGCCCACAAACATAACCGTTAAATAAACATGTTTGAATCAGTGGGAGTGTTGAGTATATCTCGTATAGATGGGTAATATTTGTATATATATGCCCACAAACTTAACCAGTTGGAAACCCTAGTAATGGGGACCCATTTCAATAGTAACCCTCATAGATGTATCATGGTACCCTGTACTAGGCAGGGTGCGGCACGATTACTGGGCTGATTATAAGCGGTTAAATTAGTGGCAGATGGTGCAACAGTGTAGGTTCCAATGGGATCACGGGCGTGCACGTATTCTGGAGTGGAAGAATTAGCCACTGGGCATCAGTAGATATAAAGCTGTGCATCTTGATCGTATCGGGTTGCCATCTTAGGATTTGATACACCCTATGGTGGGACCAACACAGGTATCTACAAGCAGAGGGCCGAGCGACACAAACTAGAACTAGATTGATATGAGTAGGATCCGATCGGTTAAGGTAGTAAGGATACATCTAACATCTTCATGGCAATTAGGTTGATTGAGGTAAGATCCTCATACTAGATGTACACCTGAAGGATACCACAATTGCTGGGTTGGGATCACCTTATTATATAACAGAGGATACTAGTTGGGACACTAGTAGGGAATACAAATCATTCTATAAAAGACACTAGTTAGGATACTAGTTAGTTGGTGCAGAGATATAAAAATCAGAATAATAGGGTAGTAGCGAAGCAGAGAAAGATTAGAAGCGCATTCATTTTATCTTGCCTTATCATATCTTATGATAATCTTAGGTTATCATGTTATCCCTATTATCATGGTATTGTCTTATATTCAGTTTATTCATGTCATGTTACTATTACCTGTTTACATACTGAAAATTACTGGACTTACTATACTTTTGTTTGACCTAGTTTTGTTTCGCCTCTTTTCTTTCGTTCCCCCCAGGTAGTCAGGGAGGGAATAGCTCAGCTTAGTTTGGACTGTTTCTCTTTCCAAGCTCGAAGATAGTCGACGTATTGCTTTGGACTCTCTTTTCCACTACTATGGCTGGCTCATGCTTTATTGGGGAATATCATTGTAATTTTATGCTTCTTTGTTTTATTAAACAAGACAGATACATTGTTGTACTGGGTATTGGTGTTTTGGTGTTAGAAAACAATCTTTGTACAAGCCATTTTATCAATGAAGTAAAGTTTTTATTCTTTTCCGCTGCTTTATTTGTTTGTGTTGTAATTTATCTGCATCTTTTACCTATAACGCTTCACTGAAGTTAATTCATTCCCTTTGTGATTGACATTAATGGAGGTGGGGTGTCACACTTGGTATCAGAGCTGAAGGTTACTGGATTGGATAAAAGATTTGAAAAATTATTTTCAAAATGGTTTTAAAAGAAGCATTTTCTAAAGAAAAGTTTTGTTTTAAAGGCATATTCCCCAAAGCCATATGCATTATTTTTTGATCCTCTATTTGAATCCTTGTTTTCCTTCTTTACCGTGTCCCCGGGGCTCCTGGCTTTCTGGGAAGTGACCTCATCATGGCATGGTTCCGTAGGCTTGATGAGTCTACGACACTTGTCGAAGGGCGAAGAAGTGCCCAACTTCCATTATAGCTGTAGTAGTTTCACCTATGGCTAATTTTCTTTCAAGCTTTGTAGGGTTTTCCGTGCAATGGAGGCAGCTTTCAAGAAACTTGTCAACATGTTACACAAGGATGGTGAAGATGAGAATGAGGGAGTTTGGCTAAGTAGCACAACCCAAGGATGAGGAACTCATGGATATAGACTTGATTCACAAAGGAGGTAAAAAGAAAGAGGTGAAAGTGGAAGAATCACAGGACAAGAAGGGAAGAAAGAATAGGAAAACCTAAGACAAGAGGAAGTGTCTTTATTATGGTATAACAGGTCATATAATTAAGGATAAGGGCAAGAACTAAGGAAATGATTTTCAGGAAGGCAAGTGCATGCTCTCACCGCCAGCGTACCTGAGAGAGAGGTAGTAAAGTTTCTATTGAAAAAGTCTAGTTTTTCTTTTTGATCATCCTGTTAGTACTCTTTTTGATTTTAGCGCTTCACATTCATTTATATTTGCTTCCATAGTTGAGTCTCTGCACCTTAATGTTTATATAATAGAAGATCCCATTATTGTCTCGAATCCAGTTGGTGGTTCGACTCATTTATCTTTGGTTTTTCAGGATTTGAGAATAGCTATATTAAGTATTGAGTCTAAGTATATGCTTATGTTTTTGGTTTCATGGGCTATGGGTTGATTCTAGGCATAGATTGGTTAGCTAGTAATTGTGAAAGGAGGGTAGTTAGACTTTCGACTTGCCTCGGGAATACCCTCGAGATTTCGTGTGATCCTAAGGGATCAGTTTGTCTTAGCTACCTAGAATCACTTGATGCATCTATCGACGATTTGCGATCCGTTGGAGTAGTCCATAAGTACGCAGATGTTTTTGTTTAGGTTAGGGGTTTGTCCCCTAAAACATGAGATCGACTTCCGCATATATCTAGTTGACAATGCAATGCCAGTTGCATTACCTGTACGACACATGACTCCATGGAATAGGAAGGGGCTCAGCGAGCAAATTAAAGAGTTGCTTGAAAAGGGGTTCATAAGGCGGAGTATTTCTGAATAGGGTGCCCCAGTAGTGTTCGCCACTAAGGCAGATGGTTCACTTCGCCTATGCATGGATTATAGAGAATTAAACAAGCTGACTAAGAAAATAAGCACCCACTTCCAAGAATAGATGATTTGTTTGACCAGCTTGTAGGTGCGTCTGTTTTCTCCCAACTAGATTTGTCTACAGGGTTTCATCAGCTAAGAATACCTGAGGATAGTATAGAGTCTGCTTTTAGGACCCCTGACGGTTTCTTTGAGTGGCGCATTATGCTTTTCGGTTTGACGAATGCACCCGCTTATTTTGTTGACTTGATGAGTAGGGTGTTTAGGGAGTTCCTTAATAAGTTTGTAGTAGTCTTCATGGACGATATCTTGATTTTCTCAAAGAGAACATGCTTTACATTTAAGAGAAGTCATGGATACACTTCGAGCACATCAACTTAAGGCGAAGTTCTCCAAAATGTCATTTTTTGAGAGAAGAAGTAAAGTTCCTAGGACATGTGGCGTCCAAAGAAGGGATAGCAGTAGATACCGCAAAAGTTGCGGTACAAGACTAGAAGGTCCCAAGGAATGCAACAGAAGTAAGAAGCTTTCTTGGACTAGCGGGCTGATATAGGAAGTTCATTAAGGACTTTGCGAAGGTATTAGCCCCACTTACAAGATTGACGAGGAAGAATCTAACCTTTGCTAGGGATATTGGTTGTGATGTCTCTTTCCAACAATCGAAGAGGGCTCTTACAACGGCCCCAGTTTTGACTTTTACCTTATGGTAGTAAAAGGCTTACCGTATACGCGGATGCATGCGGCACGAGGCAAGGCGCCATTTTGATGTAAGGGTAAGGTCGTAGCAGATGCCTTAAGAAGAAAATGGTTGACTTCAAGCCCTCTTTATGTGGAAAGGAAAACTTCAGAATACATATCAAACTTTGATTTTAAAACCTTTGGTTAAGTTAGTAGTCGGCATCACTAGGAGTAAGACCTATGCTTTTGAATTAAATAGGGACTTCACAAATAAAAGACTCTCAAATAGCTGACGCAATGGATAAATAAAGTAGAGAAGAGACCTCTAGTCACCTTAATAAATAAGCTTGCAAGAAGCCATGAGTACGCAGTTATGTTTGAGCACCGCTTATCATCCTCTGACAGAATGGGTGAATAGGATTTTGGAAGACCTTTTGAGGAATTGTTAGCATGACACGGCAGAAGTTGTAGTGCCAAGTAAACTAGAAGAAGAAAAGGTGGAACGAGAGGCAACGGTGAAATGAGTTCCAACGCATATTCTGGAAACAGAAATTAAGAAGCTACACAATCGTGAAGTTAAGATAGTCAGAGCAATATGGAGTGAAGCTCAAGAATATGCGGTTTAGAAGACTGAAGATGACTAGATACGCGCATCATACCCTTTTTGAGGGTATATCCTTGATCTCTCTTTTTCTATAAAGTTTATTTTCTTGTCTTTATCTTTTAAGTACATCCTCTCGGTCCTATCCTCGATCCTTAGGTAGAAGCAAATGGATGTAAACATGTGTTTGAGACATGTTATGTTTGATGGATGCAAGTGAATGTAAGTGTTTGCTAGTGGTTGCTCGTGGATGCATATACGCACACACTAGGCACTCGATCGGCTCCGCCACTTCCATATTTCATATGCATGAGTGAATTTTTATATATATGGATTGAAACTTGATGTGTTATCATATGGATGTTGCATTTGTATGAATGATTGAGCACTCATGTAGAAGTTATAAAGTACAATTAGGAACAATTGCATACATAATGGACTCATCGAACTGACATAATTCTCATTAAGGAGGTCAACTGAATCAGTAGATCGCCTGATTTTGCACTAGATAAGGGCATGTACACACACTATGCATAAGATCATGAAAGCATTAGAAATCCTTTTAAGGACAATGGATGCCTGTGATTGATGGTTGAGTAGATGGATGTTGGATGTTAGGATACATTCTACTTAACTTAGAGATTTCGGTGACGAAATCCTTTAAAGGAGGGGAGAATGTAACACCCTGTATTTTCTGTGAATGTTAAAGTAACGAATTAAAGAATACTTAATTTTAAAAGTGGGAACTAAGGGAAATTGGTTATGCCATTGTGTTTGCCTTGGAATTATGCTTGAGATAGAGTCTGAGTTTGCGTAAATCGGGCTCCGTATGAAGAAGTTACGGTGATCAGAAGATTTCAAGTTTAAACAGAAATTAAATTAAAATAATAATTAAAAGTCAAAACAGTTCAGAATTCGGTAAGAGAGGGCTGAGCGGGAAATTTCCCGCTCAAAGGCGTCGACGCCTCAGAGGGAGTCGACATAGGTGTCGACCCCCCTATAGGGGTGTCAACATAGGTGTCGACCTGTAAAGACCCGCAACTTCCCCGTAAAGGAAAGCGTCGGATAGTTCGAGAACAAACCACAACAGAACGCATATAGAAGAACATTTCATTGTATATAACAACAATGCATCAGATTACAAGAATATACAGAGTATAAATGAATATACACAGAAATATCAGAGATTTAAATTACATTTAAATACATAGCAGCGGAAAAGTAATACAAACACAACTAGAAGAAGATATACGGATACAAAGCTTTCCGGATATCGTTCCAGCTGTAAACCAGGATCCTGTGAATATAAATCTGCAAAACCGAAACTACTAGCTGCCCGTGTCAAAATAAGGGCACCCAGAGTTTAGGTTAAAACAATAAACTCCAGGTCAGTCATGTGACTGGTGTGAGAACTAAAACAGTTATTAATCTTTATTTTAAATCATTAGGTAAATCAAGGGACCACGCCGTATAACACGGAACGGGTTTCCTCCCAAGAATACCAGTGCATAAAACAAACAGCGCAATGCTAAATAAAGAAAAATGAGGCTGTTATAAGACCCAGGTCCTATCACACAATGCAACGCAAGCCGGGGGATAGGGTTTTCCCTTATAACAGCCAAAGAATGCTTGATACGTTTAAAACAAATCATTTGATACTATAATAAGTGCATAGTGTATAAAACAACTTCAAATCATAAGTATCAATCATAGGCGGCATGGGTACCATATATCATGTCGCCATATATAGGTTTACAAATAAAACCGCAATTGTCACGTATTTGGAAATTGGGTTTCCAACTATGAACCGAGGCTAGGGGCAAGATCCTCTACCGATTCGAGACTGTCTAGCCCGAGTCTCAGGCACAGCTGCAACCATACCTTGGATCGTCAGGGCCGGTCCACACGAAGTGGATTATAATGCCTGAACAATACGTTTCTCCGCCCTTTGGGGCGTAAGCGAGCCAACTAAATGACTCCATCGGTTCGAGAACGACCGATCAATCCGAGGCGCCTCGCAACAGCAACAACCACATAAGTCAAACTCGTCAGGGCGTGTAAAACCACTGACGCCACTTCTAGCTAGAAAGAAAACGCATGTCCCCCCTGACGTCCGTCTCCCGTTTTTGGTTCATACCGGGTGTGAAACTCGCGAAGTAAACGTTACACAAAGCTACGCCACAAAGGCCGTGCTTCGATCATCACCACAAGACTTTGCTTTTCAACAGAAGCCTTGATCATTTGCATCTTAGCATGCCACACAGGCAAGCCATCCTATGCAACCGATATCAGTCACACAGAATGAAATCCGATGTCAGACACACAGTCCATTTACAAGTCCGTTCTGGGTCTGAACGAAACCGGAGGCACCTAGTACCCCGCATATCCATCGATCTCCAAGTACGTCTGGACGATCACTAACTGTTTCCATCTTCTTGGGTGTACAGCCCAATCAAGATCATCAGTTATCACCCAAACGACGTGAAGACCTCCGGTCTTCGACCATCGTCTTCATCTTCGACTTATCGTCGCATCAGTTATTCAGAATGGGATAAACCCGGTCTTTCCGAATAACTCGCGTATATTTTAAATAAGTGTTACACAAACACAACATACGCCTCATTCCAACTCATTAGTCATTAACCGTAAATTAATCAAGAGAATAATTCCCCAAATATTAACCCCGAAGGCCGAAACCAACATCAGATCAATATCCAGAAAACCATTCTACTTAGCTAACCGACAGTTAGTTTCTAAATTTCACGTTCAAATCTAATTAAAGATTTAACTATCGCCTGGAGCAAAACTGGTGATACTCCATTCTCGATCTTTTCAATCTAATTAAAGATTCATTAAAACTCCACTTAGTTTTAATCTGTGACTGGGTTAAAGAATCAGTGTCATTTTAAAACACGGTTCACGATAAACCCAAAGTCACATCCCATTAATTATCGGGTTAAAGAACAAGTGTTATTTAAAACACTGTTCACGATAAACCCAAAAATCAATATCCATTCAATTCCAATTAAATATTATTTAATTGGTACACTTCATTAAATCTAAATCAAAAGATTTAATCTTTTCTCAGCTGGGTTCAAGAACAGTGTTAGTGAAGACACCATTCACGACAAACCCAAATCACATTCATTAATTATCGGGTTAAAGAACAAGTGTTATTTAAAACACTGTTCACGATAAACCCAAAAATCAATATCAATTCAATTCCAATTAAATATTTATTTAATTGGTACACTTCATTAAATCTAAATAAAAAGATTTAATCTTTTCTCAACTGGGTTCAAGAACAGTGTTAGTGAAGACACCATTCACGACAAACCCAAATCACATTTGATATTCAATATAAGGCTCTGAATAGAAAATATATCGGCTTATATTCAATATCAAATTCTACGATTAACAAATGTCGTATTGGAAATAACGATACAAATATATCTTTCAAATTTCCATAACAACACCTGTATAATCACGAATTCCAACATCGAAATATTCCGAAGACAATTTCGATTCAAATCCACTCCAATGCAATCATTGGATATTCTGGTTATTTTTAAAACCCTTTTCTAATTCAATTTATTTATTTAGAAATAAATAGAATTTTAATTCTAGTTCAAAACTAGTTCATTTCGATAAAAATCTATTTTTATCTTTTCAAATAGGGAGTTTTTCATCCCAATTCTTTCTAAATCATTTCTTATGATTTTACACAAATTATTACTATTTTTAATAATTTTATCAAGGCCCGTACAGTCGATTTCCAACAATGGCCATCGAACTGCACTTACAGCGACCTTTTTCGAATTTGATTTGGACGTATCTCCAAATCCAACCGTTAGATTTCAAATTTCTAATATTCGTTAGAAAGCTTTTTTCGATACGAACCCAACGGTTCCGGTTTTAGGAGAATCCGACGGTCGGATCTCCCGTAATGTCCGTTTGAAATAAATGGTCGAAATTCGCGAACTGCCGCGGCGCGGCGCGTTCTATTCAGGCCATTATATTATATATAATATATATATATATAATATATTTCGTCGATTTCTATTTAAAACGAATTATATAAATAGTTTTAAAATCGTTTCAAAAGCTATTTCAACTTTCTTTCCAATTCAAATCAAAATTGAATTCTTCTTTATAAATTCGTTTTAAAATTCATTTCTATTCAATTCGAATTTCAATTCAATTTGAATTCATTTCAATTCCATTCATTTCGAATCGTTTTCAATTCAATTCATTTCGAAATCGTTTTCAATTCAATTCATTTCGAAATCGTTTTCAATTCAATTCATTTCGAAATCGTTTTCAATTCAATTCATTTCGAAATCGTTTTCAATTCAATTCATTTCGAAATCGTTTTCAATTCAATTCATTTCGAAATCGTTTTCAATTCAATTCATTTCGAAATCGTTATAAATATCGTTCACGTCAAAATGGCGTCAATCTAATCAACACGGCTTCATATATTGATATTTTCAAATATTCCATTTCGAATATTTCTATTTCAAATATTCTATTTCAAATATTTCCTATTATCAAAATATTTGTTATTATCAAAATATTCTTTATTTTCACGATTGGAATGAGGCCCAATCAATCACCATATAAAATTAATTATATGGATTTTCATACAACACATGTATATAATAACATTGAAAATAATCAACCATCAACCAAAGTGCACGACACTGTATAAGCATCAAATATAGATATTCAACGCTCATAACAGCCTGTCAATCAATCGATCGACATATTTAATCAATCAGGATGAGTGAAATTCATATTTCATCCCAACACCCGTGTGGGGTTTCAAACAATCAAACACAGATTTTAGTTGTGCAGTTGGGCGATGTGTAAAATTTATCGTCCCAATCAATGTCATTCAAATAAGTGTACATAAACAAACCATCTGGTTTGTAAATGAATATTTATTTATTCACTTCACTATTTTCCTATTCACGTTAAAAATTATATTTTTAACGATAAAACATTTTATTTCAACCTATGAATTTCTATTCAATTCATTTATTCAATAAAATGATATTTTTATTTTTCTAACATATTTTAGAAAATTTCGGCGGCATAACGGCACGATACTAGAAACGGGACGAGGCCTAGCCTTATCCCCGGTCTAGTGAAGGCCCACGCCATTCACTCATCAATCAAATCAATTTCATTTTGCAAACCACAAAATTTGGAGTAAGGGT
The DNA here is from genome assembly GCA_030737875.1 of Allium sativum. Classification (NCBI taxonomy): domain Eukaryota; kingdom Viridiplantae; phylum Streptophyta; class Magnoliopsida; order Asparagales; family Amaryllidaceae; genus Allium; species Allium sativum. The sequence continues at coordinate 67,416,370 of CM060916.1, read as the reverse complement.
CTAACCTAGCCTTACTCCTACGCCTTATAACGACGCATGTCTAATCCTAACCAATTTATCGATTCGATTTTTCACATCACAAACCACATTCAAACCAATATCGCAATCAATCACCAAACAATCAAACAAACAAGTCCATGGTCTGTGGACGATTGTGTCGGGTGCTACTAAGCACCGTCTGCATCCTAGTATATATATATATAACTAGAAAAATAAATTGAAAGGTGAGAAATTCTCACCTATAGCTATCCTAGCTCCACGGCTCTCCATTTGCAGAAGTCTTCCTCGTTATCGCCTCTTCGTCATCTTCGTTGCCCGTAGTCACTATATATATAAAAATCGAATTTTTATTTCAAAGTTCAATATATAAAAATCGAATTTTTATTTCAAAGTTCAATATATAAAAATCGAATTTTTATTTCAAAGTTCAATATATAAAAATCGAATTTTTATTTCAAAGTTCAATATATAAAAACTATATTTTTACTAATATAGATTCCGCCGCCATTTTAAATTATAAAGATTATATTTAATTTTTTTCTCCCAAGTTCAAATCTTTCCTTTCAAAAGTTCTAATCTTTTTATTTTAAAGCTCAAACCTTTTCCTTTTAAAAAAAATCTTTTTTCAAATTCAGTTTTTATCACTTAATAAAAAAAAACAGTTTTTAAGTGCTTTTCAATTCAGTTTTTTTTATCACTTTTAAAAAAAACAGTTTTTAAACTTTAAAATAAAAACCAGTTTTTAAACTTTAAAATAATCAGTTTTTAAACTGAATACAAATCAGTTTTTCTAAACTTTTATAAGAATCAGTTTTTAAACTTTAAAATAAAACAAAAATAAAATAATAAAATAAAGAAGAAGAAAAGAAAAGGGCTTACAGAGGGGGGAGGGGTAGAGAGATCGGCGGACATCACTGGAGGGGGGGGGGTAGGCGGTGGTGCGGCTAGGGCGTCGGTTCCCCCCAGGTGGGCACGAGCTTCGGGCGGCGGCGGTGGTTTGGTGGTTGCGCTCGAGGTGGAGATGGAGGGGGGCTCGAGGGTCAGCGGCTGCGGGGGTTTGGGTGGGCGCAGGCGAGGGGCGGCGGCGGTGGATCCAGGGGGAGGCGCGCGATTAAATCGGGTTGTTTTTTTTTTTTCTCTTTTTTTTTTTGTCTGAATGAATTCGAAGAAGGGGGGGGCCAGAGAAAAGGGGAAAAGGGTTTTTTTTTTTTTTAATTTAATTATTTTATTCCTTAAAAGTTGACTTTTACATACGAACACCGAACTGGGTCCAACGACTGTCATCCCTAAAGTAATACCCCCATTCCGAACACAATGGGATATGTATCGCAAGCTGATTCGACTATTTGAATTAGTTTCCGCTAAATTTACATTTAAATCACTATATTGAATTTTAAACGTACATTTCAAATTACCGGGGTCACATACTAACTCTAAAAATTCCATAAAAATATTTTCTAGCTTCGTATTGACGATACGGTCCTAACAAAACTAGTTTCGCCGAATTCTGAGACCGTTAGAAAAATGGCCAATTTCCAGTCGATTAAAATCAACTGAAATGGTCAAAACACGTTTTCCTTTGCCATGCTCACATATTGATTCGAAAAATTATGAAATTTGAAACCTAGCGATAACTTAACAACACGGACCTAACAAAACTGGTTTCGTCGAAATCCGAGGTCGTTTGCAAAATGTCCATTTTTAAGGGCCTTATATATATAAAAATATATATAAATTCCACAGCGACTATTTCTAATTTTAAACTGGACATATCTTATCATTTCTAAAATGAAATCTCAGTTTGTTAACTTCGTTACAAAGATATAGTTATACAGATTCAAATATTTCTTGTTTCGTTCAATTCTGACTTATATTGAATTCTGTATATTCATTTGAAATTAGAAATCGAATTTTCGAACTACCGCGCCATTTTCAATTCCATTTATAATTATATATAAATATTTATATTCTAACGACGACGCGTATAAATATATACGTTCGAATTATATTCAAAATAAATTTCTCGTCGATATTATTTAAAATAATCTATTTTAAATAATCAAAATTCGCTAAAATGGCCAAAATAAAAATTTCAAACTGGCTCGCATTTTACGGGTTGTTACAATCTCCCCCACTTAAAACTTTTCGTCCCCGAAAAGGAACAAAGTCGAAAGTGGTTTGATTATTCAACTCTACGCTCGATCTGGCTTCTATTCTCCAACTCTTTAGTTTCTGAGAATTTTCAAAATTTCAAAAATTTGGCTAACACCCTAAATTTTTGAAAAATTTCGCCATAACCTCCCCTACACCGGGAGCATCGGGGAATTTCAAATAGCTTCCCCGGTCCTTCAGATCTCAAAAAGAAAAAGAAAAAGCCAAGCGGCTAGCCAATAGGCTCACAAAATCATCATCACCCAAACAAAACAGGAAATTATGTAGTAAACATGTACCTATTTGTCGGGCAAACAAATTTTATTCTCTGCTCTAGCCTCCTTGCTATGACCTGTTCAAGGTAAGTACATATATATGCAAGCAAACGCAACCAAATTTCAATAAAACTCAATATTTGGTTCAATTAGGCATAATAGTTCAAAATTAGCAAACAAATAAACAATCAACACAAACATCAATCAATTAGTGAATTAGAGTCTCAAATTCATAATTTTGATACATATACAAAAATCAGATTTTTGATGCCAAATCACAACAATAAACCCTATCTAATTTTGGTTCTCACACCAGTCAATAGGAAGTATATAGATATTACACGTTCGTCACTCGAATATGAATTCTAATGATGGAGCTCCATCATCAAAATCATCTCCGGGCGATTAGAGTGTAATTCTGTATCTATCCAGTATATTAAAATTTCGAATACACGCGGATCAGACGTATACGCAAAATCTATATATACTGGATTGTCCACATCAATATAAATAGATAATCAAATACGAATAATTGATTTAAATCTTCAAAACAAAATTGGTTTCATTTTAAAAATATACTCTTCACACTCGTTCTAGGATACTACTGATCCTATCTCTAACGAGTCATTCCCATTGGATATTACTAACCCAATATCTGATGAATTCTTTCGTATGGTTCTAATGTGTCTTGTTCTCTGAGCTTTGTAAACCAAAGCTCTGATACCAACTGTAAAGACCCGCAACTTCCCCGTAAAGGAAAGCGTCGGATAGTTCGAGAACAAACCACAACAGAACGCATATAGAAGAACATTTCATTGTATATAACAACAATGCATCAGATTACAAGAATATACAGAGTATAAATGAATATACACAGAAATATCAGAGATTTAAATTACATTTAAATACATAGCAGCGGAAAAGTAATACAAACACAACTAGAAGAAGATATACGGATACAAAGCTTTCCGGATATCGTTCCAGCTGTAAACCAGGATCCTGTGAATATCAATCTGCAAAACCGAAACTACTAGCTGCCCGTGTCAAAATAAGGGCACCCAGAGTTTAGGTTAAAACAATAAACTCCAGGTCAGTCATGTGACTGGTGTGAGAACTAAAACAGTTATTAATCTTTATTTTAAATCATTAGGTAAATCAAGGGACCACGCCGTATAACACGGAACGGGTTTCCTCCCAAGAATACCAGTGCATAAAACAAACAGCGCAATGCTAAATAAAGAAAAATGAGGCTGTTATAAGACCCAGGTCCTATCACACAATGCAACGCAAGCCGGGGGATAGGGTTTTCCCTTATAACAGCCAAAGAATGCTTGATACGTTTAAAACAAATCATTTGATACTATAATAAGTGCATAGTGTATAAAACAACTTCAAATCATAAGTATCAATCATAGGCGGCATGGGTACCATATATCATGTCGCCATATATAGGTTTACAAATAAAACCGCAATTGTCACGTATTTGGAAATTGGGTTTCCAACTATGAACCGAGGCTAGGGGCAAGATCCTCTACCGATTCGAGACTGTCTAGCCCGAGTCTCAGGCACAGCCGCAACCATACCTTGGATCGTCAGGGCCGGTCCACACGAAGTGGATTATAATGCCTGAACAATACGTTTCTCCGCCCTTTGGGGCGTAAGCGAGCCAACTAAATGACTCCATCGGTTCGAGAACGACCGATCAATCCGAGGCGCCTCGCAACAGCAACAACCACATAAGTCAAACTCGTCAGGGCGTGTAAAACCACTGACGCCACTTCTAGCTAGAAAGAAAACGCATGTCCCCCCTGACGTCCGTCTCCCGTTTTTGGTTCATACCGGGTGTGAAACTCGCGAAGTAAACGTTACACAAAGCTACGCCACAAAGGCCGTGCTTCGATCATCACCACAAGACTTTGCTTTTCAACAGAAGCCTTGATCATTTGCATCTTAGCATGCCACACAGGCAAGCCATCCTATGCAACCGATATCAGTCACACAGAATGAAATCCGATGTCAGACACACAGTCCATTTACAAGTCCGTTCTGGGTCTGAACGAAACCGGAGGCACCTAGTACCCCGCATATCCATCGATCTCCAAGTACGTCTGGACGATCACTAACTGTTTCCATCTTCTTGGGTGTACAGCCCAATCAAGATCATCAGTTATCACCCAAACGACGTGAAGACCTCCGGTCTTCGACCATCGTCTTCATCTTCGACTTATCGTCGCATCAGTTATTCAGAATGGGATAAACCCGGTCTTTCCGAATAACTCGCGTATATTTTAAATAAGTGTTACACAAACACAACATACGCCTCATTCCAACTCATTAGTCATTAACCGTAAATTAATCAAGAGAATAATTCCCCAAATATTAACCCCGAAGGCCGAAACCAACATCAGATCAATATCCAGAAAACCATTCTACTTAGCTAACCGACAGTTAGTTTCTAAATCCGGTAGGCTTTGCAACCATCCCTTCATCCCCCCAAGCAGCAGGTAATACCCACCGTGGCTTCCACATGGTCCCCCAGTCCCTTGTTTTACGGCGACCCTCTCGAGTCTCGCGCCTATTGGCGAACCAACGCCCTCCCCGGCGCCATGTAGGGGTAAGAGTCTCCCGTTCGCCACCAAACCGCGAAGCGAGAACCCCCTATCATGTGTACCCGGCCTACTCAGGGCCAGCAACAAGAACTGGTGATACTCCATTCTCGATCTTTTCAATCTAATTAAAGATTCATTAAAACTCCACTTAGTTTTAATCTGTGACTGGGTTAAAGAATCAGTGTCATTTTAAAACACGGTTCACGATAAACCCAAAGTCACATCCCATTAATTATCGGGTTAAAGAACAAGTGTTATTTAAAACACTGTTCACGATAAACCCAAAAATCAATATCCATTCAATTCCAATTAAATATTATTTAATTGGTACACTTCATTAAATCTAAATCAAAAGATTTAATCTTTTCTCAGCTGGGTTCAAGAACAGTGTTAGTGAAGACACCATTCACGACAAACCCAAATCACATTCATTAATTATCGGGTTAAAGAACAAGTGTTATTTAAAACACTGTTCACGATAAACCCAAAAATCAATATCAATTCAATTCCAATTAAATATTTATTTAATTGGTACACTTCATTAAATCTAAATAAAAAGATTTAATCTTTTCTCAACTGGGTTCAAGAACAGTGTTAGTGAAGACACCATTCACGACAAACCCAAATCACATTTGATATTCAATATAAGGCTCTGAATAGAAAATATATCGGCTTATATTCAATATCAAATTCTACGATTAACAAATGTCGTATTGGAAATAACGATACAAATATATCTTTCAAATTTCCATAACAACACCTGTATAATCACGAATTCCAACATCGAAATATTCCGAAGACAATTTCGATTCAAATCCACTCCAATGCAATCATTGGATATTCTGGTTATTTTTAAAACCCTTTTCTAATTCAATTTATTTATTTAGAAATAAATAGAATTTTAATTCTAGTTCAAAACTAGTTCATTTCGATAAAAATCTATTTTTATCTTTTCAAATAGGGAGTTTTTCATCCCAATTCTTTCTAAATCATTTCTTATGATTTTACACAAATTATTACTATTTTTAATAATTTTATCAAGGCCCGTACAGTCGATTTCCAACAATGGCCATCGAACTGCACTTACAGCGACCTTTTTCGAATTTGATTTGGACGTATCTCCAAATCCAACCGTTAGATTTCAAATTTCTAATATTCGTTAGAAAGCTTTTTTCGATACGAACCCAACGGTTCCGGTTTTAGGAGAATCCGACGGTCGGATCTCCCGTAATGTCCGTTTGAAATAAATGGTCGAAATTCGCGAACTGCCGCGGCGCGGCGCGTTCTATTCAGGCCATTATATTATATATAATATATATATATATATAATATATTTCGTCGATTTCTATTTAAAACGAATTATATAAATAGTTTTAAAATCGTTTCAAAAGCTATTTCAACTTTCTTTCCAATTCAAATCAAAATTGAATTCTTCTTTATAAATTCGTTTTAAAATTCATTTCTATTCAATTCGAATTTCAATTCAATTTGAATTCATTTCAATTCCATTCATTTCGAATCGTTTTCAATTCAATTCATTTCGAAATCGTTTTCAATTCAATTCATTTCGAAATCGTTTTCAATTCAATTCATTTCGAAATCGTTTTCAATTCAATTCATTTCGAAATCGTTTTCAATTCAATTCATTTCGAAATCGTTTTCAATTCAATTCATTTCGAAATCGTTTTCAATTCAATTCATTTCGAAATCGTTATAAATATCGTTCACGTCAAAATGGCGTCAATCTAATCAACACGGCTTCATATATTGATATTTTCAAATATTCCATTTCGAATATTTCTATTTCAAATATTCTATTTCAAATATTTCCTATTATCAAAATATTTGTTATTATCAAAATATTCTTTATTTTCACGATTGGAATGAGGCCCAATCAATCACCATATAAAATTAATTATATGGATTTTCATACAACACATGTATATAATAACATTGAAAATAATCAACCATCAACCAAAGTGCACGACACTGTATAAGCATCAAATATAGATATTCAACGCTCATAACAGCCTGTCAATCAATCGATCGACATATTTAATCAATCAGGATGAGTGAAATTCATATTTCATCCCAACACCCGTGTGGGGTTTCAAACAATCAAACACAGATTTTAGTTGTGCAGTTGGGCGATGTGTAAAATTTATCGTCCCAATCAATGTCATTCAAATAAGTGTACATAAACAAACCATCTGGTTTGTAAATGAATATTTATTTATTCACTTCACGATTTTCCTATTCACGTTAAAAATTATATTTTTAACGATAAAACATTTTATTTCAACCTATGAATTTCTATTCAATTCATTTATTCAATAAAATGATATTTTTATTTTCCTAACATATTTTAGAAAATTTCGGCGGCATAACGGCACGATACTAGAAACGGGACGAGGCCTAGCCTTATCCCCGGTCTAGTGAAGGCCCACGCCATTCACTCATCAATCAAATCAATTTCATTTTGCAAACCACAAAATTTGGAGTAAGGGTCTAACCTAGCCTTACTCCTACGCCTTATAACGACGCATGTCTAATCCTAACCAATTTATCGATTCGATTTTTCACATCACAAACCACATTCAAACCAATATCGCAATCAATCACCAAACAATCAAACAAACAAGTCCATGGTCTGTGGACGATTGTGTCGGGTGCTACTAAGCACCGTCTGCATCCTAGTATATATATATATAACTAGAAAAATAAATTGAAAGGTGAGAAATTCTCACCTATAGCTATCCTAGCTCCACGGCTCTCCATTTGCAGAAGTCTTCCTCGTTATCGCCTCTTCGTCATCTTCGTTGCCCGTAGTCACTATATATATAAAAATCGAATTTTTATTTCAAAGTTCAATATATAAAAATCGAATTTTTATTTCAAAGTTCAATATATAAAAATCGAATTTTTATTTCAAAGTTCAATATATAAAAATCGAATTTTTATTTCAAAGTTCAATATATAAAAACTATATTTTTACTAATATAGATTCCGCCGCCATTTTAAATTATAAAGATTATATTTAATTTTTTTCTCCCAAGTTCAAATCTTTCCTTTCAAAAGTTCTAATCTTTTTATTTTAAAGCTCAAACCTTTTCCTTTTAAAAAAAATCTTTTTTCAAATTCAGTTTTTATCACTTAATAAAAAAAAACAGTTTTTAAGTGCTTTTCAATTCAGTTTTTTTTATCACTTTTAAAAAAAACAGTTTTTAAACTTTAAAATAAAAACCAGTTTTTAAACTTTAAAATAATCAGTTTTTAAACTGAATACAAATCAGTTTTTCTAAACTTTTATAAGAATCAGTTTTTAAACTTTAAAATAAAACAAAAATAAAATAATAAAATAAAGAAGAAGAAAAGAAAAGGGCTTACAGAGGGGGGAGGGGTAGAGAGATCGGCGGACATCACTGGAGGGGGGGGGGTAGGCGGTGGTGCGGCTAGGGCGTCGGTTCCCCCCAGGTGGGCACGAGCTTCGGGCGGCGGCGGTGGTTTGGTGGTTGCGCTCGAGGTGGAGATGGAGGGGGGCTCGAGGGTCAGCGGCTGCGGGGGTTTGGGTGGGCGCAGGCGAGGGGCGGCGGCGGTGGATCCAGGGGGAGGCGCGCGATTAAATCGGGTTGTTTTTTTTTTTTTCTCTTTTTTTTTTTGTCTGAATGAATTCGAAGAAGGGGGGGGGCCAGAGAAAAGGGGAAAAGGGTTTTTTTTTTTTTTTTTTTTTTAATTTAATTATTTTATTCCTTAAAAGTTGACTTTTACATACGAACACCGAACTGGGTCCAACGACTGTCATCCCTAAAGTAATACCCCCATTCCGAACACAATGGGATATGTATCGCAAGCTGATTCGACTGTTTGAATCAGTTTCCGCTAAATTTACATTTAAATCACTATATTGAATTTTAAACGTACATTTCAAATTACCGGGGTCACATACTAACTCTAAAAATTCCATAAAAATATTTTCTAGCTTCGTATTGACGATACGGTCCTAACAAAACTAGTTTCGCCGAATTCTGAGACCGTTAGAAAAATGGCCAATTTCCAGTCGATTAAAATCAACTGAAATGGTCAAAACACGTTTTCCTTTGCCACGCTCACATATTGATTCGAAAAATTATGAAATTTGAAACCTAGCGATAACTTAACAACACGGACCTAACAAAACTGGTTTCGTCGAAATCCGAGGTCGTTTGCAAAATGTCCATTTTTAAGGGCCTTATATATATAAAAATATATATAAATTCCACAGCGACTATTTCTAATTTTAAACTGGACATATCTTATCATTTCTAAAATGAAATCTCAGTTTGTTAACTTCGTTACAAAGATATAGTTATACAGATTCAAATATTTCTTGTTTCGTTCAATTCTGACTTATATTGAATTCTGTATATTCATTTGAAATTAGAAATCGAATTTTCGAACTACCGCGCCATTTTCAATTCCATTTATAATTATATATAAATATTTATATTCTAACGACGACGCGTATAAATATATACGTTCGAATTATATTCAAAATAAATTTCTCGTCGATATTATTTAAAATAATCTATTTTAAATAATCAAAATTCGCTAAAATGGCCAAAATAAAAATTTCAAACTGGCTCGCATTTTACGGGTTGTTACACGACCCCCCTGTAGGGAGTCGACCCCTTTTTGATCTGGATCCCAGTGATGAATTTTTACAGTCCTGAGCTAATGTGGCCTTCTCTGATTTTCCAGTGACTAATTTCTAAGATATTAGGGCTTGTGTTTCATGCTATGGTTGGCTGGATGACACATCTCTTTGGTTTGATGGCTCTGATTTCTCCTAGGCTAATCTAAGGGCTAGAATTAATCCTATACATCTATATATACGTAGCTAAATCTAAACCCAAACCTCATAACCCTAAAACTATGGTGACGTCATGCTATTCTTCTACAAGCTAGCCGAGCCTCCTTCATCTTATCCAAACTAGAAAATCAAATCCAAACTAGTAGTCGATTAGAACAACTTCAAATCAAACGTCTACATCAAAGGATAGCTTTTCAAATTCAGAAATCAGATCCTAGAATACAAGATCCATTCTTTTTCTGTAAGTTTATTTATTATTTAGATATAAACATCTAATAGAAATCATGACTGTAATAATCGGATCTAGAACAATGCCTAATTCTGATTCATGTCTATCCTTTTGTCAAATCTGAATTGCTTACGCCTATGAGACTATTGTGATCGATGAAATGACACCTATCAAGCCTATGAGACTGTTGTGACTGACATAATAAAACCTATCATGCCTATGAGACTGTTGTGACTGAATAATAAAACTTATCATGCCTATGAGACTGTTGGATTGACATAATGGAACCTATCATGCCTATCAGATTGTTGTGATTGATATGATGGAACCTATCATGTTGTACATCCTATGCCTATGTGACAATTGCGATTATAATAATGGGACTTATCATGTTGTACATAAAAATTAGTGATTCTCTTAAGTCCAATTCTATCAAATCTTTATACCTATGGTGTAAATTGCTTAGTTTGTCTACACATATTGTTAATGTATGACATTGAAACATGATTCTTGAATTGGGTACACCTTTACATTCCTATTTTTCCTTATGACAATTCTTATGCTCCTTCTCTATTTCTCCCCTTTTGACCTGCTTTTGTGAATACTAAGTTCATTCGGAACTTACATTGAATTTCGTTGTACGTGCGATTATAACGCGGGGAAAATTGGGTATAATTTAATTTAATAAATTTTGGGCACAGCACGCGAATGTGGCATAAAACTTGTAATAGATATTGGCGCATTATTATCATTATAACTGCAAGTTTGAGGTTAATTGGCATGTAACCCAAGTTTTGGGTGTAAACTGTAAACTGGAATATTAAATCTAGATTAAGCATAACTTTTGGTTGGGACGCCAAACATAAAGTATATTGTGATTTTGAAACATGACTAGTTTTGTGAAATTGGGATAATTAGAATATAAAAACTAGACTTGGACATGTATAGTAGATATGTAGATTTGCTAAAAGAGAAGCATTTCTAACCTGAGGTTAGATTGAGTTGCGGTGTAAAACAGCCCGGAACCGCCCGACACATCCAGTAACTGCAACAACACAGACCTACGTGAGAGGTTAGCGCATTTAGCCCAAAACCCGAGGTTAGAATGAGTTTGCGGTAGAAGTATGCCTGGAACCGCCCGGCACATCCAGCAACCGCAAACAACAGTTCTAATGTGAGAGGTTAAGGCTTTAATGAATGAATTACTGCTAATAAACAAGACATGCTAAGGATAGTGGGGTTAAGTTAATAAGAAACACTTAACCAATATAACCTGATGAATAAACAGGGTTAAGTTAATAGGAAACACTTAACCAATATAACGTGATGAATGAGTGGGGTTAAGTTAATAAGAAACACTTAACCAATATAACATGATGAACTAGTGGGTTAAGTTAATGGGAAACACTTAACCAATATAACATGATGAATAAACAGGGTTAAATTAATAGGAAACACTTAACCAATACAACATGATGTGTGGGTGGGTTAAGTTAACATGAATGGACAACACTTAACCAATATTACATGAACAAAGTGGATAGGGTTATGGCAAGCGTAATGAATAAAACATATTGACTTGATCAGTGAGAGGGTTAAGTACATCTCGTGTAGGTGTGTAATATTAGTATATGTAGGCCCACAAACTTAACCGTTAAATAAACATGTTTGAATCAGTGGGAGGGTTAAGTACATCTCGTGTAGGTGGGTAATATTTGTATATATAGGCCCATAAACTTAACCAGTAGGAAACCCAAGTAATGGGGACCCATTTCAGTTGTAACCCACATAGATATATCATGGTACCCTGAACTATGCAGGGTGGGGCACAATTACTGGGATAATTATAAGCGGTCAAATTTATGGTAGATTGTGCAGCAGTGCAGGTTCCGACGGGATCACGTGCATGCACGTATTCCGGAGCGGAAGAATTAGCCACTAGGCATCAGTAGATATAAAGCTGTGCATCTTGATCGTGTCGGGTTGCCACCTTAGGGCTTGATACACCCTACAGTGGGACCAACACAGTTATCTACAAGCAGAGGGCCTTGTGACACAAACTAGAACTAGATCGATACAAGTAGGATCCGATCGGTTAAGGTAGTAAGGATACATCTAACATCTTCATGGCAATTAGGCTGATTGAGAGATCCTCATACTAGATGTACACCTGAAGATTACCACAATTGCGTGGTTGGGTCACCTTATTATATAACACATGATACTAGTTGGGACACTAGTAGGGAATACGAATCATTCTAAAAGACACTAGTTAGAATACTAGTTAGTTTGTGCAGATATAAAAATCATAATAACGGCGTAGTAGTGAAGCAGAGAAAGAGCAGAGGCGCAATCGGTTTATCCTGTTAAGCCAATCTCAGGTTATCTTGTTATCCCTGTTATCACGGTATTGTCTTACATTCAGTTTATTCATGTCATGTTACTATTACCTATTTACATACTGAAAATCACTGGACTTACCAGACTTATGTCTGACCTAGTTTTGTTTCGCCTCTTTTCTTCTGTCCCCCCAAGGTAGTCATGGAGGGAATAGCTCAGCTTAGTTTGGACCGTTTCTCTTTCCAAGCTCGAAGATAGTCGACGTATTGCTTTGGACTCTCTTTTCCACTGCTATGGCTGGCTCATGCTTTATTAGGGAATATCATTGTCATTTTATGCTTCTTTATTTTATTAAACAAAACAGATACTTTATTGTACTGGGTATTGGTGTTAGAAAACTATCTTTGTACAAGCTATTTTATCAATGAAGTAAAGTTTTTATTCTTTTCCGCTGCTTTATTTGTCTGTCTTGTAATTTATCTGCATCTTTTAACTATAACGCTTCACTGAAGTTAATGCATTCCCTTTGTGAGTGACATTAATGGAGGAGGGGTGTCACAGTGTGGAAGCTGCCAGAAATGCCAAAAGCACATCTTTCGAAGAAAAATTGGTTTTCTCGGTCTTTGAATCTCACTTTTCCTTCAGATAACAATTTCTTTGTGTAGTTCACATGGAAAATTCAATGGTTCACATCACTAAGCTTGGAAGGGAGAACTAGGTAATCAAGAAGAGAAGGGTTTAAAGACGGATCAGCGGACGCTAAGGATAAAAGTTCTAAGCCTAACATGTAGGTATAAGTATTTGAGATAGCTGGGTAGGAGCAATTCCTAAGTACCGCAAGAATCGGGAAATGAGCATAGGAAAAGGAATAAAACCCCTATGCTAGATATAAATGGTGGAGTAGGCGAAGTAGCCTTCTGGGGGAGAGGAGGTGGTATCCGTTTCACGTGGAGGAATGGCTTCAATGCCAAAGATGTTAAAGTCCTAAAGAATAGCATCAACTCGCTCCTGCGATGAAATCAAAGAATGCTTTTCGACAGCGTCGTTATTCTTCAGAGAAGAAGAATCACTCGACAAAGGACAAATTCTGTCAGGTTTTGAAGCAATATGTTTCTTTCCCATACTTCCAGGTATAATCTGTATATTTTATAAACCAAGGTAAGACAATGTTAAGAAAAAGTAGTTTCTACCCCCCCCAACAGCATTCCAACGATAACAATAGGTTATCCACCATGCATCCTCGAGAGAATGGAATAGAAAAGAAAATAAAAATGCTTAGTGAAACTACTAAGTCAACTCGAGATTGGCTGCTAGGAATTGGTTTTGACTGATAAGGACGAAACCAATTCACGACAAACAAGTCTTATAATCACATCAACTAGGGTGGATGAGGAAAAATATGCGTTTCAACTGTATAATCAATGCAACAAGTGTAAGTAATTTTTCTTAATATGCTTGTTTGGGCCAAATAAAGATACATATTGTACCACCGTACTAGTTACACCATTAGTAGAGATTGCAAAACTGATTGGATATAATCATTTCAAACTGTTTCGAAAGAAAAAAGTGATACTTACTTAGGAATAATTGAGTATAACAATTTGGAACAGCTGATATTTTTCCAAGGAAAAATTTCAAATGTAGGCAATGATGAAGAAGACATAAAGATCCTATAAAAAGAAATGCAAAGGATATATATAGGTGGAAATAAGCGGTTAATTAAGACAAAGTTTGACTTGGAAAGTAGAAATTACCCCTTCACAAGGAGGGGGCAAATGTTACTACCAAAATTCAACATCGAGACAGGATGATGGTAAAGGGGTATCGTACTGCCATAAGCAAGGAAGAGTGAACCAAGAGCTTTGACCTAGTACTAAGTTATGGCCAAAAGTATAAAAGGGGGACAATTGAAACCACAAGCAATCGGCGCCATCATTAAAGAAGAAAGCTCAGATCCGATGTGAAAGAAGAATACCAGCAAGGTAGTCCCGGCATGAAAGATAGCTAACGCTAGTACAAATCAAAAGGCAAACCACATGAACACAAAGGATGCCCAAAAACATCAAGCCAAACTAAGGAAGACGAAAGGGCTATCAGTATTAACTTGCTTACTACCGATACAAAAGAAGACGAAGGCGTCAAACGTACAGGAAACCGAAACATAAGAGGAACCTTCCGAAGGCCAGCTATCGAGACCAAAGCTTGAGGATCAACAGGAGGCAACTTAAGAAATAAACAAGTAATTTACCGAAAGCATCTTCCGAAAGACCAAAACCCACTCCCGAGATCTACCGAAAGCAAACCAAAGCTTCTATGAAAAATAGAGCTATCCACACTAACTTGGTTAGTGTTGATACCGAAAGGGGCGACGGTTCCCAAAACATAAGTAATTAAAGCATGAAGATGAGCACTATGAAGACTCTAAGGAAAGACTGGAAGCCAATCACCAAAAGTCGAATTCAATTCTCAAAGCTATCCATACCAACAGGTTTGGTATCGATACGAGAGGAATAAGTGACATCAAAAAGAGGCACCAAAGACCGAGACCATCTTTTCGTGAACCGAGACCGACACATCGAAGGTTCTGTTATCTCTATTACCAAGGCCAAAAGAATGACCAAGAGCCAAAGCAATTGGAACCGAAAGATAAAGGGCTGCGGACACATAGCTGCTACATTCGAAGGGGCTTCTATTGACCCAATGAAAAAAGAGGTCCCAATTTGTCCATAAATAAGATCCTGGGGGTAACATTTTCAGGCCCAAGTTCTCAATCCTCAATCTTTTACTCTCTTCTTATGGAGAAAACCCTAATTTCTAAATCTGTTTTTGGACTTCTTTTGTAAACTCTTATATGCACAAGTCAATGAGCAATAAAGAGTAAATCGACACTTAGATTGACTTCTATGAGTTGATTTGTTATTTCCTTTACAGTCTTACTTATGCTTTCTACGTCACAAAGGTTTCCTAGACAAGACTAATACCTTCGTCTAAATTATTAAGAAACCCCATTTTACAAACCGTTTAGCTTTCTACCTTGTGTTGTGCTTAAGGAACCCTTATCCCTAGGTAACTGTTGGTTATTATGTCTCATAAGCGTGATACTCACCCCTTAAGGGAAGAGTAACTAATCTTAACCGTTTAGTTTTCTATTTTGTGATGTGCTTAGGGAACCCTTATACCAAGGTAACTGTTGGTCGTTATGTCTCGTAAGCGTTATACTCACCTTTGAGGGAAGAGTAACTATTCTTTGGGATTGAGACCTTGATATCTAGGAGACAGTGAACTAGCTCAAGCATGTAGGAACTAAATGATCCCATTTTCACCTTAGGTCCATTTCCTTAGACATATCTCCGATGTTGATGAAAAATATCATTAATAACGATTAATATATATTTTTACCTTATATAGCGCACTTTTATCTTAAATTAGATCTTTACACAAACTTTTTTAAGTTTGTTTCAGAATAGAACAAGTCAAATCATCCTTTGTATATTAATATTACTAAAGCGGGTGCTAAATAGCCTTGATTTAGCGGGTATAGCGAAAAATAATGGGCTAAAAGAGGAGCAACTATTCATCAGCGCTGAATAGAAATAGTGTAGCGGTTAGAGAGTGCTATGGGCTATAGCGGGGATTTTGCGAGGCCTTAACTGCATAGTCGTACTGCCACTAAGAATGATCAGGATGAGATGCTGAGGAACATAAAAGAAAATATTTATAATAGGGAAGGTGATATTCAAAGTGGAATGGAGGCAAAGATTGGTAACAAAGGGATTTTGAGAACTAACAACGGGGATTTTTTTTAAACTGTTGATGGAAGAAACCAAAGGTACTTCAGGGATTTTTATGAGCTATTATGTTAAATTGATAATAAGTTGAGTATGGTTATTGAATTAAGCAATTAAAATTAATATGTATTTGTCGATTAGACATAAAGGAAATTAAGGTAAAAAGGCCTTATAATGTGCATTTGAAATCAAACATATGTTAAAAGGTTTCATTTAAGTTAAATGCAATAATTTTCATAAATTACTTCTAGCTGAGTGTTTTATTTTTTAACAAGGATATTTAAAGTATAACTTTTGCACATAAAATATAAAGGAGTAAAATATATACTCAAAATCAAAATTTAAGTGATAAAATAATTGTAATATGGTTGTATATTTATTTCTGAAAAAACTTGGAATTTAGTGACCTTAATTAGGGATAATTAAATGATTATAAATATATAATTATGGATTTATTCCAACTAATCATGAAGTTTAAGGTAAGTAATAATGGCAGTGACGTCAAATTGGGAAATAAGTTTGGAAAATATTCCCTTAGGGAAATAGTTGCAAAATGATCGAAATGGTTTTTCAATAAAACTAATTTCTAACCATAAGTATCGCACATGGTTCTGGATACATAAACATATTTTCTTAATTGAAGAGAAATATTAAGTGATTTGTTATGTTATATCTTTGGAAAAATGAATGTATTTGATGACATCATCAATAATAATATTTATATTCAATTTTTGAGTTATGGATTTAACTAGAGAATTTACCAATTTAATAATTGTTGTAATTATTAAAATATTGGTTTAACTGGTAAGAAACGATTTTTTTTATTGTGATAACATATCAATGATGACAAGTTAGATAAAGAAATATACTTTACTTGAAAATATAAGAAGTGTCAGTATTGCTTTGGCGATAAAATCCCGAATCTCATAAATAACGGATAAATATTAATTAATATGGTTGTACTGACTAAATAATAACGTTTTGATTATTTAAAAATAATAAGAAATTTGGTTTTGAATTATTGTTTTTACCCAAATAAATAGTTCAATTTTAAACCAAAAATATGACTGATAAACGAGTCTTAGTTTCTCAACGGCTTGACGAGTAGAAGTCGTAAAATGTTGGAGAGACACGTACGAATACATATATATGTGTATATACATAAGGTAACATATATATTAAGTCTAATGAAAGGATTAAATAAATTAAAGAGATTAGTAAAAGTAAGTATAAGAAAACAAAAGGAGTTAACTTTAATATAATAATACCACACCCAAAACATTATTACTCTTATATACACTTATCAACCTTACGCACATTCATTACTCTTGCACATGATTGGGTATGCCATGGAAGGGAGTTTAGCCAAAATTAAGGATGAAAGGGAAAGGAGTTTTCAACAATTTTCCATCTATTGTTTCATTCCTAAGGATTTCTTATAAATACCGACTTCTTTCTCTCATTTCCTTACACCTTATTTCTTCACTTCTTTTATCTTCTTTAAGCTCATAGCAAACTCAGTAACGACTTCCAAAGCTTTATGAAAAAATAGCTTTTTTCTAACTAAAATTTTCAAACTTGTAACAAATGAAACAAAAAAAACCTCTAAAACTCTTCCAAAGTTCTTATATAATTATTGGAAGCTTCTAAACCATGTTTGAAGTCAAGGCAAGAACTTGGAACCTCCATCTAATTTAGCTATGAGCAAGGAAGATGAATGGAGGAAGAACGAGCTTGGAAAAATGAATGAGCAAGTTCAAGTGGTTTCGGTGCAATCGTAGCGATGTTGCAGCTGATTTTATGAATGCTAGAAACCAATCAAAGTTGAGAAACTAAAACTTAAATGACCTAGTTATACATAAGTTCATGCTGGTTAAACAAAGTTGAATTGATTGCTATATGTATTTGAATGTTTTCTATGAATGCCATTATGAATTTTTGAGAAGTTTCGATGCTTGTATGTTTGATTGTATGGATGTTTAACAAGTCACGTTAAATACACGTCGATTAGCACAAAGGAAATCACTTTCCTTTAATCAAATGGAATGGAGAAAATGGTATGATTAACCCGCACAAAAAGGATTTAAATGTTTTAGGAATGGGTTTTAAACATTTTTAATTATTTAAATGTAGTTTGAAAAAATATATGAATTTGGGAGTAATTTTAGCATGTTGTGAAACAGTAACTCGCGATTTCGCTACTTAAAAAGTGAATCTTTTGTATACACAAAAATATAAATTCAAATTCTTTGAAGTAAGATTTTTTAAATCCTGATAACCATAGATTTCTAAAGAGTCGATAAAATGATGATTTTGTAGAGCATATTTTGAAATATGCTATTTTTTTTCGAAAATATCATAGTTTTACGGTTTGAAAACCAAAAAATGAGATTTTTTTAGAATGTAGTTTTTAATTTTGGAAAATTATGGAGTAAATCCTATAAATCATATTTAATGATCTAAATGTGATTTAAGTTGATTATACGAACCTTACAATGACATAAATGTCGTTTTATTGAAATAAGCCAAAATAACACTTTCGCAACACTTATCAATAATGATTGAAATTGAAGTTTAAACTTGATGAACCTTCTCTAAACCTTTAATAATGTTTTTTAATGATTAACAAAGTAATTTAGAGATCGTTTTGAAGATCCATAAATAAACTAAAGATTCTAGATAATTGAATCGAGTCAAAAAGGTATAATAGGCAATGATTTATTCTTGGCTTTTATAAGCTGAGTGTAAGCCGGATTTATTTATTTATTTATTTCTAAGATCCTGATGTGCGTGCTTAACCAAGGAGTTGTTCAGGACCAACTAGTTCCCAAGCTCATTTGGCCCTTTCCTGGATGAGGGGCCAAAAGGTTGAAATGTCGGAAATGATTTAAGTATAAAAGATCAATTTTTCTAAAGATAAATAAATTTGTCTCTTGGAGATGATCTTGTTGTATTTAGTGTCAAATTCCATGGGGGAAATCCCTACTATATGTAATAATTTAAACAGTGTTTACATCATTATTAGATGAATAGTTGAGTTTGAAAACATAAACTGATATCGAGTAAGATAAATGTGGTTTCTTTGGATCCATTAAACCAAAATGGTCTTACAATCCGAATGGTGTAATGAACGAGGTTTAATAATTCTATATATCCCTAAAGATTATTTGAGGCTGTGCATCCTTAAAAGATGTTTTCATGACATAATAAATTAAGAAATGAAGAACACCCAACACCCAAAATTACTTAAACATTATTATGCAATGATTAGTTCGAGGAGTCCAAGATAAAATTTGGGTGATTCCTATTTGAAACCATTTTGATCAATTAAATATTTTGAAGTAATGAAGATTTAAGAGTAAATAACTATGAATATTGAATGAAGGGTCATTGTCATTGATCCTTGGAGTATTTTCCCCATATTGCAAACGATAATGATTCTGCATTTGGATCTTCAATCGGTTTTCCGAAGCCATGGCGACTTTTATGGATGGATGTATAACGTTTCATTTTCGATATGCATTTGATGATCATCATAAATGTTCATCTGATTTGTAGTAGGTAAGGCAACTTTCATAGCTTAACACGCTTCTCTGAGTCGTACGAGCTCAGAGGTTGTACTTAAGTTGAAATCAGTGGTGTGTTTTGGACTTGGTAATGTTGCATTCTAAGTGAAGAATGTGCTTGAAGAAAAGGTAATCGTAGATCTACAAGTCTGAACAATCGATATTGCCAAAAACAGGGCACCCAATCAGGTCTAGTGGGTAGTGTCATTAGGGGACGTTCATCAATTTTCTAGATTTACACGTTATATGTCAAGTAGTGAAGAATGCGGGTACCCTGATAATAGGTCGGTTACGTCTAAGGTGATGATGTATTTGGGAAGTGCATTACCTAGAGAAAAGGTATGTTTAACCATTCCGATCTTTCAAGAAGAGTGGATGAGAGTGGTCATTGATACATCCCATCTAGAGGTGCAATGTGCGTAAAGGTTGTCCCTTACCTTACCATTGTATGGAATCCATTTCACAAAGAGCTTGCGTATTCTATTGTAGAGATCCATTAATCGTGCGACGATTAATATTGGTAACAATTTCTATATTTTATTTAATGGTTTTATGTCGCTAGTCATTAAGAATAATGTCATACAATTTCAACATAGTTACTATAAGGTTAAAACTTATGCCATGTTTATATGTGGTCATCGTCTTATAGGATACATTTATTTCCAAATGGAGAATTTTAGTTTCTCACACTAGTCCCATGACCAATTCGGAGTTGTTTTTCCTTAAACTCTAGGTGCCCCCACTTCTTCTAGGTAGCCTAGTGACTTTGTTTTTTTACTTGGATCAATCAGATGGAGCTTGGAGTTGAAGAATTTGAAGATAGTCACTTTTCTATAGTTTCTTCCTGTACTTGTAAGGACAAGTTTTATAATGGTCGAGGTTGACATAATTTCACTCTAATAAGTAAGATCTAAGTTTTTCCACTGTAATGATTTTATATGATGAATAACTATAACTTTTCCCACTATGCAGGTTACTAGTGTTTCTACTTTCTCACCCCTTTCTTCCTTACCATAAACAATTCACTTCCTCAACACTTGGTTTTGTTGCAGTGAATACCATGGATGTATTAGTGCCGATTTCCAATGATTGTGGAAGCAGGTTGTTTCATTAGGTATCGGATCCTTGATTTACCGATTACCAAGGTATGATTTGGTGATCATACAAGATAAATTTCATTTACTATTAGAGCTTACGTTGAGCAAACACCAGAGCCTGATTTGTTAAAAGACCCATCAAATATTGGGTTAGTAATACCCAAGGATGTGTAACTCATTAGAGATAGGGTTAGTAATACCCTAGAATGATTTGAGAGCAACAATACAAGTGCATCTTTAAAAAACATAAATAAATTCTCTTTGTTTTACCAGAAGTAGAATATATTTACCATGAATTTACATATTTTGATATATAATGGAAATTTTCATAATGAAGCATAATTTTATGGATAATTTGATAGGTAATGATGATATGTAATTATTTCATTTAGTGTTTGATAGGTCATGCTTATCCACTTGCAAGCATTAACATTGTTGTTTGATTTGTGGTTGTAATCGACCAATTTATGGGTATGGAATGCTCCGTTCGGATAGGAGTAACCTTATCATTTTCCTACACATGATGAAAAAGAATTGAACTTAGGTGAAATTGTTTAATAATGAATTTAAAAAAGAATAAAAATGAAATGGTTTTGACGATATTCGAATAAATGATTTTTCTTGAAACTAGTAAAAAATAACTTTATATACTATTTTTTCAGTAAAATCTTTGAAGAGTATAAACATTATAGTTTAATCAAGAAGGGCCAAAAGTACAAATGATAAACATCTTATGACTAAAATCTCACAATTAGACTATAAGATATTTACAATATCACTAGAAAAGGAGCTAAGCTGGAATCTTAATTTCGTGTTTGTAATGACGATTTCGAAAAATGAAATTATTGTTCAAATGGTTCAAATGTGATAAAATGGGAAAGAGGTGTGTTCAGTTAGTAAGCACTTCTCTTTGGTATTATCCTTCTTGCTAAAGTGGATATATGATCCTATCAGTAGTATGAATTTCCTTAAATTACCTTGGCGTTGCTCGATCAATATGAATGAAACCCAATATTTAATTCTGATGTTTCCTTAGGAAAGAAATTTAGTATGAACCATTGTATTGGTAATGGTTAACTAAGAATGATATAGTATATTGTAAGAAGTTTGTGTTAATGAAAATATTAATGATTATATACCTTGCACAAATTTCTCCCTAGACAAAGATAATTGAGGAGTAACTTTTACAATAGTTATGATATACTTTAACAAGGAAAATTATCTTTGAATGATTAACCTAAATAAGGTCTCTTTTGATATAAATTAAATCCATGATGAATTTAACCACTATTCGGTTATTGGAAGATTTGGAACATTTTGGTATTCCATACTTAATATTAGTAAATTTCAATTGGTAGCTTTCATTTGATATCAAAGTAGACTTCGCGTGGTTTCAGTTAGTTTTGTTGGCACCAAGCAAAGGAACATTTCATTATGATGAACTTCGTTTAATTTAGAGTCAAAAATTTTAATGAATGGTTTTGAAAGATGTTTTTCACAATATAACATTTGGTGAAATGCTGAATTTCAAAATAAAGAACATTTCGGGTCAAGTTTTTGAAATAAACTACGAGATTGAATAAGTAAAGTGTTCATCTTTGCGTAACTAAATAAGAGAGTAACAAACAACTGGGTAGAATTTCAATAATTGAAAGAACCAAGGTTTTCGACGATTTCAAAAGGCTTAAAACCTCAAAAATGATTTACAACGTAATGCTGAAGCATCAATGAAGAATAAAATTGAGTTACATAACCCTTGATTTATGAAGATGAAAAATTAAGAAGAAAATTTGTTCAACCTACTCATTAGGAAAGTGAAGTTGATGTTCGTATATAACCGCATAACATAACAGAGTATTATACAAGTATGAACATGAATTATAAAATGTATGTAAAGTTGAAGAAACAACATAATACTTGAATATGAGAAAGATATCGATAGTCGAGAAACTGATAAGTATGGACACGTTAGTGTATACGATTGTTTTATCTGCATCTTAATCTAAACTCAAGTACAGTACTTGAGGTATTCACCTCAATCCAAAAGAGAGTTTATCATTCTATGATTGACGACAAATATTGATTGGGATTTATAATCGAACACTTAAATTCTCTATCATGGTTGAGAACCATTAAAGGATTTCAAGGTTTTCTGATCAAAGAACTTGATTAGAGTTCACAAAAAACGATAGGAGGATTGATACTAGTTTGGAAGGAGAAGTTGTGAATTTGTGTTGAAGAACAAATCAGATATTGCATGTGAAGGATCTACACTATCTTATGAGAGTAAGCAAAACAATTTTTTGGATGGAAAACTAACTTGTGTCTATTTTGGTGTGATTTCGAGGGTGAAATCTTTTTTAGAGGGGAGAGGGTTGAAACAACCATGTACTTGGTGTCCTTAATTAGGGATATTTAAATTATTTTAAATCTCTAGACACGGATTAATTCCAGTTAATGAATTTTAAGGTAAGATACAACGATATAGAAGTCATTTTAGGAAATTAGTATGGAAAAAATTTCCCCAAGGAACTAGTCACAAAATGACCGAACTCATTTTTTTGATTAAACTAATTTCCAACCATAAGGATCGTGCGTGGTTCAAGATACATGTACTTATTTTCATAATTTAAGAAGAATATAACGTAAAATGCTATATTTTATTTTTAGAAAAATAAATGTATTTGATGACATCATCAATGAGAATATTTATATTAAATAATTCAATTACTAATTTAAATGGAGAATTTAACAGTTTAATAATTATTATAATAATTCAAATAGAGGTTTAAATGATAAGAAATCATTTTAAAAATGTAATATAGTGATAACATATCAATGGTGAACAAGTTATACAAATGTAACAACCCGGAAAATCTGGGCCAGTTTAAAATTTTTATTTTGGCAATTTTAGCGAATTTTGATTATTTAAAAGGAAATATTTTAAATAATATCGACGAGAAATTTATTTTGAATATAATTCGAACGTATATATTATATACGTCGTCGTTAGAATATAAATAATTATATATAATTATAAATAGAATTGAAAATGGCGCGGTAGTTCGATAATTCGATTTCAAACTTCAATTGAATGTACCGGGTGCAAAACAATCCGGATTTTAATGAAACCAAAAATAATGGAATCTAATTGATAATATCTTTCCAACGAATCCGACAAATCAAAATTTAGTAGCAGGAATCAAAAGATATGTCCAGTTGAAAATTCTGAATAGTCGCTATGGAATTCAGGCCCTTAAAAATGGACATTTTGCAAATGACCTCGGATTTCGACGAAACCAGTTTTGTTGGGTCCGTGATGTTAAGTTATTGCTAGATTCCAAATTTCATAATTTTTCGAATCAATATGTGAGCGTGGCAAAAGAAAACGCGTTAGACCAGTTTCAGTTGATTTTAATCGACTGGAAATTGGCCATTTTTCTAACGGTCTCAGAATTCGATGAAACTAGTTTTGTTAGGACCGTATCGTCAGTACGAAGCTAGAAAATATTTTTCAGGAATTTTTCTAGTTAGTATGTGACCCCGGTAATTGGAAATGTACGTTTAAAATTCAATATACTGATTTCAAAGTAAATTCAACGGAAACTGATTCAAACAGTCGAATCAGCTTACGGTACATATCCCATTGTGTTCAGAATGGGGGTAATTAGCTAGGGGCGACAGTCGTTGGGCCTCGATTGGAGTTCGAATGAGAAGATAACTTTTCGGGAGGATAAATTAATTAAATAAATTAATTAATTAAAATAGAAAAGTCAACCCCCCCCCTCCTCGTATACCCTTTCCCCGATCCCCCTTTTCTCAGAAATCGAATACAATAAAAAAAAAAGAAATAGCTCCCCACCCAGAATTCCCGTCGCCCCCTCGCCAGTGGCGATCGTCGCCTCTAACCTCGCCAAACCCCACGCCGCCAAGCCCTCCGCCTGCTCGAGGTTCCCCGCCCCGTCTTCTGCCTCGACCAGCCTCGCACCTCAAACCCCAAGCTCGAAATCACCACCGCGAGTCCAGCCCTCCTCCCTCAACTCCGCCGTGCCTTCAGACTCCCCCCCCTCCCAGGCCGATGCCCCATGGCCAGCGCCGCCCCGGAGGGCCCCGCCTCCGCCTGAAGACGCGAGCAAATCCCCCCCCCCATTCAAAACTAAGGTAATTCTTATTTATTTATTTTATTTTAGTTTCTTCATTTTATTTTAATATAAAACTGAATTTTATTTTAATATAAAACTGAATTTTTATTTTAGTAACAAAATTGATTTTTATTTTAGTAACAAAACTGAATTTTATTTTAGTAACAAAATTGATTTTTATTTTAGTAACAAAATTGATTTTTATTTTAGTAACAAAATTGATTTTTATTTTAGTAACAAAATTGATTTTTATTTTAGTAACAAAACTGAATTTTATTTTAGTAACAAAACTGATTTTTATTTTAGTAACAAAACTGATTTTTATAAAGTAACAAAACTGATTTTTATAAAAAAATAGAAAACTGATTTCTTTTAGAAAAGTAGAAAACTGATTTCTTTTAGAAAAGTAGAAAACTGATTTTTAAAAATGATTTTAAAACTGATTTTTGAAAAGTTTAAAAACTAACTTTTGAAAAGATTTAAACTTTATAAGTTAAAAGATTATATTTTTATAATATGATAAAAATGATATTTTTATCATATAAAGATGACATTTTGAGTCACGAAGATCAGAAATTATATATGGATATATATTGTTTCAAAAGGGAGGATTTTCTATATAAAAGAAACATTGTTTTGAAAGGAGAAAATATACATGTGTTTTGAAAGAAAATTATATTTTGTTTTAAAAAGCAAAATATAATGATAAGATTTTTTTAGTAGAATAAAAATATGATTTTTATATATTGAACTTCGAAAAGAAAATATGATTTTTATATATTGAACTTCGAAAAGAAAATATGATTTTTATATATTGAACTTCGAAATAAAAATATGATTTTTATATATTGAATAGCGAAGTAAAAATTCGATTTTTACATAGGTAGTGAAAGCGGGCAACGAAGATGACGAAGATGCGATAGCAATGAAGATTTCTATCAATGAAGTGCCGTGGAGCTAGGATAGCTATAAGTGAGAATTTCTCACCTTTCTATTTCTTTTCTAGTTATATATTTATACTAGGATGCAGACGGTGCTTAGTAGCACCCGACACAACCGTCCACAGACCATGGACTTGTTTGTTTGACTGTTTGGTGATTGATTGCGATATTGGTTTGAATGTGGTTTGTGGTGTGAAAAATCGAATCGATAAATTGGTTAGGATTAGACGTGCGCCGTTATAAGGCGTAGGAGTAAGGCTAGGTTAGACCCTTACTCCAAATTTTGTGGTTTGCAAAATGAAATTGATTTGATTGATGAGTGAATGGCGTGGGCCTTCACTAGACCGGGGATAAGGCTAGGCCTCGTCCCGTTTCTAGTATCGTGTCGTTATGCCGCCGAAATTTTCTAAAATATGTTAGAAATATAAAAATATCATTTTATTGAATAAATGAATTGAATAGAAATTCATAGGTTGGAATAAAATGTTTCATCGTTAAAAATATAATTTTTAACGTGGATGTGAATAAATAAAATATTCATTTGCAAACCAGACGGTTTGTTTATGTACACCTATTTGAAAGACATTGATTGGGTCGATAAATTTTACACATCGCCCAACTGCACGAATAAAATATGTGTCTGATTGTTTGAAACCCCACACGGGTGTTAGGATGAAATTTGAAGTTCACTCATCCTGATTGATTAAATATGTCGATCGATTGATTGACAGGCTGTTATAAGCGTTAGATATCTATATTTGATGCTTATACGGTGTAGTGCACTTTGGTTGATGGTTGATTATTTTTCAATGCTATGATATACATGTGTTGTATGAAAATCCATATAATTAACCTTATATGGTAATTGATTGGGCCTCATTCCAATTTGAAAAATAAAGAATATACAAAAATAAAAGTTCATGTGTTGACAGTACTCATTCATTGAGATTGGTCATGTGTTGAACGAAATATTTTAGTAATAAAATTTGCACCTTTTTCGATATAAAATAAAAGTTCATGTGTTGACAGTACTCATTCATTGAGATTGGTCGTGTGTTGAACGAAATATTTTGATAATAACAACTATTTTGAAAAAGAAATATTTGAAATAGAAATTTAGGAAGCCGTGTTGATTAGATGTACGCCATTTTGACGTGAACGATATTTATATCGATTTTAAAACGATTTCGAAATGAAATAAATTGAAAACGATTTCGAAATGAATTGAATTGAAAACGAATTCAAATTGAATTGAAAGCGAATTGAAATGAATTCAAATTGAATTGAAATTTGAATTGAATAGAAATGAATTTTAAAACGAATTTACAAAGAAGAATTCAATTTTGATTTGAATTGAAAAGGAAGTTGAAAATGTTTTTGAAACGAATTCAAAACTATTTATATAATTCGTTTTAAATAGAAATCGACGAAATATATTATATATATATTATATATATAATATAATGGCCTGAATAGAACGCGCCGCGCCGCGGTAGTTCGTGAATTTCGACCATTTATTTCAAACGGACATTACGGGAGATCCGACCGTCGGATTCTCCTAAAACCGGAACCGTTGGGTTCGTATCGAAAAGAGCTTTCTGATGAATATTTGAAATTAGAAATCTAACGGTTGGATTTGGAATTATGTCCAAATCAAATTCGAAAAAGGTCGCTGTAAGTGCAATTCGATGGCCATTGATGGAAATCGACTGTACGGGCCTTGATAAAATTATTAAAAATAGTAATAATTTGTGTAAAATCATAAGAAATGATTTAGAAAGAATTGGGATGAGAAACTCCCTATTTGAAAAGATAAAAATAGATTTTTATCGAAATGAACTAGTTTTGAACTAGAATTATAATTCTATTTATTTTTAAATAAATAAATTGAATTTGAAAAGGGTTTTGAAAATAACCAAAATTTCCAATGATTGCATTGGAGTGGATTTGAATCGAAATTGTCTTCGGAATATTTCGAGGTTGGAATTTGTGATTATACGGATGTTGTTACGGAAATTTGAAAGATATATATTTATATCGTTATTTCTAATACGACATTTGTTAATCGTAGAATTTGATATTGAATATAAGCCGATATATTTTCTATTCAGAGCCTTATATTGAATATCAAATGTGATTTGGGTTTGTCGTGAATGGTGTCTTCACTAACACTGTTCTTGGACCCAGTTGAGAAAAGATTAAATCTTTTTATTTAGATTTAATGAAGTGTGCCAATTAAATAATATTTAATTGGAATTGAATTGATATTGATTTTTGGGTTTATCGTGAACAGTGATTTAAATAACACTTGTTCTTTAACCCGATAATTAATGAATGTGATTTGGGTTTGTCGTGAATGGTGTCTTCACTAACACTGTTCTTGGACCCAGTTGAGAAAAGATTAAATCTTTTTATTTAGATTTAATGAAGTGTACCAATTAAATGACATTTAATTGGAATTGAATCGATATTGATTTTTGGGTTTATCGTGAACAGTGTTTTAAATAACACTTGTTCTTTAACCCGATAATTAATGGAATGTGATTTTGGGTTTATCGTGAACCGTGTTTTAAATGACACTGATTCTTTAACCCAGTCGAAGATTAAAACTAAGTGGAGTTTTAATGAATCTTTAATTAGATTGAAAAGATCGAAAATGGAGTATCACCAGTTTTGCTCTAGGCGATAGTTAAATCTTTAATTAGATTTGAACGTGAAATGGTAATTGAATTTACCGATAACACTGTGGTGTTAGATATGAAGTATTACCAGTTTTACTTCATGGGATGAATAGGTTGGGATTGGGAAATTAAAACAAATGATTACTTCGGTAAAGTTCGTTAATCCCGACTAATTCGAATTGATATTCAAAGATAGATCAAAGAATAAATTCAGGAATTTATCTTGGATAAAATTAATGGGAACCTTTCCCTATGAATGTGAAAATTAGAAACTAACTGTCGGTTAGCTAAGCAGAAGGGTTTTCTGGATATTGATCTGATGTTGGTTTCGGCCTTCGGGGTTAATATTTAGGGAATTATTCTCTTGATTAATTTACGGTTAGTGACTAATGAATTGGAATGAGGCGTATGTTGTGTTTGTGTAACACTTTTATAATATATACGCGAGTTATTCGGAAAGACCGGGTTTATCCCATTCTGAATAACTGATACGACGATAAGTCGAAGATGAAGACGATGGTCGAAGACCGGAGGTCTTCACGTCGTTTGGGTAATTACTGATGATCTTGATTGGGCTGTACACCCAAGAAGATGGAAACAGTTAGTGATCGTCCAGACGTACTTGGAGATCGATGGATATGCGGGGTACTAGGTGCCTCCGGTTTCGTTCAGACCCAGAACGGACTTGTAAATGGACTGTGTGTCTGACATCGGATTTCATTCCGTGTGACTGATATCGGTTGCATAGGATGGTTTGCCTGTGTGGCATGCTAAGATGCAAATGATCAAGGCTTCTGTTGAAAAGCAAAGTCTTGTGGTGATGATCAAAGCACGGCCTTTGTGGCGTAGCTTTGTGTAACGTTTACCTCGCGTGTTTCACACCAGGTATGAACCAAAAACGGGAGACGGACCTCAGGGAGGGCCTACGTTTCCTCCTAGCTAAAAGTGGCGTCAGTGGTTTTACACGCCCTGACGAGTTTGACTTATGTGGTTGTTGCTGTTGCGAGGCGCCTCGGATTGATCGGTCGTTCTCGAACCGATGGAGTCATTTAGTTGGCTCGCTTACGCCCCAAAGGGCGGCGAAACGTAGTGCTCAGGCATTTTTAATCCACTCCGTGTGGACCGGCCCTGTCGCTCCAAGGGTCGATGCGTTCTGATCCTGAGACTCGGGCTAGGCAGTCTCGAATCGGTTGAGGACTATCTTTTGCCTCGGTTCATAGAAGGAAATCCAATTTCCAAATACGTGACTTTGCGGTTTTATTTGTAAACCTATATATGGCGACATGATATATGGTACCCATGCCGCCTATGATTGATACTTATGATTTGAAGTTGTTTTATGCACTATGCACTTATTATAGTATCAAATGATTTGTTTTAAACGTATCAAGCATTCTTTGGCTGTTATAAGGGAAAACCCTATCCCCCGGCTTGCGTTGCATTGTGTGATAGGACCTGGGTCTTATAACAGCTTCATCTTTCTTTATTTAGCATTGCGCTGTTTGTTTTATGCACTGGTATTCTTGGGAGGAAACCCGTTCCGTGTTATACGGCGTGGTCCCTTGATTTACCTTTGAAAATAAAGAATAAAAACTGTTTTAGTTCTCACACCAGTCACATGACTGACCTGGAGTTTATTGTTTTAACCTAAACTCTGGGTGCCCCTATTTTTGACACGGGCAGCTAGTAGTTTTGGTTTTGCAGATTTATATTCACAGGATCCTGGTTTACAGCTGGAACGATATCCGGAAAGCTTTGTATCCGTATATCTCTTCTAGTTGTGTATTGTATTATTTTCCGCTGCGATGTATTTAAATGTAATTTAAATCTCTAATATTTCTGTGTAATATTCATTTATACTCTGTATATTCTTGTAATCTGATGCATTGTTGTAATATACAATGAAATGTTCTTCTGTATGTGTTCTGTTGTGGCTTGTTCTCGAACTATCCGACACTTTCCTTTACGGGGAAGTTACGGGTCTTCACAGTTGGTATCAGAGCTTTGGTTTACAAAGCTAGAGAACAAGACACGTTAGAACCATATGAAAGAATTCATCAGATATTGGATTAGCAATATCCAATTGGAATGACTCGTTAGAGATAGGATCAGTAGTATCCTAGAACGAGTGTGAAGAGTATATTTTTAAAGTGAAAACAAATTTTGTTTTGAAAATTTAAATCAATTATTCGTATTTGATTATCTATTTATATTGATGTGGACAATCCAGTATATATAGATTTTGCGTATACGTCTGATCCGCGTGTATTCGAAATTTTAATATACTGGATAGATATAGAATCACACTCTAGTCGCCCGGAGATGATTCAGATGATGAGGCATCATCATCAGTGTTTATATTCGAGCGACGAAAGTGAAATTTCTATATATTTCCTATTGGCTGGTGTGAGAACCAAAACTAATATAGTTAGAATACTATTGTTGTGATTTGGCATCAAAAACATGATTTTTGTATATGTATCAAAATTATGAATTTGAAACGTTAATCCACTAATTGATTGATGTTTGTGTTGTTTGTTTAATTGTTTGATAATTTTGAACCATTATGCCTAACTGAATCAAATATTGACTTGTATTGAAATTTGGTCGCGTTTGCTTGCATATACATATACTTGCATTGAACAGGTCATAGCAAGGAGGCTAGAGCCGAAGAATAAAATTTGTTTGCCCGACAAATAGGTACATGTTTACTACATAATTTCCTGTTTTGTTTGGGTGATGATGATTTTGTGAGCCTATTGGCTAGCCGCTTGGCTTTTTCTTTTTCTTTTTGAGATCTGAAGGACCGGGGAAGCTATTTGAAATTCCCCGATGCTCCCATTGCAGGGGAGGTTATGGCGAAATTTTTCGAAAATTTAGGGTGTTAGCCAAATTTTTAAAATTTTGTAAATTCTCAGAAACTAAAGAGTTGGAGAATGGAAGCCTGATCGATCGTAGAGTTGATTAATCAAACCACTTTCGACTTTGTTCCTTTTCGGGGACGAAAAGTTTTAAGTGGGGGAGATTGTAACAACCCGGAAAATCTGGGCCAGTTTAAAATTTTTATTTTGGCAATTTTAGCGAATTTTGATTATTTAAAAGGAAATATTTTAAATAATATCGACGAGAAATTTATTTTGAATATAATTCGAACGTATATATTATATACGTCGTCGTTAGAATATAAATAATTATATATAATTATAAATAGAATTGAAAATGGCGCGGTAGTTCGATAATTTGATTTCAAACTTCAATTGAATGTACCGGGTGCAAAACAATCCGGATTTTAATGAAACCAAAAATAATGGAATCTAATTGATAATATCTTTCCAACGAATCCGACAAATCAAAATTTAGTAGCAGGAATCAAAAGATATGTCCAGTTGAAAATTCTGAATAGTCGCTATGGAATTCAGGCCCTTAAAAATGGACATTTTGCAAATGACCTCGGATTTCGACGAAACCAGTTTTGTTGGGTCCGTGATGTTAAGTTATTGCTAGATTCCAAATTTCATAATTTTTCGAATCAATATGTGAGCGTGGCAAAAGAAAACGCGTTAGACCAGTTTCAGTTGATTTTAATCGACTGGAAATTGGCCATTTTTCTAACGGTCTCAGAATTCGATGAAACTAGTTTTGTTAGGACCGTATCGTCAGTACGAAGCTAGAAAATATTTTTCAGGAATTTTTCTAGTTAGTATGTGACCCCGGTAATTGGAAATGTACGTTTAAAATTCAATATACTGATTTCAAAGTAAATTCAACGGAAACTGATTCAAACAGTCGAATCAGCTTACGGTACATATCCCATTGTGTTCAGAATGGGGGTAATTAGCTAGGGGCGACAGTCGTTGGGCCTCGATTGGAGTTCGAATGAGAAGATAACTTTTCGGGAGGATAAATTAATTAAATAAATTAATTAATTAAAATAGAAAAGTCAACCCCCCCTCCTCGTATACCCTTTCCCCGATCCCCCTTTTCTCAGAAATCGAATACAATAAAAAAAAAAGAAATAGCTCCCCACCCAGAATTCCCGTCGCCCCCTCGCCAGTGGCGATCGTCGCCTCTAACCTCGCCAAACCCCATGCCGCCAAGCCCTCCGCCTGCTCGAGGTTCCCCGCCCCGTCTTCTGCCTCGACCAGCCTCGCACCTCAAACCCCAAGCTCGAAATCACCACCGCGAGTCCAGCCCTCCTCCCTCAACTCCGCCGTGCCTTCAGACTCCCCCCCCTCCCAGGCCGATGCCCCATGGCCAGCGCCGCCCCGGAGGGCCCCGCCTCCGCCTGAAGACGCGAGCAAATCCCCCCCCCCATTCAAAACTAAGGTAATTCTTATTTATTTATTTTATTTTAGTTTCTTCATTTTATTTTAATATAAAACTGAATTTTATTTTAATATAAAACTGAATTTTTATTTTAGTAACAAAATTGATTTTTATTTTAGTAACAAAACTGAATTTTATTTTAGTAACAAAATTGATTTTTATTTTAGTAACAAAATTGATTTTTATTTTAGTAACAAAATTGATTTTTATTTTAGTAACAAAACTGAATTTTATTTTAGTAACAAAACTGATTTTTATTTTAGTAACAAAACTGATTTTTATAAAGTAACAAAACTGATTTTTATAAAGTAACAAAACTGATTTTTATTTTAGTAACAAAACTGATTTTTATAAAGTAACAAAACTGATTTTTATAAAGTAACAAAACTGATTTTTATAAAAAAATAGAAAACTGATTTCTTTTAGAAAAGTAGAAAACTGATTTCTTTTAGAAAAGTAGAAAACTGATTTTTAAAAATGATTTTAAAACTGATTTTTGAAAAGTTTAAAAACTAACTTTTGAAAAGATTTAAACTTTATAAGTTAAAAGATTATATTTTTATAATATGATAAAAATGATATTTTTATCATATAAAGATGACATTTTGAGTCACGAAGATCAGAAATTATATATGGATGTATATTGTTTCAAAAGGGAGGATTTTCTATATAAAAGAAACATTGTTTTGAAAGGAGAAAATATACATGTGTTTTGAAAGAAAATTATATTTTGTTTTAAAAAGCAAAATATAATGATAAGATTTTTTTAGTAGAATAAAAATATGATTTTTATATATTGAACTTCGAAAAGAAAATATGATTTTTATATATTGAACTTCGAAAAGAAAATATGATTTTTATATATTGAACTTCGAAATAAAAATATGATTTTTATATATTGAATAGCGAAGTAAAAATTCGATTTTTACATAGGTAGTGAAAGCGGGCAACGAAGATGACGAAGATGCGATAGCAATGAAGATTTCTATCAATGAAGTGCCGTGGAGCTAGGATAGCTATAAGTGAGAATTTCTCACCTTTCTATTTCTTTTCTAGTTATATATTTATACTAGGATGCAGACGATGCTTAGTAGCACCCAACACAACCGTCCACAGACCATGGACTTGTTTGTTTGACTGTTTGGTGATTGATTGCGATATTGGTTTGAATGTGGTTTGTGGTGTGAAAAATCGAATCGATAAATTGGTTAGGATTAGACGTGCGCCGTTATAAGGCGTAGGAGTAAGGCTAGGTTAGACCCTTACTCCAAATTTTGTGGTTTGCAAAATGAAATTGATTTGATTGATGAGTGAATGGCGTGGGCCTTCACTAGACCGGGGATAAGGCTAGGCCTCGTCCCGTTTCTAGTATCGTGCCGTTATGCCGCCGAAATTTTCTAAAATATGTTAGAAATATAAAAATATCATTTTATTGAATAAATGAATTGAATAGAAATTCATAGGTTGGAATAAAATGTTTCATCGTTAAAAATATAATTTTTAACGTGGATGTGAATAAATAAAATATTCATTTGCAAACCAGACGGTTTGTTTAT
Organism: Allium sativum; assembly: GCA_030737875.1. Classification (NCBI taxonomy): domain Eukaryota; kingdom Viridiplantae; phylum Streptophyta; class Magnoliopsida; order Asparagales; family Amaryllidaceae; genus Allium; species Allium sativum. The sequence goes on along the minus strand of CM060916.1, from coordinate 67,381,820 downwards.
GTACACCTATTTGAAAGACATTGATTGGGTCGATAAATTTTACACATCGCCCAACTGCACGAATAAAATATGTGTCTGATTGTTTGAAACCCCACACGGGTGTTAGGATGAAATTTGAAGTTCACTCATCCTGATTGATTAAATATGTCGATCGATTGATTGACAGGCTGTTATAAGCGTTAGATATCTATATTTGATGCTTATACGGTGTAGTGCACTTTGGTTGATGGTTGATTATTTTTCAATGCTATGATATACATGTGTTGTATGAAAATCCATATAATTAACCTTATATGGTAATTGATTGGGCCTCATTCCAATTTGAAAAATAAAGAATATACAAAAATAAAAGTTCATGTGTTGACAGTACTCATTCATTGAGATTGGTCATGTGTTGAACGAAATATTTTAGTAATAAAATTTGCACCTTTTTCGATATAAAATAAAAGTTCATGTGTTGACAGTACTCATTCATTGAGATTGGTCGTGTGTTGAACGAAATATTTTGATAATAACAACTATTTTGAAAAAGAAATATTTGAAATAGAAATTTAGGAAGCCGTGTTGATTAGATGTACGCCATTTTGACGTGAACGATATTTATATCGATTTTAAAACGATTTCGAAATGAAATAAATTGAAAACGATTTCGAAATGAATTGAATTGAAAACGAATTCAAATTGAATTGAAAGCGAATTGAAATGAATTCAAATTGAATTGAAATTTGAATTGAATAGAAATGAATTTTAAAACGAATTTACAAAGAAGAATTCAATTTTGATTTGAATTGAAAAGGAAGTTGAAAATGTTTTTGAAACGAATTCAAAACTATTTATATAATTCGTTTTAAATAGAAATCGACGAAATATATTATATATATTGAAACGACCCGCAAATCCGTGCTATCTGAGTTGACTAAATACAACACACGTCCAACCCAAATAACACAGAAATACGGCTCATTATTAGAAAGAAGTTAGAGGATGAGAAATAGGAAGAACGAAATATTAGAATAGAAGAAAAACGAAGATCACAAACTCACAGCGGAACGAATAAAATATATTATATAACATAAGCTTCGAAATACAAATCTGTTCTGTACATATATACATACCATCATCAGAGCACACATAACATTTGATTCAGCGGAAGTAACTCTAAATAACTAACGTTGAAGCCTCCAGCTTCAAGCTCCTCCAAGTGTATCTGTAAAAGCCTGAAACACTTGACTGCCCGTACAAATTTGGGCACCCAAGAGTTTAGGAAAAACAACACAAAATAAACTCTGGGTCAGTCATGGGACTGGTGTGAGTAAACTCCAACCACTTGTTTAACTTTAAAAATCCTTCCAAAAGAAAAGGTAATAGTAAGACCAGTCCACACATAAACACGGACGGTTTTTACCTTACTACAACCCAAAACACTTTGATATCAAATCCAATGATATTATAATAATGTCTACATCAAGTAAATAACCAAATAGCAGAACGCTTGCATCTCACGCTCCACATATATAGTATATAATCAAAAACCGCATGGCGCTTATTGGAGATTGGATTCCAACTATGACAAGGTATGGGACCACCTTCCGATGATGTATCTCTAGAGGCAAATACACCTGGGTTCAACAAGAACATCTTGCAACCCGGCCCACACATGACCGACCACTCATTTCGCTTGAGTGTATCGAATGTATATCACTAACGGTTGGACTCAAACCACCGTTTCCCGAATGGGCAGAATCGATAGATTTAGAACAAAAGGAATTTCTCTAGATAGGTGATTATACACCCTAATGGGTGCGACCCACATAGCCATGCTGCCTGCCCGATTTTTGTCCTTTTCCGGTTGTTGAGGCCTGAGGCTACGATCACTTACCATCCATTGATAACACAATTCACTTTGAATGCCACATCGTCAGATCCGTTAATCACTAGTTGAGTTTGCACAAATATTCTGGATATTATGCTAAGGGATAAATCCGTTGCAACCATATATATTCATACAGACCAACCCATTTGATCATTGGAAATACTTTGTCAGACATTCGTCCATTTACGTTCGTTCTGGGATTGAACGAAACCGAAGGCACTATTTCTATTACTAGAAAAGCCCTTGCACTTCACTCCGTCTTCAATATATTCAGCATACTTGGTTCGCAACGCTTATGCCGATACGGAGTGGTTCTTCGGATAATAATCCAACCGGTCTCTCCATATTGACAACGATGGTCAAAACTTCGATAGTCTGTGATTTAACTATCGAATAAAAACAAGTGTTCATCCAAACATACCAACCAAATCACTGGGCCCTTTAATTAATATTTCATTAATTAAATCTCTACTACATTCCCTTATCAATATTTGTTATCCAAATATTTCAATAATCATCTCGGCCTCTTATGCCATTTGGAAAACGTTTCCAAATATTAACTTCCTTCATTTTCTATATATTAGAAACTGTCTCTATTTGCAATTGGAAACAATTCCAATCACTTATCTCTATCCCCTTTTGGTTACAACATTCGATTTCTTTTTATTCGCCTTACTATCGAATTCAATACGTCGATACAATGATTTCAGATTATCAAAATCTCTTAAAATATTCTAACTCCTTAAATTTCCGGAAAATTTCGCCATAACCTCCCCTGTATCGGGAGCATCGGGAAGTTTCAAATAGCATCCCGGTATCTTCCTCAATCAAAAAGAAAAAGGAAAAGCCAAGCGGCTTGCCGATACGGCGCATAAAACCCATATATGAATTAAACATGTACCTTATGTCGAGCATTTCATTTATAACTTCATATATCTCATCCCATACCTGTCTAACACCTGTTCACCTGTTTTCAATTCAATTCAATACCATCTAATCGTTTGAATTCAGTTTCGCCCATTTATTCTTTAAATCGGCCATTTTGCCTGTTTCACTTTTTTTGTTGAACATAACATGTTCAAACAAATATTTACTTGTTCATAACCAAATTGAATCTCAGTTTCACTTCTAGTTTCTTTTTCTATTTTGAATATAAATTTTCAAATCGAATTCACTTATTCAAACCCCAATATCCATTCGAACTCTCATTAACTAATTCTTCTTTAGTTAATTCTATTCAATAATCAAAATCTGGTTTCTGATTCAAAAATCATATTCATTTACACAACTTGAATTCGCTTATATTTTACAACTCAACTCTGAAATTTTCTAAATAGACAATTCGGATTTTTCCGCTTGAAATCCTTTTATAAATTAAATAAACCATTATGGTTTTAAAACGATTCTGGCGCTGCTTTTCTGAAAATTTGATTTTGACATAACTCAAAATCTATACGACGAAATTCAGATTTTTCTCTTTCATTTGAAAACTATTATCAAACCGGTCCTGACGTTTCTTGTTTCAAAGAATTTCGACTTCAATTGAGTTCTGTATACTCGATTGAAGTTCGAATCGCCAATTTACGAACTGCATCGCTGCGGCGAGTTCGTTTTAATTATATTTATATATATAAACTTTTAAACTTCTTAAAATGAATTCAATTCCATTTTAACTCTATTTGAATTCCTTGATTCAAATTCCAATCTCACTTTTAAATTCTATATTTCAAATCCCAATTCCTTTTCTATTGGATATTCAAATTCAATACTTGAATTTCTATTTAAATCTCTATTCAAATTTCATATTTCAATTCTTCTTTTGAAATTCTATATTTCAAATCCTATTCGATTTTTCTTTGAAATTCTATATTTCAAAGTCTGTTCAACTCTTCTTTGAAATTCTATATTTCAACTTACATTTCTTTTATTTAAAATTCCATTTTTGAATTTCCTTTATCCCAATCCCATTTGAATTCCTTTGAATTCAAATCCTATTTCAATTCCCTTGAATTCAAATCCCATATTTAAATCCCTTTGAATTCAAGTTCTATATTTGAATTCCTTTTGAATTTATATAGTCAAATTCTCTTTCAATTATATTTGAATTCAAATGTCATTGCAATTCTATTTTTGAAATTTCTATTTTCAAAGTCTATTTCAAATTCTTTTTTTTAAAAATTCTGTTTTGAAATTCTATTTCAAATTCTATTTGAAAATTCTATTTCAAATTCTCTATATTCAAACACCATCTGAAAGTTCTATATCCAAATCCACTTTGGATTTTCTATTTGAATTCTAAATTCAAATTTCCATTTTTCCTTTTCTATTTGAATTCAAATTTCCATTTCCTTTTCTATTATTCAAATTCTATATTTAAATTTCCTTTTGAATCATATTTTCAAAAACACTTGGATTTCTATTTCTGAATTATCAAATGATAATTCTTTTCACTTCATTTATAACTTCGTTATAAAAGAACTATTTATAAACTTCGTTTATACAGGAACTACTTGTTTTATTTTTCAAAAACAAGTTTTATATTTCTATTCCATTAAAAATTCAAATTCTATTTAAAAATAGAATTTTCCCTTTAAAATCTCAAATATCCTTCCTCGATATTTTAAATACATTAACACTTGGCCCAGTGATATTTAAAACAATCAAATCACCCAATTTTCAATCATTTGATTTTTAACACATCATATATGAAAAATATATATGAAATCAAACAAACAACAAACAAACAAATAATATATTTTTGAGGAATCCAGTTGGATTCCTCCAACCTGTTTTTCCTGCATCCACAGATGTTAGCACATAAATAATACCCATTCTGCTTCGTGGCAGAATATCGCGGTATAGAAGGTCATCCACTAATCATAGCGTGGGGCGTATAGGGTAATCATCCGCTATGAAACTGCGGGCGTCCGCTAATGAGACTGCGGGAATCCAACCAATCAATCAACCCAATATATATATATAATAGCCTAAATAACTAATATATATAAAACAACCATAAAGCATTCACACAAGCAACAGACAATTATTTTTAATGAAATAAAAATAATTCTAAAGGTGAGTGAGATTTACTCACCGCGGAATATCCTGTGTAATTCAAATTCCACAGCTACGAATCATCTCGACCGAATCCATTCAACACCTATGATTATTTGATTTCAATTTACTGATTTACACATTCATTAAAATTAATTTCTTAAACGCATAAATAAATGTTCTACATATTTTATTTATTAGTTACTAATTTAGATTTAACTTAACAAATGAAACTAATCTATGTATTTTAAAATTAAATAACGTATACCTTGTTGATGCATTACTTGATTAACTTCGAGGTAATTTCTCCGAAAACCAACGGTCTATTCCCACCGCAAACAACCCGAAAATTCTGCACATCCCACTTTGACATTCTATCGAACACTTTTCAGGCGATCAATCTACATCTCCTTTTCAACACGGTCATGCCAATGCGATGCTTTAAACCTTACTTCCGAACTCCAGCTTTCACAACCGTGCCTCACCACTGTCCCCTACTGTCCAGTCAGCTCCATCCCCTTCCCAACTAAACCTCCCAAATCAACACAATCCAACATCAACCTCTTCACATCAGCATAGTACAACCAACAGCAGATCGAACCGCTTCCTATTGAACCCCAAATAGCAGCGCGACTCCCTCCAGTATTCACATCCGTGACCTCTACAATCTCAATCCATGCTCGCTCAAGCCCCTCTCGCACGAGATGGCCATCGCTCCGACCCTAGAATCAATCGCGAGTACCACAGTTCTCGATTTTGCCTCAGCCCTAAGCTTGTGAGTTCGAGTTCGAGCTCCAGTAAAACGCGACCGTACATACAACAACACCCTCTTTTAGACGCAAGCACCTTTGGCGTGATGTCGAGCTCCAGTTCTCATCACGATTCTGAATTCTCTTTTTGTTTTCAAAGGAGGAAATTTCGGTTTTTAAAACTGAGAAAAGGGGAAAACCAAATTTCGATTATTAAAATAGTGGACGCCTTCTTTTTCTATTCGAATTGGTTTTATTTACTGGAGGAGAATAGGAACGAAGGGGAGAGCTTAGAAATGGTTTTCATGAGTTCTTGAAAATGAAAAATAACTGAGAGCGACGAGTTAATTTATAGATGAAGAGGGGACAATTATTGCAGCTCGAGGAAAGAAGATAAGTCTGCACGATAAATGTTCTAGGGTGACACCATTACTTCGATCCTTTACTTTGCTGGGAAGAAAGTAAACAAGTTGTACTGCTCGAAGAAATAGGCTGCGGAGTTTTTAATCATAGGTCTGCGATGAATAAAAATGAGGTCGGCTTCGTACCCACCATTACAAAATATTGAATTCCTTTGAATGGAAGGAAGGAGACAGCGCAGTACGTTTTAGGGTGGCTTAAGCAAGTATAGCTTGGCTCTGAAATGATGTGAATTTATTATATAATTTGTTTTGATTTGATTTTATTTTAATTAAAATATATCGTGGTCCCGTAACTAAAAATCTCGAACCGCTATTTAACCGTAACGACACGAGCGGGCTTTGAAATTAAATTCGACTATATAAAGAAGATAACTAATTGACGATAAAAAAATAAATTCAGTTGATATAAATTGATTTATAAACAATTTAATTCATTGAAAACAAATAATTATTACCACTCTAATTTGACATTAAATCGTATATCGATTATTAAATCGATAAATTCAATAAAAATCCATTTATATTTTCTAATTCAACATTTAAACTAATCTAAATATTTAAAATAAATTTAAATATTCAAAAATAAATGGCTAAAAATCAGGGTCGTTACATTCCTTCCCCCTTAAAATAATTTCGTCCTCGAAATTGCGAAGGTAGAAAAAATGGCTCAATCTCATTTACTTTCCACTTATGCTGAAACTCAACTCTTTATATTACATCAAATTTAATCTCAACCAAAACTTTTGGTTTTCCTTCATATCTATTCAAACTGATTTTTTCCTCAATTTATTCACTTCGATCTATTTAACTTGTTTTAAGTTAAATTCTAATTTCAGAATTCAAGTCCCCGGGTTTTTTTTTTTTTTTTTTTTTTTTTTCAAATCACTTCTGAAATCACATACATATATACATATATTTATTTCCATCTCAAATTCAAAACAATTGAATATTCAAACAAAATCCCAACAAAATTTTCTGAGGTAGCAATCCATCACTCAGAAACTCGGAAATGAACACTGATGATGTTGCAATCATCATCAGAATAATTTCCCAGCCACTGAAGTGAGTTCAGTGCTTTAAAAATCCATCTAAAATGATTTTCTTTCAACTCCTTCTAGAACAAAGCTATATTACTTTAATATACTTTGAAAAATATTTTCAAACTTCCCAGGATTTTGAATTCTTAATTCTAATTCTGAATCCAATTCTAATTCATCCCATTTGTATATTTAATTCATATACAAGTTCTATTTGGTTATATATAACCATTTCAATTTTTTTTTTTTTCTTTTCTAATCTTATTTGATTATAAAATCAACATCCAACACATTCATATAATAATAATTCTAGAAAATTATTCTTTCTATATCAAAAATAGAAATTTTGGGTAAAATTATTTCATCTACCCACTTAAAACAATATCGTGTTCAATCTCCTGTTCAAGTGTTTAGAAATTCCTATCGACTTTGTGGCGTCCCACTATTCGACCAGAATTCATAAACCACTCAACAGACTAGCCAACACAATATAAAACAATTTTTATATCAATTCACAAATACGCTCTCTCGTATATATACACTCAACTCATTCTAGGGTACTACTGACCCTATCTCTAATGAGCACATGCCACACAAGCCTAGGTGTTCGCTCAACCTAAGCTCTGATACCAACTGAAACGACCCGCAAATCCGTGCTATCTGAGTTGACTAAATACAACACACGTCCAACCCAAATAACACAGAAATACGGCTCATTATTAGAAAGAAGTTAGAGGATGAGAAATAGGAAGAAAGAAATATTAGAATAGAAGAAAAACGAAGATCACAAACTCACAGCGGAACGAATAAAATATATTATATAACATAAGCTTCGAAATACAAATCTGTTCTGTACATATATACATACCATCATCAGAGCACACATAACATTTGATTCAGCGGAAGTAACTCTAAATAACTAACGTTGAAGCCTCCAGCTTCAAGCTCCTCCAAGTGTATCTGTAAAAGCCTGAAACACTTGACTGCCCGTACAAATTTGGGCACCCAAGAGTTTAGGAAAAACAACACAAAATAAACTCTGGGTCAGTCATGGGACTGGTGTGAGTAAACTCCAACCACTTGTTTAACTTTAAAAATCCTTCCAAAAGAAAAGGTAATAGTAAGACCAGTCCACACATAAACACGGACGGTTTTTACCTTACTACAACCCAAAACACTTTGATATCAAATCCAATGATATTATAATAATGTCTACATCAAGTAAATAACCAAATAGCAGAACGCTTGCATCTCACGCTCCACATATATAGTATATAATCAAAAACCGCATGGCGCTTATTGGAGATTGGATTCCAACTATGACAAGGTATGGGACCACCTTCCGATGATGTATCTCTAGAGGCAAATACACCTGGGTTCAACAAGAACATCTTGCAACCCGGCCCACACATGACCGACCACTCATTTCGCTTGAGTGTATCGAATGTATATCACCAACGGTTGGACTCAAACCACCGTTTCCCGAATGGGCAGAATCGATAGATTTAGAACAAAAGGAATTTCTCTAGATAGGTGATTATACACCCTAATGGGTGCGACCCACATAGCCATGCTGCCTGCCCGATTTTTGTCCTTTTCCGGTTGTTGAGGCCTGAGGCTACGATCACTTACCATCCATTGATAACACAATTCACTTTGAATGCCACATCGTCAGATCCGTTAATCACTAGTTGAGTTTGCACAAATATTCTGGATATTATGCTAAGGGATAAATCCGTTGCAACCATATATATTCATACAGACCAACCCATTTGATCATTGGAAATACTTTGTCAGACATTCGTCCATTTACGTTCGTTCTGGGATTGAACGAAACCGAAGGCACTATTTCTATTACTAGAAAAGCCTTTGCACTTCACTCCGTCTTCAATATATTCAGCATACTTGGTTCGCAACGCTTATGCCGATACGGAGTGGTTCTTCGGATAATAATCCAACCGGTCTCTCCATATTGACAACGATGGTCAAAACTTCGATAGTCTGTGATTTAACTATCGAATAAAAACAAGTGTTCATCCAAACATACCAACCAAATCACTGGGCCCTTTAATTAATATTTCATTAATTAAATCTCTACTACATTCCCTTATCAATATTTGTTATCCAAATATTTCAATAATCATCTCGGCCTCTTATGCCATTTGGAAAACGTTTCCAAATATTAACTTCCTTCATTTTCTATATATTAGAAACTGTCTCTATTTGCAATTGGAAACAATTCCAATCACTTATCTCTATCCCCTTTTGGTTACAACATTCGATTTCTTTTTATTCGCCTTACTATCGAATTCAATACGTCGATACAATGATTTCAGATTATCAAAATCTCTTAAAATATTCTAACTCCTTAAATTTTCGGAAAATTTCGCCATAACCTCCCCTGTATCGGGAGCATCGGGAAGTTTCAAATAGCATCCCGGTATCTTCCTCAATCAAAAAGAAAAAGGAAAAGCCAAGCGGCTTGCCGATACGGCGCATAAAACCCATATATGAATTAAACATGTACCTTATGTCGAGCATTTCATTTATAACTTCATATATCTCATCCCATACCTGTCTAACACCTGTTCACCTGTTTTCAATTCAATTCAATACCATCTAATCGTTTGAATTCAGTTTCGCCCATTTATTCTTTAAATCGGCCATTTTGCCTGTTTCACTTTTTTTGTTGAACATAACATGTTCAAACAAATATTTACTTGTTCATAACCAAATTGAATCTCAGTTTCACTTCTAGTTTCTTTTTCTATTTTGAATATAAATTTTCAAATCGAATTCACTTATTCAAACCCCAATATCCATTCGAACTCTCATTAACTAATTCTTCTTTAGTTAATTCTATTCAATAATCAAAATCTGGTTTCTGATTCAAAAATCATATTCATTTACACAACTTGAATTCGCTTATATTTTACAACTCAACTCTGAAATTTTCTAAATAGACAATTCGGATTTTTCCGCTTGAAATCCTTTTATAAATTAAATAAACCATTATGGTTTTAAAACGATTCTGGCGCTGCTTTTCTGAAAATTTGATTTTGACATAACTCAAAATCTATACGACGAAATTCAGATTTTTCTCTTTCATTTGAAAACTATTATCAAACCGGTCCTGACGTTTCTTGTTTCAAAGAATTTCGACTTCAATTGAGTTCTGTATACTCGATTGAAGTTCGAATCGCCAATTTACGAACTGCATCGCTGCGGCGAGTTCGTTTTAATTATATTTATATATATAAACTTTTAAACTTCTTAAAATGAATTCAATTCCATTTTAACTCTATTTGAATTCCTTGATTCAAATTCCAATCTCACTTTTAAATTCTATATTTCAAATCCCAATTCCTTTTCTATTGGATATTCAAATTCAATACTTGAATTTCTATTTAAATCTCTATTCAAATTTCATATTTCAATTCTTCTTTTGAAATTCTATATTTCAAATCCTATTCGATTTTTCTTTGAAATTCTATATTTCAAAGTCTGTTCAACTCTTCTTTGAAATTCTATATTTCAACTTACATTTCTTTTATTTAAAATTCCATTTTTGAATTTCCTTTATCCCAATCCCATTTGAATTCCTTTGAATTCAAATCCTATTTCAATTCCCTTGAATTCAAATCCCATATTTAAATCCCTTTGAATTCAAGTTCTATATTTGAATTCCTTTTGAATTTATATAGTCAAATTCTCTTTCAATTATATTTGAATTCAAATGTCATTGCAATTCTATTTTTGAAATTTCTATTTTCAAAGTCTATTTCAAATTCTTTTTTTTTAAAAATTCTGTTTTGAAATTCTATTTCAAATTCTATTTGAAAATTCTATTTCAAATTCTCTATATTCAAACACCATCTGAAAGTTCTATATCCAAATCCACTTTGGATTTTCTATTTGAATTCTAAATTCAAATTTCCATTTTTCCTTTTCTATTTGAATTCAAATTTCCATTTCCTTTTCTATTATTCAAATTCTATATTTAAATTTCCTTTTGAATCATATTTTCAAAAACACTTGGATTTCTATTTCTGAATTATCAAATGATAATTCTTTTCACTTCATTTATAACTTCGTTATAAAAGAACTATTTATAAACTTCGTTTATACAGGAACTACTTGTTTTATTTTTCAAAAACAAGTTTTATATTTCTATTCCATTAAAAATTCAAATTCTATTTAAAAATAGAATTTTCCCTTTAAAATCTCAAATATCCTTCCTCGATATTTTAAATACATTAACACTTGGCCCAGTGATATTTAAAACAATCAAATCACCCAATTTTCAATCATTTGATTTTTAACACATCATATATGAAAAATATATATGAAATCAAACAAACAACAAACAAACAAATAATATATTTTTGAGGAATCCAGTTGTATTCCTCCAACCTGTTTTTCCTGCATCCACAGATGTTAGCACATAAATAATACCCATTCTGCTTCGTGGCAGAATATCGCGGTATAGAAGGTCATCCACTAATCATAGCGTGGGGCGTATAGGGTAATCATCCGCTATAAAACTGCGGGCATCCGCTAATGAGACTGCGGGAATCCAACCAATCAATCAACCCAATATATATATATAATAGCCTAAATAACTAATATATATAAAACAACCATAAAGCATTCACACAAGCAACAGACAATTATTTTTAATGAAATAAAAATAATTCTAAAGGTGAGTGAGATTTACTCACCGCGGAATATCCTGTGTAATTCAAATTCCACAGCTACGAATCATCTCGACCGAATCCATTCAACACCTATGATTATTTGATTTCAATTTACTGATTTACACATTCATTAAAATTAATTTCTTAAACGCATAAATAAATGTTCTACATATTTTATTTATTGGTTACTAATTTAGATTTAACTTAACAAATGAAACTAATCTATGTATTTTAAAATTAAATAACGTATACCTTGTTGATGCATTACTTGATTAACTTCGAGGTAATTTCTCCGAAAACCAACGGTCTATTCCCACCGCAAACAACCCGAAAATTCTGCACATCCCACTTTGACATTCTATCGAACACTTTTCAGGCGATCAATCTACATCTCCTTTTCAACACGGTCATGCCAATGCGATGCTTTAAACCTTACTTCCGAACTCCAGCTTTCACAACCGTGCCTCACCACTGTCCCCTACTGTCCAGTCAGCTCCATCCCCTTCCCAACTAAACCTCCCAAATCAACACAATCCAACATCAACCTCTTCACATCAGCATAGTACAACCAACAGCAGATCGAACCGCATCCTATTGAACCCCAAATAGCAGCGCGACTCCCTCCAGTATTCACATCCGTGACCTCTACAATCTCAATCCATGCTCGCTCAAGCCCCTCTCGCACGAGATGGCCATCGCTCCGACCCTAGAATCAATCGCGAGTACCACAGTTCTCGATTTTGCCTCAGCCCTAAGCTTGTGAGTTCGAGTTCGAGCTCCAGTAAAACGCGACCGTACATACAACAACACCCTCTTTTAGACGCAAGCACCTTTGGCGTGATGTCGAGCTCCAGTTCTCATCACGATTCTGAATTCTCTTTTTGTTTTCAAAGGAGGAAATTTCGGTTTTTAAAACTGAGAAAAGGGGAAAACCAAATTTCGATTATTAAAATAGTGGACGCCTTCTTTTTCTATTCGAATTGGTTTTATTTACTGGAGGAGAATAGGAACGAAGGGGAGAGCTTAGAAATGGTTTTCATGAGTTCTTGAAAATGAAAAATAACTGAGAGCGACGAGTTAATTTATAGATGAAGAGGGGACAATTATTGCAGCTCGAGGAAAGAAGATAAGTCTGCACGATAAATGTTCTAGGGTGACACCATTACTTCGATCCTTTACTTTGCTGGGAAGAAAGTAAACAAGTTGTACTGCTCGAAGAAATAGGCTGCGGAGTTTTTAATCATAGGTCTGCGATGAATAAAAATGAGGTCGGCTTCGTACCCACCATTACAAAATATTGAATTCCTTTGAATGGAAGGAAGGAGACAGCGCAGTACGTTTTAGGGTGGCTTAAGCAAGTATAGCTTGGCTCTGAAATGATGTGAATTTATTATATAATTTGTTTTGATTTGATTTTATTTTAATTAAAATATATCGTGGTCCCGTAACTAAAAATCTCGAACCGCTATTTAACCGTAACGACACGAGCGGGCTTTGAAATTAAATTCGACTATATAAAGAAGATAACTAATTGACGATAAAAAAATAAATTCAGTTGATATAAATTGATTTATAAACAATTTAATTCATTGAAAACAAATAATTATTACCACTCTAATTCGACATTAAATCGTATATCGATTATTAAATCGATAAATTCAATAAAAATCCATTTATATTTTCTAATTCAACATTTAAACTAATCTAAATATTTAAAATAAATTTAAATATTCAAAAATAAATGGCTAAAAATCAGGGTCGTTACATATATATTATATATATAATATAATGGCCTGAATAGAACGCGCCGCGCCGCGGTAGTTCGTGAATTTCGACCATTTATTTCAAACGGACATTACGGGAGATCCGACCGTCGGATTCTCCTAAAACCGGAACCGTTGGGTTCGTATCGAAAAGAGCTTTCTGATGAATATTTGAAATTAGAAATCTAACGGTTGGATTTGGAATTATGTCCAAATCAAATTCGAAAAAGGTCGCTGTAAGTGCAGTTCGATGGCCATTGATGGAAATCGACTGTACGGGCCTTGATAAAATTATTAAAAATAGTAATAATTTGTGTAAAATCATAAGAAATGATTTAGAAAGAATTGGGATGAGAAACTCCCTATTTGAAAAGATAAAAATAGATTTTTATCGAAATGAACTAGTTTTGAACTAGAATTATAATTCTATTTATTTTTAAATAAATAAATTGAATTTGAAAAGGGTTTTGAAAATAACCAAAATTTCCAATGATTGCATTGGAGTGGATTTGAATCGAAATTGTCTTCGGAATATTTCGAGGTTGGAATTTGTGATTATACGGATGTTGTTACGGAAATTTGAAAGATATATATTTATATCGTTATTTCTAATACGACATTTGTTAATCGTAGAATTTGATATTGAATATAAGCCGATATATTTTCTATTCAGAGCCTTATATTGAATATCAAATGTGATTTGGGTTTGTCGTGAATGGTGTCTTCACTAACACTGTTCTTGGACCCAGTTGAGAAAAGATTAAATCTTTTTATTTAGATTTAATGAAGTGTGCCAATTAAATAATATTTAATTGGAATTGAATTGATATTGATTTTTGGGTTTATCGTGAACAGTGATTTAAATAACACTTGTTCTTTAACCCGATAATTAATGAATGTGATTTGGGTTTGTCGTGAATGGTGTCTTCACTAACACTGTTCTTGGACCCAGTTGAGAAAAGATTAAATCTTTTTATTTAGATTTAATGAAGTGTACCAATTAAATGACATTTAATTGGAATTGAATCGATATTGATTTTTGGGTTTATCGTGAACAGTGTTTTAAATAACACTTGTTCTTTAACCCGATAATTAATGGAATGTGATTTTGGGTTTATCGTGAACCGTGTTTTAAATGACACTGATTCTTTAACCCAGTCGAAGATTAAAACTAAGTGGAGTTTTAATGAATCTTTAATTAGATTGAAAAGATCGAAAATGGAGTATCACCAGTTTTGCTCCAGGCGATAGTTAAATCTTTAATTAGATTTGAACGTGAAATGGTAATTGAATTTACCGATAACACTGTGGTGTTAGATATGAAGTATTACCAGTTTTACTTCATGGGATGAATAGGTTGGGATTGGGAAATTAAAACAAATGATTACTTCGGTAAAGTTCGTTAATCCCGACTAATTCGAATTGATATTCAAAGATAGATCAAAGAATAAATTCAGGAATTTATCTTGGATAAAATTAATGGGAACCTTTCCCTATGAATGTGAAAATTAGAAACTAACTGTCGGTTAGCTAAGCAGAAGGGTTTTCTGGATATTGATCTGATGTTGGTTTCGGCCTTCGGGGTTAATATTTGGGGAATTATTCTCTTGATTAATTTACGGTTAGTGACTAATGAATTGGAATGAGGCGTATGTTGTGTTTGTGTAACACTTTTATAATATATACGCGAGTTATTCGGAAAGACCGGGTTTATCCCATTCTGAATAACTGATACGACGATAAGTCGAAGATGAAGACGATGGTCGAAGACCGGAGGTCTTCACGTCGTTTGGGTAATTACTGATGATCTTGATTGGGCTGTACACCCAAGAAGATGGAAACAGTTAGTGATCGTCCAGACGTACTTGGAGATCGATGGATATGCGGGGTACTAGGTGCCTCCGGTTTCGTTCAGACCCAGAACGGACTTGTAAATGGACTGTGTGTCTGACATCGGATTTCATTCCGTGTGACTGATATCGGTTGCATAGGATGGTTTGCCTGTGTGGCATGCTAAGATGCAAATGATCAAGGCTTCTGTTGAAAAGCAAAGTCTTGTGGTGATGATCAAAGCACGGCCTTTGTGGCGTAGCTTTGTGTAACGTTTACCTCGCGTGTTTCACACCAGGTATGAACCAAAAACGGGAGACGGACCTCAGGGAGGGCCTACGTTTCCTCCTAGCTAAAAGTGGCGTCAGTGGTTTTACACGCCCTGACGAGTTTGACTTATGTGGTTGTTGCTGTTGCGAGGCGCCTCGGATTGATCGGTCGTTCTCGAACCGATGGAGTCATTTAGTTGGCTCGCTTACGCCCCAAAGGGCGGCGAAACGTAGTGCTCAGGCATTTTTAATCCACTCCGTGTGGACCGGCCCTGTCGCTCCAAGGGTCGATGCGTTCTGATCCTGAGACTCGGGCTAGGCAGTCTCGAATCGGTTGAGGACTATCTTTTGCCTCGGTTCATAGAAGGAAATCCAATTTCCAAATACGTGACTTTGCGGTTTTATTTGTAAA
Organism: Allium sativum; assembly: GCA_030737875.1. Lineage (NCBI taxonomy): Eukaryota > Viridiplantae > Streptophyta > Magnoliopsida > Asparagales > Amaryllidaceae > Allium > Allium sativum. The sequence goes on along the minus strand of CM060916.1, from coordinate 67,365,714 downwards.
CCTATATATGGCGACATGATATATGGTACCCATGCCGCCTATGATTGATACTTATGATTTGAAGTTGTTTTATGCACTATGCACTTATTATAGTATCAAATGATTTGTTTTAAACGTATCAAGCATTCTTTGGCTGTTATAAGGGAAAACCCTATCCCCCGGCTTGCGTTGCATTGTGTGATAGGACCTGGGTCTTATAACAGCTTCATCTTTCTTTATTTAGCATTGCGCTGTTTGTTTTATGCACTGGTATTCTTGGGAGGAAACCCGTTCCGTGTTATACGGCGTGGTCCCTTGATTTACCTTTGAAAATAAAGAATAAAAACTGTTTTAGTTCTCACACCAGTCACATGACTGACCTGGAGTTTATTGTTTTAACCTAAACTCTGGGTGCCCCTATTTTTGACACGGGCAGCTAGTAGTTTTGGTTTTGCAGATTTATATTCACAGGATCCTGGTTTACAGCTGGAACGATATCCGGAAAGCTTTGTATCCGTATATCTCTTCTAGTTGTGTATTGTATTATTTTCCGCTGCGATGTATTTAAATGTAATTTAAATCTCTGATATTTCTGTGTAATATTCATTTATACTCTGTATATTCTTGTAATCTGATGCATTGTTGTAATATACAATGAAATGTTCTTCTGTATGTGTTCTGTTGTGGCTTGTTCTCGAACTATCCGACACTTTCCTTTACGGGGAAGTTACGGGTCTTCACAACAAAGAAATATACTTGACTTGAAAATATAAGAAAAGTTAGTATTACTTTACTTGTAAAATCCCAAAACTCATAAATATTGGACAATTATTACTTAATATTGTTTTAATGACTTAATACCCACGTTTGGGTTACTTAAACATAGAAATAAAGTTATTTTTTAACTTTGTTTACTTAGATATATAGTTCAAGTGAAAACTGAAAATATAATCCATAAACGAGTACCAAATTCCCAAATGCTTGTCGAAAAAATTTCGTACAACATTGTAAATTCTTTGGTGACACATATGTATACATATACATATGTATGATCACATATATATTAATCATAATGAAGGGATTAAATAAAGTAAAAGAGATTAGTAGAAGTAAGTATAAGAAAACAGAAAGAGTTTACTTTAATATAATAGTACAACACCGTAAACATCATTAGTCGATAAACATAATTACTATTACACACAGATATTACTCTTACACATGATAGGGCATGTCTTGGAAGGAGGTTTAGTCAAAATTAAGGGTGCAATTGGAAGGGGTTTTCAATAATTTTACATCTATTATTTTATTCCTAAGGATTTCCAAAACATATCAATGTCTTCATCTCATTTCTTTACACCTTATTTCTTCTCTTCTTCTCTCTACTTTAATCTCTTAAGAAACTCAATAATGACTTCCAACGCCTTAGGAAAAACTATCTTTTCGCTTCCTAACTTTTTGAAAGTTTTATCAAACAATAACTGAAACCCTCTTTAAATCTTCCAAAGTTCATATATAATCATTAAAAGCTTTTATACCAAGTTTGAAGTCATTGCAAGAAGTTTGGAGCCTCTATCAAATTTAGGTCATGATTAAGGAGGATGAATGGAGGGAGGTCGAGCTTAAGAAATATGAAGGAGCAAGTTCAAGTGGCTTTGGTGCAATCGTAGAAAAGATATAACGATTTTAGGAACCTTAAAAACTAGTCAAAGATGAGAACTAAAACTTAAATGCCCCTAACTATGCAAAAGTTAATGGTTATTAAATGAAGTTGAAATGATTGCTATATTTTTGTTAATGTTGCTCGTAAAAGTCATGCTGAATTTTTGACAAGTTTTGATGCTCATATGTTTGATTGTATGAATGTTTAAGAAGTCATGTTAAATACAGGTCGATAAGCACAAAGGAAATCACTTTACTTTAATCGAATGAAATGGAGAAAATAGTATGATTAAACCTCTCAAAATGATTTTAAATGTTATAGAAATGAATTATAAACACTTTTAAACGTTTACATGAACTTTAGAAAAGAATATAAATTTTGGAAAAAATTTAGTTTGCCGCGAAACGGTAACTCGGGATTGCGCTTCTTAAAAGTGAATCTTTTGTATATGAAAAAATATGAATCCTAATTCTTTGATGTATGATCTGAATCCTTATAACCATAGATTTTCTACGAATCAAAAAAAATTCTAACTAGATTTTGAAATATGGCAAAACAAATTTTGATAAACATCGAGGCTTTATAATTTGAAATCCAAAATATGAGATTGTTTAAAATAAAGTTTTTAATTTCAAGAAATTATGAAATAAATCATATAAAATGTTTTAAAAGTGACTTAAGTTGATTATATGAATTTTACAATGATAGAAAAATCATGTTATTGAAATAAGCCAAATAGCACTTTTCGCAGCACTTTTAAATAATGATTGAAATTGAGGTTTAAACTTAACAAATCTTCTCCAAATCTTTAGTGAATGCTTTTGAATGGTTAATAAAGTAATTTGGGATTTTTTTGAAAAAATATATATATATAATAAAGTTGCTAGATAATTGAATCGAATCATAAAGCTATAAAAAGCAACGATTTAATATTGCCTTTAATAAGTCAACGCACAAGACTGATTTGTCTATTTCTGAGGCCCATAAGTATGTGTTTAACTAAGGAGATATAAGTATGTGTTTAGGAGCAACCAGTGCCTAGGCTCACCCGACCCTTTCCTGACGAGGGATAGATAGGGTTGAATCGTAACAACCCGCATAATTTATGATTATATAATTAAGAGATCTAACTAAATATCATACCACGTCTTCGGTTTAATACCGGTAATTTGAGGCTTCTTGTAAATGGAAAAATTTGGATTTGGGACCACTTCCAATGAGTTCAAACTTTCATTTACGATATTTAAAACTGTAAACATCGATATGTTTAGAGTAAGTGAAATTTGGGACTTCAGGTGGGGATTGAGTTTGTAAACCTAACCCACTTCCTTATAACCCACTTAACCACCATTCTCCCTTATTCATTTAATTTCCTAACACTTAGACAAAATCTAAGAAGGGAATTGGAAATTAGAATTCCAAATACATGGTTTGCTTTTAGAGATATAAATCAAGTGGGAAAAATCAAAAAGACAACTTGAATAAGCTTCTCCACCTCTCTCTATCTTCTCTGTTCTTCAATTTAGCATATATCTTGATCTCTCATTCTTATAAGAGTTATTTCCATGATTCTAATACTTTGGATCTTTGCATGATACTAATTGAAGATTCTAGAGACAATTTTGAAGAGAAGCAAGCTCAAAGATTGTTCAAATTATCCACTTAGATCTACTGGTGAGTTCTTGCGAACTCACGTCTATGACTCAAACTTATATGCTGGGCTAGTGTGCCCTCGACATGTTTATGTGATGTATACATTGTTTGATCTGGATTGTTTGTGTGTGAACTTTCCAATTTTTGAGTTTTGAATTCATTTATAAGAATTCTAGTGTAAATCTTGTAGAGATTTGAGATTGGAGCTTTCGAGTTGTTTTGCCAAGCATTAGATGCTTCATTGTCACTTAGGAAATGTTAAAAGCCTTCATTGTTCACGTGTGCTTGTGCAGAATCATCAAATATCGACTTTTTCTCTAAAAACCCTAAATTTGTAGTTATTAGCAGCAACCAGCCGACTGAATGGGTTTGGTCAGCCGACTGGTTGGACCCTTGCCCTAAGGTTCATATTGGACCTATTCCAATACACTGGAATACTAAATTCAGTCGACTAAATTACCCGCCTGCCGACTGAATGGATTAATTCAATCGACTAAATTCAATTGACTAAATTATTGTGCATAAATTGTACACATTATTTTGTACAATTCAATCGACTAAATGTCTACAATCAGTCGATTGAACCTGTTTTATGTTGTTAACCAATGGAGACCACGATGAACAGTTTAGATTGATTCAAGCTTCTTCCCGACCAAGTTTTGGCTCGTTTTCTATTCTCCTGTATTTTCACAGTTGCTTTGATTTATGAATATCAATAGCTCGATTATATCGATCTTTGATGATAATTTGACTTATTGTAAATGAATTTGTAATCGATATTTATGAGATTTCATTTATGTTATTAAAACGTGAATGTTGGCATCGGTTGTTATTACAATCGATATTTTATGAGATTTTTCCACTTTAAACTATAAAGGGTTTTATATTATTAGTAGATACCAAATCTTTTACCAAAATGATTACTAACTCTGCTTTCATCATATAAATTTGTTTTATAAATTTGTCTTCTAATATATTGGTAAGCATATTATAAACCTTTTCCTTACTCGTATGAGAAATCTGATCAAATTCCTTAGTAAAACGAGTGGTATGAAACACTTGCATTTCATTTGATGGATAATTCTTGAATCATTCAATAGAAATCTATGGCAATGATCGCGTTTCTTGTGGAATATACAACTTGTTCGTAAATATTCGAGTAGAGCAAGTGGTTATGGGATATGTTGCTCAACTCTTATACTTATTTGCTTAGAATAATTTACAATTTCCTTAGTCAACTATGAACTTCTGAGATTTAAACTAGCTTTAAGTGATGTCTTTGTGTTGTGGAATTTATTTCAGATTTTGAGTATCTTGGGATCATTTAGACGATCTTTGAATCATTTTGACAATCTTTGGATCATTTTAAGGATCTTTAGAATTTAGATGATCTTCAAATCATTCGAGAATCCTCAAATCATTTTGAGGATCTTCTTATCATTTTAAGGATCCTTATATCATTTTTTGGATCTTCAAATCATTTAGATGATCTTTAGACCATTCTAACGATCTACGGATCTTTTGGATCTTCGGATTAATCTGATGATCTTCGAATTATTTTGACGATCTTCAGATCATTTTGGGAATCTTTGGATCATTTAGACGATCTTTAAATCATTTTGAGGATCTTTGGATCATTTTTCAGAATCTTCGGGTCATTTAGAGGAACTTCAGTTCATTGGGTGTGGTGTGTGACGATCCTCATATCGTATTAGTCCAGGACCATATTGGTGATTTTAAATCGTATTATCAATTTCGTGTTGAATTGATAGGGGACGTTGTTTCTTTTGAGTAGCTTTATAATTTAGAATGTGATATTCTTTTGTAGTACTAAGATTTCTTTGAGATATTGTATGGACATTTTTGCGGTTTCACAATTGCATGTGAACACTGTTTTTATTGTGTATACGTCATATTTTCTTATATCTCTTATCCCATCTTAGTTTATTTGATAAGTACTACTGGACTGATTCGTTTATTGTTTATTTTCTTATAAATAATACTCGGTCAGACAAAGGAATTACAATTGCTTATTCATGACTTCTAGCAGGACCATCTCATGACTATTGGCAACTACATTAGCATTGTAGTATTTTGGATTATGTGTATATGAGACTTCTATGTATACATATTCTTTTGGCTAGAATTTGTACCTATTCTTTTGTTGTATAGTGGATTAAGAATGACCACTGTCTTTGTGTACACACTTACGTGTTATATTCATATCTATTTCCAGCTTAGTGATGTGAATATCCGTGTCTAACTACAATTATATTGTTATGTTACTTCATGTTGTTTCCAAATTATACATAGCCTGGGTTCGAACTTGAATTTGATTTGTCTAATTTTCTTATGATATTTAAAAAGTAAGACCACATTGTCCGACATGTTTAACACTCATTCAGACCTATTCTACAGATGGTCGCTCCTCAATAGCTGTATTCTCGGGGTTAGTTGACAACACTACTTGTATTATCCTTGGCTAACGCGAGTATAAAGATGAGGCGTTCGGAACAGTATAAGATATGATGGCGAGGATCATTGTCCAAAGTCTCTCTTAGAAAATCGTGCTTTAGGATTTAATTCGAGTCTTAGGACCCGTCATATCCTATCTTACATTAAGATATTTTGTCCAACTATCCATACATATTTCATTTCGATTTGAGTCTTATCTTTTTACTCTTTTCTCTTTCAAAAAAGAAGAATGGTTAGGAATTCTGGCCATGGTGTTCGTACTTCAAGCAATCCCTGTCAAGGAATAGTTATGTCCACCCAAAAACTCTTGGATCTCGTGACTAATGCACATGCTTCTGGGGCTATTTCCATGTGTACCCATCCTAAAAACGGGTTCATACGATTATGAAGCGACTTTACCAAATTAGTTGGAAAGTCGTTCAAAGGCTCCGAAAAAGTAATTGAGGTCCGATCACGGTTGAGGACATGCAGGCATATCCTTACTCGTATGGCTCTTACGAACTTGCATCGAGTCCATGTTGCTTTTGCATGCTCCAAGTAGAGCATTAGATTGGTATGAGCTGTTGATTTCTGGGAATGCAGAAGCGGATCTTACTTCTAAACAATTCTTTGAACGGTTAAAGATGAAATTAGTGTCTTAAGTGAAGAAGGTTAGATTAGCTCAATATTTCATCAAGCTCACACAAGGGGAATCTGTTGTTGTTAAATATGTGTCTCTTTCGAATCTTTATCAATGTACGGGGTTGAGTACATACACACACCCCAAAAGAAAAACCAGAGGTTCGTTTCTAGCTTGAATAAAAGCCTTATAAGTCTACACTTTTAAGGCTCGCGACTCCTTATGATGATGTTAACCCGGATGTAACCCTCGACAGATATTCCCATGAGATCAATAGAGAAGCTAAAATCATGTGAGATCATGATCAGATGAAACCTTATCAGAAGGACCAAAAGAAGAGGATAAAGACTTCTCGAAGAGTTTGATAGCCAAAATGACTATGTATATGGGTTGGCACCGACCCATATGCATTGACATTGGGCTCTCGAGGCCAAATCCGTCCTCTTTGAAATGCTTCCAAGAGGCTACCTGCTCAGTTTCAAGTCATTTCAACCCAGTTTGACATAGTATTCATTAAATCAAGGTGAAGCATCCAAGTAGTAAGGACCATGCATCAATGCAGTACAGAATCGGGTCAACTTCATATCAAAGTTCATCTATGCTAAACAAGGAATGAACAATTTAGTCATGAGGTCCAGCGCCACAAAAACACTAATGAAATGGGTTGGCACCGACCCATGATGGGTCTTCACCGACCCATACCCTTATGGTATTTTGGCATGAATTTTTCTATGATGTATCAGCAGGCTATTGTGGTACACCCTACAAGTGGGCTTGGCTCAACTCTCCCTAGAAATCCTATAAATAATTCCTAGATCCTACATTAAGGGGGATCTACTTCCTTTCTCTGCCAAAGCTCTATCAAGATATTTCTTTGCCTCAAGCAGCCATTAATCTCCTCCAACAACAAAGCCCTTTCTCTAGATATAGCTACTCCAAGTCATCTAGGTTGGTTTTTGTGATTCTCTGACAACCATTAGTACTAGTGATTGTTTGTTATCCTCTATTTTGGAGATCTTTGTAATCGTATACAAATATATTGTATCTGGCATGGCAAGGATTATAATAATATTGTTCGAAGTGGATGTACGCTTGACCCTAAGATGAACCACAATAAAATTATCTTCTTCTTTCCCAACTTTCTGTTTCTTTCTTGTTTTTATTTAATTTTGCTATTTTATTCTATTTTCGCATTAAAAGGTGCTGCTTTCGCAATTAATAAGGTGCTACTGCCATTTTTGGAGCTAACACTTGGTGCTTTCACTGAGAACTGGATCAAAGGCCTAGATCTACACTTCTACTATAGATCCTCAAGGCCTACAAAGAAGATCCATGAAGAAATTTGCACTAAGAACTGGAAGTTTGGTAGATATCATGGCTCCTCCTAGGAAGAATGCGAGTAAAAGCAAATCTAGAGCAATTGGAACTTCCAAAAATGTTGTTGGTGATACCCAAATCTCCACCATAGCTAATTACCCTATACCAGCTCAAACACCCGAAGAAGCTCTCACCTGGAGAGAACTGGACAATATGGTGGATGGAATAAATTAGCATGGAGAAGTTGGATGCTTTGTTGAATACCAGGCCAAACCCAAGGACTAGTATAGATGAGATTGACTTGGAAGAACATGCATATTCTTCAGCTTCAAATCGGAGAAAGGGAGATCCAAGGAGTACCTCCATATTGAATAATGCTAATGTTGTCCAAGCCAACGCCGAAAGGAGTGGTGGTGTAGTACTCAGAAACATAAGTACAGGAGGAAATCTAGAATATCGTGCTTATGATAGTAATGACCTTGATAGGATATCTGGTTCCAATGATAATCCCAATAATATTTCTAATATTAACAATGAAGGGGTTGAATTTGGAAAAAATAAGCAGAGAAATCCTGCGAGACTCTTTTCCTAGAAAATCGTGTGCACTACCAAAAGGGAACTCCCGCAAGTTGGAAGATCAGGATACCAGCCTACTAACCTAGGTCGTTTGCTAACCAAACACCCAAAAAGGCAGTTGGCATCCAACCCGTAGAGCAAAATGATACCGAAAAGTATATCTCAGAAATGATAAAGAAGATTATGAAGGAAAGTTTGGCCAGAAAAGTGGAGGAGGAGGATTGAGGTTTTTCCCCTAGCAAGACTCCTTTCACTAGAAAGATACCATAGGCTAATTATCCTAAGAAGTTCGTCCTACTAACGATGCTGACGTACAATGAAACAACAAACACTAACTTGTTTCTATTTGATTACGACTGTCAAATGAACGACGCGCGAATAACTGATGAACTAAAATGCACATATTTCCCGGTATACTTGGAAGGAGTAGCATCATTGTGGTTTACAAAGCTTGCACCAAATTCAGTTGTTAAGTTTGAAGATCTAACTCGAAAGTTCGAGCAATAGTTTATTTTAGACTTCAAAGGAAAAGGATATCATGTCACTATTAGGAATGGCTCAGAAGCTGAAAGAACCTTTGAAGTCCTTTATGAGTCGATTTACCACTTCAGTAACTAAAGTCGGTAACTCAGAACCAAGGATGGTGCTAACAGCCTTGGTCTGAGCTGTTGATAAGGAAACATAATTTAGAAAATGGGTAAAAATGAAAGATCCTAACACTTTGGAGAAGTTCTATAAGAAGGCAGAAGAATTCCCCAAATTGGAAGAGGCAATTCCGATAGCCATGGATACTGTTAGTCCAACGCAAAACCATCCTAACAATAATCATAAAGAAAATGGTGCCACCCAAGAAGATGACAAAAAGTGTGGAGGTCAGAAGAGAGCCAATGACGGAAAAGGTAGAGGTAAAAAGGATGGAAAACACCTTCGATACTTTAAGCCTGAAGATTACACACCTTTGAACGACATGGCTGAAAACATCTTCTTGGACACAAAAGAGCAGGAATGATATCCAAAGCCACCTCGTATGAAGGAAACTGAAGGACAAAGGAATTCCGGCAGGTTCTTCCGATTTAATAATCAGCCAGGGCATACCACTAATGAACGCAGGCACTTGAATAATTTAGTAGAAGAGCTCATTAGGGATAACAAGTTACAATAGTACGTCAAGAAGCCTCGTGCAGTTCAACCATCTCCAACGACCTAAGGGAAGACGACTCCCGCAAACCAACCAGGGCCCAGTAACCGGAATGGAGAAAAAACAGTGGGAAATTAGTCATTTATACCATTTCGAGTGGCCTGCACCCAGCTCAGGAGGGTTGGAGAGAAATGGAAAGATACTCAAGTGCTCTGAAGTACTCCTCAAAGAATGAGATTTTTTTGTGTAGGAAGACACATCCCCAAAAAACAACAAAGGATGTTTAACGAAGATAGATATCAAAGCTCGAGATATGGAAGGAGACGAAGCTCTAGCGCTCGATCTGATGGTAATAACAATCGGCATCGGGCCAGCAATAGTAAGAAGGTTTCTCCTCGACTGCGGAGTGTCCATGAACATTCTCTTTAGAAAACATTCAACCAGATGAAATTGTCAATGACCGATGTGTTAGCATGTCAAGCCAAGATCCAGGGCTTCTCTGGCGAGCCGCAACTGCTAATCGGAACAATTAATCTGTGCATGGAACTTGGATAAGGTAAAAGGAAAGTAGTATTAATCCAAATATTTGTTGTTGTTGATGAAATTTCAACGTACAATGCATTCCTCGATAGACCTACATTAATGGATTTCAAGATTCCCCTGGTACTGTGGTGCCTCATGATGAAATTACCGACCGAGAATGGAATTGGAGTTGTTAAAGAAGATCAAAATGCTACTCAAGAATGCTACATAACCGAGTTATGAGAAACCAAGAAGAAGGATGTTGAGGAAGCTCTCCGCATCCAGAAGCACATCTTATTGCAACTAAAGTGCAACCCCTGCAATGGTGATCATAGTCTTGCTTAAAGGCCATGGATCCATGGAAAAACAGTGAAAGGGATAACTGGGAAACGCCCGTAGAGATGACAATATCTATTTCCGTGGACCCAAAAGATTCAAATCGAATGCTAAATATCAGATCGAAACTTAGTATGAAGGTAAAGAGAGAGATGACTGTTTTTCTTAAAGCTAATTTGGATGTGTTCGCTTAGAGTCACGCATATATGTGTGGAATCTCTCCTAAGGTGGTGAGTCATGCTCTAAACATAGATCCTCTGTATATCCCAATAAAACAGAAGAGAAGAACTCAAGGCCCTGAAAGGTCACTGGCCATGAAAGAAGAAGTTGACCATCTTATGAATAACGGGTTCATCAAGGAATCGACATACCCGGACTTGGTCTCAAATCCAGTTTTGGTCAAAAAGGAAAATGGCAAATGGCGGGTGTGCATAGTCTTCTCGGATCTTAATAAAGTGTTCCCCAAAGACAACTTTCCATTACCGCAAATCGACCATCTTGTAGATAGGATGATAGGATATTTTTTTATGGATGTGTATTTGAGGTATAATCAAATTATGATGCAAGAGACCGATCAGGAAAATACTAGTTTCATTACGGATTTAGGATTATACTACTATAAGGTGATGTCTTTTTTTTTGAAGAATGTTGGGGCAACGTACCAACGACTAGTCAATATGATATTTAAATCTCAAAGTGGGAAGACCATGGAGGTATATGTCGACGATATGCTTGTCAAGTCACAGAAGGCAAATAACCACCTGGATAACCTAGCTGAAATGTTTGCAATCCTAAGGAAGTATGAGATGGAGCTAAATCCTTTGAAATGCTCGTTCAAGGTGTCGTCCGGAAACTTCTTGGTGTTTATGGTTAGCGCAAGAGGCATCGAGGCTAATCCGACACAAGTAATGGCTTTAAGAGAAGTCAGGGCTCCTCGAAATAAGAAAGTACTTCAAAGCCTCAACAAGAAGATCACAACATTAAGCAGATTCATTTCGAAGGCAACTAACAGATGTATAACCTTCTTTGAGGCATTGAAAAAAGGAAAGAAAAACTCCAATTGGATAACTGAATGACTGAAGCCTTTGAAGAGCTCATACGACATATGGAAGCCTCACTAATGCTCTCAAAGCCTAACAACAGGGAAGATTTGTTCATGTAACTAGCAGTATCCTCTCACGCTCTGAGTGCAGCTTTGGTGCAGGAAGAGTTGCAAGTCCAATGGCCGGTGTATTACATCAGCAAGCGGTTCACTAGGACAGAAAGGAACTATTTGTAGCTCAAAAAACCCATGTACTACTTAATGATAACTTCGAGAAAGCCGTGGCCCTATTTCCAAGCTCATCCAATCAAGGTCCTAAATGATTAACCATTGAAACAAATCTTGTTTCGACTAGAAATGTTAGAATGACTCCTAAAGTGGAACATCGAATTGAGCTAGTACGAGACAACCTACTACCCTCAAAGTGAAATCAATGGCAAGGCAATAGTTGATTTCATCGCAGAATTCACTTTACGGGAAAGCGATGACAAGAAAGAGATGGTAGAAGTAAAAAATCAATGGAAATAGTAAGTGGATGGAGCCTTGAAAGAATATTGCTCGGACGCAGGGATGGTCCTGGAAACTCCTGAAAGATGATCAGTTTGGTATGCATTGCGGTTGGAGTTTTTAGCCACTAATAAAGAGGTAGAATGCGAGGCACTGCCGGTTGATTGAGAATTGCAAGAGAATTAAATCTCAAGACTCTCCAAATATTCAGTGGCTGCCAGCTTGTGGTATGTCGGGTTCGTAGGTAATTTCAAGCGAAAGGACAAAATTTGTATCCTTGTTTATCGTAGGCATGGGAGCTTCTCGACCATTTTGTAGCATTATGTTATACACACATCCCAAAGGAAGAGAATACGAAGGATGATTAACTTGCGAAATATGCTAGCTCGGTGGATGCTCAGCCTTTAGGACTAGTACCAGTAGAGATCCTCAACAATCCAAGCATCATTGAAATGGAAGTCGAGTACACTATGGAAACATCAAAGGAGCTGAAGTCGTGGATGACCCCAACAAAAGAATATCTCACCAATGGAACATTGCCAAAGAATCAAGTAAAAAGGAAAAAGTGGCTTAGAAAAGCCCCAAGATTTATCATACAAGATGGGAAAATGTATAGAAGGGGATTTTCTATGCCACTACTATGGTGTACGACTAGGGAAGAAGCCAAAAGAATTTTGTTCAAGTACAAAAGGGAGAATGTGCTGACCATACCGACGGTCAGACTCTAGCAAAAATGATACTTCGATATGGTTATTTTTGGCTAGAAGTAAACAAAGACGCCCCAGACTACGCTTGAAAGTGAGATAGATGCCAGAGATTTGCTAAATCCCAAGACCTCCATCATCCGAGCTCACATAAATGGTCAGCCCATGGCCATTCACAATATGGGGTATCGAATTGATCAGAGTACTACCAATAGCCAAAGAAGGCGCTAAATACGTAATAGTTGCCTTGGACTATTTCACAAAATGGGCCGAAGCGGAGAACTGACCACAATTACCACTAAGTAATTAATTAACTTTGTCACTAAAAATATCATTTGCAGGTTCGGCATGCCATAAAAGATCATCATTGATAATGGAACACAATTTGAGAACGGGGAGTTTCAGAATTTCTGTAGTCTTTACCATATTCAAAAAAAATTCGCAGTTGTATCTCACCTGCAGGCGAATGAACAGGTGAAAGCGGTAAACAAAATTATCAAATCAACCATCAAGAAAAGATTAATGAGGGCCAAAGGGGGATGGGTTGATGTATTGCCACTCGCCCTTTGGGCATATCGAAGACTCACAAATCAGCGACCGGGCATTCACCTTTCTCCTTGGCACTTGGCGCTGAAGCAATGATTCCAATCGAATTAGAAGTCCCCACGCATCGAAAAATTTATTTCAAAAATTGAAAACTAGCAACTAATGTTGGAGGCTCTCTATTAGTTGGATGAGAAAAGGGAGGAAGTAGAGCTTCGAATGACAGCACATCAAAGAAAAATTGCAAAGCACTTCAACTCAAGAGTCCTGCATCGCACCTTTAAGGTGGGTGACCTTGTCTAGAAGAAGATAAGGAACAACACAATCATATTTGAACCATGCTGTGATGGACCATTCTTGGTAGGACAAAAGCTCTCTGACGGCTCCTTCAAGAAGATGATAACTGATGGGATCCCAATTCCTCGGGATTGGAATAGCGATCATCAACGTCCTTATTTTTCATGAAATATTTGAAGGTTGTATGGTTTGTTTGTTTTCCTTTTTACTATTTGAAATAAGCCACCGCCAATAGCGGGGCATTTTATTGAAACTTATGTAATTTAATTCATTAATAAATCTTGTTTTTGATGGTGACTACATACCATGTGAATTTTTGTCTTTTAGTTCAAAATTTCACTCTCTTAATTTGAGGTTGCAAGACACTATAATTCAATTCAAAAGTTTGCAAGCAATAAGTCCAACAAACATATTCATGAGTCGCAAAAAATGAATTCATAACCGCACAAAAGACCTTATCATAACAAGGCACCCTCGATATACGTCGCACTAGGTTAAGACCTCGGGAGATGCTGTCCATACCTGGCCACACAACCACCGAGACAAATCGAGGCCAAAAAGACCAAGCTTTTATGAGGCGCCTTGATGTTGCATGCTGAGTTAAGGCCCCGAGGAACGCAATCCTGGCCTAGCCACACAACCACCAGTTAAAAACAGGGTGAAAACCTCATCTTTATGAGATAATCTCGATACGACATGCTGAGCCAGGCCCTAGGACACGCAATCCCGGCCATGCCACATGACCACCGGTTAAAAATTAAGAGCAAAAAAAGACCTCACTATTATGAGGAATGTTCGCTACATTTTAGGAATATCCAGTTTCGGAAGAATGCAACCAATTAGGTTGAACCTTACCAAAAGCTTGCAGTGATTAACAAATGCCAAGAAAACAACAAGACTTACCAGCCACCGTATCAGAAAGACCTGAACTAGGTATGTAACACCCCGCATTTTTAATGAAAATAAAAATGTGGAAATATGTGTATATATTATATATATATATATAGATATATTTAAGAGAAAGATTAAATATTGCAAAAAAATATGAGAAAGAGGAATGAGAAAAGAATAATGTTTAGCATTGTTCTAAGGTTTGTAAACAAAAGACTTAGTGCCTCTTTTGGTTAGAGCACGTGACTTGTATACAAGAGGTTCTGAGTTCAATCCCCGCCAGCGCCATATTTTTTTCTAGGGGAATGGTTAAAAAGTGGCTTAGTGTGAACGCAGTTCAAATAAAAAAAGCGGTTTAGTGTGAAAAGAGTTAATTGGAAAGATAGTTAAAAAGAAAAATAAATAAATAAATAAATAAATAAATAAATATGACATGTGGGTGTCAACACCGCTTCCGTTGCACATCATGTTGCACACAAGCATTATTATTTGTTGATGACGATTTTTGAGTTTTAGGGCTCACGTGGCCTCTTCTAACTGGCTAGATGACGTATCTTTGAGCTGTGTGGTTCTGATGATCTCCTAGTTAATCTAAAGGCTATAATTAAGCTAATACATCTATATAAGCACATCTAATATAACCTTAATCTAAACTAAATTCATTCGTAAGCCTCTATGCTGTTGCATCCAAAACTAAACTAGTTTCTCTTCTTCAACGAATCAAAACATAGGAATTGTGAAAAAGGGGAACGATTCTTGACCAACAACAAACGCTTAATTCAGATCTATATTCTTTCTTTTTCTACCACTGTGAGTACAGTTACTTTCACAAGATAATTAGATAAAAATAGTGGTGATAAGTGTGAATTGGACTGTATGACTATGCCTATATCATATGCTATTAGATCTATTATGTTTATGTTAATTAGATCTATGCAAGTTTATATTAATTAGACCTATGCAAGTTTATGTTAATTAGATCTATGCAAGTTTATGTTGATTAGATATATTCTATTCTGTGCCAGTTTATGTTAATTAGATCTATGCAAGTTTATGTTAATTAGATCTATGCAAGTTTATGTTAATTAGATCTATGCAAGTTTATGTTAATTAGATCTATGCAAGTTTATGTTGATTAGATCTATTCTATTCTATGCAAGTTTTTGTTAATTAGATTTATGCAAGTTTATGTTAATTAGATCTATGCAAGTTTATGTTAATTAGATCTATCCTATTCTATGCATGATTATGTTAATTAGATCTATGCAAATTTATGTTAATTAGTTCTATGCAAGTTTATATTGATTAGATCTATCCTATTCTATGCAAGTTTATGTTAATTAGATCTATGCAAGTTTGTGTTAATTAGATCTATGCAAGTTTATGTTGATTACATCTATCCTATTCTATGCAAGTTCATATTCCACATGATTATTGGATCTATATTATGTGTGGATGTTGTCTCTTTCCCTCTTCTTTTCCTTTTTTTATGAGTTAGGCTAACGACGAGCCTACCATATTATGTGAATTATACGTACGAATGACATAGGAATGCTGGGGAAAAGTTTGGGAAAAACAATGAACATTTTGTAACTGGCATAAATTAGTTTGTAATCATGTAGTTAACTTTGGGCATAAATTGGTATAATTTATGTACATGGAATTATGGACATAATTAGAATGAGAATTATGAACATAGCCTAAATTGGGAGTTATGGACAAATTGGAATATGGATATTAATTCAAACTGGGTTTTGAATAATTGAATGAGATAATGAACGCCTAAGACACGAGATTAGACTTGAACCTGCCCGGACCCGCCCGGCACATCCAGCAACCGAAAACGATAGTCTAATGTGAGAGGTCAAAGGCATAAACTAGATGCGTAATAAGACAAAGACATGAGGTTAGCTTCAGATTGCAGTTTAAGCCTGCGCGGACACGCTCGGCAAATCCAGCAACCGCAAAACAAAATCTAATGTGGGAGGTCTTGCAAGATTACGGTTATAATGAATTAAATAACACTTAACCAAGATAAGACATGTAGTGGGGCATGGGGTTAAGTGGGTGACATCGGTGACATGTAAAATATAATTAGAAACACTTAACCAATTTGAAACATATAAGAAGACATGAATAAGAAGGGGTTAAGTGGGAAATCTTAGTGGGGACCAAGCATAGACGGGAAGCTCATGTCAAGTGTGGGGACCCTTTTCAACCAGTAACCCATTTAGTATCAATGTGAGCTCGAACTAGGTCGAGGACGGGACACGCTTACTGGGATTGATTGTAAGAGGTCAAATGGGTTAGCGGTGGCAACGCAAGTCCAACGAAGTCATGTGCGTGCATGGGTCCGGGCTGGTAGGTAAGACATTGTTGCATCGTGTAAGTATAAGCCATGTATCCTTAGTAGTATCAGGTTGCCACTTTAGGGAGTGATACACCATACTGTGGGACCACCACCGGTATCTATGAGTTAGGGAGTCGATTGAATGGGGAGGGTAGTGGGTACAACTAGCGGAGATAGGAGCAGATGGCACCTATGATAGCAAGGTACACTAAACTATCTTTATCATTATAATTAGTAAGAGGGATCAACTTTCTGTATAACTAGTATTGGTGCGGTGTAGGAGTTATCCTATAGTGATTAGATGTGTAATCAACATTTATCTTGTCCATCTTTCTTACCGTGTCGTACCCGTTTATGTTATAGTCATTTCTTATATCCAGTTTACGTTCTTATCTTGTTACTTTAATGATTATATTGTTAATTCACTGGACTCGCTAGACTTTATGTCTGACCTCGTTTGTTTCGCCTCTTTTCTTTCCTTCCCCCTCCTCTAGGTTCTCAGGGTAGGACTAGTGGATCTTGACTTGGATCTATTTCTCTTTCTTTTGGAAGTGCTGAAAGTAATGTTCAGCTTTATCTTCTTTTTTATTATGGCTATTTGTAATGGGATTATGCTTTTGGTTTCCATGTAATAATTTGACCAAGATGGATATTTGTGTACTTGGTTTTACAAGTAAGTTTTGATGTTTTAACCAAACTATGTTCCGTTTTCGCTGCAATGAAGTTATTTTAAATTTTGTAGTACCATTTTTATATATCTGTCTTCTGATGTTCTGTTCTGTACATTTATAAGCTCCATGAAAGTTGATGCATTCCCTTTGTGAGTGACATTAATGAACGTGGGGCGTTACACGTGGTATCAGAGCTGTAGGTTACCAGAACAGGTAAAAGATTTGGAAAACTGTTTTCAAAAAGCATTTTTTTAGAAGTATTTTCAAAAACAGGTTTTAAAGAGAGTACTTTTAAGAGAAATGTTTATTATGAGAAACATAATCCCCAAAGGTCATATATCTATCTTTTGATTCTCTGTTTTGAATGTCTTCCTTTTTTCCTTTTAGCATGTCTGGGGAACCCGTTATACCCGAGGGTGTACATATACCAGGATGGTTCCGAAGGTATCTAGAGGCTAGGGCTACTGCCGCAGGCCCTGTAGACATTCCTCCTCCCCCAGCTGCAGTCGCTCCTCCTCCTCCTCCCCATGTAGAAGCTTTTCTAAGATATGCAAGGAATTTCGGGCGATAGGCGGAAGACCTTTTCATGGGACTGAGACGTTCGTCGAAGCTAGTAACTGGCTCAAGGAAGCGAAGGATGTATTTGTTATCTTTAAGGTAGATGATGGAAGAAAGGTTCAACTAGATGGTTGGTTAATGAAGGACGAGGCCTCATTTTGGTGGGAGGTCACGAATGGAGAACATGCAGTGGAAACTTGGATGGATTTCAGACTGAGGTGCGGGTTGAAATTTCTTTCACGAGCAGAGGAGACATGGAGAGGTTTTTGGCTTTGAAACAAGGGAGTTTGTCTGTGAAGGAGTACATTAATAATTTTAACAAGTTAGCAAGATTTGGCTTAGAGTTGGTGAATACACCACATAAGAAGGCCCTGAGATTTGCTAAGGGTTTGAATGAGCCGCTACACGGATTGGCTATGTCCCACATTCCTATGGGGGCTACTTTTGAGAAACTTGTTGACATGGCGCTTATGCATGAAGAGGAGAAAGGTGCTAATATTAATAAGGCACAGGATAAGAAGGTGGATTCAAAGAAAACACACCAATAACAAAAGAAAGGTGGTAAGGATAACAAAGGCAAAGGGAAGAAAAGGTGTTTTAATTGTGGAACACTGGGCCACTTAAAGCAAGGACTGTAGGAAGAAGAAGAAGATTGGTTGCTTCCAACGTAGTCAGGCATGACATATGATTAAAGATTTCCCAAGGAGGCAAGGACAAGGGCAAAAGCAGAGGACATGATCTACTTCTGGAGGGTAGGTTCATGCTCTCATGATACCAGAACAGGAGAGAGGTAAAAACATTTCTGTTGAAAATTTGATTTTCCTTTTTGATCATCCTTTTCGAACTTTGTTTGACTCTGCCGCTTCACACTCGTTCATATCTGCTTCGTTGGTTGAAACACTGCACCTAAATACTAGTTTAGTTATGGATCTCATAGCAGTCTCAAATCCTATTGGAGGTACGGCTCATCTTTCTATGTTATGTCGAGATTTGAGAATATATGTGTATGACATTGAGTTTGAATGCAACGCCTACGTTCTTGGTTTCATGGGCTACAGCTTGATTCTGGCGATGGATTGGCTAGCCAGACATGGTGCCATCCTAGACTGCGAAAGGAGGGTAGTTAGATTGCTGACTCGTTGTGGAAGGACCCATGATATTTCTTATGACCCTAGAGGTCCGGTGATGCTTAGCTACCTAGAATCACTTGACACATCCATCGATGATTTGGAATCTGTTCGTGTAGTCCGTGAGTATGGTGACGTCTTTGATGAGGTTCGAGGTTTACCCCCGAGACGCGAGATAGACTTCCGTAAATACTTAGTAGATAATGCAAAGCCAGTTGCATTACCAGTGCGCCACATGGCTCCAAGAGAAAGAGGGAGCTTAGCAGACAAGTGAAAGAGTTGCTTGAGAAAGGGTTCATAAGAAGAAGTATCTCAGAGTGGGGTGCTCCAGTTGTTTTTGCTACGAAGGCTGATGGTTCGCTCAGATTGTGCGTGGACTATAGGGAGCTGAATAAGCTCACGAAGAAGAACAGACACCCATTGTCGAGGATAGATGACTTTTTCGATTAGTTGGTTGGCGCTTCGATTTTCTCACAGTTGGATTTAGCTACAGGGTTTCATCAGCTAAGGGTCGCTGAGGACAGCATAGATAAGACTGCATTTAGGACTCCCGACGTTTTCTTTGAATGGCTCGTCATGCCATTTGGTTTGATGAATACACCAGCATATTTTGTAGACTTGATGAATAGGGTGTTTAGGGAGTTCCTAAACAAGTTTGTGGTAGTCTTTATTGATGATATTTTGATTTTCTCTAGAAGCGAGGAAGAGCATGCCCTACATCTTAGGGAAGTTTTAGAGACCCTTCGAGCACATCAACTCAAAGCTAAGTTCTCCAAATGCCATTTTTGGAGGTAGGAAGTGAGGTTTTTAGGGCACGTGGTCTCTTAAGAAGGGATAGCAGTGGATCCCACAAAGGTGGTGGCAATCCATGATTGGAAAATTCCTAGAAATGCAATGGAAGTAAGAAGTTTTCTTGGGTTGGTGGGCTACTATAGGAAATTCATTAAGGACTTCACAAAGATATCAACCCCACTTACACGATTGACGAAAAAGAACTTGACTTTTTCTTGGGATGTTGACTGTGACGATACTTTCCAACATTTGAAGAGGGCTTTGACGATAGGTCCAGTTTTAGTTTTGCCGGATGGGAGTAAGCCATTCACAATTTATATTGATGCTTGCGGAACAGGAATTGATGTAGTTTTGATGCAAGAGGGAAGGGTGATATGTTATGGTGGAAGGCAGCTGAAGGTCCATGAGAAGAATTACCCTACCAATGACTTAGAGTTAGCTGCTATAGTTTTTGTTCTTAAGTCTTGGCGCCATTATCTCCTTGGCGAGAAGTTTGAGTTGTATACAGACCGTAAGTCTCTAAAGTACTTGTTCTTTCAAAAAGATCTAAACTTAAGGCAACAGAGGTGGATGGAATTTTTAACATCCTACGATTTTGAGATTGCATATACCCCTGTCAAGGTAACGTTGTAGCTGATGCCTTGAGTAAAAAGAGGTTAACATTGAGTCCTTTGTTCGTAGAGCGGCAGAGTTTGGAGTACATATTTACCTTTGACTTTAGACCCTCCGGTTTGTTGGCATCACTGGAGGTGCGACCAACGCTTTTTGTACAGGTTGGAGAGGCACAACGAGATGACCCATCGTCGGTTGAAATAATAGACAAGCTCATAAGAGGGTAGTTTTCGAGCTATCTTAGTAGGTATACTATAGATGACAAAGGTTGGTTGCGTAGGGATGGGATACTTTGTGTACCTCGAGACGAAAGCTTGAGAAAGACTATTCTTGAAGAAGCACATCGTTCTAAGATGACCATACATCCCGGTGGTGACAAGATGTATAGAGACATGAAGCGGGTTTTCTTTTGGGTCGGAATGAAGAAGGATTTGGCTGAGTTCATTTCTAGATGCTTGGTGTGCCAGCAAGTCAAGGCGGAGCAAAAGAAGCCTGGTGGTTTGCTTCACCCCTTCAATGGAAATGGGAGAGCGTTTCCATGGATTTTGTTGATGGGTTGCAGAGATCAAGAAAGGGTAATACGGGGATTTGGGTAGTAGTAGATAGGCTTACCAAGAGCGCCCATTTCATTCCCGTCAAGAGTAAAAGAACAACGACATGGTTTGCATCTGTTTATCTTCGACAGATAGTTCGTCTACATGGCATACCTTCTAGTATCGTGAGTGATCGAGATCCCATTTTCACTAGTGAGTTTTGGAAGAGCTTGCAAGAGGCAGTAGGAACACAATTATGTTTAAGCATCGCTTATCACCCACAAACAGACAACCAAATAGAAAAAGTGAATCAGATTCTAGAAGATCTTTTGAGATTATGAATCTTGGACTTTGGAGGGACGTGGGAGGAACATCTTCCATTAGTAGAGTTCGCCTACAACAACAGCCATGACACCTTTTGAAGCTCTGTATGGACGACCTTGCCGATCACCGACTTGTTGGTGGGAATCTACGGATAAGATTTTACTTAGGCCCGATATGGTGAGAGAAACTTCGAAAAAGGTAGATTTGATTCGGAGATGTATGAAGACGGCACAGGACCGGCAAAAGTCTTATGCTGACAAGAGAAGGACCGATCTTGATTTCAATGTTGGAGACATGGTCTTTATTAAAGTATCACCGTTGAGGAACGTAGTTCGCTTTGGGTCCGTAGGGAAGTTGGCACCAAGGTTCGTAGGGCCATTCCCCATTACAGAAAGAATTGGAAAAATGGCCTACAGAGTGAAGTTGCCTGAGAAGCTTAGTGGTGTTCATAAGGTATTTTACGTGTCGCATTTGCGGAAATGTTTACATGATACCGCGGAAGTAGTTGAGCCGAGCATGCTTAGAGAGGTAGAAGTAGAGCGAGATGCCATGATTAGACGAGCCCCTACATGCATCCTTGGATTGGAGGCCAAGAAGTTACGCAACCGAGACGTCAAGTTGGTGAAAGTCCAATGGGGAGATGATAAAGGGAAATCGACTTGGGAGACGGAAGACAAGATGCGTGCGTCGTAACCTTTCCTTTTTGAGGGTATGTTCTTAATTTCTTCTTTTTCTACCGCTTTGTTTATACTTGTTCTATCGTTTAGTATACCCTCTCGATTACATCTTCGATCTTTAGGTAGGAAAATCCTATGGTTGTAAACATGTGTTTGAGACATGTTATGTTTGGTGGTTGCAAGTGGATGCAGGTGATTGCTAATGGTTGCTCGTGGATGCATTTACACACACATTATGCACTAGATTGGCTCAATCACTTTCATATTGCATTTGAATGAGTGTGCATATTTAAATTAATGGATGTATATTGAATGCGTTATAATATGGATGTTGCATTTGAACGAATGGTTGTGCACTCATATAAAAATGATATGTATCATTAGGATTCCTTTGCATACATGTTGGAGTCATGGCACTGAAAAAATTTGCATTGAGGAGGTCAACTGAATCAGTAGACCGCCTGATCTTTGCATTAGATAAGGAACATATACACACACCTTTGCATATATTCATATAGCATTAGAAATCTTTTAAGGACAATGGATGCTTGTGGATGATGGATGAGTAGATGGATGATAGATGGTAGGATATATTCTTCTTAACTTGAAGATTTCGGGGACGAAATCCTTTGAGTAGGGAAGAATGTAACACCCCGTATTTTTAATTAAATTAAAAATGTGGAAATATGTATATATATTATATACATAGATATATTTACGAGAAAAATTAAATATTGCAACAAAACATGAAAAAGAGGAATGAGAAAAGAATAATGTTTAGCATTATTCTACGGTTTGTAAACAAAAGACTAAATGGCTCATTTGGTTAGAGCACGTGACTTATATACAAGAAGTTTTGAGTTCAATCCCCGCCAGCGCCATATTTTTGTTTTAAGGGAATGGCTGAAAATTGGCTTAGTGTGAACGCAGTTCAAATAAAAAAAGCGGTTTAGTGTGGAAAGAGTTAATTGTAAGGATAGTTAAAAAGAAAAATAAATAAATAAATATAATATATATATAATATATATGACATGTGGGTGTCAACACCCATGCCGCTACTCAACATGTTGCACACATGGAGCATTTTTGTATGTTGATGATGATTTTTGAGATTTAGGGCTGACATGGCCTCTTCTGACTGGCTGGATGACATGTCTTTAAGCTGTGTGGTTCTGATGATCTCTAAGTTAATCTAAAGGCTCTAACTAAGCTAATACATCTATATAAGCACATCTAATCTAACCCTAATCTAAACTAAATTCATTAATAAGCCTCCATGCTGTTGCATCCAAAACTAAACTAGTTTCTCCTCTTCAACGAATCAAAGCATAGGAATTGTGAAAAAGGGGAACGATTCTAGAACAACAACAAATGCTTAATTCAGATCTATATTCTTTCTTCTTCTACCACTGTGAGTACAGTAACTTTCACAAGATAATTAATTAAAAATAATGGTGATAAGTGTGAATTGGATTGTATGATTATGCATGTATCATATGCTATTAGATCTATAATGTTTATGTTAATTAGATCTATGCAAGTTTATGTTAATTAGATCTATGCAAGTTTATGTTGATTAGATCTATGCAAGTTTATGTTAATCAGATCTATGCAAGTTTATGTTAATTAGATCGATGCAAGTTTATGTTAATTAGATCTATGCAAGTTTATGTTGATTAGATCTATTCTATTCTATTCTATGCAAGTTTATGCTAATTAGACCTATGCAAGTTTATGTTAATTAGATCTATGCAAGTTTATGTTAATTAGATCTATGCAAGTTTATGTTGATTAGATCTATCCTATTCTATGCAAGTTTATGTTAATTAGATCTATGTAAGTTTATGTTAATTAGATCTATGCAAGTTTATGTTGATTAGATCTATCCTATTCTTTGCAAGTTTATGTTAATTAGATATATGCAAGTTTATGTTAATTAGATCTATGCAAGTTTATGTTGATTAGATCTCTCCTATTCTATGCAAGTTCATATTCCATATGATTATTGGATCTATATTATGTGTGGATGATGCCTCTTTCCCCCTTCTTTTCCGTTTTTTTATGAGTTAGGCTAACGACGAGCCTAACATATTATGTGAATTATACGTATGAATGACGTAGGAATGTTGGGGAAAGTTTGGGAAAAACATTGAGTATTATGTAATTGGCATAAATTAGTTTGTAATCACGTAATTAACTTGGGGCATAAATTGGTATAATTTATGTACATGGAATTATGGACATAATTAGAATGAGAATTATGAACATAGCCTAAATTGGGAATTGTGGACAAATTGGAATATGGATATTCAAATTGGGTTTTGAATAATAGAATGAGATAATGAACACCTAAGACACGAGGTTAGACTTGGTTTAATGTAAGCTTGCCCGGACCCGCCCGGCACATCCAGCAACCGCAAACGACAGTCTAATGTGAGAGGTCAAAGGCATAAACTAGATGCGTAATAAGACAAAGACACGAGGTTAGATTCAGATTGCAATATAAGCATGCCAGGACACGCCCGACAAATCCAGCAACCGCAAAACGGAATATAATGTGGGAGGTCTTGCAAGATTACGGTTATAACGAATTAAATAACACTTAACCAAGATAAGACACGTAGTGGGACATGCGGTTAAGTGGGTGACATGGGTGACATGTGAAATATAATTAGAAATTTTTAACCAAGTTGAAACATGTAAGAAGACATGAATACGAAGGGGTTAAGTGGGAAATCCTAGTGGGGACCAAGCATAAACGGGAAGCGTGTGTCAAATGTGGGGACCCTTTTCAACTAGTAACCCATTTAGTATCTATGTGAGCTCGAACTAGGTCGAGGATGGGACACGCTTACTGGGATTGATTGTAAGAGGTCAAATGGGTTAGCGGTGGCAACGCAAGTCCAACGGAGTCATGTGCGTACATGGGTCCGGCTGGTAGGTAAGACGTTGTTGCATCGTGTAGGTATAAGCCACGTATCCTTAGTAGTATCGGGTTGCCACTTTAAGGAGTGATACACCCTACTGTGGGACCAGCACGGGTATCTACGAGTTTGGGAGCCGATTGAATGGGGAGGGTACTGGGTACAAGTAGTGGAGACAGGAGCAGGCGGCACCAAGGACAACAACTAGGGGTACACGAAACTATCATTATCATTATACTTAGTAAGAGGGATCAACTTTATGTATAACTACTATTGGCGCGGTGTAGGAATTATCTTATAGTGATTAGAAGCGCAATCAACGTTTATCTTGTCCATCTTGCTTACCTTGTCATACCCGTTTAAGTTACAATCATTTCTTATATCCAGCTTATGTTCTTATCCTGGTACTTTATTGATTATATTGTTAAAGTCATTGGACTCGCCAGACTTTATGTTTGACCTCGTTTGTTTCGCCTCTTTTCTTTTCTTTCCCTCTCCCCTCCAGGTTCTCAGGGTGGGACTAGTGGAGCTTGACTTGGATCTCTTTCTCTCCCTTTTGGAAGTGCTTGGAGTTGCTGAAAGTAATGTTTAGCTTTATCTACTTTTTTATTATGGCTATTTGTAATGGGATTATGCTTTCGGTTTCCATATAATAATTTGACCAAGATGGATATTTTTGTACTTGGTTTTACTAGTTGGTTTTGATGTTGTAACCAAACTATGTTCCGTTTTCGCTGCAATGAAGTTATTTTAAATTTTGAAGTACCCATTTTATATATCTGTCTTTTGATGTTCTATTCTATACACTTATAATGCTCCATGAAAGTTGATGCATTCCCTTTGTGAGTGGCATTAATGTACATGGCGTGTTATAAGGTAGCTACAAGGCTGAAGATGACCCCATCATCTCAAAGGTAAAACATATCACAAGGACGTCCCCAGTACTAAAAGAGAATGGATATTTGCAAAGAAAAATAACAATAAGGAGTCGCAATCAAAGTAAAAAATGAAGACAGAAAGTGTACAAAAAGTGTCACAAGCTAGTCAATACAGGGGTATAGTACAAATGAAAGCCATGTTTCAATCAACAACAACCATTTACAAAGTTCATGCGCAAAACAACCAGGTAAAACTATCAAAAGAGAGGGGCGAAACTCGCACAATCACAGCCAAGAAAACAGAAAATGAGTAGAATGCACTACTGTCAATCATTCTTTTTCCCACCTTTAGAAGTCTCACT
Source organism: Allium sativum (assembly GCA_030737875.1). Classification (NCBI taxonomy): domain Eukaryota; kingdom Viridiplantae; phylum Streptophyta; class Magnoliopsida; order Asparagales; family Amaryllidaceae; genus Allium; species Allium sativum. Next base: position 67,339,647 of record CM060916.1, on the reverse strand, counting down.
AGATTTGATAATACTCTCGGTGGGCCTAGACGATGTTGTAGTGGCAAAAGAAGGACAATCCAAAACAACTTCATCACTAATGGTAGGGGTGACCTTCGACCTCTTACGCACAGTATGCTTCCTTTTGGTTTCCTTGTGACTTCCCTATCTGCCCTCCACGGTCTCATTCTCGTCAAAAGAGTCGTCACTACCTCCAGAAGAGGTTCTTGGGTCACCCAAGTCTTGGAAAGTGGCGATTTTTTCAGCTTGTGACCTTGGACGAGAAGCAGTATTGGAACCTGAGGAAAGTATGATGGCAGCCGTGGGTGTCTGGGGACCAGTCGCTCCTAGCGCACCCTCGGTAGTTACCGCTATTGAAGGAGTAAGATAGCAGTAGCCCCAGGCAAGCAGCCAACAGGCGGAAGAACTCCAGGCATATCCAGTCCTACAACAATCAAATATTGTTCGAATAAACCATAAAACTCATACTACGTAGGAGGGAGAGGGTTCCCTAAACCATAATCGATATAATCATTACCTGCTTCTGAGGACACCCGTGCCGTAATTTCGAACTCCTGAGCATCCTGACCATTACCTTGTCACTCGACAGATTTGTCCTAGTGTGGGCACCATCAACGGTTGTGGTTTTGAGGACAGTTGCTCCTATAATAATATCAACAGAAGCTATTGTGGCTAGTGTAACATTAGCAGAATTGGTAGGACTAGCAGTAGCTTCGACATGGGAAATTCCTGTTTGAGACTGGTCGCCAGGAAGGGCTAGAGCCTCTGTTGTAGTCTGGATATTTTGAGAAGGGTCATTGAAAGGCCCTGCTCCCTCAACAGTGGAAATACCCCCCTCTCCTTCCTCAGCTCTTCTTACCCGATGGCCAAAGCCACCCAGAGTTATAATCCAAATAAAAATCAAGGAGTTCTTCTTCAGTATAGTCGCCAATGGTTGTGCACCTTAAAATCTCCTCCTACACCTCTGCTAGAGTATGAGGATACCTCTCCTCCAGAAATTCCAAGCTTCCTTTACCCATGTCACAAAGAATGTAAAACTCAGGCATATTAGTATTAAGAGTGTCCATGGTTTTCGCATGCTGCTCCTCAATAGCAGCTTCCTCCTTCACCGCTTGATCACGCTCCTATTCAAACTTAGCCAACTATGCCTTCAGCCTCGTGACTTCAAGAGATTCTTTATTTAAAGAAACAGTAATGTCCTCCACTTGTTTGCGATAACCCTTAGTGGCCCTTCTCTCGACCTCTAACAAATCCTCAGTCATTTTCTAAGCAGATGGGCATTACACAGTTGAGTACCTGTAAGAGATTCTTTCTGTCGATGGGACGATTGCGATCGCCAAATCGTCCTCAGCTTTCTTCTTAGCAGCAACAATCACTTCATAAGAAGTAGCCATCATGTCAATCTCCTTATCACACCCCTTGTGGGCCTTCTCCCACCCAGCGTGATCACTCTCGAAAGTAAGCTGAGCCTCGTAATTTAATCTGTTAACCCTCTGAAGTTTCGAGACTAGCTTCTACCAATTAGTGAGCCTCTCCACATCATGCTTGTAGGTTTCTACGTTTTTTTAGCATCTGCTCCTTGTCCATAGGGGTTATGTCCAAGTTGAAGCGCACCCTTTTAGAAACATATCCATAGTCTCTTTAAAAGTTCACTGGGAGGATTAGGAAGTGTATAAGGAGGTCTCTTCACGATAGTAGTGATATCAGCCTTGATAATGATGGTAAATGGTGAATTGACAATTACAGGATTAACATGGGCAGCGATAGTAGCTAGAGGAAGTGAATTATGATCGGTTTTGGTGCGCTTTGATGATTCTCCAGTGTCAACCCCCTAGTTCTTGTCATCCTGGTCACGCTTTATGTTCTATCATCCTCGTGACTACTATCACAATCACGACGATCATGATCTCTTTTTCTCGCTCCTTGCAATGTTGTCTATCACGATCCTCACGATCTCGGTGGTCTGGCTCTTCACAGAATTTCCTTTCTTTTTCTATCTCCTAACCTTGATGTGGATAAAAGAGACCTTGGTTTCCGAACTCCCTGAAAAAACGATGCAAGAAACCACCTTAGTGGTCGTAATGGCGACTCATAGTGGAACCCACATAGGAGAAAAGCGTCAAGTCAACAATAACGCAAAAGTCAAGGAATAACAAGAAAAGGAAGGCTTTCAGTTTAAGTGAGGTGCAAGATGTGTGTAATGTTATCTAATTTCGATTCACCTACAGACCAGTCAATAGGATAAGGATAGTTGGGGACTTGGAAGGGGTCGAAAACGACTTAGAAATATGAAAAGTGGGTGATGGAGTAGCAAAAGTTCCCAAGCTAATAGTTGCAAAGATGTCTAAACTAGTGGCTGTAGGAGTACCCAGACCAGTGGCCGTGGGAGTGGTTAGTATTGGTTTGTCCCTGAGAACCTCAGCAGGGGTAATGTATATATCATTAAGGTCACCAAAGACATCTTGACCGTTTCCACCTAATGCTTGGATAGGAGAATTGCGAACTTGGGGAGTTTAGGATTGTCAGTTTCTGCATCCTCGGAGTAAGTGTCAGGTCCATCACTTGTGGAATCCTCATTAGAGGAGCTCCCGAATTGAGGGTCACACTCACTGGTCCCCACACTAGTGTCACTACCAATAGAGAGCTCTCCCTCTTCCTCCTCCTTATTTATATCCATAATCTACTTCCCTTCCCGTTGCCAAAATTCTCCTTATTGCCTTCACGATAAGAGATATGCTTCATGGATAGTCGTCCTCCTCACTAACCTTTTGACTGGATCTCTCGATAGTAGTATCCTTCTCAAGGCTAACCTCATTAGCTCGACCCTCTTCCACTTGCTTAGCAGCTAATTCATCTACCATCGCCTGTGTAGGGATTTTTGATGGCCCAGATTTTTAACCGTCTAATTTAATATTTTAAATGGTTTTTGAAATTTAAGTTAAAGGTTCTGAATACTTTATTAATATAAATAGCACAATAATAATTTAATTTTGGAATAGTCAGGATTAGTTAAATTTGTTGTACAATGTAAATTAGACAATACAGAAATATTTATTTTAGTTTTTTAGTATTATATTAACATATTCGTTTATTAAATGATGTTTGAATGTTTAATTTATAATTTAATTATAAAATGAGCTGCAGCGGCGCGGTAGTTCGTAATATAATGTTTTGAACTTTAATTGGACATACAAGATCCAATATAAGTCGGATTTCTTTGAAACAAGAAACGTCAAAATCTATTGGATTATATTTTTCTAATGAATGAGAAAAATAAAATTTTCATGTTGTAGATTTTATTTTATGTCCAAATAAAATTTTAAATAGTCGATGTGGAATTCATTTACAAATTATAACGATTTATTATATAAAATAAAAGGATTATTAATATATTGAATGTTGATTTGGCTTGGAATTCAACCTGGAGTATTTTATTTTGAAACTACATGAAATTCTACTCGGGTATGTCCGATTATAATATTATAATATTATTATATTGAGGTATTTTAAAATTGATTTATTTTAATTTAAATTGGACCCTTTAAAAGGGACTTTATTCAAACGTCCTCCGTTTTCAATGAAGCTAATTTTATTAAGACCGTAATGGCTTATTATTAAGAGATTTCAAGTTTCGCATCAATTGGATTTAATTTGTGACTGTACGTAGTATAAACGCGTATAAATTAACGTTTGAAATTAAAATAGCGATTTCAAACGATCTCGGAATTCGACAAAACCTATTCAACTATGTTTGAAATATTAGGTTATTATACGGTTTCGAGTCTCCTCACGAACGTTGTTCGTATGGGCTAGTACGCACTATGAACGTTGAACGGTACTTACTATAAAAATCGTTAATCACCATCAGTAAATATCTTTGGTCGTTTTCAAATAAAATATCATTCATTCCTTGTCGAATTCAAGCTCCCTGCTACCCTTTTCCCCTTTCTCGCACGGAGACCATGTGCACGCCGACAGTAAAATAAAATATCTCTGTCAACTTTGTTTTTTCCCCTATCGTTTCACTGTTGGTATCATGTGCGAAAAAAAAAATCTTGTCTGTCCTTACTTAAGCACAATTGAAATCGATACTCTCTTATATAAATCTTCCTTCATTCCTCCCTGTTTTATCCCAACACTTCATTCTTCTTCAAAAACACAGCACTAATTATGAAAACTACGTCCTTCTTCTTAAAAGAGAAAGACAAAAAAACCAAACTCCATTCTTCTAAATTCGCTTCAGCAAGTAAACGAGATATCAGTTCTTAGAAGATTCACTAGAGTTTACAAAACTCAACATCTGTTATGTTCTAACCTCCACGTCTTTAGACCATTCTCAACGCCTAGCCTTCATCCACGTCGGCCTCACATGCAATCGCCGTAACTCTCCATCAGCCACTGTGTCCTCAACTCGCCGGCCTACCTCTGCTGGGGATTTTGTTGTTTGAGACTATTGGAGGAAGATGATCGTTGTACGATTGTCGTACTTCGGACTTTAAGGATCTATATAATAGATTCTTTCAGTCAATAGTTCAACCCACTAGGTATAAACGGGTTATCGAATTATCGACTTTCAGGGTTCAATAAAGCCTTGGAAAAGCGAAATCGGATTCAAAATTTGTACGACTTTGATCCAATCAAGAACACTCTCATATTATTTTCCAATGATGCTATAATCAAAGAGAACGAAGAGGAGAAGAAGAATGTTGAATCTGCGACAATTCTGGATTTTGCAACACCTTGAATGCATCATAAATTTTCAGCAATTGAAATTGTTTATTGGCGTCGCAGATCAGAGGAGGAAGAAGAAGAATTTCAGAATTAAAAAGTGATTTGAAACAATTCTGGTGTTGGTAGTTATAAGTTACGGGAGGATGCATCTATTCGTGAATCATCACTACCATTATCCATTTCAATTCGAAACATTGCATCTATTCACTTCTAAAGCGCCGTGCCTTTTCATCTGCAACATTTCAAAGCATTGCGAATTTCAAACTCACACGCCATAATTCCCAACATTCTACTAACGTCAGCCTGCCTTAATGCAAATTTGTATTTCGGGTCCTTAATGGGACTGGCCTGTTGCTGTTTAAAATTTCAGTTAAAAATATTTCTTAATTGACCCGAACCTGAAACCCGTACCTGGCCCGGTTTAGTTCGATCGGACGGACGGCGGCAGCGCACGCGTATGTGGTATACTAATGCATGGTCTCCCTCCTCACAACAAATTAAACATTTAGGTGCCCTAAGGCCCCAACACCTTCATGAGAAGGCTACTTAAGTATTGTCATACCTCTTTATATTCTACATTAATGTGGTGCTAATCCCCATACCATTCTCTTCTTCCATTCTTGCTTCCCTCTTCAAAACAAACCCGACCCAAAATAGTTTTGAAAATTCACAACAATCTCCCCTAATTTTCGAAATAAAGAAAACAAATTAAGTGGACAGTTGAATCATTAATGTGACTTCCTACATGCACAAGAAGGATCAAGCCTATGTAGTTCTAAGATCAAGTTTTACATCATCATGGAAACAACACATAAATAAAAGGTATCTTTTGGATTTGAACATCTACTTAGTGTAAACCATTCAAAGTTCTATCGAAATTCTATGGTGAACGAATCTTGAACCAAGTATCCCTTAATGATAAAAATGGAACAATCACACATGTTGATTTCCTTAGTTAGAGTGTTCTGTATTGCTCAGCACGTTAATAGCCATGTGTTTCAATCCTAGTTCATGAGTTACTTTAGAAAGCGGTCTTACTTTCCTAGGAAACGACTTGATTTCCATACTCATATAGGTAAGACTCTTAAGGTGTTTCTGCGGTACACCTTTTAAGGTTTCTGGACTTAATAACGATATTTATCCATCCTTTGTTCTTCCAGAATCCAACACTAATTATTATGGGATTATTGATTTAGTGTTCCATAATCATACTCTTAACTTGTTGGTACCCATTGAACTTTGTCTATCCTTTTCAAGACAAAAGCTAGGTTTCTGTTAAGGATGATCAATCTTCATTCACAGACCTTAGTCCTATTTCTTTGACTTTATAGAAACCATAGCCTTTGGTAGACCTTTTGTAAGTGGGTCAGCCAAATTTTTCTTCGTTTCTATGTAGTCAACAGTTATAACTCCACTTTTGAGTAACTGCCTAACAATTTGATGTCCTAAACACACATGACCAGACTTCCCACTATATGTCTTATTAGAGACATTGTATATCATAGCTTGATTATCACATTTAACCAAGACTGCTGGAGATGGCTTCTTCCACAATGGGATTTCCATTAATAAATTTCTAAACCATTCCGCTTCCTTACATGCATCTGCTACTGCAATCAATTCTGAAAACATAGTTGAGTCAGATATACAGGTCTGCTTCTTGGATACAGCAGCATCTCCTAATGTAAATATCCATCCAGTCGTAAATTAGATTTGGATTCTACATTGTTCTAGTTTGCATCGCTATATCCTTCTTATTACAACAGGATATCCTTTATAAAATAAACCATAGTTTATGGTTCCTTTCAAATAAGCTAAAACTTGGGAAATGTTTTTCCAGTGTTCAAAATCTGGATTACTCGTAAATCGACACAATACACTTATAGCATGTGGGATGTCGAGTCTAGTGTAATGCATAGCATACATAAGACTCCCAATAACACTAGAATATTCCAATTGAGAAATGTACATCCAGTGTTCTTTTATAAGTTGACTTTGGATCTAAAGGAGTTGGTGCTGGTTTGTCATCATAATGACCATATATTATTAAGAACTTCTCAATGTAATGAGATTGGGTTAGTAATAACTCCTCCGCTTTCCTAATGATTTTAATTCCTAGAATTACATCAGCCTCTCCTAGATCTTTCAATTAAATTTAAAAGATAGAAACTTCTTAGTTTCATTCACTCATGATATATTAGAACCAAATATTAGCATGTCATCAATGTATAAACATATTATAACATAACCGTTGTTATCCGATTTGCAATAAATACATTTATCAGCATCATTAACAATGAATCCATGTGACAATGCTATTTTATCAAAATTCTCATGCCATTGCATGTGATCTTGCTTCAGGCCATAAAGAGACTTGACTAATTCACAAACTTTCTTTTCTTGGCCTGGGAATATAAAACCTTCAGGTTGCTCCATATATATCTCTTCTTCTAAATCTCCATTTAGAAAAGCTGTCTTTACATCCATTTGATGTATGACCAGGTTATGAATTGATGCAAGTGTTATTAAACAATGTATAGAAGATATGCGAGCCACCGAAGCATATGTATCAAAATAATCTACTCCTTGTCTTTGCTTATATTCCTTAGCAACTAATCTAGCTTTAAACTTATCAATGGATCCATTTGTATTCAACTTTTTCTTGAATATCCATTTACATCCTATAGGTTTAGCACCAGGGGGTAAATCAGTTAAAACCCAAGCTTGGTTTAACATTATGGAACACATTTCATCATTGATAGCTTCATTCCAGAAATTAAATCTCTAAAACTCATAGCCTAAGAATAAGTTTTGGGATCATAATTGACGTTCATTACATATCTTGTCACATTAAGGATTTCATCCTTATTTCCTTCTATGAGAAATGTTATGAAGTCAGGACTGTAGTCCTTCTCTATTATCGCTCTTTTACTTCTCCTATGTTCAGTACTATTATCTGGTACTGACACTTTCTTCCTGTTTTGAGTAGGATCATAGTCATCATCATTGATATCATTAGTCATAATTGATTCTAGACTAGATGATCTCAATGGATTCTCAATTGTTTGATTTTCAAAAAAATTCTACATCTACATATTCTGTAACTTCTAAGGTGTCGAGAATAAGGAACCTATATGTTATACTATTAAGAGAATATCTTATGAAAACACACTCACATGCCCTATTTCCTAACTGTGGTCATTTAGGGTCTGGTTTTCTAACATATGTTAAGCAACCCCAAACTTTAAATCTAGTAAGGTTAGGTTTTCTATTGAACCATAATTCATAAGGGGAAATATTATTCTTTTTGAGTGGTATTCTATTTAAAATGTAACATGCAGATAACATAACATCACCCCATAGGTTATAAGGTAAATTAGAACTTATGAGCATGGCGTTAACTATTTCTACTAAATATCTATTTTTCCTCTCAGCAACACCATTTTGTTGTGGTGTATACGGGGCGGTACATTGGTGAACTATACCATTTTGTTTGCAAAACAAAGTAAATTCATTTGAAATTATTCACCACCACGATCTGAATGTAACACTTTAATTTTAACTCCTAATTGTGTTTCGACCTCTGCTTTGTAAATTTTGAATTTATCTAAGGCCTCGTCTTTAGATTTCATTAGCTATACATATGCATATCTAGTATAATCATCAATAAATGTTATATAGTATTGGTTACCACCATAGGTGATATGACTTTTTAAGTCTCCCACATCACTATATACTAAATTAGGCAAACCAGTTTTCCTTTCTACAGATTTAGAGGATTTCCGGTGTATTTTTGCTTGAACACATATTTCACATTTAGAGATAGATTCGAAATCACAATCAGAAATTAATCCTAATTTATGCATATATTTAAGAGATTTATAATTAACATGTCCTATTCTACCATGCCATAAAGTAACAAAATCAACAATATAAGAAGAAGGTTTCTTTACTAGATTCAACTTAGTAATGTCGTTACAAGAATATCCCTATCAAATAAATTAGTTGTTCTTGGATAACACTAACTTATCAGACTCATACACCATATTAAGTCCTCCTTTGTTAAGAAGGTATCCAGAAACCAGGTTCTTACACATATAGGGTACATAAAATACATTGACTAATGTAAGAACTTTCCCAGAGGTGAATGTAAGTTCAGTTGTGCCTTTTCCCAGAAATTTGCATACAACTTTGTCTACGCCGGTAACTTCGCTAGATTCTCCATTATTTTCTTTGTAATTCTTAAACAGATTACGGTCTTTGCAAATATGAATGGTTGCTCCTGTATTGAGCCACCAATCATTATCAGTGCCACTAATGGAGTTCGCCTGTTGTACGACAACCACAAGCTTTTCTTCAACCACGTCCGCTTTTCGTTGTTTCTTCCGAAGACGACAGTCTCAGGCACAGTGGCCGGGTTATTACAATAGTAACCGGCACCCTTCTTTTTGTTCTTGGAATTATTCTTCTTCTTAAACTATGCCTCATTCTTAGGCTTCAATTTACCAGTAATTTCAACATTATTTGCCTTAGATTGAGACTCAGGTTGCAGATTATGATCTAGTTCACATTTACGAGAATCCTCTTCAATACAAAGATGACGCTGTAAACCATCTAAATTATAATCCATTTCCGCATGTTTCATTTTTTTCTTGTAATCATTCCAAGAATTTGGGAGTCTCAAAATAATAACTCTAACAATATAAGATATAGGGAGATCAATACCGACATCTTTAAGTTGATTCACCAACAATAGAATTTCACATACTTGTCCAACTATGGACTTGTTGGCGACCATTTTGAAATCCATAAAATTTCAAATAAGAATTTTTTTTTATTACTTTCCTTGGATATGTGATACTTTCTCTCTAATGCAGTCCAAAGGTACTTTGTAGTTTCCAAGTTTCGACAAGTGTTGTAAACTAGAGTAGAGAATGCATTCAGAATATGCCCTCTACATAGAAAATCGTCCTCTTTGCGCTTTGCACGTTTTGCCTTCAGAGTGGCATCCTCGTCAGCGGTTTCCTCCAGTATCACTTCCAATGCGTCTTCCAAGATATAGAACAATTTGATGGTGATCAGAAAGAATTTAGTTGTCTCTTGCCAACAAGTGAAGTTTTCTTCATCAAATCGCTCCAATTTGGTCAAATGATGATTCATAACTTGTAGTGCGCTCAAACCCTCCATGATCGAAGATATTGTCTGAAAATTTGTTGGGGATTTTGTAGTTTGATACTATTGGTGGAAGATAATCGTTGTATGGTTTCCATACTTCAGACTTTAAGGATTTTTGTAATAGATTGTTTCAGACAATAATTCAACCCACCAAGTAAAAAGGGATTATCGAACTATCGACTTTTAGAATTCAATAAAGCCTTGGAACAACGAAATCAGATTCAAAGTTTGTACGATTTTGATATGATAAAAAACAATCTGATATTATTTTTTGATGATGTTATAATCAAAGAGAAAGAAGAGGAGAAGAAGAAGGTTGAATCTGTGACAATTCTGGATTTTGCAACACCTTGAAGGCATAATTTTTTTTAGCATTTGATATGCTTTGATGGCATCGCAGATCAGAGGAGGAAGAAGAAGAATTTCAGAATTAAAAAGTGATTTGAAACAGTTCTGGCATTGGTATTTATTGGTAGCAGGAGGATGCATCTACTCATGAATCATCACGACCGTTGTCCATTTCAAATTCAAAACATTGCACCAGTTCACTTGTGGAATGTCACGCCTTTTCATCTGCAACGTTTCAAAGCTTTGCGAATTTCAAATTCACGCGCCTTAATTCCCAATGTTCTGGTAACGTCAGCCCGCCTTAATTCAAATTTGTATTTCGGATCCTTAATGGGCCTGGCTCGTTACTATTTAAAATTTCGTTCTGAAATATTTCTTATTCGACCCGAACCCAAAACCGGCCCGGTTTGGTCGGACGGATGGCGATGGCGCGCGCGTGTGGTATACTAATGCATGGTCTCTCTCCTCACAACAAAGTAAACATTTGGGTGACCAAAGGCCCCAACACCTTCATAAGAAGGCTACTTAAGTATTGTCATACCTCTTTATATTTTACAATGTGGGACTAATCCCTATACCATTCTCTTCTTCCATTCTTGCTTCTCTCTACAAAACAAACCCATAATCCAAAATAGTTCTGAAAATTTACAATAACCTCTACCTTCCTCGCCAGTTCGAAGTCGACGATGGTGAGCATTATAAGGGAGAGGAATTCACCTGTGAAGAATGTGGAAGGTGGAAATGACGTCGGGGTTGAGGACAGAAATACACAGAGCGTCGAGCTCGACTAGGTGGGTATATGGTTGTGAAGAGGAGAAGTAGGAGGGTGTGATGGTGGGGTTGGCACGGGATTAAGTGATTCTCGTGAAGGATGGTGGTGGAACAACATATTCATGCAGTCCGAGCTGGAAGTTGACAGGGCAGAGGAGTTTCTAAGCTATGGGTCAGGGCTCTGGTAGCTTTCGTTGGCGACGAGGAGGGATGAGGCATACTCAAGTCCAATCTAGTGAGATGTATATTTGTAAAAAATCAAAAAATAAAGGAGTGTGAGCTGTTTAAACTGATGAAGGGGTTGTAGGGGATACAATAGCTCACAAAGAGGTGAACAAGGGGGCACGTTCATAGGTGTTCGTGAAAATTTAAGGGTGGGGGAGGAGTTTGATCTGTTGGCAGTATGGTTTGAAATTGCATGGCGAATACTGGAGATTAATTAAATACGTGAGCAGAAGTTACTAGGGGAAGATGGGCAATGGGTATTAATGGCCTTCAGGCTATGGCCTTTTCAATTGAATATATATATATACACACACATACATACGTACATACATACATATATATATATAAGAAAGGAGGGGAAAAAGAATGTGAATTGGTTGCAAAAGGAAAAAGGGGGAAATCAGATCTAAGATGGTTAACGCAATGAAACCGCATGGCCTAATAGGAATTAAGGTAATGGCATATAATTTAAGGAACCATTAAATAATTTGTTAATTTAATAATTATAATTTATATATTGAGTTGTTATAACTGTAACTCAACCATACGTTACTAAAATACAGTGAAACCAGACACGTTGAAATTGCAGTGAAAAGTAGTATGCTGTTGAGTAAGTTCGGAAGAGATGGGAAGCAATTTGATTTTCATTTAATTTTAAATGCTCATTTAAAATTAAATGAAATAATGGGTGAATTGATCATCACTAAAGATAAATGTGAGTTATCTCTCACACTTTTCTGGAATCCTACGATGTGATTAAATTCATATAATTAAATTTAATCGTTGATAGTATAAATAGGATTTTTGGATACCTTGGATGCCTATTGTTGATTTAATGGTTGACGTTAATTATATTATCATTGTTTATAATATTGAGTTGCAATGTTATCTTATATATTGTTATGAAATGTTACAATGAATTGTGTTGTAGGGAAGAACAGGTTGGAGAGGTCCAACTGGATTCCTCAAACATTATGTGTTGTTTGTTTTTATATTATTTATATATGACTTAATTGAACCTCAATGAAATCGAAAACCTGTTTGGATGTTGACGTTGAATTGAAATTCAACGATGTTATAGTTTGAATCAATTTACGGTATTGATTGAGGGATTGGCAGCAAATGGCCAAAAATCCACCTTTTTGTAGCCATTTGGTGAATTAACGAAGTTAAGTTATAAATTTTATTTTATAACTGGAATGAGATTTTAGTTATATTTTACACGTTATAATGAAGTTTTAAAAATAAGTCGATATTTATAATTAGTTTTAATAAAAATATTATAGAATGATTATAAATAAGGATTTGACGTTTAAATCAGTTTTATAAAAGAAAAAAACTGTATTTAACCTACGGGTTAGTAATTTGGAATAATTATTTGTTAAGTGATTGATTAGTAGCATTATTAGATTAATTATGGTAATCAAATTATAAGAAGTAATGAAAATCAATTAACGAATTAACTAATGGTTTACAGTTGACCAAGTCAGATGTTTTAATCAAAAATGGTTATTAATGAATATTTAACAAGATTTCTTCAATATAAATTACCTTTTTAATTAAAAATATTTAAAGAATGTAATTATTAGTTATTTAAAAAATGATCAATTGATCTTTTTTAGTTAATGAAAAAGTTAAGATATGGTTTATAAACTCAGGTTTTGAATGAAAAATAAGATTTGGGTTTTGCTTTACGAACTATTATCTATCTCGAGATAAGAAAGTTGCCAACTAAGGTCTGAGAGGTAAATAAAATATCCCAACTTATACGACTTCACTATTATCAAGGGATGATATTAGTTTGTGACGGAAAGGGGATGTTTATGTCAACTATACGGCAATATTTCTAGATAATGGAAAAATATGGTTTGGATACACTTTTTATAAGTAATATATAAATGATAGTTGTTTTTCGAAGAAATGTAAAAGGGTACTATTGGTTTGGGAATGGAAATAAATATTTGAAATTAATATTCCCATAAATAATCAGTATTAAGTTTGGGTAATCTTCAAAGTGAAGTTGGTAAAGCCATTTATAAGAAATGGCAATTGGTTTTACACCACTGAGCAAATTATATATCGATACTTTCAAATTATTGGAATACAAAGAAGTTTTGATAACATTAAGTAGCATTTCCAAGATGAGGGAATAGATATAGTTTTTATGGAAATAAGATGATGTTTCTAAAAGAAAGAAAAATAAATAGGAGATGGGTAAGTGCGTATATTCCTAAGAGTTAAGAATATTGTTTTATCGAGATAAGTGAAATTGATTTTAAATCAATGTAATGGTTTCAATGAGTTTTAATGAACGATTTTGAATAATAAGACCTGAGCTGCCAATATACGTGACCGTTCTATTTTGAGATTGTTAGTTAAAACACCGACTATCAATGAAATATTATTGGACCTTTTTGACATGTTGTTTCGAAGAAGACTGGTATGGGAACTATACCCAAAGCTACTTCGAATCAACGTAGCGCTCGAAACTAATCAATAGGGATATTTATAAAGAGGGAGCACTGAAGACCGCATATCGTCATAAAACGGAAGAATTACTGAAAATCTCTAGCTGATCCCTAGAGATATATTGTGGTTTTGTCATGGTTGGAATCTATTGATTGCACTGACTGCTTCTGATCCTTTGGGTGATTCCTAGGATGTGGTTGGAGGGTGCTGTCGGTTCATCCTGTTCCTGGATGACTTGTATGGATGAATGTATGACAGAGTATTTCCTAAAGGTCACGTACGTTGATTTTTAAAAATATACCAAGTTTGGTGGCGGAGAAATTCTCTTGCTTAACACCAGAGTATATTTGTGGATGTCAATTAGTGATTTGACGGATCTGACGATGTGGCATTCAAAGATAATGAGATGTTCTTTGGAAGGTAAAACATGACCTCAAGCCTCATCATCTCGGAAATGACAAAAATCGAGAAGGCATCATGGTATGTGGGCCATACCCAAGCAATGTGTATTATCACTAATCTAGATAAACTTCTTATTTGTTATTCTTTCATTTCTATATCTCCACGGAAGGACGGTGGGCCCTTAAAACCATCAGGTGATAATACATTCGGTCCACTCAAGCTGAATGAGCGACTGGTCATGTGTGGCCGGGTTGCAAGATGTTCTTGTTGAACCCCAGTGAATCCCCTCTAGAGTACACTGATCGGAAGGTATTCCCATAACTTGTCATAGTTGGAATCCATTCTCCGATAAGCGTCATGCTGTTTCTGTATTTAGTGAATATGTAGAGCGTGAGATGCAAGCGTTTTGCTAGATGGTTAATTATTTGTGATTTGATAGACACTATTATAATATCACTGGATTTTGATATATCAAAAATATTTTGGATTATAGTAAGGTAAAAATCGTCTGTGTTGATGTGTGGGATGGTCTCACTATTAACCTTTCTTTCAAAAAGGATTTCTAAACTTAAGCAAAGTGTTTGTCATGTGAATTTATCACTGAAAGTATTCTAGACTAATCCGGGTGAATTTTGCTTTGCTTCAAATGTGCTCGGGTCAGACTGAGTATTTTATCAGTTTAAGTATCACTTGGAGCTTCAGAAGAGAATATAAAGTCGAGATGTTTACCCATATTTTTATGGTAATAATTGTTCCTCTTTGTGTACTGATTCATATGAATGTGTACTCTGATATTGTAATTATATATATACATAGTTTCTCTTTGTATAAAGCATTTTGATACATTATACTTTGTCCGTTCCGCTGTGAGACTTTGATCTTCTTTTTCTTCTATTCTAATATTTCTTTCTTTCTTCTCTCACCCTTTAATTTCTTTCTGTTAACAATCTTCTTCTCTGTGTAGTTTGAGTGGACATGGGTTGTTAGATGTCAGCTTAAACTGTACGGAAAAGTAAGTACGTTACAACATTGACACTTCGTAGGGAAAGACAAACCGAGAGGATTCTAGCAAGCTAAACTGATGCAGGAATTCATCTTAAAATAAAAAGTCCACCTCTCTATCCCTTTTTACAACGGCCACCAGAGACTCATAAGTAGGCAAATGCTTGGGATCCTTCACCTGGGAGGCAGGGCTGTGGACAAGTTAAAAGAAGAGTGAGTCAAGATATCACTAAAGAAAACGAACTCCGAACCAAAAGCAAACTCAAGACAGAAGGCTTACCACAACTTCTCTAGAAACTGTTAAAGCTAGTTGGACCCTTGAAATAGAAGAATAAATTCATAAAAGGATGAACCTTGTCTTGCAAGCCAAGTATTTGCTTTTGATTCCTGGCCGTCGCAAAAAAAATCAACGACAGGCGATCTTTTCTTCTCCAAAAGACGCATAGATAGCAAATCTCCTCAAAGGAGGGAGCACATCGCATAGTCCACATGAAAAGAACACACATGCCAGTGAGTACCGCATAACCATTTGGATGAAGTTTGTATGGCGTCGCTCCTAACTCCTCGAGAATTGACCATAAGGAAGGGTTGAACGAAGGAACAACGCCTAGGGTGCACATATAATGGTGGCATGATGTAAACCCGACAGGAGGATGATCAGCCATCTCATTCTTCTCTGTCGTCGGACATCATCCTTCGGAACGCCAAACTGTATGAAGATACAACGAAGTGCTTGATGAGTCACCACCAAGGAGCATCTCTCAGGCGGATTCTTAATAAGCCTAATGATTGGGCAAGATCTGTCAATCACCGGTCCCGCCGCAACAATCTCTCTGTCGGAAGGAATATATGAAGACACCTCCATCTGTATACGTGACGAGCACGCTCCAAAATTTGACTGAACATGAACTTACGATGAATCACCTTTGCGATATTGATTATGCTCTGATTGAGGGGAAGTCATTCTACATAGCGGACCTTGTGTTTAGAATGGTCAGATACACGAATCTTATAAACGTGTCAGTGTTATGCAAAGGGACAATGCTCAAGATCCAAAACCTATAAGCGTTTTTTTGCAAAGCCCAAGCGTCATCCGTGCAAAACGTATAAAGATGCATCCCAATAAAAATGTGTCCCGCAACTTATGACCTTCCCCAAGAAACAAATCTACAAACGTGATTCATGTAAGCGTCAAAAGTGTGTGCAACGTTTCCTCTTCGTTTAAGCTGTTTTATCCGTTGCCAACTTGATTCATTAACAATAACTACATCTTACAAATCGACGCATCAAGCTCTTTTTTCATCATCATGCGAGGAAGTTCATAAGCATGTTAATGATAAATTAAAAGCAAATTTTTATGGTTAATTTACTCGTTCGGAATTAAATTAGATGGTCGACAATGCATTTAAGTGTTGCATAAGTGTAACGACCCGCATTCTACGTATCGAAGGATCGTAGAATATTTATTTTATTTTCATACGAAGTCTTATGGTCGTGCAACTTTGGGGAACGACTATTGGGGTCATTTCCCATGTTCATGATTTTTGCCGATTTTTAAATGACCGTTTTAACTCTAAAGAATCTTGTTTCGCCTGTATCTTTTGATTGGTGAGGAGTTTTGAACTGAAACCACTTCCATTGGATTCAAATGATGGTTTACCTTTCCGTACAGTGGTCACATTAATCAAACGGACTTACCGCTTGTGAGATATGGCTAAAATAAGTTTTAGAAGGTGAAAAACTGTTTAAACGGGCTCAATAGGGTAATTAGCTGTTAGGCCCATTAGGGATTTCGGGATTAGGGTTATATAAGGGCTGGAAGGCGTTAGAGATACCCTTTTTTGTCATTTTAACAACCGCCACTTACCTCTCTTTAAACCTAACAATGGCTTCCACCTTCTAAATCACCTCTTAATCACATTCTAATCCAATATTAGCCAAACCTACATCAAATTAAGGCGGATTAGCATAGAAATTGAGATAGAGCTGCTGGAATACATTGGGATTCGAATCAAATCAGTTAGAGTTTCAGATCTGAGATTATTTTGTGGCTAAGGTGAGTGCTTTACATTGTTTTACACTAATTACGGCTAATTAGGAATGATTAGTGATAATTAGCGAAATTACACCTCAGAAAAATATGGAAAAATACGTAGAAATTCTAAAATATTATTTTATGCCTCTGTTAGAAATTTGGTTAATTTGGATTAAGTTTGTTAATCTTATTGCTAGAAATAGTTCAACATGATCAATGGGAAAAAGATGGGTTTTGGGAATGTTTGATCCATATTAGCATGTTAAATTATTGTTTTAGTGATTATGGTCGATTCTATATGTTGCTATTACTATTTGGTATGCTTTGTGTTTGTGTGGTAAAGTTAGAATGGTCGAAAATGCCGTCGTATTGCGTAAACAACTCGTTGGAAATAGTTGCAGGAAATTGGTCAGGCCTGTTTGTGACACGGACCCCGAATCGAACCGGTTCGCTACCCCGAACCGTGACCCACCTAGTGTATCACGAGCCGACCCGGTGCATGGAGGAGACCATGACCCCAAACCAATGGAGATGGCACGAACCGACCCTAGAAGCTCACGATCCAATGGTCACGAGCAGGAGCCACGAGCCAATGTCATAGGGTGAGTCGCGAGCCGATGCAATGGAGACCACGAGCCGACCGCCTGGAGGTTTGGCCACGAACCGCTCTCACGACCCGGAGCATCATTACAAGCCGCATGGTGAGGACCACAACCCGGGCTGGAATCACGAACCACGAGCAGATGACTAGGGGAGAACCACGAGCCGGACTTCGAGTTTGGAGCACTATGCACACACGAACTGAACCAAATGGAGACAGAACCGCAATGATGACCAAAACCCGAGATACAAAGGTGGTCCAAATGGGAAGTTAGAACTCAGGATCCATATGGAAACCAACGAGTTAACTTCATGATTGGACTTTGCTGCGGGACGTGTGCAAAGGGGTTATCGTTATCTACGACCTTAGTTCACCGCTGAGAGATGGATTATGGGATCTAGACCAGTGCGGTGGGGTCAGCGGAATAGTTATACAGGGTTGGACTCCGTCATGGCCTAATAGATTTGGTGATCAAAGCGGTGGATACCGTATGCTTTATGCAATGAGTGAGAGATGTGAGGATGATTTCTATGTTTGATGTTTGTTATCACCATGACACGTACACTCCCATTTTCACACTATATGTTAGTGTTACCTTAGAGTATTGTACATCTTGTTGTGCTAACTCTTTGGCTGCAGGTTCAGATATGATTTACTTATACCTGTTATTGCTTATGTTGTTGCTATCGCTCATACCAGACTTTTGTCTAACCTAGAGTTTTATGTCTCTTCTTATTACTCTGGGTGCTCCTAAACGAGAATAGTAGAGACATGTTAGGTGGTATGCACGAGTAGCTGTCCGGAGACTAGCAGGAAGCTCCTATGTATTATATACATATATTCTCCCTGTGTTGTTGTTGGTCACTGCTTTGGGCATTGGTAGTGCACCTTTTCTATTTTGCTTTAGAGACAGTTTTTGAAAGTTGTAATAATTGGTTTTGGATCATAAGCTATATTTTGGATTCCGCTGCTATGATGGTTATGGTATAGTTTTCAGCTTATGCACTATCTCTCCTGTTTTATGTCTAGTTATGTTATTATTATACTTTATTCCATGTGCTGTGAGATATACTACAGGTTCTTTGTTAGTTCTTCATCTTAAACCCTTTTCTTCTGGCGACCGTCCCATGCTAGTTATGCATTGGTACAACGTATTTCGAAGAAATGTCGGCTGGTGCGGGGCGGGCTATCACACTTGGTATCAGAGCCTAGGTTGCGTAGTTAACCTAGGGGAAGACATCGGGGAGAGATAGTATATGTATATGAGAGCGCATATTTGCGATATTTTGATTTTCAAAAGCTTTAGATATATATATATATATACTATTAGTATAGCTAAGGATGAAGTCGCACTGCACTGGCACCACTAAGGAGATGGTTAATCGTTTTCTGTTTACAGATTGAACGATGAGCCGATATACGAGCATTACGGGTTCAAAGGACAACAATGGGAATGTCCCTAATATGAGGACAATGTTTACTTCCTTCAAGCGAGAGATGCTTAGGGATGCTTGGGAGCAGTTCCTAATGCTACAAATGGTGGTGGTACAGTAGTGTAGGCGCCTAGAGCCGATTTCGCCATGCTTAACAAGGAATACGCTAGTCTTGGTAGGAAGTCGTTCCGTGGAACGGAATCGGCTACAGATGTTCAAGATTGGTGGAATAGTTTTGAGTGCATCTTCGAGGATTTGGGGATCGATGATGCAATAAAGGAAGGTTAGCATTGCGTCAGCTTCAAGGACGGGCTATGAATCGGTGGAGCGCTATTAAAGCAGCTACTCTAGAGCATCAAGTTACTTGGAATCAGTTTAAGACTTGCTTTAGTGAAAAGTTTATTCCAGATGCTCATAAATTTGAATTGTTTACGAAGTTTTTGGAGCTTAAGCAAAATGGTCGGGCAGTCTCGGAATATATTGCTGAGTTCGATACCTTATCGAAATATGGATTATCTCTTATTTATACTTCCGAGAAAAAGAACGAGAGGTTCATAACTGGCTTAGATGAGTACTTGGGGGAAAGACTTATAAATCACATTGATGAGACTTTCGAATCCATTGTGGGGAAAGCATTGAGATCAGAGTGCCTTTACCTTAAGTCAAAGACCGAGTTGCTATTACATCCGTAGAGGAGCCAAAACCGCAGGCAAGCGGTGGATGCAAGAAGGATTCTAAGAATAAGAGAAAACAGAACCAAGCTAAAGATGGTCAGAAAAAGAAGAATAAGAAGGATGGCGAGTGTTTTAGTTGTGACAAGAAGGGCCACTATGCCAAAGATTGTCGGGAAAAGCCTAGGGAAAGGAAGTTCTTCAATTGCGGCCAAGTGGGACATCTCATGGATAAATGTCCACAACCTCCTAAAGAGAGGCAGATCGTGAAAGAATATGCTATCAACGCTGTTCATTCTTTATCGAATGCCCCAACTACGGTAGAGAAAGGAAAGCGTGTCGTTATTCAAGGTATGCTTTCTATTTGTGATGTTTCTGTTCAAGTTTTGTTTGATACCGGGGCATCCCATTCCTTTGTATCTAGTTACCTGGTATATAGGTTGGGATTGGCACCCGAGATTTTCGATAGACCTTTAGTTGTGACGAACCCGATTGGTGGTTTGACTAGCCTTAGTATGATTTGTTGTAATTTGGTCTTATCTAGTCATGGATGTATGTTTGCTTGTGATTGCTTTGTTTTGGGCTTTGCTGGGTATGGCATTATTTTGGAGTCGATTGGCATCAAAGGTATGGGTGGTGGTGGACCGTGAGGAGTCTTCAGTGACCATTAGAGTGGATGATGGGCAGAGGGTACTATTTGGTAGCCTACCTAGTGATGGGGTGATAGCTAGTTTTCTAAATTCCCTCGACATCCCGCATAATGAGTTGTCAGATGTGCCTATTGCTAGCGAATATCCGGACATCTTCAGGGAAATGAACGGACTTCTACCACACCAAGAGATCGAGTTTCAGATTGATTTAGTGAAAGATGCTAGACCTATAGTGATGCCACTTAGTCGTATGGCACCAAGGGAGCAGCGAGAGCTCGAAGTGCAAGTAAGCAATCTTCTGAAGAAGGGATTTTTCCAAAGAAGTGTTTCCAAGTGGGGAGCAGCAGTTGTATTTTCCATTAAGGTTGATGGTTCCCTTCGCTTATGTGAGAACTCAAGTTAAAGATGGAGTTGAGGATAGCTCTTCTGATGAGAGTGCCAAGGAATCGTCGATGGTTCAGGGTGTTCTAGGCGGACTCGAAGAAGGAGTATTTGGGGATGCCCATTTACCTTTGAATCTGTTGGACGTGATCTAGTTATCCTTGGAGGATAAACGTACACTAGACGTGTGGTAGTCCATTTGGAGCCGAGGCTTCCATTAGCCCTTGAGATTGGTTGGACCGGTCATATAGGTATCCACGTATTCATGGTTTTAGCAGGTGATAGATAGGACTTGCTCAACGAATGCTATGTATTGTTTAGGACCTTATGTTGATGTTCTCGTTGGCTCAAGAATGGTAATAACTTCGGAGTGAATTCAATGGGGAAATCTCGAAGTGATAAGAAGTGTTCGTTGATTGTGGAGATGTAACGAAGTTTAGAACCGCTCAAGTTGGACTTGAACTCGTAAATAATGGTTGTTCGTTGATCTTGGAGATGCAATGAGTAGGGAGACGACTCATGTTGGACTTGAATTTATGGGTAATAGATACTCGAGACTGGGTTTGAGCTTGCGGATATTCGCTGGCGATGTCGACTAGAGTTATGAAGGGATTATCGTTGTTGTAATTTCTAACGGGCTCAAAGCAAGGGTATAATAGGGACACCTAAAAGACAAGTTGGACTTGTCGAATACCCTAGACCTATTAGATGGGGCTAGTTGTTCTGGGAGGAAAATGTACGTTGGACATGCAGTAGCCTGATTAGAACTTGGGTTATCATTAGCCCTTGACGGATGGCATGGTGACATGGCCAGTCATACGATTTGCGATGGTTTCAAAGATGGATTCACAGTGATAGCCAAAGTCTGTTATGAGTGATTGGTTTCTTTGTTAAACTGTCTCACGTGCATTGTCCAATGTCGAAGGAAACGTTTCTTGGGAGCTTTCTGATATTGGTTTAGGCCGTTGGGGATTGTACTTGAGGGATGTTGAATTCGGTTAGAATGTTTCACGTGAGATGTATAAACTGGATGTTATGAGTGCTGTTTTTTGGTTGCTTTTGATTGCTAGGATTGAATGGGTCATTCTGGTTTCATCCTAATGTAAGGTTGAAATATTTTGTTATAAAGGCTGTCACTGTCGAATGTGGGGAGTGTGGCTTGGAGTTCTTCTCTAGTAATGTGATTGGTAGATTGACGGTTAATCTGCCTATTCTTGTACACTTTATTGATGATGTTAGTAAGTTGTTTTATCGCTCACTAAGATAGTTGTACCCAAGGTTAATGGATTGAGAGATGGAGTGCATGAACTGCTGGTCAGCTAAAGCCGAGCAAAAGAATCCTAGTGGTTTGTTACAACTATTGGAAATTCCCGAATGGAAATGGGAACAAGTCTCAATGGATTTCATTGACGGTTTACCAAGGACTAAATCATGTCATGATGGTATTTGGGTGAAGTATTAGAGGATCCCTTGAGAGCTTGTATATTAGATTTTGGTGGGTCATGGGATGACCATTTGCATCTGGTTGAGTTCGCATATAATAATAGTTATCAGTCCATTATTGGTATGGCTCCATTTGAAGCTTTGTA
The DNA here is from genome assembly GCA_030737875.1 of Allium sativum. NCBI lineage: Eukaryota > Viridiplantae > Streptophyta > Magnoliopsida > Asparagales > Amaryllidaceae > Allium > Allium sativum. Next base: position 67,317,164 of record CM060916.1, on the reverse strand, counting down.
CGGAAGATCGTGCAACTCACCATCATATTAGTTGGAAAATAGTGAATTTTTTTGCTTGGGCCAGATGCAATAAGAGAGACTTCCGATAAGATCAAGGTTATCTAACAGCGAATGAAGGCTGCCCAAGATAGGCAGAAAAGTTATGCTGATAAAAGACAAAGAGATTTGGAATTCTTCATTAACGACTTAGTATTTGTCAAGATCTCTCCGTTGAAGAATGTGATTCATTTTGGTAGGAGAGGTAAGTTAGTATCAAGGTTTGTGGGTCCATTTCCTATTCTTGAGCGAGTTGGGAATTTGGCGTCTGAAGTTGAGTTGCCTTACAAGATGGCAGGAGCTCACAACGTATTTCATGTTTCCCAGCTAAGGAAGTTTGTGCACGACCCTGATATGACTATTTCACTAGATCAGTTGGATGATATCGATATAGAACCTAAGGTCATTGGGAACCGCATACTGATTCGTATTGTCGAATACGATACGAAGCAACTTCGAAGGAAGATGGTGGAGTTAAACTCCAGTGGGGTGATAATGAGAATGTTTGTACTCGGGAAACAGAGGAGAACATAAGGAGGTCGTATCCAGAATTTCTTTACCTAGTAAGGTTTTGATAGCGATAGTTATTCCCTTGTTAGTAAACCGCATGCTAGGATAGGCTTGTTGTGTTATGTATGTTTGGTTGCTTATGACTGGCTGATAGGCATGCGAGATACCATTGTATGTTTTGGTTAAGGAATTTTGGGGGTGAAATTTCTTAATGGGGAGAGAGTGTAAGGTCCCGCATTCTACGTATCGTAGTATCGTAGAATATTTATCTTATTTTCATACTAAGTCGTATGGTCGTGTAATTTTGGGGAACGATTATTGGGATCATTTCCCATATTCACGATTTTTGCCTATTTTTAAATGACCATTTTACCCCTAGCGAATCTTGTTTCGCCCATAACTTTTGATTGGTGAGGAGTTTTGACCTGAGACCACTTCCATTGGATTTGGATGATGGTTTATCTTTCCGTATAGTGATCACATTAATCAAACGGACTTACCATTTCGGAGATATAGCTGAAATAAGGTTTAGAAAGTGAAAAACTACTTAAATGGGCTCAATAGGGTAACTAGCAACTAGGCCCATTAGGGATTTCAGGATTAGGATTATATAAGGGCTAGAATGGGTTAGAGAAACTATTCTTTATCATTTGTACAACCGCCACTTGCCTCTCTTTAACCTAACAAAGGCTTTCACCTTCTAAATCACCTGTTAATCACATTTTAATCCAATATTAGCTAAACCTACATTAAATGAAGGCAGATTAGCATAGAAGTCGAGATAGAGCTGTTGGAATACATTGGGACTCAAATCAAATCAGTTAGAGTTTCAGATCTGAGATTATTTTGTGGCTAAGTGAGTGATTAGCATTGTTTTACACTAATTACGGCTAATTAGGGATGATTAGTGATAATTAGCGAAATTACGCCTCAAAACAATATGTAGAAATTTTAAAATATTATTTTATGCCTCTGTTAGAAATTTGGATTAATTTGGATTAAGTTTGTTAATCCTACTACTAGATATAGTTAAACATGGTCAATGGGAAAACATGGGTTTTCGGTATGTTTGATCCATATTAACATGTTAAATTGTTGTTTTGGTGTTTATGATCGATTCTATATGATGCTATTACTGTTTGGTATGCTTTGTGGCTGTATACTAAAGTTAGAATGTTCGAAAACGCCGTCGTATGGCATAAACAACTCGCTGGAAATAGTTGCAAGAAATTGGTCAGGCCCGTTCGTGACACGGACCCCGAATCGAACCAGTTCGCTACCCCGAACTGTGACCCATCTAGCGTATAACAAGCCGACCCGGTGCTTGGAGGAGACCACGACCCCGAACCGATGGAGATGGCACGAACCGACCCAGAAGCTCAGATCCGATGGTCACAAGCAGAAGTCACGAGCTGATGTCATAAGGCGAGCCGCGAGCCGATGCAATGGAGACCACGAGCCGACCGCCTGAAGGTTTGGTCACGAACCGCTCTCACGAGCCGGAGCATCATCCCGAGCCGTAGGGTGAGAACCACGACCCAGGCTGGAATCACGAACCATGAGCTGATGAGTAGGGGAGAACCACGAGCCAGACATTGAGTCTGGAGCACTATGCCCACACGAACTGTACCAGATGGAGACTGAACCGCAATGCTGACCAAAACTCGGGATGCAAAGGTAGCCCAAGTGGGAAGTTAGAACTCAGGATCTAGATGGGAACCAATGAGTTAACTTCATGATTAGACTTTGCTGCGGGATGTGTGCAAAGGGGTTATCGATATCTGAAACCTTAGTTCATCACTGAGAGATGGATTATGGGCTCTGGACCAGTGCGTGGGGTCAACGGAATAGTTGTACAGGGTTGGACTTAGTCATGACCCAATAGATTTAGTGATCAAAGCGGTGGATACTGTATGCTTTACGCACTGAGTGGGAGATGTGAGGATGATTGCTATGTTTGGTGTTTGCTATCACCATGACACACACACTCCCATTAACACTTTATGTTAGTATCACCTTAGAATACTGTACATCCTGTTGTGCTAACTCTTTGGTTGTAGGTCCAGGTTCAGGTACGATTATTTATACCTATTATTGCTTATGTTGTTGCTATCACTCATATCAGACTTTTGTCTGACCTAGAGTTTTATGTCTCTTCTTATTACTCTGGGTTCTCCTAAACGAGAAGACTAGAGATATGTTAGGTGGTATGCACGAGTAGCTGTCCGTAGAGGAGCAGGAGGCTCCTACGTAGTCTATACATATATTCTCCCTGTGTTGTTGTTGGTCACTGCGTTGGGCATTGGTAGTGCACCTTTTCTACTTTTCTTTGGAGACAGTATTTTGAAAGTTGTAATAACTGGTTTTGGATCAAAAGATATATTTTGCATTCCGCTACTATGATGGTTATGGTTAAGTTTTCAGCTTATGCACTGTCTCGCCTGTTTTATGTCAAGTTATGTTATTATTATACTTTATTCCATGTGCTGTGAGATATACTATACGTTATTTGTTAGTTCTTCATCTTAAACCCTTTTCTTCTGGTGACCGTCCCCTGCTGGTTGGGAATTAGTACAACGCATTTCGGATAAATGTCGTCTAGTGCGGGGAGGGCTACCACACTTGGTATCAGAGCCTAAGTTGCGTAGTTAATGTAGGGGAAGACATCAGGGAGAGATAGTGTACGTATATGAGAGCGTGTTTGTGATAATTTGGTTTTCAAAAGCTGGATATATACATATATATACATGTATACTATTAGTATAGCAAAGGATTAAGTTGCACTGCACTGGCACCACTAAGGAGATGGTTAATCGTTTTCTCTTTACAGATTGAACGATGAGCCGATATACGAGGATTACGGGTTCAGGGGCCAACAATGGGAATGTCCTTGATACGAGCATGATGTTTACTGCCTTCATGCGAGACATGCTTAGGGATGCTAGGGAGTAGTTCTTAATGTTGATAATGGTGGTGGTGCAGTAGTGCAGGCGCCTAGAGCCAATTTCGCTAAGCCTAACAAGGATTATAGTGGTCTTGGTGGGAAGTCGTTCCACGAAACGGAATCGGCTACGAATGTTCAAGATTGGTGGGATAGCTGTGAGCGCATCTTCGAGAATTTGAGGATCGATGATGCAATGAAGAGAAGGTTAGCATTACGTCAGCTTTAAGGACGGGCTATGACTTGGTGGAATGCTATTAAAGCATCTACTCTAGAGTATCAAGTTACTTGGAACCAGTTTAAGACTCGCTTCAGTGAAAAGTTTATTCCATCTGCTCAGAAATCAGAATTGTTTAGGAAGTTTTTGGAGCTTAAGCTGAATGGTAGGGCAATCTCGGAATATATTGCTGAGTTCGATACCTTATCGAAATATGGATTATCTCTTATTGATACTGCCGAGAAAAAGAACGAGAGGTTCATAACTGGCTTAGATGAGTACTTGGGGGAAAGACTTATACACCACATTGATAAGACTTTTGAATCCATTGGGGGGAAAGCATTGAGATCAGAGAGCCTTTACCCTAAGTCAAAGACCGAGGTTGCTATTGCATCTGCAGAGGAGCCAAAACCGCAGGCAAGCGGTGGAGGCAAGAAGGAGTCTAAGAATAAGAGAAAATAGAACCAAGCTAAGGATGGTCAGAAAAAGAGGAATAAGAAGGATGGCGAATGTTTTAGTTGTGGCAAGAAGGTCCACTATGCCAGAGATTGTCGGGAAAAGCCTGGGGAAAGGAAGTGCTTCAATTACGGCCAAGTGGGACATCTCAAGGATAAATGTCCACAACCTCCTAAAGAGAAGCAGATCGGGAAAGCATATGTTATCAACGTTGTTCCTTCTTCGTCGAATGCCCCAACTGCGGCGGAGAAAGAAAAGAGTGTCGTTATTCAAGGTATGCTTTCTATTTGTGATGTTTCAGTTCGAGTTTTGTTTGATACTGGGGCATCCCATTCCTTCGTATCTAGTGACCTAGGAGATAGGTTGGGATTGGAACCAGAGATTTTTGATAGACCTTTAGTTGTGACGAACCCGATTGGTGGTTCGACTAGCCTTAGTATGATTTGACGTAATTTGGTCTTATCGAGTCATGGATGTATGTTTGCTTGTGATTGCTTTGTTTTGGGCTTTGCTGGTTATGGCATTATTTTGGGAGTCGATTGGATCCAAAGGTATGGGTGGTGGTGGACCATGAGGAGTCTTTAGTGACCATTAGAGTGGATGATGGGCGGAGAGTACTGTTTGGTAGCCTAACTAGTGATGGGGTGATGACTAGTTTTCTAAATTCCCTCGACATCCCGCATGATGAGTTGTCAGATGTGCCTATTGCTAGCAAATATTGTGACATCTTCGGGGAAATGACCGGACTTCTACCACACCGAGAGATCGATTTCTGAGTGATTTATTGAAAGTTTCCAGACCTATAGTGATGACACTTAGTCGTATGACACCAAGGGATCAGCGAGAGCTCGAAGTGCAAGTAAGCAATCTTTCGAAGAAGGGATTTTTCCAAAGAAGTGTTTCCGAGTAGGGAGCACCAGTTGTATTTGCCACTAAGGCCGGTGGTTCCCTTCGCTTATGTGAGGACTTGAGTTGAAGATAGAGTTGAGGATAACTCTTATGATGAGAGTGCCAAGGAATCGTCGATAGTTCAGAGTGTCCTAGGGGACTCGAAGCAGGGGTATCTGGGGACGCCTATTTACCTTGGATCCATTGTATGTGATCTAGTTATCCTTGGAGGATAAACATACGTTGGACGTGCCGTAGTCCGTTTGGAGCAAGGGCTTCCATTAGCCCTTGAGATTGGTTGGACCAGTCATATAGGTATCGACGTATTCATGGTTTTAACAGGTGATAGATAGGACTTGTTCAATGAATGCTTTGGATTGTTTAGGACCTTATGTTGATGTTCTCTTTGGCTCAAGAATGGTAATAACTTCGGAGTGAATTAAATAGGGAAATCTCGAAGTGATAAGATGTGTTCGTTGATTGTGGAGATGTAACGAAGGTTAGAACAATTCAAGTTGGACTTGAACTCATAAATAATGGTTGTTCATTGATCTTGGAGATGCAACGAGTAGGGAGACGACTCATGTTGGACTTGAGTTTGTGGGTAATAGATACTCGACACTGGGTCTGATCTTGTGGATAGTCGCCGGCGATGCCGACTAGAGTTATGAAGGGATTATCGTTGTCGTAAGTTCTAACAGGCTCAAAACAAGGGTATAATAGGGACACCTAATAGAAAAGTTGGAATAGTCGAATACCCTGTACCTATTAGATGAGCCTAGTTGTCTCTCGAAGGCAAATGTATGTTGGACATGCAGTAGCCTGATTAGAATTGGGATTATCATTAGCCCTTGACGAATGGCATGGTAACATGGCTAGTCATACGATTTGCGATGGTTTCAAACCAAGATTCACAGTGATAGCCAAAGTCGGTTATGAGTGATTGGTTTCTTTGTTGACTCGTCTCACGTGGATTTTCCAATGTCGAAGGAAACGTTTCTTGGGTGCTTGTCTGATATCGGTTTAGGCCTCTAGGGATTGTACTCGAGGGATGTTGAATTCGGTTAGGATGGTTCACGTGAGATGTATAAACTGGATGTTATGAGCGCTATTATTTAGTTGCCTTTGATTGCTAGGATTGAATGGGTCATTCTGTTTTCGTCCTGATATAAGGTTGAAATGTTTTGTTATAAAGGCTGTCACTGTCGAATGTGGGGAGTTGGGCTAGGAGTTCTTCTCTAGTAATATGATTGGTAGATTGACGGTTATTCTGCCTATTCTCATATACTTTATTGATGATGTTAGTAAGATTTTTTATTGCTCACTAAGCTAGTTGTACCCAACGTTAATGGATCGAGAGATGTTGTGCATGAACTGCCAGTTAGCTAAAGTCGAGCAAAAGAAGCTTAGTGGTTTGTTACAACTGTTGGAAATTCCCGAATTGAAATGAGAACAAGTCTCAATGGATTTCATTGACGGTTTACCAAGGACTAAATCCGGTCATGATAGTATTTTGGTGAATCGTGTATTAGAGGTTCCCTTGAGAGCTTGTATATTAGATTTTGGGGGGTCATGGGTGCATTTGGTTGAATTCGAATATAATAATAGTTATTAGTCCAGTATTGGTATGGCTCCATTTGAAGCTTTGTACGGAAGACCATGCAACTCACCATCATATTGGTTGGAAACTGGTGAGAAATTTGTGCTTGCGCCGGATGTAATAAAAGAGACTTCCGATAAGATCAAGGTTATCCAACAGCGAATGAAGGGTGCCTAAGATAGGCTAAAAAGTTATGTTGGTAAAAGACGAAGAGGTTTGGAATTCTTCATTAACGACTTAGTATTTGTCAAGATCTCTCCGTTGAAGAATTTGATTCGTTTTGATAGGAGAGGTAAGTTAGTACCAAGGTTTGTAGGTCCATTTCCCGATCTCGAGCGAGTTAGGAATTCAGTGTATGAAGTTGAGTTGCCTGACAAGATGGCAGGAGTTCACAACGTATTTCATGTTTACCAGCTAAGGAAGTTCATGCACGACCCTGATATGACTATTTCACCACATCAGGTGGATGAATCGAGGTAGAACCTGAGGGGTTTGGGAACCGCAGACTGATTCGTATAGTCGGATACGATACGAAGCAACTTTGAAGGAAGACGGTGGAACTAGTTAAAGTTCAGTGGGGTGATAATGAGAATGACTGTACTTGGGAAATAGAGGAGAACATAAGGAGGTCGTATCCAGAACTCTTTGAATGGTAAGGTTTTAATAGCGTTAGTTATTCCCTTGGTAATAAACCGCATGCTAGGATACGCTTGTTGTGTTATGTATGTTTGGTTGCTTGTGAATGGTTGATAGGCATGCGGGATACCATTGTATGTTTTGGTTAAGGAATTTCAGGGATGAAATTTCTTAAGGGGGGAGAGTGTAAGGACCCGCATTCTACATATCGGAAGATCGTAGAATATTTATTTTAATTTCATACGAAGTCGTATGGTCGTGTAACTTTGGGGAACGACTATTGGGGTCATTTCCCATGTTCACGATTTTTACCGATTTTTAAATGACTGTTTTACCTAGGGCGAATCTTACTTCGCCTATATCTTTTGATTAGTGGGGAGTTTTGACCTGAAACCACTTCCATTGGATTTGGATGATGGTTTACCTTTCGTAAAGTGGTCACATTAATCAAACGGACATACCGTTTGGGAGATATGGCTGAAATAATGTTTAGAATGTGAAAAGCTGCTTAAACGGGCTCAATAAGCTAATTAGCAGCTAGGCCCATTAGGGATTTCGGGATTAGGGGTATATAGAGGCCGGAAGGGTTAGAGAAACCCTTCTTTATCATTTTTACAGCCGCCACTTACCTCTCTTCAACCCTAACAATGGCTTCCACGTTCTAAATCACCTGTTAATCACACTCTAATCCAATATTAGCCAAACCTACATCAAATTAAGCGGACTAGCATAGAAATCGAGATAGAGTTGTTGTAATACATTGGGATTCAAATCAAATCAGTTAGAGTTCCAGATCTGAGATTATTTGTGGCTAAGGTGAGTGATTAGCGTTGTTTTACACTAATTACGGCTAACTAGGGATGATTAGTGATAATTAGCGAAATTACACCTCAGAAAAATATGGAAAAATAAAATATTATTTTATGCCTCTACTAGAAATTTGGGTTAATTTTGATTATGTTTGTTAATCCTATTGATAGATATAGTTAAACATGATTAATGGGAAAACATGGGTTTTGGGTATGTTTTATCCATATTAACATGTTAAATTGTTGTTTTGGTGTTTATTGTCGATTCTATATGTTGCTATTACTGTTTGATATGCTTTGTGGTTGTATAGTAAAGTTAGAATGGTCGAAAACGCCGTCGTATGGCGTAAACAGCTCGTTGAAATAGTTGCAGGAAATTGGTCAGGCCCATTCGTGATACGGATCCCGAATCGAAGCCGGTTCGCTACCCCGAACCATGATAGACCTAGCGTATCACAAGCCGACCCAGTGCTTGGAGGAGACCCCAGCCTAGAACCAATGGAGATGGCACGAACCGACCACAAAAGCTCACGATCCGATGGTCACGAGCAGGAGCCACGAGCCGATGTCATAGGGCGAGACGCGAGCCGATGCAATGGAGACCACGAGCCGACTGCCTGGAGGTTTGGCCACAAACCGCTCTCACGAGCCGGAGCATCGTCACGAGCCGGAGCATCGTCACGAGCCGCAGGGTGAGGACCACGACCCGGGATGGAATGACGAACCACGAGCCGATGACCAGGGGAGAACCACGAGCCTGACTTCAAGTCTTGAGCACTATGCACACACGAACCGAACCTGATGGAGACCGAACCACAATGATGACCAAAACCCGAGATGCAAAGGTAGTCCAAATCGGAAGTTAGAACTCAGGATCTTGATGGGAACCAACGAGTTAACTTCATGATTGGACTTTTCTACGGGACATATGCAAAGGGGTTTTTAGTATTTGCAACCTTAGTTCACCACTGAGAGATGGATTCTGGGCTCTAGACCAGTGCGGTGGGGTCAGGGAATAGTTGTACGGGGTTGGACTCCGTCATGGCCCAATAGATTTGGTGATCAAAGCGGTGGATACCGTATGCTTTACGTACTGAGTGAGAGATGTGAGGATGATTGCTATGTTTGATGTTTGCTATCACTATGACACGCACACTCCCATTTTCACACTAAATGTTGGTATTACCCTAGAGTACTGTACGTCTTGTTGTGCTAACTCTTTGGTTGTAGGTCCAGGTTACCTGCTATTGCTTATGTTGTTATCGCTCATACCAGACTTTTATCTGACCCAAAGTTTCATGTCTCTTATTATTACTCTGGGTGCTCCTAAACGAGCATATTAGAGACAGGTTAGGTGGTATGCACGAGTAGCTGTTCGAAGACGAGGAGGAGGCTCCCACGTATTCTATACATATATTCTCCCTATGTTGTTATTGGTCACTGCTTTGGGCATTGGTAGTGTACCTTCCCTAATGTGCTTTAGAGACAGTATTTGAAAGTTGTAATAATTGGTTTGGATCATAAGTTGTATTTTGGATTTCGCTCCTATGATGGTTATGGTTTAGTTTTCAGCTTATGCACCGTCTCGCCTGTTTTATTTCAAGTTATGTTATTATTATACTTTATTCCATGCACTGTGAGATATACTATAGGTTCTTTGTCTTTATCTTAAACCCATTTCTTCTAGCGAATATCCCGTGCTAGTTGGGCATTGGTACAACGCATTTCATGTCGGCTGGTGCGAGGCGGGCTGTCACACTAAGAAATATTATATGGTGCACTTATGCTAAAAACGTTATGTGCAAGCAATTCCTCATGGTTTCATTCAAATTCAACTTCATATGCAGGTTGTCTCAAATGGAAAAGGCAGTTCGGAGGATGGATTAGGCATTCAAGTTATTTTAATTCAATTTCTACAGGCCTGGGCATCTCAAGTTGACACCTCGGTATTCAAAATGCATAAAATCGGCTAGGGTTTATCCAACACCACTAAGAATCATAGCCTAGGAGAAAAATAGGACTGGGAAGGATCGAAATCGGGTAGTATGGCGCTTCGAAGCTTTGCTACAACAAGAATTTAGGGTTGATTCGGTCGGGTTCGAGCCAAAATATCAGGTCTATGGAGCAGGGACCAAGCAACGGTGGTCGAACGGTCGGCACTGACCCGCAAGGAATGGGTGAAATCGCAACCCATGGCTTTGTAGGCCAGAATAGGAAATGGAGACAAGGGCAGCATACGTATGACATAAGAGGATTTTTTCTAAGTAAGAGGGTTGGCACTGACCCAAGCCATGGGTCGGCACCGACCCACTTCGCTTCAGCAAAAAATGAGTTCACTTCTCCCGTATGTGCACCTATATGCTCTTGACCCTACAATGAAAACATTGACCTAAGACAAGTTATCTTAACGCAAGCACTAGTATGGTAGTACTAAACAGTGGGCTATGGATCAATAATCGACTCTCAAGGAATTTAGATGTTTAATTCCAGGTCATTTTCTTTGGCAAAAATGCACAATCATCATGCAAGAGCACGCCGTATTATCAACATGAATATGCTCTAGTGTGCAAATGTTAACCTGGGTATAATCCACGATAGATATTCCCGTGAGATCAATAGAGAAGCTAAAATCACGTCAGGTCAAGATCAGAATAAACCTTGCCAGAAGGACCAAAAGAAGAGGATAAAGACATCTAGCCTCTTTATTGTATTTTCCTCATTCTCCTCTCTAGCCTCTTTATTGTATTTTCTATCTCCACACACTCCGATACTAACCCGAAAGGTTTCCTCTCCTTTCCTCCACTGAATTGAAACTGGACAAGATCACTCCCTTCTATTATATCTCCTCCCTTCGGCCCCTTCGCCTCATCACCTCTTTCCAATACCACATTAGTGATTTAATCTGAAGTTTAACAATAGCACCGTCACCACCATGCACCGACTTCGATGTTGCCTTGCCCCAGTTGCATTCACTCCACCCATCTTCTTTAGTACCTTGCCAGAATTTGTCTCCACCTCCATCGAATTTGGCGACGACTTGGATGCGAGTGGTACATTAGGGAAATTGAATTCAGAGTGTTGAGATTTCTCTAATTTTAGATGTCAAAGCTGGTAGTGAAAAGCGTTTTTCCAATTAGTGTTTGTTTCATTAGATATGAAAAGATTGTAATTTCAAAGAAATAGGTTATCTTTCGGTTTGGTAGAGGAGTAAAGGTAAAAAAGAGAAGAGAGGAAGGTGGGCTAGGATTTATAGCGGAAGGAATCTAACTACTCATCCCCCCTCCTGCCCATGATTTGACACCTAAGATCTCTGATCATTATGCCGAACCAAGACAATATCCATCCGGTTCAGCCATGATGTATCATCCTATTTGGCATGCAAACATAATGATTAAAAAAGGAAAATGAGAAGAACAAGATTTTGACACTTTTCCAACTCAGTCAATAGTTTCATGTGTCCGTTAATGTCCCGAAACTGGATTGAATCAACTTCGCACTAAACTTGCGCATGGAACGACTTTGTGCGAAACGACCTATATGTGTCTAGTCACATGAGGGAGCCAACGACTCGACATATAAAACTATATGATGAGTGTATTCAACCTCTTTACCTAGTGAGGTTTATGTGATTATCTACAATCGTCTTGATTCTCAATCTAAATACTTCATTTCGACGAATACAATTAGAAGCTTGCTTGGATACACACACACACATATATATATATATATCCATGTATATATATGTATATGTATGTATGTATATATGCAAACAAAAAGTTCAAGCGTCATCACTTTCCATAACGACACGAAATTTTCTTATCGCCATCCCTATGAAAATGACTACATTGGTAAAAGTATGTCGTAAAAATCTTTAAAAGCACATCCTGATTATAATACGCCGTACTTTGGAAGGGAAAATGTTGACTTGCCTTTTCGCATGTTCGTTACATTCTTAGTCTATTGAAGTCAAACCAATCAAGAGTCACACTCAATTGAACTCAAGTCCTGAGTGCTCTTATGAAAATACAGTTTGATCTTTCCACATTTTGACCATCTGTCCTTTCGGCATTGCCTTGGGTCGAACCTAAGAGATTAACACATAAACAATCTTTTTTAGGCTTGGTCCTCCCGTGGTTCAGTGTCCATGGTTCGGCCTTCTTCATTCAACTAGGAGAAATAAATCCATCAAACTTGCTTCCGGTTTGGCATGACATGTGTCAAACCGAAGCAAGGTGACCCGAATAAGGCAACATGGCTAACTTGGCCTAGACCACCACTACTTCACAGCATGATTTCCACTTCATCCATTACCAAAACCACTCCTACCAAGTGCTATGCCGAACCGGATAGGAGCCTCCCTATAAATACATCCCAAGAAGACAACAAATGGACTTGTTCTTCCATTTGTTGCATTAATTACTTCTTCTTTTCTTGGGATTCAAGCAATCATGATCTCTATAATCACAAATTAGTGCAAATCTAGTGATAATTGTCAAGTGGACGTGGGCATACTCAAGCCAAATCACATAAATCGTTATTTCCCATTTTTCATTAATTTCTTCACTTTTATTCCTAATTCACAGAATTTTGGGGTGTTGAACCATTTTTAGTTTCAACACATAAGGATCTTAATTTAAAATTAAAGTTTTGCTAATGGAAATATTCCTTATTCTACCATGTGATCGGCTTACTACTCTCCACCATGTGCCTAACATGCTAAATGCCCCTTACATTAAATTAAAATCCATCCATATAAGAATCGTTAAAAAAAGTCATCCAAGATGTTGGGGTCTCTTATTTCAAGCATTGAAGCCCTTTGCATGTCCGTTTAGATGGACATAAATCAATTTGCGCTAAGAATCCAACACGTACCATTTCCCCCCACTGATGGCTGACTTTTGGTCAATGTTGGGATGCACTACATACGATCCTTCCTCTATTGAATCACTTATTTCCAATGTCAGCGCACGTTCCTATTCGACATTAGGACAAGCCCTTAGACCAAAAACATTTCGTGTCCTCAACTCGGTCCCTATGATTGAGCCTTACACTATTAACCACTTATTTAGCACGCCGACGTGAAGTGTTTGCTCGTCGTTGAAACCGCCCATCAACTATGCTAGGTATAGCCGCTATTATGTGTCTCATATTTCATGTGTCGACAAATATCTGGATATGCATTAAGAGAACACCTAACTATGCCAAGTATATTTTTTACTATAGGTTATTTATTATTGAAGACGCAAATTTAATATTTTGATGATAATAATTTTACAATGTTGATATTAATGTTTTTACTATGTTATTCCAGGCCAAGTAACAAATACATCAAATGGTAAAAATATTCAAGCTGCGACGTCAATTAAAGTTAAAAATATACTGAAAATGAAAAAGAAAAAATGGTCATGGAAGGAAACATGCATAATCACTAGCAAATTGCAAATCACGTACATGCAAACTGCAAATCATGTACATAAGTACTCGAGAAGTAATAGGCCACAAAACTGAGAAGGGAAACAAAATTTAATATGAAGTAACAAATCCTATTGGAACTTGAAATTGCGTCGCAATGGAGGAATGTCAAGACCCGACCTCTATAACTACACTTTTTGAGAGTATTACAAAGAAATGTATTAGGTAATACTGAAATGAGGCTAAGGGACACACACGTGAAAATTATTTTGGGCTAAAACTCATACATAATAAATTTATAAAATATATCCTACTTTCGCGTACATATTACCTCTACAAAACAATAATATGTGTGCGTCCAAGATGTAAAAATGCATAATATACAGAAATGTAGAGATCGCAGAGTCTATCGCAATGATAAAATATAGTATATATTTTACTTATCATTTTGTACATATTTGATTTCTTACACAACAATATATGCATTAATCCATACAATAAAAGATAATAAATAATATGACAAGTAACGATACTCTGCTACATCCAGTAAAATGCGAGTTGGTCTCAATGTCCATGTACCTGTAACATCTCTGATTGACCCAGGTATTATTTAAATAATATGAGTATCTGACTATATCTAAATCTAAAATAAATAACAAAGGTACTTTAGGTATACTAAATAGTAATAGTAATAATAAAAAACAAGGAAACCTCATCAAAATCCAATTAGAAATATCAGCACTAAAATTCCTTCAAAATATAAAACATGGAATCAATAGAATGGGAACATCACGTAAAATCGAATAATTCTCTTATATGGTATTTGCGAGGTCTCAACAGAATGGGAACATCACGTAGATCGTAGAATGGAGACAACGCAAGAAAAGAAAAGAAAAACCCTAAATATCTTCATCGCTGCTCTCAAGCGAACAAAAATAAAAAGCTCCACCGTCCGCACCTCCTTCTTAGCCCTTCTACGAATCCTCACCGCAGGTCCTCAGCACCACTGTCATTTGCACCTTCTTGCTTCCTATTTCGATCGTTGCTACTAGCAAGAACTTTTGAGGTTTTTCTTCATATTTTATTTTGCGTAAATTGAGTCTGAAATCATTTTGTAATAGCATCCTTAGTCAATAATTGTTTGAAATTGGATCTGAAATCATTTGGAAATTGGATCGATGACTGAAGTATATCAATTTTTTGATAATGCTATCCTGACTTTTGCTTGAAGTATGTGAATTTCTGACTTGGTTGAAGTATGTGTATGGTTTAAAATTGTTTTCCTTACCTTATTTGAAGTATGTGATTTTTTTAATGTAATTTTGCTGACCTTGAAGATATTGCTTGAAGCCGAATGGTTTATGAGAAAAAAAGGGTAGAAATGTAAAAACTTTTTTTTCAGTAGGTGCAGATATTTCTGCAACTATTTACATTGTGCGTTGCAGGTATTGAAAAAGATAAAAAAGATGCAACAACGTATGCATTTATTGTAAATAATTGCAGACATATCTCCAACTATTTTATAGTGTATTGTAAATATGCCTGCAATTTTTGCAAATAATTGCTTCTTTCTTTGCAATTTTACTGGAAATAAAACATCTTAATATAATTGCTGTGATATGTACAATTTTTTGAAAAGTTGTAGGATTTTGCTGAACAGTGAATATTTTTTGTTTTTTTCAAGCATAATTTTTTTGGTTTTTTTACGTGAACATGAACATGATTATGCATTGAATTAAACTTTGAAGTCTTGTTGAATCTAATTTTTTTTCCTATCATATATTTGACTATTTATACAACTCTGCCCAATGCTAAAAAAAATTCCTGGTTTCGTCGCTGCTTACCACTTCCTCTCTCCCATTAGTATTGTGACAATGATTCACTATTAGTACGTTTACGCATAACAACTTTGGTCACAATACCAACATTTGTCCCTATGGTAACTGACTGTTGTTCTAGGTGATTCTAGGGTAACAATTTATACCAATAATGATAATAAAATACTATTATGTCACTAATCTGAGGTGCAACCCCACGATCAGGCTACCAGGGTGGATACTGGCCATTCAATCTCACTTCGACAATATATAGGAAAGTGGTTTGTGATAGTCCGGTACTACTAAATAAACGTACGCATACATATACATTATAGAACAACAAGTGCACCGCAACGCCAGAGACTATGCATATACTGATCTATTACAAAATTTCTCTACCAATGTACTGTATATATATATATGTATGTGTGTGTGTATATATATATATATATAGAAGAGCGAGAGAGAGCACCCCAAATAGTTCAACACCCCTTTAGCCCCCTGATTTCCATCACACATTTTTGTTTCTCTCTCCTCCCACTAACTCTCTCTCTCCGCACTAACATATTTAATTATAAATATTTGGCCCTCATTCGGGTGCAAAAGGTGTGCTATATATAATATGTATATAATATATATATATATATATATATATATATATATATATATATATCATTGACAAATATAATCGAAGAACAATAAATGACTACTACATGTACATGTATTCACCGCAGGGAATACTATTCACCTCTTATCATTGTATTTAGTGTTATACACGAGAAAAAGATAATCAAATAAATAACTCATCGGTGTCCCATACCACCACATTTACTAATATGTTTATTTAATGCTCGCACACTACACACACCCTTCAATACTCTATATAACGCGTCTAACGAAGAATCGTGAAGAGGATACCGAAAGTCACATACCAGAAGAGGATACTGAAAGTCACATACCAGTTAGTTTCACCTAACCGTTTGTTTGGATTTCTCGTTATATGGTATTGAAATATTATAATCTCGTATAAAAGATGTCATCACTTTATCATATTTAAATCGTCAATCAAATTAAATCAATAGTGAATCATTTAAAATATAAAAATTAACATAAGAATTGAAATCAGAAATTATAAAAATAACGAATGAATTCAAGAAATATACAAGTAATACATGAAATTCCAATATAATTAATAAATAAACAAAAATAATACTCAAAGAATAATTCAAATATTCAAAAATATAAACATTCATTACAAGTTTGTATAAATCTATAAAATTATATTATGTAACAAAATAAACAAAATAACATATCAGATATTAATTATGACTATTTCATATTATAATAAAAATGAAAATGTTTAAAATGACTAATTCAAAATAATCGTAAAATACTTAATTAACTAAGCGAAACTAACTATAATTATTCTAAAATGTTATATTCAAATAAAAGGTATAAACTTGATAAATTAAGCATAATCAAATTAATAGTTCTTATTTACATGTTTATCAAATTTAAATTAAAACTCTAATGTTATTCAAGATGCATTATTCAGATTAATCTATTTATAATTAAAGCTATGATTAAATATTTGAAATTACATTTTATTTTTATATTCATATTCTAGGATGCCTTAATACATTTTTTGGCGTTATTTTATGGTCCTCTACCATTTTACCGACTTACAAAGAATTTTACAATGTAAAACACAACGCATGTTAGACAACAGCCCAAACTGTAACGGCCCCGGGTTTCGCCTGACCCGATCGATCGCAAAATCGACCAAGACCGTTCAAAACCCGAGTACGTTAACTTCGGGAATACAACAACATCAGAACAATAACAGCAGACTTTTATAAACATTACAATAGTGTTACATCAGAGTAAAAAATATCAGAGTACATCGAATAAAATTACAGCGGAAGACAAATTTCAATAAATTAAATACAATAAACAGCGGAAGACTTCTATGCTCTGGACACAGCTTTAGGCTTCGATCCAGAATCCTGCTCAAGAGATAAATATCTGCAAAAAGCTACTCGACTGCCCGTGTGGAAAAAAGGGCACCCGAGTTTGCAAAGTGAAACAAACTACGAGTCAGTCATGGGACTGGTGTGAGAATTTTTAGCTAATATAACTAATAGCAATAAGGCAAATCCAAGGACCACGCCGCTAACGCAGAACGGATTTTATTCCAATGGATTACCATGCATAACAATAAAGTAAATCGTAAAACAACGCAATGTTTTTTAGAAAAATGAAACCATTATAAGACCCAAGTCCCATCACACAATGCAACGCAAACCGGAAGATAGGGTTTTACCTTATAATGGTCAAAAGATGCTTGATACGATAGAAACGGATTTGATATTAGTGTGTATATGTTTTAATAAAAACAATTCAATCATAATGTATCAATCATAGACGGCATAGTACCACATCCTACTATGTCGCCATACTAGTTCTACAATCAAAACCGCATAAGGTCGTATTGGAAATTGGGTTTCCATCATGAGTCAAGGCTAGGGAGGAGCTCCTTACCGATTTGAGACACTCTAGCTAATGTCTCAGGATCCCCCATAGTGAACCCTTGGAAAGCTACAGGGCCGGTCCACACATACAGCTTCGTGGATTGGCAATTCCTGAACACATTTCCTGGTCCTATAGGACCTATCATCCGAGGCGCGCCACATTCCATCATCCACATAAGTAAATATCAGTCAGTTTAAGCACCGACACCACTTCTAGCTAGAAAGAAACATGATGCTCTCCTTGCGTTCCCTTCTCCCGTTTTAGACTCAACCGGGTTGTGAGGCTCGCGAAGTAACGTTATAACCACGAGGCCAGCTTTGTTTAAGCCTTGTTCATCTTCATCTTGGTGTGACACGTTGACAATTCACGTCATGCGATTGATAACTATTAATACACAACCTCTAAGGGTGTTAAGAAAAAGAATAAATTCTCCGCCACCAACGGTCGTATATTAATAGAAATCAATTTACATAGAACAAAATTCAACGTCAGACACATATCCATTTATAAGCTTATGCTCTGGATCTGAGCGAAAACCAAATCCGTACAAATCACACAAAGAAGAAAACCTGGGAACACATGTATGTATGTATTGAACTGGAAAAGAAAATTGTTTTGCTTGTATGAGCCATAGATAATTTGGACAAATAGGTTAAACATTTCGAATATTTTAGAACATGGTTTCTTTATACTCTAAACCTGGAAAGATTATTCTTAGGGATGACCATACCATGTCTTTAACTCTGTCTACTATACCTAATCAATATACTCGCTAATCATGTACATAAATTATAAACAAGGAAATAACGTGAAAATGCACTAACACATCAATCTTCTAATGATATACTAAATTCAAATTCTTGGGAGACTGCAATTAGCTAGCGATTGAGTACTATCAAATATTTTTAATATGCATCTTTTAAACGAATTTCAGTAAGGAATCTGGTCATCCTAAAAATGAGAAATTTGAATCTCATTTAGATGGACTAAAATAACCACATAATAGGCATTGCGTGTATATAATAAGATAAATATTAGTATTCAAAAATGCACACATAGTGCTGGTTTATATAGTGACGTATGTAAATATAATAACATGTCCATTGAATATATATAACCCAAAATTATTGCCTTATATTCATTGTGAGAAAGAACATCGAAACCTAAATGTTGTGAACAAAGAGTGCATAAGTACCAATTTAACATTTTGTTTAGATTATCTACATTTATACTTGATTGGATTTCTCTTGGATTTCTCATCAAGCTTTATTTTGAATGCATGCCAAATTTGTAGAATGTTTCCATTTTTAGAAGGATATTTGAAGTTTGTCAAAGTTGTCCTTGAACTAAGTTTGGATTTGTAAGGATGGTTAGACCTGATTTTGGGACGAAATTATTTGAACCCAGGTATGACTACTACTTTTGGATTTTGTGTGAACACCAAATAAAGTGACTGTGTGTATCTGCCATAAAATTTATAACGTTTTCAATAATAATTTATGTGCAAAGTTTGTCATACATATGGTAAAATATATGAACTTACTATTTATCATTCCAATATGAGATATCACAGTTATTGTATCATTATTACGTTTGATGTCTTGACCATAAGATTTTAATACTACATTCTCGTTGCATATTTTTACTTAGACATTCATTCCATATAACAAAGAAATTTGCAGTCTTAAGTAGAAGGGGATAAAAACACGAAAATAGTGTAAATGACAAAATTAACAAAAAATTTATCTATAAGAATCGAAGGCTAATATTTTAACAATAAAGACAAATTTTATTGTAAAGTATGAAATGATGGTGGATCCCTGAATTTTTCCTTTTAGTCTCCTGTCCTTATGGATAAAATCAGAAAAAAACCTCAAGAAAGCTGCAAGCTAGGTGCTCTGTGTTGTTGGAGGCCAGAGCTGCTTCAAGAAATAACGATGGTCTTACAGTGATCTCCTTATATTTTCTAGCACATCGAAGAGCTTCAGGGTAGCATCCATCTTGCAAAACTATATTAACATAATCATGATGTAAAGAAAGTGGCAAGCATTTCTATGCCCAGTTTCCTAGTCTGAGGGTTTTGGCGTCCTGAGATTAATAGCTGTAGAGAAGCTTCTTTAGAAGGTTCAAAAATCTTGTTTTTCATGAATGATCCTAGTTCATCATGACGGCTATTGCATGATAACAGCTGTGTCATCATCACATAAACATTTGGGTGGACTTTGAATTTTTCCTTTGACACGCTCCTCAGGTACTCAATGACAACGGAGACCAAGCATGAAGGGTCTGCGCTCATTTCATCTTCTACGGCTGCAAATACAAATTGTACAATTCTTCTAGTGAAATCGCTACATTTATAGCTTGTTACACAACCTCCGAAGAATTAGAAGATTATGCTGTGTATATATCACGATCAGTGCTTTGCTCCGATGAAGACTGGTGCATATTAGCACTTGAAGTTGAACATTCTTTTCCTTCAGTATTTTCACACATAATATGGACTTTTCCGTGCTTAACTCCTCCAAATTTGCAGCCGATTTTTTAGATGTGGTGGAATTGCTTTTATTTTCTTCAGGCAACGCCTCAGATATTTGAGTATTTGCTGAAAATCGTCTACCCCACCAGACAGAATATTTCCCATTTTAACCGACTGAGAATAGGAAGCAACAAGAACATCAATAAACTTTGCAATCAGTGATATTGGCCTTCTTTCAAGAATGATTGCATGCATCATTGAAAGGCATAACTGACTGAGGATAGAATTACTCTTTGTTTCAGTTCAAAAGCAACTAGTTGTGTTGTCGCTGCTACGGTCTTAGTGTCCAAGCAACTGAGCACATAAGTTTTTGCGTGTTGTTTTTATTGATTTGAAGATTATATGTTTACAGCACACTGTCGCATACATTCTTTAACTCACACAATTAAAATCCAGATGGCACTTAAAGGAAGCACGACCGGAGCTAAACCCCCTTCGAAAGGGCCGAAGAAGAAGGCCACCACCTTCACCATCATCTATTTTTCCATCTTCGTTGTAAGGTAACTAAAACCGGCTCTCTATTTTGACTTTCATGTAGGCTTCATTTTGCTCGCACATTGCAAGACGTGGCGGTTGATGTTCTTTGTGCGGATTTTTTTTTATTTAAGTTTGGTTTATCTGACTGAAGGACTTTCAGGTTTACAAAAATATTATAGTTTATTGGTTCATTTTAATGAAAATAGTTATGTTTAAAGATTAGGTTAGTGTTACAAGATCGGTTAGTCCCAATACTAAGGACATTCCTGTAACGGCCCGTAAATCCATAATATCTGAATTGACTAATAACACCACACGTCCAATTCAAATTGCATAGAAATACGAATCATTATTAGAAAGAAGTTAGAGGATGAGAAATAGAAGAAAGAAATATTAGAATAGAAGAAAACGAAGATCACAAACTCACAGCGGAACGAATAAAATATATTAAGTAACATAAACTTTGAAATACAATTCAGTAACTTTATATACATACCATCATCAGAGCACAAAATCTATTTCTTAAATAGTTATAAACACCTGTTTCCAGATACAAACATGGTACACAGTGGAATATATGATAGTCTATAACTACCTGTGAAGCCTCATGTTTCAAACTCCTCCAAGTGAATCTGTAAAATCCCGACAATTTGACTGCCCGTACAAATTTGGGCACCCAAGAGTTTAGGGAAAACAAACAAAATAAACTCTGGGTCATTCATGGGACTGGTGTGAGTAAACTCCAACCATTTTTCTAACTTTCAAAATCCTTTTGAAAGAAATAGTAATCGTAAGACCGATCCATACATAAACATGGATGGTTTTTACCTTACGATAATCAAAAATATTTTTGATATCAATTCCAGTGATATTCTAATAATGTCTACATCAAATACGAGCGAAACGCTTGAATCTCAAGCTTCATATATAATATTAAATCAAAAACCGCAGGGCGCTTATTGGAGATTGAATTTCCAACATGACAAGGTATGGAACCACCTTCCGATAGTGTATCTCTAGAGGGAATACACTGGGTTCGACAAGAAGATCTTGCAATTCGGCCCACACATGACCAACCACTCATTTCGCTTGAGTGTATCGAATGTATTTCACCAATGGTTGGGATCAGCAACCGTTTTCCCGAATGGGACAACATCTAATAGAATAAGGAATTAAATGAATTTCTCTAGATAGGTCATAATATACCCTAACGGGAGCGACCCACATAGCCATGCTGCCTGCCCGATTTTTGTCATTTCCCGGTTGTTGAGGCCTGAGGCTATGATTACTTGCAATTCATTCATAACACAATCACAATGAATGCCACATTGTCAGATCCGTTAATCATTTATTGATTTGCATAAATATATTCTGGATATTATGCTTAGAGAATAAATTCTCCGCCACCATATATATATACAGACTAACATATGCAATCACTGGAAATACTTTGTCAGACATTCGTCCATTTACGTTCGTTCTGAGATTGAACGAAACCGAAGGCACAATTTCTATTAATAGAAAAAGTCCTTGCACTTTACTCTGTCTTCGATTATCTTCATATAATATGATTCGCAATGCTACTGCCAATGCGGAGTGATTCACGGATAATAATCCAACCGGTCTCTCAATATTGACAACGATATTGGCAAATACTTCGATAGTCGGTTATTTAACTATCGAAGAAAAACAAACAAACATTCATCCATAACATCAAACCATCACTGAGCCCGTTAATTATATTTCATTAATTAAACCACCCTTTCCATTTCCTTATCAATATTTGTTAAACAAATATTTTCAATTATCATCTTGGCCTCTTACACTATTTGGAAAACATTTCCGTATTTCACCTTCTTTTATTTTCCATACTTATAAAATTAATAATTGAAAAATATTCCAATTACTTATTTCTTCCATGACCATTCATTTATATACTTAGGAAATATTTATTTTTATATTTTCAAAATTCCACTTACTTGGGTTAAAACGAATGCTATGTAAAACATCGCTACAACAACCCAAAATACCGCACTCGACTAAATTTCTTTAAACATTTTTCTTCGAGACTGAATCTTGCTATTTATTAGCTAATAATGAAATCAATCGAGTTGGGGTATAATTACCTCTCAGACCTTGACTAAAAATATTATTAACTTCAAAACAGACAAGACCGCTAACTCGAATAATCAACACCATATTAAATCAATTTTCCATTTCTAAAATGATTACTTCCAATTCATTTATATACATATCTCTTTCTATTTTTACTAGATTTAATTATAAATTTCCTTTTTGTTTATAATATTCTATTTTTAAGTTTGTTTCCTTATCGAATTAGATATATATCGATACGTTGATTTCTGACTATCAAATTTTCTTAAAAATATTCTAACTCTTTAAATTTCTGGAAAAATTCGCCACAACCTCCTTTGCACTAGTCAACAGTTCAAACCTCAACTCACCTCTCTAGGCCCTTTCCATTCAAAAAGAAAATCAAAAGGCCAAGTGGCTTGCCGATTCGGCACATAAAATCTCATATGGAATTTAAACGTGTACCTTTTTGTCGGGCACACAAATTAAAATCTTCATATACTTCATTCCATACCTGTCTAACCCATATACTTCCATTCCTAATTTATTCCAACTCAATCTGGTCACATTAACTCGATTTGCTAATTTATTCTTTAATCAGCTCGTTTTCTCACTTCATTTTTTCTATTTGAACATATCACGTTCAAATATATTTTAACTTGCTTATTACCATTCGAGTCCCATTTTCAATTCAAATTCCATATTCAAATTCAAATATGAATTTACAATCCCCTTTTCTGATCCAAATTTCAATTTCGATTCAAATTTCATTAACTAATTTTTTCTTCAAATTAATTAATTCAATTCAACAATTAAAAATCTGATTTTTGTTTCAAAAATCAGTCCACTTACTCCACTTGAGTTCATACTTATTTTACAACTCAAATCTAGATTTTCTTATGGAAATTCAGATTTTATTTGTTTTAAATCCTTTTATTTATTTAAATAAACTGTTATGGTTTTATAATGGTTATGGCTCTGTTTTTCTGAAAATTTGATTTTGACATAACTCAAAATCTATCAGACCAAATCCAGATTTTTCTCTTCCATTAAAAAACTATTATCTAATTGGTCCTGGCGGATCTTGTTTCAAAGAATTCCAACTTAATTTGAGTTATATATACTCAATTGAAGTTCGAATCGCCAATTTACGAACTGCCGCATTGCGGCGAGTTTATTTAAATTATATATATATATATATATATATATAAACATTTAAACTTCGTTTATAATAAATTCAACTTCATTCTGATATATTTTTGATATATATCAAATCAGTTACCCAATTCAACATAATATTTTCGATTATCTATTTGTCGATTTTTCCATACTTGTTAATATATTTATTTATACTTCAATCTTCTTATTTAATTCTAATTCCTTTTATAAATTAATTATTTATAAAATTCGATATAATCGAATTCCAATTATAAACCCGTTGAATTTTTCTCAATTCATCTTATATTCCGAATTCCGAAATAAAAAATGAATCGTTTTGTTTCAAAACACTTCCCAATCTACCTTTAAATTCCTATTTGAATTTAAATGGTTTAAATTATCCAAATGATAATTTATCTCACCAAATTTATAACACTATTTATAAATTCAATTTCCTTGTTTCACATATTTAAACAAGTTCCCATTTTAATTTTCTATTTGAATTTCCATCCCTTTGATATTCCGAATTGTGGAATAAAAGTCGTTGTTCCCTTTCGAATGATTTCAAATTCTATTTTTGAATTCATATTTGAATTTATGTATTCAAATTATCTCTTGATAATTAATTCATTATATTTATAAACACCATTTTATAATTTCCTTGTTTTATATTTAAACAAGTCTATTTCGAAATCTATTTAAAACCAAAATCTTATTTTGGAAATTTCTATTTATAATAACTTATATATATAACACCCAATTTATTTTCATATTCAATTTAACTTCTATTTAAATAAATTCGAATTAATCGAATTCAAATGATAATTCCTTACAGATTTATTTCAGTTCAATTTATATTCTGAACATCAGAATAAATTCCATCGTTTATTTCTTTAAAACAATTCCCCATTTCTATTTTTAAATTCACATTTGAATTTAAATATTCAAATTATCAAATGATAATTTTTCCACTTCATTTATAAACTCCGTTTTTAAATTCATTTCACTTCTCTGCATTATTAATCTATAAACCACGTTTATAAATTCATTTCAAATCCCGCATTATCGATTTACAAACAACGTTTATAAATTTCAATACTTGTTTTATATTCAAAACAAGTTAATATTTTTATAGCCCATTCAAAATTCAAATTTTATTTTTAAAAATAGATTTCCCCTTTAAAATCACAAACATCCTTTTCACGATATTTTTATTTATCAACATTTTGGCACCAGTGATACTTAATAATCAAACCACTCAATTATCAATCAACACATCATATATGATAATATATGTTAAAACAAACAAATAATAATATTTTTGAGGAATCCAGTTGGATTCCTCCAACCTGTTTTCTGCATCGACAGTAATTAGTCAATATAAATAATACCCATCCTGCTTTGAGGCAGGATATTGTGGTATAGAAGGTCATCCGCTATCATAGCGTGGGGGCATATATGGTCTTCCGCTAATAATACTGCGGGCATCCGCAAATGGTACTGCGGGAACTATCCAATCACCAATATATATATAATAACCACAAACACCAATCCTAAATAACTAATATATATTTAATATAGCCATAATAAAATTTCAGTGCATGCAAACAACCAACAAACAATTATTTTTAATTAATAAGAATAATTCTAAATAAATTTGAGAGAGATTTACTCACCTTAACTTTAATTGGCATTCCATTCTGATTCCAGATTTAATTCCAGCTTATGAAATCCGCAGCTTATGAATTTCCGATTAACTCCATTCGTTAAAGTCATGTATAAATTAGATATGACATTTAATTTAAACTATCTAACAATTTAAAAAAATAAAAATTTTAATTACTGAATTAACAATTATTACCTTAATCCATGTTTTCTCCTAATTCCCCTTAATATGTCGGACACCACAACGACTATTATAACCTTGCCTTCGAACATCACCAGGCTTCAGAATTGTGTGCGACGCATGTCTACAACAAATGGAAGGTTAACAATATAATTTGTATACTAGTCATCTATATATGATTGTACCGATTTCCTTAATCAGTTCCTAACTGATAATTTGTATTCCAATAATTTATTTTCCATATAAATTCTAAATAACTAAAAATATACCTTCTTCCATTTTTGATACAGTAGGATATTTGTATCTCCAGTATCCTCCTTTCTTTCATTCCACTGCAAACCAACAACCAACATTTTCTAATATATACTCAGCACTACCACCCTTTTGACCTCTTTTGACAGTTCATCACTACCACCCTTTTATCACTCAGCACCGCATCCTTCATAAAAATCGATACCTCATCTGCAATTCCGCCTAACCCCATTTCCAAATCCACCGTGACCCATCGCTTCCATTTGAACCACTGTTGCACCATCTGATTTCAACCCAGTCGTCCTCCCTGAAATCTGCAGTGTCGCTTCCTCCAAACACCGCACCACCCCATTTCCCTTGAATCGAACTTCCCATGAAACCGCGATGCTTCATTTCACCATAACGATCAACATTGAAACCCCCCAACTCTTCCCAAAGCATCGCAACCGACTAGAAGGCTACCGCAGTGTAGTACGAGCTGAACAAATCTAGAACTGGTAAATTAGGAGAAGATTCCCTCGATTTAAATTTTGAAGAGAGGAAAGGATCGACCCTTATTTCTCTTTCTTTTTTCCGATTATCTTGATGTAAATTTTGAACTGAGAAATTGAACGACTGGGGAGTTATAGGATTTTGTTGAAGGATTGATTCTATCTATTTGGAATTTAGTTCAAGGAGACCATTTTTTCCTTTATTTGAAGCTTTCGATTTCCTTCAATCTGATTGCTGAATGAAGAAATACAAAGGAGTCGTAGTTATATTTATAAAAGAAATGAGTGCGTAGGTCTGGGAAGAGTAAAAGAAATAGGTCGGCTCCAGATGTGATTTCTAATTTAATACGATTTAAATAGATATCGATTTGATTTCAAAGCTATCCACAATCAAATATTTTAGGGTCAATAAATTTAAATCACGAACCGCTATTTTAGCGTATAAACCGACATTTAAATGTAATAACGATATTTTAAGCTCAACAAAATATATTCTGAATTCTAATTTGAACGTATATATATATAATAACCATAATAAATTAATGTGATATAGTTTAAATTCAGAAACAAATCAATTCGTTGGTAATAAATTATTTTTATTACCGTCTATATTCAAACAGAATTTATACTGGTCATCTGAATTGTTTTTGACTCCGTATTTAACTTCGATTTCAACTATATTTCGTATTTCGATAATTTAATATATTCGATATTAAACCGAAATCGATATTTAAACCGATAAAATATAAAAATTCAAGTATATTATCAAATAAATATTTAAAACGATATTAAATATTTTAAATAAATGGAATCAAAATCTGGGTCGTTACATTCTTCCCCCCTTAAAAGAATTTCGTCCTCGAAATTACTAAGGTTGAAAAGTGCTTCAAACCCATTTACTTTTCAAAACTCATTTAGTTGAACTCAACTCTTCCTATTTCAACAAAGTTTAATTCCTACAAAACTTTCGTTTTCATTCATATTCCACATCATATAGGCTTACATTTATTTAATCTGAATTATTCGATATCTTCACATCCAATTCACATTCCATTCAGTTTCCATTCAAATTAACTTTAATCAATTCATTCACTTCAATCCATTTAACTTGGTTAAGTTAAATTTAAATTCCCGAATTCAAATCCCTAGGTTTTTATTTCAAATCCTTTGAAATAACATAAATACATACCTATATTTATAACCATTTTCAAATTCAAAACATTTGAATTTTCCAAATCAACTTGTTTCCTTTTAAACAAATTCCTTTAAAAAATTTCCTAAGGTAGCAATCCATCACTTAGAAACTCGAAAATGAACACTGATGATGCTGTAGTCATCATCAAAATTATTTCCATTTCCTTACCAATATTTGTTAAACAAATATTTTCAATTATCATCTTGGCCTCTTACACTATTTGGAAAACATTTCCGTATTTCACCTTCTTTTATTTTCTATACTTAGAAAACATCTTCTATTAATAATTGGAAAATATTACAATTACTTATTTCTTTAGTGACCATTCATTTATATACTTAGGAAATATTTATTTTCATATTTTCAAAATTCCAGTTACTTGGGTTAAAACGAATGCTATGTAAAACATCGCTACAACAACCCAAAATACTGCATTCGACTAAATTTCTTTAAACATTTCTCTTCGAGACTGAATCTTGCTATTTATCAGCTAATAATGAAATCAATCGAGTTGGGGTATAATTACCTCTCAGACCTTGACTGAAAATATTATTAACTTCAAAAAAGTCAAGACCGCTAACTCGAATAATCAACACCGTATTAAATCATTTTTCCATTTCTAAAATGTATATACATTTCTCTTTCTATTTTTACCAAATTTAATTATAGATTTTCTGTTTGTTTATAATATTCTATTTTAAGTTTTTTCCCTTATCGAGTTCTATATATATTGATACGTTGATTTCTGACTATCAAATTTTCTTAAAAATATTCTAACACCTTAAATTTCCAGAAAAATTCGCCATAACCTCCTTTGTACCGGTCAACAGTTCAAATCTCAACTCGCCTCTCTAAGCCCTTTCCATTCAAAAAGAAAATCAAAAAGCCAAGTGGCTTGCCGATTCGGCGCATAAAATCTCATATAGAATTTAATTGTGTACCTTTTTGTCGGGCACACAAATTAAAATCTTCATATACTTCATTCCATACCTGTCTAACCCATATACTTACATTCCTAATTTATTCCAACTCAATCTGGCCATTTTAACTCGATTCGCTAATTTATTCTTTAATCAGCTCGTTTGCTCATTTCATTTTTTCTATTTGAACATATCACGCTCAAATATATTTTAACTTGCTTATTACCATTCGAATCCCATTTTCAATTCAAATTCCATATTCAAATTCGAATATGAATTTACAATCCCCTTTTCTGATCCAAAGTTCAATTTCGATTTTAAATTTCTTTAATTAATTTTTTCTTCAAATTAGTTAATTCAATTCAGCAATTAAAAATCTGATTTTTGTTTCAAAAATCAGTTCACTTACTCCACTTGAGTTCATACTTATTTTACAACTCAAATCTGGATTTTCTTATGGAAATTCTGATTTTATTTGTTTAAAATCCTTTTATTTATTTAAATAAACCGTTATGGTTTTATAATGGTTCTAGCGCTGTTTTTCTGAAAATTTGATTTTGACATAACTCAAAATCTATCAGACGAAATCCAAATTTTTCTCTTCCATTAGAAAACTATTATCTAATTGGTCCTGATGGTTCTTGTTTCAAAGAATTCTAATTTAATTTGAGTTCTATATACTCAATTGAAGTTCGAATAGCCAAATTACGAGTTGCCGCATTGCAACGAGTTTGTTTTAATTATATTTATATACATAAATGTTTAGACTTCGTTTATAATAAATTCAACTCCATTCTGGTATATTTTTAATATATATTAAATCATTTTCCCAATTCAACATTATATTTTCGATTATCTATAATTGTCAATTTATCCTTACTCGGTAATATATTTATTTATACTTCGATCTTCTATATTTAATTCCAATTCCTTTTGTAAATAAATTATTTATAAAATTCAATATAATCGAATTCCAATTATAAACCCATTGAATTTTTCTCAATTCATCTTATATTCCGAATTCCAAAATATAAAATCAATCATTTTGTTTCAAAACACTTCCCAATCTACCTTTGAATTCCTGTTTGAATTTAAATGGTTTAAATTATCCAAATATAATTTATCTCACCAAATTTATAACACTACTTATAAATTCAACTTCCTTGTTTCATATATTTAAACAAGTTCCCTTTTTAAATTTCTATTTGAAACTCCATCCCTTTGATATTCCAAATTGCGAAATAAAAACCGTTGTTCCCTTTCGAATGGTTTCAAATTCTATTTTTAAATTCATATTTGAATTTAAATATTCAAATTATCTCTTGATAATTAATTCATTATATTTATAAACACCATTTTATAAATTTCCTTGTTTTATATTTAAACAAGTCTATTTCGAAATCTATATAAAACCAAAATCTTATTTTGGAAATTTCTATGTATAATAACTTATATATATAACCCAATTTATATTCATATTCAATTTAACTTCTATTTGAATAAATTCGAATTAATCGAATTCAAATCATAAATCCTTACAGATTTATTTTAGTTCAACTTATATTCTAAACATAAGAATAAATTCCATCGTTTATTTCTTTAAAACGATTCCCCATTTCTATTTTTAAATTCACAATTGAATTTAAGTATTAAATTATCAAATGATAATTTTTCCACTTCTTTTATAAACACCGTTTTTAAATTCATTTCACTTTCTCTGCATTATTAATTTATAAACCATGTTTATAAATTTCAGTACTTGTTTTATATTCATAACAAATTAATATTTTTATAGCCTATTCAAAATTCAAATTTTATTTTTAATAATAGATTTCCCCTTTTAAATCTCAAACATTGTAATAACCCGGAAATCTGAGCCAATTTAAATTTTTTATTTTGGCAATTTTAGTGAATTTTGAATATTTAAAATGAATTATTTTAAATAATAGCGACGAGAAATTTATTTTGAATATAATTAGAAGTATATATTTATATAGATCGTCGTTAGAATATAAATAATTATTTTTAATTATAAAAGGAAATGAAAATGAAGTGGTAGTTTGAAATTTCGATTTCAAAGTTCAAATGAATGTACAGGATTCAAAATAAACCAAATTTTAGCAAAACCAAAAATATTAGAATCTATTTGAGAATATCTTTCCAAAATATCAGAGAAATTTAGATTTCATAGCGGAAATCAAAAGTTATGCCCAGTTGAAATTTCAGAATAGTCGCTATGGAATTCTGGCACTTAAAAATGGAAATTTTGCAAACAACCTCGGTTTTTGACGAGACCACTGTTGTTGGATCTGTGATGTCAAGTTATTGCTAGGTTTCAAAATTCGTAATTTTCCGAATCAATATGTGACCTGGCAAAGGAAATCGTGTTTTGGCAGTTTTAGTTGATTTTAATCGACTGGAAAATGGCCATTTTTCAAACTGTCTCAGAATTCGGTGAAATTAGTTTTGTTAGGACCGTAACGTCAACAAGAAGCTAGAAAATATTTTTCTGGTATTTATAGAGTCCGTATGTATCCCCGGTAAATTAAAATGCATGTTCAAATATATAGATTTATATTTTTATTTTGATGAAAACCGATGGAAACGATCGAATCAGCTCACGATACATATCCCATTGTGTTCGGAATGGGGGTAATTAGTTATGGACGACAGTCGGTGGGATTGATTTCGTGGTAGAAATAAAAAGTTTCTTTTTTAGATTAAATAATTAAATAAAAAATTAAAAAAAGAAAGAAAGTCAACCCTCCCTTTTATCCTCTCTCTCTCTCTCTATCCCCTCAAACACCCCCCTTCCAACCCGGTTCAGTTTTGATCGAAGGAAAAAGATAAAAAGAAAAAAAAAACCTCGACACCTCGCCCGTTGCTCCTCGGATCCGCCCACGCCAAAGCACCCCACCGCCAAAAAACCTCGTCCGCCCCTCCTCCCCTTTCTCTCCCCTCCACCGCCCCCTGCTCGAACCCCACCAGCCCAACCCGAAACCCTAAACCCCCAAATAGAAAATGTGGTAGCCTCCCACCCGACACCGATGCAACTCCGACCCCCTCCTCCTCCTTAATCGCAGCACACACTCCCACATTCGCAGAAAACCCCCTCTACAATGTGAAAGGTAATTTTAAATATAATGTATATATTTTGTTAGTAAAAATAGGATCTTTTCTATATACAAAGCCATGGTTTTTATTCTATACAAAGCTAGGATTTTTTATATATGTTATAGCTTAGGAAAAATCAAATTTTTATATACATTTTAGCATAAGAAAATTTTGATCTTTATGAAGAGAAAAGATTTTATTTTAGATAAGTGAAGAAATGATTTTTATTTGCGAAAAGATTAGATTTTTAGTGTAGAAAGCAAACAATTTCTATTTATAGTTATAGAGAATAAAAATATAATTTTTATGTTGTAGAAAGAATAAAAATATGATTTTTATATAGTAGAGATTATAAAAATGTGATTTTTATAGGATAGAGAATATAAAAATACGATTTTTATTCTAGTATAAAGTTATGATTTTTATATATATAGTTTAGCAAAGTAAAAATTTAATCTTTAAAATGTATATAGCGATATAAAGATATAATTATTATCCATGGTGTGATAATATAAAAATGTGATTTTTATATATGTAGCTAATTAAAAATATGATTTCTAGTTAGATAAAAGTATAA
Source organism: Allium sativum (assembly GCA_030737875.1). Classification (NCBI taxonomy): domain Eukaryota; kingdom Viridiplantae; phylum Streptophyta; class Magnoliopsida; order Asparagales; family Amaryllidaceae; genus Allium; species Allium sativum. The sequence continues at coordinate 67,284,650 of CM060916.1, read as the reverse complement.
TTTTTATCTTGTGAATATTATTGATGAAAATCAATCGTGTAGGATATCGAGTTCGCTTGAGTGGTAGGTGTGACACTTGTCTTCTTCATTTTGAAAGAATGGCGGAGTGGAACCCCAAAGGTGAGAACTCCTCACTTTTATTTTAATTTCTAGTTAAAATATATACTAGGATGTTAAAGGTGCTTAGCAACACCCGACACCCGTCGTCCACAGACCATGGACGGCTTGTTTGTTTGATTGATGTGATGTGAAAATTGATTGTGTGATTGGAATTGAAATAAAATATATATTCATGTGTTAAAATAAAAAATATATATTCATGTGTTGAAATAAAATATATATTCATGTGTTGAAACAAAATATATATATTCATGTGTTGAAATAAAAAATATAAATTCATGTGTTGAAATAAAATATATATTCATGTGTTGAAATAAAATATATATTCATGTGTTGAAATAAAATATATATTCATGTGTTGAAATAAAATATATATATTCATGTGTTGAAATAAAATATATATTCATGTGTTGAAATAAAATATATGTATTCATGTATTGAAATAATATATATATATATATTCATGTGTTGAAATAAAATATATATTCATGTGTTGAAGTAAAATAAATATTCATTTACAAATCGAACGATTTGTTTATGTACACCGATTTGACTGATATTGATTGGGACGATAAATTTTACACATCGCCCAACTGCACAAATACAAATCTTTGTTTGTTGATTTGAAACCCCACACGGGTATTGGGATGATATTTGACGTACACTAATCCCGATTGTTTAGTTGTATGTCAATCGATGGGTTGACAGACTGTGTAAGCATTAATTATTTATTTTTAATGCTTATGCAGTTGTGTGGTGCACTCCGGATGATGATGGAGATTTATCATTGCTATTATATACATGTGTTGTAGAAAATCCATATAATTAACATTATATGGTAATTGATTGGGCCTCATTCCAGTTGGGAAAATAAGGAATATTATAAAAATAGATTCATGTGTTGAATAGAAAAAAATATTCATGTGTTGAATAGAAAAATAAATTCATGTGTTGAATAGAATAAAAATTCATGTGTTGAATAATATAATATTCATGTGTTGAATAGAAAAAAATATTCATGTGTTGAATAGAAAAATAAATTCATGTGTTTAATAATATAATATTCATATGTTGAATAGAAAAAATATATTCATGTGTTGAATAGAAAATAAATTCATGTGTTGAATAATATAATATTCATGTGTTGAATGGAATAAATATTCATGTGTTGAATAAAAAATAAATTCATGTGTTGAATAGAAAAATAAATTCATGTGTTGAATAGAATAAATATTCATGTGTTGAATAGAATAAACATTCATTTGTTGAATAAAAGCCGTGTTGATTATTTTGATGCCATTTTGACGTGAACGATATTTATATCGATTTTATTCATTTTTATAATGAATATAGAAAAGAAAGTGATTTCAAAATATAACGTTTTGAAATATTATCATTTGTATATCGATGATGTGAAATATTCAATTTTGATTCGAAATTGAATATGAAGTTGAAATCGTTTCGAAAACGAATTTAAAACGATTTATAAAATATGTTTTAAAAGGAAATCGACAATATATATATATATATATACAATATATATTATATATATAGAATGGCCTGAATAGAACGCGCCACGCCGCGGCAGTTCGCGAATTTCGACCACTAACTTCGAATGGATATTACGGGAGATCCGACCGTCGGATTCTGCTAAAACCGGAACCGTTGGGTTCGTATCAAAAAGAGCTTTCTAACGAATATTAGAGATTTGAAATCTAAAGGTTGGACTTGGAAATATGTCCAAATCAATTTTGGAAAAGATCGCTGTAAGTGTAGTTCGACGCCCGTTGATGGAAATCGATTGTACGGGCATGGATAAAATTATTAAAAATAGTAATAATTTGTGTAAAATCATAAGAAATGATTTGTGAAAAATTAGGATAAAAAATTTCCATATTTGAAAAGATAAAAATAGGTTTTTTTATCGAAATGAACTAGTTTTGAACTAAAATTATAATCCCATTTATTTTTAAAATAAATAAAGTGGGTTTGAAATGGTTTTGAAAATAACCAGAATTTCCAATAATTGAATTGGAATGGATTTGAATTGAATTTTTAATTAGATTGAAATGATTGAGAATAGGGTATCACCAGTTTTGCTCCAGGCGATAGTTAAATCTTTAATTAGATTTGAACGTGAAATGATAATTGAATTTACCGATAACACCATGGTGTTAGATATGAAGTATGACCAGTTTTACTTCATGGGATGAACAGGTTGGGATTGGAAAATAAAATAAATGATTACTTCGGTGTGGTTCGCTAATCCCGACTAGTTTGAATTGATATTCAAAAGAAGATTAAAGAATAAATTTAAAGAATTTATCTTTGATAAAATTAATGGGAACTTTTCCCAAAGTATAAGAACATTTGAATAAAAGAATATTCTGAATTGGAATGAGGCGTATGTTGTGTTTGTGTAACACTTGTTTATTATATACGCGAGTTATTCAGAAAGACCGGGTTTATCCTATTCTGAATAACTGATTGGACGTGGTGTCGAGGATGAAGACGGTGGTCGAAGACCGGAGGTTTTCACATTGTTTGGGTGATTACTGATGATCTTGATTTGGTTGTACACCCAAGAGGAGGAAATCAGTTGGTGATCTTCCAGTCGTACTTGGAGATCGATGGATATGCGAGGTACAAGGTGCCTCCGGTTTCGTTCAGACCCAAAACGAACTTTTAAATGGACTATGTGTCTGACATTGGATTTTATTCTGTGTGATTGATTTCTATTAAATATATATCTGTTTAGCGGCGGAGAATTTATCCTCTTGTATAATGCCCTTCTCTGAGACGTACGAGCTCATGAGTTATATATTGATGGATATCAATCGTATGGAGTGAATTGCCTGTGTGGCATGCCTAAGTGGCAATTGATCAAGGCTTTTGTAGAGAAACAAAGTCTTGTGGTTGATGATCAAAGCACCGCCTGTGTGGCATAGCTTTGTGTTACGTGAATTCGCGAGCCTCACACCACGGTTGTGAACCAGAAACGGGAGTGGACATCAGGGAGGGCATGTGTTTCCTTCTAGCTAGGGTGGTTTCAGTGACCTATCAGCCCTGACATTTATATTATTTTCACCTGTGTGGTTGTTGCTGTTGCGAGGCGCCTCGGATATATCGGTGACTGTGTGGAGCCAATGGAGTCATTTGGCTCATTTACGCCCCAAAGGGCGGGGATACATAGTGTTCAGGCATAATAATCCACGTCGGTGGACCGGCCCTGACGATCCAAGGCTTGTCTACGTGCTTGCCTGAGGCTCGGGATAGAGAGTCTCGAATTGGTAGAGGACGATCCCTAGCCTCGGTTCATAGATGGAAATCCAATTTCCAAATACGTGACTTTGCGGTTTTGATTGTAGAGCCTAGTATGGTGACATAGTGGTATGGGGCACTTATGCCGTCTATGATTAATACTTACGATCGAAATTGTTTCTTCACTTATAGTAATAATAAAAGATGAAATTTAGCGTATCAAGCATTCTTTGGCTATTATAAGGTAAAAACCCTATCCTCTGGCTTGTGTTGCATTGTGTGATGGGACCTGGGTCTTATAATAGCTTCATTGTTCTTTATTTAGCATTACGCTGTTATTTTATGCACTGGTGTTCTTGGGAGGAAACCTGTTCCGTGTTTACGGCATGGTCCCTTGATTTACCTAACTTTAAAATAAAGATTAATAACTGTTTAGTTCTCACACCAGTCACATGACTGACCTGGAGTTTATTGTTTCAACCTAAACTCTGGGTGCCCTTATTTCAACACGGGCAGCTAGTAGTTTTAGTTTTGCAGATTTATATTCACAGGATCCTGATTTACAGTTGGAACGATACCCGGAAAGCTCTGTATTCGCGTATTACTTCTAGTTGTGTTTTGTATTATTTTCGGCTGCGATGTATTTAAATGTAATTTAAATCTCTGATATTTTCTGTGTGATATTTATTCATACTCTGTAGTATTCTTGTATTCTGCTGGAATTGTTGTGATATACAATGAAATGTTCTTTTGTTTGCGTTCTGATGTGGCTTGTTCTCAGTTCAATCCGTGATTTCCCGTAAGGGGGATTTCGGGTCGTTTCAGCTTGGTATCAGAGCTTTTGTTTACAGAGCTCGAAGAACAAGACACGTTAGAACTAAACGAAAGAATTCATCAGAAATTGGATTAGTAATATCCAATGGGAATGACTCGTTAAGGATGGGATCAGTAGTATCCTAAAACAAGTGTGAAGAGTATATTTTTAAAATGAAAGCAATTTTTGTTTTGAAAATTAAAATCAATTATTCTTAATTGATTATTTATTTTATATTGAATTTGGACAATCCAGTATATAAATATTTTACGTATACGTCTGATCCACGTGTATTTGAAATTTTAATATACTGGATAGATATGGAATTACACTCTAGTCTCCCGGAGATGATTCTATTGATGACTACGTAGCATCAACAGTTTGTGTTCGGGTTTCGAAGGTGTAATATTTATATATTTCCATTGGCTGGTGTGAGAACCAAAATATAGTTAGAATATATTGTTGTGACTTGGCATCAAAAACGTGATTTTTGACTATACATCAAAGTTATGAATTTGAAACGTTAATTCACTAATGGATTGCTGGTTGTGTTGTTTGATTATTGTTTGCTTAATTAAAATGTTGAACCTTTAGCCAAATTGGACCAAATAGTGAATTGTATTGAAAATTTGTCGCATTTGCATACATATACATGTACTTACATTGGACAGGTCATAGCAAGGAGGCTAGAGAAGAGGAATAAAATTGTTTGCCCAACAAACAGGTACATGTTAATTGTATTCCTTGGGTTTTTGATGATTTTATGAGCGAACTGGCTAGCCGCTTGGCTGTTTCTTTTTGGATTGATGAGGGCCATGGGAGGCTGTTTGAAATATCCCGAAGCCCCCAGTGCAGGGGAAGTTATGGAGAAATTTTTCGAAAATTTAGGGTGTTAGCCAAAATTTTGAAAAATTTGAAAAGTTCTTAGAAACTGAAAAGTTGAAGAACTCAAGCCGTAATGAAAATAATGAAAGTTGATTTGATTAGTCAAACAACTTTCGGCTTCGTTCCTTTTCGGGGACGAAAAGTTTTAAGTGGGGGAGATTGTAATAACCCGGAATTCTGAGCCAATTTAAAATTTTTATTTTGGCAATTTTAGTGAACTTTGAATATTTAAAATGAATTATTTTAAATAATAGCGACGAGAAATTTATTTTGAATATAATTAGAAGTATATATTTATAAAGATCGTCGTTAGAATATAAATAATTATTTTTAATTATAAAAGGAATTGAAAATGAAGCGGTAGTTTGAAATTTCGATTTCAAAGTTCAGATGAATGTACAGAATTCAAAATAAACTGGATTTTAGCAAAACCAAAAATATTAGAATCTATTTGAGAATATCTTTCCAACGAATCGGAAAAATTGAGATTTCATAGCGGGAATCGAAAGTTATGCCCAGTTGAAATTTCAGAATAGTCGCTATCGAATTCTGGCCCTTAAAAATGGAAATTTTGCAAATGACCTCGATTTTCAACGAAACCACTTTTGTTGGATCCGTGATGTCAAGTTATTGCTAGGTTTCAAAATTCGTAATTTTCTGAATCAATATGTGAGCGTGGCAAAGGAAAACATGTTTTGGCAGTTTCAGTTGATTTTAATCGACTGGAAAATGGCCATTTTTCAGACGGTCTCAGAATTCGATGAAATTAGTTTTGTTAGGACCGTATTGTCTATAAAAAGTAAGAAAATATTTTTCTGGTATTTATAGAGTTCGTATGTGGTCCCGGTAAATTGAAATGCATATTCAAATTCAATATATAGATTTATATTTTGATTTTGACGAAAACTGATCGAATCAACTTACGATACATATCCCATTGTGTTCGGAATAGGGGTAATTAGCTATGGACGACAGTCGGTGGGCTTGATTTCGTGGTCGAAATAAAAAGTTGCTTTTTGAAATTAAATAATTAAAAAAAATTAAAAAAAAGAAAGAAAGTCAACCCTCCCTTTTATCCTCTCTCTCTCTCTCTATCCCCTCAAACACCCCCCCCCCCCCCCGGTTCAGTTTTGATCGAAGGAAAAAAGAAAAACCTCGATACCTCGCCCGTCGCTCCTCCGATCCGCCCACGCCATAACACCCCACCGCCAGAAAACCTCGTCCGCCCCTCCTCCCCTTTCTCTCCCCTCCACCGCCCCCTGCTCGAACCCCACTAGCCCAACCCGAAAACTTAAACCCCCAAACAGAAAACGCGGAAGCCTCCCACCCGGCATCGACGCAACTCCGCCCCCCTCCTCCTCCTTAATCGCAGCACACACTCCCCCATTCGCAGGAAACCCCCTCTACAACGTGAAAGGTAATTTTAAATATAACGTATATATTGTGTTAGTAAAAATAGGATCTTTTCTATATACAAAGCCATGATTTTTATTATATACAAAGCTGGGATTTTTATATATGTTATCGCTTAGGAAAAATCAGATTTTTATATACATTTTAGCATAAGAAAATTTTGATCTTTATGAAGAGAAAAGATTTTATTTTAGATAAGTAAAGAAATGATTTTTATTTGCGAAAAGATTAGATTTTTAGTGTAGAAAGGAAACAATTTTTATTTATAGTTGTAGAGAATAAAAATATGATTTTTATATTGTAGAAAGAATAAAAATATGATTTTTATATAACAGAGATTATAAATATGTGATTTTTGTAGGATAGGGAATATAAAAATACGATTTTTATGCTAGTATAAAGTTATGATTTTTATATATATAGTTTAACAAAGTAAAAATATAATCTTTACAATGTATAGAGCGATATAAAGATATAATTTTTATCCATGGAGTGATAATATAAAAATGTAATTTTTATATATGTAGCGAATTAAAAATATGATTTCTAGTTAGATAAAAGTATAATTTTTATCGTGTGAATGTTATTGATGAAAATCAATTGTGTAGGATATCGAGTTCGCTTGAGTGGTCGGTGTGACACTTGTCTTCTTCATTTTGAAAGAATGGCGGAGTGGAACCCCAAAGGTGAGAACTCCTCACTTTATTTTAATTTCTAGTTGAAATATATATTAGGATGCAGACGGTGCTTAACAACACCGTCGTCCACAGACCATTGACGGCTTGTTTGTTTGATTGATATGATGTGAAAATTGATTGTGTGATTGGAATTGAAATAAATATTCATGTGTTGAAATAAAAATATATATTCATGTGTTGAATTAAAATATATATTCATGTGTTGAAATAAAATATATATTCATGTGTTGAAATAAAGTATATATTCATGTGTTGAAATAAAAAATATATATTCATGTGTTGAAATAAAATATATATTCATGTGTTGAAATAAAATATATATTCATGTGTTGAAATAAAATATATATTCATTTGTTGAAATAAAATATATATTCATGTGTTGAAATAAAATATACATATTCATGTGTTGAAATAAAATATATATTCATATGTTGAAATAAAATATATATATTCATGTGTTGAAATAATATATATATATATATATATATATTCATGTGTTGAAATAAAATATATATTCATGTGTTGAAGTAAAATAAATATTCATTTACAAATCGAACGATTTGTTTATGTACACCGATCTGACTGATATTGATTGGGACGATAAATTTTACACATCGCCCAACTGCACAAATAAAAATATGTGTTTGTTGATTTGAAATCCCATACGGGTATTGGGATGATATTTGACGTACACTAATCCCGATTGTTTAGTTGTATGTCAATCGATGGGTTGACAGACTGTGTAAGCGTTAATTATTTATATTTAATGCTTATGCAGTTGTGTGGTGTACTCTGGATAATGGTGGTTGATTTGTCGTTGCTATTATATACATGTGTTGTAGAAAATCCATATAATTAACATTATATGGTAATTGATTGGGCCTCATTCCAATTGGGACAATAAGGAATATTAAAAAAATAGATTCATGTGTTGAATAGAAAAAATATATTCATGTGTTGAATAGAAAAATAAATTCATGTGTTGAATAGAATAAAAATTCATGTGTGGAATATTATAATATTCATATGTTGAATAGAAAAAAATATTCATGGTTGAATAGAAAAATAAATTCATGTGTTGAATAATATAATATTCATGTGTTGAATTGGACAAAAATATTCATGTTTTGAATAGAAAATAAATTCATGTGTTGAATAATATAATATTCATGTGTTGAATAGAATAAATATTAATGTGTTGAACAGAAAATAAATTCGTGTGTTGAATTGAAAATAAATTCATGTGTTGAATAGAAAAATAAATTCATGTGTTGAATAGAATAAATATTCATGTGTTGAATAGAATAAACATTCATGTGTTGAAATAAAGCCGTGTTGATTAGTTTGACGCCATTTTGATGTGAATGATATTTATATCGATTTTATTTATTTTTATAATGAATATAGAAAAGAAAGTGATTTCAAAATATAACATTTTGAAATATTATCATTTGTATATCGATGATGTGGAATATTCAATTTTGATTCGAAATTGAATATGAAGTTGAAATCGTTTCGAAAACAAATTTAAAACGATTTATAAAATACGTTTTAAAAGAAAATCGACGAAATATATATAATATATATATTATATATATAGAATGGCCTGAATAGAACGCGCCGCGCCGCGGCAGTTCGCGAATTTCGACCACTGACTTCGAATGGATATTACGGGAGATCCGACCGTCGGATTCTTCTAAAACTGGAACCATTGGGTTCGTATCGAAAAGAGATTTCTAATGAATATTAGAGATTTGAAATCTAACGGTTGCATTTGGAAATATGTCCAAATAAAATTTGGAAAGGTTGCTGTAAGTGCAGTTCGATGGCCGTTGATGGAAATCGATTGTACGGGTCTGGATAAAATTATTAAAAATAGTAATAATTTGTGTAAAATCATAAGAAATGATTTGTGAAAAATTGGGATAAAAAATTTCCATATTTGAAAAGATAAAAATAGGTTTTTTATCGAAATTAACTAGTTTTGAACTAGAATTATAATCCCATTTATTTTTAAAATAAATAAAGTGGATTTGAAATGGTTTTGAAAATAACCAAAATTTCCAATAATTGAATTGGAATGGATTTGAATCGAATCTTTAATTAGATTGAAATGATCGAGAATGGGATATCACCAGTTTTGCTCCAGGCGATAGTTAAATCTTTAATTAGATTTGAACTTGAAATGGTAATTGAATTTACCGATAACACCGTGGTGTTAGATATGAAGTATGACCAGTTTTACTTCATGGGATGAATAGGTTGGGATTGGGAAATAAAATAAATGATTACTTCGGTGTGGTTCGCTAATCCCGACTAGTTTGAATGATATTCAAAAGAAGATTAAAGAATAAATTTAAAGAATTTATCTTTGATAAAATTAATGCGAACTTTTCCCAATGTATAAGAACATTTGAATATAAGAATATTCTGAATTGGAATGAGGCGTATGTCGTGTTTGTGCAACACTTGTTTATTATATATGCGAGTTATTCAGAAAGACCGGGTTTATCCCATTCTGAATAACTGATTCGACGTGGTGTCAAGGATGAAGACGGTGGTCGAAGACCGGAGGTCTTCACATCGTTTGGGTGATTACTGATGATCTTGATTGGGTTGTACACCCAAGAGGAGGGAATCAGTTGGTGATCGTCCACACGTACTTAGAGATCGATGGATATGCGAGGTACAAGGTGCCTCCGATTTCGTTCAGACCCAGAACGAACTTGTAAATGGACTGTGTGTCTGACATTGGATTTTATTATGTGTGATTGATTTCTATTAAATATATATCTGTTTGGCGGTAGAGAATTTATCCTCTTGCTTAACGCCCTTCTCTGAGACGTACGAGCTCAGGGGTTATATATTGATGGATATCAATCGCATGGAGTGAATTGCCTGTGTGGCATGCCTAAGTGGCAATTGATCAAGGCTTTTGTTGAGAAGCAAAGTTTGGTGGTTGATGATCAAAGCACCGCCTGTGTGGGATAGCTTTGTGTAACGTGAATTCGCGAGCCTCACACCCCGGTTGTGAACCAGAAACGAGAGAGGACATCATGGAGGGCATCGTTTCCTTCTAGCTAGGGTGTTGTCAGTGACCTACCAGCCCTGACATTTATATTATTTTCACCTATGTGATTGTTCCTGTTGCGAGGCGCCTCGGATATATAGGTGACTGTGTGGAGCCAATGGAGTCATTTAGCTCATTTACGCCCCCAAAGGGCGGGGAAACGTAGTGTTCAGGCATAATAATCCACATCGGTGGACCGGCCCTGGCGATCCAAGGCTTGTCTGCGCGCTTGACAGTGGCTCGGGCTAGAGAGTCTCGAATCGGTAGAGGACGATCCCTGGCCTCGGTTCATAGATGGAAATCCAATTTCCAAATACGTGACTTTGCGGTTTTGATTGTAGAGCCTAGTATGGCGACATAGTGGTATGGGGCACTTATGTCGTCTATGATTAATACTTATGATCGAAATTGTTTCTTCACTTATAGTAATAATAAAAAGATGAAATTTAGCGTATCAAGCATTCTTTGGATATTATAAGGTAAAAACCCTATCCTTCGGCTTGTGTTGCATTGTGTGATGGGACCTGGGTCTTGTAATAGCTTCATTGTTCTTTATTTAGCATTGCGCTGTTGTTTTATGCACTGGTGTTCTTGGGAGGAAACCTGTTCCATGTTATACGGCGTGGTCCCTTGATTTACCTAACTTTAAAATAAAGATTAGTAACTGTTTTAGTTCTCACACCAATCACATGACTGACCTGGAGTTTATTGTTTCAACCTAAACTCTGGGTGCCCTTATTTCGACACGGGCAGCTAGTAGTTTTGGTTTTGCAGATTTATATTCACAGGATCCTGATTTACAGCTGGAACAATACCCTGAAAGCTCTGTATCCGCGTATTACTTCTAGTTGTGTTTTGTATTATTTTCCGCTGTGATGTATTTAAATGTAATTTAAATCACTGATATTTTGTGTATAATATTTATTCATACTCTGTAGTATTCTTGCATTCTGATGGAATTGTTGTGATATACAATGAAATGTTCTTTCATTTGCGTTCTGATGTGGCTTGTTCTCAATTCAATCCGTGATTTCCCGTAAGCGGGATTTCGGGTCGTTTCAAACATCCTTTTCTCGATATTTTTATATATCAACATTTTGACCCCAGTGATATTTAACATTCAAACCACTCAATTATCAATCAACACATCATATATGATAATATATGTGAAAACAAACAAATAATAATATTTTTGAGGAATCCAGTTGGATTCCTCTAACCTGTTTTCCTTCATCCACAGACGTTAGTCAATATAAATAATACCCATCCTGCTTCGAGGCAGGATATTGCGGTATAGAAGGTCATCCACTATCATAGCATTGGGCGTATAGGGTCGTCCACAAATGATACCGCGGGCATCCGCTAATGGTACTACGGGAACTATCCAACCACCAATATATATATATATATATATAATAACCACAAACACCAATCCTAAATAACTAATATATATTTAATATAGCCATAATAAAATTTCAGTGCATGCAAACAACCAACAAACAATTATTTTTAATTAATAAAAATAATTCTAAATAAATTTGAGTGAGATTTACTCACCTTAACTTTAATTGGCTTTCCATTCTGATTCCAGATTTAATTCCAGCTTATGAAATCTGCACCTTATGAATTTCAAATTGACTCCATTCGCTAAAGTCTTGTATAAATTAAATATGACATTTAATTTAAACTATTGAACAATTTTAAAAAAATAAAAATTTTAATTACTGAATTAACAATTATTACCTTAATCCATGTTTTCTCCTAATACCCCTTAATATGCCAGACACCACTACGACTATTATAACCTTGCCTTCGAACATCACCAAGCTTCAGAATTGTGTGCGACGCATTATCTACAACAAATGGAAGGTTAACAATTTAATTTGTATACTAGGCATCTATATATGATTGTACCGATTTCCTTAATCAGTTCCTAACTGATAATTTATTTTCCAATAATTTATTTTCCATATAAATTCTAAATAACTAAAATAACTAAAAATATACCTTCTTCCATTTTCGATACAGTAGGATATCTATATTTCCACTATGCTCCTTGCTTTCATTCCACTGCAAACCAACAACCACCATTTTCTAATACATCCGACACTAGTCTACAAACCACACCTATGTTGACCTCTTTTGACAGTTCATCACTACCACCCTTTTATCACTCAGCACCGCATCCTTCATCGAAGTCGATACCTCATCTACAATTCTGCCTAACCCCATTTCCAAATCCACTGTCACCTGTCGCTTCCATTTGCACCATTGTCGCACCATCTGATTTCAACCCAGCCGCCCTCCCTGAAATCTGCAGTGCCGCTTCCTCCAAACACCGCACCACCCCAGTTCCCTTGAATCGAATATCCCTTGAAACCACGATGCTTCATTTCACCATATCGATCAACATTGAAACCCCCAACTCTCCCCAAAGCATCCCAACCGACCAGAAGGCTACCACAGTGAAGTACGAGCTGAAAAAATCTAGAACTGTTAAATTAGGAGGAGATTCCTTCGATTTGAATTTTGAAGAGAGGAAAGGATCGACCCTTATTTCTCTTTCTTTTTTTCGATTATCGTGATGTAAATTTCAAACTGAGAAATTGAACGACTGGGGAGTTATAGGATTTTGTTGAAGGATTGAATCTATCTGGTTGGAATTTAGTTCGAGGAGGCCATTTTTTTCTTTATTTGAAGCTTTCGATTTCCTTCAATCTGATTGCTGAATGAAGAAATACAAAGGAGTCGCAGTTATATTTATAGAAGAAATGAGTGTGTAGGTCTGCGAAGAGTAAAAGAAATAGGTCGGCTCCAGTACTTTAAAGATTTTAAAAGATTTTAGAAAGATTTTGATGTGATTTCTAATTTAATACAATCTGAAATAAAGGGATTTTTATTCTTTTTAAATAGATATCGATTTCATTTCAAACCTATCCACAATTAAATATTACGGGGTCCATAAATTTAAATCACGAACTGCTATTTTAGCGTATAGATCGACATTTAAATGTAATAACGATATTCTGAGATCAACATAATATATTCTAAATTTTAATTTGAACGTATATATATAATAACCATAATAAATTAATGTGATATAATTTAAATTCAGAAACAAATCAATTTGCTGGTAATAAATTATTTTTATTATCGTTTTTATTCAAACAGAATTTATACTGGTTATATGAATTGTTTTTGACTCCGTATTTAACTTCAATTTCAACTATATTTCATATTTTGATAATTTAATATATTCGATATTAAACCGAAATCGATATTTAAACCGATACAATATAAAAATTCAAGTATATTATCAAATAAATATTTGAAATGATATTAAATATTTAAAATAAATGGATCAAAAATCCGTGTCGTTGCAATCCCTAGCACGGGGATGCTCGTGGTAAATTCATGGGGTTAACCCGAGCAACCCCCAACTTGGTCAAGGGTTAAAATCCTTGACTGGTGTTGGGAAAACCGTTTAAGAATAACCGACTTCCCCAACACCGATTAAGGGTTTTAACCCTTAACCACTTGCTTTGGGTCCCCTTCCACTTCGTCTTCTAACCCTTTCGCAAGCCGCCACCCCTTTCCTTCCTTCCTCTTCTGCTGCAAACTCCAATCTCTTAAAAAAAAGTTATGAGAAGATTAGGTTAAGCTATTTTTGGTTCTGGGAGTAGGAATGCCTCCAACAACAATGCAGAAGGGGAGAATGAAGCGATTGAAGACACTTGTAGAACCGATGCTCATCGTTCAAAGCCCGTTCAGAGAAGACATGTTGCTAAAGCTGGTGTTTACAGTACGATGGATCCACACATCGATGTTAATTTGAGTATAAACAAAGCATTGGCTGATTTTCGCAAACTGCCCGAAGGCGAAAGACACCTTACCAATTCTCTGAAGTCGTCGTTAGGGGTATAACTTCTTAAACTGGTTAGTGTACTAGTCAATAGTCGAAAAAGAAGTGTATTGTACAAAATTTAGTTATTCTTTTGTATGTTGTAGGCTCGTACTGATCGTACACGATGATCGTGGGTTAGTATCGTCCGTTTGTATAGGACAATTCGTGCATACGACACAGACGACATTATTGCGGGATACCTTTAGAAGTATTAAATTTGGAGATTTCTTGAGTACGTAATTTTGATGAACCCATTTACATAATATGTATGTTAGAAAACGTAATTTATTTACATGAATTTAATATTTTTAATTTGCATCTTAGATATTGAATACTTGTACAATAATAATGTTCATTTATGTGGTGCATTAGCCATGTGTTGGTGGAAAACTACACATACATTTCACTTTAGTTTTGGAGAGATGGGTTTTACGCCACTAGATTTTACCATGCTTACTGGCATACCAATTGGTAAGGGTGCACCTTAACCTTATGATGAGATATATTAGCAGTATGACTTATTGGCTAGTATATTTCCACATTTGGACTTATGAGGGGGAGGCTTAACAAACAATCATCATATCAGATCCTCGTCCATGAAGCAAGCCACAATGAAATTAGTAGAACCTCGGCCTGCAGTTCACCACTTAGAGATTATTAGATTGTTTATATTATATATGATGGGTAATTTATTCTTTACGAATTCATCAAACACATTGCCATGTGGATATGTAGTTGTTGTTGCGGGCATGTTGTTTGACAGTACTCCTATTACATATGACTGGGGTATGCCGATTGTAGCTCATTTGTATAGAGGTTTGGGCTTGCAGCGCACTATTAGGGCCCATGGGTCGTCGATTACTCGTTTTTTGGGAGGTTCTGCAGTACTGGTATTTTGAGTACTTTCATAACATGGCCTTTCCGACATTGGATCCTACACTATCATGTTTCTACCCTTGTGTGAAAGCTTGGGCGCCCGAAAACCGGCGGGTTGTACCAACAGGTGATTGCCGTCATGTATTTGCAGTGGCTCGTGCTCAGATAGAGATAAGGACCACACGAGAGTCGGTTATGTGGCGTCCGTTTGCTGATTCCCCTTTCTTGTTAGACCCAGCCCAGCAGCACGCTTAGTTTCTGTCAGGTAGACGATTTCCATTGGTATCGTCACCACCCGCTTTAGGATGTTATTGGTACTTGGGGGAACGCTGTTGGCGGCTTTTATTCGATGTTGACGTTGTTCCCGATGACCCCTACCCTGATACTGGTCATTTACGGGTTTATTCCAGTGTTAATTTACGGCAGCATGCCGGTGAGTGGTGGCCAGCTGAATGATTTATCATTACCGGTAGAGATTACATTTCTTATTGGGGATCGTTTTATACGCCTTCTAATACAGCAACGTTCGTTCTTGCCGCCGCAGTTGATATAGTTTGTCCTTCTGCCTACACTTCGTTTAGTGCTCCAGTTTTACTACGCGACATGTCTCAGAGTACACTTACTTTGCTCAGCTTCCTCAGCCTCCTCGGCAGCCTTGTCAGTCCGTTCATTCGCACCAGCCTCGCCGGTTTCCTCATTCGAACAAGCCCAACCACCTCATTCAACTATGCCGGCGAGTTACAGTTGGACTGTGGGAATTCCTGGCACATCTGGTCCGGATACGTACATTGATATTTCATGGCCTACTGTTACACAATTTCCAGATCCCGCTGTTCTTCCTTACGAGGAACTATATCTTATGCATATTGGCCTTCGCGATACGATGTATAGAGAGCATAAGCGCGTAGTTGATCAGTTGACGGCTCGTATTAACGAGCTAACTGCTGAGGATGACGAGCGATATCATCCAACACCACGAGTAGATGACGATGATGATGACCATGTTGATGGTGGACAAGCAACACCTCTAGGGGATGATTCATGGTTCTTTGATGATATATATTAGACTCATTTATGTGGTATGTTAGTGTAGCTGTTTGTACTCGTACGTTATCATATTAGTCTGTTGTACTAGTAATTTTATGTAGTATGTACGATCTTATTGTTATCTTATTTGTTAGACTGTAATATGATATATAAGATGTATGTGTGTAAGAAGCATGTATTTTGGGTATCATCTTGTAATGGTTGTATTGGATTGTTATCTTTCTGTCTCTTTCTTTTGTACCTTGCAACTTATCTTGTTACTGTTAATACTCGTATTGTTGATTTTGAACAATAGCACCAATAGATCAAACAATAAACTTAAGGATACAACTATAGTACCCATAGATTCAACACTAAGCACAAAGATACAAAAGCTTATAAAGATACAACAGCTTACGATAGTAGATTCAGTACGCAAGCACATTAATTGTTACGCTCACTTTGAAGGGATTCTAAAGAGCTTCGAAGTCACCTATTCTCTTGTTCTAACTCGTTGGCATAAGAAATAGCCCTTGGACATAAACAGTCGTCTATCCACTCAAAATAATTGCAGTCATTAGTCCATAGCGAGCATAACTGGATCCTATGACCAATATTCTCTCCGTCCGCCTGGACGACCACCTCCACCACGCAACCACAGTGGCAACAAATAGGATAGCAGTTAACTTCCTGCTCGTTAGTAGACTGGTTAACTGAAACTCGTTGTACCTCTTGATGACCTACATCTGGAACAGTCAAAGGACGAGGGGCTATAAACTCTTGTACGCGTTCTACATTTACAGTTAGACTACTTGATGACCTACATCTAGAAATGAGCAATTGGTGGATGAATCATCAAGCGGGCCAACTCCGGGTAGTCACGACGCAGGTCCTCGTAGTGCCACTCTTGGTATTCGATATTCAAATAAATATCTGCTCTTGGACTTGAAAGCGGACGCTCTGGAAAATTTTGATCATAGCTCGAATCCTGTGACGAGGGCCATGACCATGAAGACATTTTATTATTTTGATGAAATTTTTTTTGTTCCAACTTACTAATAAGTAGTAACCAGAGATATTTATAGGGGCAGTATGTGGAGTAAACATAGGTATGATGGAGCAACATTAGACTAGTCAATCCATGGTTATAGTAGTGTACATGTGATGGCACCTTAAATTACGGGGTTATTAATCTTTCCTAATAAGACTATTTAGTGTAGGGTTAAAGCAGGGTTCATGTAACGACCCTTTTAACAAAGGTGATATGACAATTCAGTGGCCTCAGTTCAGAAAATGCCTCCTACAGTGATTCTTTACACTAGACAATGATACCATTGTAGGGAATCTACTTTTGATTGATAACGTATATCGAGGACGACCCAAATAGGACAACGGACTAAGGACTGCACTATAATCCGAAAACTCTCAAAAAAGAGTGAAATGACTCCACTTTCGAATAAGAGTGACATGGGAACTATGTAAGACTTGACCAGTCAGTGAGCATCACTCAATATACGCTACTAATACACTGACGCTCCCACTCAGATAATGTCCGCTTAGGAACACTATAACATCAATATATAATTAACTTCGAAGATGTATTCATATGGCCCAGTTTGATGCTCTGTAAACTCATAATTAAATTACCACACATTCACAATTTGAGCTATGAACAACTGGGAAAATGACGATGAGACTTTCATAATCAATGACCTGGAAAAAAATTGTACTTGAAGGGAAGGTTTCCAAGCCGCTACGTATGATTGGATCCAACCCCATTTGCCATTGTGGACAAGAATCGGTCATGGTTGTTGCCAATACTAAGAAAAATGCCGATCGTCGATTTTTCGCTTGTGAAGCCTACAAGGACCATAAGGTATTTCCTACTGAAATTGATTATTGTAACTTTAAGTAGTGGATTGACCCTCCCATGTGAGAACGTGGACGTCAGTATGCACTGGAAGCGCAAGCCGAAATAAGATGTGACGGCAAGGAATCTCGCTCGGTCCGAACCAGTCGCTAAACCGATCCAGGCCGTTCGAAACGCCTTATCGTTTGAGAACAGGACAAAACAGAACGCATACAGAAGAACATTTCATTGTATATTACAACAATGCATCAGATTACAAGAATATACAGAGTATAAATGAATATTACACAGAAATATCAGAGATTTAAATTACATTTAAATACATAGCAGCGGAAAATAATACAATACACAACCAGAAGAGATATACGGATACAAACCTTTCCGGATATCATTCCAGCTGTAAACCAGGATCCTGTGAATATAAATCTGCAAAACCGAAACTACTAGCTGCCCGTGTCAAAATAGGGGCACCCAGAGTTTAGGTTAAAACAATAAACTCCAGGTCAGTCATGTGACTGGTGTGAGAACTAAAACAGTTAATCTTTATCTTTAAAGTTAGGTAAATCAAGGGACCACGCCGTATAACACGGAACGGGTTTCCTCCCAAGAATACCAGTGCATAAAACAAACAGCGCAATGCTAAATAAAGAAAAATGAAGCTGTTATAAGACCCAGGTCCCATCACACAATGCAACGCAGTCGAGGATAGGGTTTTCCCTTATAACAGCCAAAGAATGCTTGATACGTTTTAAAACAAATCATTTGATACTATAATATGTGTATAGTGTCAAAACGATTCCAATCATAAATATCAATCATAGACGGCATGGGTACCATATATCATGTCGCCATACTAGTTCTACAATTAAAGCCGGAATACACGTATTGGAAATTGGATTTCCATCATGGTGGCTCCTGATTCGAAAGATCGCTCGCGTAGTACAAATCACCGCGGCTTACGTCTCAGCGAGAGAAAACACCGCTATGCACATCCGCACTTTTGGGGACTCAAGTATCACCGCGGCTTACGTCTCAGCAAGAGAAAACACCGCTTACTCTATCCCTCCGAGCACGAAGCTCAATATCGGTCGACCGAATCCACTACACTAAAAAAATGTATACTGATCAAACCATCAGTTTACCACCATCCCGGGCTGTGAGGCTCGCGGATCAATGCTATACACAAAGCCATGCTATATCAGCTGCGCTTTGATCATCAACCACCAAACTTTGCTTTTCAACAAAAATTTGGATCACTGCATCTCAGTATGCCACACTATCAATCCATATCGTACCACTGATTTCTGCCAATATATAACCTCTGAGCTCATATGTCTCAGAGAAGGGCGTTAAGCAAGAGAATAAATTCTCCGCCGCCAAACAGATATATATTTAGCAGAGATCAACAAATACAATATAAAGGAATACAATGTCAGACACACCATCCATTTACAAGTCCGTTCTAGGTCTGAACGAAACCGGAGGCACCTAGTACCCCGCATATCCATCGATCTCCAAGTACGTCTGGACGATCACCAACTGTTTCCATCTTCTTGGGTGTACAGCCCAATCAAGATCATCAGTAATCACCCAAACGACGTGAAGACTTCCGGTCTTCGACCGTCGTCTTCATCTTCGACTTATCGTCGTATCAGTTATTCAGAATGGGATAAACCCGGTCTTTCCGAATAACTCGCGTATATATTATAAAAGTGTTACACAAACACAACATACGCCTCATTCCAATTCATTAGTCACTAACCGTAAATTAATCAAGAGAATAATTCCCCAAATATTAACCCCGAAGGCCGAAACCAACATCAGATCAATATCCAGAAAACCATTCTGTTTGGCTAACCGACAGTCAGTTTCTAAATTTCACATTCATAGGGAAAGGTTCCCATTAATTTTATCCAAGATAAATCTTTTAAAATTTATCCTGTAATCTCCCTTGGGATGTCGTTTAAAACCAAATCATGGTTTTTCCAACTAGTCGAGATTAGCGAACCACAACGAAGTAATTATTTATTTTATTTCCCAATCCCAACCTATTCATCCCATGAAGCAAAACTGGTGATACTCCATATCTAACACCACAGTGTTATCGGTAAAATTAATTACCATTTCACGTTCAAATCTAATTAAAGATTTAACTATCGCTTTGGAGCAAAAACTGGCGATACTCCATTCTCGCTCACTTTCCAAATTTGATAATTTAAATTATCAATTCACATTTCAATCAGTTTGCAGATTCATTAAAACTCCTTTACTGGGTTAAAGAACTAGGTGTTATTTAAAACACAGTTCACGATAAACCCAAATCACTTCTAGTTTAATTTAATTCAAATATATTAAGAATCCCGATTATTTAAAACCCCTTTTTAAATCTAATTTATTTAAAAACAAATCGAGTTTTAAATTTAGTTCAAACTAGTTCATTTTGATAAAAATCTATTTTTATCTTTTCGAATATGGAGTTTTTCATCCCAAATTTTCCCAAATCATTTCTAATGATTTTACACAAATTATTGATATTTTTAATTATTTTTATCAAGGCCCGTACAGTCGATTTCCATCAATGGCCATCGAACTGCACTTATAGCGACCTTTTTCGAATTTGATTTGGACGTATCTCCAAATCCAACCGTTAGATTTCAAATTTCTAATCTTCGTTAGAAAGCTCTTTTCGATACGAACCCAACGGTTCCGGTTTTAGGAGAATCCGACGGTCGGATCTCCCGTAATGTCCGTTTGAAATAAATGGTCGAAATTCACGAACTGCCGCTGCGCGGCGCGTTCTATTCAGGCCATTATATATATAATATATATATTATATATATACATCGTCGATTACCTTTTTAAAACGAATTTTATAAGTCATTTCAAATTTGTTTTAAAGACAATTTCAACTTTTAATTCAAATTCAAATTAAAATTGAATTCTCCCCTTATAAATTCTTTCTACATTCATTTCTATTTGATTTCAATTCGAATTCGTTTTCAATTCATTTCAATTCGAATTCGTTTTCAATTCATTTCAATTCGAATTCGTTATATATTCAATTCTTTTCGAAAACGTTATATATTCAATTCATTTCGAAATCGTTCTATATTCAATTCATTTCGAAATCGTTATATTTTCAATTCATTTCGAAATCGTTCTATATTCAATTCATTTCGAAATCGTTATATATTCAATTCATTTCGAAATCGTTCTATATTCAATTCATTTCGAAATCGTTCCATATTCAATTCATTTCGAAATCGTATAAAATCGATATAAATATCGTTCACGTCAAAATGGCGTCAATCTAATCAACACGGCTTCATAAATTTCTATTTTCAAATATTCTATTTCAAATATTTCTTTTTCAAAATAGTTGTTATTATCAAAACATTTCGTTCAACACATGACCAATCTCAATGAATGAGTACTGTCAACACATGAACTTTTATTTTATATCGATAAAGATGTAAATTTTAATATTAAAATATTTCGTTCAACACATGACCAATCTCAATGAATGAGTACTGTCAACACATGAACTTTTATTTTATAATATTCTTTATTTTTCAAATTGGAATGAGGCCCAATCAATTACCATATAAAGTTAATTATATGGATTTTCATACAACACATGTATATCATAGCATTGAAGAATAATCAACCATCAACCAAAGTGCACTACACTGTATAAGCATCAAATATAGATATTCAACGCTTATAACAGCCTGTCAATCAATCGATCGACACATTTAATCAATCAGGATGAGTGAACTTCAAATTTCATCCCAACACCCGTGTGGGGTTTCAAACAACCAAACACATGTATTATTTGTGCAGTTGGGCGATGTGTAAAATTTATCGACCCAATCAACGTCAGTCAAATCAGTGTACATGAACAAACCGTCTGGTTTGTAAATGAATATTTTATTTATTTACATCACGTTAAAAATTATATTTTTAACGATATAACATTTTATTCCAACATATGAATTTCTATTCAGTTCATTCTTTAAATAAAATGATATTTTTATTTTTCTAACTTATTTCAGAAAATTTCGGCGGCATAACGGCACGATACTAGAAACGGGACAAGGCCTAGCCTTATCCCCGGTCTAGTGAAGGCCCACGCCATTCACACGTCAATCAAATCAATTTATTTCACTCAACAATTCAATTTCAAATCAAATCATCTTATCAACTACACAACCAAACAATTCAACAAACAAGCCATCCATGGTCTGTGGATGACGGGTGTCGGGTGCTACTAAGCACCGTCTGCATCCTAGTATATATATACATATATATGTATAACTAGAATAAGAAATTTAGAGTGAGGAGTTCTCACCCTTTCGCTAAACTGAATGACGCAATTCTTCATGGGTAGGAAATCTTCACTGTGCTTTTCTTTCGTCTATTCCGTTGCCCTTATCCACTACCTATTTAAAAATCACATTTTTATTTTGCTATTCAATATATAAAAATCGAATTTTTATTTCGAAGTTCAATATATAAAAATCACATTTTTATTTTAAGGTTTTCGCCTTTATATATAAAAAAATAAAGTTTTCGCTTTTATAAAAATAAAGTTTTCGCTTTTAAAAAAAATAAAGTTTTCGCTTTTATAAAAATAAAATCTTCATCTTTATAAAAACCAATCTTTTCTATTTTCAAAAATCCTAAAAAATCTCGCCTTTTTGCTTTTCTATTTTAAAGATCAAATCTTTTTCTTCTAAACAAAAATCTCGCCTTTTTGCTTTTCTATTTTAAAGATCAAATCTTTTTCTTCTAAACAAAAATCTCGCCTTTTTGCTTTTCTATTTTAAAGATCAAATCTTTTTCTTCTAAACAAAAATCTCGCCTTTTTGCTTTTCTATTTTAAAGATCAAATCTTTTTCTTCTAAACAAAAATCTCGCCTTTTTGCTTTTCTATTTTAAAGATCAAATCTTTTTCTTCTAAACAAAAATCTCGCCTTTTTGCTTTTCTATTTTAAAGATCAAATCTTTTTAAAGTTCAAACCATTTTCTTTTTAAAGTTTAAACCTTTTCTATTTAAAGTTTAAACCTTTTCTATTTAAACCTTAAAATAAAATCAGTTTTTATTTTTCCTTTTAAATCAGTTTTTTTCATTTTCAAAATTCAGTTTTCAATTCTTCATATATAAAAAAACAGTTTTTAAAATTCCCAAAAAAAAACAGTTTTTAATTTCTTTATAAATCAGTTTTTAAATTTCTAAAAAAAACAGTTTTTAAAACTTTATATATAAAATCTGTTTTACTTTCTTTTTTAAAAATTCTGTTTTAACTCTTTAAAAACATCAGTTTTTAACTTATAAAAAAATCAGTTTTTAACTTATAAAAAATCAGTTTTTAAACTATCAGAAAAATCAGTTTTTCATCTTAAAAAAAAAAATATAACAGTTTTAAATCTTTATAATAAAAAAAAAAAAAAATTCTGTTTAACTCTCAGTTTTAAATCTAGAGAAAATACAGTTTAGTTTTTGAATCGGTTTTATAAACCAAAAATAAAAATCAAAATAAAATAGCTTAAAAGCTTACCGTGGTATGCGAAGGGGGGCTCGACGGTGTTGTTCGTCGGCGGCAAGGGTTCAGGAGGCGTCGCGATGATGTTCGAGGTGGAGGCTTCGATTGCTTCGCGACTGGGAGGGGTGTTCGAGGGTGGCGTCGTCTTCGCTGGAAGGAGGAGGTCGGCGGTGGGGGCTTCGGCGACTTCGTCGGCGGGTTCGAGGGTCAGGCGGGTTCGATTTGGTTTAGGTTAGGTTTTTCTTTTTTTTTTTATTTTCTGGTAAGTGAATGAAGAATCGGGGGGGGGGGGGGGCCAAGCAGAAGAGAAAAGGGGAAATAGATTTTTTTTTATTATATTTTATTTTATTATTTAATTATTTAAATTTGCACAAGGGTTGACTTTTATCTCCGACCTCGAAACGAGGCCCACCGCCTGTCGTCCATAGCGTTTTACCCCCATTCCGAACACAATGGGATATGTATCGTAAGCTGGTTTGATCGTTACAATCAGTTTCCGTTGAATTTACAATTTAAATCCTTATATTGAATTTTAAACGTACATTTCAAATTACCGGGGTCACATACTAACTAGAAAAATTCCAGAAAAATATTTTCTAGTTTCGTATTGATGATACGGTCCTAACAAAACTAGTTTCGTCGAATTCTGAGACCGTTTGAAAAATGGCCAATTTCCTGTCGATTATTTTCAACAGAAACTGGTCAAACGCGTTTTCCTTTTGCCACGCTCATATATTGATTCGAAAAATTACGAAATTTGAAACTTAGCAATAATTTGACACTGCGGATCCAACAAAACTGGTTTCGTCGAAATCCGAGGTCATTTGCAAAATGTCCATTTTTAAGGGCCTGAATTCCATAGCGACTATTCAGAATTTTCAACTGGACATATCTCTTGATTCCCGATATGAAATCTTGATTTTTCGGATTCGTTGGAAAGATATTCACGAATAGATCCTAATGTTTTTGGTTTCACTAAAATCCGGATTGTTTTGCAGCCGGTACATTCAATTGAAGTTTGAAATCGAATTATCGAACTACCGCGCCATTTTCAATTCTATTTATAATTATATATAGTTATTTATATTCTAACGACGACGCGTATAATATATACGTTCGAATTATATTCAAAATAAATTTTCGTCGATATTATTTAAAATAATTCATTTTAAATAATCAAAATTCGCTAAAATTGCCAAAATAAAAATTTTAAACTGGCCCAGATTTTCGGGTTGTTACAATCTCCCCCACTTAAAACTTTTCGTCCCCGAAAAGGAACAAAGTCGAAAGTTGTTTAACAATTCAACTCAACTTCCATTGTTTTTTATTACGGCTTAAGTTCTTCAACTTTTCTGTTTCTAAGAACTTTTCAAAAATTTCAAAAAATTGGCTAACACCCTAAAATTTCGAAAAATTTCGCCATAACCTCCCCTGCAATGGGAGCATCGGGGAATTTCAAATAGCTTCCCCGGTCCTTCAGATCTCAAAAAGAAAAAGAAAAAGCCAAGCGGCTAGCCAATAGGCTCATAAAATCATCATCACCCAAACAAAACAGGAAATTATGTAGTAAACATGTACCTATTTGTCGGGCAAACAAATTTTATTCTCTGCTCTAGCCTCCTTGCTATGACCTGTTCAATGTAAGTACAAGTATATGCATGCAATTTCAATTAAATTCTAAAACATTCTAATATGCGGTGCTAAATTCACCTTAGTTCAATCTTTCCTCTTACACCAGCTACATTATACAATATCGATACATTTTTAAAGCAAAAGCATATTTAAGTTCATACAAGCATCATACACATCCATACATATATATATCCCAAAATGCTAGTTCATTACATTAAAACCCAACTTTCTAGGAAGTCGTGCCTCCTCCTTGCATAATTTCCAAAGTAGATATCTCCTTTCCTTTGGATTTCTTATCACCCTTCTTTAACGGGCAATTTCGGGCTAGATGCCCTATATCCTTGCATCGGAAGCACTTCTTTTCTTTTCCCAATTTCCTGGATTTTTTCTTAACGTTTGGACACTTATCCACAAAATGTCCCGTTTCTTTGCACTTAAAACAAACTATGTCCATTCTTATCTCTTTCTCCTTGCTTCTCTTTCTCTCAGGGCACCGAACCGCATAATGCCCTTCTTCTCTGCATATACGACAATAAACACCCACGTATGTTCCTAAGTTCAACTCCCTTTCTTTTTCTGCTTTCTGTTGGGCCCTCCTTGTTTGTTTCGGAGTCATACTGAAGTCAGCATTAGATAAGCCATAGAGAACCATCTCCTATATTATATTTGAGGATTTTATCAAGAGAGTTTGCATTACTTTTCGTTAACAAATATCTTGATTCATGCTTTATATATCATTCCAGTATTTCTATTAGTTGAATTAACAATCATCACAGCTAGCAATCAATGTGTTGGTTAACTTTCAAAGGTATATTTTTTTTTATTATTATATATATACTAAAAATCATGTTTTTGATGCCAAATCACAACAATTAACCTATCTAGTTTGGTTCTCACACCAGTCGATTGGAAATATATAAATATCTCACTTTCGAAACTCGAACATAAACACTGATGATGAGATCTCAATCATCAGTATCATCTCCGGGCGACTAGAGTGTGATTCTATATCTATTCAATATATTAAAACTTCGAATACACGTTTGCAAGGCGTATATGCAAAGCCTTTATATATTGGATTGCCCAAATTTAATATAAATAAATAATCAAATACGAATAGTTGATTTAGATTTTCAAAACAAAATTTGTTTTCATTTGAAAAAAATATACTCTTCACACTCGTCCTAGGATACTACTGATCCCATCTCTAACGAGTCATTCTAATTGGATATTACTAATCCAATATCTGATGAATTCTTTCGTATAGTTCTAATGTGTCTTGTTCCCTGAGCTTTGTAAACCAAAGCTCTGATACCAAACTGTGACGGCAAGGAATCTCGCTCGGTCCGAACCAGTCGCTAAACCGATCCAGGCCGTTCGAAACGCCTTATCGTTTGAGAACAGGACAAAACAGAACGCATACAGAAGAACATTTCATTGTATATTACAACAATGCATCAGATTACAAGAATATACAGAGTATAAATGAATATTACACAGAAATATCAGAGATTTAAATTACATTTAAATACATAGCAGCGGAAAATAATACAATACACAACCAGAAGAGATATACGGATACAAAGCTTTCCGGATATCATTCCAGCTGTAAACCAGGATCCTGTGAATATAAATCTGCAAAACCGAAACTACTAGCTGCCCGTGTCAAAATAGGGGCACCCAGAGTTTAGGTTAAAACAATAAACTCCAGGTCAGTCATGTGACTGGTGTGAGAACTAAAACAGTTAATGTTTATCTTTAAAGTTAGGTAAATCAAGGGACCACGCCGTATAACACGGAACGGGTTTCCTCCCAAGAATACCAGTGCATAAAACAAACAGCGCAATGCTAAATAAAGAAAAATGAAGCTGTTATAAGACCCAGGTCCCATCACACAATGCAACGCAGTCGAGGATAGGGTTTTCCCTTATAACAGCCAAAGAATGCTTGATACGTTTTAAAACAAATCATTTGATACTATAATATGTGTATAGTGTCAAAACGATTCCAATCATAAATATCAATCATAGACGGCATGGGTACCATATATCATGTCGCCATACTAGTTCTACAATTAAAGCCGGAATACACGTATTGGAAATTGGATTTCCATCATGGTGGCTCCTGATTCGAAAGATCGCTCGCGTAGTACAAATCACCGCGGCTTACGTCTCAGCGAGAGAAAACACCGCTATGCACATCCGCACTTTTGGGGACTCAAGTATCACCGCGGCTTACGTCTCAGCAAGAGAAAACACCGCTTACTCTATCCCTCCGAGCACGAAGCTCAATATCGGTCGACCGAATCCACTACACTAAAAAAATGTATACTGATCAAACCATCAGTTTACCACCATCCCGGGCTGTGAGGCTCGCGGATCAACGCTATACACAAAGCCATGCTATATCAGCTGCGCTTTGATCATCAACCACCAAACTTTGCTTTTCAACAAAAGTTTGGATCACTGCATCTCAGTATGCCACACTATCAATCCATATCGTACCACTGATTTCTGCCAATATATAACCTCTGAGCTCATATGTCTCAGAGAAGGGCGTTAAGCAAGAGAATAAATTCTCCGCCGCCAAACAGATATATATTTAGCAGAGATCAACAAATACAATATAAAGGAATACAATGTCAGACACACCATCCATTTACAAGTCCGTTCTAGGTCTGAACGAAACCGGAGGCACCTAGTACCCCGCATATCCATCGATCTCCAAGTACGTCTGGACGATCACCAACTGTTTCCATCTTCTTGGGTGTACAACCCAATCAAGATCATCAGTAATCACCCAAACGACGTGAAGACTTCCGGTCTTCGACCGTCGTCTTCATCTTCGACTTATCGTCGTATCAGTTATTCAGAATGGGATAAACCCGGTCTTTCCGAATAACTCGCGTATATATTATAAAAGTGTTACACAAACACAACATACGCCTCATTCCAATTCATTAGTCACTAACCGTAAATTAATCAAGAGAATAATTCCCCAAATATTAACCCCGAAGGCCGAAACCAACATCAGATCAATATCCAGAAAACCATTCTGTTTGGCTAACCGACAGTCAGTTTCTAAATTTCACATTCATAGGGAAAGGTTCCCATTAATTTTATCCAAGATAAATCTTTTAAAATTTATCCTGTAATCTCCCTTGGGATGTCGTTTAAAACCAAATCATGGTTTTTCCAACTAGTCGAGATTAGCGAACCACAACGAAGTAATTATTTATTTTATTTCCCAATCCCAACCTATTCCTCCATTCCAGCAGGTAAAACCCACCGCGGCTCACACATGGTCCCCCAGTCCCTTGTTTTACGGCGACCCTCTCGAGTCTCGCGCCTATTGGCGAACCAACGCCCTCCCCGGCGCCATGTAGGGGTAAGAGTCTCCCGTTCGCCACCAAACCGCGAAGCGAGAACCCCCTATCATGTGTACCCGGCCTACTCAGGGCCAGCAACAAGAACTGGTGATACTCCATATCTAACACCACAGTGTTATCGGTAAAATTAATTACCATTTCACGTTCAAATCTAATTAAAGATTTAACTATCGCTTTGGAGCAAAAACTGGCGATACTCCATTCTCGCTCACTTTCCAAATTTGATAATTTAAATTATCAATTCACATTTCAATCAGTTTGCAGATTCATTAAAACTCCTTTACTGGGTTAAAGAACTAGGTGTTATTTAAAACACAGTTCACGATAAACCCAAATCACTTCTAGTTTAATTTAATTCAAATATATTAAGAATCCCGATTATTTAAAACCCCTTTTTAAATCTAATTTATTTAAAAACAAATCGAGTTTTAAATTTAGTTCAAACTAGTTCATTTTGATAAAAATCTATTTTTATCTTTTCGAATATGGAGTTTTTCATCCCAAATTTTCCCAAATCATTTCTAATGATTTTACACAAATTATTGATATTTTTAATTATTTTTATCAAGGCCCGTACAGTCGATTTCCATCAATGGCCATCGAACTGCACTTATAGCGACCTTTTTCGAATTTGATTTGGACGTATCTCCAAATCCAACCGTTAGATTTCAAATTTCTAATCTTCGTTAGAAAGCTCTTTTCGATACGAACCCAACGGTTCCGGTTTTAGGAGAATCCGACGGTCGGATCTCCCGTAATGTCCGTTTGAAATAAATGGTCGAAATTCACGAACTGCCGCTGCGCGGCGCGTTCTATTCAGGCCATTATATATATAATATATATATTATATATATACATCGTCGATTACCTTTTTAAAACGAATTTTATAAGTCATTTCAAATTTGTTTTAAAGACAATTTCAACTTTTAATTCAAATTCAAATTAAAATTGAATTCTCCCCTTATAAATTCTTTCTACATTCATTTCTATTTGATTTCAATTCGAATTCGTTTTCAATTCATTTCAATTCGAATTCGTTTTCAATTCATTTCAATTCGAATTCATTATATATTCAATTCTTTTCGAAAACGTTATATATTCAATTCATTTCGAAATCGTTCTATATTCAATTCATTTCGAAATCGTTATATTTTCAATTCATTTCGAAATCGTTCTATATTCAATTCATTTCGAAATCGTTATATATTCAATTCATTTCGAAATCGTTCTATATTCAATTCATTTCGAAATCGTTCTATATTCAATTCATTTCGAAATCGTATAAAATCGATATAAATATCGTTCACGTCAAAATGGCGTCAATCTAATCAACACGGCTTCATAAATTTCTATTTTCAAATATTCTATTTCAAATATTTCTTTTTCAAAATAGTTGTTATTATCAAAACATTTCGTTCAACACATGACCAATCTCAATGAATGAGTACTGTCAACACATGAACTTTTATTTTATATCGATAAAGATGTAAATTTTAATATTAAAATATTTCGTTCAACACATGACCAATCTCAATGAATGAGTACTGTCAACACATGAACTTTTATTTTATAATATTCTTTATTTTTCAAATTGGAATGAGGCCCAATCAATTACCATATAAAGTTAATTATATGGATTTTCATACAACACATGTATATCATAGCATTGAAGAATAATCAACCATCAACCAAAGTGCACTACACTGTATAAGCATCAAATATAGATATTCAACGCTTATAACAGCCTGTCAATCAATCGATCGACACATTTAATCAATCAGGATGAGTGAACTTCAAATTTCATCCCAACACCCGTGTGGGGTTTCAAACAACCAAACACATGTATTATTTGTGCAGTTGGGCGATGTGTAAAATTTATCGACCCAATCAACGTCAGTCAAATCAGTGTACATGAACAAACCGTCTGGTTTGTAAATGAATATTTTATTTATTTACATCACGTTAAAAATTATATTTTTAACGATATAACATTTTATTCCAACATATGAATTTCTATTCAGTTCATTCTTTAAATAAAATGATATTTTTATTTTTCTAACTTATTTCAGAAAATTTCGGCGGCATAACGGCACGATACTAGAAACGGGACAAGGCCTAGCCTTATCCCCGGTCTAGTGAAGGCCCACGCCATTCACACGTCAATCAAATCAATTTATTTCACTCAACAATTCAATTTCAAATCAAATCATCTTATCAACTACACAACCAAACAATTCAACAAACAAGCCATCCATGGTCTGTGGATGACGGGTGTCGGGTGCTACTAAGCACCGTCTGCATCCTAGTATATATATACATATATATGTATAACTAGAATAAGAAATTTAGAGTGAGGAGTTCTCACCCTTTCGCTAAACTGAATGACGCAATTCTTCATGGGTAGGAAATCTTCACTGTGCTTTTCTTTCGTCTATTCCGTTGCCCTTATCCACTACCTATTTAAAAATCACATTTTTATTTTGCTATTCAATATATAAAAATCGAATTTTTATTTCGAAGTTCAATATATAAAAATCACATTTTTATTTTAAGGTTTTCGCCTTTATATATAAAAAAATAAAGTTTTCGCTTTTATAAAAATAAAGTTTTCGCTTTTAAAAAAAATAAAGTTTTCGCTTTTATAAAAATAAAATCTTCATCTTTATAAAAACCAATCTTTTCTATTTTCAAAAATCCTAAAAAATCTCGCCTTTTTGCTTTTCTATTTTAAAGATCAAATCTTTTTCTTCTAAACAAAAATCTCGCCTTTTTGCTTTTCTATTTTAAAGATCAAATCTTTTTCTTCTAAACAAAAATCTCGCCTTTTTGCTTTTCTATTTTAAAGATCAAATCTTTTTCTTCTAAACAAAAATCTCGCCTTTTTGCTTTTCTATTTTAAAGATCAAATCTTTTTCTTCTAAACAAAAATCTCGCCTTTTTGCTTTTCTATTTTAAAGATCAAATCTTTTTCTTCTAAACAAAAATCTCGCCTTTTTGCTTTTCTATTTTAAAGATCAAATCTTTTTAAAGTTCAAACCATTTTCTTTTTAAAGTTTAAACCTTTTCTATTTAAAGTTTAAACCTTTTCTATTTAAACCTTAAAATAAAATCAGTTTTTATTTTTCCTTTTAAATCAGTTTTTTTCATTTTCAAAATTCAGTTTTCAATTCTTCATATATAAAAAAACAGTTTTTAAAATTCCCAAAAAAAAACAGTTTTTAATTTCTTTATAAATCAGTTTTTAAATTTCTAAAAAAAACAGTTTTTAAAACTTTATATATAAAATCTGTTTTACTTTCTTTTTTAAAAATTCTGTTTTAACTCTTTAAAAACATCAGTTTTTAACTTATAAAAAAATCAGTTTTTAACTTATAAAAAATCAGTTTTTAAACTATCAGAAAAATCAGTTTTTCATCTTAAAAAAAAAAATATAACAGTTTTAAATCTTTATAATAAAAAAAAAAAAAATTCTGTTTAACTCTCAGTTTTAAATCTAGAGAAAATACAGTTTAGTTTTTGAATCGGTTTTATAAACCAAAAATAAAAATCAAAATAAAATAGCTTAAAAGCTTACCGTGGTATGCGAAGGGGGGCTCGACGGTGTTGTTCGTCGGCGGCAAGGGTTCAGGAGGCGTCGCGATGATGTTCGAGGTGGAGGCTTCGATTGCTTCGCGACTGGGAGGGGTGTTCGAGGGTGGCGTCGTCTTCGCTGGAAGGAGGAGGTCGGCGGTGGGGGCTTCGGCGACTTCGTCGGCGGGTTCGAGGGTCAGGCGGGTTCGATTTGGTTTAGGTTAGGTTTTTCTTTTTTTTTTTATTTTCTGGTAAGTGAATGAAGAATCGGGGGGGCCAAGCAGAAGAGAAAAGGGGAAATAGATTTTTTTTATTATATTTTATTTTATTATTTAATTATTTAAATTTGCACAAGGGTTGACTTTTATCTCCGACCTCGAAACGAGGCCCACCGCCTGTCGTCCATAGCGTTTTACCCCCATTCCGAACACAATGGGATATGTATCGTAAGCTGGTTTGATCGTTACAATCAGTTTCCGTTGAATTTACAATTTAAATCCTTATATTGAATTTTAAACGTACATTTCAAATTACCGGGGTCACATACTAACTAGAAAAATTCCAGAAAAATATTTTCTAGTTTCGTATTGATGATACGGTCCTAACAAAACTAGTTTCGTCGAATTCTGAGACCGTTTGAAAAATGGCCAATTTCCTGTCGATTATTTTCAACAGAAACTGGTCAAACGCGTTTTCCTTTTGCCACGCTCATATATTGATTCGAAAAATTACGAAATTTGAAACTTAGCAATAATTTGACACTGCGGATCCAACAAAACTGGTTTCGTCGAAATCCGAGGTCATTTGCAAAATGTCCATTTTTAAGGGCCTGAATTCCATAGCGACTATTCAGAATTTTCAACTGGACATATCTCTTGATTCCCGATATGAAATCTTGATTTTTCGGATTCGTTGGAAAGATATTCACGAATAGATCCTAATGTTTTTGGTTTCACTAAAATCCGGATTGTTTTGCAGCCGGTACATTCAATTGAAGTTTGAAATCGAATTATCGAACTACCGCGCCATTTTCAATTCTATTTATAATTATATATAGTTATTTATATTCTAACGACGACGCGTATAATATATACGTTCGAATTATATTCAAAATAAATTTTCGTCGATATTATTTAAAATAATTCATTTTAAATAATCAAAATTCGCTAAAATTGCCAAAATAAAAATTTTAAACTGGCCCAGATTTTCGGGTTGTTACATAAGACGCTTGAACAAGATTGTTGCCGATAAACCTAGACATGGACCTTTCCCAAGGCCGTGGTAGATGTATTTGTTTAGTAGATGTTTAATTATTATATTACTTTGAATTTGATGTTTGTGTGTTTAGTTGTTGTAGCTTGTATGATTGTGATTTGGTCGTAAGCTTCTAAGTTGTTGTTGTAGTTCGTATGATTTTTTTTGTAGATGGTATAATTGTTGTTGTTGTTGTAAGCTTATAAGCTTCATTGTTGTTGTACCTTGAATTTGATGTCCTTGTCTACAGTTGTTGTAGAAGTGCGACCGTTGTTGATAAAAATCGTAAGCGTCGACGTGTAATCAGTAAAAACCAAAAGTTATTGTGATGTGAATAGTCATTGTAGGGAATCTAACATAATAACACGAAATTAATAGTAAATGCAAACATTTCTTGTGATCACAAAATTTTACGTACTGCATTGATGTGAACGGTCACTAGAGTGAATCTGACATAATATCACGAGAACACAGTAATGAGTAGTCAGCTCTGTTGAACTGTAGCTCTTGGTAGTACATTATCCATATAAGTAATGCATATTTGATAATCCGTCCTATACCTTTTATATCTTCAAGCAGCATCGTTCTAGACTAAAGTGAGAAATTTATTTCCTTCTTTGCTTAAAAGTAACATTTATTATTAGCATACTTCGTCTTTGTAGTAACTCTAGTTATATTACTGATGCGTAGGTTACATGGACGATTTTGAAATAAGTGATAAACAAATGGGAAGGATTTTTGATGAGTACGAATGGAACC
Organism: Allium sativum; assembly: GCA_030737875.1. Lineage (NCBI taxonomy): Eukaryota > Viridiplantae > Streptophyta > Magnoliopsida > Asparagales > Amaryllidaceae > Allium > Allium sativum. Next base: position 67,250,564 of record CM060916.1, on the reverse strand, counting down.
TAGTCAACGATAAAGAAGTTGGATTAGTTCATGATACACAAATTGAAGTGGTGCCTGGAGCGATGCAGCATCGAGCAGTTACAGCTCCATGTCCATCTCCAGTAAATCAACGACCTAGTAATAGTGTTCAAACATTGAATTCTGCAACTCGAGAATTTTTTTCCAAGGATTTGCTGTCCCTCGTAAAAACCTGGATTGAGGTTGAAAAAAAAGATGAGTTACTAATGCAAGGTGGAGGGGGTTTAACATATGAAGAAAGATGGGCAATGATCACGAGGCTATACAACAACCATCGTTCCCGTCCGACTAGCAGTTGAAATCCAAATGGTTAATCATCGTTTTGCAGATGCTTGTGATCGGTACACAAAGATTATCGAAATTGTTGAAGACGAAACATATTCAAAACAAACTAAGCAACGTATGATTCTCGTTACCTTTTCGAGTATGGTGAGGAATTTGTTGGCTATGAAGCGTATAAACTCCACTACATTTGGTTGACCGCTATGGAACTGAGTAGTCTTAGGGTATTATGATTTTGTTGTTGTTTGAATGTCTATTTAATTGGATGTTTGTACGTTGAATACTAATAATATGCAACTGAAGAGGGCAATAACAAACGTTTAGAAATTCCAAACTACACTTACACGAACTAGAAAAACAAAACACACCAACATCAAATTCAAAGGACAATAAAAAAACAACGTTCGATGAAAATCCAAATACTACTAATTTTTGAGATATCCAGCTCTATTTTCCTTAGCAACAATCTTGTTCAACTGCCTTATTTTCGCTTGTGCTTCCAGTGCATACTGAAGTCCACGTGGACACATCGGGGGGGGGGGGGTCTTTCCACTGCATAAAGTTACAACATTGAACATCATTAGGGTAATATTGATGGTCCTCGAAGGCACTACATCCGAAAAATTGACGCCCATCATTTTTTTGGTTTTGGCAACAACAATAACCGATTCATTTCCACAACTACAAATGGGGTAAGCTCCACTAGGTAGCATTGGACCGATAGGATGTAGGGGCTCGATTACATGCCCTTCGTATACGATTTGTTTACCTGGTCGTTGGTTTGCTACAACTTCGTGCAATCGAGCATTCAACGATTTTTTTTTCGGCCTCACTAATTTAGACTGAACTTGTACTCCTTCACCTAATTCCACCACAGCCTTGTTGTGTTGTAGACTATTCCTTGACCGTTCAAACGCTTCATAACAATTATTCATTATTTCATCATCAATCTCCAAGTTCTCTATAGCTGGAACTAAAAATAAATACGTATAAAAAATGAAATGACTATAAAGTGTAAGAAATTTTTGTTATGTTAGAGAAATAAATAAGGTGCATATATATTGCTGCGTTTGCGCACTAAGTAGGGCTAAATTTGTAAAATAAAACGGTGCAATTCCTAACAAGGGATTGTCTACTATGGGAATTTGTTGCAATTCAATGGTGAAGGGTTAAATTTGTAAATCGTTTCGTTTCAATTTCCAATAAAGACTGGTCTAATATCTGGAGAAACATGATCAAGTGACAGAAAGGTAAAGTGAAGCCACATCTCATGTTGACGGAATCCACACTATACACTTACAGTAGATAGTAGTGTTCACTGTATAACTTTAGACATTGAAAGGTCATACTTCGTGATAGTGATACAACCTATCTTTGTAATAAAGTGATAGAAAGATAAAGTTCGACCACATTTCATGTTGAAGGAATCCACACTATACACTATTCACTGGCATAAAAAACAAATCAATGTTTCGTCTTCTACTAAACATTATTACTTTTTCAACCACCATCCGTAGGCCCCCCTTCATTAAATACCTCTTCCTCACCCGTGACTTCTTGGAAGATAAACAAAGTAGCCAAAACTCCTATAATGTATACTTAATCCAATTTGTAATTTGGTGGGACCCCAGGATTGCTTTATAGTAACTGTTGTGTTGTTCTTCTAACTCATCCTACGTTAACACCATGAATGCTTTAAAGCGATTATTGTGCCTCACAAATTCCTCATCATCTTCATCTTCTAGTTCAGACGAAGATGAAGAAAACTACAACAAACAAAAACTAATGTATCAACGAGAAACTTTAAACGCGATGCAACGTGATATCGTAGAGAGCTCTAGATCAACTCAAGGAGGAAGCCAAGTAGGTAGAAGAGATATACGCTACGGACGTGACTATCCGAGGGGGCACAGTCAGTTGATGAATGATTACTTTGTGCCAAACACAGTATATGGCGACGTTTACTTTCACCGTGGATTTTGTATGTCGAGGACAGTGTTTGATCGAGTTCTGAACAAGATTTCTGAATCCAATATATTTTTTACTCACAAAAGAAATGCTATCAAAGAACTAGGAGTTTCACCGCTACAAAAAGTTAATGCGGCACTTTATGATTTCTTACGGAAGTTCAGCTGATTCGTTAGATGATAAAACACGAATAGGTGAATCAACGTCAGTTCTGTGCTTGAAAGAGTTCCGCAAAACAGTTGTTCGTGTCTTCGGTGAATAGTATCTATGATCCCCAACCGCATCTGACGTTGAACGATTATTAAAAATGGGAAATCAACGTAGTTTCCCAGGTATGTTGGGAAGCTTAGATTGTATGCATTGGACGTGGAAAAACTATCCAGTTGCACTATAAGGCTAATGCAGAGGCCACACAAAAAAAGCAACGTTGGTTTTAGAAGCGGTCGCTTCTTTTGATTTGTACATATGACATGCTTTTTTTGGTGTTCCTGGATAATTAGACTATATTAATGTCCTTCGCCAATCATACTTATTTAATGATTTGTACAACGATCTGTCACCGCCATGCAACTATAAAATTGGTGATACTGACCATTCTGTTGGTTATTATTTGGTTGATGGAATATATCCGAAATGGAAAACGCTTGTGCAAACATTTAAAAAGCCGAACAATGCCAAAGAGGCAAAATTTACGCAACAACAAGAGAGTTTGAGAAAAGATGTAGAAAGAGCATTTGGAGTTCTATAGGGACGATTTCATATTTTGAGAAATGAGGTGCACTACCACAAACAAGCAGTTATATCAGATATTATGTACTGTTGTATTATACTACATAATGTGATAGTTGTAGAAGAAAGGGGAGGATTCGAACTGCAACTTAAAAAACTATCTGGATATAGCAGTGGCGTTTAGGAGTAAGCTGTACAAGGACCTGAATACTTTTGCTGAGTACTTGCACGTATCCAGGACGTTAGGGATCCCCAAGCTCCTCTACAATTAAGGGACGAATTAGTAGAACATTATTGGGAACATACCGGCAATCAATAGGAAGTGGTTTACTGTATCCGAAGGTTTAAGTTAAATTGCTTTCGTTTGTTCAGTTATATGTATGCGTTAATGCTTATATGTATCGTTTATTGCTAGAGTTATGAAATATTACGTTAATGTTCTATTATTACGTGTTCACACTTGCAAGATTGCTAGTAACAATTAAAAAGGCAAATTTAACTCAGGAGCTATTACAGCACTGGCACCGAGTATCGAACTAAAGACACCGACCTTAATAACTCCTAAAACAATGGTACTTAATAATTAGAAACTAGTTAACGACATAGCAACAAATAACTATAATGAAACGATCAAAACATAAATACGTCATATCCCATGCCTCTTCTGCGGCATGCTTCTAGTTCTTGCTCCATTAATAATCGTTGCATTGGGTTTAATGTATCCAAGTTGACGGTCATAAGTGCCCTATCATCAATTCTTTCGAGTCGAGCTAATTCACGCTCCCTAACAGCCAACTCACGCTCTCTTGATATTTGAAGTTCTTCATGTCTTTACTGCTTCTCCTGGGCTCTCTCATCTCTCTTAGCTTCCCTCGCTTCCGCCAAAAGTAGATTAGATTCTTCAGAAGCTACCATTCTACTCTGTAGTTGTTCGTAGTACGGACTGTAATCTGCGACTGTTTTTTTTCTTACCTTTGTATATACCAGGAGGCCTACCACCGGAACTTATTGAAAATGAGGTGTTTTCTTGAGAATCTGGACTTCCCGGACTTGATTCCTGCATTGGCCTTCTTGGCATAAATCGCGCTGCAGAATGTTCTTGGCTATAGTGCTCCATTTTCCCTCTCTAGATAGAATGGCATAACAATTATGCAAATTGAATGGTCGGTTTTTGTGATCTTTCATATAAGCTTCATTCGCATTCTTTAGCTATATGTGTTAAAAAAACGCAAGTTGCTATAATTATACGGTAAAACAATATAATCATAATTTAAGTAAATAAAAATTACCAAGTCCATATCGTTGGCACCGCTTTGCTATCTACTTTGTAATCCAGCCATAGTCCGATTCCAACTTTGACAGTTAGCGTTGATTCTCTTCCAGGACTATTTCAAAGAGTCGATTGTTCTCGGTGGATATTCCAGACTACGACCGTTGAATAATCTCGAAACAGAACTCCAAAATGAATTATCAGTCTGACAAGTCCCTTTTACATTGTCTTTTGAGCACTCCACCCAACAAAAAGCTAGTTATGCTTATTCTTTTGGAGACCATTTCACTATTTTGTTTGATCTTCTCAATTGTGTGGTGGCAAAAACATTTGGATTTTCAGTATTATCGACTCCTATTTCTTCGTTCAAGCCGCTGTTATCTCCAAACAAACAATTCAAATTTCTTGACAGATTTGGAGAAGTTTCAGGCAAGACTAACCGTTGTCGTCTGCATGGAGAAGCGTAGTGATGATCACTGTAGTTTTGCTGAAAATACGCGTTTTGTCCAGAACCAGAATTTTGAGTACTGTGATAATGATTGAAGTTTTGTTATGATTGATAGAAATTCGGGCTCTATTGAGGATAGTTACAGTTCGGAACATTCGGAAAGTTACCATAACTGGAATGTTGATTATGCCGGAACGACGGATAATCTTTTGCCCAGGGTGTCTTAGATTTCAGCGTGGTATAGTGAAGGCGTTGGCGTAGCCATCATTTCTTTTGCCATCTTCATTGCAAGATGGTGCTACTATAATCTTGGCTCTCTATGTTTTACTCTCGCGTATGGTTCGTTTCCCCTCGCATATTGCAAGGTATTGCAGTGTGTGTTCTCTGTGCATTTTACTTTTATTATGTTAAATGTTGCGAGTTTGTTTATCTAATTAGGGGACTTTCAAGTTTTACTGTTACTGACATAATAATTCGATTTTTTATTCGTGTATTTATTGCAGATGTATAAAACAGTAAAGAGAGCCGACAAAGGTGGAGTAGGTAATAGTTTTGTATTTATATTTCTCTTCTCCCAAGCTTATTAAGAAAAATATTCTATATTCCTTTAGCAAAATTGATTTATTATCTTCTTAGTCATTATTTTGGTTTAGGATAAAGGAGTGATGATATGAATATGAAGGTGGAGACGACATTAGTACAAGCCGATCGGCAGCATGTTGGCGCATGTTCAGAGGAAGATCAGTTGGTAGTAAATAGTAACAATAGAATTTATACCATTATAAATCTTACTTTTGTAGTGCAGTCAGTGTTCTAATTCCGCCTGCATAATTTTTCTGTAGTTTTTGGATAAATAAGATTTGTTTTGTTGTGTTTTGTGAGTTGCGAACTGTTAATTCACTTTCAGAGTTGACTAGGTTTAACATCAGTCTGTGAAATAATAATTGTTCGTATTATCAAGTCATGTATGCACTCTGTAATTTAAAATTTCTGAATGATGTATGAATTCTTCACTCCTGTTCTTGCATCATCAGAATTGTCGGTATTTATTGTTTCCCTACAACTGTGTTTATTTCCCAAGCGTATCCATCAATATTGTAGGACACCTTGCATAATTATTTGTTTATTCAATATACAAGTTTCAATCGCATTCACCATTCAACCAAATCATGCTCTTAGCATTAGCAATAGCAATAGCGACTTAGGATACAAAGCGCAGCACATTTGAGTAAAAATAGGGGATCCGCCTCAACTCATGACTTGGACTGGTACATATTCATCTTCTTTTTTGAGGTTGACACTTTGATCTCTTATGTTGTTTTGAGCATCTATCATCTTGTAGCCTTGCTTGCACTTTGATTATGGATTCCGGAGTTACCTCTCTACGTTGTCTGTCGATATTCTTCGAGTTTGACTCGTCTAGCCAGTCCGAAAATAGCGGGTTCGAAATGTCAGATATAGCATAATCAATGGTAAAACATTAGTAGCAAAATAAATTGTAATATCCATTAAATTTATTAACTTTGATGCACTTTACAACGTCAATTTTGTTTTTAAATTCAAAATATTTAGCATTATCAATAAAATAGTTTACTATAACAAAAATTACAACATCAAGTTAACATTGTCAACCATACTGTTTTTAATATTATTTATAATTTGTTGTTTTTGTTAAAAAATTTAACAATAAAATATGAAAATTATAAAATGTAGTTATGACAACGTCAATAATATATCGTTTCAATATGAGCAACACTGGCATTCAGAAGTTATTAAACATAAGGTTATAAACAATGTTAAATAAATGTTGTCTCAAATATGAATTCTAATTACACTATATTAATGTTGTAAAATACAAAATAAATAGAATTTACATCAATTTTTTGTTATTGTTTAACTTTCAATCAGCAAAGTTTGATTACTATTTTGAAAAATATAAATTCATAATGTTTAAAAAACACAGTTTATTTATATTTCAATAACTCGAAAATCATGTTGTAAGAAATAACGTAATGCAATTTAAATATTTCATCGTTAAAAGTTACTTTCTACCACATTGTAAGAAAACATGTAGATTTTTTTTATTTACAACGGTTGTACATAGAACATATTGTAAAAAATAATATTACAACGTTTTTCTTCATGAATGTTGTGAAAGAGCTAGCTTTTTTTACAACACTTTGGTTAAGTATTGCAAAATCAGTGTTGTAAAATAGTATTTTTGTTGTAGTGTAGATTTGTATCCATCCGTTTCCTTTGTGGAAAATGACTTCGCTTCTTTTGCATTTTCATTCTGTCTTCGAATGAATGTGCCTTGTGCTTTTTCCCTTTAGTTCTGGCTTCTTTCTATGACCGTTCCATTATCACTTAGTCTATCCAACTAAAAACCACTTGGTCGCAAATAGAAGAGTTAGAGGAGTAGTGTCATGAATATAGCGAATCAATAAAAAAATGTAATAACCCGCAAAATGTGAACCAATTTAAAATTTTTAAATTTGGTTATTACCAAAGAATTTGAATAGTTGAAATAGCATATTTCAATAAAATAAAGAATTGGGTATGGTATTGCAGTTTGAAATTTTGAATACAAATTTTGTCTGACTGTACCGGGTGGAAAATATAACGGATTTTAACGAAACTGAAAATATTTAAATCTGTTTATGAATACCTTTCTAACGAATCCGAAAAATCGAAATTTCATAGCGGGAATCAAAAGTTATGGCCAATTGAATTTTCGGAAAGGTCGCTATATAGCATATATAGCCCTTGAAAATTGATATTTTGCATACGACCTCGGAATTCGACGAAACCACTTTTGTTGGGTCCGGGATGTCAAATTATTGCTAAGTTTCAATTTTCATAATTTTTGAAGCTAGTATGTGAGCGGGGCAAAAGAAAATGTGATTGGTCAATTTCTGTTAAAATGGGTCGACCTAAAAATGGCCGTTTTTCAAACGAGTTCAAAATTCGACGAAACTAGTTTTGTTAGGACCTTATCGTCAAAACAAAGCTAGATTTATTTTTCTGGAATTTTTCGATTCAGTTTGTGGCCCTGGCAAATTGAAATGTACGTTTAAATTAAATATTGAATGTTTTATATTTTAATTTGAAAAATAACTGACTGTAACAGTCGAGTTGGCCAGCGAAACATATCCCATTGTGTCCGGAATGGGGGTATTTAGCTAGGAGCGACAGTCGTTGGGTTTAAAAAGGAGTTAGTTTGAGAAAACACTATTTAAAATTTACTATATAGCTCGGACCAATAGGATTTTTTTCTTTTAAAAAAAAACGCGGAAAAAACCCTAGCCGCCAGCGATTGAACGACGCTCGAAGCTCGAAACTTCTCGTTGCTTTTTCCGCCGCCACAGGCCGTTTCGCCGCCTCCGCCAGTTGAAGCTTCTGATCGCCTTCACCTCCTCTATCAATCCGGCCAAGCCTCGCCTCAATCCATCCACTGTACGCGTTGAATTTCGAGGAGAAAGTCACACCCTTTGGAGCGCCGCCGCGACCCACAGGAGCCACCGAGTCCATCGCCACCACCGTCGATCGGAAGGTGATTCGTAGCCCTCTGACGCCGTGTGGTCTGATCGAAGCAACGAGGTACGGTTTGGCTTAAAAATCGAGACCTAGTTTTGAAGCTTAGAAAACTTTTCTGATATAAATTTCTGAAATGAAAATAACACTTTTAAGTGTTGCAAAACTTTGAAAAATAATATCTTTTTCATTCTTTAACGAAATTCGATGAAACAGGAGACACCATGACCGTAAGGAGGCTCTCTACATCCTAGAAGAAGCCGCGAATTTTTCTGACCTTCCTACGATTTTTAGTACTACAATAACCAATGTGAGGAATCTAAACTAATTGTGTGAATGAAATCGCGTTGTATAAATTATATAAGCGAAGTGTAAATTATATACGCATTGTATACCTCATGTACATGTGTTGTATAAGTTATATTAGCGATGTATAAATTATACAAGCGTTGAATGAAACATATATGCTTTGAATTGTGATGAAATTCAAGTGAATTATTATATTATATTATATATATATATATATATATATGTATACTCCCCTCGTCCACAGACCATGGACGATATTTATTGCTTGTGATTGACGTGATATTATATGGTATGACGAATGGTTGGAAATAATTGTTTGTGGTTGATATTGTGGTTGAAAAATACCTTTGTGGTTGAAAAATACCCTCTTGTGGTTGAAACAAATTAGAATAGGATTGTGGAATTGAAAATAAAACATGCCGCCTGCATGCGAACTAGGTGCATGATCCCCATTGTCAAAAACCGCGAGGTTTTAAGGTAGAGCGAGGAGCCGTACTAGGGACGGTCCCGGTTTTAACTACCCTGCCGTTATGCTGCCGAAATTTTCTGAAATATTCATGTGTTAGAATAATTTTCATTCGTTGAAATAAATTACATATGCTATATCAAATATTCATGTGTTGAGTTGCAATTCATTCGTTGAGTTGAAATTCATGTGTTGAATATTATTTGAATTTAAACAAATAGCTTTAGCGATAAAAATCACATTTTTATATATATACGAACTATAGAAAATATTCACGTGTTGAGTTGCAATTCATTCGTTGAGTTGAAATTCATGTGTTGAATATTATTTGAATTTAAACAAATAGCTTTAGTGATAAAAATCACATTTTTATATATATACGAACTATAGAAAATATTCATGTGTTGAGTTGCAATTCCTTTCGTTGAGTTGAAATTCATGTGTTGAATATTATTTGAATTTAAACAAATAGCTTTAGCGATAAAAATCACATTTTTATATATATACGAACTATAGAAAATATTCATGTGTTGAGTTGCAATTCATTCGTTGAGTTGAAATTCATGTGTTGAATATTATTTGAATTTAAACAAATAGCTTTAGCGATAAAAATCACATTTTTATATATATACGAACTATAGAAAATATTCATGTGTTGAGTTGCAATTCATTCGTTGAGTTGAAATTCATGTGTTGAATATTATTTGAATTTAAACAAATAGCTTTAGCGATAAAAATCACATTTTTATATATATACGAACTATAGAAAATATTCATGTGTTGAGTTGCAATTCATTCGTTGAGTTGAAATTCATGTGTTGAATATTATTTGAATTTAAACAAATAGCTTTAGCGATAAAAATCACATTTTTATATATATACGAACTATAGAAAATATTCATGTGTTGAGTTGCAATTCATTCGTTGAGTTTAAATTCATGTGTTGAATATTATTTGAATTTAAACAAATAGCTTTAGCGATAAAAATCACATTTTTATATATATACGAACTATAGAAAATATTCATGTGTTGAGTTGCAATTCATTCGTTGAGTTGAAATTCATGTGTTGAATATTATTTGAATTTAAACAAATAGCTTTAGCGATAAAAATCACATTTTTATATATATACGAACTATAGAAAATATTCATGTGTTGAGTTACAATTCATTCGTTGAGTTGAAATTCATGTGTTGAATATTATTTGAATTTAAACAAATAGCTTTAGCGACAAAAATCCCATTTTTATATATATACAATCCATAGCGAATATTCATGCGTTGAGTTGCAATTCGTTCGTCAATTTGAAATTCATGTGTCGAATGTTATCGTATTTTAAAATAAAATGAATAGACAATAAAAACTACACCTTTATTGGGAATATGAAGTGTTAAAAACATTCACGTGTTGAATAAATATTTTTGACGATAAAAATATTTCTTTTATCATGAATATGCTTTGATAAAAATACACACGTGTTGAAATAAATAATAGTTTGCTAGAAATATTATTATTAGCTTTGTTCTACATATATATACATGTGTTGAACAGGAAAAAATGGATTAGCTGTAGAGTAAAGAAATTATTTGCGTGCCCGACAAATAGGTAAACCTTGATGAGTTGGCTGCGCAATTTTATTTATATACCAACTCCTGTGAATGTCATTGGATGCGGAGTGCTGGTTATTCTGTGTGAAATAATAAACGTCGCCATAGGATAGTAACAATTAATTTTGAACTACACTACATGGCATACTTCATGACGATAGGCATACTTCATCATATTCCACATAAGCAATTGGAGCTTGTGTGACGAGGTGGAAGATTTACCATACGAGCGAGAGGCTTGTATGGCGATGACTATGTACTACAGGCTGAACTGATGACTGATATGGACTATATAAAATATAACGATAAATCGCCAGATTAATAAAACCCCACACGGGTCTGGAGTTGACAATAATCACGTCGCTCTAGTTATTAGATACGGCACATGGACTATTTATTTCCACACGGAAACGGGGTGACGAGAATTTATTCTCTGGAGTGATTATCTATACATGCTCCCCCGTAAACACCAGAATATATCACTATACATATGTGCTTTTTAGGATTTATTGGGTACCTAATACGGCCCAATAAATTTCAAAACCCCTCCCCGTACAAAGGAGGTTATGGAGAAATTTCTCGAAATATTAAGGCGTTAGTGAAATATTTGAAGTGAAAACGAAGTTGAAAATATAGAATGAACTATAGTTGAAATAATAGAATGAACTATATTTATATATATAAATATAAATATAATTAAAAGGAATAGAGGCCGTGCAGTTCGAATTTTGAAACCGTAACGTCAAACGATTAGTACGAGAGATCCGACCATCGGATTTTCCCGAAACCACAACCGCTGGGTTCGCCTTGGGAATATCTTTCCAACAGCACCAACCTTGTAAAATCCAACGGTTGGATTGTCCGGAATGTTTAATTCAAATCTGAAGAAAAACATCGCCAGAATCGTTTATATTTATATATAAATATAAATATAATTAAATTAAATCGAATAACGACGTTGTAGTTCGAATTTTGAAACCGTAACTTCAAACGACTAGTGTGGAAGATCCGACCGTCGGATTCTCACGAAACTGGAACCGTTGGGTTCGCTTTGGGAACATCTTCCCACTGATATAGACTTTGTAGAAATCCAACGGTTAGATTTTCCGATATGTGTAAAACAAATTAGGGGAAAAACAGCGCCAGTGCCACGGCATGACCTGAAACGTCGTTTATTTAAATATGGCCATTTTTAAATAAATAAAAATGGCGGAAAATCGTTATAAAATATTATAAGCAACATAGATTGCAAATAAACCAATTGAGTTTGAATTGTTTGATATTTGATGGTTGTATGTGTTTGACACGAAAATAACACTAAATAACTGAAAGATGGATGTCGAATAATATAACCATAGAAAGAATCGATTTAAATTCTAATGACGTGAATTATTTGAAAAGGCCGAGCTAACCCTCATTTCAGATAATTTATCGAGCGATTCGAATTGGAAAATGAAAAGACGATTCAAGACCGACGATCTTCGTATCGGTTGGATGGGCGCTACTGAGGTTCCTGACTGGAGTAGCTACCGGAAGGGGACGGAAGTAGTAGCCGTCTGAACGTATGTGTTGATTGGACGGATATACGAGGAATTTGACGCCTCCGGTTTCGTTCAGACCCAGAACGGACTTGTAAATGGACTGTGTGTCTGACACTGGATTTTGTTCTATACTGATTGATCTCTGTTAAATATATATCTGTTTGGCGGCGGAGAATTTATTCTTTTGCTTAACGCCCTTCTCTGAGACGTACGAGCTCAGGGGTTATATATCGATGGAAATCAATCGTATGGAGTGGACTGCCTATGTGGCATGCCAAGATGCTGTGACCAAGGCTTCTGTTGCAAAGCAAAGTCTTGTGGAAGATGATCAAAGCACGGTCTACGTGGCCTAGCTTTGTGTATTCCGCAGATTCGCGAGCCTCACACCCCGGTATGAGTTAAAAACGGGATACGGACCGCTGGGAGAGCACGACGTTTCTTTCTAGCTATGGTGGTCTGAGTGACTTACCAGCCCTGACATTTATATCTACTTTTCACCTTTGTGGTTGTTGGAATGCGAGGCGCCTCGATTATAGGTCTGTAAGGACCGGGAAACGTATGTTCAGGAATTGCCAATCCTCAAACGTAAGAGAGGACCGACCCAGCCGCATCCGGGGTTGCCCATAGTGTGTAGTCCCGAGGCATTTGCTAGAGTGTCTCGAAGCGGAGAGGAGCTTGCCCCTTGCCTCGACTCATGACGGAAATCCAATTTCCAATACGAAATAACGGACTCGATTGTAGAACTAGTATGGCGACATAGTAGATGGTAGCTATGCCGCCTATGATTGATATTTATGATGCTATTCGCTTTTGAAACATATATGCACTAGTAATAATATCAAATGATTTTGCTTTATACGTATCAATCATATTTGGCCATTATAAGGTAAAACTCTATCCTCCGGCTTGCGTTGCATTGTATGATGGGACTTGAGTCCTATAATGGCTTCATTCTTTTTAAAAGCATTGCGTTGTTTTAAAAGAATTTACTTTGTTTTAAATGCACTAGCAATCACTGGAGTAAACCCGTTCCGCGAAAGTGGCGTGGTCCTATGATTTGCTTATTTCTGTTGTTTAACTGTTAAGTAGATTCCTCATACCAGTCCCCATGACTGACTCGTTGTTTGTTTCACTTTGCAAACGCGGGTGCCCTTATTTTCACACGGGCAGCCTAGTACACAGGTGACAGGTTGTTTTTGGCTCTGTACTGCTGCATAGAGTGCATTTTTGGCTCATGGCGAGGCTGACTTCACAGGGACGACTTTGACTTTTTCCGCCATTACTGTACTTATATTATGATTCCGCCTTCGGCGATGTAGACTGATACCCTTATTATGTCTCACTGTATGCATGTATTCCGCCTCTGGCGATGATGACTGATCACTTTCCTTTTTATTTACTAAGTTATATCCCACGCAATGTTTTCTGATGTTATTGCATGTTGTGATTCCGCTGTCATATCCATGTAAAATTATTCTATTTTTTGTTTCTGCTATTATCTGTACTCTGCTATGATGATTAATGTGTTATATTCCAATGATTATCCTTAATACCGCCCCTCGGATTTTGGGATCGTCACAAAAAATATACTGATCTTTTAGCTCAACGACGTGTTATTCCTTTTGCTTTAGCTGGGTGAAATTTTCCATACCCCTTTTTTCGTCATTCCTTGGCCTTTTTGCTAGTTTCAAGGCCGTTTCGTCCTTTTCATACCACTATAACTTCCGTTGAATTTTGCTGGACCAAAAACCTAGTTAAAGATTGTATAATAGATGGACTGAAAGTTGCATAAAATAACAGTTTATGTTATATTTTTGATAAAGGTAAATACCGAATTATACAATAAAAATTAATAAACAATGTAAATTTAATTAATCAAAACCATTAAAAACAAATAGCTCAATAAAATCTTTAGGCATTAAAGTTGTATTTTACATGTGTTTCAATCTCATATAACCAATTAATTACAAAAAATTAATTAATTTAGTTAATCACACATGTTGATCGCCGAGAGCCATCAACAGTAAAATAACGGAGCCGTCCAATGCTATTGGAAGGCTCGATCGAAAATAGCACCATTTTGAGCAGTGAAATAAATAAATATAGACTTATATAATAATAGATAATTATGTAGTATAGACGAGATATATATAAATACAAAACTAATCTTTTAATCTTATCATGCCATCTTAAAATCCTTGGCGATCATCATGTCTACCGTAATTAACTCAGGCAGTGTTTGGCAATTGGCTAATTATATTTATACACCTGTACTTTCTTAATACACACGGTGAAATGAAATGAATTAGTATACACAATTTTATTTTTTCATACACCATGTCATTCACAAAATGACCTTTTTATATTTTCATCCTCTTCCTTTTTTGACCATAAAACTAAATTATATAAAACTGTGAATTATTGCAATAAATTTATCTAAATTTCGAAAAGAAAGTTTAAATTTAAAAATTAGTATTGTAAATTATTTGTTTGTTTTTATTTTAAAAATCAGCTCCATTTTTAGATGATAGAACACATTTGAATTAGAGTGTTTAGTTGTAAAAGTTGCCTAAATTAATATTTTAGGTTTAGTAGCTTCATAAAGTTCTATAGATTTAATCATATATTATCGGTTTTAAAATTTTAATTAGATGCATTATAAGGAAGGGCTGAAAATGCAATTACGTAATATTATCGATTTTAAAGTTTTAATTAGATGCATTATGAGGAAGGGTTGAAAATGCAATTAAGTATAAATGTAATATAGTCATGGTTTTTCTCATTAAAACATTGATGTATGTCAAGAAATTATTGGTGTATAAATGAATTTGCCTTGCCATTTTGTAAATGACAAAAGGTTTTGGTATAAAGTTTTAACGAATAATATATATTTTCCTTATTTACTTTTGTGTATAAATGAAATGAAGTTGGTAAAAGGACATCAAGTCAATGTAGTATGAGTAGATGAAATATTGCTTTATATGAAAAATATATTTCCTAATTTGTAAAACCGTTTAAAATTTTAATTTGGATCAAGAAATTTGTTTTAAATACAGATTATTGTTGAAATCAATTACGACATATTAGTTTCTTTAATGCTAATTAAAAGGATAAAATACGATCGATTTAAATTGATGTTGATTCCAATTGATTTTATAGCTTAATTACAATAGTCAAATCAAAATTCATCCCTTCTTCTCAAGTTGCATAAGCAGGGGTCTCTTTCCATATAACGTTATAAATTATACTCCTATTTTTACTTTTGATAAAAAAATTCGATTCACCCTTTTTTTAAAAAGAAAATATAAACTTTGTTGCATGTGTCTATTAATCAAAGCTCTGCAAATAGTTTACAAATTTAAGGGTGTTTTAGTGACACTTACAAAGTTATGATTTGAAATCAACCTTGTTTTTTAGTTATGATTTAGACTCGAAACTTTTGTATAATATGTCACAAAAAAAAAAAGAAAAAAAAAGAAAAAAAAAAGAAAGCAAATACCAAAAAAGCCCATGAACAAACAAATGGTAAATCTTATGTATAACCCTACAATAAATAAAGTCTGTCAATGTTCAATAGTGTTAAATATATGCTCTTAGTGTTTGACATGTTTAGGCATTACCACAACCATATACTTTTTTTTTCACATATGCATTCCATGAGAGGCTTGTTAAGAGTAAATCACATCAGAAATGTAATAAATGTAGTATAAATAAATTAATTGTCTTTAATATGTTATAGTTTAATCCTTATTTGCTTAATTTATGTAGCAACGTTACATAGAATACACATGAAATAATGGATAATTCCATTCTACGCAGATGATTTTTTCCCAAACTAAATTCCATAATTTTTGCCTTCAATTTTTTTCAACTCAACTTTTGAAGTAACTTTTTAATTCCATTTTTTCATATTCACAAATGACATTATTAACTTATATAAGGACAAATTCAAACCCGAAAATCTTATCCGTTCTTTTTTTAGCACTTACTCAAAACGTATAAATTTGCTGCACCTATTTAATAGTTCCTATATAGTCTCAAAAGGGAAGATTTATCGCTGTAATTTAGTGCATTAATGAGAATAAAATCCATTCCATCTAGGTTCATGGTCAACAAAGCAACATACACATAAAAATATCACTATATATACCAGCGCTTCTCCCTCAACAGACTCATTCACCATAGTCCCCTTCATGGCACACTACAAATTCTTCTCCTTAGTTTTACTACTTACATTTGCATCAACGTGCAAGTCAGCTAACATAAGTGCTTTGTATTTCTTCGGAGACTCTCTCCTCGACACAGGCACAAACAACTACATAGCCACAGGCGCAAGAGCAGACCACCCTCCTTATGGCCGTGACTTTCCTGGCCATGTCGCAACTGGCAGGTGGACAAACGGATTGATGGTACCTGACCTCTTAGCAGCCCAGCTCTTTATAAAGCAGTTTGTTCCTCCATTCTTAGACCCTAAAATAAGCGATGATGACCTCAAAACTGGAGTTAATTTTGCTTCTGCTGGTGCTGGTTATGATGAAATGACATCCATGCTTACAGGCACTTTGCCAGTGCCTAAACAGCTGCAAAATTATATTGGCTATGTAAAGAGACTGACTGCTATAGTTGGTGACATGGAGAGTAGAAGAATTATCGGAGATTCCGTGACTATGTTTAGTTCAGGAAGCAATGATTTTGCAATAAGTTTCTTTCCACCTGGAAGTCCAAGGCAAATTCTAGGGTTAAACGGCTATATCAACTTGTTGCTAAATGTTTTAAAGGATTCTCTTAAGGTATGTGCATGTGATGTTTTGGTCATTCCTAATATTTGTTGTTCAATTACTTATCTTTTTCTCCAAAAACAAATTAAACCAAATGGTTAGAATGTTCATTAATACTCTAACATAATGTTTAGAGGAATGTTAGACTTGATATGTGGAATAGATACATACATACATACACATGTACAACAATACAAATTTAATATTAACATGGGAATCGTACCAACAATTCTCCTTTGTAATATTATGCAATAACGAATAAATTTACCCTTCGTAATCAAATTTATTTTTCTTTATTTTGCATCTCCAAGCTCTCTTTTTCTTTAGCAAATATTGTACTTCCTATACTTTAGATACTAATTTTGTGGTTTTAAGATCAACATGGATAACGTAGCTCAATTATTGTTCCCTAAACCCTCATTTAAGTTTCTGTGAAAGCAAGATGCTTTGGATAATGCTTATTTCTTTACTAATTGTTCTGTATCTCGGAGATGACTTGGGAGATGCTTAAATCATTATGCTTTTGACCTATTTTTAATCAATTTAGCACAATTTTTTGTTAAACTTTAACTTATTTTATTTTATTCAAATAGATTAATACCAGCATTCTGTATACACTCAGATTGAAACTGATAAAAAAAGGAGGATGCTAATTTAAATAAAATGAATATTAGAATTGAAATAATTTGCAAAAAAATAGTATAAAAAAGCACTAATTATGTTGATTAAAAAATTTCATTCCCTATAAAAGCCATAAGCTTTAGAAAAAGTTGGTTACTTTTATCGCATTTTCCCCTTAATTAACTTTTACTTTCCTTAACCAATGTGATTTTTAACAGATCCCTAATGAAAAAGCCATACCATTTTAACATCTAAATAAAATCGCTGACATGTGTAAGACTTATTTACGGTTGCTAACTAAGTCATTTCACATGCATGCATGCAGCAACTCTACGACAGTGGAGCTCGGAAATTCATTATTGCTGGAGTACCACCATTCTACTGCATGCCAGGTAACGTAGCTGGAAGGGTATCTCCATTTGCTTGCACATTGGAAACAAATTCACCTGCAACAGCATATAATTCAGCGCTTAAGGCCTTGTTGCCTCAGCTTGAGCAGTCACTGACAGGAAGCAGAATAATGTACATGGATTTTCATGATAATTTGCTTGACATGATCAATAATCCTTCTAAGTATGGGTTTACAGAGACAAAAATAGGATGTTGTGGTTTGACAGGGGTGGCAGAGATCGGGCCTTCCTGCAACATGTTTACACCTATATGTCCAGATGCATCAAAATTTGCTTTCTTCGATGGAGTTCATCCTACCGAAAAGGTTTATAGGGTTTTTGCTGACCAAATCATGAGTGATATCATTCCACATTTTTAGTTATTAATTTTATGGACCAATTTGTATTGTACGACATTAAGATGTTCCACGATTTCGTGTACTTATTGGTCAATAACTTTAGTGATGGTGAAATAATAATAGTTTGTTGCTAAAAGTGCATGAAGTCTTAAACATATTAATCAGTTTTAATCTCATTTTTTTATTTTCCTATTATTGCTAAGTGCTAATTTTTTATTTGTTCCAATCATTAATTAAATTTTTAACAAACCAATCAATTTGACGTAACAATTGTTAGAAATAAATGGATATTCAAATACTAGGAAAACTCACAATTTTCCATTAAGAGAAATTATCCCTTTTGATTTGTTGAAAAGTTTACAATTTTAGACAATGCTTTACAAGATGTAAGGTACTCCCCATTTTGATTTATTCCTTTAAAATTTGAATTCACATCGAATACAAAATTAATTACAATCAGTTATATTTAATTTGAATCCTCGTTATTTTGAGCATTGTTGAATAGGTAAGGTCTATTTATAGCCGAAAAATATCATGCATACAATATTGATTTCTAAGAAATGTTATTACTAAATTACCCCTGTTTTTGATTGCATCTTCAGTTACCCTTCCAATATCTCATTAAATTAGAACCCCAAAATTAACGAAATTTTATCAAATCGAGATATTTTAATTTGATGAAGTCGTTAATGATTTTTTATACCATAAAATCATAGTATCACCGTAAAGAAAAATTTCACCACAAGATGCTAAAATTTTAAGTGCATATGTTGTTTTCGGGAAATTAGGGCTGATTTAATTCAAACTGATAAATTGTAAATAATAATAAAGGAGATACAATTTTAATTTTAGAAAATATTATTTTAAGTCAAAAGGTTTTACTTTTGCATATGTGATTTTTACGTTTGAAAAAAGTAAGACGATGGGTATGAGAACAATGTTAATCTTGTAAAAATAATGATACATGTAAAGTAACTTTATATGAATGAAATTTGTTATATTTTTTTTGGTGTATATTAAGTACTTATGGTATACAAATATATTTACCCTACTGAATAGAAATTTCTTTGTGATAATAAAAATTAACTAAAGTAAGTTTGGAATGAAATTAATTTAAATTAATATTATACCGTAGCTACAATAGTGTAAATCAGAATGTTCCCCTTAGTTTCAATTTTCATAGGTGGGAAGAAAGTCTAAAATAATTTTTAAAATTACATCCATATTTTCATATCTATGTGATTATCATAATTAAGTACATGTATAGCTTAATTAATTGGACGTTTCAATCAACAAAGCTGCCTTTTTTTGACACAACAAACTGTTTCTGGCGTGTTCGACAAAAGTTTACACAGCATTACAATTTTAACTAAAGCTTATGTGTAATTTCTAGTTTAGGCCCATAACTTATGTCTAATCATGGAACACACAGAGTTTATTAATGTTCATTGTAGTTAATTATATGCTACTACCGTTTGGTATAAATTTAAGCATTACTTGTACAATGTAGTCATTTCACACATGTATATATGTCGCCGATGAGAGAAGTATATGCATCTACAATTGTTGTAATGATTGGAATATAAATTTGTTTCCTTTCTCAACCTCAATGAATCCTTATCAATGATAAGAATAGAAATACAATTCTTCGGTCTCGAAGTAAAGTTAGAAAAATAACATTATACAAAAACTAGAGATCGAGAATTTGAATTATGCTGCGAAAAATGATTAACATTTCCCTTCAAATGGAAAATTTGAAACATAGTTAATGATACATTACAAGAAGAAAGTATTAATTTTGCAAACATTAATTCTGTAATAATTTGACACTAGGTTGTAGAAAAGCAAATCATCTACAATGTTTATTCGAGAAAACACGGTAAAATTACCTTGTAAGTAAAGTTTTGAAGTCAAATGTTGTGAAAGAAGGTAAATTAACAACTACTTTCAAAATCGTCATAAATTGATTTTTAGCTAAGTTGGATTAACATCGTGAGAGTTATGTTTTCCTCAATATCTAATTACAGTTACAATTTACAAAATATACGATGCGATTTGTCAAGTGTAAAACATTGTTTGACTATGATTTCCGCTATAAGGTGTTTATGATATTTTCTCTTAACTCTGGAATTTAATTATTTTATATAATAACTGTAAACCATTGTCAAATTGGTTGTCAAGCGAATATGCTCTTAACTTATGAGAAATCATGTAAAATATAATGATTTTAATAACCTTTGGATCATAGTGGTGATCCATATGAAAGAGATATCAACCACTAGATTTGATTGACAATCCTAAAAGCCGAGCTAGTGATATCATAGTTCGTTGGATTTACATTGACCGTTCATGATGTTTGCAACCTTTCCTGACCCATTAAAACTCTTTCTCAGTTGTCCTTTAAAGTTCATTAATCACCTTATATCGGGGTTGAAATTCCCTCTCCCGCATCAAGCTTCATCTTTTACATAATTTTCTACTCCATAATATGTACTTTTTCCAATGTCATCTCCTCCTTTTAAAAGCTTCAACATATTAGATATTTTAACGTGAGAGGTAACTATCTAGCACAAACGCATCAAATCGATGGACAATCAGAATCGCAGAAGCAAAGAATCAGGTAAATTTGTAAAATACATTAATTTACAATTTGATAAATTAAGGAGCACTGTTTAGAAATGGACATATTGGGATTTAAGACAAAATTAGTACAACAAATATACCCTTTTGAAACTACCAAAAACCCTTATAATAGTTCTTACAACTAACCCGTATCAGTCGTTATATCAAAAATTGTAATGCAACTGTAGACTTTTACAACTGTCACTAGCAGTTGTAAAAACAATTTTTACAACTGCGTTTAACAGTTGTAGTAAAGCCGAATGTAAATGATTTTGGTAGTTATGTTAAAGTCTATCGCAACTGCAATTGAACTTCCAATAGTAGCTTTTACAACTATTTTCCGCAGTTATAATCGTCGACGCCAAAAAGTGGTCTTTTGGCAATCAACCCCCAAATTCGCAAATCATATGTAATTCCTATCATAAAATGTAACGAAACAAGGGGGCCACACAAGATTTTTATAGTAGTTTGACAACCTGGCCTACGTCCACTCCAAATATTGTTTTATTTATAATATATTATTATAAAGTACCATTGGTTTATATGAAAGAATGAAGAGAAAGAAGTGAAGTTAGGTTGGAAGCAGCCTCCTTTCTCTATCCCAAAAAGCTTATAAGAAGCCAATCCAAAAGAGTCCCTTCTATAGTCCATGAATGAGGTATTTATAGGTGCTCCATTTCTAGGATCGACTAAGACACATGGTGTCTTACCCGAAAGTGTAGATGTAGTGGAGTAAATCTTCAGGTCATGGGGAATGGCTAAATTCGTTTAGGCATGGTCACGTGGGGGTTGACCCGAAGTTGTAGAGATAGTAAAAGCCATCATAATTGGTTCAGGTCTCGGTTTGACCAAGCTCGGGTCAACCAAGTTCGTGTCCATGGTGACTTGGGAGTTGTTCTACTCTGGACTTGTTCTAACCGAGACTTAATCTACCCCGAACTTCTCTTACCCAGGACTTCTCCTACCCGGGAGTTCTCCTACTCGGGAGTTCTCTTACCCGTGTGTTTGGGTCTCCGAGGACTCGGGAGTTAAGTGCATAATCCACGCTCTTGTAAATGTTGCATTACTCCGTTTAAGTGACTCCGAGCTCTCTTGGGCGTACGTCCAAATCCTGAGCACTTCCATAGCCGAAAATCTATGATGTGACTGCCTAACCAAAAAGCGGATCAACACTTTGCCCCCTAAAACATAACTTTCTCGATAAAGGAAGATGTGTTTTGAATAATCCAATCTAGAAAACTGTAGAAATCCAACAACCAGACATCTATAAGTTAAGAAAGCCACGGTCATGTCGGATCATATTAATAGAAAACCAGAATGCCACGATCGCTTCAGATCGTACTAAGGAAAAGCCAGAAATTCCACGATATCACCGGATCGCATTACTAGAGAGCTCCAAATCTAATAAATCTAAAATCCGTGGCCTTGCCAGGCCTATCCAATCCAATTATAATTCATATCTACTAAGAACCATATGGATTGCTTTGCCAAGACCTGTCCGAGCAACCCAAATCCAATTGAATAACAGATTGAGTTGTCCTGCCAAGACATGACAGAATAACCAATGAAATCCATGATCGGATTACCCTGCGAAGTCCAAATAGAATAGTATGAATCCTCGGGTATAATTTGTATCCAGAGATACTTGACTGAACTACCCTACTATGTCCTGGCAGTAGTCCTACCCCTTGGGTATAATCCATACCGGGAAATCCAAAATCCAACAATCATACCAAAGTCTTGATAGAACGATACAAACCATCAGGCATAGTCCATACCTAGAAATCCATGATCAAATCATCCAGCTAAGTCCTGATAGAATAATTCGAACCTTCATAAGCATAGTCCTTACTTAGTGATCTAATTTTTATATTTACTGAGTAAAGTCCTTATATCACCAACTCTTTAGTTTGAAATTCCAATTCTAGATTTCATACTTCGCAAACAAAGACCTTACGAGTAAAGTAATTTTATTAAAGTTGGGAAAATCAAGATTTTTTAGAAAGAGCCAAAGGAAAATCTAACGGTAATTTATTGTCCGTTGCAGAGAACGCCAAGTAGTTAAGGCTTTTTTTGGCAAAGAGAAGGAGTTAAGGCTTAATCCTGCACATAAGTGTGCTAAATTGGCCATTTTTTATTTCAAAATTCTTGTGATTTTTGAATTTTGGAATGGGATGGTTCATCTTTTGTAAAGAGCGTGCCTAAGGTTACACCGGTTCCCGTTCATGGGTAGACTGACCTAGCTATCCGTAACCAAATAACCAAAAGTGAGTATAATCCAAATTCGACCCACGACCTAGTCATTTTGCCAAATCCTAACAAAACAACTAAACACCTCAAACACAATCAATGCCTAGAAATCCATCTTCATTACAACCAAATATTATTACAGAGCTAGGAAAAGCAATCCTAGTTTATTTTTTGTCACAGATCATGCTTTGGGATCTCCCAGGTTCCCGTACGTGAGTTGACCAACTTATTCCAAAAACAAACGCAAATTGAAATAAATTTCACTAAAATCCAAATCAATTAATGATCATTCCGTATAAGCTCGATCGCGATCCATTTCCTCTTTGGGGAGCAACGAGCGGTAGTGGTTGTCCCGACACTATTAGTTGCTTGACATATTCCGGCAGCTCTCCTCGTTTGATACATTCCTCAATTATGTCGCGCAAGTGCCTACAAACATTTGTTGCATGGCCAGGAATTTCATGGAACAAACAATGCTTTCCAGAATCTCGTTCCTTTTGCGTCGGCTCCCTCCTAGAAGGCTTTGCAAAATGCATAAATCCACGCATATCCATGTAGATGTCCTCCAATTTGGAATTGAGCTCAATGTACTTGTCAAATTTATGTTGTCTCTAAAATTGAAACTTTTGACTATCCTTCGATAGGGCATTTCCCTTTCCATTGTCCTTTCCAGTTTCGGATGATCCAACATCCTAAGCAATGTTTACCTCAAGATCTTCCTTCTCGATCCTACATCTTCCACGCGCAGAAAACTATCAGCCTCAAAATAGAATTCGCCTAGATCCTTTGGCGGATCCCACTGCAAGGAGATCTTGAAATTCGTCTTATCTAGAATACCTGATACGTCTGCCCTCAAAACCATGGATGGTTCTAGTAGATCAACCAATGCCACTGCCACATTAAACGTTTCTAAGAAAGAATGTAGAGTCTCGCCAAATCTATGCTTAATCATTGCTAAAGTCATCACGTTTTTGTTTCGAGAATTTACAGCTAAACTGTTCGATAAATCACACGACCAAAACGTACTATTGATCGATTTAGACTCCAATTGCCTGAACCATATAGTGGTAACATCAACCAAGTATAACGAAAAGCACTTTGCCATGATGCTTTCTGATGTTGATAGTACCCATACAACACATGTACACTACCAGGTTTGGAAATATTTAAGGAAAAAACAATTGCCTAATTTAATCAAACTTGAGGCATATGATTACATTATTTCGCCCTTATATCAGGGAGAGGAAATTTAGAAATATCCCCAAAAATGGAGTCCCTAATAAATTGTACAAATAAATTGCCTCAATTACTTTACATGCAACTTGGGATAGAAAAACTAGAAAACCAACAAAGACGGTAATAAATGCCTTTACTATTAAATATTTTATTAAGTACTCTATATTTGGGGAGATGTCATTACCATTAGCACATTCAAACCGAAATATAATATACAACTAAATAACCAGAAACGTACTCAAGCAGCAAAGGTTATCTTCGTTATAACAAATCTGATGAAATAGAGATCTCCCTGGCCCTATAGCTGATAAATTATAATAAATGAACATCTGTACAAGTTATATAAAAAAAATAAACATCAACAAACTTTTCTATAAAATCAAGCATTTCAGTGAAAATTTTCACCTAAATATACCGTTGTTACCCCATGTATATATATCCTTACATAATCCAAATTTTATATATAATTTCATTACGTATTCAAGAAAATTGAAATTGAAAACTTGTCAGAATTGCATTACTTAAAACTCAACTATAAGCTCTCAAAGTAGCATGTCAAAGTTATTTTGCAATCATCCCTTCAAACAACCAACTTGGAAAATGAAGACAATATACTGATATAATAAATCTGTATACATCTTAAAGTTATACATAAAATTCTCATTTCAAATTCGCAAAGTTGTAAATTGCTAACAAACGAGTAAACATAACATCAAAAGTGCAAATAACACGATAATTTTTTTTGACTAAAGCTAAAATGTACATAACTTGTACAGTGAAAACATTCTCCAAATCTCATTGATCATCACTTCACATTATCTCATTAGCATGTTCTTGAATCAATAAGACATAGTTTCCTAGTTGGCCCTCAATTCTAGGATGTCCAATACATAAATAAATTTCATGATACACTATGATTTTTTTAACAAACTAAAATGTGTCTATAAATTCAAAGATGATAAAAGTTTGTATGAAATGTCAAATGAAAAGTGTAGCAATCCATTGACAAATCACAAAATGCCAAACATATCACTTCATTTCTAAATCCCAGATGTAAAAAATTACCAAGAATTAATACGCACAAATGAAACATTGTGAATATACTTTTTGAAGTCTATTCATACAAAGTCATTAAATAAATTGGTAATGCGACAGGAAGCTAAAAGCTTTCATATCTAAAATTTGTATGTTAATACTCATGAATTGAAAGGTTTTATCATACACGTCATATAATATATATATTAATAAAAAAAATATTGAAGTTATATTATATTTTTATATGCTTGTTTCAATAAATACCACTTAGGTTATGAAAAGTTATATTAAATATAAATGAAAACGACTATGGGTTATAGTGCTGATTTCATTAGTTAAGTTCGATGATTTCTAGATATGTTGATCATGTATTAGTCTAATTTTTTTTAAAGAAGTGTTATGTAACTTCATTCATTGTGTATTTTCGAATTATGAAATTGATAACCAATCCTCCCCTAGCTCAAGATTATTTGTAGAGTTAATGATAGTCAAACGTGTGTTAATCAATAAAACTATAAATAATAAAAAAGTGTGAATTATTGTAGAAATGTTGTTTATTATGCATACATTATGCTTACAAATTAGAGAAAATTGAGTATATCATATATGTAAGAAAAATCGTGATAATAAAATTTGAAACAATACAAGAACTGATTACATATCATAATGGCTAGTATTGCCAAGTAATTCTGTAATGTGCAAGCCACTAATCATAATGTTTATGAAAGCAATAATCTTTGCGAAACCACTTACTATGCAATTGTATGTGATAAACATGCACACCCATTTAACCGACGAATGTTTTTTTGACCAAAGAGGAACATTCTTTTGCATTTGATGATCATTCTATCTTGCATACCAATTTAATCATATAAGTATTTTGAAAAATATCGATAATCATCAATTTTACAAAATTGAAAATCTTAAATGTTGATAATTCGCATAAACAAGTGCTTGTTCATGTCGTAACCTAGAAAACATGGTTTTTATAAACACTTCAAAGATAGCATAATCATGAATGTGTACCTTTAAAATAGCTTAAGCATGATTAGAAGTCTTCATACCAATATCAATGATGTTTACACAAAAAATTTCTATAACAAATCATCGTCGATTGGGGGCACTTTTCAAACACGATGCCAAAAAGATCAATATCCCACTCAAATTGATGAATCAAATAATTTTTTATATACAAATCTGCACAGTGTCAAGATGAACATTAGGAGGATGAAAAGTAAAAGCACGAAGATTTACGTCGAAACGTAAGACCTGCATCAATTACAAGCAGTCATTTAAGCTTGACAACAGGTGCATCAATGCCCTGTCATAAATGAAGAACCAATGAATTCGTGAAATTCATTCCTAATAAGAAGTGAGAAATGTGTGTATTCAAGAAGATAAAACATCAAAAGAAAATTAAGAAACTAATTTAAAGACATACTAAATAGGGAATATAAAATAATTCTATGTTGGATAGAATAGAACAATTTATACAGATAATACTTGATATGAGAACATTTATGTTGATAAATCACATAATGGTTCAATTACATTAGTACACTAGGTGAAATGACTAAAATGCAATCAAATGAAAATGGTCAAAAATCCCACCACGAAAATGATTTCCATATAAGTTTGCAACAAGCATAAGGTTGATTAAGGGAAGAAGACAATTTGACCACATGATTACAAGTAAACATAAACGGTTTGAGAATGATGATGATTTATAAGACATATGATTCCAACCTATGAATTTTGAAGTATACGAGCATTAGTTTAAAATTCAATTTACTTGATTTTCCGCTTCAGTTAACCAAACAAGTAAATAAGAGTTCAAACCTAGAATTGTTTATTTTAGTAACCCATCATTTCAAATTCAGTCTGTTGATTAGAAAAATATGAAATTGTGATAAAAAATATAAAACATACCTAGAAATACTTCCAAATTCGAAATCATACAAGTTAAATCAACTAGATTTCAGATGAAATAACAGTACTAGTCACCAATTTCAATTATCTACATCAAGAAATGAAGAAGGGTTTTCAGTTGAAGAATGAACGATGACAGTAGATTCAACTTGTTGGTTGTAATTAAATAATAATAGGGAAAAAGTTTGAAAGAGTTTTCTATAAGCTACGAAGAGAAGGATGAACAGATTTAGAGAAATTTTTCTTATATAGGGTTTTGAGACATGGCCCTCACAAACTATGAAAATTGGATTGAAGGTGTATTCTTTTGCCTTAACTGATGGTAATTAGGGAAAAAAAAATCCTTTTTTGCCCTTATTTAAAGAGGAATAGAGGCGGTATGTTTTTTTTGGCCTGTAAACAACGACCGCTAATTCTAATAATTTTGGTAGTGGTATCACATCAAATGCATAGTACGATCCTTCCTACCATCATAAGTCTCCAGGATGATAGCTTGAAGTCCGGTGGATTTCGGGGTTTCTTAATAATGTGAGAGGGTTTCGATGCATGTTCTCGACATTCAAGCTCGGCTTGAGTACTTCCCTGGTTCCCAGCTCGACATAGTCGAACCGGGACAGGTCAATTTTACCGACCCGAAAGTTCGGGTCTCCGGGGATCTGGGAGTTTGGGTCCCAAATGCCTGGTGCTACTTCAGCTCTTCCATCTAGATCAATGTTAGGCCGAGCCTGGCTATTATTTCCAAAATTCCTATTCTAAAGATCCGAGTTAAAGTGTTGTGATGCTGATCATCGTTCTCAGGGCGATTGCACCGTGCTATGCCTAGTACAATATTCGTCGCTGTTCGAACCGGGATTCCTACCGACCTAAGCCTGGGTAATCGCCTTAGTTGTGTTATCGTTGCTACATCCATCCTTTCAGTAGTGCTGACTCCTACCCCCTTGAGTGAGATTTGACCTCCTGACCTTCCATAGCCGTCCATCCTTGAGAAAAACCTGATTAGCACTTCCTCTTGTTTGCGTAGGAGCTCGTCTTATCGTTCTATACGAGCCTTTAACTTTATCATTGCTCCATCTATCACTTCTCTCTTGAGGTAAATGGAAGGATCACCATGAGAGGAAACCTCCTTACTTCCCTCGTTCCTCGTGCCTTCATCTCTGGCAGTGAACGAGAAAGTTCCATCTTGGATCCATTTCACCGTCTTCAAATCCTAAAGTGAACGATTTCCTTTAAGTGAGAAGATGGTTTTTTCAATGAAAGCACCAAAGCGGACGATGCAATAAACCAAAATGTGTTGTTCCGGCGAGAAAATAGAAGCAGAAGCCTTTTTTGCCTAGATTTCTTACCCCTGTTGCTTTGGTTCAACATCCCAAAAAAAATGAAGAAGACGCAAATAGATCCAACATTGTTTCTTCTGTTACACAAGTGAAGCAAAAAAGTCTTCTTTTGCTTCCATTCTCAGTCGTCGAAGTGAAAAAGGGTAATGAGATTTAAAAAGACCCTACTTGTTGCTTTTGTTGCACTTACAACAGAAGTAAAAAACTATATTTGATAAAAAAATACCCCCTTGTAAATCATTGTAATTCTCAAACAAGAAATGGATATATATCACAAATAATTATCTCTTGCAATTATATAACCAAACTATATAACAATATAACTTAGACAATTGAATGTAATAATTTCTTCAATAGTGTTATAATCCATACATTTAAGAGCAATAACATAACAGAGTACAAAATAATTCAGTAATACAACTAACAATCTAGTCTTAACACAAAAAGTACCAAGTACAAACTATTAACTACAACTTACTAATTAGAAAAATCACAGTTTTAAGATGGAGTGCGATATTTACAAAATGCGACTCTTGCTAAAAAGAAATTTTTCGCGAACCAAGCAAGCCTAGTGAATATAGTTTCTCATGGGTTTCTTCGAACATGTTACTCTCGGATTGCTGGTTACAATCTGACATAGTGCAGTATTTGGACAACAAAGCAAAATGAACGTTCTAGTGAGTATCCAACAATGATGTTGTTAAATGAAAATGAGAAGAGAAACACAAAAATAACATTAAACTTATGTATGATGCAAATAGATAACTAATATATGATGCGACATAAATTAAAACACAGGAAGTGCAGTACTATAATGATTTAATTATTCAACCATGGTCAGGTTAATCCCATGCATATGTACAATGCAATTAGGTGATAAATGAATAAAGGAGAGCATACCTTTTGCTTCTTATCTTAGAACAAGAAGTGTATGATGCTCTTTACTCCATAAAAATGACAAATCTCATGGCCCAGATATGGCTTCTCATCCATATGATCATTGGTTATTCAAGTGAAACATAAAATCGCAAAACACTCATAGTTATTCATTATCAGAGCTTATTAATCCATAAGAAAATAATTATGTAATAAAGATTTTTTTTTTGTATTTTTTTGGGAGAAAACTACAATAACAATGACGGAAGGAGTCCATCATTAAGATTTCAAAAGATGTTTAGTATTTATTTCTAGATTTTTCAAACTATACCAATAATAGGCATAAGTCACCCCAATAATCCAAAACTCCATTACCTGTGACATACAAACACCTATACTTATTTAATTTCATATATACTACCAACCAAATCAGATAAGCATGAGTTATGGAAGATTGTTACAACTTCCTGCATTTTTCATCTTTAGATACACAATGATCCCAATAGCTTCGCTTGTAACTGTAAACTAATGGAGTATGCACTAAATACGACAACTTCGAAAACTCAAGGTAAAAATATATAGGTCAACATGAAATAGGTGTGACCTATACATGGATGCCAATAATCCTGTAAGATGGATAACCAGACAGTTAAAAGAGCACTCAAGTTTTATTATGCTATTTAAAACATTGCAATTTGCAAGGGACATCGGTATCTATACTTTTAAAATTCATGGGTGATACCGAGAAATCATGTAGTATTCCAAAGTAGTAGGAGGGAATAAAACAAAATTTAAGTCAAAGAAAATGAAAATGGAATTTGAATAATTGTAGCAAGAAAATTATGTTATTCTAGTCTACTTCTAAGCCTTCTTTTACCCAATCTCTATATTGTGCAGTTTTTAGGTATCCGGACATGAGATTAAGTCAACGCTGCAACTGCAACGTTCCACCTTCCACCGAGGATACACCTTGCAGGTTGTTATTGGAAAGAAGGTATTTATCAGACTATGTAATAAAGAATTGAAAAGGGGAGAAAACCATCATACATATATGCAAATTAGAGAAATGGAATTAAATCATTAAATACACATTTAGAACTAACCATAAAGTCGCACCAATATAAAATCCTCACACCTTCGTCTAGAATAAATCTAATTATAATGCACAAAGATCATGCAAACCTGAGAACAAAATACACCAGTTAATATTTTGAAACAGACAACTGTATGTACAGATGTTAGAGTACCCAAGGTTATCACAAAACCAATTGGCAATATGAAGGGTGGACTTATAATTCTTATACAGGATTTATTTTATAAATTCCCCAATGTGGGACTTGTCTCAACACGCCCCCGCACGTGTGGCATATCCCGAACCTCACACGTGGATCTTAGGGTAAGTGTGGCAGTTATGTGCATGCAAATTAAACCAGTTCCGGTACCATGATAATGAACCCCAAATTATCACAAAACTGGCAATGTGAAGGGTGGAATCTTAATGTTTATACATGATTTATTTTATAAATTCCCTGACGTGGGACTTGTCTCAACACACCCTTGCACGCGTGACATATCCTGAACCTCATACGTGGATCTTAGAGTGATTGTGCAAGTGTGGCTTGTGCATACGAATTAAACCTTGATCTGATACCATGTTAGAGAACCCCAGATTATAAAAAAAAACCAATTGACAATGTGAAGGGTGGACTCTTAATGTTTATAAATGATTTACTTTATAAATTCCCCGATGTGGGACTTGTCTCGACAACAGACAAGAATTTTTTAATAAGCATGACATTGCAAATTATATATATCATGAGATATCAAAATATCAGTTTGAAACATTTTTTCAAATATACACGCACACAGATTAGAACATGGTGCACTTGAGACTCATTGATTAGATCTTGAATTGAAGGAACCATATTTCTTGAATAAAAACAGTTTTGTCTGAGTTGCAGCTAGCATAGTCCCTCATACCTGCTTCTAATAGGAATGTCGGCTTCTTGCGACCCTTCTCCAGCATAAAAGATATCCAACTATTATATACTTTGTACAAAATTTGCCCTATGTTCATTTAGTTCGATCAGTTTTAAGTCAAATTTAAAAGAAGTTTTTTCTGGAAAAAAGAGTAGAGAGATAACTATACATTTTCAACAGATGGTATCCACTAGTTAATTGTTGGATTTTCTTTGCCTGATGGATGATAATCGGACCTGGTTAAGTTGTCTAATTTGATATCAAAAAAACTATCACTTGCCCATCTTGATGAATCTTGTACTGTCTATAAAACCCAAATCTGTAAGACTATGTCTATATTATGTAATACTGCTTTGAGTTAACAAAATGGTTTGGAAAGAAAGTACATAGAAGAAATCCATACTGCATGATGATATTTGTCTGCACAACTGAGATATCTGTAGAAATTTGTCTCTACAATACACTAATTATTTCAATCCCCTCGATTGTTAGTCCCTGCTAACTATATTCAAAAACAAAACCACCATTTAAATACTATTTATTATGTACAAAACATTAAGAAACAATAGCCATACTATCATGTATGAAAATAGAAATAATTTTTCAAGTTCAATGGACAAAACGTGAATACCTCAGAATCATTCGTCTTAAGATTTTTTAGTTTTCAAAACTCAAGAATAGATTTTGGATTGGAATTGTTTTGTGCATCAATATACTCGAACTCAGTATGGAAGAATGGTGAATATAGCCATGTGGATGTAGACAAGTAGGAGAAAAAACAAAAGATATGATTCGAAAAGCGTGTGGCATCTACGATTTGTAAGATAATCTTAGTTTAGGCATCAGGTGGGACCCATTTCATTGGACTTAGACGTGGCATTAGTTTTTGGTTAAAATGACACAAAACAAGTGGTTTGCAGATTTGTAAAGACTAGCTAATGCGTTACTTTTTGTTTAAAATGTTACAAAACAAACAATTTGCAGATTTGTAAAAGATTAATGATGACAAGTAACAAAAAGAACAAAAAATGACCCATAATAGTTTTGCAAAAAAGAACTAAATAACATTAGTATAAATTGTTAACTATATATTATTATTTAACATTGTTAATATAAACTATAAACTATAATTTATGTATTAATAATTTATCATACTAAACTATTAATTATTAACTACAATTTGTAAATTATTTATTAATAGTAATCACTATTTTTTTACAATTTTTATTTATATATTTTAAGTACTATTAAAATTTTAGGAAGGTTCCCTTTATTCTTTTTATATTTCTTTAATGTTTCGTATAATTGGTAAGCATGTACATTAATTATTCAATTTATTTTAGATTTTTTTAAATATTGGTTATAATAAAAAATTATAAAATGTTAATAGTTACCTCTCAATCATTGCTTTTTCTTATTAATTATGGACTAATAAATGCTTTTCTTAATTATTGGTAATTTTTTATTTATTGATTATAGTTTTTTTAATCGTCGTTATTTATTAATAATTATTTGAAATTAAATATTGATTCCACTTCATAATTAAATTTTAGTATTAAATATTGAATATTAATCTTAAATATTATGTAATTATTGATAATTATTTAGTTGGTCGTACTTATTAGTTAATAACCATTAAATATCGCAAATTATTTCATAATTATTAACTACTACTTATAAACTAAATATTAAACGTAAATCATTAATTAATAATTAACCGTAATAAATTATTAAATATTAAAAAAATTTGATTATTTAAAATAACTAGCAATTATAAATTATTTACTAATAATCATTAATTATAATAAATTATAAATAATGATATATATATATAAGTTATTGTTTATTTTATTAGTATACTTATTTATATCGACTAGAATAATTTGTTGCTGCTTCAGTTTCTAAGGAACATATGCAAATAAAATTATTTGCATCGATACATTTGCTTCGGTTCCTAAAGAACAAATGCAAATAACACTATTTGCTTCAGTGCAATTGCTTCGGTCTCTAAGGAACCAGTGCAAATAATAGTATTTGCTTCCCTTGTAAGGACAACCGAAGCAAATAACACTATTTGCTACGGTGCATTTGCTTCGAAGTTGCGCACATTAGAAGCAACTGGTATTATTTGAGAAAGAAGTGAAGTTAAGTTGAAGGCAGCCTCCTTGCTCTATTCTAATAGCCTAGAAGAAGCCAATACAAAAGAACCCCTTCTATAGTCCACGAATGGGGTATTTATAGGAACTCCAGGCCTAGGGTCGATTAAGACACATGGCGTCCTACACTGGAGGGTAAAAGTAGTGGAGCAAATGTTCAGGTCATGGGAAATGGTCAAGTTCTGGTAGGCATGGGCACGTGGAGGGTGATACAAAGTTGTAGAGATAGTGGAAGCGGTCACAATATGCCCAGGTCTATAGTTGACCAAGCTCGAGTCGACCAAGTTCTGGTCGACGAATCTCGAGTCGACCAAGTCTGGGTCCCTGGTGACTGGGGAGTTGTTCTACCCGAGACATGTTCTTGTTGATCGCATTTTAAAACACGATTAAAGAATAATGCATTGAATCATATAATTGATGGATCGGGTCAAAATATCATGGATCGGTTGGAGAAAAAGCACGATGGATTGGTTGTATAGCAAAGTGATGGATCAAGTGTTAAACCATGGATTGGATTCGTGTTGATGAGATTGTGGATTAGCCGCATGTACTCTTGGCAAAATATGGATCAGATCGTTATACAACAGTATGGATCGTCCATACGATGGATTAATTATGTTGGGTTTCACATCGCATAGCTAAGTATGGATCGTGTGTGCATAACCGAGCATGGATTGTTCGTACTTGGATCGAGTGAACGTAACGTAATAGATCAGTTAGATGCATGAAGTGCGCACAAAAAAAATGGTTCGCTCATGTGATCTTATAAACATAGGTCATTGCTTGTAAGAAGAAGGTGGATTGTTCGAGTTTATGGACCGCAAGCCCAATGGAGCGCAAGCCTTGAAAGTCAAGTGTTGTTGTGATGGAGCGCGATCGACCATGGATTGCTTGATAGCAAGGATCGCTGGCCGATCCATATGGGCCGCAGCTACTCCATTTCGAGCTCCACACAACTCCAAACTACGCCTACAAAACTCGACCACCTCATTCATAAAGGGGTTAGATTTTCTCCTCCCGAAGGTCAGCCATCATCGATTCTCAAGCTTCTCCAACACCATTAAAGCTTCTTCAAGCATAATTCAAGCTTCTTCATCATCACTCTCATCCAGAAATCATCGAAGTTCTACGTCGAGCTTGATTATCGAAGATCAAAGCTGATAATCATCGCTACTATTGGGATTCGAGTGTTTCTACTCTGAATTCGAGGATTATTCGATAATTATAAAGAATTAGTGAGAGATTTCTTGAGAGTTATGAGAGAATCATTGTAAAAGATAGAGAAAAGTGTAAATCTAGATCAATATGTACCTTGTAATGGAGAAATGACGTAGGCCAAAATAAAGGGAGAACCACTATAAATATGCTATCTACTTTACAATTTCTGCATTTTCTGCTTTTACCCTTCTTTTCTACAGTTTAAAGGTGTTTCTACACCTCCTCGGGTATTAGCGTCGATTTCCGGTGTCAACATTTTTGCGCCCACCATAGGGCTCGAACCCACAACCATAAGTTTAAGAGCCTTGCTCCGAAAGAGTTGAAGCCGATTGTTTTATTATAGATCTACAAGGTCTAAAAATCAGACCCATTGAAAGGTTTTCTGTGAAGACTATAAAATTGTCCGATATCATGGCTCCTCCGAAGAAGAGTAGCAAAATCTGTGAGGACTTCTGGAAATGCTGCTAATTATGCTACCACCACGCATCAAACTAACAATCCGACTGTCTCTCAAACATTAGGTGTTGGTGTGACTCGGGGTGAATTGTATGCAGTTGTGGCCAATTCGAACCAGCAAATAGAAGCCTCAAATAAAGCCTTAATGGATAAGCTAGACGCTCTCCTTTCTACTCTAGCCAATCCCACAAAACATAGAATTGAAATTGACTTGGAAGTGAATGCACTCCCCTCGGCTTTGGATTGAAATCATGGTTACTATGTAGAGGAAGTGGATGATTTGTCAAGTGGTAAAGATGATGCCAACATCGAGGATTCCAAGGCAAATGCTAATTTTCTTAAGCAAACTCAGTAGAGGGAGAATCATTCCTGAAAGCATACTTCTCACAAGGTTGCAAGTCCCACCGAAGGGGCACCTCCCCAAGTTAGAGGTACAGGGCCCCAGTTCTCTAACTGCGATCGCTTACTAAGACAAGCATCCAGTATAGCAACTGGCGTCCACCCCGTGGTATGATGCAACGACGAGTACCTTTCAGAGATGATTAAGCAAATCATGAAAGAGAGTATGGCTAGTAATGAAGACGAGAGAGAGTGGGATTTTTCTCTAAGTAAAACTCCTTTTAATAAAAGGATTCGAAAGGCTGAGTTTCCAAAGAATTTTGATCCTCTAACTATGCCGGCTTATAATGGAGTTATGGACCCTAATTTGTTTCTTTGCAAGTATGAGTGGCACACGAATGGTACGAGGGCAATGGATGAGATTAAGTACCTTTATTTTCCCATCTATTTTGAAGGGATAACATCACTATGTGTAACACGCCGTAAAATACATAAATAATAATAAATAAATAATTAAAAATAAGCAATTAAATAGTAAGGCTGATTGTAACAACCTGGAATTTTCGAACCAATTTAAAATTTATTTTCAAATGATTTTAATAGAAATTAAATATTTTGAACGATTTATTTCAAGAATAAATGATTTAAAGTTTATTTAAAACGAAGTTTGAGCATATAAATTTATAATTTAATTAAAATGAGTTCATAATGGCGCGGTAGTTTGAAAATTTAGTTTCCAACTTTAAATGAATATACAAAATTCGTTATAAGTCGGATTTTGGTGAAACAAGAAACATTAGAATCTATTTAACCATATCTTTCTAACGAATGTGAGAAATTGAGATTTCACTTTATAAATTGTAAGTTATATCCAAATTAAAATTTCAAATAGTTGCTATGGAATTTATTATTATTTTAATATTATATATGGCCCTTAAAATAGTCATTTTGCAAACGACCTCCGTTTTTGATGAAACCACTTTTGTTGAATCCGGAATGTCAAGTTATTGTCAGGTTAAAAATTTCAAGTCATTTGGAATTAGTATGCATGCGTAGTAAATTTAAACCCGTGTTCAATTTTAGTTGTAAATTTAATAATCTAGGTAAAAGGTCATTTTTCAAACGGTCTCCAAATTCGATGAAATTAGTTTTGTCGGAACTGTATTTGAAAAACATAGCGAGGTTCTACTCATAATTTTTGGAGCTAGTATGTGGCCGTGAGAAACAAAATTGTGAATCGATTAGTCGTTTGAGCCTGAAATAGAGCTTCTTGAGCAAACAGACTCGGAATTCGATGAATTTTTTTGTTATGACCGTATCGTCAAAACATAGTTGTGTGTCAATTTTCACCGCTAATGGAGTTCGTGTGTGATCAGGGCACCAATAAACGTCGAACGAAGAGAGCCTTAACTAAGAAAAAAATAAAACAATAAACCCTCCACTATATAACGTCTTTTCTCCCCAAATCCTCATTCTTTCCTCTACCCCTTTCCACCGAAAATTGAAACCATTCTCTCTCAAACATTTTGCAAAAGAGACCCCAAACACTAAATAATTTATATCTCCCAAACCGTAAGGAGTTAGGGTATGAAATTAAATGTGTTTATAGATCTTAGGGAGAGCCAAACCGTGTCCAAAATTTGGGGGCCGTTGGAGGTCGTCATCGGAAGTTATGGTGAACGAAAACTATTCATTTCTGGTTATTTGCTTGCTGCTAGGCCAAGCGATTTTAATAGATGTTAGAGGGGAAGCATACAAAGATTTTGGCGGGGGTGGCATGGTCCCAGGTCGACGTAGTTTGCCGGAATGTCGATTCGATTGGAGGGGTCCTGAAAACGAGGCAGTCATGAAAATGATCATTTTTCTGTCGATCCGTTCGTTTTAAGATGAAATGCCCAAAGGGAAAGTTGACCAGGAGGTCGAGGCCAAGCTACTGGAAAAATTTGGTGGCATTAGGAGCAACGAGGCCGTCGAAGCACTAAGATAAATGGAAATTGCACTTTTCCGTTCATCTCGCTACTACGGGGCCCGTGTGGCGATTTGGAGAGGGGAACACTCGTTGTGCAAAGAGGGGGAGACGCCGAAGACAATGGCCCTGGTTTCGTGCAATTCCGACTTATGATTTGGCCGTGGCGAGCGTTCAAAGTTAAGGGTGTCGTTTGGAGAAGAAGGTGAATAGTGATTTTATTGTTTAAATGATATTCCATGTTCGCATGTTAATATCTTTTTGCTACAAACTCAGAATCGCACGAAACTGGATCTGTTGCCATTGTGGCATCGAGAGCTTCGCAACAAAACTAATTTGGTCAAATTTGGAGGAAGCTGCTTTTTTAAGTCAAATTAAACCTAAGTTTAATTTGATTTAAAAATAAAGTCATCAAACCATTCAACGTGAGAACTCTATTTTGTTTTGTTATTAGATCGTACTTAAAAAAAATTGTCCATGTGTATTTTTATCTATTACATGCGATATCCCTTGAACTCAACACATGAACTATTCACTAAGTTGTTTATTCTTAGAAGCGTTGTTTGAATATACGACACTCGTATTTCAAACAATGTGGATGGACATTTTGTGGCATTGTAAATGGTAATGGATGAATTATTGATTGATATTGCGGTTAATCTATAGATTGATGAATCCATATAAACGTTAACTATTTAATGCTTATATGATATGTACCATGATATGTCGACTGGATGTTATCTTGGATGGTGATGGTTGTTTACAATTATTTTTAGATGTATGAAATCCATATAAATTCATTTATATGGATATTGATTGAGTTTCATTCCAATCAGGAATAAAAATGATTTTTTAAAGTAAAATTGATATCAAAATTGACTGTACATTGAAATATGCAATTTTGAATATAAACGACTAAAATGAGTGTTCAAAAATGACTATGTATATTTTATATAATTCATAAAAATGGTTTAAAAGTGTTTCAAATTATAACTAAAATTTATAAATCGAATTCAGGCTTGAAAAAAACGTGTCGCACAGCGACAGTTCGCGAACTTCAACCCGTAACATCGAATTGACGTATCGGGAGATCCGACCATTGGATTTTCTAGAAATTGGAAACGTAGTGAAATAATCTTTCCAATAAAATGAGAATTTTTGAAATCAACGGTTAGATTTTAATTTAAATCCAAATCAATTTTGAAAAAGGTCGCTATAAATGCAGTTCGATGACCAATATTGGAAACTGACTGTAAGGGCCTTATTAAAATTATTAAATATATAAATAAATTATTTAAAATCATAATAAATGATTGGGAAAGATTTTGGATGAAATATTCCATATTTGAAAAGATAAGAGATATTTTTATATGAATGAGCCAGTTGTTAAGTAGAATAATAATCCAATGATTTTAAAATAATAAATTGGATTTTAAATGGTTTTGACATAACCATAAGTTTCCACTATTTATAAATTGGGATGGATTTGAATGGAAATTATCTTCAGATGTTTTCGATATTGGATTCCGTAATTATACGGATATTGTTATGTGAATTTGGAAGATATTGATATCGTTATTCCAAAACGATATCTGTTAGTTTCTGGATTGGAAATTGAATGTAAGTCGACGTGATTTCCATTTAATTTCTTATATTTAATATCAAATTGGGATCTTGGGTCTGTCATGAATAGCGTCTTCAATAATATTGTTTCTTGAACCTATTTATGAATGGAACAAATCTTTTAATCAAGATTTAATCATGTTTTCCATTTTATTCAATTAAATTGGAATTGAACGGAATTCGATTAATAATAATCGAAATGAGTTTCCGTAAAGGAAGGCCTTTACAATTTATGGAATTTAAAAGGCTTCCTCGCTATTCCAGTTATAGTATTAGTCTGATACAAAAATTTATATCAATTATAAATTGTTCATATTTCTTTGAAGATTCCATATTATTGGAAGATGATTTTGGGTTTATTGTGAATGGTGTTTTTAAATGACATTTGTTCTTTAACCTAAGTAAAGAAAGGATAAATTTCGTAAAGTTGAATAATTATTAAGTAATGATTTTTGGGATTAAAACTAAGTTGAAGTTTTAATGAATCTTTAATTATATTAAAAGTTAAATGGTAATTAAATTTACCAAACACGAGAAGTATTCGAGAATGGAGTACCACCAGTGTTACTCTATGTGATAGTTAAATCCTTAATTAGATTTGAGCGTAAAGCATAATTAAATTTACTAGTAAAATGATGGGTGTTAGATATGGAGTATTACCGGTTTTTCTCCATGTGATGAATAGGTTAGGATTAGGATAATAAAGTGAATGATTACTTCGGTAAGGCTCGATAATCCTGACTAGGTCTTAAACATTAATTTGGTTTAAGTTGTGAAAAGTTATAATAAAATCTTTCGAAATGATTTCAGGGGAGGATTAAACTATAAGTTTAAAAGAACTTATCTTTGATAAAATTAATGGGGACCTTTCCCAAAGATATGAATATTTGAATAAAAGAATATTTTGGATTGGAATGAGATGTGTGCTATCATTGTGTATTTAGCACATGGTTATAAAGAAGCGTCATTTATTCGGAAAGACTGGGTTTAACCCATTCTGAATAACTGTTACGACGATTAAAAGTCGAGGATATTGAAGATGGTACAAGACTAACATTCTTCACATCGATGGATTACCACTGATGCCTTGGATGGAGTTTCATCCTTGAATGGGTTATAGTGGTAGTTGTTCGGACGTACTTGTTGATTGTTCGGATATGCAAGGGCCTCTCTCTTGAATCGGACATATGGGACGAGGAATAAGGTGCCTTCGTTTTCGTTTAGACCCAGACCAGACTTGTAAATGGATTGTACGTCTAACATTGTATTGTGTGCTACATTCGTTGATCTCTGCTAAATATTTATCTGTTTGGTGGC
Organism: Allium sativum; assembly: GCA_030737875.1. Taxonomy (NCBI): domain Eukaryota; kingdom Viridiplantae; phylum Streptophyta; class Magnoliopsida; order Asparagales; family Amaryllidaceae; genus Allium; species Allium sativum. Next base: position 67,209,908 of record CM060916.1, on the reverse strand, counting down.
GTAGAATTTATTCTCTTGAATAACACCCTTCTGTGAGGTGTACGAGCTTAGAGGTTATATATTGGTACAAATCAATGGTATGGTATGCATTGACAATATGGCAAGCTAAGACGCAATGATCAAGGCTTTTTGTTGAAAAGCATGACCCTATGGATGATGATCAAAGCACGACTTGAATAAGCACAACTTTGTGTATTACGTTAATTTGTGAGCTTCACACCCCGGTGTGAGTCAAAAACGGGACAAGGACCTTAGGGAGGACATGCATTTCTTTCTAACTATGGGTGATGTCATGGTATGGAGCCCAGAGATTTTTACTTACGTGGATGATGGATTGCGAGGCACCTCAGATATTGTGCCGACTAAAAGGCTCATATGGTCGACGTACTGACCAAGTTGTAGGTCATATAGGACCGGAAAACGTATTGTTTTGGAATAAATAATCCACAAATGTTAGGTATGGACCGGCCTTGACGCTAACCAAGGTGTAACAACCCGAAATTTCTAAACCAATTTAAATTTTTTATTTTAGCTATTTTAATGCATTTTTATTACTTAAAATGATTTATTTTAAATAATAACGACTAAAAATTTATTTAAACCAAAGTTAGAACGTATAAATTTATATTTTAATTAAAACGATCTTGAAATGGCGTGTTAGTTTGAAAATTCGATTTCTAATTTCAAATGAATGTATAGGATTCAAAATAAATCGAATTTCAGTAAAACCAGAAACATCTGAATCTGTTTAACAATATCTTTCTAAAGAATGTGAGAAACTGAGATTTCACTTTTTAATTGAAAGTTATGTCCAGTTTAAAATTGAAAATAGTCGCTATAGAATATATATATATATATATATATTAATATAATTTATAGCCCTTAAATATAGCCATTTTGCAAACGACCTCCGTTTTCGATAAAACCACTACTGTTGGATTCGGAATGTCAAATTATTGTCAGGTTTCAAATTTCGTATTTTTTGGAATTAATATGTGAGCGTGGTAAATTTAAATGTGTTTTGAAATTTTAGTTTGAATTTAATCGACTTGAGAAAGGCCATTTTTCAAATGATCTCCAAATTCGATAAAATTAGTTTTGTTAGGATCGTATCGTCAAAACATAGCTAGATTTATTTTTCTGGAATTTTTGGAGTCAGTATATGGCCCCGATAAATTAAAATGTACGTTTAAATTCAATATACATTGATTTATATTTTAATTTAAAGAAAAACTACTCAAAACGATATAATTGGCTTACGAAACATACCCCATTGTGTTCGAAATAGAGGGTATTTCGCTAGGGGCGACAGTCGCTGGGTCTCGTTTGGAGTTGGTAGCATTAAACGGGTAACGATTGAATTAGAATATTATATATATATAAAGAGAGAGAGAGAGAGAAAATGGTCAAAACCCTACCATTTCTCCAACCCGCAGTCAACCCAGGAAACCGCCTCCAATCAAAACCAACGATCAACCCCTTCCATTGTTTCTCCCCTCCGATTTCAAAATCCACTAAGTATTCTTGAAAACTTTTTGAAGGAAAATCGATGAGCTTGGTGAGGGCAACAAGTTGAACGACGGAGATTAAAATTCGTTAATCGTATGGCTTGAATTTTGAGCTTAAAGCCGCTGGCTTTCGAGGCGTTTCTAGGGTTCATGGAGAGTTCGAATAGGGTGTGGGTCCAGCGCTGGGAGCTGGTGTGTGGGCAAAAGCGGTAGCGCATCTGGATGGAAGTCCGGTGGTGTTTGGTGTCTTCGTGGATGAGAGAGGAAGCGTTAATAGATGGGCTACAGTTACTGTAAGTAACGGGGAGAGAAAAGCGAGTTTAGGGGGAAAGTGGTTAATTAATTAAGTTTTGGTAATCAAATGTATTAACTGCGATATCTTCTTCATACAAGGTCCAAACGCAGTGATTTCAGTTGTGTTGCGATCATGACAACAAACGCTACAACACACAACTGACCAGAACAGATATGGTGCTAGTTGGAATTTTTGACTAAATTGAATGGATAGTTTTAATTCAGTTAAAACAATCTTCAATTAAAGAATGGCGGAGTGGAACCCAAAGTGAGAACTCCTTCTCACAAAATTATATTTTATCACGTTATTGTATTTGTGTATAAAAATATATAGAATTACCAATGTAGATTTTTATCAGTTTTAATCATTATAAATTGTATACGTTGCATGTTAGCTCACCTCCCTCGTCCATTGACCATGGACGATTTAATTAACTGTATTGTGTGTTGATTGTGATGCTGAAATGTTTAAAATATTAAAAATAACTTAATATTATTTTGTGGTAGTTGAAATTAAATTATAAATATCTATTTATAATTTAAACAGTGAAAATTGGCTAATTAGAAAAATAATTCAAATTGAATTAGAACTGGTTAAATTTAATAATCAGTGATTATTTTGACTGTTGTTGTTCAGAAACCCCACACGGGTCTAGGGACAATAATTTATCCACATCTCCCCTGAATTTAATTATATGTCAATCGATAGATCGATAGACTGTGATAAGCGTTATTTAATTATTTAATGCTTATACAGTTGTAAATTGCACTCTGGATGTGAATTGACGGTTTGATGATTATTTATCATTATTGTTGAATACATGTGATGTATAAAATCCATATAACTGAAATTATATGTTAATTGATTGAGTTGCATTCCAATTAAGAAATAACGAATATTTTAAAATAATATTCAGTGAATAATCAAAACATGATTTTGATGTCCGATTTTGGATGGACATGGAAATATATAAAAATACATGAAACCGGGTTAAGTGTAGAAACGCCATATTAACCCAAACAGGTTTATCGATCGATTTTATTCATTTGATAATGAATACGGAAAAGAAATGGATTTCAAAATCTGATATTTTGAAAATACTATCATTTTAAAATTTTAATGATATGGAATATTCAGTTTTGATTTAAAATTGAAAACGAAGTTGAAATCGTTTTGAAATGAATTTATAAACGATTTATAAAATATGTTTTAAATTGAAATCGACGATATATATATATATTATATTTAAATGGCCCGAATAGAATGCGCTACGCAGTGACCTTTCACGAATTTCGATCATTAACTTCAAATTGACGTAACGGGAGATCCGATCATCAGATTCTCGTAAGCCGGAACTGTTGGGTTCGTATAGAAAAGAGCTTTCCAATGAATATAAGAGATTTAAATTTGAATGGTTGGATTTCAAATTATGTCCAAATCAATTTTAGAAAATGTCGCTATGGATGCAGTTCGGTGGCCATTATTGGAAACCGACTGTAAGGGCCTTATTAAAATTATGGAAAAATTGTGTAAAACCATAATAAATGATTTGAAAAGATTTTGGCTGAAAAAATATAGGTTTGAAAGGATAAAAATATATTTTTATCGAAATGAACTAGTTATTAACTAGAATAATAATCCAACGTATTTACATAAATAAATTGGATTTGAAATGGTTTTGATATAACCAGAATTTTCCAACGTATGAATTGGAATGGAAATAAACTTTAGAATAATTTGATATTGGATTCTGTGATTATACAAATATTGTTGAGGAATTTGGAAGATATAAATATCGTTATTTCCAATACGATATTTGTTGGTTTCAAAATTTGATATTGAATATAAGCCGATAAAATTTCTATTCAGAGCCTTGTATTTAATATCAAATTGGATTTTTGGATTTGTCGTGAATGGTGTCTTAAATAACACTATTCTTAAACCCAGTTGACAAAAGAATAAATCTTTTTGTTAAGATTTAGAGAAGTTTACCAATTACTTAATATTTAATTAAAATAGAATTGAAATTGGATTTTTGGGTTTATCGTGAACGGTGTTTTAAATAACATTTGTTCTTTAAACCAAATAACAGTGAAGTTATGATTTGGAATTTATAAATCTTTTTATTAAGATTTAATAGAAATTTTCCAAAGTAAGTTTTCCAATTTAATATATTAAATTGGAATCGAATGCAATTCAATTTGGTAATAATTGAGATGAGCTTTTGTGAAGGAAGGCCATTACTATATATGAAATTTAAAAAGGCTTCGCTGTTATTCCTTCTATATTATTAGTCTGATATGGAAATTCATATTGATTTTGATTGATCCGATTTCCGGGAAGATTCCAATTTGATGGAAAGAATTTTGGGGTTTATTGTGAACTGTGTTGTAAATGACATTGGTTCTTTAACCCAATCAAAAATAGGATTAATTTCCTAAAGTTGAATAATCATTAAATAATGATTTTAGGAAGATTAAAACCAATTGGAGTTTTAATAAATCTTTAATTAGATTGGAATGAGATAATTAAATTTATCGAATTCATGAAATGATTGAGAATGGAGTACCACCAGTTTTAACTCCATGCAATAGTTAAATCTTTAATTAGATTTGAATAGGAAATGGTAATTAATTTTACCAATAACATAGTAGGTGTTAGATATGGAGTATTACCAGTTTTGCTCCATGGGATGAAATCTTAGGATGGGAAAGATAAAATAAATGATTACATCTGTAAGGCTCGATAATCCGGATTAGTTTTATAAACCTTAATTTGGTTTAGAATGGTTAAAGGATAAAATAAAATCTTTTGAAAACGATACCAAAAGGAGTATTAAAGAGAAAATTTAAAAGAATTTATCTTTGATAAAATTAATTGGAACCTTTCCCTAAAGATGTGAATACTTGAATAAAAGAATATTCTGAATTGGAATGAGGCATATGATGTGTTTTGATAGCACTTGATTATTGATTATAAGATACGCGAGTTATTCGGAAAGACCAGGTTTAACCCATTCTGAATAATTGATATGACGATTGAAAGTCGACGATGAAGACGATAGTTGAAGACCAGAGATCATCACATCGTTTGGATGATTACTGATTTCTTGATTGGGCTGTACACCCAAGACAAGGTAATAAGTGGTGATCGTCCAGATGTACTTGGAGATTGACCGGATATCCGAGGACCTCTCTTCTGTATTGGACATATGGGACGAGGAATAAGGTGCCTCTGGTTTCGTTCAGACCCATAACGGACTTGAAAAAGAATGTGTGTCTGACATTGGATTTCGTTTTGTGTTGACTGATTTCTATTAAATATATATCTATTTGGTGGCGCAGAATTTATTCTCTTGCTTAACACCCTTCTCTGAGACGTACGAGCTTAGATGTTATATATTGATAAACATCAATTGCATGGCATGAATTGTCAATGTGGCATGCTAAGATGCAAATGATCAAGGCTTTTTGCTGAAAAGCAGAGTCTTGTGGATGATGATCAAAGCACAGCTTTAATTAGCATAGCTTTGTGTAGCGTTAATTCGCGAGCTTCACATCCTGGTATGAACCACAAATGGGATGAGGGACACCAGGGAGAGCATGCGTTTCTTTCTAGCTAGTAGTGATGTCATGGTATAGAGCCTAGACATTTTATTTATGCGGTTGTTGGAAAGCGGGGTACCTCGGATTTGAGTCCCAAGTGGCTCTTGATATTGGTCGACATACTGACCAGATTTTATGCCCCATAGTGCAGGAAAACGTATCGTTCAGGAATTGCCAATCCACTAAAGTAAGTGTGGACCGGCTCTGCTGCTTCTAGGGCTCAGCTGAGTTTGAGTCCTTAGGCACGTGCTAGAGTGTCTCAAATTTGGTAAGGAAGATCCCTTGCCTTGGTTCATAATGGAAATCCAATTTCCGATACGATATTGTGCGGTTTTGATTGTAAAACTAGTATGGTGATATAATATATGGTACCTGGGCCGTCTATGATTGATACATTTATAATTGAAGTTGATTTTGACACTATGCATTTATAGTGATATCAAAATGATTTTTTTTAACGTACCAAGCATGTTTGGCTATTATAAGGGAAAACTCTATCCTCCGGCTTGCGTTGCATTGTGTGATGGGACCTTAGTCTTATAATAGCTTCATTTTCCAAAAAACATTGCGTTTTTTGTTTCAAACTGATATTCATGTGGAGTAAACCCGTTCCGTGTCATACGGTGTGGTCTCTTGATTTACCCAACATTAAAATAAAGTTAATAACTGTTTTAGTTCTCACACCAGTCCCATAATTGACTCAGAGTTTATTGTTTCTACCTAAACTCTGGGTGCCCATATTTTCCACACGGGCAGTCAGTACTTTTGGTTTTGCAGATTTCTTTTCGTAGGATCCTGGATTTACCGCTGGAGCAATATTTGGAAAGCTTTGTATCCGTGTATTTCCTTCAGTTGTGCTAGTTGATATATTTCCGCTGCGCATTATACTTATGTGTTATTTTTCCGCTGCTTTGTAATTTAAAACTCTGATAGTTTCTGTTGTAAATTATTTATTTATTCTCTGATATTCTTGTACTCTGATGTAAATTATTGTGATAACAATGAAAGGCTCTATTGTTTGTAGAGTTTTGATGCGTCGTGTTCTCAAAGCAATCCATCCTTTTCCGTCTCTTCGGGGATCGGGGAAGTTTGGGTCGTCACAGTTGGTATCAAAGCTTTGGTTTACAAAGCACGAGAACAAGATACATTAGAACCAAATGAAAGAATTCATTAGAGATAGGATTAGTAATATCTTATGAGAATGTCTCGTTAGAGATAGGGTTAGTAGTACCCTAGAATGAGTTTGAAGAGGGTTATTTCTAAAAATATTTAATTTTGAAAATTATATCCTATAATACGTATTTGAGTATTTTATTTTAAATTGATTTTGGACTATCAGGTATAGGAAAATTTTGAATCTACGTCTTATCCACGTGTATTTGATGTCTCAAATATACTGGGTAGATATAAAATCACAATCTAGTCATCTGGAGATCATTTTGATGATGATCATGACATCATCGGTATTTATGTTCGAGTTTCGAAAGTGGGGTATCTATATATTTCCAATTGATTGGTGTGAGAACCAAAACCAAATATGGTTCATTGGTAGTGATTTGGCACTAAAAAATAATATGATTTTTGAATATATTAAAGTTATATGTTTGAAAAGTTAATCAACTAATTGATTGTTGGTTGTGTTGTTTGATAATTAGTTTAACTAATAAAATGTTGAAATGCTCAAGCCAATGAGAGAATGAAAGGTAAATTAAGCCAAATCGAATCGAATCTTGAACTGAATTGAAAACTGATTGGAGTTGCATACAAACACATGTAGATGTATTGAACATGTCATGGAATGGAAGCTAAGAAGAGGAATAAAATTGTATGCCCGACAAATAGATAAATATTAATTGTACATATTGGGGTTTGGATGATTTTATGAGGCGATTGGCTTTTTCTTTTTCTTTTCGATTGATGAGGGCCCTGTGAGGCAAGTTGCGGTTTTACCGATCAGCCCGTACAAAGGAGGTTATGGCGAAATTTTTGGAAAATTTAGGGTGTTAGCCAAATTTTTGAGAAATTAGAAAATTCTAGAAATTGAAAAGTTGAAGAATGAAAGCCAGAATGAAAGTTGAGTTGGTTGGTCAAACAACTTTCAACTCCGTTCCTTTTCGAGGACGAAAAGATTTTAGTGGGGGAGATTGTAACAACCCGGAATTTCTGAACCAATTTAAAAAATTTATTTTAGCTATTTTAATGCATTTTGATTATTTAAAATGATTTATTTTAAATAATAACGACTAAAAATTTATTAAAACCAAAGTTAGAACGTATAAATTTATAATTAAATTAAAACGAGCTTGAAATGACACGGTAGTTTGAAAATTCGATTTCTAATTTCAAATGAATGTATATGATTCAAAATAAATCGGATTTTAAAAAATCAGAAACATCTAAATCTGTTTAACAATATCTTTCTAACGAATGTGAGAAACTGAGATTTCACTTTATAAATTGGAATTCTTGCCCAGTTTAAAATTGAAAATAGTCGCTATGGAATTTATATATTTTTTATTATAATTTATAGCCCTTAAAAATAGCCATTTTGCAAACGACCTCTATTTTCGACATAACCACTTTTGTTGGATTTGGAATGTCAAATTATTTTTAGGTTTCAAATTTCATAATTTTTGGAATTAATATGTGAGCATGGTAAATTTAAATGTGTTTTGAAATTTCAGTTTGAATTTAATCAACTGGAAAAAGGTCATTTTTCAAACGATCTCCAAATTCAACGAAATTAGTTTTGTTAGGACCGTAACGTTATAACATAGCTAGATTTATTTTTCTAGAATTTTTGGAGCCAGTATGTGGCCTAGGTAAATTAAAATGTACATTTAAATTCAGTGTACATTGATTTATATTTTAATTTAAAGAAAACCAGATCAAAACAATAGAATTGGCTTACGAAACATATCCCATTTGTCTGAATAGGGGTATTTGGCTAGGGGCAATAATCGTTGGGTATCATTTGGAGTTCGGAGCATTAAACGGGTAACGATTGAATTAAAATATTGTTAAATATATATATATATATATATATATATATATATATATATAGAAAAAACGGTCAAAAACCTACCATTTCTCCAACCCACGGTCAACTCAGGAAATCGCCTCCAATCAAAACCAACGATCATCTCCTTCCATTGTTTCTCCCCTCCGATTTCAAAATCCACTCAGTATTCTTGAAAACTTTTTGAAGGAAAGTCGACGAGTTTGGTGAGGGCAACAAGATGAATGATGGAGATTAAAATTTGCTAATCATATGGCTTGAATTTTGGGTTTAAAGCCGCTGGTTTTCGAGGTGTTTCTAGGGTTCATGGAGAGTTCGAACGGGGCGCGGGTCCTAGTACTGGGAGCTGGTATGTAGGCAGAGGCGGTGGCGCATTTGAATGGAAGTCCGGTGGTGTCCGGTGTCGTCGTGGAGGAGAGAGGAGGCATGAATCGATGGGTTACGGTTTCTGTAAGTAGCTAGGAGAAAGAAACGAGTTTAGGGGGAAAGCGATTATTTATTTAACTATTTAATTAATTTAATTTTTGATAATCAAATGCATTAACTGCAATATTTGCATCATACGACGTCCAAACACAATGATTTCTGTTGCGTTGCGATCGTGATAACAAACGCTACAACATGGAATTGACCAAAACAGAAATGGTGCTAGTTGGGATTTTTGACTGAATTGAATGGATAGTTTTAATTCAGTTAAAATAATCTTCAATTAAATAATGGTAGAGTGGAACCTAAAGTGAGAACACCTTCTCACTAAATTATATTTTATCATGTTATTGTATTCATGTATAAAAATATATAGAATTACCAGTGTTTATCAGTTTTAATCATAATAAATTGTATACGGTGCTTGTTAGCTCAACTCCCTCGTGCACAGACCATGGACGATTTAATTGACTGTATTGTGTGTTGATTTTGATGTTGAAATGTTTAAAATATAAAAAATAATTTAATCTTATTTTGTGGTAGTTGAAATTAAATTATAAATATCTATTTATAATTTAAACAGTGAAAATTGGCTAATTAGAAAAATAATTCAAAACCAATTAGAACTGGTTAAATTTATTAACCAGTGATTATTTTGAATCGACTGTTGTTGTTTTGAAACCTCACATACATCCAGGGACGATAATTTATCCACATCTCCCTTGAATTTAATTATATGTCAATCGATGGATCGACAGACTGTGATAAGCCTTATTTAATTATTTAATGCTTATACAATGGTAAATTGCACTTGGATGTAAATTGACTATTTGATGATTATTTATCATTATTGTTGAATACATGTAATGTATGAAATCTATATAACTGAAATTATATGGTAATTGATTGAGTCGCAATCCGATTCAGAAATAACGAATATTTTAAAATAATATTCAATGAATATTCAAAATATGATTTTAATATCCGATTTCGGATGGACACGGAAATATATAAAAATATATAAAGTCGGGTTAAGTATAGAAATGCCATTTAAACCCGAATGGGTTTATCAATCGATTTTATTCATTTGATAATGAATACGGAAAAGAAATGGATTTCAAAATCTGATATTTTGAAAATATTATCATTTTAAAATTTTAATGATATGGAATATTCAATTTTGATTTAAAATTGAAAATGAAGTTGAAATCGGTTTGAAATGAATTTATAAATGATTTATAAAATATGTTATAAATTGAAATTGACGATATATATATTATATATTTAAATAGCCTGAATAGAATGCGCCGCGCAACAACCTTTCGCGAATTTCGACTATAAACTTCAAATTGGTGTAACGGGAGATCTGACCGTCGGATTCTCCTAAACCGGAATCGTTGGGTTCGTATCGAAAAGAGCTTTCCAATGAATATAAGAGATTTAAATTTGAACAGTTGGATTTCAAATTATGTCCAAATCAATTTTAGAAAAGGTCATTATGGATGTAGTTCGATAGCCATTATTGGAAACCGACTGTAAGGGACGTATATTTTTTTTTTAAATATGGAAAAATTGTGTAAAATCATAATAAATGATTTGGAAAGATTTTGGATGTAAAATTTTAGTTTTGAAAAGATAAAAATATATTTTTATCGAAATGAACTAGTTATAAACTAGAATAATAATCCAATGTTTTTAAATAAATAAATTGGATTAGAATGGTTTTTATATAACCATAATTTTCCAACGTATGATTTGGAATGGATTGGAAGTAATCTTCAGAATATTTCGATATTGGATTCTGTGATTGGATATTGTTGAGGAATTTGGAAGATATAAATATTGTTATTCCCAATGCGATATTTGTTGGTTTCAGATTTTGATATTGAATATAAGCCGATAAAATTTCTATTCAGAGCCTTGTATTTAACACCAAATTGGATTTTTTGGTTCGTCATGAATGGTGTCTTAAATAACACTGTTCTTAAAACCAGTTGAGAAAAGAATAAATCTTTTAGTTAAGATTTAGAGAAGTTTACCAATTAATTAATATTTAATTAAGATAGAATTGAAATTGAATTTTTGGGTTTATCGTTAACGGTGTTTTAAATAACATTTGTTCTATAACCTAATTAACAGTGAAGTTATGATTTGGAATTTATAAATCTTTTTATTAAGATTTAACAGAAATTTTCCAAAGTAAAGTTTTCCAATTTAATATATCAAATTGGAATCGAATGTAATTTGATTTGGTAATAATCGAGATGAGCTTTTGTGAAGGAAGACCATTACTATATATGGAATTTAAAAATGTTTCATCGTTATTCCATTTCTATTATTAGTCTGATACAGAAATTCATACTGATTTTGACTGATCTGATTTCCGGGAAGATTCCATTTTGATGGAATGTAATTTTGGGGTTTATCATGAACTGCGTTGTAAGTGACATTGGTTCTTTAACCCAATTAAAGACAGGATTGGTTTCCTAATGTTGAATAATCATTAAATAATGATTTTTAGGAAGATTAAAACCAATTAGAGTTTTAATAAATCTTTAATTAGATTGGAATGAGAATGGGATAATTAAATTTATCGAATTCATGAAATGATTGAGAATGGAGTACCACCAGTTTTAACTCCAGGCGACAGTTAAATCTTTAAATAGATTCGAACGGGAAATGGTAATTAATTTTACCGATAACACAGTGGGTGTAAGATATGGAGTATTACCAGTTTTTCTCCATGGGATGAATAGGTTGGGATTGGAAAGATAAAATAAATGATTACGTAATTAAGGCTCGATAATCCCAACTAGTTTTATAAACCTTAATTTGGTTTAGAATGGTTAAAGGATAAAATAAAATCTTTTGAAAACAATATCAAAAAGAGTTTAAAGAGAAAATCTAAAAGAATTTATCTTTGATAAAATTAATGGGAACCTTTCCGTAAAGATGTGAATATTTGAATAAAAGAATATTCTGAACTGAATTGAGGCATATGATGTGTTTTTATAGCACTTGATCATTGATTATAAAATACGCGAGTTATTCGGAAACACTGGGTTTAACCCATTCTAAATAATTGATACGATGATTGAAAGTCGACGATGAAGAAGGTGGTTGAAGACCGGAGATCTTCACATCCTTTGGATGATTACTGATGTCTTGATTGGGTTGTACACCCAAGACCAGGTAATAAGTGGTGATCGTCCATACGTACTTGGAGATCGACCGGATATGCGAGGACCTCTCTCCTATATTCGACATATGGGACGAGGAATAAGGTGACTCCGATTTCGTTTAGACCTAGAACGGACTTGTAAAAGGATTAATATATGACATTTGATTTCGTTCTGTGTTGATTGATTTCTATTAAATATATATCTGTTTAGTGGCGGAGAATTTATTCTCTTGCTTACCACCATTCTCTAAGACGTACGAGCTTGGAGGTTATATATTGATAGACATCAGTTGCGTGGCATGAATTGTCAATGTGGCATGTTAAGGTGCAAATGAATAAGGCTTTTGCTGAAAAACAGAGTCTTATGGATGATGATCAAAGCATAGCTTTAATTAGCATAGCTTTGTGTAGCATTAAATCGCGAGCTTCACACCCCGGTATGAACTAGAAACGGGATGAGGGACAGCATGGAGAGCATGCGTTTCTTTCTAGCTAGGAGTGATGTCATGGTATGGAGCCCAGACATTTTATTTATGAGGTTGTTGGAAAGCGAGGTACCTCGGATTTGAGTCCCTAGTGGCTCTTGATATTGGTCGACATATTGACCAGATTTTATGCCCCAAAAGGAAGGGAAACATATTGTTCAGGAATTGCCAGTCCACTATAGTAAGTGCAGATCGGCCCTACCGGTCCCATGGCTCACCAGAGTCTGAGTCTTGAGGCATGGGCTAGAGTATCTCGAATTTGGTAAGGAAGATCCCTTGCCTTGACTCATGATGGAAATCCAATTTTCGATACGACATTGCGCGGTTTTGTTTGTAAAACTAGTATGGCGACATAATATATTGTACCTATGTCGTCTATGATTGATACATTTATATTTGAAGTTGATTTCGAGACTATGCACTTATAGTGATATCAAAATGATTTGTTTTAACGTACCAAGCATGTTTGGCTATTATAAGGGAAAACTCTATCATCTGGCTTGCGTTCCATTGTGTGATGGGACTTGAGTCTTATAATAGCTTCATTTTCCAAAAAGAACTGCGTTCTTTGGTTTTAAACTGATATTCATGTGGAGTAAACTCGTTCCGTGTCATACGGCGTGGTTCCTTGATTTAACCAACATTAAAATATAGTTAATAACTATTTTAGTTCTCACACCAGTCCCATGACTGACTCGGAGTTTATTGTTTCTACCTAAACTCTAGGTGCCCATATTTTCCACATGGGCAGTCAGTAGTTTTGGTTTTGCAGATTTCTTTTCACAGGATCCTGGATTTATAGCTGGAGCAATATTCAGAAAGTTTTGTATCTGTGTATTTCCTTCAGTTGTGCTAGTTGATATATTTCCGCTGCGGATTATACTTATGTATTATTTTTCCGCTGCTTCGTAATTTAAAACTCTAATATTTATTTTTGTAAATTATTTATTTATTCTCTGATATTCTTGTACTCTGATGTAAATTGTTGTGATAGCAATGAAAGGTTCTATTGTTTGTGTTCTGATGCGTCGTGTTCTCAAAGCAATCCGTCTTTTTCCGTCCCTTCGGGGATCGGGGAAGTTTGGGTTGTCACACATGGGTTGCCCATAGGTGTGATCCTGGACATCTTGCTAGAGGTGATTTGAAACTGGCGAGGAAGATCCCTTACCTCGACTCACAAATGGAATCCAATTTCAAATACGTGACTTTTCGGTTTTAGATGTAAACCTATATGGCGACATAATGTATGGTACATATGCCGTCTATGATTGATACATTTAGATTCAAAGTTGTTTTCTACACTATGCACTTATAGTAATATTAAAAATCTTTATGCTAAAACGTATCAAGCATGTTTGGTTATTATAAGGTAAAACTCTATCCTCTGGCTCGCGTTGCATTGTGTGATGGGACCAGAGTCTTATGATAGCTTCATTTCTCAAAATGTATTGTGTTGTTTTGTTTTAACCTGATGTGCATGTGGAGTAAACCCATTTCGTGTCATACGACGTGGTCCCATGATTTACCCACTTTTAAAGTAAAGATTTAATAACTGTTTTAAGTTCTCACACCAGTCCCATGACTGACCTGGAGTTTATTGTTTTTCACATAAACTATGGGTGCCTATATTTTCCATATGAGCAGTTAGTAGTTTTGGTTTTAAAGATGTTTATTTAATAAGATCTTGATTTACACCTGGAGCTATATTCGGATGGCTTTGTATTCGTGTATCCCTTTCAGTTGTGTTAGTTGACGTATTTCGCTACAAATTGTATTTATACATTTTATTTCCGCTGATATGCAAATTATTAATATCTGGTATTATTTTTCCGTTGTGTAATATTTATTCATACTCTGATATTCTTGTACTCGGATGTAGTATTGTTGAAATAGCAATGAAAAGTTCTACTGTTCTACGTTCTGATGCGTCGTGTTCTTATACAATCCGAGCTTTTCCGTCTCTTCGGAGATCGGGGGATTTCAGATCGTAATAGTTTGGTATTAGAGCTTTGGCTTACAAAGCTCGAGAATAAGACACACTAGAACCGAACGAAAGAATTCACCAGAGATAGAATTAGTAAAATTGTATTTAAGAGTACTCATAATAGATAATATCAGTGGTATCCTAGAATGATAAACTCGTTAAAGATGGGGTTAGTAATTCCCAAGATTGAGTTGAGAGTGACACCTTTATAAGTAATGTTTTGTGATAGTTATATGTGTGTATGTATATGTATGTATGTATATAACCTGATTTTGAAGGTATACTGGTATATATAAAATGTATTATTCAATTGATTATCTGTGTGACTATTTGATTTCCTGTTTGATTATTTATGACGTCTAATTTAAATTAGCTAGACGGAACCTTCGGCAATCTATGACACTGGATATACGAAAGCACTTGTTATTTAATTTAATTGAGATAAGTTAAACTGAATTGAAAATTAGTTAGAATGAGATATATATATATATATACATATATACATATATAATTGTTGATCAGGTTATTGGCTTGATGGTGAGTAAAGAAATAAATTGTGTGCCCGACAAACAGGTGCACCTTATTTAGTTTGTTGCGCATTTTTATTATTATTACTACTGTGAATGATTTGGATGTGTTGTGATGGTT
Source organism: Allium sativum (assembly GCA_030737875.1). Classification (NCBI taxonomy): domain Eukaryota; kingdom Viridiplantae; phylum Streptophyta; class Magnoliopsida; order Asparagales; family Amaryllidaceae; genus Allium; species Allium sativum. Next base: position 67,194,757 of record CM060916.1, on the reverse strand, counting down.
GCTCTGTGTGAAATTGAACATACGCCATAGGGTAGTAACCAATAAATTATGGACGACACCACATAACATATATGGAAGATATCATAGCATAGCATATTCCATATAAGCATTTGGTGCTTGTATGACGAGGTTTGGATTACCATATGAGCTAGATGCTTGTATGGCGAGGACTGAATTAAAGGTTGAACTGAGGACCGACTATGGACTTAATAACTTTTAACTGAAGATTGGAGGATTAAACAACAAACCCTACACAGGTCTTGAGATGAAAAAAATACACACATCTCTCTTGTTTTAGATACGGCACATGGATTATGACTATTCCCATCACTGGGTCAACGGATGATTTTTCACACATCTCCCTTGAGCATACATAAGTCATATCTAATTTGTATGCTATTTATTTATTTACTGGGTGCCTAATAAAGCCATATAAATTTCTTCAGATCGACCTGTACGAAGGAGGTTATGGCCATTTTTTTAGAAATTCAAGGCGTTAGCCAAATTTCAGTGAACTTTAGAAGTTCCTAGAAACTGAAAAGTTGAAGAACTCAAGCCATAATGAAAGTTGAGTTGGGTAGTTAAACAACTTTCAGCTCCGTTCCTCTTTCGGGGACGAAAAAGTTTTAAGTGGGGGAGATTGTAACAAACCGGAATTTTGGAACCAATTTAAAATTTATTTTTAATTGATTTGAATAGAAATTAAATATTTTAAACGATTTATTTTGAGAATAAATGATGTAATGTTTATTTATAATGAAGTTTGAGCGTATAAATTTGTAATTTAATTAAAACGAGCTCGTAATGGCGTGGTAGTTTGAAAATTTAGTTTCCAACTTCAAATGAATATACATAATTTGTTATAAATCGGATTTTGGTGAAAAAGGAAACTTTAGAATCTAATTAACCATATATTTCTAACGAATGTGAGAAATTGAGATTTCTCTTTATAAATTGTAAGTTATGTCCAAATAAAAATTTCAAATAGTCTCTATGGAACTTATTATCTTAATATAATATATGGCCCTTAAAAATAGCCATTTTGCCAACGATCTCCGTTTTTGACGAAACCACTCTTGTAGAATTCGAAATGTCAAATTATTGTCAGGTTTAAAATTTCAAGTCATTTGGAATTAGTATGTAAGCGTAGTAAATTTAAATGCACATTTAATTTCAGTAGTAAATTTAATAAGCTAGTTAAAAGGCCATTTTTCAAACGGTCTCAAAATTCAACGAAATTAGTTTTGTTGGAACCGTATTTGAAAAACATAGCGAGATTCCAAATTTCGTAATTTTTGGAGCTAATAAGTGGTCATGTGAAATAAATTATGAATCGATTAGTCGTATGAGCCTGAAATAGAGCTTTTTGAACAAATGGAATCAGATTTCGACAATTTTTTTTTGTTAGGGTTGTATCGTCAAAACATAGCTGTGTGTTAGTTTTCATTCCCAACGGAGTCCGTATGTAATAGGGGCAACAATAAATGTCAAACAAAGAGAGCCTTAACTAAGAAAATAATAAACCCTCCACTACATAACATATTTTTCTCCCAAAACCGTCATTCTTTCCCCTTCTCCTTTCCACCAAAAATGGCAGCCACTCTCTTTCAAACAATTTGCAAAAAGACCCCGAACACTAAATAATTTATGTATCCCAAACTGTAAGGATTGATGCTATGAAATTAAATGAGTTTATAGATATTGGGGTGGGCTAGCTGCGCCCAAAATTTGGGGGCCATTGGAGGTCGGTGTTAGATGTTATGGCAGTTGAAAGGAAAATGTTCATTTCTGGTAATTGGTTCGCTACGGGCCCCATGAGGAGAATTAGACCGAGCGGTTTAAAGCGATGGTTGAGGGGAAGCACACGAAGATTTTGGCAGTGGTGGCATGGTCCTAGGTGGCCGGAGTTGGCCAGAATGTCGATTAAATTGGAGGGGTGCTGAAAACGAGGTAGTCATGAAAATGATCAATTTACCGTCGATACGTGCATTTTTAGACGTAGTGCCCAAAGGGAAAGTCGACTGGGAGGTCATGACCATGCAACTAGTAAAATTTGGTGGCATTTAGAGCACTGAGGTGGCCGCAGCACCAAGATAAACGAAAACTGTACTTTTCCGTTCATCTCGTGACTACGGGGCCTACATGGCGAACGGGAGGGGGACCACCCGTCTTGGAAAGGGGGTGAGATGCCAGAGACAGTGGCGCTGGTTTCGTGCAATTCCAAGTTTTGGTTTGGCCGTGATGAGCGTTCAAAGTTGAGGGTGTCCTTTAGAGAATAGGGCGGATAATGATTTTATTATTTAAATGGTATTCCATGTTCATATGTTAATTTCTTTTTGCTACAAACTCAGAATCGCGCAATACTAGATCCTTGCGATAGTGGCATCGAGGGCTTCGCAATAAAACTAATTTGGTAAAATTTGGAGCAAGTTGCATTTTTGTGTCAAATTAACAAATTAAACCCAAGTTTAATTTGATTTAAAAATAAAATCGTCAAACCGATAAATGTGAGAACTCTATTTTGTTATGTTACTAGATCATACTTAAAAATATATATATTGTCTATGTGTATTTTTATCTATTACATGCGTTGTCCGCTGAGTTCAACACATGAACTATTCACTAAGTTATTTATTATTAGAAGCGTTGTTCGATTATACGACACTTGTGTTTCAAATAATGTGGAGGGACACTTTGTGGCGCCATAAATGGAAATGGATGAATAATTGATTGATACTGCGGTTTATCTATTGATTGACGAAACTATATGAGCGTTAACTGTTTAATGCTTATAAGGTATGTACCACGATATGTCGACTAGATGTCGATGGTTGTTTACTATTATTGTTCAATGTATGAAATCCATATAAATTCATTTATATGGATACTGATTGAGTTTCATTCCAATCCGGAATAAAAATGAATGTTTTAAAGTAAAAATGATATCAAAATTGACTGTACATTGAAATATGCAGTTTTGAATATAATTGACTGAAATGAGTTCTTAAATGTGATTATATATATTTTATATAATTTATAAAAATGGTTTAGAAGCATTTGAACTATAATTAAAATTTATAAATCGTATTCGGGCTTGAATAGAACGCGTCGCGCAGCGATAGTTCGCGAACTTCAACCCGTAACTTCGAATTGATGTACCGGGAGATCCGACCGTCGGATTTTCCTGAAATTAGAACCATTGGAACCGTAATGAAATAAGATTTCCAATAAAATGAGAATTTTGGAAATTTAACAAATAGTTTTTAATTTAACTCCAAATCAGTTTTGAAAAAGATCGCTATAAATGCAGCTTGGTGGCCGATATTGGAAATCGACTGTAAGGGACTTATTAAAATTATTAAGTATATAAATAAATTATTTAAAATCACAATAAATGATTAGGAAAGATTTTTGATGAAATATTTTATATTTGAAAAGATAAAAGATATTTTTATCTGATGAACCACTTGTTGACTAGAATAATAATCCAATGATTTTAAAATAATAAATTGGATTTGTAAATGGTTTTGACATAACCAGAAGTTTCTAATATTTATAAATTGGAATGGATTTGAATGGAAATTGTCTCCGAATGTTTTTGATATTAGATTCCGTAATTATACAAATATTATTATGTGAATTTGGAAGATATTGATATCGTTATTCCAAAACGATATCTATTAGTTTTAGGATTGGATATTGAATGTATGTCGATGTGATTTCCATTTAATTTCTTATATTTAATATCAAGTTAGGATCTTGAGTTTTTCATGAATGGTGTCTTCAATAATACTGTTCTTAAACCCATTTATGAATGGAGTAAATCTTTTAATCAAGATTTAATGAAGTTTTCCAGTTTATTCAATTAAATTGGAATTGAATTGAATTCGATTAATAATAATTGTGATGGGTTTCTATAAAGGAAAGTCTTTACTATTTATGGAATTTAAAAAGCTTTGCCGGTATTCTAGTTATAGTATTAGCCTGATACGGAAATTTATATCAATTTTAAATTGTTTAGATTTCCATGATGATTCCATATTAATGGAAGATAATTTTGGATTTATTGTGAATGCTGTTTCTAAATGAGATTTGTTCTTTAACCTAAGTAAAGAAAGGATAAATTTACTAAAGTTGAATAATCATTAAGTAATGAATTTTGGGATTAAAACTAAGTTGGTGATTTTAATGAATCTTTAATTAGATTGAAAATTAAATGGTAACTAAATTTACCAAACATGAGAAGTATTCGAGAATGGAGTACCACCAATTTTACTCCATGCGATAGTTAATCCTCAATTAGATTTGAACGTTAAAGGGTAACCAAATTTACCAGTAAAACGATGGGTGTTAGATATGGAGTACTACCAGTTTTGCTCCCTGGGATGAATAGGTTGGGATTGGGATAATAAAGTGAATGCTTACTTTGGTAAGGCTCAATAATACCGACTAGTTCTTAAACCTTAATTTGGTTTAAGTTGTGAAAAGTTATAATAAAATCTTTCGAAATGATTTCCGAGGAGGATTGAACTATAAGTTTAAAAGAACTTATCTTTGATAAAATTAATGGAAACCTTTCCCAAAGATATGAATATTTGAATAAAAGAATATTCTGGATTGGAATGAGATGTGTGCTATCTTTGTGCATTTATCACATGATTATAAAGAAACGCCAGCTATTCGAAAAGACCGGGTTTAACCCATTCTAAATAACTGTTACGATGATTAAAAGTCGAAGATATTGAAGATGGTGCAAGATCGACAATCTTCACATCGAATGGATTAATACTGACGCCCTGGATGGAGTTGCAGCCTTGAAAGGGTTATAGTGGTAATTGTTCGGACGTACTTGATGATTGTTCGGATATGGGAGGGCCTCTCTCTTGTATTGGACGTATGGGACGAGGAATAAGGTGCCTCTAGTTTCATTCAGACCCAGAACAGACTTGTAAATGGATTGTACATCAAACATTGTATTGTGTGATATATTCATTGATCTCTGCTAAATATATATAACTATTTGGTGGTGGAGAATTTATTCTCTCGCTTAACACCTTTCTCTGAGATGTACGATCTTAGAGGTTATATATTGGTAGAAATCAATGGTATGGTATGAATTGACAATGTGGCATGCTAAGATGCAATGATCAAGGCTTTTTGTTGAAAAGTAAGCCCTTGTGGATTATGATCAAAGCACAACTTTAATTAGCACAGCTTTGTGTATTGCATTAATTCACGAGCTTCACACCCCGGTGTGAGTCAAAAACGAGATAATGACCTAAGGGAGGACATGCATTTCTTTCTAGCTGGATGATGTCATGGTATGAAGCCCAGAAATTTTTACTTATGTGGATGATGGATTGTGAGGTGCCTTAGATATAAAGCCGATTAAAAGGCTCATATGGTCGACGTACTGACCGGGTTGTAGGTCATGTAGGACCAGGAAACGTATTGTTCAGGAATAAATGATCCACAAACGTTAGGTGTGGACCGGCCCTGACGCTAACCAAGGGTTACGCATAGGCGTGATCCTGGACATCTTGCTAGAGGTGATCCGAAAAAAGTGAGGAAAATCCCTTGCCTCGACTCATAGATGGAATATAATTTCAAATATGCGACTTTCAGTTTTAGATATATACCTATATGGCGACATAATATATGGTACCTATGCCATCTATGATTGATACATTTATATTTGAAGTTGTTTTCTACACTATGTACTTATAATAATATTAAAAATCTTTGTTTTAAAACGTATCAAGCATGTTTGGCTATTATAAGGTAAAACTCTATCCTCTGGTTTGCGTTGCATTATGCGATGGGACCTGAGTCTTATAATAGCTTGATTTTTCAAAAAGCATCGCGTTGTCTGTTTTAAACTGATATTCATGTCGAGTAAACCCGTTTCGTGTCATACGGCGTGGTCCCATGATTTACCCTCTTTTAAAGTAAGGATTTAATAACCGTTTTAAGTTCTCACACGGTTTCATGACTGACCTAGAGTTTATTGTTTTTCACCTAAACGCTGGGTGCCCATATTTCCCACACGGACAGCTAGTAGTTTTGGTTTTGCAGATGTTTATTTAACAGGATCTTGGTTCACAGCTGGAGCTATATTCGGAAAGCTTTGTATCCTTATATCTCCTTCAGTTTTGTTAGTTGATGTATTTTCGCTACGCATTGTATTTATACATTTTATTTCCACTGATATGTAAATTTATTAATCTCTGATATTATTTTTCCACTGTGTAATATTTATTCGTACTTCGATATTCTTGTACACGGATGTAATAATGTTGTAATAGCGCGATGAAAAGTTCTACTATTCTGCGTTCTGATGCGACGCATTCTCATACAATCTGAGCTTTTCCGTCTCTTCGGAGACTGGGGGATTTCAGATCGTAACAGTTGGAAAATGAGAATTTTCAGCTTTAGGAATTTGGCAATGAAATTCTTTTATTTGGATTCGTGGCAAAATTCTAAATCCTTTTCATATATAATTTGCTGAAAACAGTCAATGTATAAAGAAGTTTGAACAAATGAATTTGGACAGTAAAATGCAGAAAATATATATATTTATTTATGCAATATATATATGCCCAAAATATAATCAAATATATGCGGGAGAATTTGAAATTTGAAATAAAGATAAGATTATAGGGAAAACAATAATTTATATAAAGAATAAGATTAAGAAATAAAGCAACGTATTAATTAAATAAACACCTCCACAAAACAGACATTTATTGGGCATCTCAATGACCAGGGGGTCGACTGCCCCCTTAAAAGGGGTGTCAACCGCCAGTCGACCGCTCAGGTTGATTGCCTGGCGGATGAGGAGCATAATAAATCTATGTTGGTTAGGGTTTTCTAAGGGGATACGTATAAATAAAAGGCCTGGATCAAATCCGAGTAATCCAACGGCCTACGCTCACACATGTAACTATATGTAGCCCCTCATATCACACCATAGAACCCTAGCTGTTCTCTTATCCCTGCCACCATGCCGCCTCTCTGCCCTTGCTAAATTCCAGAAAAAGGTTATGAATTTCTTCTATTCCTCCAACCTTTATTTTTATCCCTTCATTATTCTAATTCATATAGGTTTCATATGAATTCTGGAATTTGGTATATACATATATATAAGATTATAAAATATGTTTCTTATATATATATATATGTATGTATGTATGTATATTAGGAGGATTATTGGAGCATATTTGTTGCGAAGATTAAGTACATATCTTGATCTACTACAATAAAATCCTCTTTATTCTTCCTTAGATCTGTGAGTAGAATATCGTGTTCTTAAGCATACTCTATTTTTTAATAGATTAACATGTTGATAGCTATGCCTAGGAGGATTTGGAAATTGATAACATCAATACTAAAACACCCAAATCCTCTATTTTATATTTGCGTAAGAATTGTCATGATTACTTGGCTTTTGTGGATTTTTTTTATTTTAATATTGAATTAAGGATGAAATGATGTGTTGCGACTATTATTTCTACTTTGTGTAATTCACCTTTATTAAACATTTAATTGTAATCTAAAAGGGTTTAAATTTGATTATTCCATGATTTGATTAGGTTTGCATTCTATTTTGGATCCAAACGTATTCATACTTGAAATATATCAAATGTAAACGTTTTTTATGTGCACAACACAAAAAAGGAGTGAATCAGATAAAGTGGAAATTATAAAAATACATGTAGAAATGTATGTAATACTCTTATTTGATCTAGTAATGAAATCATTCCAACAAGCGTAGGATGCAAGTTGAAATTTGTATGTATGTATATTTTCCATCCACTGCTCTCTTTTATTTTTCTATAATTCTATCATGCCTACATTGTAGCGGTAAAGATATGGAAAAAGTAACTTGTATACCTTGATTAAGAAAAATTGACAATTATAATCTTGTTAGAACATTTCCTCATTCATACGAACATTTATGTTATTTAGGCGCTATAATTATTATACTTATATAAATGTAATCGACGTAATTAACGCTATATTCACATAATAAATGCGATTAGGATAGAATTTGAATTTGAAATGTCCCCATATATATAAATATATTTTATTACTTGTGTGGGCGTTTAGAATGCCTTTACATATATAAATAATGACACAAAGACACGAGGTTAGTTGCCATTTGTGGTATAAGTCTGCCCAAAACCGACCGACAAATCCAACAACCACAAGTAGGCCCAACTAATGTGAGAGGTATGGGTTCCATGGGCCATTCAAACTTAGTACACTAGACATGAGGTTAAACCAACTTATAATAGAAGCCTGCCCGGAATCAACCGACATATCCAGCATCTGCAGATATACGGTTTAATGTGAGAGGCCTAGTGTGTGTTTATATAACTATATATATAAGTCTATTGCATGTGAAAATAGGTAGGTTTACTACACCTTGAGAAGGTCTCATATGGTTGACTCTCTTTTTATCTAATTTGGGTCTTAGGTGGTTAGGACTAGGATCCCTTCGAAGGTTTACTCCTTGGAGAGGAACCAAAGTCATGGGACCCACCCTTAATAGGTTTGAAGTAAGTCTTTAGGTCTCCTTTTCTAAAAGTGGTTAGGAATAAATGGTAACGAAGTAGGGTAGTTCAGGGGGATGCCCACTTCCTCTAGAAGCTTATAAGGGCTCAACTAGGGACATAATTGGTATATAAAGATATGTGGCCATTTCATGCTAACCAACTGTCTAAGGAAAGTCTTAAGCAATATAGATGTTCTACTGTAATATCATTAAGTAGTAAGGTTGCAATAATACTTCTCATATTACAAGTGAGAGTATAGGCTTAAGAACGTTGACGTAATAGGATGGGGTCTTTAGAGCCAGGGTCTACCTCAGGGTTATAAGTGGTCATAAGAATCCACTTTTAATAGGGCCATAAGTGACCAAGAATACCAACCTCGTTGGGTCTTTACCCTAAAAACACTAATGAGTGATTGACTTGGATATCCACCTCATTGGTTAGATACTAGGTGTTTGTGTAAATCTTGTGTGCTGCGTAGACATACCTTGACATATGTTACCTACTAAAATTATAGGTTATGGACTTTAAGTTAACACCATATTTTAGTTACACAGATCTTTATGTTCTGACCCCTTTCCTTAACATATCAAACATGTCAGTAGATGAGGTAAAGTTATGGACAGATGAAGCCGAAGACGAAGTCATTATGCTATTATTAGTAGTTATAGCTTTACTTCTTTTGGAAACTTACGAGAATGAAGTATTTGATGTACCCATTGAACAAATGTAATCTTGACCGTTGTATTGGGATTTTGTGATTTTTAAATAAGTGGCACATCTTATTTCAGTATTATATTTTCTCTTTCTGCGATGTGAGATTTCCATTTGAAGTATCCGTGTATATATTATCTGTTCAAATGTAATCCTTACAAGAACCAACGACCCATTTATAATGGTTAGAAGTTTCGATGGAGATTTTCTGGATCGAAATTTAGGCCCACTCCGGGCGGGTTGTTACATATGGTATCAGAGAATAGGTTACCCAATTATAAGGTAATTATACGTATGAGAGGCATATCTGTAATTTGAAAAATATATTTTAATATATATATATATATAATATTTACCCCGATAAGCATACCCATTTATACTAGGCAACCTTATTGTTTTCTTCCTTTTTGAGCTTAAATACTATCTCAGGGGTATCCACTAAAGGATTATTCCTATTCCTTTTAGATAGTAGAATGGTTGAAAATCCTACAGAGCAGGGTAACCAGGAAAGGCCCCGATACTTGCCAGAATGGTTCCAATTGTAACGCCCCTCATTTTATGACAATTAAATATTCAATAATGCATATGTGTATATGTATGCATAGACATAAATATATAAAAGAAGAATAAAATAATGGTTATATATGATTGCATGCAATAAATACATGCATTGAAAAGAAGAAAAGATTAATGCAAATAACAATGCAACGCATGCGTTAAAAGAAAGAAGAAATTGGTTGCATGCAGTGTAGTTATGTTGCATGCAATAACTTATAAATAATGTGCATTTATATGAAAAGAAAAATGAAAGAAAAAGATGCATGAAAAATGATAAGGTTACATCCAATGGTTTAAATGATAGATTGCAAAAAATATGAAAACGATAAATGAAAAAAAACAATGACCACCATTGTTTTAAGCCTTGTTAAGCCTACGTTGTCCAGTTGGTAAGAGCATGTGACTTTCAAGAGAATGGCGCAAGTTAGATCCCCGCTAGTGCCATATTTTTATTTTAGCGAAATGACTAAAATAACACATGTTCTTAAGGGATAAATATGTGTTAACGCACATATAAGGAAAATTATACGTACAAGGAAGTACAAAAATATATGTAAACATGTATATGAAAATATATGTGTATATATGTGCAAATATATATATATACACACACACACACAAACAAAGAAGGAATTCAAAATAAGGCTACAACCAAAGAAATATGGTAAAAATTAAATAACGACATAACACCATTTGAATTTTGTAAAACGAAATAAAAGTTATGCGTATATATATGTGTAAAATAGGCATTTGAAATTTTGTATACATATAAGGAGATTATATGTAAATATAATATTTAAATAAATCAAAGAAAGTATAGTGGGATACTAATCAAACGTTTAAATAAAAAATGTCAAAAATGGCAAACAGTGCCCAAAAACTGCTCGCGGGACCAAGGGGCGACCCATGGGTCGACACACCCATATGGGGGTCGACCCACCCCAGATATGGGTAGATTCATTAATGAATCTGGAATGTTTTCTTAACCATGTTCGCTGATGACTCAACATTGCGTGTATGATAAGATCCCAACACCTATAAATAGGCTAGCAGAGCCTAGCCTAAATCTCACATTTTCTGAGAGGCTGCCTAAGTCTGCGTTCTTCTTTATCCTTAAATCTCTTCAGAAAATAGAATGATTAGTTTAGGAAAATTCTAATTCAAGTTTTGGAGGAAGCTAATGTATATTAATAAAGAAGGTGTTCAGATTTCCATTCGAATTAAGGTAAATTCTTGGATCTGGTCAATTTAAATTTCTCCTCTTTCTTCCCTTTTTCTTTTTGTTGAGAATTGTGGATCCATGGTTATTTAGGTTCTAAATTCAGTAAGGAGAACCACGGAATGCTAGGTCTGGAACAGATTCATGAATTGGAAAGCAATTAGGTGAGTGGATTTAAGTTATACCTTTTTGATAATGGTATATGTATCGTTTAACATTCCCGGTTAATATGCATAGTAAATCTGCTGAAATATATATCTGCTGAAATATATAAACGTGTTAAAATATGTGGAAATGATTACTGTTATATACATACATGTTTTAATAACTTGTTAATCGATACTGTAAGTTAAGTTATGTAACAACCCGTATTTTCAATAACCTGTAATAATGTAAATCGAGGCAGAATTTAATTCTAAAATCTGAATCAAGGGAAACGGGCTATGCCATTGCGTTCGTCTCGGAAAAATACGCGAAATAGAGTCCGAATTTTCGAAAATCGGAGTCCGTATGACCCGATTAAGGCCCAACGAAGTTTTCAGAAAATTCCAAGGTAAAAACAGTTTTCAAATTCAAACTTGAATTTGGGAAATTGGGCCATATTGGGCCAGGCGGGAGAATTCTCGCCAGAGTACCCAAGTCGACAGCCCTGTCGACTTGGGAGTCGACTTGGTTAGACCAAGTCGACAGCCCTGTCGACTGGGCAGTCGACTTGGCTCAGCCGGGCTGTTTAGCCTGGTGCACCATTTTGGGTTTGTGTTGAGCTTGGGGGCCAGATTCGGTTTTGAGGGCTGAGATTGGAACTAGGGTTTAATCCTATGGCCTAAATCACTTGCCTAATCTATAAATAAGACCCTAACCTACCCTAAATCATCATTAATTCATTCTAGCAACTAAACTATGGCAAAATCAATCCTCTCATGGCCTCCACTCTCTTCATAAATTCCTAAATAAATTTCTAAGTAATTTTCCATGCATACAAGTGTTTTTAGACTTGTATGATCATCATTAGCTTGCATTCAAAGTCAAGTTCCTATCTTGGTATCATAAAAAGAGAGTTTTGGTCAATTTTGGTTGCATAAGGGTTTTCTTACATTTGCTATACTCATTTGAGTTCGCATAAGCATAGTAAGCCCTATTCTACTTTCATACTTAAACTTTGAAGTTAAATGTATGATATGCGAGTTTATATGCAAGTTTATTATGATGTGACATGCAAGTTTATTAAGATGTGTTATGCAAGTTCATCAAGTTATGCTATGCAAGTTTATATGCAAGTATGTCATGTTGTAATATGCAAGTTTATATGCAAGTATGTCATGTTGTAATATGCAAGTATGTCATGTTGTAATATGCAAGTATGTCATGTTGTAATATGCAAGTTTATATGCAAGTATGTCATGTTGTAATATGCAAGTTTATATGCAAGTATGTCATGTTATGATATGCAAGTATGTTATGCAAGTTTGTGTTGAACATTTTGTTCATGCTATCATGTTATGCATGCTTTTGAGGCCTAATGCAAGTATATGAACATATGTACATTTCATATGCCACCATGTTAACCTTGTGGCTTAACACTTTTATGTCATGATTATGTCAAGTTCCCTCTTTCTATCCTTTATGCGCTATTGCGATATGTAAGCGATGGGATTGCGTTTGGGGTTGGGTAAACTTAAAAGACATAAAAATAAGCTTGGGAATTTACCTATTAAGTTAGGTCTACCCATTGGTAATTTACCTATTAAGTTAGGTCTACCCAATTGCTTGAAAATTTGTAACATGTTTTGGAAACATGGTGGACATGACACTTAGAAAAGATAAGTGTGGCTAACTCGAGGTTGGGTTGAGTTTGTAGCGTAAACCTACCCGGAACCGACCGGCTTAACTAGTTGCTACAAACAATAGGACCCAATGTGAGAAGTTGGTCATGTGGTACCTTGGACCCGAGGTTAGACCAAGTTGTGGTGTAAAGCTACCCGGAACCAACCGACTTAACTAGTAACCACAACAAAGTCTAATGTGAGAGGTTAAGGTGCATTAATTAATTAATTAATGCCTAATGATTAGGGTTAAGTCATGGTCCATTTAATACTTAACCAATTTGGGCTCGGTAGATTAACCGGGGTTAAGTCGTGAACTCACCGTTACACTTAACCAAGTTAATCCGTGATTAGTAAAGGGGTTAAACCGTACTTAACCCACTAGAGAAATCCTAGCAATGGGGGTCCACTCCAGTAGTAATCCCTAGTTTGTATCATCATGACCCTAGGGACTAGGCTAGGGTGGGAGCACGATTACTGGACTGGAGGTAAGCGACCAATAAACGACGGCAGGACGGTACGCCGGTGTAGTTCCGGGCGGACTCTGGTCGTGCACATAGTCCATAGCCGGAGAAAACATGCACGGGTACCAGTAGATCGGGACTGTGCACTCATGTTCATGGTGTCCAGGGGTTGACACCCTAGGGCTTGATACACCCGAAGGGTGGACCCGGCACAGTTCGACTACAATCATGTTTGGGGCCGTATTGACACCGACACGTGACGAGTTAGGCTTAGGGAGCCGATCGACTAGACCGTTTGGGTTGGACCTCGTGTTAGGGTCACTTCATGTTATTGGACCTCGTATGAGGGTCACTTCAGGTTATTGGGCCAAAGCTTGGGCCAAGGGATCAATACTTGTTTATTCAAGTCCTGTTAGTTTGCTAGTACACCTGTGGTGCAAAACCTTAATCCTGATTATGCGATGACACCTTTATCTACCTGGTTAGTTAATCATCATGCTAGTATGTTGTTATCCTTATGTTCATCTCTGCTGCTCATACCAGTTAGCTTTATCAGTTTACATTGATTGTAGTAGGGCTTACTCAGTCTTTTTGACTGACCTGTTTTCTTTCGCCTCTTTTCTTCCGTTTCCCCCCCAGGTTCTCAGGGAGGGAATACAGGAGCTTAGCTTGGATTTTGGATTGCTTGCTTGTGGGATTCCAGCTCATGTACGCTTTCTACATGAAGCTAGCTATGGTTCTCACGTATTTTGGGGATAGCATTTATGTATTTCAGTTTGTCAGTTGATGTTGTTTTACCTAGACTTGTTTATTTGGAAAATTGATATTATGTTGTACCAGACTTGATTTGACAAGGTTTAAAATCTTCCGCTGTTTTACCTATGTTATTTACTCTGTTTACATATATACATATGTTCTTGTTCTGCCTTGATATATCATTATGCATGTTTACCTGATTCAAACGCCCCTCCAAAGTCAGTGCCCTTGCAAGAGTGGTATTGGCGGAGGTGGGGTGTTACATTTGGTATCAGAGCATATGGTTTACGAGAAGGAACAAAAAGGTTTTTAGAAAACTTTTGAAAAACTATTTTCAAAATCAAGTATAAAGTATTTTCCAAAGAAAAATCTAGTTTATTTTAAAGGCTATTCCCCAAAAAGCCATTAGCAAAATCCCTTCGTTTTTCTCCATTCTGAATTGTCTTTTTCTTCGTTTCAGTATGGCCGATAACTTTGCTATTTCGGAGGGAGTGCACGTACCTGTTTGGTATAGGAGACTCTTGGAGGCTAGGGCGACCGAAGCCGGCCCCGCAGATATTCCTCCTCCTCCTCCTCCAGTAGTTAATATTCCTCCTCCTCCCGTCGCTAATGTTCCTCCTCCTCCTGTCGCTGAGGTTCCTCTTCCTCCTCCCCCTCAGCATCCTCAAGTGGACTTCGCAAAGACTTGCAAAGATTTCAAAGCAATGGCTGGCAAGAACTTTCAAGGCACTGAGACTTTTGTAGAGGCCAGAAATTGGTTGAAAGAGACCGAGGATTTATTTGCTATCTTTGGGTTAGACGATCAGAGGAAGGTCTTGTTGGCGGTTTGGCTTATGAAGGATGAAGCCGCTTATTGGTGGGAAGTCACCAATGGTACTAGGCATGTTGAGACTTGGGCCGATTTCAGGGCAAGGTTCATGCTTAAGTTTTTATCTTCTGCTGAGGAGAATTTGCAAATGGAGAGGTTCATAACTTTGAAGCAAGGAGATATGTCTGTCAAAGAATATGTGAACAAGTTTAATCAGTTAGCTCGTTTTGGTTTGGATATGGTGAATACTCCTCAGAAGAAGGCTCTTCGTTTTGCTAGAGGATTGAATGAGCCGTTGCAGGGATTGGCTATGTCACATATTCCCCATGGGGCCATGTTTGAGAGTTTGGTTGATATGGCATTACTTCAGGGAGATGGCAAGAAAGAGATCAAGGTGAATGATACTCAAGCCAAGAAGACTGATTCCCAAGGAAAAGGAAATCAGGGTAATCCAAGTGGTCAAAGCAGTCAAGGCAACCAGAACAAGAACAAGGGTCAAGGCAACAAGGGGAACAACAGCAAGGGCAAGAACGTCAAGGGGAAGTGCCATTATTGCGGTTCAGCTGGGCATCTTATTAAGGATTGTAGGAAGAGAAAAAGGAAGAATGGTGAATGCTTTTTCTGCGGTGAGACTGGACATTTCAGCAAGGATTGCCCGAAGAAGCGAGGGCAAGGCCAGGGTCAGACTCAGCGTGCTGGACCTTCAGGAGGGCAAGTTCATGCTCTCAATATCGCTCCAGCTCCCGATCGAGGTAGTATTTCTGTTGAGAGCCTTATATATATTTCTGATTTTCCAGTTCGTACCTTGTTTGATTCTGGTGCATCGCATAGCTTTATCTCATCTGATCTTGTTGATAGTTTGCACCTTAGTACTAGCTTGGTAAATGATCCCGTCTGTGTCTCAAATCCTATTGGGGGTTCCGCCCATTTGTCTATGATATGTGGGGATTTGAGGATCTCTATACTGAGTGTAGAGTTCTTGTGCAGTGCTTATGTTCTTTGTTTCAGGGGATACGGATTGATATTGGGCATGGATTGGCTGTCCAGATATGGAGCCATTCTTGATTGTGAGCATAGGGTTGTGAGGCTCGTGACTCGCCTCGGGAACACCCTAGAGATTTCTTGTGATCCGAGAGGTCCCGTCATGTTGTGCTATCTTGAATCACTCGACTCGTCAGTGGAGACTCTTCAGTCTGTGAGAGTGGTTCGAGATTATCCGGATGTTTTTGATGAAGTTAGGGGGTTGCCCCCTAAGCGAGAGATTGATTTCCGCATTTATCTGGTGGATAATGCAAAGCCGGTTTCTTTGCCTGTTCGGCACATGGCTCCGCGGGAAAGACGGGAGCTAAGTAAGCAAGTGAAAGAGTTGCTTGAGAAGACGAAGTATATCTGAATGGGGAGCGCCTGTGGTATTTGCTACCAAGGCAGATGGTTCTCTCCGACTTTGTGTTGACTATCGAGAGTTGAATAAGCTGACTAAGAAGAACAGACACCCGTTACCGAGGATTGATGATCTCTTTGACCAGCTTGTCGGTGCTTCTGTTTTCTCTCAGCTTGATCTTGCTACTGGATTCCATCAGCTCAGGGTAGCTGAAGATAGTATAGACAAGACTGCGTTCAGAACTCCAGATGGATTCTTCGAATGGCTTGTCATGCCGTTCGGCTTGACTAATGCACCCGCATATTTCGTGGACTTGATGAGTAGGGTGTTCAGGGAGTTTTTGAACAAGTTTGTCGTGGTCTTCGTAGATGATATTCTGATCTTCTCTAAGGATGAGGAAGAGCATGCAAGGCATCTCGTGGAGGTGATGGATACGCTTAGAGCGCATCAGTTGAAGGCCAAGTTCTCCAAGTGTCACTTTTGGAGAAGGGAAGTTAGATTCCTTGGGCATATAGTATCTAAGCAAGGCTTGGCAGTGGATCCCGCTAAGGTAGTGGCAGTTCAGGATTGGAAGACTCCAAGGAATGCAACCGAAGTGAGAAGTTTTCTAGGTCTTGCAGGTTTTTACCGGAAGTTCATCAAGGACTTCGCGAAGATTTCCGCTCCTCTTACTAAATTGACGAAGAAGAATTTAGTTTTTGCTTGGAGCATAGAATGCGAGCTTGCTTTTCAGAAGCTCAAGAGAGCCCTCACATCAGCACCTGTTCTAGCTTTGCCCGATGGAGGGAAGTTATTTACAGTATACACCGATGCATGTGGCACGGGGTTAGGAGCTGTTTTGATGCAAGAAGGAAGGGTGATATGCTTTGGCGGTAGACAACTCAAAGTGCATGAGAAGAATTATCCCACTCATGACTTAGAGTTGGCAGCAATAGTATATGCACTCAAGGCTTGGCGCCATTATCTTCTAGGAGAAAGATTTGAGCTTTATACCGATCACAAGTCATTGAAGTATCTCTTTTCTCAGAAGGATCTAAATCTGAGGCAACAAAGATGGATGGAATTCTTGGCGTCCTACGATTTTGAGATAGCCTATACCCCTGGCAAGGGGAATGTGGTGGCTGATGCATTGAGTAGAAGAAGGTTGACCCTAAGTCCTCTATTCGTTGAGATGAAGAATTTGGAGTATGTGGCAACCTTTGATTTCTCTTTGGCGATTGAGACGATGACCGGTTCTTTAGCATCTCTGGAACTCAGACCCACCCTTCTTGATCAAGTTGGGGCTTCGCAGAGAGAAGACCCCCAGATAGTTGAGATTATGGATAAGCTGATTCAAGGAGAGACGTCTAGTCATCTCGCTCGATATTCGATTGATGACAAGGGGTGGCTGAGGAGAGATGGAAGGTTATGTGTTCCAATGGTAGAAGATTTAGTAAGAAAAGTTCTAGAGGAAGCGCATCGCTCTGAGTTGACCATACATCCAGGCGGAGATAAGATGTATAAAGATATGAAGCGCATTTTCTTTTGGCCTGGGATGAAGAAGGATGTGGCAGAGTTTGTCTCTAGATGTATCATTTGCCAGCAAGTTAAGGCCGAGTCAAAGAAGCCCGGTGGGCTATTGCATCCTCTAGACGTCCCACTTTGGAAGTGGGAGAGTATTTCCATGGATTTTATCGATGGGCTACCAAGGTCAAGGAAAGGAAATACGAGCATTTGGGTTATCGTGGATAGACTTACGAAGAGTGCTCATTTCATCCCGGTGAAGAGCAAGAGGACCGCATCTTGGCTAGCGTCGGTATATCTTCGTGAGACAGTGAGACTTCATGGAGTCCCTTCTAGTATTGTCAGTGACCGTGACCCAATCTTTACAAGTCAATTCTGGAATAGCTTGCAAGAAGCCATGGGCACGAGGTTGAATCTGAGTACTGCTTATCACCCACAGACGGATGGTCAAACCGAAAGGGTGAATAGGGTACTCGAGGATCTGTTGAGGCTTTGTATCCTGGATTTTGGTGGTACTTGGGAAGACCACCTTCCTCTTGTTGAGTTTGCATATAATAACAGTTATCAGGCAAGCATAGGGATGGCACCATTCGAAGCTTTATATGGGAGGCCGTGCAAGTCGCCTACATGTTGGTGGGAGACTACAGATAAGCTTATACTTGGGCCTGATATGATCAGAGATACATCCGAGAAGATCGAGTTGATTCGGAGACGGATGAAAGCGGCCCAAGACCGACAGAAATCCTATGCTGATAAGCGAAGAACTGATTTGGAGTTTGATGTTGGGGATATGGTTTTCGTGAAGGTTTCTCCTTTGCGGAATGTGGTCCGATTTGGAGCCGTTGGGAAGTTAGCACCGAGGTTTGTTGGACCATTCCCTATTATAGAGAGGATCGGGCAGATGGCTTATAGAGTGAAGTTGCCCGAGAAGCTTGCCGGAGTGCACGATGTTTTTCATGTCTCGCATCTCCGGAAGTGTTTACATGAATCAGCAGAGGTTGTTGAGCCAAGTGTTCTGGAAGATGTGGAAGTGGAGAAAGAAGCTACCTTGAGGAGAGCTCCGATTCGTATCTTGGGGAAGGAGACCAAGAAGCTAAGGAATCGAGAGGTCAAGTTGGTGAAGGTTCAATGGGGTGAAGCCGAAGAAGACGCAACTTGGGAAACCGAGGAGAAGATGCGTGGGCTTTATCCATTCCTTTTCGAGGGTACAATCTCAATCTCTTTTCTTTGCTAGCATATCTTTCTCTTTGCTATCCATGTTTATCTAGTTTATCGTATTAATCTTGTCATGAGAACCTTAGGTAGAAACCCTTTGGATGAAACATGTGTTTGAGACATGTTATGCTTGATGGTTGCAAGTGGTTGCAAGTGTTTGCAAGTGGTTGCTTGTGGATGCATTATACACGATTAGGCACTAGATCGGCTCACACACTCCTCATATTGCATATGCATGAGTGTTTATGCTTATTCATGGATGAAAATTTTCGTGTTATCACATGGATGTTGCATATAGGTGTATGTTATGTGCACACATATAGATGTTATACATTATGTTAGGAATTGCATACATATGGATTCATTTCACTAGCATAATTTGCATTGATGATATTTGCATTAGATAAGTACATATACACACACCTTTGCATATGTTCATACAACATTTAGAATCTTGTAAGGACAATGATTGCTCGTGGATGATGTTTTGAGTAGATGGATGATTGGATGGTAGGATATGTTCTTCCTAACTTGAAGATTTCGGGGACGAAATCCTTTAAGGAGGGGAGAATGTAACAACCCGTATTTTCAATAACCTGTAATAATGTAAATCGAGGCAGAATTTAATTCTAAAATCTGAATCAAGGGAAACGGGCTATGCCATTGCGTTCGTCTCGGAAAAATACGCGAAATAGAGTCCGAATTTTCGAAAATCGGAGTCCGTATGACCCGATTAAGGCCCAACGAAGTTTTCAGAAAATTCCAAGGTAAAAACAGATTTCAAATTCAAACTTGAATTTGGGAAATTGGGCCATATTGGGCCAGGCGGGAGAATTCCCGCCAGAGTACCCAAGTCGACAGCCCTGTCGACTTGGGAGTCGACTTGGTTAGACCAAGTCGACAGCCCTGTCGACTGGGCAGTCGACTTGGCTCAGCCGGGCTGTTTAGCCTGGTGCACCATTTTGGGTTTGTGTTGAGCTTGGGGGCCAGATTCGGTTTTGAGGGCTGAGATTGGAACTAGAGTTTAATCCTATGGCCTAAATCACTTGCCTAATCTATAAATAAGACCCTAACCTACCCTAAATCATCATTAATTCATTCTAGCAACTAAACTATGGCAAAATCAATCCTCTCATGGCCTCCACTCTCTTCATAAATTCCTAAATAAATTTCTAAGTAATTTTCCATGCATACAAGTGTTTTTAGACTTGTATGATCATCATTAGCTTGCATTCAAAGTCAAGTTCCTATCTTGGTATCATAAAAAGAGAGTTTTGGTCAATTTTGGTTGCATAAGGGTTTTCTTACATTTGCTATACTCATTTGAGTTCGCATAAGCATAGTAAGCCCTATTCTACTTTCATACTTAAACTTTGAAGTTAAATGTATGATATGCGAGTTTATATGCAAGTTTATTATGATGTGACATGCAAGTTTATTAAGATGTGTTATGCAAGTTCATCAAGTTATGCTATGCAAGTTTATATGCAAGTATGTCATGTTGTAATATGCAAGTTTATATGCAAGTATGTCATGTTGTAATATGCAAGTATGTCATGTTGTAATATGCAAGTATGTCATGTTGTAATATGCAAGTTTATATGCAAGTATGTCATGTTGTAATATGCAAGTTTATATGCAAGTATGTCATGTTATGATATGCAAGTATGTTATGCAAGTTTGTGTTGAACATTTTGTTCATGCTATCATGTTATGCATGCTTTTGAGGCCTAATGCAAGTATATGAACATATGTACATTTCATATGCCACCATGTTAACCTTGTGGCTTAACACTTTTATGTCATGATTATGTCAAGTTCCCTCTTTCTATCCTTTATGCGCTATTGCGATATGTAAGCGATGGGATTGCGTTTGGGGTTGGGTAAACTTAAAAGACATAAAAATAAGCTTGGGAATTTACCTATTAAGTTAGGTCTACCCATTGGTAATTTACCTATTAAGTTAGGTCTACCCAATTGCTTGAAAATTTGTAACATGTTTTGGAAACATGGTGGACATGACACTTAGAAAAGATAAGTGTGGCTAACTCGAGGTTGGGTTGAGTTTGTAGCGTAAACCTACCCGGAACCGACCGGCTTAACTAGTTGCTACAAACAATAGGACCCAATGTGAGAAGTTGGTCAAATGGTACCTTGGACCCGAGGTTAGACCAAGTTGTGGTGTAAAGCTACCCGGAACCAACCGGCTTAACTAGTAACCACAACAAAGTCTAATGTGAGAGGTTAAGGTGCATTAATTAATTAATTAATGCCTCATGATTAGGGTTAAGTCATGGTCCATTTAATACTTAACCAATTTGGGCTCGGTAGATTAACCGGGGTTAAGTCGTGAACTCACCGTTACACTTAACCAAGTTAATCCGTGATTAGTAAAGGGGTTAAACCGTACTTAACCCACTAGAGAAATCCTAGCAATGGGGGTCCACTCCAGCAGTAATCCCTAGTTTGTATCATCATGACCCTAGGGACTAGGCTAGGGTAGGAGCACGATTACTGGACTGGAGGTAAGCGACCAATAAACGACGGCAGGACGGTACGCCGGTGTAGTTCCGGGCGGACTCTGGTCGTGCACATAGTCCGTAGCCGGAGAAAACATGCACGGGTACCAGTAGATCGGGACTGTGCACTCATGTTCATGGTGTCCAGGGGTTGACACCCTAGGGCTTGATACACCCGAAGGGTGGACCCGGCACAGTTCGACTACAATCATGTTTGGGGCCGTATTGACACCGACACGTGACGAGTTAGGCTTAGGGAGCCGATCGACTAGACCGTTTGGGTTGGACCTCGTGTTAGGGTCACTTCATGTTATTGGACCTCGTATGAGGGTCAATTCAGGTTATTGGGCCAAAGCTTGGGCCAAGGGATCAATACTTGTTTATTCAAGTCCTGTTAGTTTGCTAGTACACCTGTGGTGCAAAACCTTAATCCTGATTATGCGATGACACCTTTATCTACCTGGTTAGTTAATCATCATGCTAGTATGTTGTTATCCTTATGTTCATCTCTGCTGCTCATACCAGTTAGCTTTATCAGTTTACATTGATTGTAGTAGGGCTTACTCAGTCTTTTTGACTGACCTATTTTCTTTCGCCTCTTTTCTTCCGTTTCCCCCCCCCCCCAGGTTCTCAGGGAGGGAATACAGGAGCTTAGCTTGGATTTTGGATTGCTTGCTTGTAGGATTCCAGCTCATGTACGCTTTCTACATGAAGCTAGCTATGGTTCTCACGTATTTTGGGGATAGCATTTATGTATTTCAGTTTGTCAGTTGATGTTGTTTTACCTAGACTTGATTATTTGGAAAATTGATATTATGTTGTACCAGACTTGATTTGACATGGTTTAAAATCTTCCGCTGTTTTACCTATGTTATTTACTCTGTTTACATATATACATATGTTCTTGTTCTGCCTTGATATATCATTATGCATGTTTACCTGATTCAAACGCCCCTCCAAAGTCAGTGCCCTTGCAAGAGTGGTATTGGCGGAGGTGGGGTGTTACAAGTTATAGTAAAAACTAGGATAACTACACGTTAATCTGTGGCATATTATGTACCTTAACACTTAACTGTAAGAATTTGGATAATTACATGTTAATTTGTTAGAACGGAATAGTCACATGATTGATGATTACATGTTATTCTTTTAAAATGGAGTTAATTACATTTTAGGAAGAACAAGCGACATGATAATCAGTTAAAATAGACTTAATATGATGTTAAGTGTGACATGTAAAAATAGAATTACATTAAAAATTTGGAAGAATGGATACGCCTAAATTATAAGGTAAATTTACGGTAATTAAGAAATGGTAACTACACTAAGACATGAGGTTAAATTCAACTTGTGGTAGAAATTTGTCGGGAACCACCCGGCAAGTCCATCATCCACAAGTTGTTAATTTAATGTGAGGGTTCTAGTGCATAAATGTACATATAACGGTGCTAAGACACGAGTTTAAGTCCAACTATGGTTGAAGTCTGCCCGGAACCGCCCGACAAATCCAGCATCCACAAGTGGTCGACTTAATATGAGAGGTCAAGTGCATAAACACACACACACACACACACACACATATATATATATATATATATATATACATGTATACAAAAGGATAGAAATAAAAGCACAAATTGTGATTAATGGAAATGAATGAAAGTAACAACAGCAAAAGGATTGGAATGAAAGTGGAATATAATAACTGTGATGATCGCCCACAACCTCTGCACTAAATAAGAGGAATAATGCGCTGAAGGGTGTGCTAGGCAGCTATGGACAATCATCAAGGTATGATAATACAAACGGTACCTGTCGTAAATCTCATAGTGCAAGGATAAAATATAATAGAACATATATAGCAGGTAATATATAGTGAATCATATCTGAGTAGAAAACACTGAACTTTCAAACAACTAGAAAGTATATCCAAACACCAGGGTTGCAACATATATCTGTACAAATTTGCCTCACTACAACACTCAGAGTATAATAACCAACAACGGAAATCCAAATACTATATAGTAGAAACGGTAATACGCCAGCCTCCTACTCGCCTCCGAATTGCAACATCGTACTCACTAAGCTACCACCTATCACCTTCCACCTTGTCTGCCCGTCCACAACCGGATGAACAGCCCAAGGTAATAAGAGGGAAACATAAAACCTTAAGTCAGACAACAGTCTTAGTGAGCGATAAAACAACTAACAAACATCAATTATAAAGTATATGAGAATGGATAGATAAACATACTAATCTACCCACAACACGAGAGAAGAACTCAACCCTATCTTCCCTACATCGGACAGTGATAGCCTTTACGACAACATATCAACCATACGTCCATGGAAACCAGAACACCCATTAATCATGGCAAAGCACACATGACCTCCAAATTATATATCTTATTTAAACCATCCTAATCGAATTCAACATTTCTGAAGCACAATCCCTAGAGGCCTAAACCAATATCAGACAAGCACCCAAGGAACATCTACTTCGACATTGAAAAATCTACATGAGATGGTTCAAATAAGGCAACGAATCAACCATTACAGACTCTGGCTATCACCGCCAATCCTGCTTCCAAACCATCGTTAATCATATGATGGCCAACCTTGCCATATGTCAAGGACTAATGGTAACCCCAGTTCTAGCATAAACCCCATACGCCTTTAAACGATATGTATGTTTGTCCAACCTTGACAACTAGGCCTTTCAACGATACCTAGGGTACTCGACCAGCATCCAATCAGTCTTTTGGGTTCCCCCATTGTACCCCTACTTTGATCCTGCTAGAACTTATGACAACGATAATCCCTCAGCCTTCACATCTCTAGTCATCTAACCCGACGACTTTTCATAGCTCAAGCAACCTTCTCGAGCAACCATTGTCCACTAACTCATGACCTTTGAGTTTCCACTTCATTCGTTGTTCTACATCGACCAACGAACTCATTCAACACTTCGAATATTCCCACTTAAATATACTTCGAAGTCACAACATCCCTGAGCCAAATTACATCACTTGCTGTGGCTAGATTCAGAGGGGTTGCCCCTGAATTTTTTTCTGGCCCTTTTTCTCAAATCTCGGTCATACCCGAAAAATATATTTTTCATAAATGACCCTGTGCGATCGACCCTTGGTGACCAACCCCCTGGTGACCGTCCCCCGGCCTTGGTCGACCACCCTGTCTTGCTTGCCCCGAACTTGGTGCGACCAACCCTCCTTGCTCGACCCCAACATGGTGCAACCGACCCAATTGTGTGACCGACCCGGTTATGGATGCACGACCGACCCCACTTTCATTAAAGCATGACCGAACCGAACCATCTCTATTCATCCTGGTGCTGCTCGACCCCAAACCTTGCTCGACCTGACCAAGTTTTTGCCCGACCCCGTGCATTTCTACTCGACCGACCGACCGAAAGCATGCATGACCCGACCAAGTCTTGCTCGACCGACCCCACTTTGTACTACACTTGTACAACACTGTACTACGCGCTTGACCCATAGCCTATACAACCCCAATTCAAGTCCAATTTCGAACAAAACTCCGTCAATCGACATGATCGACGAAATATACTATCTAATTCATCCAACACAACCATAAGCATGTAATGAAATCACTAACAACACGAATATGACAATTTTCATAAAAATTATGAAAACTTCACCAAAATCATGATAAATGAACATATGAACTAAAACTATGTATCTAACTTGCATAACATATGAAATAGCACAGAAATTACCCATTTTAAGTATTTAAATTACACCCTATGGCGATTCATATAAAAATAAGCTTACCATGATGTAAATTTAAGGAAAACGACTTGAAAATTATGAAATTATGCGCATACAACTCATATACTTGGTTGGATCCGCGTGAGAGATGCATATCACTCACCAATTCTGCAAAACAACCCAAAATGTTTGAAATATGATTCCGAACAGCGAAGTATTTGATCAAACTCTTCAATTCGATGATCTCTCCCTCGGAATGATGTAGATCTAACTTCCAACGATGTAGATCTTCAATTCATTAACGTAGATCTTGAATTTTAATGGTGGAAATCTTTGGGAGAATGGAGGAATAGAGGATCATAAGCTCCTCCATATGAGATAATGGAGAGAGTAAAATATTCCCTATGCCCCTTATCCCCTATTTACAGACTCTACCAGCCCACTAATGGGCCTTCCCCAAATCAACCCATTATGGCTTACCAAACCAGAACAGCCAACTGTAAAACCTTAAACAGCGATTCCACCCAAACCGCTGAGCCAAAACTTTAATATGACTACCCTACGGAAAGGGAATCATCATTTCCTTTCCAATGGCACAAGCCTTAACACCTAATTCGACCTGAGCCAAAAGTTAAGCCCTATACAAGACTGACAAGGGTAAAATGGTCACAAACAAAATTGGTAAAAATTATGGACATGTCTCACATCCCCATAAGCAACATATTAAAATATGAGAAGGATCCAACACTCAGGGAATAAAATAAAAATATTTTACGATCGTCCGGTACGTAAAATGTGGGCTGTTACATTCTCCCCCATTAGGAATTTCGCCCCCGAAATTCCTGCAAACATAAGCAACCACAACAATTCTGCATGCCTATCACTCATCAGTAACCAATCCTATCATCCAAACTAGCAGCCATCAGATCATGCATCCAAAGCCTTATTGTAGCATACGAAATTCTAAAAACAATCATAGCACAAGTTACAATGATGCAACGTGATACGATACTAATGCATCATACCGACAAAGAGTTCTGGATGGGTTGCCTTTATGCTTTCTTTCGCATCCTATGTACAAACGTCGCCATCCTCACTCCATTGTATCTTGACCAACTTAACCGTCTTCTCCTAAGCTGTTTCGTGTCATTCCCCACAACATGAAGCGGCTTACGAGGTCTCGTAACGACGATTTCTACTTCTAGGTCTTCATATTGCTCTAGAGATACCACCACATTAAAATCATGCACGAGCTTCCGTAAAAACGACACATGGAACACATTATGCACACTCGGCATCTTCTCGGGCAACTCCAATCTATATGTGAGCTTTCCAATTCGCTCAACTATTGGAAAAGTCCAACAAACCTTGGAGATAACTTTCCTTAACTTCCAAACTGGACTACATGCTTCAACGGTGGAATCTTTACAAAGACCATATCACCTACATTGAAATCCAAATCTTTTCGATGCTTATCAGCATAACTCTTCTGACGATCTTGGGCGGCCTTCATTCGTTGCCGAATGATCTCGATACAATCCGAGTTCTCTCTAATCATCTCAGACCCAAGTACCAACTTATCTCTGGTTTCTAACCAACATGAAGGAGAATTGCACGACCTCCCATACAACGCCTCGTATGGTGTCATCCCATTGATAGAATGGTAGCTATTATTATACGCAAACTCAAATAGATGTAGTTGGTTTTGCCACGATCCTCCGAAGTCTAACACAAGCCCTTAGGGGATCTTCCAAAACTCGGTTAACCCTCTCGGTTTGACTATCAGTTTGGGGATGATATGCCGTACTCAAACACAACTCGGTTCCCAAAGCTTCTTGCAAAATTTTCCAAAATCCACTTATAAACAATGGATCTCGGTCACTAACTATACTCTTTAGGATACCATTGAATCGAAGTATCCATTTCACATAAAGTTCAGCTAATTTCGAAGATGTCCTAGTCGATCTAACAATAATAAATCTTGCACTTTTGGTTAAACGATCCATGATGACCCAAGTTCCTTCGTTTCCTCCCCTTGTTCTCGGTAGTCCATCGATAAAGTCCATCAATATCTGCTCCCACTTCCATGTAGGAACTTCCAATGGCTGAAGCAATCAACTTGTCTTTTTCTGTTCGGCTTTCACTAGCTTACAATTGATGCACATGAAATTGAACTTTACAACATCTCGTTTCATCCCTTCCCAGTAGTAGATTCGCTTCATGTCCTGATACATCTTTTACTACCACTGGGATGAATCATCAACTTGGAGTGATGACATTCTCTTAAAATCTCATCTCTCAATCCGTCGAAATCAGGAACAAACAATCGCCCTTGCTTTCGAAGCCAACCTTCTCGATCAACTTCAAACTCCTTATTCTCTGGTTCTAGCTTCTGGACAAAGTTCACAAGTTTCACATCTCGCTTTTGGCTCTTGCCTATCCTTACAATAGAAGTAGGTCTTATTGATAAGCTTGCCAACATTTCAGGTTCCAACTCACACCTTGGCCTGAAATCAAACCTTGCCAAATACTCGAGGCTCTTCCATTCCAAAAACATCACTCCTAAACTTTCATGTCTTCGCCTTAACGCATCTGCAACTGCCTTACACTTGCCAGGAGTATAGGCTATATTAAAATCATATGATGCCAGAAACTCTCAATCGTTGCTGCCGAAGATTCAAATCCTTTTGGGAGAAAAGATACTTCAACAACTTGTGATCCGTGAACAATTATAATCGAACTCCCAACATGTAATGCCTCCACATCTTCAGAGCAAACACAATCGCTGCCAACTCCAAATCATAAGTTGGATAATTCCTTTCATGCGGCTTCAGCTGTCGACTCGCGTAGGCCACAGTCTTATCCTTTTGCATCAGTACTGCTCCAAATCCAGTACCACTTGCATCAGTATACACAACCATCTCTTCATTCCCACTTGGAATGGTCAGAACAGGAGCACTCGTCAGTTTCTCCTTCAGGATTCCAAACTCTTGCTCACATTTTGCATCCCATGTGAACACTTGGTTCTTCTTCATCAATCCTGTCAATATTCCAGATATCTTGGCGAAATCCTTGATAAACCATCGATAATATCCTACCAACCCAAGGAATCTCCGAACATCCATCGCATTCTTAGGTTGACCCCAGTCCTGGATTGTTTCCACCTTAGCGGGGTCAACCGCTATTCCATTACCGGAAACAACATGGCCTAAGAACCTCACTTCGCTCTTCCAGAGGCGACACTTCTAAAATTTAGCACTTAGCTGACGCTTTCGCAAGATTTCCAAAACAACTCTCAAGTGCGTCTTATGTTCGTCCTCGTTCCGGAAGTAAACCAGAATATCATCCACGAACACAAACACGAATTTGTTCAACTGATATATAAAAACTCTATTCATAAGATCCACAAAGTACGTTGGCACGTTAGTCAACCTAAATGGCATCACCAACCATTCGAAGAAATCAGATGGTGTCCTAAAAGCAATCTTTGGTACACTATCCTTAGCACTCTCAACTGGTGAAATCCCGTTGCCAAATCCATCTAAAAAACACTTTGGCTTCGTGAAGCTGATCGAACAAGTCGTCAATCCTCGGCAACAGATACTTGTTCTTCTTGGTCACCTTGCTCAGCTCACGATAGTCCACACACAATCTTAACGGGCCATCTGCTTTGATTGCAAACACGACCGATGCACCCCACTCGGAAACACTCCTCCGAATGAATCCTTTTCCCGAAAGGTCACGAACTTGCACCTCTAACTCTCACTGTTCCTTAGGCGCCATTCACCTAAGAGGCATAATGATTGGTCTAGCACCCTTGACCAAATCGATTCTAAACTCGATCTCACGAAGCGGCGGCAACTTTTTGACCTCGTGAAAGACATCCTCAAACTCACTCGTGATCAGCACAGATGACAAGTCTTCCTATGGAATCACAAGCGAATATAGATAGCTTACAAAGACCCCGTCTTCGGGCTTACATCTAATCAACACCTTTCGCCCTTCCACATCACTGACCATCACATCTAGCTTCTCGCAATTCACTCTTGCTTCATACCTCTTGAGCTAATCCATGCTCAAGATGATCCCAAACCCATCGAAGTTAAGAACAAAGAAATCACACACAAAAGAGCAAGCTTCACTCGATAACACTAGACCACGACACAACATGCACAAATTGGACGAACCCGCAACTGGATTAGTCATGATCAATGGTTTATCACAAATCTCGGGTTCCAACCCTAAGCGGCACACAAGCTCATTACAAATGAAAGAATGCGATGCTCTAGTATCGAACAACACACAAAATGAAACACCATTAGCTGAAAGAGTACCTTGAACGTCGACACCCTTTCCCTTTTCCTCTGTAGTAGGAGCTGTTGAAGAAGATGGTACGGCCTCCGAAGCATATGCCTTCACAACATGCTTACCCTTAGCTTATTCTTGACAGTTTTTCTTCTCATGCCCAGGCTTTCCACACTTGAAGCACTTCTTCACAACTTTGGGATTCTTGCACTCATTCGATTAATGACCCTTCTATTGGTAGTTAAAGCAAATCACCTCACTCATAGGCTTCTACAGGCCATCCTTTCCTTTCTGCCGTTGCTGCTCCCTTTTCTTATTATTAACAACTTGTTGTGGTTTCTGAACCTCCTTGGTTGTAGCGATAACATTTTCTTCCTTAGGGAACAAGCTCTCACGGCGAACAACTTTTTCCGCAATCTTCTCAAATGGATCATCAAGATGATCCAACAACGGACTTCCAATGTAGGTATCCAGCTCCGTAACAAACTTCTCATTCTTCTGATATGGTGTGTTAATGTATGAACGAGCATATTTGGGTAAGGCCTCGAAATTAGAAACATAATCAAGCACAAAACGACCGTTCTGTTTCATCTCTACGAACTTCTTGAACTGACTTCTCAGCAGTGACCCCATAAGTGGGACCACCACCAAATAGCATGTTCCCACCAAAAGCAAAACCCCGTATCTCTTCCAGAGAATCTCCTAATTGTTCTAGTGCAACTAGAAAGAGATTCTTCAACCAAAAAGAATTCAGTTCAGATGTAGGATACCTATCCAGAAATTTTCACAAGATAAACTTTGCTTCAAAATTAGCTTTGAATTGCTCCCATAAAATCTTCTCTTCTGGAAGTGTAATAGAATTCCACCACTCCATGGCCCAGCCCTGCAACTGCCTTGACGCAAGCTTTCTCTTAGTTGCATCCTCTAACTCCAAGTCTCCAAAAATACGGACATAAGACTCCATCTACCTCTGAACCTTTTCAGCTGGCACAGTTCCTTTGAATGGTTTCCCTCCTAGAGATATATAATCCTTGCACAGCTTCGCAAAATCCACAACCCTAGGAACTCACACACCTACATCTACCGTGGCTGCCACTGGAGCGGGTACCGTTCGCATGACTACTTCCATCATGGCCTCAAACATGGCTGGGTATTCTGGTATAACTCCATTACCCCTTCTAGGCACAGCCCTTCCCCTAGCAGTATGTCTTGAAGCATGTCGACTCATTCTGAATCTGCAAATTAGAATGATTAGCAACTTGCAAGAAAAGATGCTAAAGAAGTACAAACGCTACTATAATATAATATCATATAGTATACATCCAACTGAAAACTAAAATTACGTCTCTCATATGAAACTATGTCTTTGAACTTTGGCTAAAATCATTAACCAGAGCTCTAATACCAAATGTAATGACCACCCATAAACCCTGCACTAAACAAGAGGGATAATGCGCTGAAGGGTGTGCTAGGCAGCTATGGACGATCATCAAGGTATGATAATACACACAGTACCTTTCGTAAATCTCACAGCGCAAGGATAAAATATAGTACAACATATACAATACGTAATATATAGTGAAGCATATCTGAGCAGAAAACATCGAACTTTCAAACAACTAGAACGTATATCCATACACCAGGATTGCAATATATGTCTGTGCATATCTGCCTCACTATAACACACAAAGTAGAATAACCAACAAGGAAAATACAAGTGCTATATAGTATAATAAGTAATACGCCAGCCTCCTGCTCGCCTCCAAACTGCAACATCGTCCTCACTAAGCTACCACCTGTCACCTGCCACCTAGTCTGCCCATCCACAACCGGATGAATAACCCAAGATAATACGAGGGAAACATAAAACCTTGAGTCAGACAAATGTCTTAGTGAGCAATAAAATAGCAAACAAACATCAACAATAAAGTATATGAGAATGGATATAAACAATCTAATCTACCCACAACACAAGAGAAGAGCTCAACCCTATCTTCCCCACATCAGACAGTGATAGACTTACAACAACATTTCAACCATACATCCATGGAAACCAAAAACACCCATTCAATTATGGAAAAGCACACATGGCATCCAAATTATATATCTTATGTAAACCATCATAATCGAACTCAACATTACCCAAAGGAAAGCCATAGAGGCCTAAACCAATATCAGACAAGAACCCAAGGAACATCTCCTTCGACGTTGGACAATATACATGAGATGGTTCAAACAAGGCAACTAATCAACCGTGACAGACTCTGGCTATCACCGCCAATCCTGCTTCGAAACCATCGTTAATCGTATGATGGCCAACCTTGTCATATGTTAAGGACTAATGGTAACCCCAGTTCTAGCATTAGCGCCATACGCCTTTCAACGATACGTATGCTTGTCCAACCTTAACAACTAGGCCTTTCAACGATACCCAGGTTACTCGACCAGCAACCTTCCAGTCTTTTGGGTGCCTCCATTGTACCATGCTTTGAGACTGCTAGAACTTACGACAACGATAATCCCTCGGCCTTCACATCTCTAGTCATCCAACCCGACGACTTATCATAACTCAAGCAACCTTCTTAGGCAACCATTATCCACCAACTCATAGCCTTTGAGTTGCCACCACATTCATTGTTCTACACCGACCAAGGAACACATTCAACACTTTGAATATTCCCACTTGAACTTACTTCGAAGTCACAATATCATTGAGCCAAATTACATCACTGCGTTGCGGCTAGGGTTCGAAGGGGTTGCCCCCGATTTATTTTAGGCCCTTTTGTTCAAATCTGGGTCGAACCCGAAAAATATATTTTTCATAAATGAACCTGTGCGACCGAGCCCTAGTTATGCTCAACCCCCCAGTCATGCTCGCCCCCAACATGGGGCGACCGACCCTCCTTGCTCGACCCCAACATAGTGCGAACGACCCAATTGTGAGACCGACCTGGTTATGGATGCATGACCGAACCCACTTTCATTAAAGCATGACTGAACCGAACCATCTGTACTCATCCTGGTGCTGCTCGACCCAAACCTTTCTCGACCTCTGGCCTTACTCGACCGGACCAAATTTTTGCCCGACCTCGTGCATTTCTGATCGACCGACCGACCCAAACCCGCTCGACCGACCCTACTGCATGCATGACCTGACCAAGTCCTGCTCAACCGACCCCACTTTGTACTACACTGTACTACGCGCTCGATCTATGGCCTATATAGCCCCAAACCAACACAATTGACAAAATATACTCATCTAATTCATCCAACACAACTATAAGCACGTTATGAAATCACTAACAACATTAATATGGTGATTTTCATCACAATTATGTAAACTTCACCAAAATCATGATAAAGGAACATATGAACTAAAAATATGGATCTAACTTTCATAAGATATGAAATTGCATAGAAATTACCGGTTTTAAGTTGTTGAATTAGACCCTATGGAGATTCATATGAAAATAAGCTTAATGTGATGTAGATCTTAGGAAACCGACTTGAAAATGACGAAATTATGCACATACAACTCATACACTTGATTGGATCCATGTGAGAGATGCATATCACTCACCAGTTCTCCAAAACAACCCCTATTGATTGAAATATGATTCCGGACATCGAAGAATTTGATCTATACTCTTCAATTCGGTGATCTCTCCCTTGGAATGATGTAAATCTAGCTTCCAAAGATGTAGATCTTCAATTCTCTAATGTAGATTTTGAATTTTAATCGTGGAATGGTGTAGGAGAATGGAGGAATGGAGGATCACAAGCTCCTCCAAATGAGAGAATAGAGAAAGTAAACTATTCTCCATGCCTCCTATCCCCTATATATAGCCTTCTCCATCCCACTAATGGCCTTCCCCAAATCAGCCCATTATGGCTTACCTAACCTGAACAACCAAATTTAAAACCTTAAAACA
Source organism: Allium sativum (assembly GCA_030737875.1). Taxonomy (NCBI): domain Eukaryota; kingdom Viridiplantae; phylum Streptophyta; class Magnoliopsida; order Asparagales; family Amaryllidaceae; genus Allium; species Allium sativum. The sequence goes on along the minus strand of CM060916.1, from coordinate 67,161,256 downwards.
GCTATTCCTCCCAAACCGCTAAGCCAAATCTTTAATGTAACCACTCTACGGAAAGGGAGTCATCATTTCCTTTCCAATGGCATCGGTCTCAACACCTAATTCGACCTAAGTCAAAAGTTAACTCCAATATTAACTGCAATAGACGTAGTTTATCTGCTTGATTAACTAAAAATAGGAAATTGATCATTTTAAATAGTTATTAAAATAATATTTAATTTTTAATAATAATAAATAGTTTTATAATTACTTAAACACAATAATTTAAAAGATTCATAAACTTCTAAGGACATTTATTAAAGTTGAATAATTATTCATAAAAAACGATTTCTATTAGATTAATTTTTAAACAAATTAATCTAATAATCAACTTCAATTCAAAACAGTTGACTTGGTCAGCTAAAAATCGTCAATTAACTTGTTAACTCATTTCAACTAATTTCTCCCCTTGAGTTAATTATAATATAATTTACTCAACCAAATTATTTAATTGTTCCATAAGAATGATTATTCCCAATTATTTACTCGTAGGTGAATTCTTGACTTCTTACGTATAAATCTTATCAAAACATAAGAATTTACCACATAAATCATTTAATAATATTTTCTAAAACCAATTATAGTCGTTTATTTATAAACTTCTATTTTTTATAACTTATAAAATAAAAATGAAAATCTTGTTTTTGTTATAAAAATAGATTTTATAGCTTAAATTACGTCAACTTCGGCTGACAGCAAATCAACCTCTTAAACAGTGGATTTCAAGATATTTGCTGCCAATACCGTGTATTGGTTAGTGACATATCAGATTGAATTTAAATTCGATAATCAACATCCAATTGAAATAATTAACATCTAATTCACCCATTAAAATCCAAACAAGATTTAATATTATTTGAAATAAACAATTCATATGAAATAAGTAATATAAATATTTGAGGAATCCGGTTGTATCCCTCCAACGTGTTCTTCCCTGCATCACAACTCATAATATCGTTTATAACCATATATGAAATAAAAATCTATTCTAAATTATTTAGATGACGATAATACAAGTAACGACAATCAAACAACCATTAACAACCAAATCAATAACAATTAAAATCATCCAAACATCCAATTTATTTTAATAATGATAATTTGTAATAATATGAATTTAACACATCGTATTATTCGAAAAGGAGTGAGAGTTAACTCACATTTCACTTTGGTCGACGATTTCTGCGTTTTTTATATAGTTTCTAAGAAGCGTTTGAAACTACATAAAATTCCAAACTACTCCAATTCAATCCAAACCAGCTCAACGGCGTAGTGTTCGATGCCACGATCCCAACATCACTTGTTTTGTCCAATTATGTTCACGAGTGATAAAGTTATACACATTAATAATGTTTTCACGAATTAACATAACCCAACCCATCATTAACTTAATTACTTCTTTTAGTTACGTTTTTAAGAAAGTTAATCCCATAGTTAAATACTTTCACTCCAGGCATTCTCCCCGTTCTTTTTCATTAACCCGTTAACACATCCCCTGATTCAAAACTTCCATCCCAAAAGCCCACTCAAAATCATCGCCAAGTAATTCATGGTAACTAGCCTTAATTACATTTAAATGTTTATTACCGTATCCTCTTGCTAATCTTTTCCTGTAAACACTCACCAAAATCCGTCTTTAAACTGCCCTATCTCCTCTTCTCCTTGGTTATATCATCCGCCTTCACCACTAGTGGCTTCGCAATCATCTCCTCTCCTCCCCAGTCACATGGAAATAAGGGCGACATCCTATCACCAATCCCGGCCGAACCCTAACTCAGCGCCTCAGGAAAAATCATTGACAATTTTTTATAAGAAACCGCGCCAAACTTTGTCAGTTCGTGCTCCCCGCCACCATGAGATCAACGTCACCACCCCCTCAACTCAGTTCCACCTCTAGCTTCAACCATGTCAAACTCCACGATTCATTTTTAAAACGGAGCACCAGAACATTTGATCGAACTCCGATTTAAACCATCCCAACGAATCAACAATAGTTTGATTCTATTTTGTTTTCATTTTTGAAGAAATCTTGGAACACTTTGGAGGAAGAAACCGAAAATAGAAAAAAAAAGTTTGGAAATTTTGGATCTATAAATGGAACGGTTGTTCCTAGGTCGATCTTATTTTGTTCCTAATACGATTTTTGAATTGGTCGAGATTGTTGGTTTTACTGGTAGAATAATCGAGCATGGGGAAAGCAATCAACGATTAGGTATCCGGTTTATTGGTGGAAAGGGGAAATTTTCTAGGGTTTTATAGAAGGATTTAATAACTTTTTACTGGATTATTTAATTCAATTTAATAAATTCGTACTATCGTCAATTCCTTTTGACGTTTATTATTCCGTATGATTTCATACGATATCCGTTTTCATTAAAAATGGACACCGAGCTATAGTTTAACATTCTGGTCCTAAAGAAACTTGTTTTGTCGAATTCTGACTTCATTTGGAAAAATAGCAAAATTTTGAATATTAAAATCGTTAATTGATGCTCGTTAAATTTTCGTACGCTCACATAATAACTCCAATTGGCTTGAAACTTGAAACCTCACTATAATTAAACATTCCGGACACGATGGAACTGGTTTCGTCGAATTCTGAGATCGTCTGGGTAAACTCCATTTTTAATTCACAACATAGATCGATGCACGTTTATATCGTGCACGATAATAAAAATAACTCCAATTAATTCCAAATTGGAGATATAACAATAACTAATCACTGCGGATTTAATAAAATTAGTTTCGTTGGAAATTGTTTGAAAATTGACTATTCTTAAGTTTTATATTAAATCGATAAAATGATTAAAAAAAATCTAGGCGTTTATGGTTACCACAGTCGCATACGATATTGAATTGCCACGAAACTTATTTTTAGATAATAATTTAGTATTACTGATCTAATGAAACTGATTTCGTCGAAAAAGGAGCTCGTTTGCAAAAAGGCTATTTTTAAGGCTTAAATAAATCGATAAAATATAAATAAAATTCCAAAACAATTCAATTTAATAATAATAAATTATTATTATCTTATATATCCGAATAGAATATCATATAGCTTCAAAATAAACATATTTGGATTTTTAAAACTCGCTATTTCAAACTAAAACGGCGTTCAGATTATTTAAAATCGATTTATTTATATAATAAATCGTTAACGATTCGATAGAGAATTTCTATAATTTTGTTTTGGACATAACTTACAATCTATAAGATGAAATCTTGATTTTTCACTTGCATTAGAAAAATATAGCCAAATAGATTCGAACGTTTCTTGTTTCAAAGAAATTCGCTTATACTGGATTCTGTATATTCAATTGACGTTCAAAACGTAATATTACGAACTACCGCGACGTTACGCACTCGTTTATAATTTAATTATAAATTAAACGTTCAAAATTTTAATTAAATAAATTCCTTATACAAATCCTTTTATAATTTCAACAAAACATTTAAAATAAATTTAAATGTCCAAAATTAATGGATAAAAATATGGATCATTACATTCTTCCCCTTTAAAAGAATTTTGTCCCCGAAATTACTAAGGTAGGAAAAATGTAACAAACTCTATTAAATTTTCACAAATCAACTTAGCTAAAATCTTATTTTCCACTATTCTGAACCTTGAGTTCCAACTAATCAAATTAGTTCAATTAAATCACCAATTAAATAAATTTTATCAATCGCCAATTCCTATTGACATTTATAATTCCGTATGATTTCATACAATATCCTTTAATTAAAAATGGGCACTTTGCTACAGTTTGACAACCTGATCCTAACGTAGCTTGTTCCGTTGAATTATGACTTCATTTGGAAAAATAGCGATATTTTGAATATTAAAATCGTTAATTGATGAACGTTAAATTTTTGTAAACTTACATAACAGCTCCAATTGGCTTGAAACTTGAAACCTTACAATAATTAAATATTCCGAACATGACAGAACTGGTTTCGTCGAACTCCGAGAACGTTTGGGTAAACTTCCTTTTTAATTCACAACGTAAATTGATACGCGTTTATATCGTTCACCATAATCAAAATAACTCCAATGGACTCCAAACTAGAGATCTTAAAATAATTAATCATTGTGGATTTAATAAATTTGGTTTCGTGGAAAGTGGAGATAATTTGAAAATTGACTATTCTTAAGTTTCATATTAAATCGATAAGACAATTAAATAGAAATCTAGGCCTTTACAGATACCGCAGTCACGTACGATATTTGGATTTTTAAACTCCCTATTTCAAACTAAAACGGCGTTTCGATTATTTAAAATCAACTTATTTATTTAATAAATCGTTAATGATTCCATAGCGAGTTTCTGAAATATTGATTTGGACATAACTTACAATCTGTAAGATGAAATCTTGATTTTTCACTTTCATTAGAAAACCATAGCCAGATAGACCCGAACTTTCTTGTTTCAAAGAAATCCGACTTATATTGGATACTGTATATTCAATTGAAGTTCAAAACGTAATATTACGAACTACCGCAATGTTACACACTCGTTTATAATTTATTTATAAATTAAACATTCAAACTTCATTTGATTAGTTAAATTGCTTATAGAAATCCTTTTATAACTCCAAAGCAACATTTAAAATAAATTTAAATGTCCAAAGTTAACGGATAAAAATCCGGGTTGTTACATTAGGACTAGGCTCGTTCCTAAGATTCACTCCTTGGTTCTAGGTCAAAGTAATGGGACCTGCCTTTGAGATTTTAAGTGGTCTTTCGAGTCCGTCTTTCTATTATAAGGTATTAAATGGTCCTAATAGACGATAGCATATAAGTAAGGTACTTCTCCAATTAATATCCACTTCTTTTCTAAGGGCATAGCAAGGGCCAACCTAGGGACGGTATATACAATTTTCCAAAATGGAACAATCGTCTATTGAAAGTATTAAGTGGCTAGGAGTTCATCTATAGAGACAGCTAGAGAGTAACAGGATGGTTCGCTAGGAGAGTCTTAAATAAAACTGAGTTCCTGCCTAAACTTGGTATTAAGTGGTTGTTATTTTTTATCGACCTACAAGGAGAGTTATTATTTATAACATTGGCATTAGAGACGAGGACTTAAGTAGCATAAGGTCTACCAAAGGGTCTAAAGTGTCCATAGGTAAGTCTACACTTAATAAATTAGATATTGGCCTTATTTTACTTGGAATTGCCTAACTTATGGGATACTAAGTGACTGTAAGGATGTCCACCCTTAGATTATCTTATGGGTTATTGAGTGACTATAAGGACGTCCCTCCTTAGATTCACATATTGGCCTTAAGTGACTGTTTGGATGTCCGCCTCATATGTTAAATTGTACGTATATTGGTTAGCGTAGACATAACATGAATGATTTACACTGCCAAATATAGGAAATATTTATTCCTATACTTATATGTTTTTCATTTACCAGAACTTTATATTCTAACCTACCACCTCAAGCATAAAATGGTTAGTATGCGAGGATGCTTGGGATCAGTGATGATCAGTGATGCTTCGGTGATGAAACCCTACGATGGAGGCTTTTAATTATTTATGCAAGTGTTATTATATTATTGGAATAACTAACATATGTACAACTTGTGGTTGCTCGAGACTCGTTGTAATCAACATTGATTACGGTTTTGAATAAAGGGACATCTATTTTAAGTTATTATAATTATCCCTTCCACTGTGTGAGATTCTGATTTCATTTAGGTTGCTCTATGATATTGGATTTTATTATTTCCATGTAGGAAACAACAATCCGTATAGAATGGTTCTTAGTTCTGATAGGACCTTTCTAGGCCATAATTTAGGCGCATTCCGGGCGGGTGTTACAAATGTTACTTTAATTTTGAAACTACTAACTTTCGTATTAAATTTTCAAAATTGGATTTATTGCCTTTTTTTCTTAACTCGACCATAACTAACTTTTTCAAATGGAGTTTTAAACTAAATCTATTTGTGTAACATGTTTATAAAAGGTGTCATTGCGTAAATTTAACATGATAAATGTCAACATCTAGACTACAATAAATTCATCCATTCAATACAACGTTTAATGATTTTCTACATGAACCACTATTCAAACATACAACAATAAAGATAAACTATCACCAAATATAATAGTCAACCAAATAAATAACCAAACAAGATATCATTACAAGTAAAACATATGGTTAAAATGTGATTAACAACTATAGATGTGAGATCTTATCTCACCTTTGATTTACACTACACCATTCTTTGTGGATAGAATGCGCTCTCTTTCTCCACATTACGACTAACGTATCTACTGATTTTCCCGCTCGCTTCTCTTTCTCCTTTCTCTTTTTTTTTTTTCTTTACTATTGTTTTTATGGATGAGAATATATGGCTCGGTCTCGGGTATATGGAAGCATAGAAGCGTTGATACGGGGGTATAGGTGCTCGTATTGCGAGAGGAGCATGTTTCTAGGTGCTTAGGGTGGAGCGGGCTCAGTTTGGTGGTTAAGGCGGTGGAGGTTGTGATTTTTGAGTGGTGGAAGGGGTGTGGCCGGGGGTAGGGAGTTGGAGAAGTAATGGTGGTAATGGGGGAGGGTGGGGCCGAGAGAGTGGTGGAAGGCAGGGAAAGTGGACCGAATAGTGGAGAAAATATGGAAGAAAAAAGTGAAGGTGGAAGCCATTAAAGTGAAGAAGAAGATGATATGGAAGAAAGGAGTGAAATGAGTTTGTGAACGAAAGTGTGGAGTATGGTTGCTATTTATAGCTGTAGGAATATGGAAAACGACATTTGTACCCTTTCATATTTTATCTTTTTTTTTTAATTTAATATTTTCCTTTTACATAACATGATGATTATTTTTTGTGAAATAATGTGTATTAATGGTGATAAAATACTTATAAAATGACAACATATATTTTGCCTAGTTTCCTTGTGTTAGTCGCATCAAAGTAATGTGAAATGATGTGATATGAAATGCTTTAGCGGTGAGTTTATATGAAATAATTATTATGTTTAATAAAAATTATAAAATGTAGGAATTAGTTAAATCAATCTCATTTGACTTGAAATGGTAATAATGATTTTGCATTATGTTTTAATCACTTAAGTGATAAGTAAAGAATCACATGATTATATGTCCTATGATTTGATTTGTAATTATAACTTTACTTTGTGTCATATCACTATTAACTTAACTTAATTAATTAATTCTTTAAATTAATTAATCTATTCATTAACGTAAGAGATATTGAAATTCTTATTAACATACATAGGTGATATTATTTATGTCACAAAACATTCGAACTTATTCTAGTTAAACCGTAGATTTTCAACAAAAGTTGTTAATAATCTATTTTGAAGTTTTATTTATACTATTATTTATGTAAACAAGTTTGTAAAACGAATTTCCTACTTCCTTATTACAAAATGTCTATTCATATCGAAAAGTGGTATAACATAAAATTTAAATAATTTGGGATTAGGCCACGCAAGTATTGTTGTCGCGTTCATGGCGAGTTTCTGGTCCGTTTTCATGTTTTATTTACTGAAAACGATCTGTATGTAAAAGATATAGTAAAACAAGTTGTATAAATACTAACTTTCCTTAATACAAAATTCCTATTCATGACGAGATTCTGATCCGTTTTCATATTTTATTTACTAAAAACGATATGTATGTAAAAGATATTAATAAAACAAGTTGTGTAAATGCTAACTTTCCTTATTACAAAATGCCTACTCATTTATTGAACCATTATTATATTGTAACTATCATTATGAATTTTTTTCAAATACCATTCATTATTTAAAATGCATATTTATATCATATTAGAAGTCCCTAAATTTACAATGTTGGAAAAATGTTAAATTCTCATTTTTGACGATATACGATAAATAACTAAATATAGTAAGTTGGTGAAATATGTATAATTATCCTATTTGATCTTTATACTTTTCGGAATCGTATTTAAAAATATATGTACTACGAACCATGCGTAACTACTCCTAATTTTTTGAAAATGCATGAAACGACCCAAACTCGCCCTTACGGGAAAGCCCGGATTGAGTTGAGAACATGACAAATCAGAACGCAAATAGAAGAACATTTCATTGTTATTACAACAATTTACATCAGAGTATAAGAATATAGTAGAGTATGAATAAATAATATACATCAGAAAAATATCAGAGATTAAAATACATTACAGAGCAGTAGAAAAATAATACATAACACAACTGAAAAAGATACACGGATACAAGGCTTTCCGAATATAGCTCCAGCTGTAAATCTAGGATCCTGGGAAAAGAAATATCTGCAAAAACCAAAACTACAAGCTGCCCATTTGGAAAATAGGGGCACCTAGAGTTATGGTTAAAACAATAAACTCCAAGTCAGTCATGGGACTGGTGTGAGAACTAAAAAAGTTATTTAAAACTTTACTTCAAAATAGGGTAAATCAAGGGACCATGCCGTATAACACGGAACGGGTTTTCTCCCAAGAATACCAGTGCATAAAACAAATAGTGTGATGCTTTTTGGAAAAATGAAGCTATTATAAGACTCAGGTCCCATCACACAATGAAACGTAAGCCGGAGGATAGAGTTTTCCCTTATAATAGCCAAACATGCTTGGTATGTTTAAAACAAATCATTTTTATATTACTATAAGTGTATAATGTCAAAATCAACTTCAAATATAAATATATCAATCATAGACGGCATGGGTACCATATATCATGTCGCCATACTAGGCTCTACAATTAAAACTGAAATGTCACGTATTGGAAATTAGATTCCATCTATGAGTCGAGGCCAGGGATGGCTCCTCACTGATTCGATACACTATAGCTAATGCCTCAGGATCCACCAAAGTGAACCCTTCGATCTGCAGGGCAGGTCCACACTTACGTTAGTGGATTAGTAATCCTGAACACACGTTTCCCGGTCCTATCAGACCTATCCATCAGCCCCGTAGTGACCGATATATCCGAGGCGCCTCGCTATCCATCATCCACGTAGTTAAAAATATAAATGTCTGGGCTCCATATCATGACACCCCCATAGCTAGAAAGAAACGTTGTGCACTCCCTTCAGTCGTGATCCCGTTTTTGACTCATACCGTGGTGTGAGGCTTACGAATTAACGCTATACACAAAGCTATGCTATTTAAAGTCGTGCTTTGATCACCAACCAAAAGACTCTGCTTTTCAATAGAATCCTTGATCATTTGCAACTCAGCATGCCACACAGGCAATTCACGCCATGCAACCGATGTCTATCAATATATAACCTCTAAGCTCGTACGTCTCAGAGAAGGGTGTTAAGCAAGAGAATAAATTCTCCGCCACCAAACATATATAATTTAATAGAGATCAATCAACACAAAATAAAATCCAATGTCAGACACACATCCATTTACTAGTTCGTTCCGGGTCTGAAAGAAACCGGAGGCACCTTATTCCTCATCCCATATGTCCAATACAGGAGAGAGGTCCTCGCATATCCGGTCGATCTCCAAGTACGTCTTGACGATCACCACTTATTACCTTGCCTTGGGTGTACAGCCCGATCAAGACATCAGTAATCATCCAAACGATGTGAAGAACTCTGGTCTTAAACCACCGTCTTCATCGTCAACTTATCATCGAATCAATTACTCAGAATGGGTATAAACCTGGCCTTTCCGAATAATTCACGTATCTTATAATCAAGTGCTATAAAAACACAACATATGCCTCATTCCAATTCTAAATATTCTTTTATTCAAATATTCATATCCTATGGGATAGGTTCCCATTAATTTTATAAAATATAAGTTCTTTTAAATTTATACTTTAATCTTCCTTTGGATATAAATCCTAAACCAAATTAAGATTTATCAACCAGTCGGGATTATCGAGCCTTACCGAAGTAATCATTTATTCACTAATCTCAATCCCAACCTATTCATCCCATGGAGCAAAACTTGTAATAATCCATATCTAACACTACAGTGTTATCGGTAAATTTAATTACCATTTCACGTTCAAATCTAATTTAAGATTCAACTATCGCTTTGAGTAAAACTTGTGGTACTCCATTCTCGATCATTTCCCAAATTTGATAATTTAAATTATCACATTCACATTTCAATCTAATTAACGATTCATTAAAACTCCATTTTGTTTTATTCTTCCAACAATCATTATTAATGATTATTTATCTTTGGAAAATCAAACATGCCGCATCAACAATCTACACCGTACCATTGATTTCTTCCGATATATAACCTCTAAGCTCGTACTTCTCAGAAAAGGGTGTTAAGTAAGAGAATAGATTCTCCGCCACCAAACATATATATATTTAGCAAAGATCAACAATACAGTTGGAAAAACAATGTTAGACATGAAATCCTGTCTTTAACTGGGTTAAAGAACCAGTGTCATTTAAAACACAATTCACGATAAACCCAAAATCACATTCCATTAATTATGGAATCTTCACAGAAAACAGATCAATATATAACCGATATCAATTTCCGTATCCGAATAATAATATAAATGGAATAACGACAAAGCCTTTTAAATTCCAATATATTAACAATTTTCCTCCACAAAAGCTCACTTCGATTATTACCAAATCGAATTCCATTCAACTCCAATTTAATATATAAATTGGAAAACTTTACTTTAGAATATTTCTATTAAATCTTAATAAAAAGATTTATAAATTCCAAATCACATTTCACTGTTAATCGGGTTTAAGAACAAATGTCGTTAAAAACACAGTTCACAATAAACCCAGTTCACATTCCATTTTATTCCAATTACTAAATATAATTGGAAACTCTAATAATCTTAAGTAAAAGATTTATTCTTTTCACACGGAGTTTAAGAATAGTGATATTTAAGACACCTTTCACGATAAACCCAAAATCCAATTTGATATTAAATACAAGGCTCTGAACAAAAATTATATCAGCTTATATTCAATATCAAATTCTGAAACCAACACATATCGTATGGGGAATAACGATACATATCTATCTTCCAAATTCCTCCACAATATCCGTATATTCACGGAATCCAATATTGAAATATCTCGAAGATGATTTCTATTCGAATCCATTCCAATTTACTGATTGGAAATTTCTGGTTATATTAAAACCCTTCATAAATCCAATTTATTTATATAAAAATTACTGGATTATGTTACTAGTTAATAACTAGTTCATTTTGATTAAAAAAATATTTTTATCTTTACAAACGTTGAATTTTTCATCCAAATTCTTTCCAAATCATTTATTATGATTTTACACAAATTATTAATATTTTTTAATAATTTTATCAAGACCTGTACAGTCGATTTCCAATAACGGCCACCGAACTGCATCTGTAATGACCCGTATTTTCTGCCTATTTATTTGGAATATTTTAATTATTTTAATTATTTAAAATATTGGTTTGAATTTAAATAATCGAATTTAACGATTTTATTTGGAATATATTATTTAAATAAATAATAAAATAATATTTTAATTTCCAGAATATTTGGGAAAATATAGAATTTGCCATATATTGTGATCGGGCAGTTTAAATTGGTCAAATATAGGTTATATTAAATTTACAACGAAGAATTCATTTATTTAACGACGGTCGAGCTATATGGTTTATAATTTAATTAAATAACGAGCTGCAGCGGCGCAACGGTTCACGATTTGGTGTTTTGAACTTCAATTGGTCGTACCGGGTTCAAAATAAGTAGGATTTCCTTAAAACAAGAAACGTCGGGACCGGTTTAACGATATCTTTCCAGTGGCAGAGAAAAATCCAATTTTCGTCGTGTAGATTTTATTTTATGTCCAAATCAAATTTTGAAAAAAAAGCTATGGAATTTCCTTTATATATATAGCGCTGTGTTTATATAAAATGAGGGTTTTTAAATATTTTATACATCGATTTGGCTTGGAATTCAACCCGGGATATTTTCTATTAATAGTGTATCAAATTCTGGTTGTATATGACCAACTGCAATATTTTATATTGAAGTATTTTAAAATTAATTTATTTTAATTCAAATTGGGCAGTTCAAAAGGGGCTTTCTTCAAACGACCTCTGTTTTCGACAAAACAAATTTTATTGGGACCGTAACTGAAAATTATTGCTAGATTTTCAAACTGCACGTCAATCAGTGTTATTCTGTGAGCATGGAAAAATAAAATGCAAATTAATTCGATCGATTTGGACGTGTATGAACGCTATTTGAGCAAACGGACTCAGAATTCGACGAAACAAGTTTCATTAGGACCGTATCGTCAAATTATATCATGTCATCCATTCGCAACTCGAACAGAGCTTGTATGTGAGCACATGAGCCAATAAACGATATTCAAAATAGCGATAGACACGAAATAAAAATCGCCAGTCATTGTCAGACATCACATCAACTTAAAATAATATAAATTACACCTATTTATACCCTCACAAATCAGAATTTCCAGCCAAGAACTAAAAATCCGTCCAACATTTTGCAAAAAAGCCCCTGTTCACGTTTTAATTTATATCTTCCAATCCATTGCGAATTTGTTATGGCGACCTGAAGGAAAGTGGTAGATCGGGATGATATCTACCTACTGAGAAAAGTTGGGGATGTTTCGTTGAGCGTGGTGGCCGGAATCAGCTGAACAGTGGCAAAATCAGTTTTCGTTCTTTGCTTAAATTCGAGAGATTGGGTTGATTTGGAAGGACGGGACCTTGGGGGTTTTGTAGAGGAGAGTTTCAGCTTTCGTTTGGCACTGGTGTTGTAATAACCCGGAAAATCTGGACCAGTTTAAAATTTTTATTTTGGCAATTTTAACGAATTTTGAATATTTAAAATAGATTATTTTAAATAATATCGACGGGAAACTTATTTTTGAATAGAATTCGATCGTATATATTATACGCGTCGTCGTTAGAATATAAATATTTATATATAATTATAAATAGAATTGAAAATGGCGCGGTAGTTCGATAATCCGATTTCAAACTTCAATTGAACATACCGGGTGCAAAACAATCCGGATTTTAGTGAAACCAAAAACATTAGGATCTAATTGATAATATCTTTCCAACGAATCCGAGAAATCAAAATTTCATAGCGGGAATCAAAAGATATGTCCAGTTGAAAATTCCGAATAGTCGCTATGGAATTCGAGCCCTTAAAAATGGACATTTTGCAAACGACCTCGGATTTCGACGAAACCACTTTTGTTGGATCCGCAGTGTTAAATTATTGCTAGATTCCAATTTTCATAATTTTTCGAATCAATATGTGAGCGTGGCAAAGAAAAACGCGTTTGACCGGTTTCAGTTGATTTTAATCGACTGGAAATTGGCCATTTTTCTAACGGTCTCAGAATTCGACGAAACTAGTTTTGTTAGGACCGTATCGTCAATACGAAGCTAGAAAATATTTTTCGGGAATTTTTCTGGTTAGTATGTGACCTCGGTAATTTGAAATGTACGTTTAAAATTCAATATAGTGATTTAAATGTAAATTTAACGGAAATTGATTGTAACAGTCGAATCAGCTTACGATATATATCCCATTGTGTTCGGAATGGGGGTAATTAGCTATGGACGACAGGCGGTGGACCTCGTTTAGAGGTCGTATGTAAAAGTCAACTTTATTTGAAAATAAATAAATAAAATAAATTAATTATATATTATTATTCTTCCCCCCACTTATCCCTTACCGTTCATTCAGAAAAAAAAAAAAACCCCGCTCGTGCCTGGACTCCATCGCCGCGCCACCGCAGGTGGACCCCGCCGCCGCGCCTCCCTGACAGGCCTCCCTCTCCTCCGTCCTTCCTATCTCCGGCGACCCCAACCCCCAGCTCCAATCGAAAACCCTCAATCCCCAGCCAGAACCGAACGCAACCCCAATCCCGAGAAGACCACCGCCGCACCCGCCATCCCCGGACTCGATCCGACCACTGCGACCACCCCATACCCCCACGACGGCGCCAACAGCTCGAGCCGCCACGCCCCTTCCCTCTTCGAAACTCTGTAAGTTCTTATTGGCTTTGAAAAATTGATTTTTATTGCTAGTAAAAACTGTTTTTTTTATTTTAATATAAAGTTTGGTAAAAAGGTATGATTTTTAAACATATGTAGTGGGTTAAAAATATGATTTTTAACATAGGAAAAAAGGTAAAAATATGACTTTTATATTTTTAAAGAATTAAAAATATGATTTTTATATTTTTAAAGTATTAAAAATATAATCTTTACTATATAAGATGTAAAAATATGATTTTTGGTTAGGTAGAGAATTAAAAATATAATTTTTACATGATAGGAATATTAAAAATAGCATCTTTATATGTGTAGCAAAATAAAGATTGATTTTTTTGAAAAGACTATATTTTTAAATATGAAAAGACTATATTTTTAAATATGAAAAGACTATATTTTTAAATATGAAAAGACTATATTTTTAAATATGAAAAGACTATATTTTTTTAAATATGAAAAGACTATATTTTTAAATATGAAAAGACTATATTTTTTAAATATGAAAAGACTATATTTTTAAATATGAAAAGACTATATTTTTAAATATGAAAAGACTATATTTTTTAAATATGAAAAGACTATATTTTTAAATATGAAAAGACTATATTTTTAAATATGAAAAGACGATATTTTTAGATATGAAAAGACGATATTTTGAGATGAGTAGTGAAGTAAAAATATGATTTTTACTTTGAGAAAAAAAGTATAATTTTTATGTTATAGAAAGTCAAATCTATATTTTTGAAAAGGCAAAATCTTTATTTTAGAAAAGGCGAAATCTTTATATGGAAAATAGCGTGATAAAAATATAATTTTTATCTATATCACAAAATAAAATTTTGATTTTTATATATTGAATAACGAAATAAAAATTCGATTTTTATATATTGAATAGCAAAGTAAAAATTCGATTTTTATATATGTAGTGGCTACGGGCAACGAAGATGACGAAGATGCGATAGCGATGAAGATTTCTATCAATGAAGTGCCGTGGAGCTAGGATAGCTATTAGTGAGAATTTCTCACCTTTCAATTTCTTTTTCTAGTTATATATATACTAGGATGCAGACGGTGTTTAGTAGCACCCGACACAATCGTCCACAGACCATGGACTTGTTTGTTTGGTTGCATAGATTAGTTAGATGATTTGATTTGAAATTGAATTGTTTGGTGAAATGAATTGATTTGATTGATGGGTGAATGGCGTGGGCCTTCACTAGACCGGGGATAAGGCTAGGCCTTGTCCCGTTTCTAGTATCGTGCCGTTATGCTGCCGAAATGTTCTAAAATATGTTAGAAAAATAAAAATATCATTTTATTTAAAGAATGAACTGAATAGATATTCATAGGTTAAAATAAAATGTTTTATCGTTAAAAAAATATTTTTTAACGTGAAAGTGAATAAAATAAAATATTCATTTACAGAACAGACGGTTTGTTTATGTACACCTATTTGAAGGACATTGATTGGGACGATAAATTTTACACATCGCCCAACTACACAAATAAAATATGTGTTTGATTGTTTGAAACCCTACACGGATGTTGGGATGAAATTTGAAGTTCACTCATCCTGATTGATTAAATATGTCGATCGATTGATTGACAGGCTGTTATAAGCGTTAGATATCTATATTTGATGCTTATACAGTGTAGCGCACTTTGGTTGATGGTTGATGATTTTTCAATGCTATTATATACATGTGTTGTATGAAAATCCATATAATTAACTTTATATGGTAATTGATTGGGCCTCATTCCAATTTAGAAAATTAAGAATATTATAAAATAAAGGTTCATGTGTTGACTGTACTCATCCGTTGAGATTAGTCATGTGTTGAACGAATATTTTAATAATAAAATTTACATCTTTATCATTATAAAGTAAAGGTTCATGTGTTGACTGTACTCATCCGTTGAGATTAGTCATGTGTTGAACGAATATTTTAATAATAAAATTTACATCTTTATCATTATAAAGTAAAGGTTCATGTGTTGACTGTACTCATCCATTGAGATTAGTCATGTGTTGAACGAAATATTTTAAAAATAAAATCTACATCTTTATCATATATAAAATTTGAAACTGACTGGAAAATAGATAAGATGAGTGGTCTCCTGGATATTGATCTGATGTTGGTTTCGGCCTTCGGGGTTAATATTCAGGGAATCGTTCTCTTACAAATTTACGGTTGGAGTCTGATTTAATATCAAACGATAGATACCTTAATTTTCACAAAATATATTAAATAACAAAATGGTCACACGTGGACGGTACTCATTCGTTGAGATTAGTCGTGTGTTGACAAAGAGATAGAGTCGTATATGGAAATAGAAATATTTTGAAATAGAAATATTTTGAAATAGAAATATTTGAGATAGAAATATTTGAGATAGAATATTTGAAAATAGAAATATATGAAGCCGTGTTGATTAGATTGACGCCATTTTGACGTGAACGATATTTATATCGATTTTATTCATTTCGAAATGAATTGAATATAAAACGATTTCGAAATGAATTGAATATATAAACGATTTCGAAATGAATTGAATATATAAACGATTTCGAAATGAATTGAATAGAAAACGATTTCGAAATGAATTGAATATAAAACGATTTCGAAATGAATTGAATATATAAACGATTTCGAAATGAATTGAATAGAAAACGATTTCGAAATGAATTGAATAGAAAACGATTTCGAAATGAATTGAATAGAAAACGATTTCGAAATGAATTGAATATAAAACGATTTCGAAATGAATTGAATATATAAACGATTTCGAAATGAATTGAATAGAAAACGATTTCGAAATGAATTGAATAGAAAACGATTTCGAAATGAATTGAATAGAAAACGATTTCGAAATGAATTGAATAGAAAACGATTTCGAAATGAATTGAATAGAAAACGATTTCGAAATGAATTGAATATAAAACGAATTTGATTTCAATGGAATATATAACGGATTTGAATCAAATAGAAAACCAATTTGAATTGAATCGAATAGAGAACCACTTTGAATTGAATCGAATTGAAAACGAATTCTAATTGAATTAAAAACGAATTGAAATGAATTCAAATTGAATTGAAATTTGAATAGAATAGAAATGAATTTTAAAACGAATTTATAAGGAAAAATTCAATTTTGATTTGAATTGAAATGGAAGTTAAAAATGTTTTTGAAACGAATTCAAAACTATTTATATAATTCGTTTTAAATAGAAATCGACGAAATATATATTATATATATTATATATATAATATAATGTCCTGATTAGAACGCGCCGCGCCGCGGCAGTTCTTGAATTTCGACCATTTATTTCAAACGGATATTACGGGAGATCCGACCGTCGGATTCTCCTAAAACCGAAACCGTTGGGTTCGTATCGAAAAGAGCTTTCTAACGAATATTAGAAATTCAAAATCTAACGGTTGGATTTGGAGATACGTCCAAATCAAATTCGAAAAAGGTCGCTGTAAGTGCAGTTCGATGGCCGTTGATGGAAATCGACTGTACGGGCCTTGATAAAATTATTAAAAATATCAATAATTTGTGTAAAATCATAAGAAATGATTTGGGAAAATTTGGGATGAAAAACTCCATATTTGAAAAGATAAAAAATGGGTTTTTATCGAAATGAACTAGTTATGAACTAAATTTAAAACCCAATTATTTTTAAATAAATGAATTAGATTCAAAAAAGGGGTTTTAAATAATCGAATTTCTAATATATTTGATTGAATTTGAAATGGGTTTATCGTGAACAGTGTTTTAAATAACACTAGTTCTTTAACCCGATAACAAATAGAATGTGATGTGGGTTTGTCGTGAACTGTGTTTTAAATAACACCTAGTTCTTTAACCCAGTAAAAGGAGTTTTAACGAATCTGCAATTAGATTGAAATGTGAATTCGTAATCTAAATTTCCAAATTTAGAAAATGAACGAGAATGGAGTACTACCAGTTTTGCTCCAAAGCGATAGTTAAATCTTTAATTAGATTTGAACGTGAAATGGTAATTAATTTTACCGATAACACCACGGTGTTAGATATGGAGTATTACCAGTTTTGCTTCATGGGATGAATAGGTTGGGATTGGGAAATAAAATAAATAATTACTTCGTTACGGTTCGCTAATCTCGACTAGTTGGAAAAACCATAATTTGGTTTTAAATGGCATCCAAAGGAAGACTACAGGATAAATTTTAAAGAATTTATCTTGGATAAAATTAATGGGAATCTTTCCCTAAGAATGTGAAATTTAGAAACTAGCTGTAGGTTGGCTAAGAAGAATGGTTTCCTGGATATTGATCTGATGTTGGTTTCGGCCTTCGGGGTTAATGTTTGGGAAATTGTTCTCTTGCTAATTTGCTTTTAGTGACTAATGAATTGGAATGAGGCGTATGTTGTGTTTGTGTAACATTTGTTTTTAATATACACGGGTTGTTCGGGAAGTCCGGGTTTATACCCATTCTGAATAACCGATTCGACGATAAGTCGAAGATGAAGATGGTGGTCAAAGACCGGAAGTTTTCACATCGTTTGGATAATTACTGACGATCCTGATTGGGCAGTACACCCAAGAGGATGGAAATAGTTGGTGGTCGTCCAGACGTACTTGGAGATGGATGGATATGCGAGGAAAGTGCCTCCGGTTTCGTTCAGACCCAGAACGGACTTGTAAATGGATTGTGTGTCTGACATTGGATTTTATTCTGTGTTGATTGATTTCTGTTAAATATATATCTGTTTGGCGGCGGAGAATTTATTCTCTTGCTTAACGCCCTTCTCTGAGACGTACGAGCTTAGAGGTTATATATCGATAGATATCAATCGCATGGCATGAATTGCCTGTGTGGCATACTGAGTTGCATGGATCAAGGCTTCTGTTGAAAAGAAAAGTCTTGTGGTTGATGATCAAAGCACGGCCTACGTGGCAGCTTTGTGTATAACGTGAATTCGCGAGCCTCACACCTCGGTATGAGTTAAAAACGGGATACGGACTGCAGGGAGAGCATGACGTTTCTTTCTAGCTTTGGTGGTGTCAGTGACTTACCAGCCCTGACATTTATATACTTTTCACCTATGTGGTTGTTGGAATGCGAGGCGCCTCGATTATAGGTCTGTAAGGACCGGGAAACGTGTGTTCAGGCATAATTAATCCTCTAACGTAAGTGAGGACCGGCCCTGAAGATCCGGGGTTGCCCAGAGTGCGTAACCCTGAGGCATTTGCTAGAGTGTCTCGAACGCGGAGAGGAGCTTGCCCCTTGCCTCGACTCATGACGGAATTCAATTTCCAATACGTGTAATTCGGCTTTAATTGTAGAACTAGTATGGCGACATGATATATGGTACCCATGCCGTCTATGATTTATATTTATGATTGAAATTGTTTTGACACTATACACTTATTATAGTATCAAATGATTTGTTTTAAACGTACCAAGCATGTTTGGCTATTATAAGGGAAAACCCTATCCTCCGGCTTGCGTTGCATTGTGTGATGGGACCTGGGTCTTATAATAGCTTCATTTTTCGAAAAAGCATTGCGTTGTTTATTCTATGCACTGGTATTCTTGGGAGGAAACCCGTTCCGTGTTATACGGCGTGGTCCCTTGAATTACTCTCTTTTAAAGTAAAGTTTTAAATAACTGTTTTAGTTCTCACACCAGTCACATGACTGACCTGGAGTTTATTGTTTTAACCTAAACTCTGGGTGCCCCTATTTTCCGCACGGGCAGCTAGTAGTTTTGGTTTTGCAGATTTATATTCACAGGATCCTGGTTTACAGCTGGAATGATATCCGGAAAGCTCTGTATCCGTATATCACCTTCAGTTGTGCTTTGTATTATTTTCCGCTGCTTTGTAATTTATTGTAATCTCTGATATTTATCGAATGTATATTTATTCATCTATACTCTGTATATTCTTGTATCTGATGGAATTGTTGCAATATACAATGAAATGTTCTTCTGTTTGTGTTCTGATTTGTCCTGTTCTCAACGTTCAGGGGTTTCGAACGGTCTAGATCGGTTTAACGACTGATTCGGATCGAGCGAAATTCCAGGCCGTCACATTTGGTATCAGAGCTTTGGTTTACAGAGCTAGAGAACAAGACACATTAGAACCATACGAAAGAATTCAGCAGATATTGGATTAGCAATATCCAATTAGAATGACTCGTTAGAGATAGGATCAGTAGTATCCTAGAACGAGTGTGAAGAGTATATTTTTCAAATGAAAACAATTTTGTTTTGAAAATTTAAACCATTTTATACGTATTTGATTATTTATTTATTTTGAATATGGACAATCGAGTATATAAAGGTTTTGCATATGCGCGTCATGAACGTATATTCGAAGTTTTAATATACTGGATAGATATAGAATCATACTCTAGTGGCCCGAAGATGATTCTGATGATTGACTAGTCGTCATTAGTATTTATGTTCGTGTTTCGAAGGTGTGATATCGATATATTTCCATTAGACTGGTGTGAGAACCAAAACTTATATAGTTAGAACACATTGTTGTGAATTGGCATCAAAAACATGATTTTTTGTATATATATCAAATTATGAATTTGAAACGTTAATCCACTAATTGATTGATGTTTGTGTTGTTTGTTTATTTGTTTGCTAATTTTGAACCATTATGCCTAATAGAACCAAATATTGAACTGTATTGAAAATTGGTCGCATTTACTTGCATATACATATACTTACATTGAACAGGTCATAACAAGGAGGCTAGAGCCGAAGAATAAAATTTGTTTGCCCGACAAATAGGTACATGTTTACTACATAATTTACTGTTTTGTTTGGGTGATGATGATTTTATGAGCCTATTGGCTAGCCGCTTGGCTTTTTCTTTTTCTTTTTGAGATTAGAAGGACCGGGGAAGCTATTTGAAATTCCCCGATGCTCCCGGTGCAGGGGAGGTTATGGCGAAATTTTTCGAAAATTTAGGGTGTTAGCCAAATTTTTGAAAATTTGAAAATTCTCATAAACTGAAAAGTTGGAGAATGGAAGCCAGATCGAACGTAGAGTTGATTAATCAAACCACTTTCGACTTTGTTCCTTTTCGGGGACGAAAAGTTTTAAGTGGGGGAGATTGTAATAACCCGGAAAATCTGGGCTAGTTTAAAATTTTTATTTTGGCAATTTTAACGAATTTTGTATATTTAAAATAGATTATTTTAAATAATATCGACGGGAAACTTATTTTTGAATAGAATTCGATCGTATATATTATACGCGTCGTCGTTAGAATATAAATATTTATATATAATTATAAATAGAATTGAAAATGGCGCGGTAGTTCGATAATCCGATTTCAAACTTCAATTGAACATACCGGGTGCAAAACAATCCGGATTTTAGTGAAACCAAAAACATTAGGATCTAATTGATAATATCTTTCCAACGAATCCGAGAAATCAAAATTTCATAGCGGGAATCAAAAGATATGTCCAGTTGAAAATTCCGAATAGTCGCTATGGAATTCGAGCCCTTAAAAATGGACATTTTGCAAACGACCTCGGATTTCGACGAAACCACTTTTGTTGGATCCGCAGTGTTAAATTATTGCTAGATTCCAATTTTCATAATTTTTCGAATCAATAAGTGAGCGTGGCAAAGAAAAACGCGTTTGACCGGTTTCAGTTGATTTTAATCGACTGGAAATTGGCCATTTTTCTAACGGTCTCAGAATTCGACGAAACTAGTTTTGTTAGGACCGTATCGTCAATACGAAGCTAGAAAATATTTTTCGGGAATTTTTCTGGTTAGTATGTGACCTCGGTAATTTGAAATGTACGTTTAAAATTCAATATAGTGATTTAAATGTAAATTTAACGGAAATTGATTGTAACAGTCGAATCAGCTTACGATATATATCCCATTGTGTTCGGAATGGGGGTAATTAGCTATGGACTACAGGCGGTGGACCTCGTTTAGAGGTCGTATGTAAAAGTCAACTTTATTTGAAAATAAATAAATAAAATAAATTAATTATATATTATTATTCTTCCCCCCACTTATCCCTTACCGTTCATTCAGAAAAAAAAAAAACCCGCTCGTGCCTGGGCTCCATCGCCGCGCCACCGCAGGTGGACCCCGCCGCCGCGCCTCCCTGACAGGCCTCCCTCTCCTCCGTCCTTCCTATCTCCGGCGACCCCAACCCCCAGCTCCAATCGAAAACCCCCAATCCCCAGCCAGAACCGAACGCAACCCCAATCCCGAGAAGACCACCGCCGCACCCGCCATCCCCGGACTCGATCCGACCACTGCGACCACCCCATACCCCCACGACGGCGCCAACAGCTCGAGCCGCCACGCCCCTTCCCTCTTCGAAACTCTGTAAGTTCTTATTGGCTTTGAAATATTGATTTTTATTGCAAGTAAAAACTGTTTTTTTTATTTTAATATAAAGTTTGGTAAAAAGGTATGATTTTTAAACATATGTAGTGGGTTAAAATTATGATTTTTAACATAGGAAAAAAGGTAAAAATATGACTTTTATATTTTTAAAGAATTAAAAATATGATTTTTATATTTTTAAAGTATTAAAAATATAATCTTTACTATAGAAGATGTAAAAATATGATTTTTGGTTAGGTAGAGAATTAAAAATATAATTTTTACATGATAGAATTTTAAAAATTGCATCTTTATATGTGTAGCAAAATAAAGATTGATTTTTTTGAAAAGACTATATTTTTAAATATGAAAAGACTATATTTTTAAATATGAAAAGACTATATTTTTAAATATGAAAAGACTATATTTTTAAATATGAAAAGACTATATTTTTTTAAATATGAAAAGACTATATTTTTAAATATGAAAAGACTATATTTTTTAAATATGAAAAGACTATATTTTTAAATATGAAAAGACTATATTTTTAAATATGAAAAGACTATATTTTTTAAATATGAAAAGACTAAATTTTTAAATATGAAAAGACTATATTTTTAAATATGAAAAGACGATATTTTTAGATATGAAAAGACGATATTTTGAGATGAGTAGTGAAGTAAAAATATGATTTTTACTTCGAGAAAAAAAAGTATAATTTTTATGTTATAGAAAGTCAAATCTATATTTTTGAAAAGGCGAAATCTTTATTTTAGAAAAGGCGAAATCTTTATATGGAAAATAGCGTGATAAAAATATAATTTTTTCTATATAACGAAATAAAAATTCGATTTTTATATATTGAATAACGAAATAAAAATTCGATTTTTATATATTGAATAGCAAAGTAAAAATTCGATTTTTATATATGTAGTGGCTACGGGCAACAAAGATGACGAAGATGCGATAGCGATGAAGATTTCTATCAATGAAGTGCCGTGGAGCTAGGATAGCTATTAGTGAGAATTTCTCACCTTTCAATTTCTTTTTCTAGTTATATATATACTAGGATGCAGACGGTGTTTAGTAGCACCCGACACAATCGTCCACAGACCATGGACTTGTTTGTTTGGTTGCATAGATTAGTTAGATGATTTGATTTGAAATTGAATTGTTTGGTGAAATGAATTGATTTGATTGATGGGTGAATGGCGTGGGCCTTCACTAGACCGGGGATAAGGCTAGGCCTTGTCCCGTTTCTAGTATCGTGCCGTTATGCCGCCGAAATATTCTAAAATATGTTAGAAAAATAAAAATATCATTTTATTTAAAGAATGAACTGAATAGATATTCATAGGTTAAAATAAAATGTTTTATCGTTAAAAAAATAATTTTTTAACGTGAAAGTGAATAAAATAAAATATTCATTTACAGACCAGACGGTTTGTTTATGTACACCTATTTGAAGGACATTGATTGGGACGATAAATTTTACACATCGCCCAACTACACAAATAAAATATGTGTTTGATTGTTTGAAACCCTACACGGGTGTTGGGATGAAATTTGAAGTTCACTCATCCTGATTGATTAAATATGTCGATCGATTGATTGACAGGCTGTTATAAGCGTTAGATATCTATATTTGATGCTTATACAGTGTAGTGCACTTTGGTTGATGGTTGATGATTTTTCAATGCTATTATATACATGTGTTGTATGAAAATCCATATAATTAACTTTATATGGTAATTGATTGGGCCTCATTCCAATTTAGAAAATTAAGAATATTATAAAATAAAGGTTCATGTGTTGACTGTACTCATCCGTTGAGATTAGTCATGTGTTGAACGAATATTTTAATAATAAAATTTACATCTTTATCATTATAAAGTAAAGGTTCATGTGTTGACTGTACTCATCCGTTGAGATTAGTCATGTGTTGAACGAATATTTTAATAATAAAATTTACATCTTTATCATTATAAAGTAAAGGTTCATGTGTTGACTGTACTCATCCGTTGAGATTAGTCATGTGTTGAACGAAATATTTTAAAAATAAAATCTACATCTTTATCATATATAAAATTTGAAACTGACTGGAAAATAGATAAGATGAGTGGTCTCCTGGATATTGATCTGATGTTGGTTTCGGCCTTCGGGGTTAATATTCAGGGAATCGTTCTCTTACAAATTTACGGTTGGAGTCTGATTTAATATCAAACGATAGATACCTTAATTTTCACAAAATATATTAAATAACAAAATGGTCACACGTGGACGGTACTCATTCGTTGAGATTAGTCGTGTGTTGACAAAGAGATAGAGTCGTATATGGAAATAGAAATATTTTGAAATAGAAATATTTTGAAATAGAAATATTTGAGATAGAAATATTTGAGATAGAATATTTGAAAATAGAAATATATGAAGCCGTGTTGATTAGATTGACGCCATTTTGACGTGAACGATATTTATATCGATTTTATTCATTTCGAAATGAATTGAATATAAAACGATTTCGAAATGAATTGAATATATAAACGATTTCGAAATGAATTGAATATATAAACGATTTCGAAATGAATTGAATAGAAAACGATTTCGAAATGAATTGAATATAAAACGATTTTGAAATGAATTGAATATATAAACGATTTCGAAATGAATTGAATAGAAAACGATTTCGAAATGAATTGAATAGAAAACGATTTCGAAATGAATTGAATAGAAAACGATTTCGAAATGAATTGAATAGAAAACGATTTCGAAATGAATTGAATAGAAAACGATTTCGAAATGAATTGAATATATAAACGATTTCGAAATGAATTGAATGGAAAACGATTTCGAAATGAATTGAATAGAAAACGATTTCGAAATGAATTGAATAGAAAACGATTTCGAAATGAATTGAATAGAAAACGATTTCGAAATGAATTGAATATAAAACGAATTTGATTTCAATGGAATATATAACGGATTTGAATCAAATAGAAAACCAATTTGAATTGAATCGAATAAAGAACCACTTTGAATTGAATCGAATTGAAAACGAATTATAATTGAATTAAAAACGAATTGAAATGAATTCAAATTGAATTTAAATTTGAATACAATAGAAATGAATTTTAAAACGAATTTATAAGGAAAAATTCAATTTTGATTTGAATTGAAATGGAAGTTGAAAATGTTTTTGAAACGAATTCAAAACTATTTATATAATTCGTTTTAAATAGAAATCGACGAAATATATATTATATATATTATATATATAATATAATGGCCTGATTAGAACGCGCCGCGGCAGTTCGTGAATTTCGACCATTTATTTCAAACGGATATTACGGGAGATCCGACCGTCGGATTCTCCTAAAACCGGAACCGTTGGGTTCGTATCGAAAAGAGCTTTCTAACGAATATTAGAAATTCAAAATCTAACGGTTGGATTTGGATATACGTCCAAATCAAATTCAAAAAAGGTCGCTGTAAGTGCAGTTCGATGGCCGTTGATGGAAATCGACTGTACGGGCCTTGATAAAATTATTAAAAATATCAATAATTTGTGTAAAATCATAAGAAATGATTTGGGAAAATTTGGGATGAAAAACTCCATATTTGAAAAGATAAAAATGGGTTTTTATCGAAATGAACTAGTTTTGAACTAAATTTAAAACCCAATTATTTTTAAATAAATGAATTAGATTCAAAAAAGGGGTTTTTAATAATCGAATTTCTAATATATTTGATTGAATTTGAAATGGGTTTATCGTGAATAGTGTTTTAAATAACACTAGTTCTTTAACCCGATAACAAATAGAATGTGATGTGGGTTTGTCGTGAACTGTGTTTTAAATAACACCTAGTTCTTTAACCAAGTAAAAGGAGTTTTAACGAATCTGCAATTAGATTGAAATGTGAATTCGTAATCTAAATTTCCAAATTTAGAAAATGAACGAGAATGGAGTACTACCAGTTTTGCTCCAAAGCGATAGTTAAATCTTTAATTAGATTTGAACGTGAAATGGTAATTAATTTTACCGATAACACCACGGTGTTAGATATGGAGTATTACCAGTTTTGCTTCATGGGATGAATAGGTTGGGATTGGGAAATAAAATAAATAATTACTTCGTTACGGTTCGCTAATCTCGACTAGTTGGAAAAACCATAATTTGGTTTTAAATGGCATCCAAAGGAAGATTATAGGATAAATTTTAAAGAATTTATCTTGGATAAAATTAATGGGAATCTATCCCTAAGAATGTGAAATTTAGAAACTAGCTGTAGGTTGGCTAAGAAGAATGGTTTCCTGGATATTGATCTGATGTTGGTTTCGGCCTTCGGGGTTAATGTTTGGGAAATTGTTCTCTTGCTAGTTTGTGGTTAGTGACTAATGAATTGGAATGAGGCGTATGTTGTGTTTGTGTAACATTTGTTTTTAATATACGCGGGTTGTTCGGGAAGTCCGGGTTTATACCCATTCTGAATAACCGATTCGACGATAAGTCGAAGATGAAGACGGTGGTCGAATACCGGAAGTTTTCACATCGTTTGGATAATTACTGACGATCCTGATTGGGCAATACACCCAAGAGGATGGAAATAGTTGGTGGTCGTCCAGACGTACTTGGAGATGGATGGATATGCGAGGAAAGTGCCTCCGGTTTCGTTCAGACCCAGAACGGACTTGTAAATGGATTGTGTGTCTGACATTGGATTTTATTCTGTGTTGATTGATTTCTGTTAAATATATATCTGTTTGGCGGCGGAGAATTTATTCTCTTGCTTAACGCCCTTCTCTGAGACGTACGAGCTTAGAGGTTATATATCGATAGATATCAATCGCATGGCATGAATTGCCTGTGTGGCATACTGAGTTGCATGGATCAAGGCTTCTGTTGAAAAGCAAAGTCTTGTGGTTGATGATCAAAGCACGACCTACGTGGCAGCTTTGTGTATAACGTGAATTCGCGAGCCTCGCACCTCGGTATGAGTTAAAAACGGGATACGGACTGCAGGGAGAGCATGACGTTTCTTTCTAGCTTTGGTGGTGTCAGTGACTTACCAGCCCTGACATTTATATACTTTTCACCTATGTGGTTGTTGGAATGCGAGGCGCCTCGATTATAGGTCTGTAAGGACCGGGAAACGTGTGTTCAGGCATAATTAATCCTCTAACGTAAGTGAGGACCGACCCTGAAGATCCGGGGTTGCCCAGAGTGCGTAACCCTGAGGCATTTGCTAGAGTGTCTCGAACGCGGAGAGGAGCTTGCCCCTTGCCTCAACTCATGACGAAATCCAATTTCCAATACGTGTAATTCGGCTTTAATTGTAGAACTAGTATGGCGACATGATATATGGTACCCATGCCGTCTATGATTTATATTTATGATTGAAATTGTTTTGACACTATACACTTATTATAGTATCAAATGATTTGTTTTAAACGTACCAAGCATGTTTGGCTATTATAAGGGAAAACCCTATCCTCCGGCTTGCGTTGCATTGTGTGATGGGACCTGGGTCTTATAATAGCTTCATTTTTCGAAAAAGCATTGCGTTGTTTATTCTATGCACTGGTATTCTTGGGAGGAAACCCGTTTCGTGTTATACGGCGTGGTCCCTTGAATTACTCTCTTTTAAAGTAAAGTTTTAAATAACTGTTTTAGTTCTCACACCAGTCACATGACTGACCTGGAGTTTATTGTTTTAACCTAAACTCTGGGTGCCCCTATTTTCCGCACGGGCAGCTAGTAGTTTTGGTTTTTGCAGATTTATATTCATAGGATCCTGGTTTACAGCTGGAATGATATCCGGAAAGCTCTGTATCCGTATATCACCTTCAGTTGTGCTTTGTATTATTTTCCGCTGCTTTGTAATTTATTGTAATCTCTGATATTTATCGAATGTATATTTATTCATCTATACTCTGTATATTCTTGTATCTGATGGAATTGTTACAATATACAATGAAATGTTCTTATGTTTGTGTTCTGATTTGTCCTGTTCTCAACGTTCAGGGGTTTCGAACGGTCTAGATCGGTTTAACGACTGATTCGGATCGAGCGAAATTTCAGGCCGTCACAGGTGTCAAGTCTTCCGGTGGTCGGAGGTGAGAGAAATTGGTAGATGAATGGAGAGGTTGGGTTTTGGTTCGGTTTTGGAAGTGATGATCGGATTTTGGGGTTTTCCGGCGATCTAGGTGGTCGAGGTGGTCGCGGTCTGGGGGGAATCGAAGATGGGTGGCACGGCGGTCAAAATGATGGTGGTCTGGTCGTCGATGGGTGCATGTGGCATTGGGATTTCGGTCGTGTTCATATTCCGTTCATCCGTGTTTTTCCGGTGATTGCAGAGGGTTGGTGGCCGGGCGCTTCTAGCGGGGGGGGGGAGGCGTGGTGGTCTGGCGGTTGCACTGGTGGGGTTCCGGCGGTCTGGAAGCCGGCGATGGCGGCGCGGTGATCAACTCAAGTGATGGTGTTTTGGGTTAAGGGAGAACAGTTGGGTTCAGGAAGAACGACGGAAGAAAACGCGTTATTTCACTTACTGGTGCTGACGTGGATAAGCATGATTAACGGCAATGATAAAGGGACGAGACCTATCCGATGGCACTGACTAGGAATCGATCTGACGTAGTTGAAATTTTAGCAAATTTTGAACGCTCAACTCAAATTAGATGCAACAAACGCATCAACCGTCAACCAGAATAAACACTGGTGAGTTAATTCTCACACCTTCTGGAGTCCTGTGATGTGGTAAATCCATAGAAAAATATAATCTACAATTTACAGTATAAATTGGTTGATTGGATGCGATGGATGCAAATTGGTTGTTATGGTTTGATTGGTTGCAGTTATTTATATTCCTTCATTTATTTAATTCGTATATTTTTATCAACTGATATCTGTGATGTAGAGAAGGACAGGTTGGAGGGACCCGACCAGATTCCTCAAATAAACTGTATTTTTGTTTGGTGTGCATATATATGAATTGTTCACCCCGACTGACACCAAAACCTGTCTGTATGTTGATGGTTGAATAAATATTCATCTGTGTTGTGTATAAAATCAACCGACAGTGTTGATTGGGTAATTGACAGTGAATGGCCTAAAATATGTTGTTTCTGATGTCAGTTGATCATTCGGTGAATTGACGCAGTTGGAATTATAAATTCTTTTATAACTGAATTAAAGTTCTTCAATTATTTTTTGTAAATATTTAGATTTTGAAATTTACAAATATATGTTTTAAATCAAGTTTATATAAGAAATTATATAAGTGGTTTATACCGGATTTAAGAGCTAGAAAGGCAAAGAAATCACCTATGGGGTGGTAGAGTAGAATAACGGTATCTTTATACAGTTAAATAGTAATTTTAAATCAATTAAGTTATTTGATTAAATTAAGAAGGGGAAATGACAAACAAAATCAGTTAATAGTTAACTGATATGTACGGTTGGTAAAATCCACCGTTTTCGAGCAAAATGGACGAAGGAATAAATATTGATTTAAATATTCATTAAGGTTTAGCGAATAGTGTTAAATATTAGTTAATCTTCGATTAACTATAATATAAAGAAATTATTGAATTGATTATTGTTAATAACCTTAATTATTATTGAATAAGCTTGTAGAAAATGATAATAATCCTATTTTTGATTAAGGTCAAAGTTAACTATATTTTAATATAGTTAGTGTTAAAGCTAATTATTCTTTTATTTAAAAATGATTTAAAGTAATAATTTCAATTTGAAGCCAACTGAGAAATAATTAGGTGGCGATAAGTTCGATTAAGAGATTTTAAAGTGATTTATGACCCAGTGTTCAACAAACATGGTAAATGAAATTGGTAAGTGAGTGTAAAGACTTAAATAAGATTTTTACTTAATGTTTCAAATTAAGTAAGGCGAATTCGAATTGGAATGATACTTTAAAGAAATTAAGTGATGAGATATTCGAACAAAGGTTTTAAAAGTAAGGACTGGTTTATAAAACCAGACTTAAAAATCAAAGTGGTAAACGAGATTTTAGTATCGGTGTTTAAGTGACAAACTATTATTATTCTGAGTTAAGAACGTCGTCGATCAAGGTCTGAGAGGTAACTAAAATACCCCAACTTGGTTGATTTCACTATTATCGAGGAATGGTATTAGTTTGGAACGAGGGAAGGTGTTGAGAATTGGTTTTACACTATACGAGGAATATCGAACTCTAATGCAAGGTTTTGGGAAATAAATAATATTGAAATATTAGTTTCAAAAGAAATAAGAATATTGATTTCAAATTATATTGAATATTTGTTAATCAATTAGAGTTGATCGAAGATAGTATTTGAGGTAGAGTAAGTCAAACATAGTTATTCAGGAAGAGTTGTCATTTGCGTACGACTGCTAGCGTAATTCGCAGGGCTGCAGATAGCCTAGGGCGGTCAGATGTTCCTGAGGGAATCAGGCGTAATCATTGTGATCGCTGTGATCTAGAGTCAAGTTAATGGAGTTAAGTCAATATTAGTTAATCGATAGGACTAATCGAGTCAAGTTAATCCAGTTGAGTTAAATAAGTCGAGTTAGTCAAATTAGAGTTAATCGATCAAAGTAAATCAGTAAGATTTAATCAGAGGAAATTTGGTTTATATCATTAAGTATATACATATATTTTAAAGGGGCCGAGTAGGGTCAAGTGCTGAATCAGCAAACTCATGTTACTCACACATCTATTATTTGATAGTTAAATCACCGACTATCAAAACCTGACCAATACGCTTGTTGGTATGGAAAGTCCGGAATCGAATTATGTTCGAATACCATTCCGACCAACAAATACGTGAAGATGGTAATTGAAGATGGAGCAATTGAAGGCCGTGGATCTTCATAAGTGGAAGGACTACTCGTCAAATTCCTCTGGCTTGCAACCAAAGTTATTTTGATTTGTGATTCTGTCGTGGTTGAAATCTACGGATTGCAAGGACTACTCGCTACTGATCCATGGGGTGATTCCTATATGAGATGCAGTAGGAGAGTACCTTCGGTTCATCCTGTTCCTGGATAACTTGTATGGACGGATGCCTGACAGAGTATTTCCAAAGGAATTACATGCGTTGATTTCTCCGAACGTACCATAGTTGATGGCAGAGAAATGGTTATTCTCCAGCCAAATAAACTAGAGTATTTTTGTGGACCTCAGTCAGTGTGGTCTGGTGGATCCGACGATGTGGCATTCAAAGTGATTGATGACCAGATGTTCTAGAGATAAGTTCTGGCCTCAAGCCTCATCAACCGGGAAATGACAAAAATCGGGCAGGCAGCATGGCTATGTGGGTCGCTCCCATTAGGGTGTATGATCACCTATCTAGAGAAATTCCGTTTGCTTCCTTAATCTATATTTCGATGTTGTCCCTTTTCGGGAGGTAGTTGCTGATCCCAACTGTCGGTGATATACATTCGATACACTCAAGCGAAATGAGTGTTCGATCATGTGAGGGTCGGGTTGCAAGATGTTCTTGTTGAACCCAGTGTATTCGCCTCTAGAAATACACATTCGGAAGGTGGTCCCATACCTTGTCAAGTTGGAATCCAATATCAAATAAGCGCCCGCGGTTTTCGATTGTATACTATATACGGGGAGCGTGAGATGCAAGCGTTCCTCTACATTGTTATTATTTGTATTTAGACATTATGATAATATCAGAGAAAGCTATGATTTCAAAACTGTTTTGGGTTATAGTAAGGTAAAAACTGTCCGTGTTTATGCGTGGACTGGTCTTACTATTATCCTTTTGGTTTCATAAAGGATTTTCCAAAAGTTAAACAAGTTGTGTGTTATGTGAATTTATCACTGATAGTATTCCAGAATGACCCGGTGTATTTTGCTTTGCTTCAAATGTGCTCGGGTCAGACCGAGTATGTTCCAAGTTAGGTTTCGCTTGGAGTTCAGGTGCTGGAAGCAGGAGGCTTCACCGTTAGATATATATAGTTATTTTTCCGCTGTGTCTGATATCTGTTGTACTCTGATGATTAGTATGTATACACTGTTCTTTTATACAAAAGAATTTGTTATATTATATTTTATCTGTTCCGCTATGAGATTCTGATGTTGTTCTTCTTCTTTCTTCTATTATAATATTTCTTTCTTTCTATTCTCACCCTCTATTTTCTTTCTCATAACAATCCAGTGTTTTTGATACTTGAAAAGTCACATGGTAATTTTATGTCGATTTTCGGGGTCGAAAATCCTTGGGTCGTTACAGTGGTATCAGAGCTATTGGTTTAGAGATAACCTTGGCTCTGTGGTGTGACTCAATAGAGATGGGGTTAGTAATAAGCTAGATTGAGTTTGTATATATATAGATATATATGAGAGCAAGTATTTGTGATTTTGTATTAAAATTATTTTTGCCTGGTTTATTAATAAAATAATAAAGGTAATGATTTTCACAAATCATTATATTATGGGAAAATTATTTGGATTTGTTAATGTTGATTGTGTGATATGTTTGGATGGTGTGCTCGATCTCATGGATAAGTCTGAACATGAATCGAATTGGTTGAAAACTAATATGAAATAAATAATTCGAATAAATCAATTTAGTTAAATAAATTTGAATGGATAATTATAAGAGATAAATGGATTGTTATAACTTGGTTATAAATCCCGTGTGGATTAAATTGTGTGTGGTATGGACGTTATGTAGGATATGGATGTTTGAACCTTATTGCTATTGTTTTGAGGACTAATGAATCGGTTTGAGTTGAGAACAGGTGCAAAAGTACCAATTCAGTTTAAAAATTCATCCAAGAAAAAGAAATTCTGGAGTTAACTGAATCTGGTTGAATAGAGCTGCATAATAACCAAGCAAGCTCAAGTATGATATATCGTTTATCGCCTAATAATGCTCACAAAAAGGTACATCTACGCAAATATGAAATTTTGGTTTTTGTTTAGGAATTGAGTTTGTTTTTTGAATTTTCCGACCATGAGAGTCAATGTATACATATTTCTTGATCTTGCAATATTGCAGATGGTCCTCCTTACAGGGGAGACTCTGCTGAAATTTTTCCAAAATTTAAGGAGTTAGAAAATTTTTGAAGATTTTTGGAAAATTTTATTTGAAATAAATTGGTTTTAAAACCAATTGGGTCAGTTTGAAAATAAATTCGAGTTTTAAAATTAATTCTTTTTGGAAAAGATAAAAGGATTTAACGTTCTTTCTGCCTTAGCAATTTCGAGGACGAAATTATTTTAAGGGGGAAGGAATGTAACGACCTGTATTTTCTGCCTATTTATTTGGAATATTTTAATTATTTTAATTATTTAAAATATTGGTTTGAATTTAACAATTTTATTTGGAATATATTATTTAAATAAATAATAAAATAATATTTTAATTTCCAGAATATTTGGGAAAATATAGAATTTGCCATATATTGTGATCGGGCAGTTTAAATTGGTCAAATATTGGTTATATTAAATTTACAACGACCATTTCGTTTATTTAACGACGGTCGAGCGATGTGGTTTATAATTTAATTAAATAACGAGCTGCAGCGGCGCGGTAGTTCGCGATTTGGCGTTTTGAACTTCAATTGGTCGTACCGAGTTCAAAATAAGTCGGATTTCCTCGAAACAAGAAACGTCGGGACCGGTTTGACGATATCCTTCCAATGGCAGAGAAAAGTCCAATTTTCGTCGTGTAGATTTTATTTTATGTCCAAATCAAATTTTGAAAAAAACGCTATGGAATTTCCTTTATATATATAGCGCTGTGTTTATATAAAATGAGAGTTTTTAAATATTTTATATATCGATTTGGCTTGGTATTCAACCCAGGATATTTTCTATTGACAGTGTATCAAATTCTGGTCGTATATGACCAACTGCAATATTTTATATTTTATATTGAAGTATTTTAAAATTAATTTATTTTATTCCAAATTGAGCAGTTCAAAAGGGGCTTTCTTCAAACGACCTCTGTTTTCGATGAAACAAATTTTATTGGGACCGTAACAGAAAATTATTGCTAGATTTTCAAACTGCACATCAATCGGTGTTATTCTGTGAGCGTGGCAAAATAAAATGCAAATTAATTCGGTCAATTTGGACGTTTACGAACGCTATTTAAGCAAACGGACTCGGAATTCGACGAAACAAGTTTCATTAGGACCGTATCATCAAATTATATCATGTCGTCCATTCGCAACTCGAACAGAGTGTGTATGTGAGCACAAGTGCCAATAAACGGTATTCAAAATAGCGATAGACACGAAATAAAAATTGTCAGTCATTGTCAGACATCACATCAACTTAAAATAATATAAATTACACCTATTTATAGCCTCACAAATCAGAGTTTCCAGCGAAGAACTAAAAATCCGTCCAACATTTTGCGAAAAAGCCCCAGTTCTTGTTTTGATTTATATCTTCCAATCCGTTGCGAATTTGTTATGGAAACCTGAAGGAAAGCGGTAGATCAGGAAGATATCTACCTACTGAGAAAAGTTGGGGAGGTTTCGTTGAGCGTGGTGGCCGGAATCGGCTGAACAGTGGCAAAATCAGTTTTCGTTCTTTGTTTAAATTCGAGAGATTGGGTTGATTTGGAAGGACGGGACCTTGGGGGTTTTGTAGAGGAGAGTTTCAGCTTTCGTTTGGCACTGGTGTCAAGTCTTCCGGTGGTCGGAGGTGAGAGAAATTGGTAGATGAACGTAGAGGTTGGTTTTTGGTCCGGTTTTGGAAGTGATGATCGGATTTTGGGGTTTTCCGGCGATCTAGGTGGTCGAGGTGGTCGCGGTCTGGGGGAAATCGAAGCTAGGTGGCACGGCAGTCAAAATGATGGTGGGCTGGTCGTCGATGAGTGCCTGTGGCGTCGGGATTTGGGTCGTGTTCAAATTCCGTTCATCCGTGTTTTTCCGGCAATTGCAGAGGGTTGGTGGCCGGGCGCTTCTGCCGGGGGGGGCGTGGTGGTCTGGCGGTTGCACTGTGGGGTTCCGGCGGTCTGGAAGCCGGCGATGGCGGCGCGGTGATCAACTCAACTGATGGTGTTTTGGGTTATGGGAGAACAGTTGGGTTCAGGAAGAACGACAGAAGAAAACGCGTTATTTCACTTACTGGTGCTGACGTGGATATGCATGATTAACGGCAATGATTAAGTGACGAGACCTATCCGATGGCACTGACTAGGAATCGATCTGACGCGGTTGAAATTTCAGCAAATTTTGAACGCTCAACTCAAATTAGATGCAACAAACGCGTCAACCGTCAACCAGAACAAACACTGGTGAGTTAATTCTTACACCTTCTGGAGTCCTGTGATGTGGTAAATCCATAGAAAAATATAATCTACAATTTACAGTATAAATTGGTTGATTGGATGCGATGGATGAAAATTGGTTGTTATGGTTTGATTGGTTGCAGTTATTTATATTCTATCATTTATTTAATTCGTATATTTTCATCAACTGATATCTGTGATGCAGAGAAGGACAGGTTGGAGGGATCCGACCAGATTCCTCAAATAAACTGTATTTTTGTTTGTTGTGCATATATATGAATTGTTCACCCCGACTGACACCAAAACCTGTCTGTATGTTGATGGTTGAATAAATATTCACCTGTGTTGTGTTTAAAATCAACCGACAGTGTTGATTGGGTAATTGACAGTGAATGGCCTAAAATATGTTGTTTCTGATGTCAGTTGATCATTCGGTGAGTTGACGCAGTTGAAATTATAAATTCTTTTATAACTGAATTAAAGTTCTTCAATTATTTTTTGTAAATATTTTGATTTTGAAATTTACAAATATATGTTTTAAATCAAGTTTATATAAGAAATTATATAAGTGGTTTATACCGGATTTAAGAGCTAGAAAGGCAAAGAAATCACCTATGGGGTGGTAAAGTAGAATAACGGTATTTTATACAATTAAATAGTAATTTTAAATCAATTAAGTTATTTGATTAAATTAAGAAGGGGAAGTGACAAACGAAATCAGTTAATAGTTAACTGATATGTACGGTTGGTAAAATCCACCATTTTCGAGCAAAATGGAAAAAGGAATAAATATTGATTTAAATATTCATTAAGGTTTAGCGAATAGTGTCAAATATTAGTTAATCTTCGATTAACTATAATATAAATAAATTATTGAATTGGTTATTGTTAATAACCTTAATTATTATTGAATAAGCTTGTAGAAAATGATAATAATCCTATTTTTGATTAAGGTCAAAGTTAACTATATTTTAATATAGTTAGTGTTAAAGCAAATTATTCTTTTATTTAAAAATGATTTAAAGTAATAATTTCTATTTGAAGCCAACTAAGAAATAATTAGGTGGCGATAAGTTCGATTAAGAGATTTTAAAGTGATTTATGACCCAGTGTTCAACAAACATGGTAAATGAAATTGGTAAGTGAGTGTAAAGACTTAAATAAAATTTTTACTTAATGTTTCAAATTAAGTAAGGCGAATTCGAATTGGAATAATACTTTAAAGAAATTAAGTGATGAGATATTCGAACAAAGGTTTTAAAAGTAAGGAATGGTTTATAAAACCAGATTTAAAAATCAAAGTGGTAAACGAGATTTTAGTATCGGTGTTTAAGTGACAAACTATTATTATTCTGAGTTAAGAACGTCGTCGATCAAGGTCTGAGAGGTAACTAAAATACCCCAACTTGGTTGATTTCACTATTATCGAGGAATGGTATTAGTTTGGAACGAGGGAAGGTGTTGAGAATTGGTTTTACACTATACGAGGAATATCGAACTCTAATGCAAGGTTTTGGGAAATAAATAATATTGAAATATTAGTTTCAAAAGAAATAAGAATATTGATTTCAAATTATATTGAATATTTGTTAATCAATTAGAGTTGATCGAAGATAGTATTTGAGGTAGAGTAAGTCAAACATAGTTATTCAGGAAGAGTTGTCATTTGCATACGACTGCTAGCGTAATTCGCAGGGCTGCAGATAGCCTACGACGGTTAGATGTTCCTGAGGGAATCAGGCGTAACCATTGTGATCGCTGTGATCTAGAGTCAAGTTAATGGAGTTAAGTCAATATTAGTTAATCGATAGGACTAATCGAGTCAAGTTAATCCAGTTGAGTTAAATAAGTCGAGTTAGTCAAATTAGAGTTAATCGATCAAAGTAAATCAGTAAGAGTTAATCAAAGGAAATTTGGTTTATATCATTAAGTATATACATATATTTTAAAGGGGCCGAGTAGGGTCAAGTGCTGAATCAGCAAACTCATGTTACTCACACATCTATTATTTGATAGTTAAATCACCGACTATCAAAACCTAACCAATACGCTTGTTGGTATGGAAAGTCCGGAATCGAATTATGTTCGAATACCATTCCGACCAACAAATACGTGAAGATGGTAATTGAAGATGGAGCAATTGAAGGCCGTGGATCTTCATAAGTGGAAGGACTACTCGTCAAATTCCTCTGGCTTGCAACCAAAGTTATTTTGATTTGTGATTCTGTCGTGGTTGAAATCTACGGATTGCAAGGACTACTCGCTACTGATCCATGGGGTGATTCCTATATGAGATGCAGTAGAAGAGTACCTTCGGTTCATCCTGTTCCTGGATAACTTGTATGGACGGATGCCTGACAGAGTATTTCCAAAGGAATTACATGCGTTGATTTCTCCGAACGTACCATAGTTGATGGCGGAGAAATGGTTATTCTCTAGCCAAATAAACTAGAGTATTTTTGTGGACGTCAATCAGTGTGGTCTGGCGGATCTGACGATGTGGCATTCAAAGTGATTGATGACCAGATGTTCTAGAGATAAGTTCTAGCTTCAAGCCTCATCAACCGGGAAATGACAAAAATCGGGCAGGCAGCATGGCTATGTGGGTCGCTCCCATTAGGGTGAATGATCACCTATCTAGAGAAATTCCATTTGCTTCTTTAATCTATATTTTGATGTTGTCCCTTTTCGGGAGGTAGTTGCTGATCCCAACTGTCGGTGATATACATTCGATACACTCAAGCGAAATGAGTGTTCGGTCATGTGAGGGCCGGGTTGCAAGACGTTCTTGTTGAACCCAGTGTATTTGCCTCTAGAAATACACATTCGGAAGGTGGTCCCATACCATGTCAAGTTGGAATCCAATATCAAATAAGCGCCCGTGGTTTTCGATTGTATACTATATACGGGGAGCGTGAGATGTAAGCGTTCCTCTAGATTGTTATTATTTGTATTTAGACATTATGATAATATCAGAGAAAGCTATGATTTCAAAACTGTTTTGGGTTATAATAAGGTAAAAACTGTCCGTGTTTATGCGTGGACTGGTCTTACTATTATCCTTTTGGTTTCATAAAGGATTTTCCAAAAGTTAAACCAGTTGTGTGTTATGTGAATTTATCACTGATAGTATTCCAGAATGACCCGGTGTATTTTGCTTTGCTTCAAATGTGCTCGGGTCAGACCGAGTATGTTCCAAGTTAGGTTTCGCTTGGAGTTCAGGGGCTGGAAGCAGGAGGCTTCACCGTTAGATATATAAAGTTATTTTTCCGCTGTGTCTGATATCTGTTGTACTCTGATGATTGGTATGTATACACTGTTCTTTTATACAAAAGAATTTGTTATATTATATTTTATCTGTTCCGCTATGAGATTCTGATGTTGTTCTTCTTCTTTCGTCTATTATAATATTTCTTTCTTTCTATTCTCACCCTCTATTTTCTTTCTCATAACAATCCAGTGTTTTCGATACTTGAAAAGTCACATGGTAATTTTATGTCGATTTTCGGGGTCGAAAATCCTTGGGTCGTTACAGTGGTATCAGAGCTATTGGTTTAGAGATAACCTTGGCTCTGTGGTGTGACTCAATAGAGATGGGGTTAGTAATACCCTAAATTGAGTTTGTATATATATATATATATATATATATATATATGAGAGCACGTATTTGTGATTTTGTATTAAAATTATTTTTTCCCGGTTTATTTATAAAATAATAAAGGTAATGATTTTCACAAATCATTATATTATAGGCAAATTATTTGGATTTGTTAATGTTTATTGTGTGATATGTTTGGATGGTGTGCTCGATCTCATGGATAAGTCTGAACATGAATCGAATTGGTTGAAAACCAATATGAAATAAATAATTCGAATAAATCAATTTAGTTAAATAAATTTGAATGGATAATTATAAGAGATAAATGGATTGTTATAACTTGGTTATAAATCCCGTGTGGATTAAATTGTGTGTGGTATGGATGATATGTAGGATATGGATGTTTGGACCTTATTGCTATTGTTTTGAGGACTAGTGAATCGGTTTGAGTTGAGAACAGGTGCAAAAGTACCAATTCAGTTTAAAAATTCATCCAAGAAAAAGAAGTTCTGGAGTTAACTGAATCCAGTTGAATAGAGCTGCATAATAACCAAGCAAGCTCAAGTATGATATATCGTTTATCGCGTAATAACGCTCGCAAAAGGTACATCTACGCAAATATGAAATTTTGGTTTTTGTTTAGGAATTGAGTTTGGTTTTTGAATTTTCCGACCATGAGAGTCGATGTGTACATATTTCTTGATCTCGCAATATTGCAGATGGTCCTCCGTACAGGGGACACTCTGCTGAAATTTTTCCAAAATTTAAGGAGTTAGAAAATTTTTGAAGATTTTTGGAAAATTTTATTTGAAATAAATTGGTTTTAAAACCAATTGGGTCAGTTTGAAAATAAATTCGAGTTTTAGAATTAATTCTTTTTCGAAAAGATAAAGGATTTAACGTTCTTTCTGCCTTAGCAATTTCGAGGGCGAAATTATTTTAAGGGGGAAGGAATGTAACGACCCGTATTTTCTGCCTATTTATTTGGAATATTTCAATTATTTAAAATATTGGTTTGAATTTAACGATTTTATTTGGAATATATTATTTAAATAAATAATAAAATAATATTTTAATTTCCAGAATATTTGGGAAAATATAGAATTTGCCATATATTGTGATCGGGCAGTTTAAATTGGTCAAATATTGGTTATATTAAATTTACAATGACGATTTCGTTTATTTAACGACGGTCGAGCGATGTGGTTTATAATTTAATTGAATAACGAGCTGCACCGGCGCGGTAGTTCGCGATTTGGCGTTTTGAACTTCAATTGGTCGTACCGGGTTCAAAATAAGTCGGATTTCCTCGAAACAAGAAACGTCGGGACCGGTTTGACGATATCTTTCCAATGGCAGAGAAAAGTCCAATTTTCGTCATGTAGATTTTATTTTATGTCCAAATCAAATTTTGAAAAAAACACTATGGAATTTCCTTTATATATATAGCGCTGTGTTTATATAAAATGAGAGTTTTTAAATATTTTATATATCGATTTGGCTTGGAATTCAACCCGGGATATTTTCTATTGACAGTGTATCAAATTCTGGTCGTATATGACCAACTGCAATATTTTATTTATTTTATATTGAAGTATTTTAAAATTAATTTAATTTAATCCAAATTGGGCAGTTCAAAAGGGGCTTTCTTCAAACGACCTCTGTTTTCGACGAAACAAATTTTATTGGGACCGCAACAGAAAATTATTGCTAGATTTTCAAACTGCACGTCAATCGGTGTTATTCTGTGAGCGTGGCAAAATAAAATGCAAATTAATTCGATCAATTTGGACGTCTAAGAACGCTATTTGTGCAAACGGACTCGGAATTCGACGAAACAAGTTTCATTAGGACCGTATCGTCAAATTATATCATG
The DNA here is from genome assembly GCA_030737875.1 of Allium sativum. Taxonomy (NCBI): domain Eukaryota; kingdom Viridiplantae; phylum Streptophyta; class Magnoliopsida; order Asparagales; family Amaryllidaceae; genus Allium; species Allium sativum. The sequence goes on along the minus strand of CM060916.1, from coordinate 67,120,101 downwards.
TCGTCCATTCGCAACCCGAACAGAGCGTGTATGTGAGCACAAGAGCCAATAAACGGTATTCAAAATAGCGATAGACACGAAATAAAAATCGTCAGTCATTGTCAGACATCACATCAACTTAAAATAATATAAATTACACCTATTTATAGCCTCACAAATCAGAATTTCCACCCAAGAACCAAAAATCCGTCCAACATTTTGCAAAAAAGCCCCAGTTCTTGTTTTGATTTATATCTTCCAATCCTTTGCGAATTTGTCATGGCAACCTGAAGGAAAGCGGTAGATCGGGACGATATCTACCTACTGAGAAAAGTTGGGGAGGTTTCGTTGAGCGTGGTGGCTGGAATCGGCTGAACAGTGGCAAAATCAGTTTTCGTTCTTTGCTTAAATTCGAGAGATTGGGTTGATTTGGAAGGACGGGACCTTGGGGGTTCTGTAGAGGTGAGTTTCAGCTTTCGTTTGGCACTAGTGTCAAGTCTTCTGGTGGTCGGAGGTGAGATAAATTGGTAGATGAATGGAGAGGTTGGTTTTTGGGGTTTTCCGGCGATCTAGGTGGCCGAGGTGGTCGCGGTCTGGGGGAATCGAAGCTGGGTAGCACGGCGGTCAAAATGATGGTGGTCTGGTCGTCGATGGGTGCCTGTGGCGTCGGGATTTGGGTCGTGTTCAAATTCCGTTCATCCATGTTTTTCCGGCAATCGGAGAGGGTTGGTGGCAGGGCGCTTTTGGCGGGGGGAGGGGGGCGTGGTGGTCTGGCGGTTGCACTGGTGGGGTTCCGGCGGTCTGGAAGCCGCCAATGGCGGCGCGGTGATCAACTCGAGTGATGGTGTTTTGGGTTAAGGGAGAACAGTCGGGTTCAGGAAGAGCGACGGAAGAAAACGCGTTATTTCACTTACTGGTGCTGACGTGGATAAGCATGATTAACGTCAATGATTAATGGACGAGACCTACTCGATGGCACCGACTAGGAGTCGATCTGACGCAGTTGAAATTTTAGCAAATTTTGAACGCTCGACTCAAATTAGATGCAACAAACGCGTCAACCGTCAACCAAAATAAATACTGGTGAGTTAATTCTCACACCTTCTGAAGCCCTGTGATGTGGTAAATCCATAGAAAAATATAATCTACAATTTACAGTATAAATTGGTTGATTGGATGTGATGGTTGCAAATTGGTTGTTATGGTTTGATTGGTTGCAGTTATTTATATTCCATCATTTATTTAATTCATATATTTTTATCAACTGATATCTGTGATGCAGAGAAGGACAGGTTGGAGGGATCCGACCGGATTCCTCAAATAAACTGTATTTTTGTTTGTTGTGCATATATATGAATTGTTCACCCCGATTGACACCAAAAACTGTCTGTATGTTGATGGTTGAATAAATATTCACCTGTATTGTGTTTAAAATCAACCGACGGTGTTGATTGGGTAATTGGCAGTGAATGGCCTAAAATGTGTTGTTTGTGACGTCAGTTGATCATTCGGTGAATTAACGCGGTTGAAATTATAAATTCTTTTATAATTGAATTAAAGTTATTCAATTATTTTGTGTAAATACTTAGATTTTGAAATTTACAAATATATGTTTTAAATCAAGTTTATATAAGAAATTATATAAGTGGTTTATACAGGATTTAAGAGCTAGAAAGGCAAAGAAATCACCTGTGGGGTGGTAAAGTAGAATAACGGTATCTTTATACAGTTAAATAGTAATTTTAAATCAATTAAGTTATTTGACTAAATTAAGGAGGAGAAATGACAAACGAAATCAGTTAATAGTTAACTGATATGTACGGTTGGTAAAATCCACCGTTTTCGAGCAAAATGGACAAAGGAATAAATATTGATTTAAATATTCGTTAAGGTTTAGCGAATAGTGTTAAATATTAGTTAATCTTCGATTAACTATAATATAAAGAAATTATTGAATTGGTTATTGTTAATAACCTTAATTATTATTGAATAAGCTTGTAGAAAATGATAATAATCCTATTTTTGATTAAGGTCAAAGTTAACTATATTTTAATATAGTTAGTGTTAAAGCTAATTATTCTTTTATTTAAAAATGATTTAAAGTAATGATTTCAATTTGAAGCCAAGTAATAAATAATTAGGTGGCGATAAGTTCGATTAAGAGATTTTAAAGTGATTTATGACCCAGTGTTCAACAAACATGGTAAATGAAATTGGTAAGTGAGTGTAAAGAATTAAATAAGATTTTTACTTAATGTTTCAAATTAAGTAAGGCGAATTCGAATTAGAATGATATTTAAAGAAATTAAGTGATGAGATATTCGAACAAAGGTTTTAAAAGTAAGGAATGGTTTATAAAACCAGATTTAAAAATCAAAGTGGTAAACGAGATTTTAGTATCGATGTTTAAGTGACAAACTATTATTATTCTGAGTTAAGAACGTCGTCGATCAAGGTCTGAGAGGTAACTAAAATACCCCAACTTGGTTGATTTCACTATTATCGAAGAATGGTATTGGTTTGGAACGAGGGAAGGTGTTGAGAATTGGTTTTACCCTATACGAGGAATATCGAACTCTAATGCAAGGTTTTGGGAAATAAATAATATTGAAATATTAGTTTCAAAAGAAATAAGAATATTGATTTCAAATTATATTGAATATTTGTTATTCAATTAGAGTTGATCGAAGATAGTATTTGAGGTAGAGTTAGTCAAACATAGTTATTCAGGAAGAGTTGCCATTTGCGTACGACTGCTAGCGTAATTCGCAGGGCTGCAGATAGCCTACGGCGGTCAGATGTTCCTAAGGGAATCAGGCGTAACCATTGTGATCGCTGTGATCTAGAGTCAAGTTAATGGAGTTAAGTCAATATTAGTTAATCGATAGGAGTAATCGAGTCAAGTTAATCCAGTTGAGTTAAATAAGTCGAGTTAGTCAAGTTAGATTTAATCGATCAAAGTAAATCAGCCATAGTTAATCAGAGGAAATTTGGTTTATATCCTTAAGTATATACGTATATTTTAAAGGGGCCGTGTAGGGTCAAGTGCTGAATCAGCAAACTCATGTTACTCACACATCTATTATTTGATAGTTAAATCACCGACTATCAAAACCTGACCAATACGCTTATTGGTATGGAAAGTCCGGAATTGAATTATATTCGAATACCATTCCGACCAACAAATACGTGAAGATGGTAATTGAAGATGGAGCAATTGAAGGCCGTGGATCTTCATAAGCGGAAGGACTACTCGTCAAATTCCTCTGGCTTGCAACCAGAGTTATTTTGATTTGTGATTCTGTCGTGGTTGAAATCTACGGATTGCAAGGACTACTCACTACTGATCCATGGGGTGATTCCTACATGAGATGCAGTAGGAGAGTACCTTCGGTTCATCCTGTTCCTGGATGACTTGTATGGACGGATATCTAATAGAGTATTTCCAAAGGAATTACATGCGTTGATTTCTCCAAACGTACCATAGTTGATGGCGGAGAAATGGTTATTCTCTAGCAAAATAATCTAGAGTATTTTTGTAGACGACAATCAGTGTGGTCTGGCGGATCTGACGATGTGGCATTCAAAGTGATTGATGACCAGATGTTCTAGAGATAAGTTCTGGCCTCGAGCCTCATCAACCGGGAAATGACAAAAATCGGGAAGGCAGCATGGCTATGTGGGTCGCTCCCATTAGGGTGTATGATCACTTATCTAGAGAAATTCCATTTGCTTCTTTAATCTATATTTCGATGCTGTCCCTTTTCGGGAGGCGGTTGCTGATCCCAACAGTCGGTGATATACATTCGATACACTCAAGCGAAATGAGTGGTCGGTCATGTGAGGGCCGGGTTGCAAGACGTTCTTGTTGAACCCAGTGTATTCGCCCCCCAGAGATACACATTCAAAAGGTGGTCCCATACCTTGTCAAGTTGGAATCCAATATCCAATAAGTACCCGCGATTTTCGATTGTATACTATATATGGGGAACGTGAGATGCAAGCATTCCTCTAGATTGTTATTATTTGTATTTAGACATTATGATAATATCAGAGCAAGCTATGATTTCAAAACTGTTTTGGGTTATAGTAAGGTAAAAACCGTCCGTATTTATGTGTGGACTGGTCTTACTATTATCCTTTTGGTTTCATAAAGGATTTTCCAAAAGTTAAACGAGTTGTGTGTTATGTGAATTTATCACTGATAGTATTCCAGACTGACCCGGTGTATTTTGCTTTGCTTCAAATGTGCTCGGGTCAGACCGAGTATGTTCAGGTTAGGTTTCGCTTGGAGTTCGGGTGCTGGAAGCAGGAGGCTTCAACGTTAGATATATAAAGTTATTTTTCTGCTGTGTCTGATATCTTTTGTACTCTGATGATTGGTATGTATACACTGTTCTTTTATATAAAAGAATTTGTTATATTATATTTTATCTGTTCCGCTGTGAGATTTTGATGTTGTTCTTCTTCTTTCTTCTATTCTAATATTTCTTACTTTCAATTCTCACCCTCTATTTTCTTTCTCATAACAATCCATTGTTTTCGATACTTGAAAAGTCAACATGGTAATTTTATGTCGATTTTCGGGGTCGAAAATCCTTGGGTCGTTACAGCATCTATAACGACCTTTTTCAAATTTGATTTCGGCATACTTCCAAATCCAACCATTCAAATTTAGATCTCTAATATTCGCTGGAAAGCTCTTTTCGATATGAACACAATGGTTTCGGTTTTAGGAGAATCTAACGGTCGGATCTCCCGTAATATCAATTCGAAGTCAATGGTCGAAATTCGGGAACGGTCGCGGCGCGGCGTGTTCTATTCAAGCCATTAATATATGTATAATATATAATAGATATATATATATATATAATATTTCGCTCAAAACGTATTCAAAAACGATTCCCACTTTCATTTCAATTTTAGACCAAAATTGAATACTCCTTATCATTATAATATTTAAATGATAATATTTTTAAAATATCAGATTTTCAAGTAATTTCCTTTTTGATACTCATTATAAAAATGAATAAAATCGATATAAATATCGTTCGCGTCCAAATGGAGCATATCTAATCAATATGGCTTCACACATTTCAATATTTCGTGTCCATCCAAAATCGGACATCAAATTCACATTTTTAATCCTTTACTGAATATTATTTTAAAATATTCTTTATTTTACAATATTCGTTATTTTAAAATATTTTTTATTTTCTGAATTGGAATTAGACACAGTCAATTACCATATATTGTTATTTATATGGATTTCATACAACACATGTGTACAACAACAATGATAAACAATTATCCATCATCCAAAGCGCATTACACAACTGCATAAGCATTAAATATAAATAATTAACGCTTACAACAATTTGTCAACCAACCGATTGACATACAACTAAACAATTGGGATTAGTGTAATCATCCCAATACCCGTGTGGGGTTTCAACCAACAAATATTGAATATTATTTATGCAATTGGGCGATGTGTAAAATTTATCGTCCCAATCTATGTCAGTTAAATGGGTGTACATAAACGAATCGTCCGAATTGTAAATGAATATTTATTTTCATTTCAGCAGAATTTTATGTCGTTCATATATACGTTAAAAATTATATTTTTAACGATAAAATATTTATTTCAACACATGAATATTTTTAATAGTCCATACGTTCAACAAAAATGGTATTTTCATTGTTTGAACATTTTATTCAACACATGAATATTTTATACAGTTCATATACACATTAAAAATTATATTTTAATAAATAAATATTTATTTCAGAAAATTTCGGCATTACAACGGCGTGATATTATAACCGGAGTAATGTCTAGCATTACCCCTCTCCTGATACTGGCTCGCGCTATACACAATCAATCCAATCAATCACAAAACCACAATGCAATTCATTTCTACGATACAGTCTATTTTCCCAATACAATCCAAACAAACAACTATGGTTTGTACAATAAATAGTGTCAGGGGCTACTAAGCCCCGTCTGCATCCTAGTATATATTTAACTGTAAAATAATTAGAGTGAGAAGGAGTTCTCACCATTGGTTTCCACTCCGTCATTCTTTTGGTGATGATTTGCTCGTCGGGCGCGCCTTTTGTTGCTTTCACCGTCCGAATTTGCCGTTCTGATTCTAACTTCTTCATACGACCTCCAAACTTCAGCAAACTCGATTTCTAGCACAAACGCGCCATTTCGAACAACTTATACCTAGGGGACTTTCTTCCAAAAATGCAACAATTCATCGCAAAACGCAAAAAAAGCAGTAGATCCGCGGAATTTGGACGCGTTTTCTGGACAGCTCCGGACTCCAAAATTTGACTTTCATTATCCAAATCGAAGAGAAAATCATGCTCTACAACTTTGACACTGTGGAGTTCTGGCTAGAAACGCACGATTTGGAAGTTATTGATGAAATAGTGACAGGGTGTTATTTGCAAAACGGGAATTTTGGAGAAAATAAGTTTTTGGGTGAAATAGGGCCCACGGCCGGAGCTGGGCTAAGGGGGTGGGGCGGCGGAAGGGTGCGGGCGGTGATGGTGGGGCCCAGAGTGGTGGTGGTGTTTATGTGTAGGGTATTCGAAAATTGGAAGAGGGAAAGAGGAGAGAGAGGAGAGGAAGGGGAGGAGGAGGGAGGCCGACAGTGGTGGTAAGGGAGGAGGAAGGGGCGGCAGCCCTCTTGGGGGAGGAGGAGGATCCCATTTTTGGATGAAGGAGGAAGAGGAAGGAGGAAAATAATGAAATAGAAAAGAAGGAAAAATGATTATATGCTAGTTTCCCCAATTATCGTACAAATGCCAAAATCTCCAATTGCCGCGGATTTCGAACACGATATATTAGACGTCATGATGAGTCCAACGAAACAAGTTTTGTCGAATTCCGAGTTCGTTTGACCTTCCATTTAATTTCTCAAACAGACTCAAATATTGCTTAATAAATGCGATTTAAGCGTATCTTTTCTTCTTGTACGCCCGAACGACGACTCCAAAAATAATGGCCTTTTGGATTTAAGCATTATTTGACGATACGAATCCAGAAAAAAAGACGGAATCGAATTCTGAGGTCGTATCAATAATGTTCCTTTGTTAAATGATTGTCCGTTTTTGAACAAATGGGTTTTGCTTCGCACGGCCACATACTGATTCCGTTCGACGCACATTTTGGAACACAAAAATGATCTATCATTACGAATCCAACAAAATTGGTCTCGTCAAATTCCGAGCTTCCTAGAAAAAATTCACTTTTTATGGGCTATGTTTGACTAAACCAAAACCCAACCGAAATGCCATAATTTCGAATCTCAGAATATATCGAAGCTTATACTTTTCGGAGTCGCAAACGGTATTTTGTACTTAATGGAAGTGGTTTCGAGTCCAAATTCATCCGTATGCAAAATGTGACTTTTTGGGCCGTACATAATGTAATGAAAATATAATTAAATTCCATAGCGACCATTCTGAATTTTAATTTGGTCATAACTTTCAATTTCCATTATGAAATCTGGAATTTTTACATTCGTTAGAAAGATATAATTAAATAGATTCTAATGTTTCTAGTTTTACTGAAATCCGACTTTTTTTGAATTCTGTACTTTGAATTGAAATTAAAAATCGAATTTCAAACTACATGCCATTTCAGGCTCGTTTTATAATTAAAATAAATTTATACGTTCTAACTTCAATTAAAATAAATTTTTAGTCATTATTATTTAAAATAAATCATTTTTAAATCTTTAAAATTCATTAAATTAGCTAAAATAAATTTTTTAAATTGGTTCAGAAAATTCGGGTTGTTACAATGCATATTTCTGAAATATCTGTTTTTCTTGGGCCTTTACATCCTCCCCTACTTAAAAGAATTTCACCCGCCAAAATACCCTAAACCAAAATTCAGAAGAGTTTGCCTAGAACATTATTTCTCAACTTAATTTTGTTCATAGATTATCTATACAGCTTATCTCATTTGATCTATTATTTGAATTCACAACTCTAATTGTGGACTAGTATTGATCCTCCGATCCCCTAGTGAAGACTCCGATCTGGCTTGTTGATCAGATAACTTTGCTTTCGTTACAAAGCTCTCAAATATGGTAGAAAACTCAAGTAACCAACCACAAATCCTCAACAATGTTCCCTCTTTCAATGTCGAGTGATAAATCCTCTTATCTGAGTATTATAAAGACCTTAAAATTATGTACTTGAATGTAAATAAACTTTTATCTTTTATTAGGATATGGCCTATGTATAGCTTAGGTATTTATTCCAATTATTTGTCATTTCTCCTTAATTATACCAGTTTCTTTTTATTTATATTTCTTTTTATTTATATTTCTTTTTATTTATATTTCTTTTTATTTATATTTCTTTCCTATTATTTTATCAAGTTTTATTCGACTTAATTTATATTTCATCCTACCCTTACTTAATTTTACATCTGTTAAACCACTTAAGTTCTTCATTTTATTCCAAACAATTGGCTCTTCGTTATCTCCTTCAGGTTTATCTACTAGGACATATGGGTTCAATTCCGACCTCTTCTGTTCTAGGAGGAACAAGTATTGGGGTACCTATTTCCCAAGCAATCTCATCGTTGCCACCAGAAATGTCATCCATCCAAGAATTAGGAGTTACAAAGTCCTTTTCTCCTTACTCTATCATAATAAACTCTACTGCTGCAGGTGCTACTCGCTCATCATAATCTATTTGTCCTGGACTCGTCATAGTTCAATGAAGGTATACCTGTGGGAATGTGGCTTCTCCTCTTGCTAATTGGATCAAGTATCCAATCGTCGGAACTTCTTACTTCTTCATTAGCTTCAACTTCCTCACCAACTTCTTTTTTTGTATCAATAACTGCCTCATCATATCAACAACCATCACTGCTTGTAGTACTATCAAAAAAAATTCGCCATGGAAATCATTATGACGTCATCATTACTAACCATGGTATCTCTTTAGGCTGGATTTATCTCTACATTAGATATCAAAATCGAGTGATTCTATGAATCTGGTTTTTCTCTTGAATTCTCCCCTACTTAGAAATTCTCATCCTCATCATTGGAGTTACAGTATGAACGAACCCTAAATTCCGATAATTATTTCTGTTGGAGCCTCCCTATTTTTTCCAAAAATTCTTATTCCATTTTTCAAAAGATGTAGGCTACTACCATACTTAGCTTAATGAATAGTTCTTGATTAAAGTATTTATAATAAATATTTATTATGGCTTGTCTCTTATACGTTGGGGTACCTAATTTATAATATTTTTGTGATTATTGTTTTATCTTATTTAAATATCATTAAATAGCTTATAATCAAATTGTGAAATTAATTCATAAGGTATTGTTATATTTGATTATTTATCCTAATTAGCTTCCATAGTCTAATTTACACTTTTTGAATCTCATTCTAAGAAAACAATACCATGTGTATAACCTTCTTCGTTTATTAGTTCCCTTTATCAGTTACATATCCATTAATATAATCAAATTTCTTGTTTTTAAGCTAATCTAATTTTCTAAATTTAACTTAACCAAATACCATATGGTCAAATTTTTGAACCTTAATTCACTTGTTATTCTAATCTGTTTATCCAATAATTAATCAAATTTGTCAACATAAAAATAACTTAACTTATTGATAATCTTTATATTACATCATATAGTTAAACTATGAGATTCTAATCACAAAGTGTTTATATTTAAATTTCGCTAATATTGATTCCTAACTATATGGTTTTCTAAAATATATATATTTTATATTCAAAATATTATCCTAAATAAAATTATTTTATTTACCATAATTTTCAAAACAAAATCCTTATATATAAAATTAACAAATACATGCACATACACAATACTCTTTAAACTCACTATACGGCATTACTAGCATTATTTATAATGAGCTACTCATCCTAGGATATTACTAATCATATCTCTGATGATTCTTTACCCGAACAATGCCAAGGTTCTTACTCATTCTTCAGCTCTAATACCAAACATGAATTCCAAAATCCTGAACCCTTTAGACCAACAATAACAACCACTATTCACTTAAGATTACATCAGTCCATGGATCAGTAAGGGTAGCACAAGAAAATAGAATCGAACAAAATTCAATTCGAGTTGAATAATATATAATACTAAACAATATTCTTTATAGTGGAAAATATTTTAAATACAGATATAAGAGTCTAATCAAGATTCAGCTTAGATAGTAATAATCACTTGTCCTCACAATTTGCTGATAAAAACAAAATAAAAATGCATCATGGCTAATAGAATACGTCCATTCGTCTGAAGAAGATATCCAACTTTTCTCTAGAAACTCCAACATCTTTTGTTAATCCAGAAATTACTCGGATCTGACTTGAGCATTAAAAACACGCAGATCATGCTTGAAGAAAACAATGTGATTTCAAAAACATCCATATATATATAATAGTGTCATCAGATGGTTGTGACATCCCACATCCTTTAGTGTCACTCATAAGAGAATGCATTAAGTTTCGTGAAGCGCTACAGGTAACCATTACAGAGAATATACAAGATAAATAAAATAAGAAGCGGAAAATTTTAAATTTTGGTATAAAAGAAATAAAGCATAGTCTCAGAAATACATCAAAACTAGTTACAACTAGCAAACTGTCTCAAATCTGTCTTTCAAGTCATCTCAGAAAATAAGATACCAAAGTACATAAAATCATCTCCCATGCCATAAGCCATACTAAAGTAGAAAGAAAGTCAAAGCGATACATCTCAAGAAGTCCAAGTCAAGTCCAAGATGAAGAGAAATCCCAGTTATTGTTGAGTGCTGCCACTCTAAGGACCTAAGGGGGAAAGGAAGAAAGAGGCAAAAGAAAATGGGTCAAACATAAAGTCCGATTAGTTCCAGTGACTTACAAATTTGCATAAAATAGGAATGTCAAGATAGGTAAATAAGCTGGATAAGAAAGGTACAGTGTCAAACTAAGTAGAACAGTATGATGGACAGAATAACAGGAATAATCTTATGATCGGGTAATGCTTCACATTTATATCCTAAAAACAGTTATTGTCTAAACATATATGTCTGCACCAATACTAGTATAACATGTTCAAGAAGATCACATATCAACAGGATTAACAGCAAAAGTTAACAGCAGGATTAAACCGTAAGATTAAACAGCAGGATTAGGTGTACCTTATTTACATAACAAGATTAGGTGTTAACCTAATTACATAACAATAGGATTAGGTGTACCATAATTACTTTATAGGATTAGGTGTTAATCTTATTACATAACAACAGGATAAGGTGTACCCTAATTACTACCCATGAGATTGGCTCTCTACTACATAAATATTCTGTGTCAGCCTCGGTAGTATGGTGTATCACTCCCTAACCCAGCAACTATATTACACAGACCTATTTACTGGTGTTATAGTGTCTTATCTTCCCTAGTCGGATCCATGCACGCTCATGACTCCACTGGAACGCGCCCGTAATCACCCCCATGTTGACCCCTTGCTGTTCAGTTCAGTAAAGCGTGCCCTGGCCCCTAGCTAGTGCGGGACCCCCAAATAAGATACCTACAGGGATGCTAAGTGATATGGGTTCCAAACAGCAGATTGATACAATCCAAACCCCCAAGCTTGAGCCCCCAAATAACTAGGATTTAAGAGTCCCCAAAACCCGATATAATGACAGACAGGGGACCTCATTTGTTGTTAATATTTATGTTTAACCTAGCAGATTCAGGTTTATTAATAAGCATTGTTGTAAAGTCATCATGTGTATACAACCCTATTCTTAACATGTCATTTACTTAATGTTCGTCTAAGTCCAAGTTAAAATGTCAAGTCCATATGTATATTATTTTTCAACTACATTTCCAAGTTACAGGTTTATGCATAATCTCCATTTACAGCAAGTATCTACAACAAATTTAAACATGTATATCTATCCTTTTTTTCCCAAATTATAATCAGTTTAGTCCAAATAAATAACATGCCTAAATTCCTCTTTCATATTATTCATTATTGCCCCAAGTGTACGCCCATTTCAATTGGGTATGTCCTAGGCTTCCAAAGGCCTAGGATTGGCATAAAATAAAAAGGAAAACAGAGGGAGTGGAATAGAATAAAATCACGTATGTGTATAGGCAAGACTGGAAATAAACATAGAAAATGGGAAAAGGAAGGTAGATACATATAACTTGTTGATCTTTCCAACATTTCAAGCATATGCATAACTTGTTCAATTACAACATCACAGGCACATTTATAACGGTTCAATTAACATCACAGGCATATGTATAATTGGTTCAATTAATAACATCACATGCATATGTGTAATGGATTATAATGGCATAGGTGATAATAGTGAAACATGTATATTCATTTTACTGTACACTACAACAAAACAGATCTATTACAAAGGGCAATGCCCGTTGTAATAGGGGTTTTACAACGGCCAGCCCGCCGGCTATATTAGGCAATTTTGTAATATGCCCTCTTTTACAACAGGCAATGAACGTGGTAATAGGCAGTTGTAATAGACTTTTTACAACGGCTTTATATTGTTGTTGTATGTTCCTTCAATAGAATAGCAGCCCGATGTAATATTTTTTGCAATAGGTATTGACCGTTTTAATATCTTCTATAACAACAATTAATGCCCGTTGTAAAATGCTGAAAGTTGCAATGGATTTGAATATTACACATAATATTTACAAGAATTGAATATTTAATTCAAAAATTATTTTTAAACAAATATTTATTCAAATAAATATTTATTACACTTTCAAATAGTACACATAGTGTTTCCCCTCTATTTACACAATCACTTGTACATACACTTCCTCACTACATTTCACTCGTATACATTGACTCCTCGATACATAGTTATTCGCTCATATACACGTACACAGTCACTCGCACTATCACTATAGTTTGTCTTCGGCTTCTTGCTTCAGATTTTATACAAGATATAAAAGTAGAACATACTCTTTAGCTAATAATTAACTTGGCATCTACACCAAAAAATAAGAGAACATCCCTGATTACTGAAGATTCAGGATATCTACTTTCATCCGGTTCTGTTTTTGCTTGATTCCAGTTAGATTCATAGTCTGATTTTAAAACATAAACCTATGTATGTACATATATTAAGGCACAAAAATTGTATGCCAAAATAAGAATAGAATTAGCATTCAATATTTTATTAATAATAAACTCTAGGATTATGTAGTTAACAAACACTTGCTCGGTACTTGTTATAAGGTTGTTACTAATTAGTATATGCGTTTCAATCCTTCATTCTACCCAGTCCAAACATGTGAAAATGAAGAGAGAGAAATATTAAAAAATCGAATGGAACTAATTCTCTACCAAACCAATATAACACAGTGTTAAAAAAAGAAATAAACTTAAGCACAAAGGGAGAATTTACCTAAATATCCTTCGTCGCCATGCTTGAACCCCATCCGCTGTTAGCATAGGGCCTTCTCCATCAGCTTGTCAAAGAAATGTAAGTCTCGAAAGAAATGATAGGAAAAGTAATATTAATATCTTTGTCTCATAAGTTATAAATCCTTTAATAAAAACATGACCACTTTAAACAGAAACTATGGAAATCCGTATAGAAAGTAAATCACATTTAAGATATGGAGAAACATGTTGCTAATAGCAGACCACCTTCTGTAGATTTCATTCTGTACCTAGCAGCAATTTTGTTCCATTCTTCCTGGTTTATAGTAAACATCATAGCTGTAAATGTTGGATGAAAAATGAATTAAGATTAAAAAATATCATAACGCAGTCTTAGAAAATATTAGCATGTAATTCAAATTAGAGTACAATACATAGCAAAATATATCTCAAAATCCCATGCATAGAATAAATTATGCTAACATGATAAAAACTGCATAAGGAGTGAAACAGAGTAGAAGCGACCTCCAAAAGAAGCAAAACTGGGCCACTCACATGCAGCCTTGTCCACTGTGACATGAAAAAGGATGTAAAAGGGAGGGGTTAGACACAAGTTTGGAAAACAAGAGAAATTTTAGCAATGATAATTATGTGCGGTTGGTTTTAATTTTATTCCAAGTGATAATAATAAGTATCTATAAATATACGCAAACAGTCTTATCCGACAAAATAGGCCAAACTATTAACTGAACCTCACACGGCATACCTACAATCAAAAATATGCTTAAAGAGGGAGAACATCATAAAGAAAAATCACTTAATGATTTATTATATACAACTATGTCTATCTGTCCATCATAATGAAAAAATGCTCTTGTTGTAGTGCAACATTGTCTGCCTAAGGAACCCCCTTAGTACTGAGTCCTAATTTACTCTGTTTCCACTTACCGCATTACACTATTGTCCACCAGTACCATGTTATACTAGAAATCGTGCTTATCTAGATCCTCCGTTAGCATCAGGCTCTCTTAGAAAGTATCTCTGATAGTGTTGCATGCCCTCTGATATTGAATACGCCGACCAATGCTATGTGGAACAAATTGCACTAATCAACTCTATACATGGAAAATAAAGTGTCCATACCAATATTAAACTCCGTGAAATACATCACCCTAATTAACTTGGATAGTGAGCTAACTCCTTATCCTTTCAATCATTTGTTCGTAGCCTAAAATAAGCTCTCAAACAGTTTATGATATACATGTGGATGTTGAAGCTCAACTGTCTTCCTGATCAAGAATTCACAAAACTAGTGCAAAAATCACATTCATAACCGCACACTAATTAGTTTACTTAAATAGTTAACCTTCTTTGTAGAATATTTGAGCATATATATGACTGATAGATAACAATCCTCATTAGCAACCACAGTATGAATTTTGGAAATTGAAAAGCAAACGTGAATATATAGTGATCAACTATAAAGAGCAATTTCAATAAGAGTATTCCATGAGGAAAAAAAATATGGCTATCATTACTTAAAAAATATTTAGAAATATTTCACATTTATTACTTGTATTTACAATGTGAGCTGCTACATGGTATTTTAGTACTTCTGTTTCATGCAGTTATATCAAGTTAGGGAGAGTCCTTCTATACGTAACTATGCCCGAGCATAATAAATAATAGAAATTTTTTTAAGCAATAGTATGTGATATATATGGGGATGTTGAACCTCAACTGTCCTTTTTTGCTTATGCATCACATGAAGGTGATATTGCACGAATAGTGGCATCTTGCTATATGTTGTATGATCAACACCAGCCAAATTCGCCCTTTTATATCCTTATTCTGTATAAAACTACCATGTTAATTGGCAAAAAATGTTTATGACATATTCATTTATTTATTGCATTCAATTATCACTGCAGTCCTTTAGTGACTACACCGCTGCAGTCCATAGATGGGGTAAAAACGTTACTTATGTTCATGAGTATATGTGTGCATTTTGTATTAGATCTCTTTGTGCTTATGTAGTTTTATGTGATTTTGTGGTCCAGCGTGCAACAAAAATATAACAGATAACAAACTGTGATTGGACAACATAAATTGTGATTGGACAACTTAACCGGTCTAGACAAATAACTTCGATTCAACACATGCGGACCAAATATTACAAGCACACCGAATAGAAAAGACCGAAATACAAACAACAATAACAAAAATAGACTCATGACACCCATAAACACACACACATATAACTTAACCTAACAACACTAAACCACCGATAGAAGAAAGTGGGAAGATGCTGGATTCGAACAAATATACAATCCCTATGGCAGAACACAGAAATAAAAGCAATATCATCCAAATTGACCAATATAGCATTACAACTTACACAAACCTGAGGCACACAACATAAGCAACCGTCGAGCCAAGAACGGCGAAGTGGAAAGACGGCAGGTGACACCCACCAAATAGTTTCCAACTGCAAACACAGCAAAGACTGGACACTATAAATGGAATAGATTTAAATTTTTAGCTCTCGGTCTATTCGATTAACAACCATAATTAAAATTTTCAAATAGAAAAATCATACCTTAATTGATTAAAAAGCTTCAACTTTGAAGTTCGACTCAGGCGAGATATCAAAGAAATGCAAGAGGCAGATTGAAACACCCCACCCTCCATTAAGGTCACTCACAAAGGGAATGCCTTAACTTTGGTGGAGGTTTGTAAGTAAAAGTCACAGATAAAACACAAGACAGATATAAACACATGTATATAAACAGCGGAAAATAACAGACTTTTATTTCATAAATATGTGTTCATACAAAACATTTCCATAACTGTCACATAATAACTTCCAAAACATTACATCATCATTTCTGTTTGGTTATTAAATAAAGAAGCATAAAAACATAATTAAAACTGCATAAATCCCCATAGAGTGTGTCCAACATCCATAACCAAGGAAAGAAAGTCCAAACCGTACATCTACTATCTTGAAGCTTGCAAAGAATCTGACTAAGCTGGGTTGTTTCCTCCCTGTGGACCTGGGGTGGGGGGAAACGGAAGAAAAGAAGACGAAAGAAAATAGGGTCAGACATAAAGCCTGGTAAGTCTAGTGACTCTTCGGTATGTGAATAAGAAAAAGGGCATGATAGGTATAAACTGGAAATAGGAAGTATCATAAACTAAGGTAAAGCAGTTTTTGAATCGAATATACTATCGCACCCCACACTATATCTCTGCACCTACTTGCATTGTCTCAACTGGCATCCCATGATCGAGGTGAAGTGATCCCCTTTTTCTAAAGATCGGCTCCTACTCGCATAATCATCTGTGTCTTACGGCCCCCAAAGATTGTAGATACCCATGTTGGCCCCACCATGGGGTGTTTCAAGTCCCATGGTGGCGACCCGACACAATCCTTAGAATGCATAGGTTATACTACTGGTGCCCCCAGTGCCCTGTTTGTTTGCTCCGAAGTGCGTGCACGCCCGCACTCCGTTAGAACCCACACTGTAGCACCCACCGCCATCGCTTTTGACCGCTTACAATCAGCCCAGTAATCGTGCCCCACCCTACCTAGTTTCAGGGTACCATGATACCTAATTGGGTTACTGCTGAAATGGGTCCCCGTTACTAGGGTTTTCTAGTCAAACATGTTAAGTGGTTAAGTGTATATATTTACCTAACCCCACCCATAAATTTATTTAACATGTTGAATTGGTTAAGTGTTTTAGTTAACTCAACCCTACCATCCTGGCTTGTCTATCCTTAGCTTTTTAAAGCACTGACCACTCACATTAGACAGGTATTGTTACGGTTACTGGATGTGTCGGTCGGTTCCGGGCAGATTTACACCATAACTCAATCTAACCTCGGGTCCTTATTGGGCTCAATGCTTAACCTCTCACATTGGATAGGTATTGTTGTGAATACTGGACAGCCGGGCGGGTCCGGGCAGGTTTACATCACAACTCAATCCAACCTCGTGTTAAGCATACTCGTATTTTCTAAATTTACATATTTGTCTTTATTACTTGTTATATGTAAATTTGCTAACAATTAAATGTTATGGCCCACTTTCCAAGTTTTACATTTTTGGTATAAGAATTTTTACCATTCAAGTGCCAACAATTTTGGCATGTGACAAACATGCCAATTTCATATATTTTCACCAATTTATGTCAAATTACCAATTTTCCCAACGTTACCCCGTCTAAATATTAGGCTAACAATCTTAGCCTAATTTTCATTCGCATGATTTTCAACATATAATATTAGGCTAAAAACTTAGCCTAATTTAGCGCACACAAAATTGGCATAAGGGAATACATAAACATAAACATGACATGGGTGTAAACTTGGCAATTTTGGCATAGTCAATATGAACATCATAGGTGTGAACTTGCAAAATAGTCAACATGAATATCATAGGTGTGAACTTGCAAAATAGGCTAAATCAACTTACATACATGTGAACTTGCATTGAAATAGGGGTCTAACCAAATAGGTGTCACATGAATTAACATATAGTTTTGACAACATAAGCCTAAACATGTTTAGATCCAGGCATAACATTGAACATCACTAGCACATGACAAGAATATAACACGTCCATAAAGTATGTATAATTTCATCGCATGTGTGAACTAGATCCAAATCTTGTTTATAACATGAAACTTGCACTAAAATGGATCTTGGCATGGCCCAATTATGAATTTTGCAACTTTTGTATAAACATATTAGCATGTATATGAACTTAGGCATAGAGGTTTTAGCATAAAGTATATACATGAGATCTTAACTTGGACATATCACATACAACTTATATGATCATATAAACATATAGTTGTATATTATAACATGAACTATACAACTTGCATGTAATGTTGTTTTCATTTGAATGGATCCAACACCAAGTAAATTTAACCACAAACATTCCAACCATTCACAATACAACCATTTCAATACATAGATATGAATTAACGTCATCGTTATACAATAGCATAATTCCACTTCCAATTTACATCGAATCAAGTCTTAATTTTATTCCCATCGGAAAAATCTCTATACTTACAACAAACAACGGTCTTATTTTCTGATTTCTGAGTTCTGAATTTGAATTGCTTTCCTTTGGGTAGACAAACGTTGTTTGATTCTTGTTTTACTTTAGTTTTGGCTCGTCTCTAAGCTTTCTCTAACTGACGGCTATTCTTAGTTTCCTTCCAGCAGCATGACGGCTCTAGTTCTATATTATTTGTGTGAATTTAGGTTGAGTGTTGAGTTGTATTTATAGAATTTCAAATTGATTTGTGTCGTCGATGAAGCTAGAGTTAATCCAGACCATCCATCTCAAGAGAAGCCAATCAGAAAGTGACAACTCAGCCCTAGTGACACAGCCAAGCTCAGAAATTCGACCAGAAACCGACTAGGCCAGCCAGGGCCAAACCAGGTCGACCCCCAGGTCGACCTGGTGCCTGGGCGGGAATTTTCCCGCCCAGCCCAATTAGGGTCTGAATTCGAAATTTGAACTGAATTTTGAACTGTTTGAATTTTAAATTGAATTCTGAAACTTCCGGAGGTCATAACTCCTTCATACGGAGTCCAATTCCCGCAAACTCGAACTCTATCTCAAGCAGAATTCCGAGACGAACGCAATGGCGTAACCCGTTTCCCTTAATTCTTTCATTTAGAATTAATTATACTTTAATTTGTTAATTTACAGTTAACAGAAAATTCGGGGTGTTACATTCTCCCCTCCTTAAAGGATTTCGTCCCCGAAATCTTCAAGTCTAGGAGAACGTAAGTCCTAACATCCAATCGTCCATCTACTCAACCAACAAACACAGGCGTCCATTGTCCTTAAAAGACTTCTAATGCTTCATGATCATATGCATAGTGTGTGTACATGTCCTTATCTAATGCAAAAATTAGGCGGTCTACTCATTCAGTTGACCTCCTTAATGTGAATCATGTAAGTGCTATGAATCCATTATGTATGCAAATTTTTTCCTACTCATAATTCTACATGAGTGTGCAACCATTCGTACAAATGCGACATCCATATGACAACATATCAAGTTTCAACCACATACAAATGTGAATACATATATGCATATGCAATGTGAAGTGATTGAGCCGATCTAAAACCTAGGTTGTGTGTATATGCATCCACGAGCAACCACTTGCATCCATCAACCATAACATGTTTCAAATACATGTTTACATCCAAAAGGGGTTTCTACCTAAGGATAAAGGATAATATCGAGGAGATATACCTAAAAAGATAGTTACAAGCACAACTTAAGGAAAAAGAGAGATCAAAGATGTACCCTCAAAAAGAAAAGGGTAAGCCGTGCATATTCTGTCCTCTGTTTCCCAAGTCGCGTCTTCCTCGGCGTCGCTCCACTGAACTTTGACAAGCTTGACTTCGCGGTTGCGTAGTTTCTTGATTTCAGTTCCTACGATTCGAGTTGGAACTCTCCTCACAGTTGCCTCGCGTTCCACTTCGGCTTCTTCTAGAATGCTTGGCTCCACCACTTCCGCACATTCATGTAGACATTTCCGGAGATGAGAAACGTGAAAGACGTTGTGAATTCCAGCCAACCTTTCGGGCAGCTCTACTCTATAAGCCATTTTCCCAATCTTCTCGATGATAGGGAATGGTCCTACAAATCTTGGTGCTAGCTTTCCTGCGGATCCAAAGCGAACGACGTTCCTTAAAGGGGATACCTTAAGGAAAACCCTGTCTCCAACCTCAAACTCCCTGTCCCCAACCTCAAACTCAAGGTCGGTCCTTCTTTTGTCGGCGTAGGATTTCTGTCTGTCTTGGGCAGTTTTCATTCTCCTTCGTATCAAGTCCACTTTTTCTGAAGTTTCTCTAATCATGTCTGACCCAAGTATAAGCTTGTCAGTAGACTCCTACCAACAAGTTGGTGATCGGCACGGTCTTCCATATAGAGCTTCGAAGGGCGCCATACCGATGGTGGCTTGGTAACTGTTGTTGTAGGCGAATTCCACTAAAGGAAGATGATCCTCCCAAGTCCCTCCGAAGTTAAGAACGCACAGTCTTAGAAGATCGTCTAGTACTCTGTTTACCCTTTCCGTCTGACCATCAGTTTGCGGGTGATAGGCCGTGCTCAAGCATAACTGTGTGCCTACAGCTTCTTGCAGACTCCGCCAAAATTCGCTCGTAAAGATGGGATCTCTGTCACTCACTATGCTGGAGGGTATTCCATGGAGTCGAACTATTTCCTTGAGATAAACGGAAGCTAGAGACGAGGTAGTCCTTCCACTCTTGATAGGTATAAAGTGGGCGCTTTTAGTAAGCCTCTCCACTATTACCCAAATGCTAGTATTGCCTCTTATTGGCCTAGGCAACCCGTCAATGAAGTCCGTTGAAATGCTATCTTACTTCCATTGCGGGACTTCTAGAGGATGAAGCAGTCCTCCAGGCTTCTTTTGTTCTGTCTTGACCTATTGGCATGTCACGCACTTAGAAACAAAATCTGCCACGTCCTTCTTCATGCCGCTCCAATAGAAAACTCTCTTTACGTCCTTGTACATCTTGTCTCCACCTGGATGTGTTGTCATCTTGGAATGATGTGCTTCCTTGAGAACCATCTTTACTAAATCCCTTGCTTGTGGGACACATAGTCTTCCATCCCGTCTCAGCCAACCCTTATCATCGATGGAGTACCTATTGAGGTGACTGGAAGTTTCACCCCTAATTAGTTTATCAATCACATCAACAAGCTGAGGGTCTTTGCGTTGTGCGGCCCCTATTGAGTCTAAAAGAGTGGGTCGTACTTCTAGGGATGCCAATAAACCAGGTATAAAATCAGAGGAGGGCCTAAAGTCAAAACTGGATATATACTCCAAGCTTTGCCTTTCTACAAAGAGAGGGCTTAAGGTCAGTTTCTTTCTGCTCAACGCGTCTGCTACTACGTTGCCTTTGCCAGCAGTATAGGAAATCTCAAAATCATACGAGGCAAGGAACTCCATCCATCTTTGCTGCCTTAGGTTAATATCTTTGTACGAGAAAAGATACTTCAACGATTTATGGTTAGTATATAATTCGAACTTCTCACCTAGGAGATAATGGCGCCAAGACTTAAGCGCAAAGACAATGGCGGCCAACTCAAGATCGTGGGTTGGGTAGTTCTTTTCATGAACTCTCAATTATCTTCCACCATAAGCTACTACCCTCCCTTCTTGCATCAGAACAGCGCCTAGTCCCGTACCACAAGCATCTGTGTATACTATGAACATCTTGCTTCCATCCGGCAAAGTCAGAACTAGGCTGCTGTTGTGAGAGCCCTATTTAATCGTTGGAAAGCAAACTTGCAATCCAAATCCCAAATGAACGCTAGATTCTTCTTTGTTAACCTTGTGAGTGGAGCTGAGATTTTCGCGAAATCCCTAATGAACTTTCGGTAAAAACCGGCTAGCCCAAGAAAGCTTCGGACTTCGGTTGCATTTCTTGGCCTCTTCCAATCTTGCACTACCACTACTTTTGCGGGGACTACAGCTAACCCCTCTTTGGACACTATATGTCCAAGAAATCTTACTTCTTCTCTCTAAAAGTAGCACTTGGAGAATTTGGCTTTTAGCGATGAACTTAAAGAGTTTTCATGTTCTCCTTCAGATGCTGAGCATTTTCTTCCTCATTCTTTGAGAAGATCAAAATATCGTCTACGAAGACCACCATGAACTTATTGAGGAATTCTCTGAACACCCTGCTCATTAGGTCTACAAAATAAGCAGGTGCGTTTGTCAAACCGAAAGGCATGACAAGCCACTCGTAGAAACCGTCTGGGGTTCTGAACGCTGTTTTATCAATGCTATCTTCAGCTACCCTTAGCTGATGGAACCCAGTAGCCAGATCAAATTGGGAGAAGACCGACGCACCTACAAGCTGATCAAAAAATCGTCAATTCTGGGAAGCGGGTGTCTATTCTTTTTAGTCAGTTTGTTTAGCTCCCTATAGTCCACACAAAGACGTAATGAACCATCTGCTTTGGTGGCGAACACCACTGGAGCACCCCATTCCAAGATACTCCGCCTTTTAAACCCCTTCTCGAGAAGCTCCTTAACTTGCTTACTGAGCTCCTTTCTCTCCTTTGGAGCCATGTGTCTAACAGGAAGAGCTATGGGCTTTGCATTATCAACAAGATATATGCTAAAGTCTATTTCCCGCTTCGGAGGTAAGCCCTTTACCTCTTCAAAGACATCCGGATATTCCCGGACCACTCTAACTGACTGCAAATTCTCAATAGAAGCGTCAAGCGACTCTAGATAACTAAGCATAACAGCATTCAAGGGATTACAAGAAATTTCTAGAGTGTTACTGAGCCGAGTCAAGAGTCTAACCACTCTTTTCTCACAATCAAGAATGGCACCATTACTGGATAACCAGTCCATGCCTAAGATCAGTCCATATCCTGAGAAGCCCAAAACAAAGGCGCTACATCTAAATACAACACTTAGAATAGAGATTTTCAAATCCAAGCAAACCATCGACAAATAAGCCGAGCCCCCAATTGGATTTGAAACAACCAAGGGATCTTCTACCATACTAGTGTCTAGGTAAGAGATTCTACTAAGGCAGATGAAATAAAGAAGTGTGATGCACCAGAATCAAAGAGAGTGCGAACTGGATGATCATAAAGATAAACTAAGCTTTCTACAGAAATATTTCTCCCTCGTTCATGCGGAGATGCCACCAGTGTGTGAACCTGTCCCCCTGAGGTGGATCCAGTCCTCTGTCCATGCCCCCGCTTCTTTGGGCAGTCCTTAGCCAAGTGTCCCGTCTCTCCACAATGGAAACAACCACCATTCATCTTTGCCTTCTTCTTCCTGCAGTCATTTGCTATATGTCCCACAATGCCACAGAAATTGCACCTTCTCTTTTCACAGGTTTTGCTGTTCTTCCCACCTTTCTTGAAGTCTGTTTTCTTAGCCTGTAAACCGTCTTTCTTTTCTTGAGGCACTTCCACCTTTGCCTCTTTCTTGCCTTTATCTTCCTCGTGTAGCAGCGCCATGTCCACCAAGCTTTCATAGGTCGCTCCCATGGGTATATGGGTCATAGCAAGGCTGTGTAGAGGCTCATTCAGACCTTTGAAGAAGCGAAGGGCCTTCTTATGTTGGGTGTTTACTAAATCCAGCCCAAATCTGGCCAGCTGATTAAACTGATTGACATACTCCTTGATCGTCATACTTCCTTGCTTAAGAGTTAGTAACTTCTCCATCTGCAAGCTTCTTTCAGCTTGCGAGAGGAATTTCATCTCAAACCTCATCCTGAAATCTTCCTAAGTTTCCACTAGCCTTTTAGCATGGGTAACTTCCCACTAATAGGAAGCTTCATCTTTAAGCAACCACAATGCTAGCTGTATCTTTTGCCTGTCGTCAACTTCGAAGATAACGAATAAATCTTCAGTCTTCTTTAGCCAGTTCCTTGCTACCACAAATGATTCAGTTCCATAAAAGTCCTTTCCTCCCATAGCCTTGAAGTCTCTACACGTCTTAGCGAAAGTATTTCCACGAGGAGGAGGAGGAAGAACTGCTACCACTGTGGGAGGAGGAATGTCTACTGGACCCGCACCATTGGCCCTAGCCTCTAGGTTCCTTCGGAACCAGCCAGGGATCGGTACTCCTTCTGGAAGGTTAAGATCTCCAGACATGCTGGAGCAAAAAGGAAAGTATTCAAGACCAAGGATAGTGAGATAGTGCATGTGGCTTTTGGGGAATTATGCCTTTTAAAAACAACGCTTTTCTTAAAAACAATGCTTCTTTAAACTTCTTTTTGAAAATAGTTTCAAAAACTTTTATCTAGTCTGGTAAATCTGTGCTCTGATACCAAGTGAAACACCCCACCCTCCATTAAGGTCACTCACAAAGGGAATGCCTTAACTTTGGTGGAGGTTTGTAAGTAAAAGTCACAGATAAAACACAAGACAGATATAAACACATGTATATAAGCATCAGTAAACAACAGACTTTTTATTTCATAAATATGTGTTCATACAAAACATTTCCATAACTGTCACATAATAACTTCCAAAACATAACATCATCATTTTTGTCTTGGTTATTAAATAAATAAGCATAAAAACATAATTAAAACTGCATAAATCCCTATAGAGTGTGTCCAACAGCCATAGCCAAGGAAAGAAAGTCCAAAACGTACATCTACTATCTTGAAGCTTGCAAAAATCTGACTAAGCTGGGTTGTTTCCTCCCTATGCACCTGGGAGGGGGGAACGGAAGAAAAGAAGACGAAAGAAAATAGGGTCAGACATAAAGCCTGGTAAGTCTAGTGACTCTTCAGTATGTGAATAAGAAAAAGGGCATGATAGGTATAAACTAGAAATAGGAAGTATCATAAACTAAGGTAAAGTAGTTTTCGAATCGAATATACTATCGCACCCCACACTATATCTCTGCACCTACTTGAATTGTCTCAACTGGCACCCCATGATCGAGGTGAAGTGATCCCTCTTTTCTAAAGATCGGCTCCTACTCGCATAATCGTCTGTGTCTTACGGCCCCCAAAGATTGTAGATACCTATGCTGGCCCCACCATGGGGTGTATCAAGTCCCATGGTGGCGACCCGACACAATCCTTAGAATGCATAGGTTATACTACTGGTGCCCCAGTGCCCTGTTTGTCTGCTCTGAAGTGTGTGCACGCCCGCACTCCATTAGAACCCACACTGTTGCACCCACCACCGTCGCTTTTGACCGCTTACAATCAGCCCAGTAATCGTGCCACACCCTGCCTAGTTTCAGGGTACCATGATACCTAATTGGGTTACTGTTGAAATGGGTCCCCGTTACTAGGGTTTTCTAGTTAAACATGTTAAGTGGTTAAGTGTCTATATTTACCTAACCCCACCCATCAATTTATTTAACATGTTGAATTGGTTAAGTGTTTTAGTTAACTCAACCCTACCATCCTGGCTTGTCTGTCCTTAGCTTTTTAAAGCACCGACCACTCACATTAGACAGGTATTGTTACGGTTACTGGATGTGCCGGTGGGTTCCGGGCAGATTTACACCGTAACTCAGTCTAACCTCGGTTCCTTATTGGGCTCAATGCTTAACCTCTCACATTGGATAGGTATTGTTGTGACTACTGGACAGCCGGGCGGGTCCAGGCAGGTTTACATCACAACTCAATCCAACCTTGTGTTAAGCATACTCGTATTTTCTAAATTTACATATTTGTCTTTATTACTTGTTATATGTAAATTTGCTAACAATTAAATGTTATGGCCGACTTTCCAAGTTTAACATTTTTGGTATAAGAATTTTTACCATTCAAGTGCCACCAATTTTGGCATGTGACAAACATGCCAATTTCATATATTTTCACCAATTTATGTCAAATTACCAATTTTCCCAACGTTACCCCGTCTAAATACTAGGCTAACAATCTTAGCCTAATTTTCGTTCGCATGATTTTTAACATATAATATTAGGCTAAAAACTTAGCCTAATTTAGCGCACACAAAATTGGCATAAGGGAATTCATAAACATAAACATGACATGGGTGTAAACTTGGCATTTTTGGCATAGTAAATATGAACATCATAGGCGTGAACATGCAAAATAGTCAACATGAATATCATAGGTGTGAACTTGCAATATAGGCTAAATCAACTTATATACACGTGAACTTGCATTGAAATAGGGGTCTAACCAAATAGGTGTCACATGAATTAACATATAGTTTTGACAACATAAGCCTAAACATGTTTAGATCTAGGCATAACATCGAACATCACTAGCATATGACAAGAATATAACATGTCCATAAAGTATGTATAATTTCATCGCATGTGTGAACTAGATCCAAATCATGTTTATAACATGAAACTTGTACTAAAATGGATCCAATTATGAACTTTGCAACTTTTGTATAAACATATTAGCATGTATATGAACTTAGGCATAGAGGGTTTAGCATAAGTATATACATGAGATCTTAACATGGACATATCACATACAACTTATATAATCACATAAACATATAGGTGTATATTATAACATGAACTATACAACTTGCATGTGATGTTGTTTTCATTTGAATGGATCCAACACCAAGTAAATTTAACCACAAACATTCCAACCATTCACAATACAACCATTTCAATACATAGATATGAATTAGGGTCATCGTTATACAATAGCACAATTCCACTTCCAATTTACATCGAATCAAGTCTTAATTTTATTCCCATCGGAAAAATCACTATACTTACAACAAACGACGGTCTTGTTTTCTGATTTCTGAGTTCTGAATTTGAATTTCTTTCCTTTGGGTAGACAAACATTGTTTGATTCTTGTTTTACTTTAGTTTTGGCTCGTCTCTAAGCTTTCTCTAACTGACTGCTATTCTTAGTTTACTTCCAGCAGCATGACGACTTTAGTTCTATATTATTTGTGTGAATTTAGGTTGAGTGTTGAGTTGTATTTATAAAATTTCAGATTGATTTGAGCCGTCGATGAAGCTAGAGTTAATCCAGACCATCCATCTCAAGAGAAGCCAATCAGAAAGTGACAACTCAGCCCTAGTGACACAGCCAAGCTTAGAAATTCGACCAGAAACCGACTAGGCCAGCCAGGGCCAAACTAGGTCGACTGGGAAGGTCAACCCGCAGGTCGACCCTATGGTCGGCCTGGTTACCCAGGTCGACCCCCAGGTTGACCCTATGGTCGACCTGGTTACCCAGGTCGACCCCCAGGTCGACCTGGTGCCTGGGCGGGAATTTTCCCGCCCAGCCTAGTTTGGGTCTGAATTCGAAATTTGAACTGAATTTTGAACTGTTTGAATTTTAAATTGAATTCTGAAACTTCTGGAGGTCATAATTCCTTCATACGGAGTCCGATTCCCACAAACTCGGACTCTATCTGAAGCAGAATTCCGAGACGAACGCAATGGCTTAACCCGTTTCCCTTAATTCGTTCATTTAGAATTAATTATACTTTAATTTGTTAATTTACAGTTAGTAGAAAATTCCGGGTGTTACACAGATTTGACGCAATTATGAGTGAGGGCGGGATCGAGAGTTTGAAGGAAACAGCGAATCATGAATTTGGAGCTTGAGAGATGTCAATGTCGCCATTTTGAAGAAACGATGTGGAATTTAGGGTTTTCACGTTAGTGGGTTACCAGGTTGAATTCGGCGACTAAGCTGGTACTGAACGAATGTAACAAAGTTAAAAAGGTTAAAAAGGTTACAAACGGGTTAACATGGGTACGTTAAAAAGGTTGGACTGAATTTTAACAACGGTACCTATTAGAATATTTATTATATATAATAATTTGTAATTAGTCATTATTTATCAATAATCATTAATTATTATAAGTTATATATGATTAATATAATATTATTAATTATTAAATATTAATGAATAATGCAATATTATTATTGATCATTAGTAATTATTAATATAATATTATAATTAGTAATTAGTAATATAGTATTATAATTAGTAATTAGTAACATATGATTAGTATAGTGTTATTATAGAATAATTATGAAATAATTAATAACTAATAAGTATAAGTTTTAAGAAATCATTGTAATTATCAATTCTTGATTGTCACCTATTACAACGGGCATCTTTAGCCGGTTGTAAAATTGGCACCTATTACAACGGGTAATTTTGGCATCTATTACAACGAGCATTGTATGAATGTTGTAAATTTGGCATATGTTGCAACGAGCTTATAAAGACCATTGTAATAGCAATCTATTACAACAGGCAGCTATTGCCCATTGTAAAAAGGGCGTTGTACAGGGTGTCTATTATAATGGTCCTGAAATGATCGTTGTAATATCCATTTATTACAATGGGTAGTCAATGCCTGTTGTAAAAATGATGTTGTAATAGGGTTTTTTTTTATAGTGTGTAAATTACCAGTTTTATTTAACTGTCATGTTCATGGCCTAAGAAATCAGATCTTCAATTAACTGCAACTTATAGTGAGTCTTGACGAAGATAATTATAACACTATGCCGAAGAAAGTCCAAATCCAATCCAAGTTGTATGTATGCAAGTCTTCTAGTTGCCTCTATTTGATACGAATTTCAGCAGCATTCCCCAATTGTATGTTTATATTATTTAGAGTTTACAGAGGCAGAAGAAGAATGAAGAAGTGAACTATGAATGAGGAAAGCCATCTATTTATAGAGTTACAGAGCCAACATCAACCCTTAGATCTAGGTTTTAAATTTGAACCGTAAAAGTCATGCTGAGTCAGCATGAATAGAGACACAAAACAATCTAGGTTCAAGCTTCAGAATTCGGCCAGATCACATATAGGTCGACCCACCTACCCCATGGGTCGACCAGACCCTCATTGGGTCGACCCAGGCCAGTGGGGGTCGACCCATAATGGGTCTTTTTCGCACCTACCCCCCGCTCGTCTCGTTTTTAATTTTTTAGGAATTTTATTTGATTTATGTTCACACACAAGCTCCTTATATGTATACAAAATTCTAGTGCCTATAACTTCTTTATACGTCCATTTTGCGCAAACTTGGGGTCTACCTAAACCAGAATCCCGAGATGAACGCAACAGTAATGCCGGTTTCAGATAATTCTGAATGTTTATTATGGTTATAGTGTATTATAGTTTGGGGTGTTATAATGGTTTTAGTGATGTTTCATGAAGAAAGTCGTTTAAGATTTTTAAAAATTGAAGCTATCATAAGGTCTCCGCAACACATGCCATTAAACACATAATTTAAGTGAATTTTGTGCTTATAATAACCAAATTATGTTAATATATAGATTTATGGATGTTATTTCTAATGACATCGCTTTAAAATCTTTGCATATAAAGTTACTAAACATAGCCAGGATAGGTGCAAATACATTATGTTTACCGCTAATACTTAGAAAAATAAAATCGTAGGCTCTAATTAAATAATTGAATTTCCATACAATTGTCAGGCTAAGGATTTTCCTTCTCCATAACTGGAATACCTCTAGCAAAATGTCCCGGAGTCCTCACATGAGACTCTACCAACATAATACCGCCCAACTCTATACGTGCTACTCATATGCATAGTTGGTACATAATATATCGTTTCCTCGGTCATAACTAGCCATTGACCAAGTGCCTAAAGTTTCCATACATGCACATAAACAAAAATACCTAGGCTCTATACCATGGTATCATCTTTCAATCTAGAACGGAAATAATCATACCCCTGATGGGAGCGACCCACATAGCTTTATTGCATCTATCTGTTTTAGTCTTTTACTGGGCTGCGAGGATCAATAGAGGTAATAATATACCTTTTCTCATATCAATCAAAATCATGTTGAATGCCACTTTGCCATTCTCGTGTGGACAACTAATTGCCTTTCACCAAAATACAACCCTTGAGCTCACACGTCTCAAGGAAGGGTGTTAAGGTAAGAGAAGTTTCCTTCTCCATTACCAATAGACGTATGTTTTTAAAAACCAATATATGCAATATTAGAAATGCAATTGTTAGACAAACATCCATAAGAGTTCATTCTAGGTTGGAACAATGCCGAAGGTGCTTTTCCTCGACTATTATCTAGCGTCAAGCCCTCGTAATCCTAAGATTCCAGATATGTCAGAACAGGTGGTATAATAAGATCATAATGGGTAATGATCCCGAGTAAGTCAACAAGAAGTCCTTTCAATGTGAAGATATTCGGTCTTCAATGATCATCATCTTCATAGATCTACATTCATATCATCCATTACTTCACAATGCAAATTGGATCAAAGTCGTTTCCGGATAGGTATCAACCAAATCCATGCCCAGTTCCTTCAAAATCAAATTATCGATTTTGAATTAAAAGGAATTACAAATAAATTAGATTTTGAATAACACTATTTTCTTAAATCAAGGGATTTTTCATTATATTTTCCCTAATCACCATTTAAACCTACTTGGTTTTTATATTCAAATCCTTAGGAAAATATTCTCAATTTAATCTAATCCTGTTTTAATGATTCATTCCCTAAATCATTATTAATCATATTCATTCCTTGATTTGGAAAATAATTCTAATAAATTCTTTAGAACAACTTATCCTTTCGCTTAATTGTGAATCCAATAGTCTGTTCTTTTCCTTTTTGTTCGT
This sequence comes from Allium sativum, assembly GCA_030737875.1. Taxonomy (NCBI): domain Eukaryota; kingdom Viridiplantae; phylum Streptophyta; class Magnoliopsida; order Asparagales; family Amaryllidaceae; genus Allium; species Allium sativum. Next base: position 67,089,539 of record CM060916.1, on the reverse strand, counting down.
CCCATTCGCTTCCTTTTTCTTCTTCGCTGCCTCTTACCTTTGGAACTTATCAAATGCTCTCCCCCTTTCTCTCTGTTTTCTTGCTGTTTCCACCCTATTTTTTTTCCTTTTTCCCTCTTTTAACGTTAAATCATTATTAATTCTTGGATTTCGTTCTTCTTCCCTCTGGCAATTCCAGTCCACCTTCCACTCCTACAATCTCCATTATTCTCTCTCTCTCTTTCGTTCCTTCCCATTTCCTCCTCTTCGTTATCTTAATTTTTTTATTTCATCTAAACAAACAATAAAAATCACATTACTAATTGATTAACATAAAATGTTTATTTTATGCTCTTATATTTTATCTTTTGTAAATAAATAAATGATACTTTGGGTATTTTTATGTGCTTTTACAGATTGTCAATTAATGTCTCATCCATTTAAATTAAAGGCCAACTACGAAGAAAAAGCCACTTCCCCATATCAAAGCTATTTCAATTGCAGAAGAAATTGTAGCTCACTAGTAAACGAACTGAAATGTGTACAGAGTGGCCTGAGTTCAATCCTTTGCAAGTACTATGTTTATGAAGAAAGGAACACGAATACTTCACATCCTGCCTCCTGTGTTTTGAAGAATAAATGAATTGAGTGATATATTATATATACATATATAGTCATATTTATTGCATCCGTATATATATAGAATAAGCTCTTAATAAGGATTTTAGAAATTTGGCATAATCCTCTCAAGAATTCAAATCCAATCAATCACATTTAATTGCCATGCAAAAAGAAGGGAAGGTTTTGATTACACATCTCCAATCAAGCTTATTCTTATTTTCTCACTGACCGTGCCATTCATCAAAAAGGAAAGGCTTTGATGAAAATTCTTCAATCCAACGTCATGGAAGGAATATTCCTTCATCTTTGGGAAGAATATTTTCATATATTTATTTTGTGGGCCTTATATTCACATAGTAAGAGAAGGCTTCATCCTATATAAAAAGAACCTTGTGTTATTGTAAAAGGGGATCCCATTTTTTTGCCATTATTCTGTATTCTCTTTTATTCTAAATAAAGTTTTTTTCTTCATTCTAGTTTTATTGTTCTTTTCTTTCATAGCAATTTGTGCTATCTACTCAATCAGTTTTGGTAGAACACGAATTGTTATTATTATTTTATTGTATATTAGGATTGGCTGTTTGATTAGATTCAACGGCAATACTAATTTTAAATTATGTTGTTGTTTTTTTTGTCACTTCTGCTCTAGTAATTTGTACTCTGTTTTATTCGTTGAATTTAGTGTTGATCTGATTAGATTCAGATCCATAGTAAATTCAATAGAATTATTTCAAACCCCTATCCAAATATTGTCTAACTCGCCTAAGAATATATAAATAAAAAGATTTAAAACACCTCCCTGTGATTCGATCTGCATATTACACGATCTATGCGCTTCCAGAATTTATTTTAAAATTCACGCTTTTCTAATTCATAGAAAAGTAGCGATCAAGTTTTTGGCGTCGTTGCCGGGGAGGTAACGATTAAATTTTATTATTTATTATATTTGTGATTCATGTTAGTTTTATTTTATTTTGTTTCCATTTTTTCCTTGTATATATAAAAAATAAATTCTCAATTAGTTGATTTGGTGTTGATTGCTGATACTTTAATCATCTAAACAAGAGAAGAAAAAAATTCTTTCCATTTTTCTTTTATTTCATTCTTGTTTTCAACCTCTTTCCCCTTTCTTTCATTTATTTGTTTCTCTCTTGCAAATTCATTCCTACTTTAAACCCAAAAAAAATATAAGAAGAAGAAAAAGGAAAGTCATAAAAAGATTCTACTTTTGCAATTATTTTTTCCCTGCTTGATTTATACCCCTTTGACTCACATAATCTCATTTCACCAAAAAAAAAATGTCCACACTTCGTCACCATCTTCTTCACATCTCCATCTAATCTTCATCACTAACCCCTCCGTGAGCAACTGCAACTCTATCAGGAACCCCTCTTATGTTAACGTCATAACACCCTCCTTCCATGTTCCATGCAAACCACCACAACTCTCTACACAGTATCGCTCAAACCACAAAATTCAAGACCCGAACACCATCAGTCGCCCATCCAAACCCAACTCCCTTCAGCCAAATCGAATTCACCATTCACCAACCAGATCATCCTTCACCCATCACGCCAACATTAATCAATCCCAACTCACTGAAACACCATGCAATTCCCCCACTGCCAAACCACATCACCCCATCACCATCCATTTATCATCAAACCGCAGAGTCCACCAATAATCTCCAACCCTCGAAGCAACATCTCCTCAACTCAAACGCAAATCCTAACCGTCTCGCTCCCACAAATCTTCACCACAATCAATAACTACGTCATCCATACCCGCAGTACCAAATCCATGCAAGCACTCCTCACATCCACAACTTCATCACCATCGGTCCTATACCATCACACACACAATAAAAGCTAGTCATCCAATGCTCTCAACTTGCCACCGACTCCTCTACATCCACAATTTCAGCCTCGCAGTCAACAAATCCCACGCCAAACCCGAACACCATGATTTGAAAACCCAATCTTCCACTTCGAACAAATTGGATTTCGAAAACCCAAAAACCCGATTAAAAAATAATAATAAAATAAAAAAGAGAGAGGAAGAAAGTGGATAGTGGGAGAAGAGCTACTAGGTTTCCTACGTATTGTTTTTACCAAAAAAGTCGATGCCATCTGTAACACCCCGTATGTTGAATAACTTGTTATAATATAAATCATGGCAGAATTAAATTTTAATTTCTAAATCAGGGAAAACGGGCTATGCCATTGCGTTCGTCTCGGAAAAATACGCGAAATAGAGTCAGAGTTTTTGTAAATCGGAGTCCGTATGACCCAGTTATGGCCCATGTAAGTTTTCAGAAAATTCTAAGTTCAAAACAGATTTAAATTTCAAGTTCAAAATTCAAAAATCAGGCCAGGCGAAAAAATTCCCGCCAGCCACCCCAAGTCGACTGGGGAGTCGACTTGGGAGTCGACACAGCTGGACCCAAGTCGACTGCCCTGTCGACTTGGGAGTCGACACAGGTGGCCGGGCAGTTTTGCCTGGTGCACCATTTGAGTGAATTGGTCAGGTTTGGGCTGTGTTTTGGGGCTTGTGACGAGATCTGATGGCTCTAAACTAATCTAGGGTTAATCTAAGGGCCTAAACTACATCCTAAATCTATAAATACACCCTAAGACTACCCTAATCCATACTAAAAATAGATACAACGTCATCATGCCGTCAAAATGCAACTTGAAGGAGCCTCCATCAATGTTTAGAAGAAGATAGCTTCTCAAATCAACTTCTAATCAACTCTAGCAACTAAATCTTCTTCATAGGAGTGCTAATCAACAAGTTGTGAGTTTCTATGCCTTTAGCAAGCAATTGCTAAACTAATTATGATAGGATGTAATGAGGTTATGGTTATGAATGTGGATCAATGCAAGTTATGTTATCATATGCTATGTGCTCATGATGTTAGTTATGCAAGTTTTATGCTATGATGCTAGTTATGCAAGTTTTATGCTATATGTTCATGATGCTAGTTATGCAAATCATTATGATAAACATTGATCCATTATGACACCATGTTATGCAAGTTTGGTGTTTGATTATATGCAAGTTCATATATCACATGTTATGCAAGTTTGGTGTTTGATTATATGCAAGTTCATATATGACATGTTATGCAAGTTTGGTGTTTGATTATATGCAAGTAACATGTGCAAGTTTACATCTTTGTATGGTATGCATACATATGCAAGTTTACCCCTTTGTATGTCATGCATGTATATGCATGTTTACCCCTTTTTATGATATGAGTAACATATGCAAGTTCATCCCTTTTTAGACCTATGATATGTATGCAAGTTTATCCCTTTATGATAGGTCTATGACATGAACATCTATGCAAGTTACCCTCTTTAAGACATATGTGATTCATGCAAGTTTGGGTTGGTTATTTATGCTAGTTGGGTTGGATGCTATGGTCATATATGCAAGTTGACACCTTTAAAACCCATGTTGATGCTAATGTCATGCTAAGTTGAACCAATTGTATTTTTGATGAATCTTCCCTCTTAAGTATGTCATGTTAGCGTATTACGTGGGGAACGATGGGGTTAATATTCATGTTAACAAAATTATGGTGAAATTGGTATGAAGTTGCATACCATAAGTGGATGGACATAATTAAGTCAATTATGTACATCATTAAGTTGGAATTAATTAGGGAAAATTAATTCAAAATATGGGGGTGATTAATTAGGTGTAATTAATCGACTAAGACACGAGGTTGGACCCTTTTGTAGCATAAGACTACCCGGACCCGACCGGCAAATCCAGCGGCTACAAATGATTGGCCCAATGTGAGAGGTCTTAGGCATAAACTAAATACATGACAAGTGTAAAGACACGAGGTTAGACTTTGTTATGGCGTAAGGCTACCCGGACCCGACCGGCAAATCCAGCTGCCATAAAAGACAGTCTAATGTGAGAGGTCTTTACAAAGGTTACGTTCTTAATTAATTAAGAAACACTTAACCAGATAAGCATGTAGTGGGGCATGAGGGGTTAAGTGGGTGCCTTGGGTGGCATGTGGAAATCAAGTAAGTGCCTTGGGTGGCAGGTGGAAATCTAGTGGGTTGCCTTGGGTGGCAATAGAAAATACGATTAGAATACTTAACCAAGTGGAAACATGTAATTAAACATGATTAAAGGGTTAAGTGGGATGCACTAGAAAAGGGACAAGCTTAGGTGGGTAGCTTGTGGGGGCCCATTTCAACCAGTAACCCATATGTATCTTTGTGGGCTCGACCCATGTCGGGGACGGGACACGCGTACTGGGTTTGACTATAAGAGGCCAGAACGGGTTAGCGGTGGCAACGCAAGTCCAACGGGTTTCATATGCGTGTGTGGACCCGGGCTGGTAGGTAAGACGTTGTTGCATCGTGTAGGTATAAGCCGTGCACCGTTGATTGTATCGGGTTGCCACTTTGGGGAGTGATACACCCCACTATGGGGCCAGCACGAGTATCTACGTTAGGGAGCCGATCGCTTGGGGAGTAGTGGGTACACCTAGTGGAGATAGGGGCAGACGGCACCTATGTGGTCAGCTAGGGGTGCACGAAACTAGTAGTTAAATTTTCTAAGTCCTTGTGTGGGATCAACCTTTAAGTAGGAATGACTGGTGTGGTGCAGTGTAGTAATTACCCTTGGGTGGGTAGATGCGTCTTTACCGATATCTTAGTTCATCCTATGTCTAGTTGGCTGTTTAGTGTAGTCATTTATCCCCAGTCATTACCGTACCAAGTTTATATCATACCCTAATTACTTTAATGATTGTATTGTTAAAGTTATAGGACTCGCTCAGACTTATGTCTGACCCCGTTGTTTTTATCTTTTTCCCAACCCTCAGGTTCTCAGAGTGGGCCTAGCACTAGTGGGCTTTGATCAGATTGCTTTATCTATCTTTTGGAGCTTGGACCGTTGATGTAAAGCTCAGCTTATCTTTTCTATTATGGCTATTAGTTATGTAGTGGGATTATGTACTTATGTTTTTATCAGGATGGATATTTAGTACTTGACTCTTGTTATAGTTGGTTTTGGTATTGTAACCAAACATGTTTATCTTCTGCTGCAATGAAATGATGTTTTAGATTTTCAAGTATTATTTATATCTGTCTTGTTGTAATTTTTCTGTTCTATATTCACTTAAAATACTCCACCGAAGTTAAGGCATTCCCATAGTGAGTGACCTTAGCGGGTGTGGGGTGTTACACGTGGTATCCGAGCTGAAGGTTACTAGAACAGATAAAACTTTTAGAAAAACTATTTTTCTAAAAACATTTTTGGAAGAAGTATTTTCAAAAACATGTCTTTTAAGAGAAAAGTTTTTGAAAGAATAGCATAATCCCCAATAGCCATATCTTTATCTTTCGAATTCTCCGTTTTGAATCTTTCTTTTTTTGTTTCAGCATGGCTGAAGATCTTAACTTTCCGGAGGGTGTAGCGATACCAGTATGGTATAGGAGATTGATGGAGGCTAGGGCCACCGCTGCGGGTCCAGCAAATGTTCCTCCACCACCAGTTGCACCCGATCTTCCTCCCCCTCCTCCTCGCGCGAATACTTTTGCTAAAACTTGCAAGGAATTTAAGGCTATGGGAGGGAAACCTTTTCAAGGATCAGAAACTTTTGTGGAAGCTAGGGATTGGCTTAAGGAGACGGAAGAGTTGATAGACATCTTTGAGATGGAAGAAGGAAAGAAAGTCAAGTTGGCTGCTTGGTTAATGAAGGGAGAGGCCTCGTTCTGGTGGGAGGTCACTAATGGAGAGCGCCCTGTTGACTATTGGGCGGATTTCAGGCAAAGGTTTGTGGCAAAGTTTCTCTCAAGGGCGGAAGAAAACCTGTATATGGAAAGGCAACGGTGGCAAGGGAAAGAAGAAGTGCTTCAATTGTGGGACACCAGGCCACCTAAGCAAAGATTGTCAGAAGAAGAAGAAGACTGGCTGCTTCCACTGTGGCGATGCAGGGCATCTAGCGAAGGACTGCCCTAAGAAGGGGCAAAGGACGGGATCTACCTCAGGAGGACAGGTGCAAGCTCTTATGGCACCAGGTCAGGCAAAGGGGCAAGTTCAGGCTCTCGCGATTCCACCGATTCAGGAAAGAGGTAGAACTATTTCCGTTGAAAGTATGGTTTTTCTGTTTGATCATCCTGTCCGTACTTTATTCGACTCTGGCGCATCGCATTCGTTTATCTCATCATCATTAGTTGAGTCACTGCACTTAGACACCAGTCTAGTAGATGATCCCTTGGTTGTTTCAAACCCAATTGGGGGCTCCACTTATTTGTCCATGATATGTTTGGGTTTGAAGATTTCTATACTTAGCGTTGAGTTTAGATGTGATGCTTTTGTTTTGGGCTTCACGTGCTATGGGTTGATTTTGGGCATGGACTGGTTATCCAGTAATGGTGCCGTTCTTGATTGCGAAAGGAGAGTTGTTAGGCTCATGACCCGCTTGGGGAACACTCTCGAGATCTCTTGTAATCCCATGAATTCTGTTATGCTAAGTTATCTTGAATCGCTTGACGCTTCGGTCGAGAGTTTGCGATCTGTTAGAGTGGTCCGGGAATACTCGGATGTGTTTGAGGAGGTGAATGGCTTACCCCCGAAGCGGGAGATAGACTTCCGAATATATCTAGTAGACAATGCTAAACCAGTATCTTTGCCAGTGCGCCACATGGCTCCTCGTGAGAGGAAGGAACTCCATAAGCAAGTAGGGGAGTTGCTTGAGAAGGGTTCATAAGACGAAGTATATCGGAGTTGGGTGCTCCAGTGGTTTTTGCCACGATGGCGGATGGGTCCCTCAGACTTTGTGTAGACTATAGAGAACTCAACAAACTTACAAAGAAGAATAGACACCCATTGCCGAGGATTGATGATCTCTTTGATCAGTTGGTTGGCGCCTCAGTGTTTTTGCAATTGGACTTAGCCACGGGGTTTCATCAGTTGAGAGTGGCTGAGGATAGTATAGAGAAGACTGCCTTTAGGACTCCGGATGGTTTCTATGAGTGGCTGGTGATGCCCTTTGGTTTGACGAACGCCCCTGCATACTTTGTTGATTTGATGAGTAGGGTGTTCAGGGAGTACCTTAATAAGTTCGTGGTGGTCTTTGTGGATGACATCTTAGTCTTTTCTAAGAATGAAGAAGAGCATGCCCTACATCTTAGGGAAGTGTTGGAGACTCTTCGAGCGCATAGCCTTAAGGCTAAATTCTCTAAATGTCACTTTTGGAGGAAGGAAGTGCGGTTCTTAGGGCACGTGGTCTCTAAGGAAGGGATAGCTGTGGATCCCGCTAAGGTAGTATCCATCCAAGATTGGCAGGTTCCGAAGAATGCTACCGAGGTGAGGAGTTTCTTGGGGTTGGCTGGCTACTATAGGAAGTTTATCAAGGACTTCGCGAAGATATCAGCCCCATTAACTCGCTTGACAAAGAAGAATCTAGTCTTCACATGGGACGTAGATTGCGATGATGCGTTCCAACGGTTAAAGAGAGCCTTAACCACAGCTCCAGTCTTAGTGTTGCCAGATGGGAGTAAGCCATTTGTTGTTTATACCGATGCTTGTGGGACAAGACTAGGCGCAGTCTTAATGCAAGAGGGAAGGGTAATAGCCTATGGGGGAAGGCAGTTGAGAAAGCATGAGAAAAATTATCCTACACATGATCTAGAGTTGGCCGCTATTGTTTTTGCGCTTAAGTCTTGGCGCCATTATCTTCTTGGCGAGAGGTTTGAAATGTTCACTGACCACAAATCATTGAAGTACTTGTTTTCTCAGAAGGATTTGAACTTAAGACAGCAAAGGTGGATGGAGTTCTTAGCATTCTATGATTTCGAGATAGCGTATACCCCTGGCAAGGGTAACGTGGTGGCGGACGCCTTAAGCAGAAAAAGGTTGTCCTTAAGTCCATTGTTCGTGGAACGACGAAGCTTGGAATTTATCTCGATGTTTGACTTCAGACCTTCCGTTGACTTTGTACCTGGTTTGCTAGCATCCTTAGAGGTCAGACCTACTCTTTTGGGACGGATTGGCGAGGCACAGCGGGACGACCCACAGTTTTTTGAGTTAGTAGAGAAGCTCATAAGGGGGGAGTCGTCCAGCCATTTGAGTAGGTACACCCTAGACGATAGGGGGTGGTTGCGTAGAGACGGTAGACTTTGTGTACCGCAAGACGAGGGTTTGAGGAAGGCTATTCTTGATGATGCGCATTGTTCGAAGATGACCATTCATCCCGGTGGGGACAAGATGTACCAAGACATGAAGCGAGTTTTCTTTTGGGCCGGTATGAAGAAAGATGTGGCCGAGTATGTCGCTAGGTGCTTGGTGTGCCAACAAGTGAAAGCGGAGCAAAAGAAACCTGGTGGGTTGCTTCACCCATTGGACTTCCGCAATGGAAGTGGGATAGCGTCTCGATGGATTTTATTGATGGGTTACCGAGATCGAGGAAGGGTAATACGGGAATTTGGGTTGTGGTAGACAGACTTACTAAGAGTGCCCATTTCATACCCGTGAAGAGTAAGAGGACCGCTCCATGGTTAGCTTTAGTTTACCTTCAAGAGATAGTTCGGTTGCATGGTGTACCTTCTAGCATAGTGAGTGATCGAGATCCTATCTTCACTAGCGAGTTTTGGAAGAGTTTACAAGAGGCAGCAGGGACTCGGTTGTGTTTGAGCACCGCATATCATCCTCAGACGGACGGCCAGACCGAGAGGGTGAATCGTGTTCTAGAAGACCTTTTGAGGCTATGTATCTTAGATTTTGGAGGTACATGGGAAGAGCATCTTCCATTGGTGGAGTTCGCGTATAATAAAAGCTTTCAGTCTAGTATTGGCATGGCTCCTTTCGAAGCTCTTTATGGAAGGCCTTGTCGGTCACCTACATGTTGGTGGGAGTCTACGGATAAGATCTTGCTTGGGCCCGATATGGTTAGAGAAACTTCGGAAAAGATTGATTTGATTCGAAGAAGGATGAAAGCGGCGCAAGACAGACAGAAATCTTATGCGGATAAGAGGAGAACGGATCTTGAGTTTGATGTTGGGGACATGGTCTTTGTCAAAGTATCTCCATTATGGAATGTTGTTCGCTTTGGGTCCGTTGGAAAGTTAGCACCAAGGTTTGTAGGACCGTTTCCTATCAAGGAAAGGATTGGACAGATGGCATATAGAGTGGATTTACCTAAGAGACTTAGTGGTGTACATGACGTATTCCATGTGTCACATTTGAGGAAGTGCCTACATGAGACCGCAGAGGTGGTAGAGCCGAGCATGCTTAGAGAAGTGGAGGTAGAGCGTGATGCGACGATTCGACGAGCTCCTACCCGCATCCTTGGGTCATAGATTAGGAAGTTGAGAAACAGAGAGGTTCAACTAGTCAAAGTGCAATGGGGAGATGATGAGAGCAACGCTACTTGGGAGACAGAAGCGAAGATGCGTTCACTGTACCCATTCCTTTTTGAGGGTATGTCTTTTAACTTCTCCTTTATCATTTGTCTAGTTCTTATCTTATCTTTAGTATGTCCTCTCATTAGTACCTTTGACCTTTATATAGGGTAAACCTATGGTTGAAACATGTGTTTGAGACATGTTATGATTGGTGGATGCGTGTGGATGCAAGTGTTTGCTAGTGGTTGCTCGTGGATGCATATACACACACTTTAGACACTAGATCGGCTCAGTCACTTCATATTGTGTGTATGTAGCTGTATTAATGGATGTATAATGGTTGTGTTATCATATGGATGATGCATTTTGGTGTATGGTTGTGCACACATGTAGAGATAGTATGTGTCGATAGGGTTCTTTCGCAAACATATTGGATGCATGGCACTATCATGGTTTGCATTAAGGAGGTCAACTGAATCAGTAGACCACCTGATTTTGCATTAGGCAGGGAACATATACACACACTTTTTGCATATGTTCATACAGCATTTGAAATTTTAAGGACAATGGATGCCAGTGTTTGATGGTTTAGTAGATGGTTGTTTGGATGGTAGGATACGTTCTTCTTGACTTAGAGATTTCGGGGACGAAATCCTTTAAGTAGGGGAGAATGTAACACCCCGTATGTTGAATAACTTGTTATAATATAAATCAGGGCAGAATTAAATTTTAAGATCTGAATCAGGGGAAACGGGCTATGCCATTGCATTTGTCTTGGAAAAATACGCGAAATAGAGTCCGAGTTTTTGTAAATCGGAGTCCGTATGACCCAGTTATGGCCCATGTAAGTTTTCAGAAAATTCTAAGTTCAAAACAGATTTAAATTTCAAGTTCAAAATTCAAAAATCAGGCCAGGCGGTCTAGGCGGGAAAATTCCCGCCAGCCACCCCAAGTCGACTGGGGAGTCGACTTGGGAGTCGACACAGCTGGACCCAAGTCGACTGCCCTGTCGACTTGGGAGTCGACACAGGTGGCTGGGCAGTTTTGCCTGGTGCACCATTTGAGTGAATTGGTCAGGTTTGGGCTGTGTTTTGGGGCTTGTGACGAGATCTGATGGCTCTAAACAAATCTAGGGTTAATCTTAGGGTCTAAACTACATCCTAAATCTATAAATACACCCTAAGACTACCCTAATCCATACTAAAAATAGATACAACGTCATCATGTCGTCAAAATGCAACTTGAAGGAGCCTCCATCAATGTTTAGAAGAAGATAGCTTCTCAAATCAACTTCTAATCAACTCTAGCAACTAAATCTTCTTCATAGGAGTGCTAATCAACAAGTTGTGAGTTTCTATGCCTTTAGCAAGCAATTGCTAAACTAATTATGATAGGATGTAATGAGGTTATGGTTATGAATGTGGATCAATGCAAGTTATGTTATCATATGCTATGTGCTCATGATGTTAGTTATGCAAGTTTTATGCTATGATGCTAGTTATGCAAGTTTTATGCTATATGTTCATGATGCTAGTTATGCAAATCATTATGATAAACATTGATCCATTATGACACCATGTTATGCAAGTTTGGTGTTTGATTATATGCAAGTTCATATATCACATGTTATGCAATTTTGGTGTTTGATTATATGCAAGTTCATATATGACATGTTATGCAAGTTTGGTGTTTGATTATATGCAAGTAACATGTGCAAGTTTACACCTTTGTATGGTATGCAAACATATGCAAGTTTACCCCTTTGTATGTCATGCATATATATGCATGTTTACCCCTTTTTATGATATGAGTAACATATGCAAGTTCATCCCTTTTTAGACCTATGATATGTATGCAAGTTTATCCCTTTATGATAGGTCTATGACATGAACATCTATGCAAGTTACCCTCTTTATGACATATGTGATTCATGCAAGTTTGGGTTGGTTATTTATGCTAGTTGGGTTGGATGCTATGGTCACATATGCAAGTTGACACCTTTAAAACCCATGTTGATGCTAATGTCATGCTTAGTTGAACCCATTGTATTTGTGATGAATCTTCCCTCTTAAGTATGTCATGTTAGCGTATTACGTGGGGAACGATGGGGTTAATATTCATGTTAACAAAATTATGGTGAAATTGGTATGAAGTTGCATACCATAAGTGGATGGACATAATTAAGTCAATTATGTACATCATTAAGTTGGAATTAATTAGGGAAAATTAATTCAAAATATGGGGGTGATTAATTAGGTGTAATTAATCGACTAAGACACGAGGTTGGACCCTTTTGTAGCATAAGACTGCCCGGACCCGACCGGCAAATCCAGCGGCTACAAATGATTGGCCCAATGTGAGAGGTCTTAGGCATAAACTAAATACGTGACAAGTGTAAAGACACGAGATTAGACTCTGTTATGGCGTAAGGCTGCCCGGACTCGACCGGCAAATCCAGCTGCCATAAAAGACAGTCTAATGTGAGAGGTCTTTACAAAGGTTGCGTTCTTAATCAATTAAGAAACACTTAACTAGATAAGCATGTAGTGGGGCATGAGGGGTTAAGTGGGTGCCTTGGGTGGCATGTGGAAATCAAGTAAGTGCCTTGGGTGGCAGGTGGAAATCTAGTGGGTTGCCTTGGGTGGCAATAGAAAATATGATTAGAATACTTAACCAAGTGGAAACATGCAATTAAACATGATTAAAGGGTCAAGTGGGATGCACTAGAAAAGGGACAAGCCTAGGTGGGTAGCTTTTGGGGGGCCATTTCAACCAGTAACCCATATGTATCTTTGTGGGCTCGACCCATGTCGAGGACGGGACACGCGTACTGGGTTTGACTATAAGAGGCCAAAACGGGTTAGCGGTGGCAACGCAAGTCCAACGGGTTTCATATGTGTGTGTGGACCCGGGCTGGTAGGTAAGACGTTGTTGCATCGTGTAGGTATAAGCCGTGCACCGTTGATTGTATCGGGTTGCCACTTTGGGGAGTGATACACCCCACTGTGGGGCCAGCACGGGTATCTACGTTAGGGAGCCGATCGCTTGGGGAGTAGTGGGTACACCTAGTGGAGATAATGGCAGACGACACCTATGTGGTCAGCTAGGGGTACACGAAACTACTAGTTAAATTTTCTAAGTCCTTGGGTGGGATCAACCTTTAAGTAGGAATGACTGGTGTGGTGCAGTGTAGTAATTACCCTTGGGTGGGTAGATGCGTCTTTACCGATATCTTAGTTCATCCTATGTCTAGTTGGCTGTTTAGTGTAGTCATTTATCCCCAGTCATTACCGTACCAAGTTTATATCATACCCTAATTACTTTAATGATTGTATTGTTAAAGTTATAGGACTCGCTCAGACTTATGTCTGACCCCGTTGTTTTTATCTTTTTCCCAACCCTCAGGTTCTCAGAGTGGGCCTAACACTAGTGGGCTTTGATCAGATTGCTTTATCTATCTTTTGGAGCTTGGACCGTTGATGTAGAGCTCAGCTTATCTTTTCTATTATGGCTATTAGTTATGTAGTGGGATTATGTACTTATGTTTTTATCAGGATGGATATTTAGTACTTGACTCTTGTTTTAGTTGGTTTTGGTATTGTAACCAAACATGTTTATCTTCTGCTGCAATGAAATGATGTTTTAGATTTTCAAGTATTATTTATATCTGTCTTGTTGTAATTTTTATGTTCTATATTCACTTAAAATACTCCACCGAAGTTAAGGCATTCCCATAGTGAGTGACCTTAGCGGGTGTGGGGTGTTACACCATCATTTTATATTTGGGTCATGATTGATTACTTATTTCATTTTGGTCTTGCCTGGAAACAAGTAAAATACCTTGTGCATTTTCAGATGTTCGCGGATTTAAACAAGTGTGGTGGGACTGTTGTGTGATTTTATTTAATACCAGTGAACACGTAACCTTGTTTTGTGATTTTATTTAAACACCAAGTGTGATTTAATTTTGGTTTTTTCCTGAATCATTGCAATTTGTGTTCTCCTAGAGTGAATTTGACACTTTAGTGTGCAAGCAGGTTTTAAGTCCAATTCAGTTTAGTTTTTATTTTTATTTTTATTTTTGGTTAATTTAGTTAGTTTTTTTTCTTTTTAATTTTATTTTATTTAGTCGGTTTTTAATTTAGTTTTAGTTTCAATTCAATTTCCTTTTCTTTTCGTTTATTTGTTTTCACTACCAAAAAAAGACAAAAAAAGAAAAATAAAAAGAGAACCATTCACAATCAAAGACCAAAGCAAGAAAGAAGTCAATCAACAAATCAAGAAGTCAAAGGTCAACAAAGTTGCAAACATTGTAGTTTGAAGCGTGAGCACTACTCAAATTTTCTTGATAGACAGCCATACCCCACTGTAAGATTTTCTAAACAACACAGGTGCTCTGCTGCAAAGAAAAAAATATAAACATTACTCGTAAAAAATTTCTGCAGGGGCAGCGGCTTGCTTGTACAATTTAATTTCTAAAATTATTTTTTGTGACTGTTGTTTTGGCTACATTCTGAAATAAATTTAGTTACGAGCACAGCCCTAACAAATATAAGGTGAGGAAGACATTACCTTTCCTTGGCTCCAAAACAATTAAATTCAATCATCCGCATACACCTTGGACTTAAATATAATTGATTAGACGTTGGCCTTAGGAGAAAAACTCAAGCTCAGTGGGACAAACAAATTGGGTTGAATATCTTAGATTTAAAAATTTATTTTGTTATGTGGAATACGTTCTATTCCTTTTGTAAAGGACGGTGATACGTATTACATCAGGAATTTTTCGACCTTCCAGCAACTTGACTTTTCTAATCTATTTATTTAATTTGATTTGTATAATATTTAACTGCAAAGTGTATTTTGTGAAATTGATCTTCTCAAGGATTTGATCGTGGATATATATTAGTTTAATTTATTGAACTTCTAGCAAAAGAGGTTGCATACTACCCGTAAAACATTGGCAGTATCCCTTAGTATATATACTATAAGTGAACGGCCATAAGACCCTCTTTCCCCTTCAAATCGAGATTGTCAATTAATAAGATACACTTGAGTTCGTTACTTATTTTGATTAGGAGCTTCTTGTGTAAACCTTAAGTCTAGGATTTTATTTGTTTGCATTTAACAACAATGAGTGAAAAAAGTGTTAGCGAACATAATTCTCCTAGAGGTTCTCGAGTAAATCAAAACTTTCAAAACGAGATGGATCAAAATCAAACAAATCAAAACTTGCAAAATCTCATATTGGAAATGGATAGACCCTTGTCTCTTTGAGATCGATGTTATCCAACTAGGACCGTTCAACCCTCTGTCATCGTGCTCCCACCAGCTGAAGGAAACAATTTTGAGCTTAAACACTCTTTTATTCAAGGGGTGCCAAAATTTACTTGTTCTGAAAATGCTTATGAATTTCTAAATGGATTTGAATTGTATGTGTCCACAACAAAAATGCAACAATTATCTGACGAATCGATCAAACTAAGGCTAATTTCATTTGCATTACTTGAAAGCGCTAAAAGATAGCTAAATTCTCATCCAAAACACTCCATAAGAAGTTGGGATGAATTTGTCACTATATTTTTGAAAAAGTTTTTCCCTTTCCATAAAACTCTCAAAATCCGAACTGCGATAAGTCAATTTTGTCAAAATGAGGGCGAAACTTTTTCAAAATACTTTGAGAGATTCAACCAATTATTATATAGTTGTCCTCATCATGCAATTCTCAAAGATCACTTGTGTCAAATTGCATATGAAGGGCAAAACTATCAGACTAGGACTCAGCTAGAATCAATGTGTGGAGGAGAATTTATATCAAAGACGGCCGATGAAGCTTGGCAATTCTTAGAAGATTATTCTGAAAAAGACATGCAATGGGAGTCAATTCATGTTCCCACTCATACTTCTACTAGAGGAGTGCATGTCTTGGACCCAAGTCAAATTTCCTCAGAAAATCAAACTCCTCAAACCGGAGAAGGGCTACCCCACTATTACTCTCAAGACCAAGCTAATGTTATAGCTCAAAATAATCCTTACTCATCCACGTACAACCCTAGTTGGAGGAACCATCCAAATTTTTCATGGTCAAATCCTAATAATTCTGCAAACCCATCACACTTGCAACCCTTTATTCCAAATCCGAATTACTAAGATCCATCTCACAATTCTAAAACCTCTCAATCTGCCCCTCAATCCAAAAAACCTTATAGGCACCCCAACTTTCAATCATCGAACCAATCCTCTCAATCTTCTCAACCGTCACAAGATATTGTTCGATTAGAAAAACAAATAAATAATCAAGATGGTAAACTCGAACAAATGATGAAAATGGTAAAGGAACAAGTGAAAAGTAATGAGAAAGGAAAGTTGCCTAGTCAACCCGAGGTGAATCCAAAATATAACTCTCGTACTGTAAATTCTTGTGATGACGAAAACTATAGCCCGGTCAATGTTGTCACCGCCTTTAGGTCTGGAAAGGGGATTGACAATAATATTGGTAACCCTGGCGAATCTTTGAACTCGACCCTAATGCCAAATCTTGATTATCACCCATTGGCTACGAATGCCAATTCTTCTAAACCTCCATCTTCCTTAAATGTTGGCAATCCCAACAGTTCTTCTCCTAGTATCGGCAAACTCATCTCGCCTTCGGAAATAAATGTTGGAAATCCCAACATCTCATCTTCTACACCTTTACCGCCTTCTTTTCCCATGGCTAAATCTTCTTCTTCGAATGATGAAACTGATCAAAGAGTCGAAAAATCAGTAGCTTCATTTCCTCATAGACTCAATAATAAAAATAAAGCGGAAAATTTCAATAAAGTCTTGGAAATTTTCAAACAAGTTCGTGTGAACATTCCTCTTTTAGACACCATTGAACAAATCCCTCAATATGCTAAATGTCTTAAGGAATTGTGTACACAAAAGCGTGCAACTAATGTCACGAAAGCCGCCTTTCAAACTGCGAATACAAGCTCTATTCTTTCGAATCTTGCCCCAGTCAAGTACAAAGATCCTGGTTGCCATACAATTGAATGCAAAATAGGAAACACTCACATCTCTCGTGCCCTACTTAATCTTGGTGCTAGCGTCAATCTTCTTCCTTATACTATTTATTGTCAACTTGGATTAGGGGAGATTAAACCAACAAACATCACTCTTCAGCTAGCTGACCGATCTGTCAAAAAGCCATTGGGAATAATTGAAGACATCTTAATACAGATCGAATAGTTTTACTTCCCTGTCGATTTCATAGTTCTAGAAACCGAGCCTGTCTCAAATCCCAATGTTCAAATCCCGTTGATATTAGGACGCCTCTTCTTAGCAACCTCAAATGCAATCATTAATTGTAGGAACGGTCAACTTCGACTTTCCTTCGGGCACCTAACCATTGAGCAAAACATCTTTAATCTCAACAAATAAACTAGGGATTTTGAGAACGATGAAATTGACATGATTCAAATCACCATTGATGAATCCTATAATGACACTTCTAAAGCCATGAAAATGTGTCTTGACCTTTTCAACTCTGATTTCGATGAGCTCGAATACGTTTCTGAACTAAATGAATTTCTTGACTCCAAACCTTCCTCATCAGAATCTGACCAAGGAAAGTTGACCAATGTGAACACACACGAACACCCCAAGTTGGACCTCAAACCATTGCCACAAGACCTTAAGTATGCATGCTTGGACTCCTTACAAACTTTTCCCGTATTCTTGGCCTTTGATCTTACCGAGGACTAAGAAAAAAAACTTTTGGAAATTTTACTGAAAAATTAAAACGCATTAGGGTGGGAAATTAGCGATATAAAAGGAATTAGCCCATCAATTGTAGAACATCGCATACATTTAGTTGATGAGGCTAAACCTACACGTGAGGCTCAAAGGCGATTAAACCCAAGCATGAGAGAAGTGGTCAAGGAAGAGATAATCAAATGTCTAGACAATAACATCATCTATCCCATCTCTGATAGTACTTGGGTGAGTCCAGTACAAGTTGTACCAAAGAAGTCCGCAGTCACAATGATCAAAAATGAAAGTAATGAGCTCATCCCCAAAAAAATCAAAACAAAATGGCACATGTGTATTGACTGTCGAAAGCTCAACTCAGCAACACGAAAAGACCATTTTGCCTTACCTTTTATTGACCAAATGCTCGAACGCTTAGCGGGACATGAGTACTATTGTTTTCTCGATGGATACTCTGGCTATAACCAAATTCCTGTTGCTTTAGAGGATCAACATAAGACTACCTTTACTAGTCCCTTTGGAACCTTTGCTTATCGTCGCATGCCTTTTCGTCTTTGTAATGCCCCCGCAACTTTCCGAAGGCGTATGATGAGTATTTTCTCTGATATGGTGGAAGAATTCTTTGAAATATTTATGGATGATTTTTCAATCTACGGATCATATTTTTCCCAATGTCTCACTCATTTAGAACTCGTCCTAAAACGTTGTAAGGACAAATCACTCGTGCTTAATTGGAAAAAATGCCATTTCATGGTAAAAAGAGGAATAGTTCTAGGTCATGTCATCTCAAAAGATGGCCTTGAAATCGATAAATCCAAAATCGACTTGATTGCTAATCAACCTCCTCCTAAGTCTGTTAAGGATGTTCGTTCATTTCTTGGCCCTGCAGGATTCTATAGAAGATTCATTAAGGACTTCTCGAAAATTTCAAAACCTCTCTCGAAATTACTTACCAAAGACGTCAAGTTTGAATTTTCCAATGATTGCCAAACATCTTTCGAAACTCTTAAGTCAGTCTTGACCACAACTCCCATCATTCAACCCCCTCATTGGACTCAACCCTTCGAACTAATGTATGACGCTTCTGATTTTACAACTAGAGCCATCTTGGGTCAGTGAATCGATAAACTCCCTCGAGTCATTTAATATGCTAGCAAAACCTTAAACGAGGCCCAATTGATTTACTCAACCACTGAAAAGGAATTTTTGGGAGTTGTTTTCGCTCTTGAGAAATTCAGGCCATATCTCATAGGATCCAAAGTCATAGTTTACACTGACCATGCTGCCTTACGATATTTGCTCTCTAAAAAGGATGCCAAGGCCCGCTTGATTAGTTGGATTCTTCTTCTTTAAGAATTCTATTTAGAAATACGAGATGAAAAGGGTTCTGAGAACGTTCTAGCGGATCATCTCTCTCGAATTGTGCACGAAAATGTTGATGACACACAAATCAATGACTATTTTCCTGATGAACAAATTCTTTCGATCTCTAACTCCCCTTGGTACGCTGACATTGTGAACTATCTTGTCACACAGCAAACACCCGCTGAATGGTCAAAACAAGATAGACAAAAATTTCTATTTAAAGTTCGAAACTTCTATTGGGACGATCCATATCTTTTCAAATATTGCCTAGAACAAATCATTCGAAGGTGTGTACCCGATCATGAACACCAAAGTATTCTCTCTTTCTCACATGATCATGCTTGTGGCGGTCATTTTGGAGCAAGAAAAACTGTTGCAAAAGTATTGCAAAGTGGCTTTTATTGGCCCACACTCTTCTGAGATGCTTTCGAATTTTGTTCTAAATGTGATCTATGTCAAAGAACAGGTCGACTAACTAAACGAAACATGATGCCTCTTAACCCCATTTTAGTAATTGAATTATTTGATGTTTGGGGCATCGATTTCATGGGACCATTCCCTAACTCGTTTGGAAATCTATACATCTTGCTTGCGGTAGACTATTTCTCAAAATGGGTTGAAGCCATCCCAACCAAAACCAATGATAACAAGGTTGTTATCAAATTCCTCAAAGAAAACATCTTTTCTCGCTTTGGCACACCTTAGCGATCATTAGCGAAAATGGCACTCACTTCTGTAATCGTTCTTTTGAATCCTTGCTCAAGAAGTACTCAATCACACACAAGCTGTCTACCCCTTACCATCCACAAACTAGTGGGCAAGTACAAGTTTCCAATAGACAAATCAAACAAATGCTTGAGAAATCCATGAATTCCAACAGAAAAGATTGGTCCATAAAACTGGTTGATGCACTTTGGGCATTTCGCACTGCTTACAAGACCAATCTAGGGATGTCACCTTATCGATTAGTCTTTGAAAAGGCCTATCACTTACCTCTTGAATTGGAGCATCATGCTCTTTGGGCTATAAATTTTTTGAATTTTGACTTAGAAAAAGCCGGTTCACATAGGAAGTTACAGATTTCAGAATTAGAGGAAATAAGAAATGAAGCAAATGAAAACGCGAAAATCTATAAAGAAAGAACCAAGGCCCAACACGACAAGAGTATACTTCGTAAGGAATTCAATGTAGGTCAAAAAGTTCGTTTGTACGACTCTAGACTTCACTTGTTTCCAGGAAAACTCAGATCTCGATGGACTGGCCTTATGTTGTGAAAATAGTATATCCTCATGGAACATTGGAATTGAAAATCCTAAGGATGGAAAAGTCTTCAAAGTAAATGGTCAACGATTGAAACCATTTTTGGAAATCGAGCAATACGAAGATGATGACCTTATTGATCTTCATGAGCCTGATCATACACCGTGAAATCAGGTGGTAAACATTCCTTTTCTTTTATTTTTCAATTTTTTCCCCTTCCACTTTGGTTTGCATACCCTAGGCAGTCGGGACACTGTCTCAATCTAGTGTGGGGGAGTCAAGTCTGCATCACGTCTCAATTTTTTTTTTCATCACATGTTTTCCCTTCTTCATTCCAAAAAAAAAAAAAAATCAAACACGACCCATTTTAGATTGATACAATAGAATAAGTTAACAATTGTTAGTCAGTTGATAATATTTTTTTTCTCTCAACTAAGATCGAATAAAAAATATAATGAAAAGTTGAATTTTGATGGATAATATTGTAACTGGTACATAGGGAGATTCTTAGGTGATGGCCATGAAGTCTATTCTAAATTGTAGTCTTTGTTTAATGAGTGGAGGACTTAAAATACTTATATTGGCTTTTCGAATCATTAAAACTAAGTTGTGCTAAGATGAATTCATGTAATCTCTCTTGTTCTTCTATTTTCAATAATAATAATAATAGTAATCTAAGGGTATCCAACATAGCTTGTATATCTAGCGTTGGTGTGCAAACCCGCCAAGCTCTATCTGACATATTGTTGACAAAGTCAGCGTTGGTATATCTTGGTCTCATTTTATGAGTTGGACACCTAAGGATTATCGACATGTTGTTGATAAAGTCAGCGTCGGTCTGCACAATCCGCCAAGCTATGTCCCAACTCTCCGTCAGTCTGCAAGGCAGTGTATGGGTGGTATACCTTGGTCTTTCAAGTTAGGTGTATGTACATAATCATAAATTTTAACTTTTATAGAGATAGAGAATACGCGATGATGCCCAAACATTTCTTGACCTTATTGATTTGACTAGCCATACACAAGGAAATTAGAATACCACTTTACAAACCGTGACAAGCAAACTAAGAATTTATTTCATGGCTGCACTATGTTATCGACCGAACCAACTAGCCAAACTAGAGTTCAAACATTGAAAACTTGATTTATGTTGAAAATTTGTGACAAGTTGAGGTATCTAAAATAAAGTCAACTGATTAGAATTGTCAACTTAATTTGTTGTTCCATTTTCCTAAACTGTTTTCAATTTTTTTTTTCATTTGTATATATTTGTTGCATTCATGTAGTTGCATTAAAACCACAACATACTTCATTTGGATTTTGTGGGTAGTATCCGCTGAAAACCCTCACGAGACACCACTCATCTTACTAGGGACACCTAGAGGTTTAACGGCTTGTTGCATATGCTCAATGCAATCGTGTTCCTACTTAAGTGCGACCTATCTAGTTTAGCTTTTCATTTTTTTTCTTTCTTTCTTTTTACTCGAGGACGAGTAAAAGATAAGTGTGGGGGTATTTGATTAACATAAAAATGTGTTTATTTTGTGATTTTACATTTTTTCTTTTGTAAATAAATAAATAAATGATACTTTGGGTATTTTTATGTGCTTTTGCAGATTGTCAATTAATGTCTCCTCCATTTAAATTAAAGGGCAACTAAAAAGAAAAAGCTACTTCCCTATATCAAAGTTATTTCAATTGCAAAAGAAAATGTTGCTCACTGGTAAAGGCATCGAAATGTGTACAGAGTGGCCTGAGTTCGATCCTTGGCAAGTGCTATTTTTGTGAAGAAAAGAACACGAATACTTCACATCCTGCCTTACGTGTTTTGAAGAATAAATGAATTGAGTGATATTATATATATAGTCATATTTATTGCATTTGTATATACATAATAATCACTTAATAACGATTTTTAAATTTGGCATAATCCTCTCAAGAATTCAAATCCAGTCAATCACATTTAATTGCCATGCAAAAAAAAGGGAAGGTTTTGATTACACATCTCCAATCAAGCTTATCCTTATCTTCCCACTGACCGTGCCATTCATCAAAAAGGAAAGGCTTTGATGAGAATTCTTCAATCACGCTCCATGGAAGGAATATTCCTTCATCTTTGGAAAGAATATTTTCATATATTTATTTTGTGGGCCTTATATTCACATAGTAAGAGAAGGCTTCATCTTGTATATAAAGACCCTTGTGTCATTGTAAAAGGGGATCCCATTTTTTTGCCATTCTTTTGTATTCTCTTTTAATCTAAATAAAGTTTTTTTTTCTTCATTCTAGTTTTATTGTTCTTTTCTTTCATAGCAATTTGTGCTATCTACTTAATTAGTTTTGGTAGAACACGAATTATTATTGTTATTTTATTGCATATTAGGATTGGTCGTTCGATTAGATTCTACGGCAATACTTATTTTAAATTTTGTTGTTGTTTTTGTTTATCCCTTCTGCTCTATTAATTTATTCTCTGTTTTATTCGTTGAATTTAGTGTTGATCTGATTAGATTCAGATCCATAGTAAATTCAATAGAATTATTTCAAACCCATATCCAAATATTGTCTAACTCGCCTAAAAATATATAAATAATAGGATTTAAAACACCTCCTTGTGATTCGACCTGCGTATTACACGATCTGTGCGCTTGCAGAATTTATTTTAAAATTCGTGCTTTTCTAATTCATAGAAAAGCAGCGATCAAGTTTTTGGCGCCATTGCCGGGAGGTAACAATTAAATTTTATTATTTATTATATTTCTGATTCGTGTTAGTTTTATTTTATTTTGTTTCCATTTGTTTTCTTGTATATATATAAAAGAAAATTCTCAATTAGTTGATTTGGTGTTGATTGCTGATACTTTAATCATCTAAACAAGTAAAGAAAAAAAAATCTTTCCATTTTTCTTTTATTTCATTCCTGTTTTCAACCTCTTTCCCCTTTCTTTCATTTATTTGTTTCTCTCTTGCAAATTCATTCCTACTTTAAACCAAAAAAAAGGAAAGTCATAAAAAGATTTTACTTTTGCAACTATTTTTTCCCTGCTTGATTTATACCCCTCTGACTCACATAATCTCATTTCACCAAAAATAAATTATCCACACTTCGTCACCATCTTCTTCACATCTCCATCTAATCTTCATCACTAACCCCACCGTGAGCAACTACAACTCTGTCAGGAACCCCTCTTACATTCATGTCATAACACCTTCCTTCCATATTCCACACAAACCACCACAACTCTCTACACAGTATCGCTCAAACCACACAATTCAAGGCCCTAACACCATCAGTCGCCCGTCCGAACCCAAATTCCTTCAGCCAAATCGAATTCACCATTCACTAACCCAATCATCCTTCACCCATCACGCCAACATAAATCAATCCCAACTCACTGAAACACCACGTAACTCCCCCACTGCCAAACCCCATCACCCCATCACCATCCATTGATCATCAAACCGCAGAGTTCACCAATAAACTCCATCCCTCGAAGCAACATCTCCCCAACTCAAACACAAATCCTAACCATCTCGCTCCCACAAATATTCACTACAATCAATAACTTCATCTTCCGTACCCGCAGTACCAAATCCACGCAAGCACTCCTCACATCCACAACTTTATCACCATAGGTCCTATACCATCACTCAAACAATAAAAGCCTGTCATCCAATGCTATCAACTTGCCACTGACTCCTCTACATCCACAACTTCAGCCTCGCAGTCAACAAATCCCACGCCAGACCCGAACAACATGATTTGAAAACCCAATCTTCCACTTCGAACAACTTGGATTTCGAAAACCCAAAAACCCGATTAAAAAAATAGAGAGAGAAAGAAAGTGGATTGTAGGAGAAGTGCTACTGGGTTTCCTGCGTATTGTTTTTACCAGAAAAAATCGTTGCCATCATTTTATATTTGGGGCATGATTTGTTCCTTATTTCGTTTGGGTCTTGCCTAGAAAAAAGTAAAATACCTTGCATGTATTTAGACGTTTGCGGATTTAAACAAATGTGGTGGGACTGTTGTGTGATTTTATTTAATACCGGCGAACGCTTAACCTTGTTTTGTGATTTTATTTAAACACCAAGTGTGATTTAATTTTGGTTTTTTCTTGAATCATTGCGATTTATGTTCTCCTAGAGTGAATTTGACACTGTGCAAGCTGGTTTTAAGTCCAATTCTGTTTAGTTTTTATTTTTATTTTTATTTTTGGTTAATTTAGTTAGTTTTTTTCTTTTTAATTTTATTTTATTTAGTCGGTTTTTAGTTCAGTTTTAGTTTCAATTCAATTTCCTTTTCATTTCGTTTATTTGTTTTCACTACCAAAAAAGAAAAGATGAAAAATGAAAAAGAAAAGAGAACCATTCACAATCAAAGACCAAAGCAAGAAAGAAGTCAAGCAACAAATCAAGAAGTCAAAGTTCAAAAAAGTTGCAAATAGTGTAGTTTGAAGCGTGAGCACTACTCAAATTTTCTGGACGGACAGCCATATCCCATTGTAAGATTTTCTGAACTCTACAGGTGCTCTGCTGCAAAGGAAAAAAATATGGACATTGCTTGTAAAAAAATTCTGCAGGGGCAGCGGCTTGCTTGTACAATTTAATTTCTAAAATTATTTTTGTGTGATATGCTGTTTTGGCTGCATTCTGAAATAAACTTAGTTACGAGCACGACCCTAGCAAACAAAAGGTGAGGAAGTCATTACCATTCCTTGGCTCCAAAACAATTAAATTCTGTCATTTGCATACTCTTTGGACTTAAATAAAATTGATTAGACGTTGGCTTTAGGAGCAAAACTCAAGCTTAATAGGACAAACAAATTGGGTTGAATATATTAGATTTAAAAATTTATTTTGTTGTGTGGAATTTGTTATATTCCTTTTGTAAAGGACAGTGATACGTATTACATCAGGAATTTTTCAACATTCTAGCAACTTAACTTTTCTAATCTATTTATTTAATTTGATTTGCAAAATATTTAACTGCAAGAGTGTATTTTGTGAAATTGATCTTCTCAAGGATTTGATCGCGAATATATATTAGTTCAATTTGTTGAACTTCCAACAAAAGAATACTACCTGTAAAACATTGGTCGTATCCCTTAGTATTTATATTATACGTGTAAGACCTCTTTCCCCTTCAAATCGAGAATGTCAATTAATAAGATACACTTGAGTTCATTACTTATTTTGATTAGGAGCTTCTTGTGTCAACCTCAAGTCTTGGATTTTCTTTATTTGCGTTTAACAACAATGAGTGAAAAAAGTGTTAGCCAATATAATTCTCCTAGAGGTTCTCGAGTAAACCAAAATTTTCAAAACGAGATGGATCAAAATCAAACAAATCAAAACTTGCAAAATTTCAATATGGAAATGGATAGACCCTTGTCTCTTCGAGATCGATGTTATCCAACTAGGACCGTTCAACCCTCTGTCATCGTGTTCCCACCAGCTGAAGGAAACAATTTTGAGCTTAAACACTCTTTTATTCAAGGGAAGCCAAAATTTACTGGTTCTGAAAATGTTTATGAATTCTAAATGAATTTGAATTTTATGCGTACACAACAAAAATGCAACAATTATCTAACGAATCGATCGAGCTAAGGAAATTCCATTTGCACTGCTTGAAAGCGATAAAATATGGCTAAACACTCCATAAGAAGTTGGGATTAATTTGTCACTATATTTTAAAAGTTTTTCCCTTTCCATAAAACTCTCAAAATCCGAACCGAGATAAATCAATTTTGTCAAAATGAGGGTGAAACTTTTTCAAAATACTTTGAGAGATTTAACCAATTATTATACAGTTGTCATCATCATGCAATTATCAAAGATCACTTGTGTCAAATTGCATATGAAGGGCTAAACTATCAGACTAGAACTCAGCTAGAATCAATGTGTGGAGGAGAATTTATGTACAAGACGGCCGCTAAAGCTAAGAAATTCTTAGAAGATTATTCTGAAAAAGACATGCAACGGGAGACAATTCGTGTTCTCACTCGTACTTCTACTAGAGGAGTGCATGTCGTGGACCCAAGTCAAATTTCCATAGAAAATCAAACTCCTGAAACAGGAGAAGGGCTGGCCTACTATTACTCTCAAGACCAAGCTAATGTTATAGCTCAAAATAATCCTTACTCATCCACGTACAAGCCTATTTGGAGGAGCCATCCAAATCTTTCATGGTCAAATCCTAATAATTCTGCAAACCCATCTCACATGCAACCCTTTATTCCAATCCAAATTACCAAGCTCTATCTCCTAATTCTCAAACCTCTCAATCTACCCCTCAATCCAAACATCCTTATAGGCACCCTAACTTTCAATCATCAAACCAATCCTCTCAATCTTCTCAACCGTCACAAGATATTGTTCAATTAGAAAAACAAATAAATAATCAAGATGTTAAACTCGAACAAATGATGAATATGATAAAGGAACTAGTGAAAAGTAATGAGAAAGGAAAGTTGCGTAGTTAACCCGAGGTGAATCCAAAATATAACTCTCGTACTGTAAATTCTTGTGATGACGAAAACCAAAACCCGGTCAATGTTGTCACCACCTTTAGGTCTGGAAAGGGGGTTAATAATAATATTGGCAACCCTGGAGAACCTTCGATCTCGACCCTAATGCCATATCTTGATGTTCACCCATTGGCTACGAATCCCAGTTATTCTAAACCTCCATCTTCCTTAAATGTTGGCAATCCCAATAGTTCTTCTCCTCGTATTGGAAAACCCGTCTCGCCTTCGAAAGTCAACGTTGGCAATCCCAACATCTCATTTTCTACACCTTTACCGCCTTCTTTTCCCATGGCTAAACCTTCTTCTTCAAATGATGAAACTGATCAAAGAGTCGAAAAACCAATAGCTCCATTTCCTCGTAGACTCAATAATAAAAAGAAAGCAGCAAATTTCGATAAAATCTTGGAAATTTTCAAACAAGTTCATGTGAACATTCCTCTTTTAGACACTATTGAACAAATCCCTCAATATGCTAAATATCTTAAGGAACTGTGTACACAAAAGCATGCAACTAATGTCCAAAAAACCGTCCTTCTAACTGCGAATACAAGCTCTATTCTTTCGAATCTTGCCCTAGTCAAGTACAAAGACCTTGGTTACCCTACAATTGATTGCAAAATAGGAAACACTCACATCTCTCGTGCCCTACTTGATCTTGGTGCTAGTGTCAATCTTCTTCCCTATACTGTTTATCGTCAACTTGGATTAGGGGAGATTAAACCAACAAACATCACTCTTTAGCTAGCTGACCGATCTGTCAAAAAGCCATTGGGAATAATTGAAGAAGTCTTAATACATATCGAACATTTTTACTTCCCTATCGATTTCATAGTTCCAGAAACCGAGCCTATCTCAAATCCCAATGGTCAAATCCCGTTGATATTAGGACGCCCCTTCTTAGCAACCTCAAATGCTATCATTAATTGTAGGAACGGTCAACTTCGACTTTCCTTCGGGCACCTAACCATAGAGCTAAACATCTTTAATCTCAACAAACAACCTAGGGATTTTGAGATCGATGAAATTGACATGATTCAAACCACCATTGATGATTCCTCTAATGACACTTCTGAAGCCATGAAAATGCGTCTTGACCATTTCAACTCCGATTTCGATGAGCTCGAATACGTTTCTGAACTAAATGAATTTCTTGACTCCAAACCTTCCTCATCTGAATCTGACCAAAGAATGTTGACCAATGTGAACACACGAGAACACCCCAAGTTGGACCTCAAACCATTGCCAAAGACCCTAAGTATGCATACTTGGACTCCTTACAAACTTTTCCCGTAATCTTGGCCTCTGATCTTATCGAGGACCAAGAAGAAAAACTTTTGGAAATATTTAGGGAAAATAAAGACGCATTGGGGTGGGATATTAGCGATATAAAAGGAATTAGCCCATCAATTGTATTACATCACATACATTTAGTTGATGAGGCTAAACATACACGTGAGGCTCAAAGGCGATTAAACCCAAACATCAGAGAAGTGGTCAGGGAAGAGATAATCAAATGTCTAGACAATAACATCATATATCCCATCTCTGATAGTACTTGGTTGAGTCCGGTACAAGTTGTACCAAAGAAGTCCAGAATCACAGTGATCAAAAATGAAAGTAATGAGCTCGTCCCAACAAAAACCAAAACAAAATGGTGCATGTGTATTGACTATCGAAAGCTCAACTAAGCAACACAAAAAGACTATTTTCCCTTACCTTTTATTGACCAAATGCTTGAACGTTTAGCTGGACATGAGTACTATTGTTTTCTCGATGGATACTCTAGCTATAACCAAATTCCTGTTGCTTTAGAGGATCAACATAAAACCACATTTACTTGTCCCTTTGGAACCTTTGCTTATCGTCGCATGTCTTTTGGTCATTGTAATTCCCCCGCGACTTTCCAAAAGTGTATGATGAGTATTTTCACTGATATGGTGGAAGAATTCATGGAAATATTTATGGATGATTTTTCAATCTACGGTCATATTTTTCCCAATGTATCACTCATTTAGAACTCATCCTAAAATGTTGCAAGGAGAAATCACTTGTGCTTAATTGGGAAAAAGAGGGATAGTTCTAGGTCATGTTGTCTCAAAAGATGGCCTTGAAGTCGATAAATCCAAAATCGACTTGATTGTTAATCTACCTCCTCCTAAGTCTGTTAAGGATGTTCGTTCATTTCTTAGCCATGCAGGATTCTATAGAAGATTCATTAAGGACTTCTCGAAAATTTCAAAACCTCTCTCGAAATTACTTACCAAAGACGTCAAGTTTGATTTTTCCAATGATTGCCAAACATATTTCAAAACTCTTAAGTCAATCTTGACCACAACTCCCATCATTCAACCCCCTGATTGGATTCAACCCTTCAAGCTAATGTGTGATGCTTCTGATTTTGCAATTGGAGCCATCTTGGGTCAGCGAATCGATAAACTCCCTCGAGTCATTTATTATACTGGCAAAACCTTAAACGAGGCCCAATTGAATTACTCAACCACTGAAAAGGAATTTTTGGCAGTTGTTTTCGCTCTTGAGAAATTCAGACCATATCTCATAGGATCCAAAGTCATAGTTTACACTGTCCACGCTACCTTACGATATTTGCTTTCTAAAAAGGATGCCAAGGTCCGCTTGATTCGTTGGATTCTTCTTCTTCAAGAATTCAATATAGAAATACGAGATAAAAAGGGTTCTGAGAACATTGTAGCGGATCATCTCTCTCGAATTGTGCACAAAAATGTTGATGACACACAAATCAATGACTATTTTCCCGATGAACAACTTCTTTCAATCTCTAACACCCCTTGGTACGCTGACATTGTGAACTATCTTGTCACACAGAAAACACCCGCTGAATGGTCAAAACAAGATAGACAAAAATTTCTCTCTAAAGTTCGAAACTTCTATTAGGACGATCCATATCTTTTCAAATATTTCCTAGAACAAATCATTCGAAGGTGTGTACCCGATTATGAACACCAAAGTATTCTCTCTTTCTCACATGACCATGCTTGTGGCAGTCATTTTGGAGCAAGAAAAACAGCTGCAAAAGTATTGCTAACAGCTTTTATTGGCCCACACTCTTCCATGACGCTTTCGAATTTTGTTCTAAATGTGATCGATGTCAAAGAACGGGTCGAATAAATAAACGAAACATGGTGTCTCTTAACCCCATTTTAGTAATTGAATTATTTGATGTTTGGGGCATCGATTTCATGGGAACATTCCCTAACTCTTTTGGGAATCTTTACATCTTGCTTGCGGTAGACTATGTCTCAAAATAGGTTGAAGCCATCCCAACCAAAACCAACGATAATAAGGTTGTTTTCAAATTCCTCAAATAAAACATCTTTTCACGCTTTGGCACACCTCAAGCGATCATTAGTGATAATGGCACTCACTTCTGTAATCGTGCTTTTGGATCCTTGCTCAAGAAGTACTCAATCACACACAAGTTGTCTACCCCTTACCATCCACAAACTAGTGGGCAAGTACAAGTTTTCAATAGACAAATCAAACAAATCCTTGAGAAAACCGTGAATTCCAACAGAAAAGATTGGTCCATAAAACTGGTTGATGCACTTTGGGCATTTCGCACTGCTTACAAGACCAATCTAGGGATGTCACCATATCGATTAGTCTTTGGAAAGGCCTGTCACTTACCTCTTGAATTGGAGAATCGTGCTCTTTAGGCTATAAAATTTTGACTTAGGGAAAGCCTGTTCACATAGTAAGTTACAGATTTCAGAATTAGAGAAAATAAGAAATAAAACATATGAAAACGCGAAAATCTACAAAGAAAGAACCAAGGCCCGACACGACAAGAACATACTTCGTAAGGAATTCAATGTAGGTCAAAAAGATTTTTTATACGGCTCTAGACTTCACTTGTTTCCAGGAAAACTCCGATCTCGATGGACTGGGCCTTATATCTCAAAAACAGTATATCCTCATAGAGCATTTGAAATTGAAAATCATAAGGATGGAAAAGTCTTCAAAGTAGATGGTCAATGACTGAAACCATTTTTGTAATTCAATCAATACGAAGATGATGACCTTATTGATCTTCATGAGCCTGATCATCCACCGTGAAATCAGGTGGTACACATTCCTTTTCTTTTATTTTTTCGAATTTTTTCCCCTTCCACTTTGGTTTGCATGCCCTTGACAGTTGGGACACTGTCTCAATCTAGTGTGGGGGAGTCAAGTCTGCATCACGTCTCAATTTTTTTTCATCACATCTTTTCCCTTCTTCATTCCAAAAAAAAGTATCAGACACGACCCATTTTAGATTGATACAATAGAATAAGTTAACAATTGTTACTCAGTTGATAATATTTTTTTCTCTCAACTAAGATCGAATAAAAAATATAATGAAAAGTTGAATTTTGAGGGATAATATTGTAACTGGTACATAGGGAGATTCTTAGGTGATGGCCATGAAGTCTATTCTAAATTGTAACCTTTGTTTACTGAGTGGAGGACTTAAAATACTTATATTGGCTTTTCGAATCTTTAAAATTACTAAGTTGTCTTAAGCTGAATTCATCTAATCTCTCTTGTTCTTATATTTTCATTAATAATAACAATAGTAATCTAAGGGTATCCAACATTGCTTGTATATCTAGCGTTGGTGTGCAAACCCGCCAAGCTCTATCCGACATGTTGTTGACAAAGTCAACGTTAGTATATCTTGGTCTCATTTTATGAGTTGGACACCTAAGGATTACCGACATGTTGTTGACAAAGTCAGCATCGGTCTGCACAATCCGCCAGGCTCTGTCCCAACTCTCCGTCAGTCCGCAAGGCAGTGTATGGGTGGTATACCTTGGTCTTTTAAGTTAGGTGTATGTAATTAATCATAAATTGTAACTTTTATATAGATAGAGAATAAGCGATGATGTCCAAACATTTCTTGATCTTATTGATTTGACTAGCCATACACAAGGAAATTAGAATACCACTTCACAAACTATGACAAGCAAACTAAGAATTTATTTCATGGCTGCACTATGTTATCGACCAAACCAACTGGCCAAACTAGAGTTTAAACATTGAAAACTTGATTTATGTTGAAAATTTGTGACAAGTTGAGGTATCTAAAATAAAATCAAATGATTAGAAATTTTCAACTTAATTTGTTGTACCATTTTCTGAATCTGTTTTCAATTTTTTTCCATTTGTATATATTTGTTGCATTCATGTAGTTGCATTAGAACCACAACATACTTCATTTGGATTTTGTGGGTAGTATCCGCTGAAAACCCTCACGAGACACCACTCGTCCTACTAGGGACACCTAAAGGTTTAACGACTTGTTGCATATGCTCAATGCAATCATGTTCCTACGAAAGTGTGACCTATCTAGTTTAGCTTTTCATTTTATTTTCTTTCTTTCTTTTTACTCGAGGATTAGTAAAAAATAAGTGTGGGGGTATTTGATTAACATAAAATAAGTTTTGGTAGAACACGAATTGTTATTGTTATTTTATTGCATATTAGGATTGATCGTTCGATTAGATTCAACGGCAATACTAATTTTAAATTCTGTTGATGTTTTTGTTTGTCACTTCTGCTCTAGTAATTTGTTCTCTGTTTTATTAGTTGAAATTTAGTGTTGATCTGATTAGATTCAGAGCCATAGTAAATTCAATAGTATTATTTCAAACCCATATCCAAATATTGCCTAACTCGCCTAAGAATATATAAATAATAAGATTTAAAACACCTCCATGTGATTCGACTAACATATTACACGATCTGTGCGCTTGCAGAATTTATTTTAAAATTTGCGCTTTTCTAATTCATAGAAAAGTAGCGATAACTAATCTCCCCCTTTCAACTATTTGCATATAAAAAACAAAATGGGAAGATTTGGATCAGAATTTAAAATGATGTACGCGGAGTCAAATCTAAACGATCCATCGAACAGAAAAAAGCTTCGCAACATGTTTAAGGATATATAGATTGGTCTTGATCATTGTTTATTCAAAGTGAGCATTATTTTCCATATTTAATGGATGTAGATTTTATATTGATAAATATATGAACTTTGCTAGAAAGTAAATTTATGCTCGGAATTTCAGTTCTCATCTTTCTTATTGATTTACTTGGTTTTATCAACAACACTTTCAATTGGGGTTTTCAGTGATGTTTGTTTCAGGTCACATACTTTTACCTATCTCCATTTAAACTGATATTTGGATTTTTTTGCCTTTCATTCTGCTTTGTTGGCTTTATGTGAGTAATAATATGGATCCATCTTTTATATTTGTGGAGAAAATAGTATGTACAGTTAATGGTTGTAAATTTCGATTCGATTTAGATGATAAAATATAATTTATTGTTTGTATGATATTTTGAATTGCTATTAGAGTTTTTACCCTCAAGGACGAAAGGAACAAAAAATTGTTCCACAAGGACAAGGAACCAAAATTTTATCCTTAGGGAAAAAATTTAATGTATAGAGAGGAATTCAGGTGCCCACTATAATTCATCATTTTACACTAACACATGTCCTTATGGATAAAGTTTTGCCCCTTGTTCTTATGAAACAATTTTTTGTTTATTTTGTCATTTAGGGTATTTTCCTGTTGCTATTATTTGTTTGCATAGGTACACATTATTTTCATTCTGTCATATGGAGCAGAAAATCCATTGTAACATATAAATATACCTCATATTCAATATTAGAAGTAAAAAATAAGAGATGGTGCCCTCATTTTAATTCTCTTTGAGATAGCAAAAAAAAGAAAAAGAGTAAGAAACATGAATTCTTTTAGTCTTTCCCAAAATTTTCCTACGTAATTTTAATATTTCCTATCCTAGCTTATGTAGATTAAACAATAAGAATTTGTATTACTGTTAAACAACTCACTATTAGCGGTTCTCCTTTCTGACATTAATGAGATTTATCGGTGTTGCTACAACGGTAAGTCAAAAATACGTTTTACCTATAGTTCCAAACACATATTCTTTTCTAGTAATTTGTATTT
Source organism: Allium sativum (assembly GCA_030737875.1). Taxonomy (NCBI): domain Eukaryota; kingdom Viridiplantae; phylum Streptophyta; class Magnoliopsida; order Asparagales; family Amaryllidaceae; genus Allium; species Allium sativum. Next base: position 67,055,654 of record CM060916.1, on the reverse strand, counting down.
ACATAGAAGAATATAGCCAAATATTGGCTACTGCAAATGTGCGAATTACGAGCACTGAGTGATGTATATAAACCAAACATTCTGTAAGGGGTGATCAATCCCTTTTAGCGGAAAAACCTCAATAGGATCATGCAATGATGTGATAGAGCAAACAAATCGAAATGAATATCAATCTCAGATCAAAAAAATAAATAAAGGCAACAGAGAACAAACAAATTTATAGTGGTTCCACTATCGCGAGATAATGTACGTCCACTTCAATGGGGAAGAGATTTTATTAATATTCAAGAGATTACAAAGTTTTTTTTAAAGTAGAGCAAAAGAAATGAAGAATACAAATGTTCTCATACATTTCATAAGAATAACATCCTCTATGCCTCTCTTTAAATAGAGAAAAGATTACTTGGGGATGAGACAACTGATTTATGTAAAATAAATCAATTTATGGAAAAAAAATATCCCATTAATTAATTGTCATATGATTATTTGATAATTTTCTATTTTCTCCATCAATCAAACCCTTTTCCAATTTTAATCTCTTTCTGTTTCTTTTCTTCATGAAACATGGAAACTAATTAAATGACGAATATTTCCAATATCCCCTATTCATTAATATTCCTTCCATGTCTTTCCAATCATTTCTTGCACAAAACAGGTAACGAAATTACCATGAATATCTCCAAAAAATCTAATTGATATTTGGAAATATCATATCACAAATTTCAACAATCTCCACCTTGATACAATATCTCTTGCAACCAAGAGTCTCCAATGTGAATGCTTCCCAATGAGTTCCTGCAAAAGCCACCCTTCATTGCACTTTGTCAGTGAACTCTGGCAAGGCCACCGCCCACCAACAAAGTGTTGGAAGCATTCAAAAAAAACAAGGTAGACATTGTGCAACCAACTCCTATCTCTTCATACAAGAAGAATATCACATCTTCTCTTAACTTCAAGCAAGTCACTCTGTTACCCATTGTGCCACCATGTGGCACCTAGCACTTCATCAACTGAATCAAGTTCGAGCAATGCTCGAACTTAGTAGCAGGTAATGCCATTGTAAACATGTCTGCTGCATTTTCATTTGTGTGAATCTTCTGAAGACGAACTAACTTCTCCTCATTCATAGAGATAAGGAAAGACTCTCTTACCTCTATATGCTTTGTTCTAGAACAGAAAGCGAAATTTTCAGCTAAATGAATTGCACTTTGACTGTCACAATTCCCCAAACAAGCATCTTGCATGAATCCCAAATCACACAATAACTTATTCAAATAAAGTGCCTCCTTAGCTTCCTCAACTGCAGCTATCTACTCTGCCCCTGTAGTAGACAAAGCAACTATAGTCTGCAACCTCGCTCTCCAAATAATAGCTATTCCTCCAAGTGTGAACACATAGCCTGAAGTTGACTTCCTTCTATCTCTATCTCCAGCATAGTCTGAATCACAGAATCTAACCAAGTTGAAATCCTTATTTCTACTGCAAAAAACAAGCCCATAATCTGATGTTCCTCTAAGATATCTAAAAATGTACTTCACTACCTCCTAATGCGATTTTCCCAGATTTGCCGTGTATCTACTAACTAATCCAACAGCTTGAGCAATGTCAGGTCTAGTACACACCATAGCATACATCAAGCTACCTACTGCACTGGCATAAGGCACCATCTTCATATAGGCCTTGTCCTTTTCTGAGATCGGAGAGCCCTGGTTAGAAAGCTGTATATGTAAAGTCATGGGTGTACTGATAGCCTTTGCACCATCCATGCTAAACCGAGCAAGCACCTTTTGAATATATTCCTTTTGAGTAAGTCTCAAAAGTCCAAGCTTTCTATCTCTTTGGATTTCCATCCCCAAAATTTTCTTTGCTTCTCCAAGGTCTTTCATACCGAATTTTGCTTTTAATTTCAATTTGAACGCATCAATTTCAGCTTTATCCTTGGAAGCAATAAACATATCATTCACATATAAAAGTAAATACACCCAATTATTATTCTTTAAATGCTTAAAATAAACACATGCATCTTTAGTGCTACGATTAAAACCATGTGAAAGCATAAAAGAATCAAACCTTTTGTACCATTGTCTAGGAGACTGTTTTAGACCATAAAGAGATTTCTTCAACTTGCATACCTAACCTGACTTTCCATCTATAATAAATCCTTCTGGCTGCTTCATGTAAATGGTTTCCTCTAAGTCACCATGCAAGAATGCGGTCTTCACATCAAGTTGTTCTAACTCCAAATCCTAAGCGGCAACTATTGCAAGTAGGATTCGAATTGAAGTTTGTCTAACAACTAGAGCAAATATTTCATCATACTCTAGCCCCTTTCTTTGTGAAAACCCTTTGGCTACTAATCTTGCCTTGTATCTACCATCATCTTTTACCTTGAACACCCACTTGCAATCTATGGTTCGGCTTCCTTGAGGTAGTGGTACCAAATCCCAAGTCTTGTTCTTTCGCAAAGACTATTTCTCCTCTTCCATAGCGTAATTCCACTTCGAGTTGTCACTCGACTTCATGGCTTCTTCAAGGCTCAATGGTTCATCATGAATTACATGTAAAGCATACTCAAACTGATCATCAAGGCTCAAATTTGCATACTGCCAATCTCCATATCTAATTGAGCTCTCTTTGGTCTCTGACTAGCCCGAATGACTATATCGCCTGACTCTCCTTCAGCTCCACCTTGAACTCCACCTTGAACTCCACCTTGAGCTGAATCATCTCTAGATTCATGACCATCACCATCACTACTAGAGGAAATCTGTGGACAATCATGTGATGTATCTTCAACTGCTCCGTCACTATTATCAATAGTGATAGCTCTACTTTGGGTTTGAAAACTGGGAATCTCGGTCTTTTCATGTTTCTCATCAACTGAGTCTGAACCCTCTGATAAACCTTCCAAAGGTTTGAACATTGCCGACTCATCAAAAGTCACATGCCTGGAATGTATAACTTTCTTCGTAATTGGATTCCGAATTCTATATCCTTTTATGCCATCTGTATAACCAACAAAAACACATTTGGAGGCCTTAGGCTCCAACTTGTCATGTCCTGTATTGTGAACATAAACTGGACATCCAAATATACGAAAATAACTTAATAAAGTGTTTTTACCTCTCTATACCTCCTTTGGAATCTTCCCATCAATGGATGAGCACGGAATCCGATTAATAATATGTGCTGCAGTCGAAATAGCTTCCGCCCAAAAACCCTTGGACATACCCGCAGTCAATATCAAGCAATGGGCCTTCTCAAGTAGAGTTCTATTCATTCTCTCAGCAACCCCATTGGATTGTGGATCACCAAGTGTAGTAAAATGTCGTCTAATACCATGCTGTCTGCAGTAGTCGAGGAATTCTTTAAAGACATATTCGCCACCATTGTCAGATCTAAGAATCTTCAAAGCAACTCCAAGTTCTTCTTCGAGGTATGACCTAATCTCATATGCCAAAGCTTGGTAGCATCCAAACTTTTAGAACTATCGACTCCAACACATAATTCTCCATGGACAGTGGTACCCATTAGCAAATACAGATTTCGCACCATAACACCCTTCATCAATACAAGTGCCTCTCTTGAAACTCTCAAACCATCTTTAACAATGGTTATCTTGCATCCCAATGATGCCAATTGGCCTAATGATATCAATGACTTCCGAAGACCTGGGACATAGCGAACATTTGAAAGTGTGTGAACAATCCCATCATACATGAGAATGAGAACTGAACCAACTCCCACAGACTTGCATGTAGCATCATACCCCATAAGGATAGAACTTCCTTCTTTGGGATCGAAGGAAGAAAAATAATCCTTATTAGGAGTCATGTGAAATGATGCTCCAGAATCTAGAATCCAGTGGTCTGCAACATCTGATACAACCACTGTCAACAAATTGCTACCGCCTTTTCCATCACAATAGATGAAGAATGTAACAACCCGCCATTTTGATCGTGCCGATTGACAAAACATGTCAACTTGAAACGTCCAAAACAACAGATCGTTATTAGCTTCTAGAGTAAAATAGAATAAATCAAAGAATCACAGAACACAGACATAGATACAGAGCAATATAATACCTCGCAGCGGAAAAATACAAAATACAATAGTAGTTCATGAAGCTACTAAATAGATTTTTCATTAGAGTTTACATAAATAATACAGCGGAAGTCTAATACTATGAATTCCAGATACATAAATAAAAGATAACTATATAAACTGAAATGACAAGAATAGCTGGAACTGGATCAACTGAACAGGTAGATACAGGTGAGCAAATCCAATATAAACTCCAACTCCGAAAGTGAATCTCAAAAGCTGTAATACTCAATCTGACCCGAGCAATAATGCAAAACAAAACTCGGATCAGGACTAACATTCTCATGGAAGTAAATCAACTCAAATGAAATGTTCGATGAAATGCAATCAGTAACTTAGAGGATGTTTGGGATCACCATCCTCTAAGGATCCGTTAAACTAATACTATATAGTATAATACGCTATATACAATAGTGTCTATCAGTAAAGTAAAATATCAAAATAGCGTAAGCGGGATTACCATGATTACCCTTACACCGTTCATATATTCCCATAGTATATACAGTACCGTAATTCCTCCGTAAACTGGAGGTTGATCAGAGGGCACTCCATATAAAACAGTACAAAACAAAATCGTAGTGGGCTCGTATAAGGCATGTGACAAGGCACGCAAGGAATGCCAGGGTGGATTCACCGTTTGTAGAGCCGGACTGGTGGTAACGCATAGTAGCAACTACCGCCCACCTCGATACACACTCCCATAATCAAAAGGGCCCAAATCGAATCTCAACAGTAATAGAATAATATCGAAGAAGTGTGCTCGATAAGAGGTATGACCTCACTTGGTCCGTGCGTAGCTCCTGTTTTAGCCACATCAAGCTGACTCAAGGTAGTCAGGGTCTCGTAATTAATATGAAATAAAAAAATGGAGTCGTTCGCCAAATTATCCCCTTCATTCTGGAACTCCACCGCGTACACAGTTGTTAAAGTGGTTTTCGATATTGACAGAGAGTATGACAATAGCCGATCCCGGTCTCTTTAACAACCAATCGTTTACATTTTTCACACCGTGGTCATTATTTCCTTCATAAGGAATCGTTTCAATTCGATTCATTTAAATCCGACATTTGATTCGAATTTGAATATACGATTCAAGTCAAAATTACATTTCAAAATTAAACAAATTTTATCGTACTTTTTCACTCAAGTCATATAGTTCAAATTTGTTACTTCTACATTTTGAATCAAAATCTTATATTTCCATTCAAACGAATTACTATTTAAATCCATTCTTATGCATCAATTTAACAAAATTCTTAATTCAAACCAAACAATATAAAAACCAATTCCGCATATAACATACATATATATATATATATATATATATATATATATATATTCCAATTCATGTTTAATCAATTAAAAACTTGAATTCAATTCATATAGATTATAAATTAAAATAAATCAATTTACCCAATTCACATTCATTTCTTATCAAGGTTCATAATTTAAACCAAATCAAATTCAATTTCTTAATTTTATCAATTCAAGTTCATCTCTACTAAAATTCGTATCGGTTCCAATTCATAACATAATATGAGTTCATTCATTATTCAAACATCGTTATACAAATTTACATCTTTAAACTTCGTATTTAAATCGTGAAATCTAACCTATCCATCTTGACTTTATTAAAGTTTATGAAATATATATATATAAGAAAATTAATTTTGAAAATAGATATATGCATATATATAAGTTTATAAAATTCTAAAATAAATTAGAAATAGCTTATAAACATATAAGTTTAAAATAATATAAAAATAGATTTAAAGAAATATTTACAATAATATAAAAGATTAAAATACTTATAGGAATAAATTATATGGTTTAAAATAAATAAATTTATAAGTAAAATATTAAATAAACATTTAAATCCTTAATTACAAATAAATCATTTTAAAACACATAATTTAAAATATACAAAATAATTTATATTTAAATAAAATATAAATATATAAAGACTTAAGTAAAAATTTAAAATAAAACTCATTTTACTTCGACAACATGACCGACGGTGTCCGTATATGGTTTTCTACCCTATGGTCAAGTGATACGGATATTTATCATTTCAACCCGCAATTGATAAAATTTCTACGGGTCTATCATTTCAACCCACGTTCCCAAATTCAATAAAAATCGTTCAGATCTATCATTTCAACCCATAACGATTTTTCCTTATTCTAATGTTCGTTCGGGTATGTATTATTTCAACCCTTAATGATTTTCCTAAAACTAGGGTATCACATAGTATCAATCACAACATATATATCATCAGTGCAACTACGTGTCATATGAATATATCGTGTCACATATGAAATGTGCATATATATCAAATCAAATAGTTTCTATCAGCAATCCTATACATTTCACATAACAGTTCATTATTGATCTAACATCCATGAAAAATGTAAGTCAGGTGTGAGATAAACTCACCTCTCGTGGCACTTGAAAAGGAGCGACAGACGAACGGACATGAAATACAACTGACTTAAGCACAAGCAAGCTCCAACAAGCCAGGCGTGACCATGATCACGACTACGAACTTCAAATCAAATTAGCGACCAATTCCACATCGAAAGACATATCCAGACTTGATATACTCTCTCTTACTCATTTCTTTTAATATGAGAGGAGGCAAGGATCACACACCACAACATAAAAAAGTATGTACATATACCCATAACGCACACACGCAAGCAAGGCTGGGGTAGTCGGTTGGAACGGGTTAGCGATAATGGGTTTGGTGACGCCAGCTTCAGCGTGGAGAGGCTCGGGTGCAGTTAGAGCAGATGGGCGCAGATGGATTCAGGGTAGGGCTTGGGCTTCGGCACTGGCAGCAGGGTCAGGCTAATGGGTTTGATTGTCAAGCGGGTGTGGCTTCGGTAGAGCTCCATCAGAGCTGTTGGGGTGCACCAGTTGAACAACGGAGGGACGGAGGGTCGGAGAGGGGAGAGGAGGGTCGGGTTTTGACTGCTTGTCGGAGGCGGAGGCTTTGCTGCGTCTTTAGGTGACTTGACAGCGGAGTTCGGATGTGGATGGCGGCGTCTGGATGCGGGCGAGGCTGAGGATAAGGCGGACTGATGGGCGAGGCAAGCTGGTGGGTGCGGTTGACGTTGTGAGGGGTTAGTGCGGTGGGAAATTGGAAGGAAAACAATGCAATCAGGCGTATGGAGATGAAAAAAACAAAATGAAAAATGGGAAAGATTTGACAAATGATGCGATAGGGACAAATGGGAAATAAAGGACTGTTTTAAAGGATGAGTTGATGAAAAGCTTTTGTTTATATATTTACTTAAAGGTGGAGTAGAAGAAAACTGAGATGCAGAAGAGATAAAAGAAAATGGAGAATGGGTAAGAAAGGTGGAGAAAAATATAACAGGGTGGAGCGGTTAAAATTCACAAGGCCAAAGTTTGGAAAAGTAAAACGTAACAAAGAAGTGGCACTTTATTAGGATCCTTCGTTCAAACGTTTGAAAAGGTAACTGAAAAGGTTACAATACAAGAAAAAAAATGAACGTGAAAAAAAAAATGGGGATGAGAGAAAGAGGATGCGGTGAAGAAAGTATAATAATGTTTTAGCAAAATAGAGGCCAAACACGTTTTCCTAGGTTTGTACTTTCGAATAGTTAAAGAAGCACAGTAAAGGCAATGATCAATTTAAGTTTGAAAATGTACAACTTCAGAGAAAGGGAGGAACAAATGGCTTTTGGAAAGATTTCCGTTTGAGTTTTAAAAAGGCAAGAAAATATGTACGCATGCATGAATACAAATGATTGGAACATAGGAAATGTGCCCTCTTTCAGAAAAAATAATAATATTTGGGTGATTTAATAAAATAAACTAACGGGTTTTGCAGACCCAAAATGCCTAGAAAAATATGCAGGATCCAAATAGGGACACATCGAACTCAAATGGCTCCGTTTCAAAAATGATCTGTGCAAGCATTTTCACAATTTTAGCGCGAACCGAACACCAAAACTGACAAATGGATATATTGTGGAAATCAACGCGACGAGACGGACACAACGATATATAATTTGCAGTGTCAGGATGCTCCGTTCAAAAGCGCGTTACGGACCCCTTTGACGTAAAAATGCGGACGGAAAACGGAGGTCAAAACGTCCGATTTTCGCGAAACGAATTTCGCCGTCGGATTCGTGACAACGAATATAATATTTTTCGTGTTTGTCCGAACTGGTTTTGGAGAAATTTTAAAATCGTTAAAATTTGAACTGATATGCGCAGCTTTGCACTGAAAATTGCGCGACCGACAATAGTCAAATTTTCCGATGAAATTTTTACAGTTGCTACATCTCACTGTACGTATTTCAAATTACAAATTCCCGTTATGGAAAACGATAGAATAATTTCAAAGTAAAATTTTGATTTAAATCGGAATCTAAATCGTTAAAAATTACGGGATGTTACAATCTCCCCCACTCAAACCTTTTCGTCCCCGAAAAAGAACGATGTAGGGAAATAGTAATTAAATAATTAATATATTTAAACCAATGGTTCATATTTATCCCTATACATATATAATTTTAAATATATATAAATCAAAAGATAAAATATTTTCAAACATTTCAAGTATTCACTCGACGTTACGACTGGCTATATATATTTATCCCACTTTCGAAACCCGAAAATAGATATCGATGATGTCGCGGTCATCACCAGAATCATTTTCAAGCGACTAGGGTGTGACTCTATATCTATCTAATACGTATAGGATTTAACATATAGTCGATCAGACGTATACACCAAGTCACTAAGTATTCGATAGGCCAATTTTAGCGTCAAATAAGTACTCAAAACATCTTTTTATATTTAAATAGAATATATACCACACTCTAAATCATATATTATAAATAATATATTTCAAATCATTAAAATTTCCAGTAGGGAAAAATGTACCTCTCCCCCACTCATTTATTTGTTAAAATTCAACTACAATTCTTAATAAATATACAACAATATTATTATTAAATCAAATATAAAACAAAATCATTCTATACTATACCTAAATATTTTCAAATTCATGTTATCAATATTTAAACTTATAACACTTAATTAATTCTATAAGTTAACATATAAATACATTACACATAAAATCTTTTCAAATATCAGTATTACCAAAACAAAATGTTATCTTCAAATATACATCATACATAAATATATATCAAAATTTAAATATTACAATAAGAAAATCTTATATTATAATACTCTTAGAAATGCCAATTTCAAACTAATATTTAATAAGGGTGGAATCGCTTGAAAACATTTACTCCTCTTCTACCTCTTATCTTGTTATGGACAAGGATAAGTTATAGAATTCAAGTCAAAAGCTGAACGAACGAAAGGACCTAATCATAGAGGATCTACACAGGAAGATAGATTCAAACGGAAAGGAAATTCAGAAGAACATTTAATTACTAAAACAGAATTTTATATTCGAAATATTTATTTAAAAACATTTTAAAACCATTTTGAAAACTATTTTTACTTTAAAAATACGCTCTCTCAAGAAGGATTCTGCAACTGATTCCACTCATTCTAGGGTATCACTACCCTATCTCTAATGAGTTTTTACCCCATAGGCTAAAGCTTTGATAGAACCAAAGCTCTGATACCAAATGTAACGACCCGCCATTTTGATCGTGCCGATTGACAAAACATGTCAACTTGAAACATCCAAAACAACAGATTGTTATTAGCTTCTGGGGTAAAATAGAATAAATCACAGAATCACAGAACACAGACATAGATACAGAGCAATATAATACCTCACAGAGGAAAAATACAAAATACAATAGTAGTTCATGAAGCTACTAAATAGATTTTTCATCAGAGTTTACATAAATAATACAGCGGAAGTCTAATACTATGAATTCCAGATACATAAATAAAAGATAACTATATAAACTGAAATGACAAGAATAGCTGGAACTGGATCAACTAAACAGGTAGATACAGGTGAGCAAATCCAATATAAACTCCAACTCCGAAAGTGAATCTCAAAAGCTGTAATACTCAATCTGACTCGAGCAATAATGCAAAACAAAACAACTCGGATCAGGACTAACATTCTCATGGAAGTAAATCAACTCAAATGAAATGTTCGATGAAATGCAATCAGTAACTTAGAGGATGTTTGGGATCACCATCCTCTAAGGATCCGTCAAACTAATACTATATAGTATAATACGCTATATACAATAGTGTCTATCAGTAAAGTAAAATATCAAAATAGCGTAAGCGGGATTACCATGATTACCCTTACACCGTTCATATATTCCCATAGTATATACAGTACCGTAATTCCTCCATAAACTGGAGGTTGATCAGAGGGCACTCCATATAAAACAGTACAAAACAAAATCGTAGTGGGCTCGTATAAGGCATGTGACAAGACACGCAAGGAATGCCAGGGTGGATTCACCGTTTGCAGAGTCGGACTGGTGGTAACGCATAGTAGCAACTACCGCCCACCTCGATACACACTCCCATAATCAAAAGGGCCCAAATCGAATCTCAACAGTAATAGAATAATATCGAAGAAGTGTGCTCGATAAGAGGTATGACCTCACTTGGTCCGTGTGTAGCTCCTGTTTTAGCCACATCAAGCTGACTCAAGGTAGTCAGGGTCTCGTAATTAATATGAAATAAAAAAATGGAGTCGTTTGCCAAATTATCCCCTTCATTCTGGAACTCCACTGCGTACACAGTTGTTAAAAATGTTTTCGATATTGACAAAGAGTATGACAATAGCCGATCCCGGTCTCTTTAACAACCAATCGTTTACATTTTTCACACCGTGGTCATTATTTCCTTCATAAGGAATCGTTTCAATTCGATTCATTTAAATCTGATATTTGATTCGAATTTGAATATACGATTCAAGTCAAAATTACATTTCAAAATTAAACAAATTTTATCGTACTTTTTCACTCAAGTCATATAGTTCAAATTTGTTACTTCTACATTTTGAATCAAAATCTTATATTTCCATTCAAATGAATTACTATTTAAATCCATTCTTATGCATCAATTTAACAAAATTCTTAATTCAAACCAAATAATATAAAAACCAATTCCGCATATAACATATATATATATATATATTCCAATTCATGTTTAATCAATTAAAAACTTGAATTCAATTCATATCGATTATAAATTAAAATAAATCAATTTACCCAATTCACATTCATTTCTTATCAAGGTTCATAATTTAAACCAAATCAAATTCAATTTCTTAATTTTATCAATTCAAGTTCATCTCTACTAAAATTCGTATCGGTTCCAATTCATAACATAATATGAGTTCATTCATTATTCAAACATCGTTATACAAATTTACATCTTTAAACTTCGTATTTAAATCGTGAAATCTAACCTATCCATCTTGACTTTATTAAAGTTTATGAAATATATATATATAAGAAAATTAATTTTGAAAATAGATATATACATATATATAAGTTTATAAAATTCTAAAATAAATTAGAAATAGCTTATAAACATATAAGTTTAAAATAATATAAAAATAGATTTAAAGAAATATTTACAATAATATAAAAAGATTAAAATACTTATAGGAATAAATTATATGGTTTAAAATAAATAAATTTATAAGTAAAATCTTAAATAAACATTTAAATCCTTAATTACAAATAAATCATTTTAAAACACATAATTTAAAATATACAAAATAATTTATATTTAAATAAAATATAAATATATAGTCTTAAGTAAAAATTTAAAATAAAACTCATTTTACTTCGACAACATGACCGACGGTGTCCGTATATGGTTTTCTACCCTATGGTCAAGTGATACGGATATTTATCATTTCAACCCGCAATTGATAAAATTTCTACGGGTCTATCATTTCAACCCGCGATCCCAAATTCAATAAAAATCGTTCAGATCTATCATTTCAACACATAACGATTTTTCCTTATTCTAATGTTCGTTCGGGTATGTATCATTTCAACCCTTAATGATTTTCCTAAAACTAGGGTATCACATAGTATCAATCACAACATATATATCATCAGTGCAACTACGTGTCATATGAATATATCGTGTCACATATGAAATGTGCATATATATCAAATCAAACAGTTTCTATCAGCAATCTTATACATTTCATATAACAGTTCATTATTGATCTAACATCCATGAAAAATGTAAGTCAGGTGTGAGATAAACTCACCTCTCGTGGCACTTGACAAGGAGTGACAGACGAACAGACATGAAATAAAACTGACTTAAGCACAAGCAAGCTCCAACAAGCCAGGCGTGACCATGATCACGACTACGAACTTCAAATCAAATTAGCGACCAATTCCACATCGAAAGACATATCCAGACTTGATATACTCTCTCTTACTCATTTCTTTTAATATGAGCGGAGGCAAGGCTCACACACCACAACATAAAAAAAGTATGTACATATACCCATAACGCACACACGCAAGCAAGGCTGGGGTAGTCGGTTGGAGCGGGTTAGCGATAATGGGTTTGGTGACGCCGGCTTCAGCGTGAAGAGGCTCGGGTGCAGTTAGAGCAGATGGGCGCAGATGGATTCAGGGTAGGGCTTGGGCTTCGGCACTGGCAGCAGGGTCAAGCTAATGGGTTTGATTGTCAAGCGGGTGTGGCTTCAGTAGAGCTCCATCGGAGCTGTTGGGGTGCACCAGTTGAACAACGGAGGGACGGAGGGTCGGAGAGGGGAGAGGAGGGTCGGGTTTTGACTGCTTGTCGGAGGCGGAGGCTTTGCTGCGGCTTCAGGAGACTTGACAGCGAAGTTCGGATGTGGATGGCGGTGTCTGGATGCGGGCGAGGCTGAGGAGAAGGCGGACTGATGGGCGAGGCAAGCTGGTGGGTGCGGTTGACGTTGTGAGGGGTTAGTGCGGTGGGAAATTGGAAGGAAAACAATGCAATCAGGCGTATGGAGAGGAAAAAAACAAAATGAAAAATGGGAAAGATTTGACAAATGGTGCGATGGGGACAAATGGGAAATAAAGGACTGTTTTAAAGGATGAGTTGATGAAAAGCTTTTGTTTATATATTTATTTAAAGGTGGAGTAGAAGAAAACTGAGATGCAGAAGAGATAAAAGAAAATGGAGAACGGTTAAGAAAGGTGGAGAAAAATATAACAGGGTGGAGCGGTTAAAATTCACAAGGCCAAAGTTTGGAAAAGTAAAACGTGTAACAAAGAAGTGGCACTTTATTAGGATCCTTCGTTCAAACGTTTGAAAAGGTAGTATAAAAATGTTTTAGCAAAATAGAGGCCAAACACGTTTTCCTAGGTTTGTACTTTCGAATAGTTAAAGAAACACAGTAAAGGCAATGATCAATTTAAGTTTGAAAATAAACAACTTCAGAGAAAGGGAGGAACAAATGGCTTTTGGAAAGATTTCCGTTTGAGTTTTAAAAAGGCAAGAAAATATGTACGCATGCATGAATACAAATGATTGGAACATAGGAAATGTGCCCTCTTTCAGAAAAAAATATATAATATTTGGGTGATTTAATAAAATAAACTAACGGGTTTTGCAGACCCAAAATGCCTAGAAAAATATGCAGGATCCAAATAGGGACACATCGGACTCAAATGGCTCCGTTTCAAAAATGAACTGTGCAAGCATTTTCACAATTTCAGCGCGAACCGAACACCAAAACTGACAAATGGATATATTGTGGAAATCAGCGCGACGAGACGGACACAACGATATATAATTTGCAGTGTCAGGATGCTCCGTTCAAAAGCGCGTTACGGACCCCTTTGACGTAAAAATGCGGACGGAAAACGGAGGTCAAAACGTCCGATTTTCGCGAAACGAATTTCGCCGTCAGTTTCGTGACAACGAATAGAATATTTTTCGTGTTTGTCCGAATTGTTTTGGAGAAATTTTAAAATCGTTAAAATTTGAACTGATATGCGCAGCTTTGCACTGAAAATTACGCGACCGACAACAGTCAAATTTTCCGATGAAATTTTTACAGTTGCTACATCTCTTTGTACGTATTTCAAATTACAAATTCCCGTTATGGAAAACGATAGAATAATTTCAAAATAAAATTTTGATTTAAATCGGAATCTAAATCGTTAAAAATTACGGGATGTTACAAAGAACCATCGGTCTTCTTCTCCAAATCTGGACAGTCTCTTCTCCAATGGCCTGGTTTCTTACAATTATAGCACTTTTCATCTTTAGATTTACTCCACGAATTAGGCTTCCTAGAATTGGGACGCCCCCTATTATTCTTCACTTTCTTCTCTGCTCTTCCTCTCTCAACAAATAAGCCTGAACTACTACTTCCTCCACTAATATCACCAACTCCAAACTCTTTCATCTAATCTCTCAACTCTTCACTGAGCAAACCTGTCTTCACATCATCTAATTTCAATGTGTCTCTACCATAGATTAGGTTGTTAGTGAAACCAGTGTATCGCTCTGGAAGCGAACACAACAGAACCATTGCTTTTTGTTCTTCATCAATTTTCAACTCAACAGACTTCATCTTCATCAACAGGTTATCAAACACACTTAGGTGCGTCTTAACTGAAGAACCTTCCTTCATCTTATAAGTGAAGAAAGTCATCAATAGGATCAGACGGTTGGTTAGGGATTTCTTCATGTAGAGGTCCTCCAAATTCTTCCAAATGCCTCTAGCTGTTGTCTCCTAACTGATTTCAGAAATTACATTCTTTCCCATAGCAAGCTGAAGAGCAGTAAAGGCTCATTCTTCCATCTCTTCTAATTCCACTGATGAAACATCAGCAGGCATTGTCTCTGTATCAAATACTACTCGATGAACCCGATTTCTTCTCAAAACTGCTTTCATCATCCACTCCCACTTTTCGAAATCTCCTTCACCATTCGAATTCTGTATCGTCAACTGTTATCCTGATGCCACATATGAGCCTCTGACGTATGGAGAAACTACTAGTACTGTCATATTATTTGTATTGTTTTCATCTCCTCTTGCAATTCTACCAAACACCTTCTTTGCGAATCTAGCTCCGATACCAGTTGTAAGGGGTGATCAATCCCTTTCCACGGAAAAACCTCAATAGGATCTTGCAATGATGTGATAGAACAAACAACTTGAAATGAATATCAATCTCAGATCACAAAAAAAGGCAACAGAGAACACACAAATTATAGTGGTTCCACTATCGCGAGATAGTGTACGTCCACTTCAATGGGGAAGAGATTTTATTAATATTCAAGAGATTACAGAGTTTTTTTAAAAGTAGAGCAAAAGAAATGAAGAATACAAATGTTCTCATACATTTCATAGGAATAACATCCTCTATGCCTCTCTTTAAATAGAGAAAAGATTAATTGGGGATGAGACAATTGATTTATGTAAAATAAATCAATTTATGGAAAAAACTAATATCCCATTAATTAATTGTCATATGATTGATTGATAATTTTCCCTTTTCTCCATCAATCAATCCCTTTTCCAATTTTAATCTCTTTCTGTTTCTTTTCTTCATGAAACATGGAAACTAATTAAATGACGAATATTTCCAATATCCCCTATTCATTAATATTCCTTCCATTTCTTTCCATTCATTTCTTGCACAAAACAGGTAACGAAATTACCATGAATATCTCCAAAAAATCTAATTGATATTTGGAAATATTGTATCACCAAATTTCAATACATTCAATTATAGAGAAGTTCTGTAATATGAACCACCCACATTTTTTCCATGTTTTGAAAACAACCACAAGTTTTTGTATTTATATAGTGCCAAAACATTTATGATATATCTAAGCAAGGTAGCAATCAAGCAAGGGTCTGATGTTTATGTTGTTATACTAGAACCAATTGCATGTTTCAACACTGATGCCAACTCTCATCATGCACGTATCGCAACCAGTGTATGAGGAAAGAATATGTTAAGTAACCGTAGAGTTAGGTTCATTTAATTGGGTAAACTGTTGCCATGCGTAATTTTTATAAACTAAGTAAACAGTAGTTGGCCCATAAATTATTTTTGCATATTTTAATCCTAGATTTGTGTCTATACTTTCATATAACTTCTGATATAGAAGTGTAGATTTTAGGGAAAATTGAAAGCAGCAATGTCAATAGGAAGAGTGGTATAGAAAAATAAGATTTTGAATTTAACTCCTACCTCATGGAGATACATAGAAATTCTTCCATTTGATGGCATAGAAAATGCTAACGTGAGGTATTGGCTTCCTTGAATGCAGTGTTCAACGTGCAGTAACTACTTCTTCAAATTGTGTATGTTGCATGGAGGTTAGAATAAATTATTACTACCATTGTAACAATTTATATATATCTTTGCTTCTGGCGATCCACATGTATAATTTCACTCAGAATAAAGTTTGAAGGTAATCCCGAATTTTTACTATTTTAATACTCAGTAAAATTGAAATAACACGTTGTTATTAAGTTAGCAAATGTATTTTGTTGTAAACCATGTTGTTATTGTTAACTCAAAACACTAGGTAAGAAAGGTAAACTTTAAAATAAAATAAAAAATCAACCAAACTGTAATATGGTAAAAGTGTCGTGTACTAGTAGCTTGACTTGGGTATAACTTGGGAGTTATTTGTAAGCTTCTAAATTGGCTTCAAAATGATTATATTATATTTTTCCAAAGTGTCATTAGTTCATGTAAGCAAAGAGCCTGTCAGTTTGTCATTTGATGCCATTTTCTTCTTATCCATTTGTCGAGATTCTTGCTCATGGCTTTACCCATGCTATTTATCATAAAGGTTCACTGGTGTACATATTAAGCATCTTTTACTAAATTCCTTGATAAATCTCAAACTTACACTAGTATGCTGGAAAATGCTTACTTAAGGTTTCATAGCATGTCTTACTAAGCATGTACAACCAATATGCTGCAAAGTGCGTATCTTATTTGTTTAACATGCCTAAGATTACATATCATATCTACATGTCATCACCATATTGTCTTTGAATTTTGACACTTCTCACTATGTATAAGCCTAGCATTGTTTATGAGGAAGCAAAAAAGGACTCGGTGGAGACTTCTTATTACCTGTGGGATTTTATCCAATTCCCCACCTTAATGACGTTTACTATATTATTGAAATCATTTTTATGGGTTTAATAGAAGTTAGCTAAAAACATAAATTATTAATTCCAATTTTGCATGATAACGAACCAAGAGAACGATGTTCGAACCATGAATACCATAAGAATCTAGCATACATGAAAAAAGTTTGAGGTTATCGTTTATGCAGCATGAAAGG
Organism: Allium sativum; assembly: GCA_030737875.1. Lineage (NCBI taxonomy): Eukaryota > Viridiplantae > Streptophyta > Magnoliopsida > Asparagales > Amaryllidaceae > Allium > Allium sativum. Next base: position 67,038,266 of record CM060916.1, on the reverse strand, counting down.
ATAGAAATTAAATTTTGTACTCATGATGTCAGATTTTTTAAAGTTTGTGTATTTTGAAAATAAACAAAAATTATCATAATCATCTGAATAACATGTCCGACAAAAAATGCATAAATATAAGAATATGGATGTTTATCATTGAATGTGTAGATATAACCGAAGGAATTATGTATACATAGTATAGAAACAAAGTTGAATTTTCTCCATTTTTTTATGTACAATTTTTTAGAAGTAGATTCCAAGGCAATAATAAATTAAGTCTAGCATAAAAAACAAAGCTGTTAGAATGATCCAAGTCAGAGCAAAGAGTGAGAAAAATCAAATGGGTGAAAAGTGCAAAAACTTGAATTCCACCGGTAATAAGGAATAATATGTACACATATACAAGTCAAGCAAGCTATAAGATGAAAAACTTTGTAAGTAAATACCACATTACTTAAATGGCAAGATGAATCTAATTATGCATACATTTCGCCATCATCATCTTCGTAATCACTTCGGGTATGATAAATAAATGCGCTTGTGTGGTATTCTGTGTGCATTCAATGCATCTTGGAATGTCCATAATAAATATGCATACATTGTTATCACAAAGTCGTGGTTTCACAAAATATGATAAAATTATCTAGGATTCACCGCACTACAACAAAAATACTATTTTACAACACTGTTTCTGCAATAGTTCATCAAAGTATTGTAAAAAAAAGGTATATCTTTCACAACATTTGTTAAGAAAAACATTGTAGTAGATTCTTCCAAAAAAATGCTCTATGTACAAAAGTTGTAAATAAAAAAATTCTGCAATGTTTGCTTAAACTATCATAGAAAGTAATTTTTAACGATACTTTTTTACATTGTATTATATTTGTTTTCCCATAACTAATTTTTCATGTTATTGGAATACGTAAATTAACAACGTTTGTTTAATATTGTGAATTTATAGTTTTCAACAATACTTATCAAATGTTGCAGCCCTAAAGTTAAACAACAGTAAAATACCATTGTAGATTTGGTTTATTTTTTATTTTACAACATAAACATAGTGTTCACCCGATTCATATTTAGAACAACATTTATTTTATGTTGTTAACAACATTATATTAATAACTTTTGGTTGATATTATTACCGCTCATATTTCAACAATACATTATTAACATTGTCATCAATATGTTTTATAACTTTTATATTGTATTGTTAATGACATTAATAATGACAAAAGACAAAAATATTATGAAAAAAATAGTACTATTGACTTATTGTTGTAATTTTTGTAACACAAAATGTTTTATTAATATTGCAAAATAATATTTATTAAATAAAAAATTTGTTATTATAAATTTCACCAGACTCAATAAATTTAATGGATATTGCAATTATTTTGCTAAGGATATTTCATCATGACTTCATTTGTAACGACTCGCATTTTACATATCTGAGGATCGTAAATTATTTTTATTTAATCCCTAAGGGTCGGAACATTCTCATATTTTAATATGTTGTTCATAGGGGTGAGACATGTCCATGATTTTTGACAATTTTATTTGTGATCATTTTACCCCTATTAGTTTTGTATAGGGCATAATTTTTGATTGGAATCAAATCAGGTGCTGGGATCAATTTCGTGGGAAGGAAATGATGTTGCCAATTCCATAGAGTTGTCACATTAAAGATTTGGCTTAGCGGTTTGGGAGAAATCGTTGTTTTAGTGATACACAATTTATGGACAGATAATTAGTCATTGGTGGGCTGATTAATAAGGCTCATTAAGGCTAGAGGTTGTTGGCTATAAATATAACGGTAGAGGCAAGGAGAATGGTTTAGTTTCGTTATTTTTTATTTGGTTGGGCTTGATCGCATCAACGAAGACTACTGGATTAGATCTACATCAAGAAGATTGAAGATCTAGATCAATGAAGACTAGATCACAGCAAGAGGATTGAACCGAAGGCCAATTCTTCACCATTCTTCGTGTTCTTCACTGTCTGGATCAGAGAATCATTGGTTTGAAGCAATTTTATGGATTTGGTGAGTGATGGGCATCTCTCACACGGATTCTGTGATGGCTCGCCCCGCACCAACCGACATTTACTCCAAAAGTGCGCTGTACACATGTCCAGTTAGCATAGGACGGACGTTAGAAGGAAAGGAAAGAAGAGAATAAACTAACAAGGAACCTGTAGAATTTCTCACAGCGCATGGAACAAAATATAATAATAACGTACTTGATATAAAACAGGTGAGACAGTGCATAAGCTGAAAATAAACTAACATAGCAGCGGAAAATCCAAGTACAGCTTATGATCCAAAGCCAACATTATTACAACTTTTCAAACTGTCTCAAAAAGCAAAAGCAAGATAAAGGAGGTACACTACTAATGCCCAAGTAGCGACCACCAACGACACATGGAGAATATCTATATATCATACGTGGAAGCCTCCTGCTCACCTCCGAATCAGCTACTCGCGCATCACCAGCTAACCTGTCTCTAGTCTGCTCGTGTGAGCACCCAGAGTAATAAGAGGAGACATAAAACTCTGGGTCAGACATAAAGCCTGGTATGAGCGATAAGCATCCAAACAGAACAATAACAGGTAGAATAAAACATACCTGAACCTGGACCTACAACCGAAGAGTTAGCACTACATATTGTACAACACTCTAAGGTGCCATTTCAAATGGTGTAAAGATAACGGGGGTGGGGGTGTGCATGTCATAGTGATGTCAAACAATCAAGCATAGCAATCATCCCCACATCCCTCACTCAGTGCGTAAAGCATACGATATCCACTACTTTGGTCACCTAATACTTTTGGCCATGACGGAATCCAATCCCGTGTAACTATCACTACAAGCCCACTATCCATCTCTCAGTGGTGAACCAAAGTTATGAATACCGACAACCCCTTTGCACACGTCTCGTAGCAAAGCCCAACCATGAAGTGAACTCATTGGTTCCCAACTGGATCCTGAGCTCTAACTTCCATTTGGACTACCTTTGCATCTCGGGTTTTGGTCATCATCTTCATCCGGGTCGGTCTTCACTTCACCTTGCTTTGGATCATGGTCATCACCCTCGCTCGGGTCGGATCGTGGTCTTCACTTCAAGTCCAAGCATCTCGGATCGGGTCGGTCGTGCTCCCTCCATCGGATCGAGTCGTTCCATATGGATCGGGTCACACCATCGGTTCGTGGCTTCTGAAGTGGATCGGGTCGGTCGGTCAAGAACCTTTCATTCTGGTCGGTTTTCATCATCTCTACTCTGGTCGGTCAGTATTGCCCCCTGGTCGGTCGAACACTTCACCATTCCTGGTCGGTCGTACTTCACCATCCCTGGTCAGTCGGTATTGCCCCCTGGTCGGTCGAACACTTCACCATTCCTGGTCGGTCGTACGATGTCAGGGTCGGTCGGTCCTCCTTCACCATTTCTGGTCGGTCCAGGAACTCGGGTCGGTCAACCCCCCCCCCCCCCCCGGTCGGTTATCTCGACCCCAAACCTGCACCATTTCAGCAAGCTATTTTCGCCTCTCGATGGCGTTTTCGACCAATCTAACTCTTCTAATCAATCACAAAGCATACCATACAGTCATAGAAACATAGAAAATCAACCACAAACATCAAAACATCAATATGATAGGTTAATATGGATCAAACATACCCAAAACCCCATATTTCCCCTTAAGCATGTTTAGGTGAAACTGATGATGTGATTAGCAAAACTTAACCAAATTAACCCAAATTCATATCAGAGGTCTAAAACAATATTTAGAAATTTATAAATATTTTTCCAGATTTTTAAAATGCATAAATTCGCTAATTTCCACTAATCACCCCTTAATCCCACAAATTCCGGGATTTGCAAAATTAGTCGAAATTAACCCAAATTCATATCACATGCATAAAATGACGTTTTAGAATTTTAGGAATTTTTCTAGATTTCTGAGCCATAATTTCGCTAATCTTCGCTAATTACCATAATTAGCCGTAATTAGTGAAAAACAATGCAAATCACTCACCTTAGCCACAAACAAAACTTAGATCTGAAATAAATCCCTGATTTGGTGAAGATCCCAATGCAAAACAGCAGCTCTAATCTTGATTTGGTGAAGATGTCCCTTGATTTGATGTTGCTAATCCCAATCTTCAAGTTGCTAATGATTTGGAGGTGATTTAGAGGTTGGAGGCCATTTTTAGGATTTCTTGGAGATAAGTGGAGGCTAGAAAACTGAAATGGAATGATTCTCTAACTCATTTCAGCCTCCCCATAACCCTAATCCCGAAATGGGTTATGGGCCCATTCACTAATCACCCTATTTGGCCCGGTTAAGCAGTTTTTCACGTTCCAAACCTTATTTCAGCCATATCCCCCAAACGGTAAGTCCTTTTTCACATGTGACCACTCTACGGAAAGGTAAACCATCAAACGAATCTAATGGATGTGGTTTCAGGTCAAAATTCTTTTCCAGTCAAAAGTTATGGCCAAAACAAGATCAGCTAGGGGCAAAATGGTCATTTAAAAATCAACAAAAATCATGAACATGGGAAATGACTCTAATGGTTGTTTCCCAAAGTTACATGACCATACGACATCATATGGGAAAGAAAAAAATATTCTACGATCCTCCGATGCGTAGAATGCGGGTAGTTACATTCTCCCCCCCCCCCCCCCCTTTAAGAAATTTCGCCCCCGAAATTCCCTAACCAAAACACACAAAGGGTCCAACATGCCTATCAACCATATGACAACAATCAACATGCAAAACAAGTCTATCCTAGCATGCGGTTTACTAACAAGGGAAGAAACTATCACTATCAAAACCTTACGAGGCAAAGAGTTCTGGATACTTCTTCCTTATATCCTCCTCTATTTCCCAAGTACAGTCTTTTTCATTCTCACCCCACTGGACTTTGACTAGTTTCACCGCCTTCCTTCGAAGCTGCTTCGTATCGTCCCCAAAAATACGCATAGGTTTGCGGTTCTCAACCGCCTCGAGTTCAACCTCAATATCGTCCAACTGATCTGGGGAAATAGCCACATTAGGGTCTTGCACTAACTTCCTTAACTGGGAAACATGAAATACGTTGTGAACTCCCGCCATCTTGTCAGGTAGCTCTACTTCATACGCCAAATTCCCAACTTGCTCGAGGACTGGGAATGGACCAACAAATCTTGGTGCTAACTTACCTCTCCAACCAATCCGAATCACATTCTCAATGGAGAGATCTTGACGAACACCAAGTCGTTAACGAAGAATTCCAAATCTCTTCGTCTCTTATCGAGATAAGTCTTCTGCCTATCTTGGGTAGCCTTCATTCTCTAATATACAATTCACTCAAATACCATCATGACCTGACCTAGTCCTTGGTAAACTATCAATATAATCCATTTGAGACTTGTTCTCATTTCCATTTAGGAATTTCTAATGGTTGTAACAAACCACTAGGCTTCTTTTGCTCAGCTTTTACTAACTGGCAATTTATGCATTTGGACATAAACTTCCCAACGTCTTTCTTTATTCTTTCCCAGTAGTAGATCTGCTTACATCTTGTCACCACTGGGATGTATAGTCAATTTCGAGTGATGATATGCTCTAAGCACTTCATCTCTCAGTCCATCTACGTTGGGTACAACTAGTCCCTTATTCTTTCGAAGCCACCCTTCTCGATCAAATCCTTACTTGATCATTCCCTTTCCATCGATACCCATCTCTACCCTAGAGATGGTTTCCAATAGATTAGGATCGTCCTTCTAACTAGAACCAATCCACTCAATCAAAATCGATCTAATCGTCAAGCTTACTAGCGTTTCTGAATCCAATTCACTCTTGGGTTTGAAATCATATCCTGTGATATACTCTAGTTGCTTCTATCCTAGAAACATAACCCCTAGACTGGCATGTCTCCTACTCAACGCAACTATTACCATACCCAAACCCTTTACTATGATCACTCTGCCCCGTGGAGTCATGGTGACTCCACTGCACTGATCCATAGCCACTAGTCCTTTGCTATGTCCACTCTTCCCCATGAAGTCATAACAACTCCACTGCACTGGCTCATAGCCTTACTAATCCTTTACTATGTCCACTTTGCCCCTCGAGTCATGACGACTCTACTGCACTGGCTCATAGTCCTACTACAATCACTTTGTTCCCCATCGCTGGAACCCTATAGGTGATAGTCTACTCAAGAGAAGAAAAATAGGAACAACATAGCAACCATAACATCCATCAAACAAGTTCTACCTATCACCTGCTAAATTCATAAACACATCGACACCTACATGACTGGTCTAACCAATCCCAATATGTCGATCCTAGTATGTCTGGTCCAACCAACATCAATAACTAATGGAAGCCCAGCCTCCATACATACACCGATGCCTACTTGACTGGTCCAACCAATCCAAGGCCAATGGAAGCCCCGCCTCCCTACGGACTACCGTACGTCCAACGTATGTTTATCCTCCAAGGATAACTAGATCACGTCCAATGGATCCAAGGTAACGGGCGTCCCCAGATACCCCTGCTTTTAGTCCGCCTAAAATACTTGAGTCCAACCCAAGTCTATCCATTGTCTTGCTGCCCTCTCGAGTCCAACTCAAGCCGAATCCAATTCCTTGCAGCCTTCTCGAGTCCAACTCGAGTCAATCTATAACTCAGACTCAGTCTTGAGTATCCATTAGTGACAAACTCTAGTCCAACATGAGTCGTCTCCCTATTCGTTGCATCTCCAAGATCAACGAACACCCATTTTCTTTTACGAGTTCAAGTCCAACTTGAATCGCCCTAATCTTCATTGTATCTTCCATGATCAACGAACACATCCTATTCCTTCAAAGTTCTACTATCCAATAGAGAACATCAACATAGGGTCCTAAACAATCCATTACTTTGCATCTTTCTCGAGTCTCACTCGAGCAATCTCATAACCCTATCGAGTCTAACTCTGGGCAGTCTATACCATTGAACGGTCTTATCATGTTCCGTCTGCCCATCACTCCTCGAGTAAACAAAGATATCATCCAATGAAAAATCACAGCAACTATTTACCCCTCACGCAAACCATCCTAGTTGAAATCGACATTCCCCAAGCACATGCCCCAAAGGCCTAAACCAATATCAGACAAGCACCCAAGGAACATCTCCTCCGAGTTCAGACAACCCATGTGAGGTGATACTAGCAAAACAATCTAGCACTGGAGCACTCATTTGCCTCCCAGAGACAACCAGAACTTATTACAACGATAACCTCTTAGCTTCCTTAACTCCAGTTACTATCGCCATCACTAGGTAGGTACCTAATACCACCCTTTTCTTTTGGAGTAAATCGACTCCCTAAACTAATGCTAAACCCAATAAAGCACAAAACAAAGCAATCACAACAAACATACATCCATGACTCGATAAGACCACATTACAACAAATCATGCCAAAACTAGTCGAACCACCAAACGGGTTCGTCACAACTAGAGGTCTATCGACTATCTCGGGTTTGTCAAACAATACCTAAATGGAAACATCTTAAATAGAAAGCATACCTTTTATAACGACACCCTTTCCCTTCTGCGCCGCACATGGAGCATTCGACAAAGAAGGAACAGCGTTGATAGCATACGCTTTCACAATCTGCTTATCCCTAGGAGGTTGTGGGCAATCATCCTTGTGATGTCCCGCTTGGCCGCAATTAAAGCACTTCCTTTCCCCAGGCTTTTCTCGAGAATCTCTGGCATAGTGGCCCTTCTTGCCACAACTAAAGCATTCACCATCTTTCTTATTTTTCTTATTCTGACCATTCTTGGTCGGGTTCTGCTTCCTCTTGCTCTGAGAGTTCTTCTTGCCTTCACCGCCTACTTGTGGCTTTGGCTCCTCTGTAGATGCAATAGCAACTTCGGTCTTTGACTTAGGGAAAAGGCTCTCTGACCTTAATGCCTTTCCTACAATAGACTCGAACGTCTCATCGATATGGTTTATAAGTCTTTCCCCCAAGTACCCATCCAAGCCAGTTATGAACTTCTCGTTCTTCTTTTCGACTGTATCGATAAGGGACCATCCATATTTCGATAAAGTATCGAATTCTGCGATGTACTCCGAGACTGCCCTACCATTTTGCTTAAGCTCCAAGAACTTCCTGAACAATTCTGATTTATGAGCAGCTGGAATAAACTTATCACAAAAGCGAGTCTTAAACTGATTCCAAGTAACTTGATCCTCTGGAGTAGCTGTCTTAATGGCATTCCACCAATTCATCGCTTGCCCTTGCAGCTGACGAGATGCTAGCCTTCTCTTCACCGCATCCTCAATACCCAAGTCGTCGAAGATACGGTCACAGCTATCCAACCAATCCTGAACATCTATGGCCGACTCCGTTCCGTGGAACGGCTTCCCACCAAGGTTAGTGTAATCCTTGCACAACTTGGAGAAATCGACCCTAGGCGCCTGCACTACTGGACCACCACCATTTCCGGGATTGGGAGCTACCCCTTGAACATCCCTAAGCATCTCCCTCATGAAGTTGGTGAACATTGTCCTCATGTCAGGAGCATTCCCATGGTTGGTCCCTCTACCAGCACCCCTGGTGTCTCTACTCATCGTTCAATCTATAAAGAGAAAACGATTAACGACCCCATAGTGGTGCTAGTGCAGTACGACTTCATTCTTATACTACTAATAGTATATATATAGCTTTTGAAAACCAAAGTAATCACAAATACGCGCTCTCATATACGTACAATCTCTCCCTCGTGTCTTTCCCTAGGTTAACTACACAACCTAGAGCTCTGATACCAAGTGTGACGGCCCGCCCCGCACCAACCGACATTTACTCCAAAAGTGCGCTGTACACATGTCCAGTTAGCATGGGACGGTCGTCAGAAGGAAAGGAAAGAAGAGAATAAACTAACAAGGAACCTGTAGAATGTCTCACAGCGCATGGAACAAAATATAATAACAACGTACTTGACATAAAACAGGTGAGACAATGCATAAGCTGAAAATAAACTAACATAGCAGCGGAAAATCCAAGTACAGCTTATGATCCAAAGCCAACATTATTACAACTTTTCAAACTGTCTCAAAAAGCAAAAGCAAGATAAAGGAGGTACACTACTAATGCCCAAGTAGCGACCACCAACGACACAGGGAGAATATCTATATATCATACGTGGAAGCCTCCTGCTCTCCTCCGAATCAGCTACTCGCGCATCACCAGCTAACCTGTCTCTAGTCTGCTCGTGTGAGCACCCAGAGTAATGAGAGGAGATACGAAACTCTAGGTCAGACATAAAGCCTGGTATGAGCGATAAGCATCTAAACAGAACAATAACAGGTAGACTAAAACATACCTGAACCTGGACCTGCAACCAAAGAGTTAGCACTACATACTGTACAACACTCTAAGGTGCCATTTCAAATGGTGTAAAGATAACGGGGGTGGGGGTGTGCATGTCATAGTGATGTCAAACAATCAAGCATAGCAATCATCCTCACATCCCTCACTCAGTGCGTAAAGCGTACGATATCCACTACTTTGGTCACCTAATACTTTGGGCCATGACGGAATCCAATCCCGTGTAACTATCACTACAAGCCCACTATCCATCTCTCAGTGGTGAACCAAAGTTATAAATACCGACAAGCCCTTTGCACATGTCCCGTAGCAAAGCCCAACCATGGAGTGAACTCATTGGTTCCCAACTGGATCCTGAGCTCTAACTTCCATTTGGACTACCTTTGCATCTCGGGTTTTGACCATCATCTTCATCCGGGTCGGTCTTCACTTCACCTTGCTTCGGATCGTAGTCATCACCCTCGCTCGGGTCGGATCGTGGTCTTCACTTCAAGTCCAAGCATCTCGGATCGGGTCGGTCGTGCTCCCTCCATCGGATCGAGTCGTTCCATACGGATCGGGTCGCACCATCGGTTCGTGGCTTCTGAAGTGGATCGGGTCGATCGGTCAAGAACCTTTCATTCTGGTCGGTTTTCATCATCTCTTACCTGGTCGGTCAGTATTGCCCCCTGGTCGGTCGAACACTTCACCATTCCTGGTCGGTCGTACTTCACCATCCCTGGTCAATCGGTATTGCCCCCTGGTCGGTTGAACACTTCACCATTCATGGTCGGTTGTACTTCACCATCCCTGGTAAGTCGGTATTGCCCCCTGGTCGGTCGAACACTTCACCATTCATGGTCGGTCGTACGATGTCAGGGTAGGTCGGTCCTCCTTCACCATTTCTAGTCGGTCCAGGAACTCGGGTCGGTCAAACCCCCTACCCCCCCTCCCCGGTCGGTTATCTCGACCCCAAACCTACACCATTTCAGCAAGCTATTTTCGCCTCTCGACGGCGTTTTCGACCAATCTAACACTTCTAATCAATCACAAAGCATACCATACAGTCATAGAAACATAGAGAATCAACCACAAACATCAATATGATAGGTTAATATGGATCAAACATGCCCAAAACCCCATATTTCCCCTTAAGCATGTTTAGGTGAAACTAATGATGTGATTAGCAAAACTTAACCAAATTAACCCAAATTTATATCAGAGGTCTAAAACAATATTTAGCAATTTATAAATATTTTTCCAGATTTTTAACATGCATAAATTCGCTAATTTCCACAATCACCCCTTAATCCCCCAAATTCCGGGATTTGCAAAATTAGTCGAAATTAACCCGTTCAAATTCAATATATAGAGTTATATGTTGATTTTGACGAAAACTTATCGAAACGATCGAATTATCCTACGTGGCATATCCCATTGTGTTCGGAATGGGGGCAATTAGCTAGGGGCGACAGTCGGTGGGTCTCGCTTGGAGGTCGAAATAAAAAGTTGCTTTTTGGATATTAAAATAAAATAAATAATTAAATTTTATAATATCCCCCCATACTCTACTGTTCGAAGTCAGCCCCCCCCCCCCTTTTGTTTTACTTCTCACTCTCGTCGATTTTTCCAAAGAAGATAAAAAAAACCAACGCCACGAAGCCGCTGGCCTCCCCATCGCGCGTCGCTCCAGCACGCCCCCCTCGCCAGTGACGAGCGCCGCCCTCCGGTCTTCCCCTTCCTCTCCCTCTGAGATGTCTCTCCCCTCTCCGATTTAAAGACCACGCTCCATCCTCCACCACCATGGAAGTCCACCGCCGGTTAGAGGGGGCCATCGCCGCGCCTGAGAGCGCCCTCCTCCCTTCCAACGATGACTACTGCACACCCCTCCCTCCTTCAGCGCCTCCCCCTTCTTCAAACTCGAGCCCTAGCCCTTCCTCCACCTAAAAACCCACCACCACCGCGTCAAGAACGTCATTCCCCCCTCCTCCAACACGCTGTAAGATTTTTTATTACTTAATTTTATTTTTATTTATTTAATGTGATTAAAGAAAATTTTGATTTTTAGTTTTAGGAAAATATAGGATATCTATTCGCTTAAAGTTAGGATTTTTATTTGTGTAGAGCTAGTATTTTTATTCGGGAAAAGATATAATTTTTTATATAGGAAAAGTTTAGATCTTTAATTAAATAAGGTTTAGATTGTTATGAAATTAAAGTTTAGTTTTTTTATAGAGAAGAAGATTTGATATTTAATAATAAAAAGTTTGAATTTTTATTCTATATAAAAGAAGTAATTTTATCGAAGAAAGAAATGATTTTTATAGAAGTAAAGATGTGATTTTTAATGATGTAAAGACGTGATTTTTAAACAAGGAAAGATTAGATTTTTAATCAAAGAAAAATGTGATTTTTACAAAGAAGGAGATATTAAAAATATGATTTTTATATAATGTAGATAGTAAAAATTCGATCTTTATATAAGGAGTAGAAATATAAAAATATAATTTTTATTTGAACAGCGTGAAAAGAACTGCATTGGAATATCAAGCAGATCCAGACGGTTCAGCAGTTCAACAGCAAAGCACGGCGGAGTGGAACCCTCTGTGAGAACTCCTCACTTTTATTTTTTATTTCTAGTTGAAATATATACTAGGATGCAGACGGTGTTTAGTAGCACCCGACAACCGTCGTCCACAGACCATGGACGGCTTGTATGCTTGTTTGTTTGATTTTGATGTGTTGTTGATTGTGTGATGTGATGTGAAACGAAATAAAATATTTTATAGTGGAAAATATTTTATAGTTAAAAATAGAATTTTTAACGTGTATATGAAATGAAATAAATTAATATAAACAAATCGAACGATTTGTTTATATACACACATTTGACTGATATTGATTGGGACGATAAATTTTACACATCGCCCAACTGCACAAATAAAATCTGTGTTTGATTGTTTGAAACCCCACACGGGTATTGGGATGATATATGACATACACTAATCCCAATAATCAGTTGTATGTCGATCGATTGATTGACAGACTGTCATAAGCATTAATATTTATATTTGATGCTAATACAGTGTAGAATGCACTCTGGATGATGGTTGATTATTTATCGTTGTTATTTTATACATGTGTTGTAGAAAATCCGCATAATTAACATTATATGGGAATTGATTGGGCCTCATTCCAGTTTTGAAATAGAAATATTTGAAAAAGAAATATTTGAAATAGAATATTTGAAAATAGAAATATATGAAGTCGTGTTGATTAGATTGACGCCATTTTGACGTGAATGATATTTATATCGATTTTATTCAATTTTCAATGTATATTGAAGTGATTTGAATTTTATTGAAAATAATCGAAATTCAAATTGAAATTGAAAAGAATTGAATTCGAATTGAAATTGAAAAGAATTGAATTCAAATTGGAATTTAATAGAATTGAATTCGAATTGAAATTGAATAGAAATGAATTCGAATTGAAATTCAAATTGAATTGAAAACAAATTGAAATTGAATTAAAAATCGATTTGAATTGAAATCAATTTGAAAGGAATTTAAAACGAATTTGTAAGGGAAAATTCAATCTTGATTTGAATTTGAAAATGAAGTTGAAATCGTTTCAAAAACAAATTTAAAACGATTTATAAACTATGTTTTGAAAGGAAATCGACGAAGTATATATTATATATATTATATATATATAATATAATGGCCTGAATAGAACGCGCCGCGCCGCGGTAGTTCGCGGATTTCGACCATTGACTTCGAACGGATATTACGGGAGATCCGACCGTCGGATTCTCCTAAAACAGGAACTGTTGGGTTTGTATCGAAAAGAGATTTCTATCGAATATTAGAGATTTGAAATCTAATGGTTGGATTTGGAATTATGTCCAAATCAAATTTGGAAAAGGTCGCTGTAAGTGCAGTTCGATGGCCGTTGATGGAAATCGACTGTACGGGCCTTGATAAAATTATTAAAAATAGTAATAATTTATGTAAAATCATAAGAAATGATTTGGGAAGAATTGGGATGAAAAACTCCATATTTGAAAAGATAAAAATAGATTTTTATCGAAATGAACTAGTTTTGAACTAGAATTAAAATCAATTTATTTTGAAACAAATAAATTGAATTTGAAAAGGGGTTTTAAAGGTAACCAAAATTTCCAATAATTGAATTGGAATGGATTTGAATCGAAATTGTCTTTGGAGTATTTCGATGTTGGATTTCGTGATTATACAGATATTGTTATGGAAATTTGAAAGATATATTTATATCGTTATTTCCAATACGATATTTGTTGGTCGTAGAATTTGATATTGAATATAAGCCGATATATTTTCTATTCAGAGCCTTGTATTAAATATCAAATGTGATTTGGGTTTGTCGTGAATGGTGTCTTCATTAACACTATTCTTAAACCCAGTTGAGAAAAAGATTAAATATTTTTGTTTTGATTTAATGAAGTGTACCAATTAAATGGTATTTAATTGGAATTAAATTTGAATTGATTTTTGGGTTTATCGTGAACGGTGTTTTTAATAACACTTGTTCTTTAACCCGATAATTAATGTAATGTGATTTTGGGTTTATAGTAAATCATGTTTTAAATGACATTGGTTCTTTAACCCAGTTAAAGACAGGATGTGTTTTTCCCAAGATGAATAATCGTTGATAGTGATTATTGGGAAGATTAAAACCAAGGGAAGTTTTACTGAATCTTTAATTAGATTGAAATGGTCGAGAATGGGATATCACCAGTTTTGCTCCAGACGATAGTTAAGTCTTTAATTAGATTTGAACGTGAAATGGTAATTGAATTTACCGATAACACCGTGGTGTTAGATATGAAGTATTACCAGTTTTACTTCATGGGGTGAATAGGTTGGGATTGGGAAATAAAATAAATGATTACTTCGGTGTGGTTCGCTAATCCCGACTAGTTTGAATTGATATTCAAAGAAGATTAAAGAATAAATTTAAAGAAGTTATCTTTGATAAAATTAATGGGAACCTTTCCCAAAGTGTAAGAATATTTGAATAAAAGAATATTCTGAATTGGAATGAGGCGTATGTTGTGTTTGTGTAACAATTGTTTATAATAAACGCGAGTTATTCGGAAAGACCGGGTTTATCCCATTCTGAATAACTGATACGACGATAAGTCGAAGATGAAGACGGTGGTTGAAGACCGGAGGTCTTCACGTCGTTTGGATAATTACTGATGATCTTGATTGGGCCGTACACCAAGGAGGAGAGAATCAGTTGGTGATCGTCCAAACGTACTTGGAGATCGATGGATAGGCGGGGTACTAGGTGCCTCCGGTTTCGTTCAGACCCAGAACGAACTTGTAAATGGACTGTGTGTCTGACATTGGATTTCATTCTGTGTGACTGATATCGGTTGCATAGAGTGGTTTGCCTGTGTGGCATGCTAAGATGCAAATGATCAAGGCTTCTGTTGAAAAGCAGTCTTGTGGTTGATGATCAAAGCACGGCCATTGTGGCGTAGCTTTGTGTAGCATTAATTCGCGAGCCTCACACCCCGGTCTGAACCAAAAATGGGAGAAGGACCTCAGGGAGGGCATGCGTTTCTTTCTAGTTAGGAGTGGCGTCAGTGCTTGAACTGGCTAACGAGTTTGACTCATGTGGTTGTTGGAATTTGAGGCGCGTCGGTTATATCGGTCGATCCAGGACCGATGGAGTCATTCGTTGGCTCACTTACGCCCCAAAGGGCGGGGAAACGCAGTGTTCAGGATTTCGTCTAATCCACATCGGTGGACCGACCCTGTCACTCCAAGGTCACTCGAGCTCTGACCTGAGACATGGGCTAGATTGTCTCGAATCGGTTGAGGACTGTCTTTGGCCTCGGTTCATAGATGGAAATCCAATTTCCAAATACGATATGTGCGGTTTTGATTGTAAACCTATATATGGCGACATAGTGGCATGGGACGCTCATGTCGCCTATGATTGATACTTATGATTTGAAATTGTTTTGACACTATACACTTATTGTAATATTAAAAACATGAAATTTAGCGTATCAAGCATTCTTTGGCTACTATAAGGTAAAAACCCTATCCTCCGGCTTGCGTTGCATTGTGTGATGGGACCTGGGTCTTATAATAGCTTCATTGTTCTTTATTTAGCATTGCGTTGTTGTTATATGCACTGGTATTCTTGGGAGGAAACCCGTTCCGTGTTATACGGCGTGGTCCCTTGATTTACCTAACTTTAAAATAAAGATTAATAACTGTTTTAGTTCTCGCACTAGTCCCATGACTGACCTGGAGTTTATTGTTTTAACCTAAACTCTGGGTGCCCATATTTTGACACGGGCAGCTAGTAGTTTTGGTTTTGCAGATTTATATTCACAGGATCCTGGTTTACAGCTGGAATAATATCCAAAGAGCTTTGTATCCGTATAACTACTTCAATTTGTGTTTTGTATTATTTTCCGCTGCGATGTATTTAAATGTAATTTAAATCTCTGATATTTCTGTGTAATATTTATTCATACTCTGTATATTCTTGTATTCTGATGGAATTGTTGTAATATACAATGAAATGTTCTTCCGTCTGCGTTCTATTTTGTCATGTTCTCATAGCGATCAGGGGTTTCGAACGGTCTTGGTCGGTTTAGCGACTGATTCAGATCGAGCAAAATTCCTTGTCGTCACAGCTGGTATCAGAGCTTTGGTTTACAAAGCTCAGAGAACAAGACACATTAGAACCATACGAAAGAATTCATCAGAGATTGGATTAGTAATATCCAATGAGAATGACTCGTTAGAGATGGGATCAGTAGTATCCTAGAATGAGTGTGAAGAGTATATTTTTAAAGTGAAAACAATTTTTGTTTTGAAAATTTAAACCAATTATTCGTATTTGATTATTTATTTATATTGATTTGGACTATCCAGTATATACAGATTTTGCGTATACGTCTGATCCGCATGTATTCGAAATTTTAATATATTGGGTAGATATAGGATCACACTGTATTCGCCCGGAGATGATTCTGATGATTGATCGATCATCATCAGAATTTATGTTCTAGTTTCGAAGGTGGAATTTCTATATATTTCCTATTCACTGGTGTGAGAACCAAAATTAGATAGGGTCTATTGTTGTGATTTGGCACCAAAAATGTGATTTTTGACAATATATCAAAGTTATGAATTTGAAAAGCTAATCAACTAATTGATTGATGGTTGTGTTGTTTGATTACTGTTTTGATTAATTAAAAGTTGAACCTTTAGCCAAATTAATCAAATAGTGAGTTGTATTGAAAATTAGTCGCATTTTCTTGCATATATATGATTGAACAGGTCATAGCAAGGAGGCTAGAGCAGAAGAATAAAAATGGTTTGCCCGACAAATAGGTACATGTTTACCATAATTTACTGTTTTGTTTGGGTGATGATGATTTTATGAGCCGATTGGCTAGCCTCTTGGCTTTTTCTTTTTCTTTTGGATTGAAGAAGGCCATGGGAGGCTATATGAAATATCCCAAAGTCCCCGGTGCAGGGGAGGTTATGGCGAAATTTTTCGAAAATTTAGAGTGTTAGCCAAATTTTTGAAAAATTTGAAAAGTTCTTAGAAACCGAAAGATTGAAGAATTTAAGCCGTAGCGAAAATAATAGAAGTTGAGTTGATTTGTAAAACAACTTTCGGCTTCGTTCCTTTTCGGGGACGAAAAGTTTTAAGTGGGGGAGATTGTAATAACCCGGAAAATCTGGGCCAATTTAAAATATTTATTTTGGCAATTTTAACGAATTTTGATTATTTAAAATGAGTTATTTTAAATAATAATGACGAAAAATTTATTTCGAATAGAATTCAAACGTATGTATTTGTATAGATCGTCGTTAGAATATAAATATTTATTTTAAATTATAAAAGGAATTGAAAATGGCGCGATAGTTCGATAATTCGATTTCAAAATTCAAATGAATGTACTGGATTCAAAATAAACCGGATTTTAGTGAACCCAAAAATATTCGAATCTATTTGTGAATATCTTTCCAACGAATCCGAAAAATCGAAATTTCATAGCGGGAATCAAAAGATATGTCCAGTTGAAAATTCAGAATAGTCGCTATGGAATTCTAGCCCTTAAAAATGGAAATTTTGCAAACGACCTCGGATTTCGACGAAACCACTTTTGTTGGATCCGTGATGTCAAGATATTACTAGGTTTCAAAATTCATAATTTTTCGAATCAATATGTGAGCGTGGCAAAGGAAAACGCGTTTGACCAGTTTTAGTTGATTTTAATGGACTGGAAAATGGCCATTTTTCAAATGGCCTCAGAATTCGACGAAACTAGTTTTGTTAAGACCGTATCGTTAATACGAAGCTATTAAATATTTTTCGGGAATTTTTCAAGTTAGTATGTGACCCCGGTAAATTGAAATGCGCGTTCAAATTCAATATATAGAGTTATATGTTGATTTTGACGAAACTTATCGAAACGATCGAACTGGCCCACGTGGCATATCCCATTGTGTTCGGAATAGGGGCAATTAGCTAGGGGCAACAGTCGGTGGGTCTCGCTTGGAGGTCGAAATAAAAAGTTGCTTTTTGGATATTAAAATAAAATAAATAATTAAATTTTATAATATCCCCCCTATACTCTACTGTTCGAAGTCAACCCCACCTTTTGTTTTACTTCTAACTCTCGTCGATTTTTCCAAAGAAGATAAAAAAAAACCAACGCCATGAAGCCGCCGGCCTCCCCATCGCGCGTCGCTCCAGCACGCTCCCCTCGCCAGTGGCGAGCGCCGCCCTCCGGTCTTCCCTTTCCCCTTCCTCTCCCTCTGCGATGTCTCTCCCCTCTCCGATTTAAAGACCACGCTCCATCCTCCACCACCATGGAAGTCCACCGCCGGTTAGAGGGGGATATCGCCGCGCCTGAGAGCTCCCTCCTCCCTTCCAGCGACGACTACTGCACACCCCTCCCTCCTCCAGCGCCTCACCACTCTTCAAACTCGAGCCCTAGCCCTTCCTCCACCTAAAAACCCACCACCACCGCGTCAAGAACGTCATTCCACCCTCCTCCAACACGTTGTAAGATTTTTTATTACTTAATTTTATTTTTATTTATTTAATGTGATTAAAGAAAAATCTGATTTTTAGTTTTAGGAAAATATAGGATATCTATTCGCTTAAAGTTAGGATTTTTATTTGTGTAGAGCTAGTATTTTTATTCGGGAAAGATATAATTTTTTATATAGGAAAAGTTTAGATCTTTAATTAAATAAGGTTTAGATTTTTATGAAATTAAAGTTTAGTTTTTTATAGAGAAGAAGATTTGATATTTAATAATAAAAAGTTTGAATTTTTATTCTATATAAAAGAAGTAATTTTATCAAAGAAAGAAATGATTTTTATAGAAGTAAAGATGTGATTTTTAATGATGTAAAGACGTGATTTTTTAACAAGGAAAGATTAGATTTTTAATCAAAGAAAAATGTGATTTTTACAAAGAAGGAGATATTAAAAATATGATTTTTATATAATGTAGATAGTAAAAATTCGATCTTTATATAAGGAGTAGAAATATAAAAATATAATTTTTATTTGAACAGCGTGAAAAGAACTGCATTGGAATTTCAACCAGATCCAGACAGTTCAGCAGTTCAATAGCAAAGCACGGCGGAGTGGAACCCGCTGTGAGAACTCCTCACTTTTATTTTTTATTTCTAGTTGAAATATATACTAGGATGCAGACGGTGTTTAGTAGCACCCGACACCCGTCGTCCACAGACTATGGACGGCTTGTATGCTTGTTTGTTTGATTTTGATGTGTTGTTGATTATGTGATGTGATGTGAAACGAAATAAAATATTTTATAGTGGAAAATATTTTATAGTTAAAAATAGAATTTTTAACATGTATATGAAATGAAATAAATTAATATAAACAAATCGAACGATTTGTTTATATACACACATTTGACTAATATTGATTGGGACGATAAATTTTACACATCGCCCAACTACACAAATAAAATCTGTGTTTGATTGTTTGAAACCCCACACGGGTATTGGGATCATATAAGACATACACTAATCCCAATGATTAGTTGTATGTCGATCGATTGATTGACAGACTATCATAAGCGTTAAATATTTATATTTGATGCTTATACAGTGTAGAATGCACTCTGGATGATGGTTGATTATTTATCGTTGTTATTTTATACATGTGTTGTAGAAAATCCGTATAATTAACATTATATGGGAATTGATTGGGCCTCATTCCAGTTTTGAAATAGAAATATTTGAAAAAGAAATATTTGAAATAGAATGTTTGAAAATAGAAATATATGAAGCCATGTTGATTAGATTGACGCCATTTTGACGTGAACGATATTTATATTGATTTTATTCAATTTTCAATGTATATTGAAGTGATTTGAATTATATTGAAAATAATCGAAATTCAAATTGAAATTGAAAAGAATTGAATTCGAGTTGAAATTGAAAAGAATTGAATTCAAATTGGAATTGAATAGAATTGAATTCGAATTGAAATTGAATAGAAATGAATTCGAATTGAAATTGATTAATTTGAAATTCAAATTGAATTGAAAACGAATTGAAATTAAATTAAAAATCAATTTGAATTGAAATCAATTTGAATTGAAATCAATTTGAAAGGAATTTAAAACGAATTTGTAAGGGAAAATTCAATCTTGATTTGAATTTGAAAATTAAGTTGAAATCATTTCAAAAACAAATTTAAAACGATTTATAAACTACATTTTGAAAGGGAATCGACGAAGTATATATTATATATATTATATATATAATATAATGGCCTGAATAGAATGCGCCGCGCCGCGGCAGTTCGCGAATTTCGACCATTGACTTCGAACGGATATTACGGGAGATCCGACCGTCGGATTCTCCTAAAACCGAAACCGTTGGGTTCGTATCGAAAAGAGCTTTCTATCGAATATTAGAGATTTGGAATGTAACGGTTGGATTTGGAATTTTGTCCAAATCAAATATGGAAAAGGTCGCTGTAAGTGCAGTTCGATGGCCGTTGATGGAAATCGATTGTACGGGCCTTGATAAAATTATTAAAAATAGTAATAATTTGTGTAAAATCATAAGAAATGATTTGGGAAGAATTAGGATGAAAACCTCCATATTTGAAAAGATAAAAATAGATTTTTATCGAAATGAAATAGTTTTGAACTAGAATTAAAATCAATTTATTTTGAAACAAATAAATTGAATTTGAAAAGGGGTTTTAAAGGTAACCAAAATTTCCAATAATTGAATTGGAATGGATTTAAATCGAAATTGTCTTTGGAGTATTTCGATGTTGGATTTCGTGATTATACAGATATTGTTATGGAAATTTGAAAGATATATTTATATCGTTATTTCCAATACGATATTTGTTGGTCGTAGAATTTGATATTGAATATAAGCCGATATATTTTCTATTCAGAGCCTTGTATTAAATATCAAATGTGATTTGGGTTTGCCGTGAATGGTGTCTTCATTAACACTATTCTTAAACCCAGTTGAGAAAAAGATTAAATATTTTTGTTTTGATTTAATGAAGTGTACCAATTAAATGATATTTAATTGGAATTAAATTTGAATTGATTTTTGGGTTTATCGTGAACGGTGTTTTTAATAACACTTGTTCTTTAACCCGATAATTAATGTAATGTGATTTTGGGTTTATAGTAAATCATGTTTTAAATGACATTGGTTCTTTAACCCAGTTAAAGACAGGATGTGTTTTTCCCAAGATGAATAATTGTTGATAGTGATTATTGGGAAGATTAAAACTAAGGGAAGTTTTAATGAATCTTTAATTAGATTGAAATGGTCGAGAATGGGGTATCACCAGTTTTGCTCCAGACGATAGTTAAGTCTTTAATTAGATTTGAACGTGAAATGGTAATTGAATTTACCGATAACACCGTGGTGTTAGATATGAAGTATTACCAGTTTTACTTCATGGGGTGAATAGGTTGGGATTGGGAAATAATATAAATGATTACTTCAGTGTGGTTCGCTAATCCCGACAAGTTTGAATTGATATTCAAAGAAGATTAAAGAATAAATTTAAAGAATTTATCTTTGATAAAATTTAATGGGAACCTTTCCCAAAGTGTAAGAATATTTGAATAAAAGAATATTCTGAATTGGAATGAGGCGTATGTTGTGTTTGTGTAACACTTGTTTATAATATACGTGAGTTATTCGGAAAGACCGGGTTTATCCCATTCTGAATAACTGATACGACGATAAGTCAAAGATGAAGACGGTGGTTGAAGACCGGAGGTCTTCACGTCGTTTGGATAATTACTGATGATCTTGATTGGGCCGTACACCCAGGAGGAGAGAATCAGTTGGTGATCGTCTAGACGTACTTGGAGATCGATGGATAGGCGGGGTACTAGGTGCCTCCGGTTTCGTTCAGACCCAGAACGAACTTGTAAATGGACTGTGTGTCTGACATTGGATTTCATTCTGTGTGACTGATATCGGTTGCATAGAGTGGTTTTCCTGTGGGGCATGCTAAGATGCAAATGATCAAGGCTTCGGTTGAAAAGCAGAGTCTTGTGGTTGATGATCAAAGCACGGCCTTGGTGGCGTAGCTTTGTGTAGCGTTAATTTGCGAGCCTCACACCCCGGTGTGAACCAAAAACGGGAGAAAGACCTCAGGGAGGGCATGCGTTTCTTTCTAGTTAGGAGTGGCGTCAGTGCTTGAACTGGCTGACGAGTTTGACTCATGTGGTTGTTGGAATTTGAGGCGCCTCGGTTATATCGGTCGATCAAGGACCGATGGAGTCATTCGTTGGCTCACTTACGCCCCAAAGGGCGGGGAAACGTAGTGTTCAGGATTTCGTCTAATCCACATCGGTGGACCGGCCCTGTCGCTCCAAGGTCACTCGAGCTCTGACATGAGACATGGGCTAGATTGTCTCGAATCGGTTGAGGACTATCTTTTGCCTCGGTTCATAGATGGAAATCCAATTTCCAAATACGATATGTGCAGTTTTGATTGTAAACCTATATATGGAGACATAGTGGCATGGGACGCTCACGTCGCCTATGATTGATACTTATGATTTGTAATTGTTTTGACACTATACACTTATAGTAATATTAAAAACATGAAATTTAGCGTATCAAGCATTCTTTGGCTATTATAAGGTAAAAACCCTATCCTCCGGCTTGCGTTGTATTGTGTGATGGGACCTGGGTCTTATAATAGCTTCATTGTTCTTTATTTAGCATTGCGCTGTTGTTATATGCACTGGTATTCTTGGGAGGAAACCCGTTCCGTGTTATACGGCGTGGTCCCTTGATTTACCTAACTTTAAAATAAAGATTAATAACTGTTTTAGTTCTCACACCAGTCCCATGACTGACCTGGAGTTTATTGTTTTAACCTAAACTCTGGGTGCCCTTATTTTGACATGGGCAGCTAGTAGTTTTGGTTTTGCAGATTTATATTCACAGGATCCTGGTTTACAGCTGGAACGATATCCGGAGAGCTTTGTATCCGTATATCTACTTCTAGTTGTGTTTTGTATTATTTTCCGCTGCGATGTATTTAAATGTAATTTAAATCTCTGATATTTCTGTGTAATATTTATTCATACTCTGTATATTCTTGTATTCTGATGGAATTGTTGTAATATACAATGAAATGTTCTTCCGTCTGCGTTCTATTTTGTCGTGTTCCCATAGCGATCTGGGGTTTCGAACGGTCTTGGTCGGTTTAGCGACTGATTTGGATCGAGTGAAATTCCTTGTCATCACAAAATTGGTTCAGTTGAAACTGAAGTTAAGAAATGAACAAAAATGTTTTAACCAGTCGATAGGGTCGTCCTCTACCTTTTAGCAATTTCGAGGACGAAATTATTTTAAGTGGGGAAGAATGTAATGACCCGCATTGGCAGAGGTATTATAATTAATTTATTTAATTATATATATAGTGACATAGTGAATTTAATGGTCGTGGAATTAAATAATGGTGAATATTTAATTTAAATAATATATTAAATTCTGAAATAATCAGAATTGGCTGAAATGACGATATGGTGTGAACCGGAACATCTGTGATATTTAATTCAGCTTGGAATTGAATTTGAATAACGAATATATTATATAAACGACAGCTTGAACATAGAATTATAATATAATTAAAATCGAGCTTGAAATGGCGCTGCAGTTCGTAAATTGGCGATTCGAACTTCAACTGAATGTACAGGATTCGTTTTAAGCCGGATTTCTGTGAAACATGAACCGTGTAGAGCTGGTGGAGTATATCTTTCTAGTGGAAGAGAAAAATCGAGATTTCGTCGTGTAGATTTTGATTTACGTCCAAATCAAATTTTAGAAAAGTCGCTGTTGAATTCCTTTATAATTTATAAAGTAATTATTTATATTTTAAAAAAAGGAATTTCATTTTAAATCGAATAACGATTTAATCGAGATTTGAAATATCAAGTTATAAATCCCAGTAGAGTTGTACGGTATTACACTGCGAATATATACGATAATATTAATTTATTAATATTTTACTTAATTATGTTTAAATATATTTATATATTTAAATGGGTCATCCAGAGCTTTAAAAATAGCCACTTTTGCAAACGAATTCGGAATTCAATGAAACTAATTTTGTTGGATCCGCAATGTCAAATAGTTGTTAGATTTCTAGTTTCGTGATTTTTAGAGTCACTATGTGGTCGTACGGATTTTTAGAGTGGAAAACAGTTGATATTTTGACGGTTAAAAATAAGTTGTGTGAGCATACGAAGTCGGAATTTGACGAAACCAGTTTCGTTGGGACCGTAATATTGAACTCTACCAATATGTACATTTTCATGATTTTTGGGTGCCGTGTGTGATCACACGGATTTTTAGAAGGCGAAATAAATATAAAACTAAAATATCCTAATTGATTTGTGAACGATAACAAGCCACATACTTCTCGTTTGAGCCACAAAAAAATATGACCCCCTACAAAACCCTTCACTTAGACCGCCGCATCTCAGAAGCAAAAACACAGTAAACTTTGATCTTCAAAAATCAAGACAAAATCAAATAAAATGTTATAAATCCTATAACATATAATTTCGAGATGCTCAGGTCCTCCTCTTCGTTTTGATTTAGCATTTGAGTGGTTCGACGCTTCCGTTCGCAATAGTTAAAACCACCGTGAAGATTAGGGTTGGAGTTTTGGTCATGTCCTTGGGTTTTGAGCTCGAATGGAGGTTGTATTTGAACTCAGGATGGAGTTTACTTTCGGTTTTGAATTTTTGGTAAAGTTTGGGTTCAAAAGTTTTCGATGTTTCTCCCTGTAGTCGATGAAATTGGGGATCGACGGAAATCTCAGGAGGTGTTCGAATGGGATGTTTGGGGTATGGGTTGATGGAGTTTTTGTAGGAGTTTGAAATGGTGATGACCATTTGGATTTCGGTTGATCAGGGAAAAGCACGAGATGAGGTCGAAGTTGGCTGTGACATTGGGGATTTACTGGAGCTTGTATTTCGGTTGTGAGGAAGACAAAGACTTCGGTGGGTGCTTGGGCTTGTACAAGGGTAAATGGGAAAAGAAATAATAAGGGGGTGAGGCCCAAATTATTAATTTATATTAAGTGGTTTAATTTAAATGTTTATACAAACTTGTAAATTGAATATCTCAACCATACTATATCGGAATTTCGAACGGTCAGTCACGTTAGGATCGTATGGATGAGCACTCCACAATGAAACTGACTGGAAATCCATTGGCGCTCATTTGAATTTATGGTGAAATAAAATGTTTGATTCAAATCAAACAACAGTTTATCGTTCTTTAACGATGAACTGCCAAAGTGAGTAAAACTCACCAACTCTGAACAGTTCTATTTTTACAACGTATTTTTAGAACTAATAAGTATCTATTGATCTGATGTGCGTTGACTGTTTGGTTGAATTGCTTATGTGTTAGTTGAAAATATTAGATAACGATGTTATATATAAATCGTCAATCTAATATCGATTCTGTTTAGCAGAATATTTCGTTGTAAAATATAATCGATGTTAATTATATTGTCTGACATCTGTGATGCAGGGAAACAGGTTGGAGGAATCCAACTGGATTCCTCAACATATATTTTTCTGTTTTCATATACTGTGATGTATGATGTGATATATAATCTGTGTTGATTATATGTGTTCGAATGGTATCGATCACCGT
The DNA here is from genome assembly GCA_030737875.1 of Allium sativum. Lineage (NCBI taxonomy): Eukaryota > Viridiplantae > Streptophyta > Magnoliopsida > Asparagales > Amaryllidaceae > Allium > Allium sativum. Next base: position 67,012,687 of record CM060916.1, on the reverse strand, counting down.
TGTTTGGTATGTTAAATACCATAAGAAATACCAGAATGTGGGAAAGGGATTTTCAAAGTATATTTTGAAAATAATTTATTCATATAAAATCAATTTTTTTATATTATAAAAGAAAAAAAGGATTTTGAATAAAAGAAATATATTTGTAAATCAAATATAAGGGAATTATATTTGTAAATCAAATATAAGGGAAATAATTTGTTAAACAGATATAGGGGGAAATATTCGTAAAACCAATATAAAGGAAAATATTTGTCAAAAAAATAGAAAGAGAAATATTTGTAAACCATTTACAAATAGGTTATAAAGGATTTATTTATTTAGGTAATAAATAAAGGTATAAAGGGTTTATTTATTTGATAAATAAATAGAACTAAATCAAAAGAATATTTAGAAGATGAATAGAAAATGGAAATCTGTTTTTAACAAATAAATAGAAAGGATTAATTTATAACTAACAGTTTATAAATTAAATAAGTATTTATCATTCGATAAATGGAATATATAAGTCTGAACTTATATAGATAAGAGATATTGGTTTTAACACCGATAGTTTTAAATAGAATGGGTACACAACACTTGTATAAGTGAAGTAACGTTATTAAAGAGAACATTTATAAAGTGAAGAACCGTTACCAAAAGTAAATCTTTATAAATGAATAAAACGTTATCAAATAGGAGTTATTCGAATAAGAGAAATCAATTAGAGTTAGAAATGATCGATTAGAGTTAGAAATGATCGATTAGAGTTAGAATAAATCAATTTGAGTTAGAATTAACCAGTTAGAGTTAACCAGTTAGAATTAACTAGTTAGAGTTAATCAGTTAGAATTTACCAGTTAGGGTGACCAGTTAGAGTTAACCAGTTAGAGTAAATCAGTTAGGGTTGACCAGTTAGTGTTTACTAGTTAGAGTTAATCAGTGAGGGTTGACCAGTTAGAGTTAGTGTTAAGCAAATAGAGTTATCCAATGGAGTTATCGAATCTAGTTATTCGAAAGGAGTTATCAAATCTAGTTATTCGAATAGAGTAAAAGAGTTAATCGAATATAGTTTATTCGAATAGAGTAAAAGAGTTAATCGAATATAGTTTATTCGAATAGAGTATAGGAGTTAATCGAATAGAGTTAAGTGAAAAGAGTTAATCGAATATAGTTTATTCGAATATAGTTAGAGGAGTTATCGAATATAGTTTATTCGACAGGAGTTAAGTGAATAGGGTAAATCAAATAGAGTTAATCCAAAGGAGTTAATCGAATAGAGTTAAGTGAAAAGAGTTAATCGAATATAGTTATTCGAAAAAAAGGTTAAGTAAGGAAGTTAGTTGAAGAAATTTAAAGTGAACTTTGCTGATTTCAAGGTTAGAAAGGTTGTTTAGTTAAGGTCTGAGAGGTAGTTCTACCCCAACTTGATTGACTTCGTTTTTAACTAAGAAATGGTTAAGGTTCGGCAGTAAAGGATGGTAAAGTGAATTTAGTAATTAAAGGAAATGGTTGAGTTGGCATAGCGATATTTTATCTAAACATATGTCTAAGTCCAATGAAGGAGTTTTGGAAATGTTTTCCAAATAAGAACCAGAAATGTTTTCTGATATAGAAAACAAGAAATGGAAATGTTTTCCAATGGTAATAACGTATATTTTCTAAATTTAGAAAATAGCAAATGTTTAATATAGGGAAACAGGAGATGAAAAATGTACTTAAGAGATAAATGTTAAATGATGGTTGATCGATATAATTTCCATCTGGAAATAATATCGTTGTTTGCACACTTGTTTTTCTTTGATAGTTAACTCACAGACTATCGAAGTTTTTGACCATTTTAACGTTGTTAATATGGAGAGACCGGTTGGATTATTATCCAAAGAACCACTTTGTATTAGCATAAGCGTTGCGAATCATATATGCCAAAGATAATTGAAGACGGAGTAAAGTGCAAGGGCTATTGTATAAATCTTAGTTAACAGTGCCTAAGATGGATACACTGAATGGTGCCTTCGGTTTGTCCAGTCCCAGGACAACTTGTATGGATGAAGGTCTGACAGAGTATATCCAATGGATCACGTAAGTTGATCTGTTGAAACGTATTCACGTTTGGTGGTGGAGGAATTCGTTTCTCTTAGCTGTATACCCGTGTTATTTTTGGATAAGTCAATTTGTGATTTGGAGGGTATGACGATGTGACATTCTAAGTGAATGAAGATGTGGCATGTAAACCTGGATGACTTGTATGGATGAATGTCTGACAGAGTATTTCCAGAAAAGTCACGTACATTGATTTCTTCAACCGTACCAAGAGTGGAAGCGGAGAAGGAAACTTCTTTTAGCTGACACGTAATGTATGGTTGTTGACGTCAATCGGTGATTTGATGGATTTGACGATGTGACATTCGAAGTGAATCTGGTGTGATGATAAAGCATAGCTTCTAGCCTCGCATTCGGTAAATGATAGAAATCGGGCAGGTAGCATGGCTATATAGGTCGCACCTGTTAGGGTGTATAATCATCTGATCTAGAGTTTCATTTACTTCTAAAAATCTATTGTTGATGCTGTCCCATTCGGGAAACGGTTGTTGATCCCAACCGTTGGTGATATACATTCGATACACTCAAGCGAAATGAGTGGTCGGTCATGTGTGGCCGGGTTGCAAGATGTTCTTGTTGAACCCAGTGTATTCCTTTCTAGAGATACACTAGCGAAAGGTGGTTCCATACCTTGTCATAGTTGGAAATCCATTACCCAATACGTGCTTGCGGTTTTGATTGTATACTATATATGTAGAATGTAACACCCCGCCTCCGCCAAGGTGGCTCTTGCAAGCACTCTGACTTTGGAAGGGCGTTTGAATCAGGTAAACATGCATAATGATATATCAAGGCAGAACAAGAACATATGTATATATGTAAACAGAGTAAATAACATAGATAAAACAGCGGAAGATTTTAAACTATTTCAAAACAAGTCTGGTACAACATAATGTCAATTTTCCAAATAAACAAGTCTAGTACATAAAACTGGAAGCTGAAAAGAAAAACATAAAGTAGTTATTCCCAAAGTAGAAAACCATAGCAATCTCAACTCCAAAGCATACATGAGCTATCCAAGAAAAGCAGACAAGATCCAAGCTAAGTACTGGTATTCCCACCCTGTAAACCTGGGGTGGGGGGGGGGGACGGAAGAAAAGAGGCGAAAGAAAACAGGTCAGTCAAAAAGACTGAGTAAGCCCTACTACAATCAATGTAAACTGATAAAGTTAACTGGCATGAGCAGCAGGTATGAACATAAGGATAACAACTTACTAGCATGATAATTAACTATCAAGGTAGATAAAGGTGTCATCGCATAATCAGGATTAAGATTTTGCACCACAGGTGTATTAGCATTCTAACATGTCATGTATAATCAAGAATTTATCCCTTGGCCTAAACTTGGCCCAGTATCAGGTGTTTGACTCAAACCAAGATCCAACTTCTTGGTACCAATTCTAGTATAACGGGATTAGGTGTTACCCCAATGTTCATATCGAAACAGAACAGAACAGAATGGTCCATACAGAAATAGAGTTTTGGAAAAATGGGCTTTTACCATCCCAACAGGTAAAGTGCAGAAACGGAATGCTAACAATAATGAGCCTTTACCACCCTAACAGATAAGGTACAGAAACGGAATGCTAACTATAATGGGCCTTTACCACCCTAACAGAACGGTACCACACAGAAACAGACGGGTGTTGCCACCCAACAAAACAGACGGTACCAACAGAATCAGACAGAACTAAGTGTACCCTAAATCCTACCCAAGCGATCGGCTCCCTAATACATAAATACCCTGTGTCGGCCCCACGATAGGGTGTATCACTCCCTAAAGTGGCAACCAATTGGCACAGGCATATTTACAGATGTCACGGCGTCTTACATCCTCAGAGGCAGACCGGGATCCATGCACGCACATGACCCGGTTGGAACGCACCATCAACACCCATCGCCATTATCAGAATGAACCACTTATAATTAGTTCAGTAAGCGTGCCCGGACCCTACCTACAGTTGGGTCAAAGTTTTGATACCAGAAAGGGTTACTGACTAATATGGGTCCCAAACAACAGATGACACAAGTATTCCCCCTTGTGTCCCCAGACTATCAGATTCAGATTAACTTATTAACAGAGCTCAGAAATACCAGGTTCAGACGATCAGTTTTCAGACTAACGGATCAGATAACAGATTTACAAACTTGCCTAACTTGGTGTGGGTCCTACAGATCCGCAAAACAGGTTCGTTTAATTTATCAATCAAGTTAGTTTATCCAGACCAGGTATCAAATTGGTTCTCAGTCTTACCAAATTACTGAGTTAGATTGGTTAAGTATAGTTCAACTCAACCCCGTTAAATTACCGAGTTCAGATTGGTTAAGTGTAGGTTAACTTAACCCCGTTAATTTACCGAGTTCAGATTGGTTAAGTGTAGGTTAACTTAACCCCGTTAACTTACCGAGTTCAGATTGGTTAAGTGTCATAAGTCAGATTTTCTTAACCTTATCATGTAGCATTAATTAATTAATTAATGCGCCTTAACCTCTCACATTAGACTTTGTTGCGGTTACTAGTTAAGCCGGTCGGTTCCGGGTAGCTTTACACCACAACTTGGTCTAACCTCGGGTTCAAGGTACAACATGAACAACTTCTCACATTGGGTCCTATTGTTTGTAGCAACTAGTTAGGCCGGTTGGTTCCGGGTAGGTTTACGCTACAAACTCAACCCAACCTCGAGTTGGTCACACTTATCTTTGCTAAGTGTCATGTCCATCATGTTTCCAAAACATATTACAAATTTTTAAGCAATTGGGTAGACCTAACTTAATAGGTAAATTCCCAATGGGTAGACCTAACTTAATAGGTAAATTCCCAAGCTTATGCTTTTATGTCTTTTAAGTTTACCCAACCCCAACGCAATCCCATCGCTTACATATCGCCATAGCGCATAAAGGATAGAAAGAGAGAACTTGGCATAATCATGACATAAAGGGGTTGAAGCCACAAGTTCAACATGGTGGCATATGAAGTGTTCATGTGTTCATACACTTGCATATTACATTCCTAGGCCTCATAAAACCAAACTTGGCATATTCATGATACATGGTGCTAAATGACATGTAGAAATGGCCATAAGTTCGCATTTAGCCTCACATGCAAGTTATCCTAAGTGATATGATAACTTACATGTTGCCAAAATGCAACCTTTGGCATAAAGCTTGAAGCTTTATGTTCACATACTCAAGATAAGCTTGCATAACATGACAACATGAACCATATGACCATCCCAAACTTGCATAACATACTTGCATATCATATGACACTTGCATAACAAACTTGCATATTACAACATGATAACTTGCATATCTTAGCATAGTAAACTTGCATATGACAACTTGCATATCTTAGCATAGTAAACTTGCATATTAACTTGCATAACTCACCATAATAAACTTGCATATCATACATTTAACTTTAGAGTTTAAGTATGAAAGGAATAGGGCTTACAATGCTTATGCGGACTCAAATGAGTATAGCAAATGTAAGAAAACCCTTATGCAACCAATTAAACCCCTAAAATGCAAGCAAAATTGATCAAAACTCTTCCTTTATGATGCCAATAGAGAAACTTGACTTAAATGCAAGCTAATGATGATCATACAAGTCTAAATACACTTAAATGCATGGAAAATCACTTAGAAATTTATTTAAGAATTTGATGAAGAGAGTGGAGGCCATGAGAGGATTGATTTTGCCATAGTTTAGTTGCTAGGATGAATAATGATGATTTTAGGGTAGGTTAGGGTCTTATTTATAGATTAGGCAAGTGTTTTAGGCCATAGGATTAAACCCTAGTTCAATCCAAGCCATCAAAGCATGTCTTGGGGAAGAAGTCAAGTGTAGGAACCATCTAGGGCCTTTAGATTAAAGATGAACCATGAGAACCATTCAAATGCAAAATCTGCATTTGAGCGAATCGGCCCACGGGTTGACAGCCAAACACCCTGGATTAACCCCTAGTCGACCCAGCGGGCTCGGGTCGACCTCAAAAATCGGCCGGTTCGGTTATTCCCCTCTCCCAATTCGCTGTTTTGAACATTTTTGCATATTTATTTATTTAATTTTCAACTATATATATATATATATATATATATCAATATATATATATTTCTCTGCGCAACCCATTTCACTTAATTAAGTATACTTTAATTTGGGAATTTTTCGTGAAAGTTCGCGAGGCCATATCTTGGTCATACGGACTCCGATTTTCGAAAACTCGGACTCTATTTCGCGTATTTTTCCGAGACGAACGCAATGGCATAGCCCGTTTCCCTTGATTCAGATTTTACAGTTTAATTCTGCCTCCATTTATGTTATAACATGTTATTCAAAAATACGGGTTGTTACATTCTTCCCTCCTTAAAGGATTTCGTCCCCGAAATCTCCAAGTTAGGAAGAACGTATCCTACCATCCATCATCCATCTACTCAAAACATCATCCACGAGCAATCATTGTCCTTAAAAGGTTCTAATGCGGTATGAACATATGCAAAAGGTGTGTGTATATGTTCTTATCTAATGCAAAGATCATCAATGCAAAGTATGTTAGTGAAATGAATCCATTATGTATGCAAATAGTCCTAATCACATAATACTATATGTGTGCACAAACATTCGTCCACATGCAACATCCATGTGCTGAATTAACCATCTTGCAACCATAAGAATCGAAAATGTACACACGTCCATATGCAATATGAGAGTGTATTTCAAGCCGATCTAGTGCCTAGTGTGTGTTTATGCATCCACGAGCAACCACTAGCAACCACTTGCATCCACTTGCAACCATCAACCATAACATGTCTCAAACACATGTTTACATCCATAAGATTCCTATCTCCACAAGATACAGTCGAGTGATGGAAGCGAGTACCGATAAAACAAAAACTTGGTACATATACTTACATATTACTAGTACATATCAGATTTTTTCCCCAAATGATTCTTAGGAAACTAAGCATGGTAGAAACCCAGAATGTACTCGTCATAGTCACAGATACTCTCAAATCCCAATTTATCACAAACAGATGAGTTATAACTCTCAGGGAGTTTGAGACTATTACCAGATCAGAAGCAAGACTAGCATTAAAGTACTAAGTTTCCATTACAGAATCCAAATACCAGAAAAAGAGTTTCATACTGAAAATCAGACAAGGAAAATTAAACATCCTACAGACAAATTATTCTAGCCCTAATCTATTCACCCGCCATGCGAGTATTCACCGTTCCTTCTGTTGTAGTCCCTTTCTTCTTCGGGCAGTCCCTAGTGAAGTGTCCCATCTCTCCACAGTTGAAGCAAGTGTCCTTCCTCTTTCTGCAATCCTTGTTTAGATGAGTTGAGCTTCCACAAGTAAAGCACTTCTTTTCCTTCTTATCTTCAGACTTCTCCTCCTTCTTTTGCATTTCCTTTTTGGGTCCCGTTTTCTTGTTTTGAGACTCATTCGCCTCGACCTCCTTCTTTGCACTCTTGTTCTCTTCATTGAGTAGGGCCATATCTACCAAACTCTCAAACGTGGCCCCCATGGGCACATGAGACATGGCTAATTCCTGTAACGGCTCATTCAATCCTCTAGCAAAACGAAGAGCCTTCTTCTGAGTAGTACTCACCATATCCAAGCCAAAACGAGCTAACTGATTAAACTTGTTCACATATTCTTTAACAGACATGTCTCCTTGCTTCAAAGCAATAAACCTTTCCATTTGCAAATTCTCTTCAGTAGAAGACAGAAACTTAAGCATGAACCTTGCCCTGAAATCGGCCCAAGTCTCAACAGGCCTAGTACCATTGGTGACTTCCCACCAATAAGCGGCTTCATCCTTCATAAGCCAAACCGCCAACAAGAGCTTCCTCTGATCGTCTAACCCAAAGATAGCAAACAAATCCTCGGTCTCTTTCAACCAATTTCTAGCCTCTACAAAAGTCTCAGTGCCTTGAAAGTTCTTGCCACCCATTGCTTTGAAATCTTTGCAAGTCTTTGCGAAGTCAACCTGAGGATGCTGAGGGGGAGGAGGAAGAGGAACCTCAGCAACCGGTGGAGGAGGAACATTAGCGACAGGAGGAGGAGGAATATTAACCACCGGAGGAGGAGTAACATTTGCGGGGCCGGCTTCGGTCGCCCTAGCCTCCATAAGTCTCCTATACCAAACAGGAACTTGCACTCCCTCTGGGATAACAAAGTTATCAACCATACTGAAACGAAGGAAAAGATAGATTCAGAACGAGGAAACTAAGAATAGATAACTAAGGATTGTGCTACTGGCTTTTGGGGAATAGCCTTTAAAATAAACTAGACTTTTCTTTGGAAAATACTTTATACTTGGTTTTGAAAATAGTTTTCCAAAAGTTTTAAAAACCTTTTTGTCCCTTCTCGTAAACCATATGCTCTGATACCAAATGTAACACCCCGCCTCCGCTAAGGTGGCTCTTGCAAGCACTCTGACTTTGGAGGGGCGTTTGAATCAGGTAAACATGCATAATGATATATCAAGGCAGAACAAGAACATATGTATATATGTAAACAGAGTAAATAACATAGATAAAACAGCGGAAGATTTTAAACTATTTCAAAACAAGTCTGGTACAACATAATGTCAATTTTCCAAATAAACAAGTCTAGTACATAAAACTGGAAGCTGAAAAGAAAAACATAAAGTAGCTATTCCCAAAGTAGAAAACCATAGCAATCTCAACTCCAAAGCATACATGAGCTATCCAAGAAAAGCAGCCAAGATCCAAGCTAAGTACCGGTATTCCCACCCTGTAAACCTGGGGGGGGGGGACGAAAGAAAAGAGGCGAAAGAAAACAGGTCAGTCAAAAAGACTGAGTAAGCCCTACTACAATCAATGTAAACTGATAAAGTTAACTGGCATGAGCAGCAGGTATGAACATAAGGATAACAACTAACTAGCATGATAATTAACTATCAAGGTAGATAAAGGTGTCATCGCATAATCAGGATTAAGATTTTGCACCACAGGTGTATTAGCATTCTAACATGTCATGTATAATCAAGAATTTATCCCTTGGCCTAAACTTGGCCCAGTATCAGGTGTTTGACTCAAACCAAGATCCAACTTCTTGGTACCAATTCTAGTATAACGGGATTAGGTGTTACCCCAATGTTCATATCGAAACAGAACAGAACAGAATGGTCCATACAGAAATAGAGTTTTGGAAAAATGGGCTTTTACCATCCCAACAGGTAAAGTGCAGAAACGGAATGCTAACAATAATGGGCCTTTACCACCCTAACAGATAAGGTACAGAAACGGAATGCTAACTATAATGGGCCTTTACCACCCTAACAGAACGGTACCACACAGAAACAGACGGGTGTTGCCACCCAACAAAACAGACGGTACCAACAGAATCAGACAGAACTAAGTGTACCCTAAATCCTACCAAAGCGATCGGCTCCCTAATACATAAATACCCTGTGTCGGCCCCACGATAGGGTGTATCACTCCCTAAAGTGGCAACCAATTGGCACAGGCATATTTACAGATGTCACGGCGTCTTACATCCTTAGAGGCAGACCGGGATCCATGCACGCACATGACCCGGTTGGAACGCACCATCAACACCCATCGCCATTATCAGAATGAACCACTTATAATTAGTTCAGTAAGCGTGCCCGGACCCTACCTACAGTTGGGTCAAAGTTTTGATACCAGAAAGGGTTACTGACTAATATGGGTCCCAAACAACAGATGACACAAGTATTCCCCCTTGTGTCCCCAGACTATCAGATTCAGATTAACTTATTAACAGAGCTCAGAAATACCAGGTTCAGACGATCAGTTTTCAGACTAACGGATCAGATAACAGATTTACAAACTTGCCTAACTTGGTGTGGGTCCTACAGATCCGCAAAACAGGTTCGTTTAATTTATCAATCAAGTTAGTTTATCCAGACCAGGTATCAAATTGGTTCTCAGTCTTACCAAATTACTGAGTTAGATTGGTTAAGTATAGTTCAACTCAACCCCGTTAAATTACCGAGTTCAGATTGGTTAAGTGTAGGTTAACTTAACCCCGTTAAGTTACCGAGTTCAGATTGGTTAAGTGTAGGTTAACTTAACCCCGTTAACTTACCGAGTTCAGATTGGTTAAGTGTCATAAGTCAGATTTTCTTAACCTTATCATGTAGCATTAATTAATTAATTAATGCGCCTTAACCTCTCACATTAGACTTTGTTGCGGTTACTAGTTAAGCTAGTCGGTTCCGGGTAGCTTTACACCACAACTTGGTCTAACCTCGGGTTCAAGGTACAACATGACCAACTTCTCACATTGGGTCCTATTGTTTGTAGCAACTAGTTAGGCCGGTTGGTTCCGGGTAGGTTTACGCTACAAACTCAACCCAACCTCGAGTTGGTCACACTTATTTTTGCTAAGTGTCATGTCCATCATGTTTCCAAAACATATTACAAATTTTTAAGCAATTGGGTAGACCTAACTTAATAGGTAAATTCCCAATGGGTAGACCTAACTTAATAGGTAAATTCCCAAGCTTATGCTTTTATGTCTTTTAAGTTTACCCAACCCCAACGCAATCCCATCGCTTACATATCGCCATAGCGCATAAAGGATAGAAAGAGAGAACTTGGCATAATCATGACATAAAGGGGTTGAAGCCACAAGTTCAACATGGTGGCATATGAAGTGTTCATGTGTTCATACACTTGCATATTACATTCCTAGGCCTCATAAAACCAAACTTGGCATATTCATGATACATGGTGCTAAATGACATGTAGAAATGGCCATAAGTTCGCATTTAGCCTCACATGCAAGTTATCCTAAGTGATATGATAACTTACATGTTGCCAAAATGCAACCTTTGGCATAAAGCTTGAAGCTTTATGTTCACATACTCAAGATAAGCTTGCATAACATGACAACATGAACCATATGACCATCCCAAACTTGCATAACATACTTGCATATCATATGACACTTGCATAACAAACTTGCATATTACAACATGATAACTTGCATATCTTAGCATAGTAAACTTGCATATGACAACTTGCATATCTTAGCATAGTAAACTTGCATATTAACTTGCATAACTCACCATAATAAACTTGCATATCATACATTTAACTTTAGAGTTTAAGTATGAAAGGAATAGGGCTTACAATGCTTATGCGGACTCAAATGAGTATAGCAAATGTAAGAAAACCCTTATGCAACCAATTAAACCCCTAAAATGCAAGCAAAATTGATCAAAACTCTTCCTTTATGATGCCAATAGAGAAACTTGACTTAAATGCAAGCTAATGATGATCATACAAGTCTAAATACACTTGTATGCATGGAAAATCACTTAGAAATTTATTTAGGAATTTGATGAAGAGAGTGGAGGCCATGAGAGGATTGATTTTGCCATAGTTTAGTTGCTAGGATGAATAATGATGATTTTAGGGTAGGTTAGGGTCTTATTTATAGATTAGGCAAGTGTTTTAGGCCATAGGATTAAACCCTAGTTCAATCCAAGCCATCAAAGCATGTCTTGGGGAAGAAGTCAAGTGTAGGAACCATCTAGGGCCTTTAGATTAAAGATGAACCATGAGAACCATTCAAATGCAAAATCTGCATTTGAGCGAATCGGCCCACGGGTTGACAGCCAAACACCCTGGATTAACCCCTAGTCGACCCAGCGGGCTCGGGTCGACCTCAAAAATCGGCCAGTTCGGTTATTCCCCTCTCACAATTCGCTGTTTTGAACATTTTTGCATATTTATTTATTTAATTTTCAACTATATATATATATATATATCAATATATATATATTTCTCTGCGCAACCCATTTCACTTAATTAAGTATACTTTAATTTGGGAATTTTTCGTGAAAGTTCGCGAGGCCATATCTTGGTCATACGGACTCCGATTTTCGAAAACTCGGACTCTATTTCGCGTATTTTTCCGAGATGAACGCAATGGCATAGCCCGTTTCCCTTGATTCAGATTTTACAGTTTAATTCTGCCTCCATTTATGTTATAACATGTTATTCAAAAATACGGGTTGTTACATAGAACGTGAGATGAAAGCGTTTCTGCTAGATGATTATTATATTGTGGTTGATAGACATTATTATAATATCAAAAGGTTTTTGATATAAAGATAATTTGGATGCTCATAAGGGAAAAACCCGTTCCGTTATACGGCGTGGTCTTATGAGATATCGTTTACTTGTTCAAACTGTTTTAAACTGTTTTACTCATACCAGTCCCATGACTGACCCAGAGTTTATTTTGTTGTTTTTCCTAAACTCTTGGGTGCCCAATTTTGTACGGGCAGTCAAGTAGTCGGGATTTACAGATATACTGGAAGAGCTTGGAGCAGGAGGCTTCAAGATTATATAGCTATAGTTATTTCCGCTGAGTTGTAAGTGTTGTACTCTGATAATGTCATTGTATACATATAATGATTTTATTTCAAGGATATATTATCTATTATATGTTTTTCGTTCCGCTGTGAGATTCGTGTTACTCTGATGTTGTGTTCTTCTTCTTATATTCTAAGTTTCTATCTTATCTATCCTCACCCTCTGTTTTCTTTCTATTAGTGTTCTGATTTTCCAGTGTAATTGGGGTTGGACTTGTGTTATTTAGTCAGCTCAAATTGGACCGGATTTTCAGGTCATTACACCATTATACCCCTGCTTTGAGTCCGCTAGAACCTCCGACTAATGATAATTCCTCAGCCTTCAATATCTCTAGCCATCCGACTTGATGACTATCCATAAGCTCAAGCGACTTCTCTAGAAACCATTATCCATGAACTCAACATCTTTTGAGTCGTCTCACATCTCCGTTGCATTTCGTCGATCAACGAACACTTCACGATGCATCGAACGTTCAACCTTGAATTCACATCGAAGCTACACTCATCATCGAACCAAAGTCAACTTCAATTGGTCATGTATTTGATGGATCATCCACCGATCCATCACTGGATTGCCTATGTCGGTCCATTCAGAGACTAATCCATCAACCTAGACACTCGACCGATCCATCGTAGACTTGAAACGACCTGATCCATAACTCGTGCGATCCATTTCTGGCCGACCCAAGACTCACGATCCATCAAGCCCACACATCAGTCTGATCCGTCGCAGACCGACCCATCCAATTGTTGCGACCTATTGTCAATGATCCATCCGTGCACCTATTATAACGATGCACCGATTCATTGAGCGCCGACCCATCCAAGCCCTTCAACACATGCACAGCGATCCATGCCTTTGTTATGCTTTCATCCCACCCCGATCCATCTAGACGCGAGCCGATCAATGAAGTTTGACCTGACCCATCATTCATGGTCGATCCATCGGATTGCCTTCAGTTGACCTATGCAATTTCCCAACAAGACCTCCAGTTTCCACCGATCCATCATGACTCGCCGATCCATTCCATTTATTGGAGCATAAGCCAGTGATCCATCATGCAACTTGGTCGATCCATCAACTCTTGACAAACCGAACTTGACCCATCGCCAATAATAACATCTATACACGCAACTTAATCAAAATCAACCAATTTCATCAAATAATCAATAGCAATCATTAACGAACATTAACACAACGATTAATCATCATACAACCATATGAAATTCACTAAATCATGGTTAAACATAAACAAATCAATGAATAGATCTAAACTTGCATAAATGCATGAATTAACATATGAATTTACCGATTTAATTTGCTAGTTTAGATCCTACGGTGAATCGAATGAAAATATACTTACCATGATGTAGATCTAGGTGAAAATGACTTGAAATGATGAAAATAAGATTAAACAACCCATATACTCGATTGAATCTGTAACAACCCGCATTCTACGCATCGGAGGATCGTAGAATATTTATTTCTTTCCCATATGAAGTCGTATAGTCATGTAACTTTGGGAAACAACCATTAGCGTCATTTCTTGCCGATTTTTAAATGACCATTTTGCCCCTAGCTGATCTTGTTTTGGCCATAACTTTTGACTGGAAAGGAATTTTGACCTGAAACCACTTCCATTAGATTTGTTTGATGGTTTACCTTTCCGTAGAGTGGTCACATGTGAAAAACGGACTTACCGTTTGGGAGATATGGCTGAAATAAGTTTGGAAGGTGAAAAACTTTTTAACCGGGCCAAATAGGGTGATTAGTGAATGAGCCCATAACCCATTTCGGGATTAGGGTTATGGGGAGGCTGAAATGAGTTAGAGAATCATTCCATTTCAGTTTTCTAGCCTCCACTTATCTCCAAGAAACCCTAAAAATGGCCTTCAACCTCTAAATCACCTCCAAATCATTAGCAACTTGAAGATTGGGATTAGCAACATCAAATCAAGGGAGATCTTCACCAAATCAAGATTAGAGATACTTTTTTGCATCGGGATCTTCACCATATCAGAGATTTATTTCAGATCTAAGTTTTGTTTGTGGCTAAGGTGAGTGATTTGCATTGTTTTTCACTAATTATGGTAATTAGCGAAGATTAGCGAAATTATGGCTCAGAAAAATCTAGAAAAATTCCTGAAATTCCGGGGTCACATACTAACTTGAAAAATTCCCAAAAAATATTTTCTAGCTTCGTATTAACGATACGGTCTTAACAAAACTAGTTTCATCGAATTCTGAGGCCATTTGAAAAATGTCCATTTTCCAGTCGATTAAAATCAACTAAAACTGGTCAAACGTGTTTTCCTTTGCCATACTCACATATTGATTCAAAAAATTATGAATTTTGAAACCTAGTAATAACTTGACATCACGGATCCAACAAAAGTGGTTTCATCGAAATCCGAGGTCGTTTGCAAAATTTCCATTTTTAAGGGCTAGAATTCCATAGCGACTATTCTGAATTTTCAACTGGATATATCTTTTGATTCCCGCTATGAAATTTCGATTTTTCGGATTCGTTGGAAAGATATTCACAGATAGATTCGAATATTTTTGGTTTCACTAAAATTCGGTTTATTTTGAATCCAGTACATTCATTTGAATTTTGAAATCGAATTATCGAACTACCGCGCCATTTTCAATTCCTTTATAATTTAAAATAAATATTTATATTCTAACGACGATCTATATAAATATATACGTTCGAATTCTATTCGAAATAAATTTTTCGTCATTATTATTTAAAATAATTCATTTTAAATAATCAAAATTCGTTAAAATTGCCAAAATAAAAATTTTAAATTGGCCCAGATTTTCCGGGCTATTACAAATTTAATTTCAATTAAATTATTAATTAATTCTTATTAGCGAAAATTTCCAATACTCCTAAAAAATTTATAACACCTTAACTTTTTGAAAATTTTCGCCAGCACCTCCTTTGTATTGGTTAATAGCTCAAACTCCAACTTGCCTCTCTGGGCCATCTCCAATCCAAAAGAAAATCAAACAGCCAAACAGCTTGCCAACTTGGCTTATCAAAATCTCATACCGTATGAAATATAAACTTATACCTTTTTGTTGGGCATATCAACTCTATCACTTCCATATGCTATCAACTCAGCATATACCAATGTTATCCCAATCAAATTATGAAATCACTTTCATCTCCAACACAACCATTCGCTTATATCCGAGCCAAATATCATTTCAACTCGAGTTTCTTCTCGATTCTCAACTCTTAACTTGATTATCACTTTACACTTCAAATTTGAATCTCACAATCCAATTTGTCTTGATATCATTCTAATTCAATCTCAGTTACCACTTTACTGGCTCTACTTTAATTCAAAATTGCTTTCAAAAATTTCTGTTAAATTTGTTTTTAATTCAAACAGTCTTTCCCCAGGAGTTTTTAAACAGTTTACTCCTTTCAAAAAAATCAAATTTTCCTTTTGAACATGACACTGAGCCCTTAATTAATATTCCATTAGTTAAATCACTTCTCTAATTCTTTATCAATATTTGTTATCCAAATATTTTCAATAACCATATTGGCCTTTTATGTTATTTGGAAAACATTTCCGAATATCGCCTTCCTTTAATTTCTAAACTTTAGAAAATATATGCTATTTATAATTGGAAAATATTCCAATTACTTATCTCTTTTCCGATCTCGTTTATTTCTATACTTAGGAAATATTCTTTATTATAGTTCCAAGCTTACACTTATTTGGGTTAAAACGGATGTTGTGTAAAACATCGTTACGACAACCCAAATACTATATTCAACTAACTCTTATTCAACATTGATCTTCGAGCCTAAAATCTTACTATTTATTTGTTAATAATGAAATCAATCAAGTTGGGGTATAACTACCTCTCAGACCTTGACTGAATAACATTTATAACGTCAAAACAGATATGACTACTTACTCGAATTATCAATACCATACAACTAATTATTCACTTTTAAATACGTATACGCTTCCTCTTTCTATTCTTACTAGATTTTATTCTTAGTCTTCCTTTTTGATTTTACTATTCTATTTCTAAGTTCGTTTCCTTATCGACTTCTATATATATATTGATACGTTGATTTCTAACTATCAAATTATCTTAAAAATATTCTAACTCCTTAAATTCCCGGAAAAATTCGCCATAACCTCCTTTGTACTAGGAGAATCCGGATATTTCAAATAGCATCCCATGGCCCTCAACAATCCAAAAGAAAAAGAAAAAGCCAAGCGGCTAGCCGATACGGCGCATAAAATCTCATACATGAATTAAACACATACCTTTTCGTCGAGCATTCTATTTATATACCTTCATACCTTATCCATACCTATCTCATGTATATTTATACCTGCCCAATCTATTTTAACTATACCTGATCGTTTTAACTCAATTCGTTAATTAACTCTTTAGTCTATTTCACTTTTATATTTGAACATGACATGTTCAAATATATTTCAACTTGCTTATTAACTAATTTGAATCCAAATTTCAAATTTAAGTTCTATATTCGATTTCGAATATCCATTTACAAATCCAATTCACCTTTCAAAGTTCAACTTCAAATTCAAAGCTCGATTAACTAATACCTCTTCGACTTAGTTAATTCTATTCAATTTCCATTCAAATTTTATATCACTTATATTATTCAAATCTATATTTCAAATTCTATATTATAAATCCCATTTTGAAATTCAACACAACTTGTCTTTCCCAAAACAAATTCAAAACAGTATCTCTGGTAGTAATCCGTCACTTACAACTCGAAAATGAATACTGATAATGCAGTTGTCATTATCAGAATCTATTTTCCAGCGATCGAAGTGAGTTCAATACTATAAAACCATTTCTAAACATTTCCACCTTGAAATTCATTTCAAAATATCATTCACACTGCTTGTAAAACAATTTAAAATCTCCCAGGATCTTAAATTTTTCCTTACTTTTAATCCAAATCCATTTACAAACACTTATCCAATTCTCCAGAGTTTTAACTCAATTTCTGGTTTAAAATTTTAGATTCAACTCATCTGATTTCACGTATTTCACTTATATGAATTCTGATTGGTTATTTACATAACCATTAAATTTATAATCTTACTCGATTATAATAACAACCGATATATCCACTATATTATAATTTTGATACATATATATATCTTCTCTATATCAAGATATACCTTGGGTAAACTTATTTTAATTTACCCTCTTTTCAAAACATATCGTGTCGACCCATCGTATTCGAGTGTTTAGTAACTCCTACCGATACAGTGGATCAAACTGATCGACCAGAACTCATAAACAACTCAACCAATAAATCACCACAATATAAAAAAAATATCAATAACAAATACGCTCACTCGTATATATACACTCAACTCAATCTAGGGTATTAATAACCCTATCTCTACCGAGTCAAGCATCAGAGCCAAGGTAATTCACTTAACTTAAGCTCTGATACCAACTGTAATGACCCGAAAATCCGGTCCAATTTGAGCTGACTAAATAACACAAGTCCAACCCCAATTACACTGGAAAATCAAAACACTAATAGAAAGAAAACAGAGGGTGAGGATAGATAAGATAGAAACTTAGAATATAAGAAGAAGAAGAACACAACATCAGAGTAACATGAATCTCACAGCGGAACGAACAACATATAATAGATAATATATCCTTGAAATAAAATCATTATATGTATACAATGACATTATCAGAGTACAACACTTACAACTCAGCGGAAATAACTATAGCTATATAATCTTGAAGCCTCCTGCTCCAAGCTCTTCCAGTATATCTGTAAATCCCGACTACTTGACTGCCCGTACAAAATTGGGAACCCAAGAGTTTAGGGAAAACAACAAAATAAACTCTGGGTCAGTCATGGGACCGGTATGAGTAAAACAGTTTAAAACAGTTTGAACAAGTAAACGATATCTCATAAGACCACGCCGTATAACGGAACGGGTTTTTCCCTTATGAGCATCCAAATTATCTTTATATCAAAAACCTTTTGATATTATAATAATGTCTATCAACCACAATATAATAATCATCTAGCAGAAACGCTTTCATCTCACGTTCTACATATATAGTATACAATCAAAACCGCAAGCACGTATTGGGTAATGGATTTCCAACTGTGACAAGGTATGGAACCACCTTTCGCTAGTGTATCTCTAGAAAGGAATACACTGGTTTCAACAAGAACATCTTGCAACCCGGCCGCACATGACCGACCACTTATTTCGCTTGAGTGTATCGAAGGTATATCACCAACGGTTGGGATCAACAACCGTTTCCCGAATGGGACAACATCAACTATAGATTTTTGGAAGTAAATGAAACTCTAGATCAGGTGATTAAACACCCTAATAGGTGCGACCTACATAGCTATGCTACCTGCCCGATTTCTGTCATTTACCGGATGTGAGGCTAGAAGCTACGCTTTATCATCACACCAGATTCACTTCGAATGTCACATCGTCAAATCCATCAAATCACCGATTGACGTCTACAACCATACATTACGTGTCAGCTAAAAGAAGTTTCCTTCTCCGCTTCCACTCTTGGTACAGTTGAAGAAATCAATGTACGTGACCTTTTTGGAAATACTCTGTCAGACATTCATCCATACAAGTCATCCAGGTTTACATGCCACATCTTCATTCACTTAGAATGTCACATCGTTATACCCGCCAAATCACAAATTGACTTATCCAAAAATAACACGGGTATACAGCTAAGAGAAACGAATTCCTCCGCCACCAAAGGAGAATACGTTTGAACAGATCAACTTACGCGATCCATTGGATATACTCTGTCAGACCTTCGTCCATACAAGTTGTCCTAGGACTGGACAAACCGAAGGCACCATTCAGTATATCCATCTTAGGCACTGTTATCTAAGATTTATACAACAGCCCTTGCACCTTATTCCATCTTCAATTATCTTAGGTATATATGATTCGCAACACTTATGCCAATACAGAGTGGTTCTTTGGATAATAATCCAACCGGTCTCTCCATATTAACAACGTTAAAATGGTCAAAAACTTCGATAGTCTGTGAGTTAACTATCAAAGAAAAACGAGTGTGCAAACAACGATATTATTTCTAGACGGAAATTATATCGATCAACCATCATTTAACATTTATCTCTTAAGTTCATTTTTCATCTCCTGTTTCCCTATATTCAACATTTGCTATTTTCTAAATTTAGAAAATATACGTTATTACCATTGGAAAACATTTCCATTTCTTGTTTTCTATATCAGAAAACATTTTTGGTTCTTATTTGGAAAACATTTCCAAAACTCCTTCATTGGACTTAGACAGAGGTTTAGATAAAACATCGCAATGCCAACTCAACCATTTCCTTTAATTACTAAATTCACTTTACCATCCTTTATTGCCGAACCTTAACCATTTCTTAGTTAAAAACAAAGTCAATCAAGTTGGGGTAGAACTACCTCTCAGACCTTAACTGAACAACCTTTCTAACCTTGAAATAGGCAAAGTTCACTTTAAATTTCTTTAACTAACTTCCTTACTTAACCTTTTTTTTCGAATAACTATATTCGATTAACTCTTTTCACTTAACTCTATTCGATTAACTCCTTTTGGATTAACTCTATTTGATTTACCCTATTCACTTAACTCCTGTCGAATAAACTATATTCGATAACTCCTCTAACTATATTTGAATAAACTATATTCGATTAACTCTTTTCACTTAACTCTATTTGATTAACTCCTTTACTCTATTCGAATAAACTATATTCGATTAACTCTTTTACTCTATTCGAATAAACTATATTCGGTTAACTCTTTTACTCTATTCGAATAACTAGATTTGATAACTCCTTTAGAATAACTAGATTCGATAACTCCTTTGGATAACTCTATTTGCTTAACTCTAACTCTAACTGGTCAACCCTCACTGATTAACTCTAACTGATTTACTCTAACTGGTAATCTCTAATTGGTCAACCCTAACTGATTTACTCTAACTGGTTAACTCTAACTGGTCACCCTAACTGGTAAATTCTAACTGATTAACTCTAACTGGTTAATTCTAACTGGTTAACTCTAACTAGTTAATTCTAACTCAAATTGATTTATTCTAACTCTAATCGATCATTTCTAACTCTAATCGATCATTTCTAACTCTAATTGATTTCTCTTATTCAAATAACTCCTATTTGATAACGTTTTATTCATTTATAAAGATTTACTTTTGTTAACGGTTCTTCACTTTATAAATGTTCTCTTTAATAACGTTACTTCACTTATACAAGTGTTGTGTACCCATTCTATTTAAAACTATCGGTGTTAAAACCAATATCTCGTATCTATATAAGTTCAGACTTATATATTCCATTTATCGAATGATAAATATTTATTTAATTTATAAACTGTTATTTATAAATTAATCCTTTCTATTTATTTGTTAAAAACAGATTTCCATTTTCTGTTCATCTTCTAAATATTCTTTTGATTTAGTTCTATTTATTTATCAAATAAATAAACCCTTTATACCTTTATTTATTCCCTAAATAAATAAATCCTTTATAACCTGTTTGTAAATGGTTTATAAATATTTCTCTTTCTATTTGTTTGACAAATATTTTCCTTTATATTGGTTTTACGAATATTTCCCCCTATATCTGTTTAACAAATTCTTTCCCTTATATTTGATTTACAAATATAATTCCCTTATATTTGATTTACAAATATATTTCTTTTATTCAAAATCCTTTTTTTCTTTTATAATATAAAATCCATTGATTTTATATGAATAAATTATTTTCAAAATATACTTTGAAAATCCCTTTCCCACATTCTAGATTTCTTATGGTATTTAACATACCAAACAACGGTGATCGATACCATTCAAACACATATAATCAACACAGATTATATATCACATCATACATCACAGTATATGAAAACAGAAAAATATATGTTGAGGAATCCATTTGGATTCCTCCAACCTGTTTCCCTGCATCACAGATGTCAGACAATATAATTAACATCGATCATATTTTACAACGAAATATTCTGCTAAACAGAATCGATATTAGATTGACGATTTATATATAACATCGTTATCTAATATTTTCAACTAACACATAAGCAATTCAACCAAACAGTCAACACACAGCAGATCAACAGATACTTATTAGTTCTAAGAATACGTTGTAAAAATAGAACTGTTCAGAGTTGGTGAGTTTTACTCACCTTGGCAGTTCATCGTTAAAGAACGATAAACTATTGTTTGATTTGAATAAAATAGTTTATTTCGCCATAAATTCAAATGAGAGCCAATTGATTTCCAGTCAGTTTCATTGTGAAGTGCTCATCCATACGATCCTAACGTGACTGACCGTTCGAAATTCTGATACAGTATGGTTGAGATATTCAATTTACAAGTTTGTATAAACATTTAAATTAAACCACTTAATATAAATTAATAATTTGGGCCTCACCCCCTTATCATTTCTTGGCCCATTTACCCTTGTACAAGCCCAAACACCCACTGAAGTCTTTGTCTTCCTCACAACCGAAATACAAGCTCCAGTAAATCCCTAATGTCACAGCCAACTTCGACCTCATCTCATGCTTTTCCCTGATAAACCGAAATCCAAATGGTCATCACCATTTCAATCTCCTACAAAAACTCCATCAACCCATACCCCAAACATCCCATTCGAACACCTCATGAGATTTCCGTCGATCCCCAATTTCATCGACTACAGGGAAAAACATCGAAACCTTTTGAACCCAAACTTTACCAAAAATTCAAAACCGAAAGTAAACTCCATTCTGAGTTCAAATACAACCTCCATTCGAGCTCAAAACCCAAGGACATGACCAAAACTCCAACCCTAATCTTCACGGTGGTTTTAACTGTTGCGAACAAAAGCATCGAACCACTCAAATGCTAAATCAAAACGAAGAGGAGGACCTGAGCATCTCAAAATTATATGTTATAGGATTTATAACATTTTATTTGATTTTGTCTTGATTTTTGAAGATCAAAGTTTACTGTGTTTTTGCTTCTGAGATGCGACGGTCTAAGTGAAGGGTTTTGTAGGGGGTCATATTTTTTGTGTGGCTCAAACGAGAAGTATGTGGCTTGTTATCGTTCACAAATCAATTAGGATATTTTAGTTTTATATTTATTTCGCCTTCTAAAAATCTGTGTGATCACACACGACACCCAAAAATCATGAAAATGTACATATTGGTAGAGTTCAACATTATGGTCCCAACGAAACTGGTTTCGTCAAATTCCGACTTCGTATGCTCACACAGCGTATTTTTAACCATCAAAATATCAACTGTTTTCCACTCTAAAAATCTGAACGACCACACAGTGACTCTAAAAATCACGAAACTGGAAATCTAACAACTATTTGACATTGCAGATCCAACAAAATTAGTTTCATCGAATTCCGACTTCGTTTGCAAAAGTGGCTATTTTTAAAGCTCTGGATGACCCATTTAAATATATAAATATATTTAAATATAATTAAATAAAATATTAATAAATTAATATTATCGTATATATTCGCAGTGTAATACCATACAGCTCTACTGGGATTTATAACTTGATATTTCAAATCCCGATTAAATCGATATTCGATTTAAAATGAAATTCCTTTTTTTAAAATATAAATAATTCCTTTATAAATTATAAAGGAATTCCACAGTGACTTTTCTAAAATTTGATTTGGACGTAAATCAAAATCTACACGATGAAATCTCGATTTTTCTCTTCCACTAGAAAGATATACTCCACCAGCTCTACACGGTTCTTGTTTCACAGAAATCCGGCTTAAAACGAATCATGTACATTCAGTTGAAGTTCGAATCGCCAATTTACGAACTACAGCGCCATTTCAAGCTCGATTTTAATTATATTATAATTCTATGTTCAAACTGTCGTTTATATAATATATTAGTTATTCAAATTCAATTCCAAGCTGAATTAAATATCGCAGATGATCCGGTTCACAACATATCATCATTTCAGCCAATTCTGATTATTTCAGAATTTAATATATTATTTAATATATTATTTTAATTAAATATTCACCATTATTTAATTCCATGACCATTAAATTCACTATATCACTATATATATAATTAAATAAATTAATTATAATACCTTTGCCAATGCGGGTCATTACAAATGGGGATGCCCAAAAGACTAGAAGTTAGTTGATCGAGTACCTTGGGTATTGTTGAAAGACCTAGATACGAGTCATGATGGTGTATGGAGTTTTGCTAGAACTGGGGTTACCATTACCCCTTGACGAATGACAAGTAACGGATGGAAAGTTGGGCCAGTCATACGATTAACGATGGTTTCAAGGCAAGTTGTTGGTGATAGGTAGAGTGATGGATGCTATTTTTTGATCATCTTGTGTGGATTGTCTGAAGTCGAAGGAGATGTCTCTTGAGTGCTTGTCTTTTGTTGGCATAGGCCTTCGGGGCTTGTGCTTGGGGATGTTGAATTCGATTAGGATGGTCTACGATTGATAATTGGTTGCTATGGATGTACAGTTTGTTTCTTCCTATTGGTTGGGAGGCTATCACTGTCGGATATGGAGGAGGCGGGTTGGGTTTCTTCTCTATTGATGTTGGTAGATTAGATGATTGATATACCTACTTCTCGTATACTTTATAGATGATGTTAGATAGTTTCTTATGGCTCATTAAGAGTGTTATCTGACTCAAGGTTTTATGTTTCCTCTTTTTACCTTGGGTTGTTCATCCATGTTGTGGATGGGCAGACTGTGTAGCAGGTAACAGTTAGTTGATCTTGATGAGGATGATGCTACTAAGCGACGACGAGCTGGAGGCTTACGTATTATTTTCTACTATCTTGTATAGTTGTTTTCACTGTTATGTTTGTTGTATGGTGCTCTGAGTAGACTTGTAGTGAGGCTTTTTCTACAGACTCTTATGATGTAGTCCAGTGATGCATGGATATTCTCATGATGATATGAAAGTTAAAGATTCTGCTCAATTGTGCTTCACTACTATTGCCTATTGTATATGTTTTATTATATTTTATCCTTGCGCTGTGATTTATACGATATGCTTCCGCTTGTGTATGCTCCTTCCGATGATCGTCCCATATCGACCTGGTACATTATACAACGCACTTCTCCTTGGTTTGTGTAAGATGTATGGAGCAGTCGTCGCATTATTATTCGACCTTTTGACCCGACTATATTTAGATAGGTTAAATGAGTTAGGCTCAAAGGTTAGTAAGGAGATAACCTGGAGAAATAACTCTAAAGAAGACACGCCTGTCCATAGCGCCAAAATCCAAATCAGCTCAGCCCCGAGTTCGGATTCGGCGTGGCCGAACTGGAGCTCATGCGCATTCCTTTCCAAAGCCATATATGCTCGAGCCTGATACATGTTTTCAACATTATTATCCGAAGGCACGACGAGACGAATTGTCATGAGTTATTCAAGTGTTTCCAAGGCAGTTACCCCCAACAGGAGTTGATTCGACATCCAAGTCGAATTGAACTTGGTCAGCCACTAAACCGAGCCTGGTTTATGTCACTACATCTGCACGATTTCTTGCACTACTACGTTACTTGGTTCTGCTGCAGCGACTATTCCTCGGTATATTGTCCTTCTAGGTACATCAATTTTCATGAGGAAGGTGTTCATCATCTCCTCTTGCTTATGAAGGAGTTTATTATGTTGCCCAATGCGTGACTACAGTTCCTTAAGTAATCCATTCATCTCCTCTCGGATTAGATTGTTGGTTGGGCCGCTAGCAGAGGAAGCCTCCTGACTTCCTTCTAATCTTGTACCTTCAGCTTGAGCGCTAACATCAGTTTTCCTCCGTTTAAACGTTCTTAAATCCTTGAGTAGCCTATTTCTTTCAAGCTGGAGACTAAGTTGCGTGCCCCTTCCCGGCATGTCAAAATGTTGACTCAAAAAGTGATATTCTTGAGTATAGTACCTAAATCTAATAATAATCACAAAATCACCGCGATATTAAATCA
The DNA here is from genome assembly GCA_030737875.1 of Allium sativum. Lineage (NCBI taxonomy): Eukaryota > Viridiplantae > Streptophyta > Magnoliopsida > Asparagales > Amaryllidaceae > Allium > Allium sativum. Next base: position 66,987,138 of record CM060916.1, on the reverse strand, counting down.
CAGAAATAAGAAATGTAAAGGACACACAGATATATAGTGGTTCGACAATAAGGCCTATGTCCACTTTGATGTAATCTATCATTTATTATACTGTACGATTACAAATATAGTTAGCTTTTAATAAGAAAATAGAGAAATGAGTGTTGAGTGCTGCAATAGCAAATTCCTTGTGTATAGGTGTCCGAAAACAAGAAGAAGATCTTTTGAATATCCAAATTCCATGTATTTATAGGAGGAGTCGAATCCGGTTTGGCATAGCCACGTAGCGGCAGTTTCTGAGTAGTTGAGATCGTGGTATTAATCAGTATAGTAGTGGGCAGAGTGGGACACGTACCGAGGATGTGCCCCTTTTGACTTGGCATGGTCGAATCGTGCATGTTCGACATACCCGATTTGGGTCATGGCTGAACCGAAGTCATGGCCAAATCGAGGCCAGTATGCTTTACTGAACAGAAGCACATGAATGATGACCGGCTGTGCCAAGATTTCCCAAGCTAAAATCCAAATATTTCCAGACATCCACTGGTCTAACCAAGCATATTCGGGCTTGTTTTGTTCAAGTCCGGAGCAATTCCATAGCCAGAAGTCCAGAATGTGACTTCCTTGCCAAAAGGCGGGTCAACAGCCGTGGCTGTTCCATTCTGGACTTGCTTCTGTTTCTTACATGGTCCTCAAAGACATCACTTAAATGCCAACATTGGTTTGTTTCACGTCCAATCCTTTCAGGAATAGAAAGAACTCTCCAGAAACTAGGTCTCTTTCGGTGGGCTCCCATCCATATTGCCTTCTTATCGGAAGGCGGTCTTTGATAACTAGGAATATCTGCTCTGGACTTGCATTCAATTGTGTATACAAGTTGTTTCTCCATCCCTTTTTGATCTAGTTTGCAGGCCTAATTTGCCCTCAACTTTCCTCTTTCCTTTGTTTTTCTCAGATTGGGATGATTCTCCATATTTGACGTGATTCACTTGGTTAGATTCGTGATTAGTTTTAACATCCTCTTGTCATAGGAATCTATCCACTTTAATATAGAAATCCCCTAGGTCCTGTAGAGGATCACTCTCCAAAGAAATCTTATACTCCGAGTTATCCAAGATGTCAGATACTCCGACTTTAAATACCATCGATGGGTTTGATCAATCCATAAAAGCCATAACAACATTAGAACACTTTAGAAATTTAAGTAGGGATTCTCCCTTCCTCTGCTTGATTTTAGTGAGCATCATCACATTTTTGGATCAGGAGATAAACACAATGAATTGTTCAAAAAAAATTTCCACCAGAATTTTTCAGCTCACGATAGAATTTGATTCCAGCTGCTTGAACCTTATGGCAGCCAAGTTTGAGAGATAAAGGGAGAATTATTTTGCTAAGACATCGATAGATGCCCCAAGTACTTCCATGTGTCTGATGTATCACCTTAGATGGGCGGTAGCATCCTTCCTACCGTCACAAGCCTCCAACACTGGTAGTAAGAACTCGGGTGGGTTCCTTGAATTCTGGATATACCAAGAGAATGAACTTCAGTTCCAACCCAAATCAGAGCTGGGTAATTTTCCTCTCGATATTTACAAATTATTTCCATGACATGATTGTCGCCATTAAGCAGGTGGCGCCAATTTCCAGAACCAATGCTTGTTATTGAAGCATTTTGAGTATCAAGTCCGAGGTTTCAAGCCTGTGCGCGCCTCAGTTTCACGTCCAAGTCATGGAGTCTGATCTAAAGAATCAGTGGGAAATGGTGCAAAAACAGATGCTAATCATGTAAATTCCTTGGATCCACGCGTCCTTTATTTGTTAGGTCAAAATTTCATATCCTGAACTTAAGTACTTTTTCGGATCCAAGAAGTTAAGCTTGATCATTTGGTTTCGCTGAAATCCTGCGTATCGATTAAGTGTTTTGCTGGGATCCGCATTGCCTTGGTTTCACTCGGTCACGCTTTGTAGCCTTCGGATCCCCGCCTTCGTATCCCAAGAGTTGGAAAAAAAATATGTATCCAACTTCTATGGCTCGATCATCGTTTTTGAGTGATCACATCATGTTGATTACATGATTTTGTTTGATTTGGTTCATCTCCTATTTTTGAGTGATCGTTTCATGCTGATCACATATTTTGGGTGATCCGAGTATGTTCCTGAGTTGTATCGATTTGGGTTTTCAACGCGCTCAGGCAAATTTTCTAAGACGATTTCCACGTAACGATCCATCCAAGTGATCAGACTGTGCCGATCATCACTTTTTTCAGAATATCGATTCGGGCTTACCAAATGATTGGGAAAGTACCGGATCGATCCGATCATTGATTTCCAAGCGATCAGTGCATATCGATCATTCTTTTCTAAGGTGATCAATCTGATCCCATACGCGATCGATCAAGTGATTATGAAGTGATCCAACGAGCCAATCAAGCTATTTCTGAGTGATAAGACAATGCCCGAAGGCGATCGATCTGAGTTGAGTCATTTTCTAACTCCCAAGCAAATGCCAATTATGATGCTTAATCTGGGTTTGTTTGAGTCTCGCGCGAGTTATGAACAATATGGATGTCCAAGTTCAAACAATAACGATCTTGTCAAAAGCAGGTTAATGGACACATAAAAGTTTTTTTTGCTCCAGAGTAAAAACATTTGACTTATTTTTTATATACTTTAAAAAGACTAAACAAACAATCATCTACATTAAAACGAAAGTATATAAATAATAATTCTAAAATAAACCTTTTGAAGATGGCATTGATACATAAAAATTATCCTCAAAATACAGTACTACTATTGATATTTAATTGGTCATAATTTTTTTAACTAATAATTCTCTTATACCAAGTATTTAAGTTTATTTAAACCTACCTGCATTCTACCTCAGAACTGTCAATCCACCGTACAAAATGAAAGGGGATTAAATGTACAGATCTTCTAATTTTCCCTCATTGGCGGTAATAATGAAAAACCCTACCACTTTTACCTCCATTTTCATTTTCCACTTCCCCGTTAGTAACTCGTCGCGTGGGAGAATAATTCTTCCCTCCTACAAAAGTTCGATCCCCATGTATCTCCATACTAATTCAAGGTTCGCAAAAGTAAGCACTATAAGAGTTAGGAAAAAACGGAGGAACCTAACTCAACAACCTTAATTTCTTTGTCTGGAAAGTAGGTTCTGGTAAATAAGAAAGAAAAATAGTCTTTTCTTCATCCTTCCCCTTTGAAAATTTTAACTTCTTGAACTATTGAATTATTTAGCATTTATTTAACTATCTATTACTGTAGATCTTTAATTTCAGGCTATAACATTTACTTTCTTTTGCCTACATACAGTCGCCAACCATTGGGTCGGTTTTGTTTGAGAGCGGCACGTAATATTGATTTGATTTGCTCCTCATACACTTCTTGTAGCGGGCAAAATTGATCAAGATCACCCCCGCTCTGGTGGTAGATCTCTTAATATTTTATAGTGTGTTATAGTAAGAGGTTTTAGTTAATTTTTGTTGTAATTTACAGTTGATACTTAAAATTTAATTGTTAGGTTAGAATTTGAGCCAAATCTGCTTTATATCACTAGGTTCTATTAGGGTTTGTTCGTTTGGCATTTTGTGAGTGTTTCAAGCGATTGTTTCACATCAGATTTTTTTTCCTTCTTTGCTGAATAAGGAGGAAAAAGAAGTTTCAGTAAAATTGGATTTCTTAATCCTGAAATTGGGTTTCTTGCAATTGATTTTGTATCCAAGAATACAACTCTAAGTGAAACCAACTTAGATTGACAATCTAGTAAAATTTGTTCGAATGATGAAACTATACTTGTTCCAACTATAATTTATTGAGAAACAATCCCCGATGGCCGATATAATCTAAAAAATCGGTGAAGAAATTAAAAATAAAACCTGAATTCTCTATATACCTGCATTTTGGAAGACATCAAGATATGCCCTCAAAAGAACTCCATCAGTTCGACTGAAATGGTTCGAGACTTTCCATTGGATGCATGTTGTAGGTACTCACATCCGTCAACTCACTTGCATTCTTTGACAACAAAGTTATCAATATTGAATATTTCATCTAATTTTCGCACCTTGCATTTTTTAACTTCTGATAACCAGTAAGCAAGCTTGGTGGTTAGGCTGTAAATATCATCAGGCTCCTTTGTAACCGTAAAACAAAAGGATGGACCCTTTAAATCGTATATGATTTCTCCCTGCGATTTTAAGTTATGCAGCTGCCTTAGCAATACTGTGGCTGTCATCTTAGCATGATTAGCCACAGCATGAATGCTGAACACATAATGTCTATTTTTGATACTTGACATTTTCAGGATAACTGCGACAAAATGTCTCCCTTGTAACAATTCAAGAGGAGTCTTTCACATTAGATTTAAACTCAGTTCTATTAAACATTAAATCATATGAATGTTTAATAAAAATATCTTTATGTAAGTACCTTGGCATTTGCAAATTTGCATGTTTCAATTAGCTGTACGAAATGAACCCTGACATATTTAGCATTTGTTAAGAATGAGAAATTTGTTTTCTAAACTCTTACTCCTACACAGTATTATCTTCTTTGATTGTTTCTGCTTATTTGCAAATACAACAATTTCAGGTGCAAGATTTTGAGATGTGTTCAAAATAGCTCTCTTTGGTAACGAACCGACTTTTCGAACCTCGAAAGTCGACACTAAATACATCCACGGTATTTGTGTGCCAAACATCCAAGTGCCAGAAAGTCGAATTGTTGGGTAAAATAAAAAAAAGAAGTAGAACAAGGAAGAAAGAATAGAACATCATAATCTCACAGCGGAATGGAAATATATAATATCAACATAGTACAAAGGGTTACTCTAAATAAAGGAATTTCAGAGTTACAATAACCTAAGTACCATAATCATCCTGGACAGTTATAACTGTGTAACAACCCGTATTTTCAATAACCTGTTATAACGTAAATCGAGGAAGAATTTAATTCTAAAATCTAAATCAAGGGAAACGGGCTATGCCATTGCGTTCGTCTCGGAAAAATACGCGAAATAGAGTCCGATTTTTCGAAAATCGGAGTCTGTATGACCCGATTAAGGCCCAATGAAGTTTTCAGAAAATTTCAAGTTCAAAACAGATTTCGAATTTCGGGTTCAAAATTCGAAAAACGGTCAGATTGGGCTAGGCGGGAAAATTCCCGCCAGAGCACCCAAGTCTACAGCCCTGTCGACTTGGGAGTCGACTTGGTTGACCCAAGTCGACAGCCCTGTCGACTTGGCTGTCGACTTGGTTCAGCCGGGCAGTTTTGCCTGGTGCACCATTTTGGGGTCTTGGTTAGGTTTTGGGGCCAGATTCGGTTTTAAGGGCTGAGATTGGAATTAGGGTTTAATCCTAAGGTTGAAACTAATCCTAATCTCTATAAATAAGCCCCTAACCTAACCCTAAATCATCATTATTCATTCAAGTAACTAAACTATGGCAAAATCATTTCTCTCATGGCCTCCACTCTCTTCATAAAATTTCTAAGTTATTTCTATGAGAGATTTTCAATGCATACAAGTGTTTTCAAGCTTGTATGAGTGTCATTAGCTTGCATTCAAGTCAAGTTTCCATATTTACATCATAAAGCAAGGGTTTTGATCATTTTGGCTCAAGGGTTTTTCTATTGGAGCTTGCATTTTGGGTTTATTTGATTGCATAAGGGCTTTGTCTCAATCTATATATATTTTTGTGTCTTCATAAGCATTGTAAGCCCTTTTCTACTTTCATATTTAAACTCTAAAGTTAAATGAATGATGCAAGTTTGGTTGATCATTATGATATGCAAGTTTGCCATGATATGCAAGTTTACTAAGTCATGTTATGCAAGTTTGATAAGTTATGATATGCAAGTTTGCCATGTTATGTTATGCAAATTTGCCATGTTATGATATGCAAGTTGTCATGTTATGTATGCAAGTTTGGGTGGATCATTTTACTCATGTTATCATGTTATGCAAGCTTACCTTGAGTATATGAACATAAAGCTTCAAGCTTTATGCTAAAGGTTGCATTTTGGCAACATGTAAGTTATCATATCTCTTATGATAACTTGCATGTGAGGCTAAATGCGAACTTATGGTCATTTCTACATGTCATTTATCGCCATGTATCACCAATATGCTAAGTTTGGTTTTATGCATGCTTTTGAGGCCTAAAAATGTAATATGCAAGTATATGAACATATGTACATTTCATATGCCACCATGTTAAACTTGTGGCTTCAACACCTTTATGTCATGATTATGCCAAGTTCCCTCTTTCTATCCTTTATGCGCTATTGCGATATGTAAGCGATGGGATTGCGTTTGGGGTTGGGTAAACTTAAAAGACATAAAAACATAAGATTGGGAATTTACCTATTAAGTTAGGTCTACCCATTGGGAATTTACCTATTAAGTTAGGTCTACCCAAATGCTTGAAAAATTGTAATATGTTTTGGAAACATAATGGACATGACACTTAGAAAATATAAGTGTGACCAACTCGAGGTTGGGTTGAGTTTGTAGCGTAAACCTACCCGGAACCGACCGGCTTAACTAGTTGCTACAAACAATAGGACCCAATGTGAGAAGTTGGTCATGTTGTACCTTGAACCCGAGGTTAGACCAAGTTGTGGTGTAAAGCTACCCGGACCCGCCCGGCTTAACTAGTAACCACAACAAGGTCTAATGTGAGAGGTTAAGGCACATTAAATTAATTAATGCCTCATGATTAGGGTTAAGTCATGGTCCACTTAATACTTAACCAATTTGGGCTTGGTAGATTAATCAGGGTTAAGTCGTGAACTCATCGTTACACTTAACCAAGTTAATCCATGATTAGTAAAAGGGTTAAACCGTACTTAACCCACTAGAAAATCCTAGCAATGGGGGTCCACTCCAGCAGTAATCCCAAGTTTGTATCATTAAGACCCTACGGACTAGGCTAGGGAGGGGGCACGATTACTGGACTGGTATAAGTGACCAAAACGACGGTCGAGTGGTATGCCGATGTAGTTCCGGACGGACTATGGTCGTGCACGTAGTCCGTATTTGGAGAAGTCAAGAATGGGTACCAGTAGATCGAGACTGTGCACTTATGTTTATGGTGTCCAGGGGTTTACACCCTAGGGCTTGATACACCCGACGGGGGACCCGGCACAGTCCGACTACAATTATATTTGGGCCGTATTGACACCAACACGTGACGAGTTAGGCTTAGGGAGCCGATCGATTAGACCGTTTGGTTGGACCTCGTATTAGGGTCATTTCATGTTATTGGGCCAAAGCTTAGGCCAAGGGATCAATGCTTGTTTATTCAAGTCATGTTAGCTTGCTAGTACACCTGTGGTGCAAAAACCTTAAACCTGAGTATGCGATGACACCTTTATCTACCTTGTTAGTTAATCACCATGCTAGTATGTTGTTATCCTTATGTTCATCCCTGCTTCTCATGTCAGTTAACTTTATCAGTTTACATTGATTGTAGTAGGGCTTACTCAGTCTTTTTGACTGACCTGTTTTTCTTTCGCCTCTTTTCTTCCGTCCCCCCCCCCCCCCCCAGGTTCTCAGGGTGGGAATATTGGAGCTTAGCTTGGATTTCGGATCGCTTGCTTGTGGGATTTTAGCTCATGTACGGTCTTGACATGAAGCTAGCTATGGTTATCACTTATTTTGGGGATAGTACTTATGTATTTCAGTTTTTCAGTGATGTTGTTTTTATCTAGACTTGTGTATTTGGAAAGTTGACATTATGTTGTACCAGACTTGTTTTGAAATAGTTTGAAATCTTCCGCTGTTTTACTTATCTTATTTACTCTGTTTACATATATACATATGTTCTTGTTCTGCCTTGATATATCATTATGCATGTTTACCTGATTCAAACGCCCCTCCAAAGTCAGAGTGCTTGCAAGAGCCACCCTGGCGGAGGTGGGGTGTTACATTTGGTATCAGAGCGTATGGTTTACGAGAAGGAACAAAAAGGTTTTTAGAAAACTTTTGGAAAACTATTTTCAAAACCAAGTATAAAGTATTTTCCAAAGAAAAGTCTAGTTTATTTTAAAGGCTATTCCCCAAAAAGTCATTAGCAAAATTCCTTCGTTTTTCTCCATTCTGAATCTATCTTTTTTTCTTCGTTTTCAGTATGGCCAATAACTTTGCCATTCCGGAGGGAGTACACGTACCTGTTTGGTATAGGAGACTTTTGGAGGCTAGGGCGACCGAAGCCGGCCCCGCCGATGTTCCTCCTCCTCCTCCGGTAGTTAATGTCCCTCCCCCTCATGTCGCTGAGGTTCCTCTTCCTCCTCCCCCTCAGCATCCTCAAGCTGACTTCGCAAAGACTTGCAAAGATTTCAAAGCAATGGGTGGCAAGAACTTTCAAGGCACTGAGACTTTTGTAGAGGCCAGAAATTGGTTGAAAGAGACCGAGGATTTATTTGCTATCTTTGGGTTAGACGATCAGAGGAAGATCTTGTTGGCGGTTTGGCTTATGAAGGATGAAGCCGCTTATTGGTGGGAAGTCACCAATGGTACTAGGCCTGTTGAGACTTGGGCCGATTTCAGGGCAAGGTTCGTGCTCAAGTTTCTATCTTCTGCTGAGGAGAATATGCAAATGGAGAGGTTCATAACTTTGAAACAAGGAGATATGTCTGTCAAAGAATATGTGAACAAGTTTAATCAGTTAGCTCGTTTTGGCTTGGATATGGTGAGTACTCCTCAGAAGAAGGCTCTTCGTTTTGCTAGAGGATTGAATGAGCCGTTGCAGGGATTGGCTATGTCACATATTCCCCATGGGGCCACGTTTGAGAGCTTGGTTGATATGGCGTTACTTCAGGGAGATGTCAAGAAAGAGATCAAGATGAATGATACTCAAGCCAAGAAGACTGATTCCCAGTGGAAAGGAAATCAGGGTAATCCAAGTGGTCAGAGCAGTCAAGGCAATCAGAACAAGAACAAGAACAAGAGTCAAGGCAACAAGGGGAACAACAACAAGGGCAATAACAACAAGGGGAAGTGCCATTATTGCGTTCAGTGGGGCATCTTATTAAGGATTGTAAGAAGAGGAAAAGGAAGAATGGTGAATGCTTTTTCTGTGGTGAGACTGGACATTTCAGTAAGGATTGCCCGAAGAAGCAAGGGCAATGCCAGGGTCAGACTCAGCATGCTGGACCTTCAGGAGGGCAAGTTCATGCTCTCAATGCCGCTCCAATTCCCGATCGAGGTAGTATTTCTGTGGAGAGCCTTGTATATATTTCTGATTTTCCAGTTCGTACCTTGTTTGATTCTGGTGCATCGCATAGCTTTATCTCATCTGATCTTGTTGAAAGTTTGCACCTAAGTACTAGTCTAGTTTATGATCCCGTGTGTGTTTCAAATCCAATTGGGGTTTACGCCCATTTGTCTATTATCTAAGTGGATTTGAAAATCTCTATCTTTAGTGTAGAGTTCTCGTGTGATGCTTATATTCTCGGTTTCATGGGGTATGGGTTGATTTTGGGCATGGATCGATTGTCCAGTTTTGGAGCCATCCTTGATTTTTTGAGCATAGGGTTGTGAGGCTCATGACTCGCCTCGGTAATACCCTAAAAATTTCTTGTAACCCTATGGGTCCCGTCATGTTGTGTTATCTTGAATCCCTCAACTCGTCTATCGATAGTTTGCAATCTATGAGGGTGGTCCGAGAATATCCTGATATCTTGGGTGAAGTGAAGGGGTTACCCCTAAACGCGAGATAGATTTTCGCATTTATCTGGTTGATAATGCTAAGCCAGTTACGTGGCCGGTTAGGCACATAGTCCCGCAAGATGAGAGTTAAGAAAGCAAGTTAAAGAGTTGCTTGAGAAGAACTTCATACAATGAAGCATTTCCGAGGAGGGTGCTCTAGTAGTATTCGCTAGTAATGTGGACAGTTCGCTTCGCCCGTATGTTAATTATCGTGAGTAGAACAAGAAGAATAGACAAAACTGCGTTCAAAACTCCAGATGGATTCTTAGAATGGCTAGTCATGCCATTCAGTTTGACTAATGCACCCGCCTACTTCGTGGACTTGATGAGTAGGGTGCCTAGGGAGTTCTTGAACAAGTTTGTGGTAGTCTTTGTAGAAGATATCCTGACTTTCTTAAAGAACGAGGAAGAACATGCTAGACATCTCAAGGAGGTGATGGATACGCTTAGAGCGCATCAGTTGAAAGCCAAGTCCTCCAAATGTCATTTTGGAGAAAAAGGAGTTAGATTTCTTGGGCACATAGTTTCTAAGCAAGGCTTAGTGGTGGATCCTGCTAAAGTGGTCGCGGTTCAAAACCGAAAAGCTCCGACGAGGACAATTGAAGTAAGAAGTTCTCTCAGTTTAATTAGTTAGTTAGCGTCCCTTGAGCTTAGACCTACCCTTCTGGATCAAGTAGGGACTTCGCAGAAAGAAGACCCGCAGTTAGTCGAGATCATGGACAAGTTGATTAGAGGCAGGATGTTAAGTCACCTCGCCATAGATAACAAGGGATGGCTAAGACGCGATGAGAGAAAGAAGGTTCTTGAAGATGCACATCACTCGAGGAGGTGGCCGAGTTTGTCCCAAGGTGCATGTTGTGCCAACAGATTAAGGCCGAGTCATAGAAGCCCGGTGGGCTATTATATCCATTGGAAGTCCCCGCAATGGAAGAAGGAAAAGCGTCACGAAGGATTTCGTGGATGGACTGCCTAGATCAAGGAAAGGGAATACGAGCATGTGGGTCATAGTAGGTAGACTCACGAAGAGTGCTCATTTCACTCCGGTAAAGAGCGAAAGGACTGCATCATAGCTAGCGACAGTTTACTTTCAAGAAATAAAGCGGTTGCACGAGGTTCCCTAAAGTATAGTTAGTAATCATGACTCAATCTTCACTAGCCAGTTTTGGGATAGTCTACGGGAAGTCATGGGCAAGCAACTGAATCTAAGTACGGCCGATCATTCGCAGGCGGATGGTTCATTTCGTTCAAGCATGAGTTATAGAAAATCACGTTAAACGAGATCCAGGATTCACTAGTGAATTTTGGGGAGCTTGCATGAAACCATGAGGTCATAGTTATGTTTAAGCCAAGAATGATAGAAGAGTAAGTGAAAGAGGAAGACGAGAGGCGACAATGAAATGGGTTCCAACTCATATTTGGAAATAAGAGTTAAGAAGCTAAGAAATCATGAGGTAAAAGACGGTCAAAGCACAGTGGAGTTAAGCTCAAGGAAACGTGACTTAGAAGACTAAAGGCTAGATACGCGCATCATATCTCTTTCTAAGAGTATATCCTTGATCCTTGTTTTCCGGTGGAACTTACTTGCATGTTATCTTTTTACGTACATCCTCTCGGTCCCATTCTCGGTCCTCTTTCTGTCGGGAGGTATGACTTATTGGCTAGTAATACATGTCAGGGTTTGAAGGGGTCCTTTAGGTTGACTAAACCTTTTGGGCTTTTATAGAATATGGGTTGGATTAGGAAGGGATTTCTTGTAATCCGAAAGGAGTATATCTTGCTTATCTTCCCGATCTCTTTGTAGCATATCTTTCTTTTGCTATCTATATCGTGTTAATCTTGTCATGAGAACCTTAGGTAGAAACCCTTTGGATGAAACATGTGTTTGAAATATGTTATGCTTGATGTTTGCAAGTGGTTGCAAGTGTTTGCAAGTGGTTACTCGTGGATGCATTATACACATTAGGCACTAGATCGGCTCACACACTCCTCATATTGCATATGCATGAGTGTTTACGCTTATTCATGGATGAAAATTTTTGTGTTATCACATGGATGTTGCATATGGATGTATGTTATGTGCACGCATATAGATGTTATACATTATGTTAGGAATTGCATACATATGGATTCATTTCACTAACATAATTTGCATTGATGATATTTGCATTAGATAAGTACATATACACACACCTTTGCATATGTTCATACAACATTTAGAATCTTGTAAGGACAATGATTGCTCGTGGATGATGTTTTGAGTAGATGGATGTTGGATGGTAGGATACGTTCTTCCTAACTTGAAGATTTCGGGGACGAAATCCTTTAAGGAGGGGAGAATGTAACAACCCGTATTTTCAATAACCTGTTATAACGTAAATCGAGGCAGAATTTAATTCTAAAATCTGAATCAAGGGAAACGGGCTATGCCATTGCGTTCGTCTCGGAAAAATACGCGAAATAGAGTCCGAGTTTTCGAAAATCGGAGTCCGTATGACCCGATTAAGGCCCAATGAAGTTTTCAGAAAATTTCAAGTTCAAAACAGATTTCGAATTTCGGGTTCAAAATTCGAAAAACGGTCAGATTGGGCTAGGCGGGAAAATTCCCGCCAGAGCACCCAAGTTGACAGCCCTGTCGACTTGGGAGTCGACTTGGTTGACCCAAGTCGACAGCCCTGTGGACTTGGCTGTCGACTTGGTTCAGCCGGGCAGTTTTGCCTGGTGCACCATTTTGGGGTCTTGGTTAGGTTTTGGGGCCAGATTCGGTTTTAAGGGCTGAGATTGGAATTAGGGTTTAATCCTAAGGTTGAAACTAATCCTAATCTCTATAAATAAGCCCCTAACCTAACCCTAAATCATCATTATTCATTCAAGTAACTAAACTATGGCAAAATCATTCCTCTCATGGCCTCCACTCTCTTCATAAAAATTCTAAGTTATTTCTATGAGAGATTTTCAATGCATACAAGTGTTTTCAAGCTTGTATGAGTGTCATTAGCTTGCATTCAAGTCAAGTTTCCATATTTACATCATAAAGCAAGGGTTTTGATCATTTTGGCTCAAGGGTTTTTCTATTGGAGCTTGCATTTTGGGTTTATTTGATTGCATAAGGGCTTTGTCTCAATCTATATATATTTTTGTGTCTTCATAAGCATTGTAAGCCCTTTTCTACTTTCATATTTAAACTCTAAAGTTAAATGAATGATGCAAGTTTGGTTGATCATTATGATATGCAAGTTTGCCATGATATGCAAGTTTACTAAGTCATGTTATGCAAGTTTGATAAGTTATGATATGCAAGTTTGCCATGTTATGTTATGCAAGTTTGCCATGTTATGATATGCAAGTTGTCATGTTATGTATGCAAGTTTGGGTGGATCATTTTACTCATGTTATCATGTTATGCAAGCTTACCTTGAGTATATGAACATAAAGCTTCAAGCTTTATGCTAAGGTTGCATTTTGGCAACATGTAAGTTATCATATCTCTTATGATAACTTGCATGTGAGGCTAAATGCGAACTTATGGTCATTTCTACATGTCATTTATCGCCATGTATCACCAGTATGCTAAGTTTGGTTTTATGCATGCTTTTGAGGCCTAAAAATGTAATATGCAAGTATATGAACATATGTACATTTCATATGCCACCATGTTAAACTTGTGGCTTCAACACCTTTATGTCATGATTATGCCAAGTTCCCTCTTTCTATCCTTTATGCGCTATTGCGATATGTAAGCGATGGGATTGCGTTTGGGGTTGGGTAAACTTAAAAGACATAAAAACATAAGATTGGGAATTTACCTATTAAGTTAGGTCTACCCATTGGGAATTTACCTATTAAGTTAGGTCTACCCAAATGCTTGAAAAATTGTAATATGTTTTGGAAACATAATGGACATGACACTTAGAAAATATAAGTGTGACCAACTCGAGGTTGGGTTGAGTTTGTAGCGTAAACCTACCCGGAACCGACCGGCTTAACTAGTTGCTACAAACAATAGGACCCAATGTGAGAAGTTGGTCATGTTGTACCTTGAACCCGAGGTTAGACCAAGTTGTGGTGTAAAGCTACCCGGACCCGCCCGGCTTAACTAGTAACCACAACAAGGTCTAATGTGAGAGGTTAAGGCACATTAAATTAATTAATGCCTCATGATTAGGGTTAAGTCATGGTCCACTTAATACTTAACCAATTTGGGCTTGGTAGATTAATCAGGGTTAAGTCGTGAACTCATCGTTACACTTAACCAAGTTAATCGATGATTAGTAAAAGGGTTAAACCGTACTTAACCCACTAGAAAATTCTAGCAATGGGGGTCCACTCCAGCAGTAATCCCAAGTTTGTATCATTAAGACCCTAGGGACTAAGCTAGGGAGGGGGCACGATTACTGGACTGGTATAAGTGACCAAAACGACGGTCGAGTGGTACGCCGATGTAGTTCCGGACGGACTATGGTCGTGCACGTAGTCCGTATTTGGAGAAGTCAAGCATGGGTACCAGTAGATCGAGACTGTGCACTTATGTTTATGGTGTCCAGGGGTTTACACCATATGGCTTGATACACCCGACGGGGGACCCGGTACAGTCCGACTACAATTATGTTTGGGCCGTATTGACACCAACACGTGACGAGTTAGGCTTAAGGAGCCGATCGATTAGACCGTTTGGTTGGACCTCGTATTAGGGTCATTTCATGTTATTGGGCCAAAGCTTGGGCCAAGGGATCAATGCTTGTTTATTCAAGTCATGTTAGCTTGCTAGTACACCTGTGGTGCAAAAACCTTAAACCTGAGTATGCGATGACACCTTTATCTACCTTGTTAGTTAATCACCATGCTAGTATGTTGTTATCCTTATGTTCATCCCTGCTTCTCATGCCAGTTAACTTTATCAGTTTACATTGATTGTAGTAGGGCTTACTCAGTCTTTTTGACTGACCTGTTTTTCTTTCGCCTCTTTTCTTCCGTTCCCCCCCCCCCCCTAGGTTCTCAGGGTGGGAATATTGGAGCTTAGCTTGGATTTCGGATCGCTTGCTTGTGGGATTTTAGCTCATGTACGGTCTTGACATGAAGCTAGCTATGGTTATCACTTATTTTGGGGATAGTACTTATGTATTTCAGTTTTTCAGTGATGTTGTTTTTATCTAGACTTGTGTATTTGGAAAGTTGACATTATGTTGTACCAGACTTGTTTTGAAATAGTTTGAAATCTTCCGCTGTTTTACTTATCTTATTTACTCTGTTTACATATATACATATGTTCTTGTTCTGCCTTGATATATCATTATGCATGTTTACCTGATTCAAACGCCCCTCCAAAGTCAGAGTGCTTGCAAGAGCCACCCTGGCAGAGGTGGGGTGTTACAAACTGCCTGTCCTCACAATGCTGATATGTACATAACTAATATAGTACAACTGAAATAGAAATAAGTAGATAGATAATGGAAGCCTCTAGCTCATCTTCCAAACTTTAAAGCATCCAAAGTAAAACCTGCCATACTCAGCCTACTCGAAGGAGTACGTGAGGATTTTAGGGAAAACAAAAACCAAGCGTCAGACATCAGTCTGGTATGAGAAAACTCAAGATTGCATGTAACAATATTAAGGGGACCGTGCAGATAACCACTCCGGTTTTCCCCTCAAAAGAAACCAACCATTTATTAAGTTTACTATAGGTGTATTATAGATAATGTCTAGGATGTAGAATATAAATAAATCACATAGATGGAATGGTTACATTGGTTACATTCGACAACTATTAAGTGTACAAACAAAATCACTAAGGTACGTTCGTATATTGGATTTTCCGTTGGAGATCTCTCAATACAGATCCAAACTCCATGCACAAGGGTCAGAAAGTACCTCCGAGCGTCGCATATCTCTAGATAAAATATACCATAAGGTAAACACAACTGGCCCACGCACGAAACACCGAAGTGCACCACGTGAAACCAAATATATCCAACTCCCGCGCGCAACTTCGAGGAGCTCCCGCACGATTCAATATAAGCATACACTAGATATGGAGTCAATATATCCTGCCATAGGTTAGCAAAACCTCAGATTGTGCTCCTACTCTGTTTTTAGCCATATCCGATGTCGAGGTTTCGTTCGGCATCTTTCACACAAGTCTTCATCACTCGAACATAACACGAATCCCAAATTGGATTCCTACTTCTCGAACAGATCACGAATCACTACTTTGATCCGAGCATCACGAGAAGTTTCCCAATCTTCATATAGATTCACATTTCTTCTTCATCCACTTCCAAAACGTAGAACTCGTACTCTAGTTTTGAAGTGGTATTCGATGAGTAAAACACTTATCGATCCCGGACTCTTCAAAACTAATCGATGAATTTTCGGTTAACTCAATTCCGGTTCTTTCAAAAGTAAGTGAATGCTAGAGACATTTCATACCAACACTCCTCCCCAGGGGTTCTCATTGGTATGGAATCGTGAAGCTTTCCCGATACATCTTAAGTTATAATGGTATAGTTCGATAGTAGACTAATTGACTATCTAGTCAAAACAATAGCTTATAGAAACCATGGTTCGTACACTTAACTCGTTTCCGACATTATCAACTTAACTATCCCTCGGTCAAGAGTGAGGCCAGGTAAGTTAGAGCACTGGTTGCATATCACCCCTTGCCTAGACACCTCATTCTTGACACTCACAGATAGATAAGCCTACTCGTCGGCTTATTAGAATTAAGCACAATATCCATGGTATTCAATAAACAGGTAAGTAATCAATATGATTAACACGTTTCCAGCATTCCCAACCTATCTATTCCTCGGCCAAGAGGGAAGCCGGTAGGTTAGAGCTCTATTGCTCCGTCCCTACTCGACATCAATCTTAACTCTCACAAATAGATAAGCCTACTTCGTTGGCTTATTAGTGTTGAGCATTATCAATTACCATTTAATCTAGTGACTTAATCATGACAAAGTTTAGCAATTCATAACCCTTTCTAACCTTTGTTTTATTTGAAAAGATATTTTAGAAAGAAGATATTTTAGAAAGAAGATAATTTGAAAAGAAGATATTTTAGAAAGAAGATATTTTAGAAAGAAGATATTTTAGAAAGTAAGATATTTTGAAAAGAAGATATTTTAGAAAGAAGATATTTTAGAAAGAAGATATTTTTAAAAGGAAGATATTTTAGAAAGAAGATATTTTAAAAGGAAGATATTTTGAAAAGAAGATATTTTGAAAAGAAGATATTTTATACTTTAAAATACTCTTGTAAGAATTAAGAAATAATATTAAAAAGATAAGACAATTTACATAAGCTTAAAGTGCCTTTACAAAACTTTAAAATCTAAAAACAAGGTTAAACGGGTACTTTTGCACTAGTGAAGTTTTGGTCATTTTTGATGGGTTACTTAGCATTTTACTATTCAATCACTTCAAGGTAGTAAACATACAAGTAAAACAAGATCTAATATGATAAGAAATCACTAAAGATGTCATTACAAAGTTCCATACAAAGTGTTGAAAACACAACAATTCAAACTGCATCTATAGCGACTATCGCTATAAGTGCACTTTCAAGTTCAAGTCCACAATATGTCAATTCCCTACGAATCCTTATGTGCTTTGTTTCAAGTCCATTCCACTTGTTATACAAGTCAATTCAAGTCCAAATCCAAGTTCATTCAAGTCCATTCCAATCTATTAACATGGATCACATATGTCTCTTACTTTTAAAGTAAGAATCAAGTTAACATTTTTAACATAAGTTCTAACATTCAAGCAAGTTTAAGCATAGTAAAGGACATGCAAATGGTTTTTATTTGCTGTCCTAAATAGTGGGTAAACACACTTTAGTCCTTAGCAAATCCAAGCTCCAATAATAAGAATAAATATCCAAGCTAGCAAACTCCTTCCTTTCCTTGTTTTTCCTTGCTTCTTCCTTGTATATAGCGCACGGCCTCAAATAGAAAATAGAGAGGTTCTTCGATTTTTCAACTTCTAACTAGCTAGAAGGTCTTGAAATGGTATAAGAAGGCTACACTCAAAGTTTGAGTTGATTTGGAGTTGGTTTGAGTATAGTTTGAGAAAATTAGTAAGGAAGAGAAAGAAGATGAAGATAAACCATTAAAGCTTCAATTTTTGCTTAGGAATTTTGTAAATGAAAAGAGAAGGTATGCCTCTTCTTTTATAGGAAAAGCAAGGTAAATGAGAAAAGACCTAAAAGCCCCTAAAACCCTAATCTTATGTCATCTTGCTTATGTCATCTCGCTTATGTCATCTTGCTTATGTCATCTTCCTTATTTCTTAAATATCTTGCGTATGTGATCTCGCTTATGTCATCTTGCTTATGTCTTCATAAATATTTAGTTAACCCTAAATATGAAAAATATTTTTATTTGCTAATTACTTTCCTAATGATTAATTAGAAACTCACTCAAATTTTCAACAACTTTTATTGAGAAAATAGCTATATATCGATAAAACAGTTTTCGGTCACATTTTCGACATTTTTCCAAAAAATATATTTTTGAAAAAAGTTTTCCGAAATGAGTTTAGGATCATTGAATATTAATTAAAATATGTTTAACAAGGTTATAAAATCATATTTATAACATTTAACATTATTCCAAATAGTTACGATATTTGGAGATTAAGTGTTCTAGTTTTCCGGGTCTTTACATCTTTGGTTGCTTAGATTCCCGACTGCTGGGAGAGAATACTTTGTTACTGTGAGCAACAACAACAACTAAACCATAAACCTAAACAAGTTGGAGTTGGCTAGACATGGAACCCGAAAAACAAAGGTAAAAATCTTCCGTGAAAGTAAAATAAAAGTTTGAAAAAACAAAAATGAAGATTAAAATGTTTTGTAAAAATAAATAAATAAAAAGAAGGAGACCCCAAGGTTCTGGGGCATCATGCGGTCGTCGTTTACATGTAGTTAGGTAACATTCATGAAATATATTTATATAATTTGTTACTGTGAGCATTCATGAAAT
This sequence comes from Allium sativum, assembly GCA_030737875.1. Classification (NCBI taxonomy): domain Eukaryota; kingdom Viridiplantae; phylum Streptophyta; class Magnoliopsida; order Asparagales; family Amaryllidaceae; genus Allium; species Allium sativum. The sequence continues at coordinate 66,968,445 of CM060916.1, read as the reverse complement.
ATATTTATATAATTTTTATGCTTTCTGCAAGTGGATACATGTATTTAGGTAACACACCGAAAAAAAAAAGACTCATTCTATTACACAAACTTAACCCCTTTAGTTCAATGAGCTCTCTACATCTATATTCATATTGTAATCAATGGTATCTCTTTCCTGTTTTACCCGGATCATAAACTCCACAAAGTTTTCGCTGTGTTTCTTAATATGGTAAAGCGCCGTCACAGTGCCTAAGCCGTACAGCTCAAATCTCAATCGTGAATGCTAAAAAAAGTAAAAAATTAATCGGTCGGATGTCGATTCACCAAGAAGAGGTGAGCGTCGCATGGAAGTTGATGGCGCTCACGACCACTTGCTGTTGCGATGTGGTGGTTGCTTAGGAGCAAACCCTACGTTTGTTAACAGTGATTCAGTTGAACTATGGCGACGAAGGATCTTTGGGTAAAGTTTCCCCTTTAGCTTGATTTTTTTTAATTATTGTTGTGTTGTATTCGTTTGCGAGAGAATTAGTTCTTTTCCAATTGCAATATTTTTTTTCTTAATGTTTGGAACTGGGTAGAAAAAAGGATTCGAAAGGTATAATGCTATTTTATATTACAACCTTATAGCAAGTACAAAGTATGCGTTGACTGCATAATCCTGGAGTTAATGGTTAAAAAAAAAGTGAATTAATAAGGACAATATGATCGTGTGCATGAATAATACTTGCCTACAGGATCCGGATATGATGTTTGTTTAGGAACAAGTTGCCTCCAACTACACTTTCGTAGATATATATTGATTAGAAATTGTTTCCAGAGTTTGATGTCAGTATCAGCAGAAAGGAAAGGAATGCTGAGTAGTGAGCAGCATGACCACACATAGCATATTTCAGCACATTCAGTGTAAAAATCTAGAATCTTGGCATTTGTTTCTAAATAAAGTCATGAGCTATGCGTATTTAATTGTATTGAGAGTGATTGAAATCTATGGCACTTTGAAAAAAAAAAAATTGTGTTTAAGTAATCAATCCATGCTTAATTACCAAAGACTTTTATTTTGGTAGATGCTAGAAAACAAGGGATAAAGATGATCAAATCATATTCACTGATGTAGAAAGGAAAGGAAAGGAAAGGAATGCTGAGTAGTGAGCAGCATGACCACACAAAGCATATTTCAACACATTTAGTGTAAAATTCTAGGATCTTGGCATTTGTTTCTAAATAAAGTCATGAGCTATGCGTATTTAATTGTATTGAAAGTGACTGAAATCTATGGCACTTTGAAAAAAAAAAAACATGTATTTATGTAATCAATCCATGCTTAATTACCAAAGACTTTTATTTTGGTAGATGCTAGAAGACAAGGGGTAAAGGATGATCAAATCATATTAACTGATGTAGCGATCAAAAATGAGCATATCATGCTTGGATGTTCTAGTGCTGTTAACTATTATGTTACTGGTATGTAAAGCTGAAAATCTGAAGTAGTTTTAACTTTTAATTGCTTGAGACCATTCTCTGAAATTGGTATTGTTGGGTATTTCAATATAGTTATTCTAGATATATATTGATTTTAGCATATTCACCAAACCTTCAACTTTCGGCAGCAACAAAAAGTTGGCAGCAGCAGTAAAAGTATTGTCTTTCCAATTGCCAACTACTACAGTAACCGTTAGGTAAGCATACTCCTCTTCTATTTGCTTGACTTAGAGAAGGATGAAAAGCCTATCAATTTTGATATGGTTGCTACTCTTTAGGTATGTGTTAGCATATTTTCTTTCTTCTAATTTGTTTTCGTATTAAATTTGGGAGTCTATCTGTACAGTTTCAACCTAACCATCTAACTGCCATTATCAGTTTTTCTGTTCCTTGTTTAACCATCCCTTATTAGCCCATATCAAGGCTTAAACATCCCTTATTTGCACATATCATTATTTACTTGTTGCATCGATATTCAATACCCAGAATTTTTCTTGGAATGCATGTGGATATATGTAAAGCAATCTTTCCATCTCATTCCAGTTATTCAATCGAATAAATGTAAAACCAATGTAGTTGCTAAAAATTCGATGGGATCAAGTTGGATTCAGTTGCTAAAAATTAGGAATTTAATATGATGCATGTGCTTAAGATTATGATGGACCAAAGAGTGAATGGGATGAATGAGCGGTCAAATAAAACAATTCATGTAAATTATTAGTGTAAATTATGACAGAACAGATAGTGAATGTAAACCCTTGCAAGTTTTCATCTAACTTACTCCATTATTGCCTAACTCTTCAAAACATGTTTTGTAAGAGACACCCTTGCAGTTAAGCTTGATGAAAACTTGCATGTTTTACTGCAAATGTTTGGATTTTTTTTATATGAAAAACATGCAAGGTTTCATCAACTTTAACTTATTTTGCAGTCAACGTTTAATTGTAAGTTAAATAAGTTAAACATATTTGCTAGAAGGCCCGATGGATGGCAGGTACGAAAGGTGCGGAAATGATCTGCAGCGCACAAACAAATACTACCCATGAATTACGGACGTACGATTAATTTTCGCACATTCTGACGTACTGTTTTTTGGGCCAAGTAGCAAAGCCCCAAGTTAAATTTGATGCAAATTTCGCAACTATCAATATATGAATGAATTTTAGGAGTGGGTGTGGTCGGTTAACCAGACATATCGGTTAATTTTTTCAGTTAACCGCTTTGTTTGTTCAGTTCGGTTAACTGAGTTTCGGTTAATTATGGGTGGTTGTTACCGACCAAACCGAAAATAATTATCTACGGTTAACCATTCGATTTAAACGGTTGACTGTTTAGCGGTTAGTCGTTTAAATCGAACGGTTAACCATTTAAATCGAATGGTTAACTGTTCAAATTTGCCAATTCAACGTATAAGCTGACTTATAATAAGAGTCAGAGATCTAATAATTCCATAAAAAAAGATAGCTCAGAACTCAATTACAACTCCCAGCTCAGAATTTATAAAAAGAGATATGCTGAACAATGAACATTACAGTTACTAGACTTACTGGTGCATTAAGTCTCTAATTCCACTGATGAACATTAAACTAATTATTAATTAATTAATACATGAAGATATATTAATACAATTAGTCTCCAGTTCCCCTGTTCCACCATTGCTCCTCATATCAACTGAAACCCTGAAATCTCACTTACTTTGTCCAAACTCCAAACTCCAAACCAAGCCAACTGAAATCTGAAATAATGAAATGAAATCCATTCACACCGTTAGCAAGATGGAAGTGAAAGTGAAGGAAGGAAAAGCTATATTCTATTCAACATAAGAATGTATAAAGGGATATGCTACTCTGCCCGAAATAGTATTAGTCAAAATAAGCCGATCTGAAAACTGACGGATAGCAATTTAGGGAACGTGCACGCAATTCATGGGGTGTGCAAAATCCAAGGGTCAGCATTCTTTTCGCATTGATTGACAAACTACTTTCCGGGCATAATAGCATTTTTGATGTATAAATAAATAAAATTATAAAACATACACATTCTCATTTTCTGACAAAAACACCGTGCGTGCAAAAACGTAACCACATGCACATGCGTATTTAACATACACACTAAACTCAGTTCAAGATCCATAATTTAGCCCTTTAACAAGACATACAAAATTACAAAGCATGCTTGGATAACAGGTAATCAAACAATAATTTTATAGAATTAAATTACATATGGAGAAAATGGCAATGGCAGAACAACATATGCTAATTCTTTTTTTTTCCAATGCCTGCAGCAGCCTGTTGTGGAGATGGCAAACCGATTGCCTTACACTTCAAATAATTTAAGTACTAACTAACCGAGTTAAAGTAATATCAAGTATTGACTGGTTGCCTTAGTCCGCAAGTGTAACATGGGACAACTTTGCAATAATTTCATGTTTCTTAATTGATTAATACCATTATATGCTAGTGCTAAACAAGTCAAAATTTTCAATTAAATGTTCAAACTTCAAAGACTGTTACACTTGGACCATTACACTATTTCACAAAATCAATCCTATTCGCAGTTTAAAGGGCAAACCATGAATTAAAGGATGGAGAACAGGGGAAGCTTATCAGTTATCAGATAACATTACCAGTGATTCAGTAGCTCATACCGATTAAGTCAGTATGAACGGTTAAGTCGGTGAATATTTGGATTTATTTCTGGCTGCAGTATTGCATTGTTATACAATTTTGCTTATTCTTTCTATTTTACGTTTGCTATTTGTATTCACGACACGTAATGATAACTCTTGTTAATCATTTACTTGATCTTACAGACTTAGATCCTTAAAAAGCATATTGGATATTTTAAATTTATTTTGCCAACGACAAAACAAAAATGTGAACAAAATCTAAATAGCTAAAAAAGCAAGAATTTAAGTTGGAAATGTGTAATACCTTGTCATTTTCAATCCTGCGTTAATGGTTGTAATAACAGACTATGATCTCATCATCCCATCTATACATTAATTTTTTACTATCACTACAAGAAAACACTGATTTTGCAGCGGAAAAATCCGTCGCTAAACCCTTGCTAAATGCATGTTAGCGACGGATTTGCAGCAGAATACATCTGTTGCTAAAAAACACGTCGGTATTTTAGACATAATTTTGCGATGGAAATTAACGTCGATTCTTCGTCAATTCACCATCGTTTTCTGATATATTATTATTTCATTTTAAAAATTTTCACCAATGTTTTACCAACGGAAATATATAGCATAATAAAATCAGTAAATATTTTTCCGTTGCTAAATGCACGCTATTTAGCGAGGGATTACCGACGGAAATATATTGCAATCATTTTACGTTCCAATTATTTGTCGGTAAATCCTAGCTATATAGCGACGGATTACCGACGGAAATATATAGCAAACATTTTTAACCATCAATCTAGACATCATAATCAAATACATTCATTTCAACAATACTCAAAATTCAATACTCATCGTGCAATGAAACATATATATCAACTAGAAAAATTAATGCCACAAAACATTATATAACAATAAAAAATGGTAAAATAATTGATAAAATATTCACATAATACTCAACGTTCATAACATTATGTGTTACAACTGAAAACTAATGTCACATAAACAAAAATCTGAACAAAGATTATGTTTACATAGTGTTATTGTACACCAATACATTTATAGCAGGTACGAAAATATGATGATAGCCAGAACATGTTTTGTGAAACAATGGTGTTTTAGAAAAACAAAGGGAGCGTAACAGCTGCAGTATTTCCAAAAGAACCATGCAGATAGCATATAAAACCAGCATATAATTGGAAATAGAAACTGAAGTACAAACAATAGTGTGTTTGCTAGACATAAAGCCATGCAAATATTGCATAAATAGCATACAAAATATACAAGTGGTACCATCCTCGGCAGCAGCGATTAGTAGCACCAGCGACTTGCTTTACAAAAATTTGCGCCAATGTTCTTCGCTCTATTCTGAAGAATCTGAACTCATACTTTAGTTTTACCAACTGGAACACCATCCACTATGATTTTGGATCTCAGTGGGGTTTGCACTACAATAACGTTGCGTTCGTCAGGCCCCATAGTGTTGCTGAACTAAAGCTCCTTCATGCTGGCAGACTTTATGAAATAAAATAAAGCAACGAACTTTTGATATGTGTGACCAACAACTGAATGTGACGACCCCAAAACCCCGTACGACGGTGGCAAGGGTAATCTTTGGAATATAACACATCAACAGATAATAGCAGAAAAGAAATAAATAAATAAATACACCAGATAATGTACAAATAATACACTGGATAAACGTCATCATCAGAGTTACACAGTATACAGGATCATACTTAGTACAAAATACAGTTCAGCTATACATAAATGTCTACAGCGGAAAACAAAACATAATATATACAATAGGAGCTGAACAACATAAAAAGAGATAAATGGTAGAATCCATCCTTCAGCTCCAGCTATCCAGAAAGAGCCTGCTAAAACCTGAATACAAGGCTGCCCGTGTAGAAAGAGGGGCACCCGAGTTTGCAAGTGAAACAAACTACAAGTCAGTCATGGGACTGGTATGAGAAATCTACTTAACACATTTTATAATATGGCTAATCACAGGACCACGCCACTTTCGCGGAACGGGTTTACTCCATTAGATTTCCAGTGCTTAAAAACAAGTAAATCTTTTAAACATCGCAATGCTTTTTATAAAAATGAAGCCATTATAAGACTCAGTTCCCATCACACAATGCAACACAAACCGGAGGATAGAGTTTTACCTTATAATGTCCAAAATATGCTTGATACGAATAAAACAAAAGAATTTGATATTATTACTAGTGTTTATATGTTTCAAAAACAATTTCACATCATAAGTATCAATCATAGACGACATGAGCGTCCCATGCCACTATGTCGCCAAACATAGGTTTACAATCAAAACCGCACGATGTCGTATTTGGAAATTGGATTTTCGTCATGAACCAAGGCAAAAGATAGTCCTTATCGACTTCGAGACTTTCTAGCCCGAGCCTCAGGACCCAGACTCAGGTGGGCCCTTGGATCGTCAGGGCCGGTCCACCGATGTGGATTAAAATACCTAAACACTGCGTTTCCCCGCCCTTTGGGGCGTAAATGAGCCAAGAATGACTCCATCGATCTCGGGTCGACCGATATATCCGAGGCGCCTCGCAACAGCAACAACCACACAGGTGAAAATAATATATATGTCAGCCAGTTTAAGCACTGACACCACTTCTAGCTAGAAAGAAACGCATGTCCTCCCTGAGGTTCTTTCCTGTTTCTGGTTCATACCGGGGTGTGAGGCTCGCGAATTCACGTTATACACAAAGCTATGTCACACAGGCCGTGCTTTGATCATCAACCACAAGACTTTGCTTTTCAACAGAAGCCTTGATCACTACATCTTAGCATGCCACATAGGCATTTCACACCATGCAACTGATGGCTATCAATCACACAAAATGAATTCCAATGTCAAACACAGTCCATTTACAAGTCCGTTCTAGGTCTGAACAAAACCGGAGGCACCACATACCTCGCATATCCATCGATCTCCATATACGTCTGGACGATCACCACTTATTATCTATATTTCGGGATGCCTCCCAATCAAGACATCAGTTACCATCCAACCGAGGTGAAGATCTTCAACCACCGTCTTCATCATCGACTTCTTTTTGTCGATTCAGTTATTCAGAATGGGATAAACCCGGTCTTTCTGAGCAACTCGCGTATACAATAACCAAGTGCTACACAAACACAACATACGCCTCATTCCAATTCATCAGTCACTAGCCGTAAATTAGTAAGAGAACGATTTCCCAAATATTAACCCCGAAGGCCGAAACCAACATCAGATCAAAACCCAGGAAACAAATCGACTTAGCTAACCTTCTGTTTGTTTCTAAATTTCACATTCTTAGGGAAAGGTTCCCATTATTTTTATCAAAGATAAATTCTTTAGTATAATTTTCATGTCAAACACACTCAACCATCAAATATCTAATAAACCGGGTAAATTTGGTTTATTTCCATTCCATATCGTTTATAATATTTTATAACGATTTATCGCTATTTTTATTTATTTAAAAATAGCCAATTTATTCAAACGACGCTTTAGGCCATAACACGGCCGTGGCGCTGTTTTTCTTCAGATTTGATTTACACATATCTGAAAATCTAACCGTTGAATCTTCACAAATTTTATATCATTAGAAAGATCTTTTCAAAACAAATCCAACGGTTTCAGTTTTGGGAAAATCCGACGGTCGGATCTCCCGGTACACTCGTTTGAATTTTCAATTTCAAAATACGAACTACAGCATCGTTATTCGATTTAATTTAATTATATATATATATATATAATCGATTTTGGCGCTGTTTTTCTTCAGATTTGAATTAAACATTCCAGACAATCCAACCGTTGGATCTTCACAAAGTGGGTGTCGTTGGAAAGATATTTCCAAAGCGAACCGAACGGTTTCGGTTTCGGGAAAATCCGATGTTCGTATCCCCCGCACTAATCGTTTGAAATCACGGTTTCAAAACACGAACTGCAGCTTCGTTATTCGATTTATTTTGATTATATATATATATATATATGAATATTATCGATTCTTCGATTTCAAAACCATTTTCATTTCACGTATTTGATAAAAGGGATATTTTTATCCAACAGATATTTATTTCAACACATGAATTTTGTTTATTTTATTTCCACACAGGAATTTCTATTCAACACATGAATTTCTATTCAACACATGAATTTCGTTTCAACATTCAACACATGAATTTTGTTTCAACATTCAACACATGAATATTTTCTATAGTTTATATATATAGTAAAAATGTGATTTTTTTTACAAACCAATTTATTTCAAAACACGATTATTTTATATAGTTTATATACATAATAAAAATGTGATTTTTATTGCAAAACAATTTATTTCAAAACACAATTATTTTATATAGTTTATATATAAGGTAAAGATGTTATTTTTATTACAAAACAATTTATTTCAAAACACGATTATTTTATATAGTTTATATATAAGGTAAAAATATTATTTTTATTTTTCAAAGAATTTATTCACTGCACGAACTCCATTCAACACATGAATTTATTTCAACATTCAACACATGAATTTTATTTCAACATTCAACACATGAATTTTATTTCAACATCCAACACATGAATTTAAATCAAACACAGAAATATTTCGGAAAATTTAGACAGCATAACGGCGCGGTAGTTAAAACCGGGACCGTCCCTAGTACGGCTCCTCGCTCTACCTTAAAGCCTCGCAGCTTTTGACAATGGGGATTTCATGCATCTAGTTCGCACGCAGGTGGCATGTTTATTTTTTTCTTTTCCACAAACTAATCTTATGTGATTTCAACCAAATAATTCTCAACCACAAATGGGTATTTTTCAACCACAATCAATCAATTTCAACCACAAACAATTCTAATCAACCATTCGTTATCAACCAATTTTCACACCAATCACAACCAATAAATATCGTTCTTGGTTTATGGACGAGGGGCGTATATATATTATATAAGTATATTTCACTTCCTTTTCAACACATATATAATTTTTTACAACACATATATAACTTATGCATCGAACATACAACTTATACAATGCTTATACATGAGGTGTACAACGCTTATATAACTCATACTTCGAATATATAATTTATACATCGTTATTTCCATATCGTTTATAATTCAGAAATCTCACATTGGGTTCCACTCCACCAAAAATAGCAAAAGGCTCAGAAAAATATGCGTTCTCTTCTAGAATGTAGAAGACGTCCGCACGAGTCCACTGTCTCTTGTTTCACTGGATTTCGACAACATAGCAAAAAGATATGATTTTTACCATGAAATCAAAAACCGAAGCGCTTTAAAGTGCTATTAAATAGTTTAATATAAAATAGGCCGTACCTTTCAAAATCTGTTCGAACTAGGGTTCAGATTTTTCGATCAATCCGTTCAGTGGGTGGCCGATCAGGTTACGCCACAATGGAGTGCTCCGAACGACGCGCCAGGGGGTGCCAACCACGGCCAGCTCGAGCTCAGATCGGGGAGTAAATAAGGCGCGAACGGCGGCACTTCCAAGCCTCGATACTTGCGATTTACGAAGGGATAGGGGTCGAGAGTGGTATGGATTTGGAGACAGAGGAAAACTCCACAAAAAGCTTAACTGGAGCAGTGGCTATTATTGCGTGGAGGAGGAGAAAATGAGGGGAGAAGGATTGAAGAACAACCGCCGTCGGTTTGAGGGGTTTCGGAGAAGAAGACGGGGAGAGAGAAGTGAAATGAACCAATCAGATTTTTTTTTATTTATAAATTTTAAAAATCCAAAAATACCCCTTCTCTTATACGAACACCAATCCAAACCCAACGACTGTCGTCCCTAGGTAAGTACCCCCATTCCGAACATAATGGGATATGTTTCATAGGCCTATTCGACTGTTTCAGTAAGTTTTTCTTCAAATTAAAATATAAAACATTCAATATTTGATTTGAACGTACATTTCAATTTGCCGGGATCACATACTGATCCCAAAAATTCCAGAAAAATCAATCTAGCTATGTTTTGACGATATGGTCCTAACAAAACTAGTTTCGATGAATTATGAGACCGTTTGAAAAATGTCCCTTTTCTGGTCGATCCAATTTAATAGAAATCGACCAAACACATTTTCCTTTGCCACGCTCACATACTAGCTTCAAAAATTATGAAATTTGAAACCTAGCAATAATTTGACATCCCGGATCCAACAAAAGTGGTTTCGTCGAATTCTGAGGTTGTTTGCAAAATGACCATTTTCACGGGCTATATAAACTTTATAACGACCTTTCTGAAAATTCATTTGGCCATAACTTTTGCTTCCCGCTACGAAACTTTGATTTTTCAGATTCGTTAGAAAGATATTCACTAACAGATTTAAATATTTTTGGTTTCACTAAAATCCGGTTTGTTTTGCACCCGGTACAGTCAGTCAAAATTTGAATTCAAAATTTGAAACTACCGTGCCATTTCAGGCCTTGTTTATAATTAAAATTAATTATATTTATTTTCAAACATCGATTCAAACACACTTTTCGTCACTATTATTTAAAATATTTATTTTAAATATTAGAACTCCACTAAAATAACCAATTTAAAAATTTTAAACTGGTTCGGATTTTCCGGGTTATTACAATCTCCCTCACTTAAAACTTTTCATCCCCGAAAAGGAACAAAGTCTAAAATGGTTTAATTAATCAACTCTACTTACAATCTGGCTTCCATTCTTCAACTTTTCAGTTTCTAAGAATTTTCAAATTCTTCAAAAATTTGGCTAACACCCTAAATTTTCGAAAAATTTCGCCATAACCTCCTTTGTACGGGGAGGGGTTTGGAAATTTATTGGGCCGTATTAGGGACCCAGTAAATCCTAATAAGCATGCACGTATTTATAGTGATATATTCCGGTGTCCACAGGGGAGTGTGTATAGATCATAACTCCAGAGGATAAATTCTTGTCACCTTATAAATGGCTTTTGTGCCTTAATGACCAGAGAGACGTGTTTATTGTCATCTCCAGACCCGTGTGTTTTTTTTATTAATCTGGCAATTTGTCATTACATTTTACATAGTCCATATCAGTCATCAGTTCAACCTGTAAAATTAGTCATCGCCATACAAGCCTCTCGCTCGTATGGTAAATCTTCAATCTCGTCACACAAGCTCCAAATGCTTATATGGTATATGATGAAGTATGCCTATCTTCGAGATGTATGCCATGTAGTGTAGTTCAAAATTAATTGTTACTATCCTATGGCGTCATTTATTATTACATGCAGAACAACCAACACTCCGCATCCAATGGCATTCACAGGAGTTGATATAATAATAAAATTGCGCATCCAACTCATTAAAGTTTAACTATTGTCGGGCACGCAAATAAATTCTTTACTCAACAACTAATCCTTTTACCTGTTCAAACATATATAATGCACATGTATATATTTCTATCTATTTTTAAATCAGTTCAATACGCGATTTGATTGCATAGATTTACCCTTCATTCATTGATTAAATTAACTATCTTTCTAATAATTTAATTAATCAAATCCACTATCACACAACACAAACAACAATCAATTTGTTTTTAACTTTTCAAAAATATAATAATCAATTCATATACTCTTTTACTTTTCAAATATATATCTTTTATATATTCAAAAATCATATTTCTAAAACCAGACTATATATATAATCACAAATACGTTATTTATAAACATATAACTCTCAACTCGCTCTGGGGCACTTCTGACCCCATATCTAACGAGTTATTCCGATTCTGCTGTACTCATACTAGGATATTACTGATCCTATCTGTAATGAGTTATTCGTCCTAGAACACTACTGGTTCTATTTCTGACGAGTTCGTTAATATGTTATATTCTAGCACTAAACTTAACTAAAGCTCTAATACCACGTTGTGACGACCCCAAAACCCCGTACGACTGTGGCAAGGGTAATCTTTGGAATATAACACATAAACAGATAATAGCAGAACAAAAATAAATAAATACACCAGATAATGTACAAATAATACACTGGATAAACGTCATCATCAGAGTTACACAGTATACAAGATCATACTTAGTACAAAATACAGTTCAGCTATACATAAATGTCTATAGCGGAAAACAAAACATAATATGTACAATAGGAGCTGAACAACATAAAAACAGTTAAATGGTAGAATCCATCTTCAGTTCCAGCTATCCAGAAAGAGCTTGCTAAAACCTGAATACAAGGCTGCCCGTGTAGAAAGAGGGCACCGAAGTTTGCAAGTGAAACAAACTACGAGTCAGTCATGGGACTGGTATGAGAAATCTACTTAAAACATTTTATAATATGGCTAATCACTGGACCACGCCACTTTCGCGGAACGAGTTTACTCCATTGGATTGCCAGTGCTTTAAAACAAGTAAATCTTTTAAACATCGCAATGCTTTTTATAAAAACGAAGCCATTATAAGACTCAGTTCCCATCACACAATGCAACGTAAACCGGAGGATAGAGTTTTACCTTATAATGGCCAAAATATGCTTGATACGAATAAAACAAAAGAATTTGATATTATTACTAGTGTTTATATGTTTCAAAAACAATTTCACATTATAAGTATCAATCATAGACGACATGAGCGTCCCATGTCACTTTGTCGTCAAATATAAGTTTACAATCAAAACCGCACGATGTCGTATTTGGAAATTGGATTTCCGTCATGAACCAAGGCAAAAGATAGTCCTTACCGACTTCGAGACTTTCTAGCCCGAGCCTCAGGACCCAGACTCAGGTGGACCCTTGGATCATCAGGGCCGGTCCACGATGTGGATTAAAATGCCTGACACTGCGTTTCCCCGCCCTTTAGGGCGTAAATGAGCCAACAAATGACTCCATCGGTCCCGGATCGACCGATATATCCGAGGCTCCTCGCAATAACAACAACCACACAGGTGAAAATAATATATATGTCAGCCAGTTTAAGCACTGACACCACCTCTAGCTAGAAAGAAACGCATGTCCTCCTTGAGGTCCTCTCCTGTTTCTGGTTCATACCGGGGTGTGAGGCTCGCAAATTCACGTTATGCACAAAGCTATGCCACACAGGCCGTGCTTTGATCATCAACCACAAGACTTTGCTTTTCAACAAAAGCCTTGATCACTGCATCTTAGCATGCCACACAGGCAATTCACACCATGCAACTGATGGCTATCAATCACACAGAATGAATTCCAATGTCAGACACACAGTCCATTTACAAGTCCGTTCTGGGTCTGAACGAAACCGGAGGCACCACATACCTCGCATATCCATCGATCTCCATGTACGTATGGACAATCACCACTTATTATCTATATTTCGAGATGCCTCCCAATCAAAACATCAGTTACCATCCAACCGAGGTGAAGATCTCTGATTTTCAACCACAATCTTCATCATCAATTCTTATCGTCGATTCAATTATTCAGAATGGGATAAACCCGGTCTTTCTGAGCAACTCGCGTATATAATAAACAAGTGCTACACAAACACAACATACGCCTCATTCCAATTCATCAGTCACTAACCGTAAATTAGTAAGAGAACGATTTCCCAAATATTAAACCCGAAGGCCGAAACCAACATCAGATCAAAACCCAGGAAACTATTCGACTTAGCTAACCTTCAGTTAGTTTCTAAATTTCATATTCTTAGGGAAAGGTTCCCATTATTTTTATCAAAGATAAATTCTTTAGTATAATTTTCATGTCAAACACACTCAACCATCAAATATCTAATAAACCGGGTAAATTTGGTTTATTTCCATTCCATATCGTTTATAATATTTTATAATGATTTATCTCTATTTTTATTTATTTATTCAAACGACGCTTCAGGCCATAACGCGGCTGTGGCGCTGTTTTTCTTCAGATTTGATTTACACATATCTGAAAATCTAACCGTTGGATCTTCACAAATTTTATATCATTAGAAAGATCTTTTCAAAATGAATCCAACGGTTTCAGTTTTGGGAAAATCCAACGGTTGGATCCCGGTACACTCGTTTGAAGTTTCGATTTCAAAATACGAACTACATCGTCGTTATTCGATTTAATTTAATTATATATATATAATCGATTCTGGCGCTGTTTTTCTTTAGATTTGAATTAGACATTCCAGACAATCCAACCGTTGGATCTTCACAAAGTGGGTGTCGTTGGAAAGATATTTCCAAAGCGAACCCAACGGTTTCGGTTTCGGGAAAATTCGATGGTCGGATCCCCCGCACTAATCGTTTGAAATCACGGTCCAAAACACGAACTGCAGCTTCGTTATTCGATTTATTTTGATTATATATATATATATGAATATAATCGATTCTTCGATTTCAAAACCATTTTGACTTCACATATTTGATTAAAGCAATATTTTTATCCAACAAATATTTATTTCAACACATGAATTTTGTTTATTTTATTTCTACACAGGAATTGCTATTCAACACATGAATTTCGTTTCAACATTCAACACATGAATTTTGTTTCAACATTCAATACATGAATATTTTCTATAGTTTATATATATAGTAAAAATGTGATTTTTATTACAAAACAATTTATTTCAAAACACGATTATTTTATATAGTTTATATATATAATAAAAATGTGATTTTTATTGCAAAACAATTTATTTCAAAACACGATTATTTTATATAGTTTATATATAAGGTAGAAATATTATTTTTATTTTTTAAAGAATTTATTCACTACACGAACTCCATTCAACACATGAATTTATTTCAACATTCAACACATGAATTTTATTTCAACATTCAACACATGAATTTTATTTCAACATCCAACACATGAATTTAAATCAAACACAGAAATATTTCAGAAAATTTCGGCAGCATAACGGCAGGGTAGTTAAAACCGGGACCGTCCCTAGTACGGCTCCTCGCTCTACCTTAAAGCCTCGCAGCTTTTGACAATGGGGATTTCATGCATCTAGTTCGCACGCAGGTGGCATGTTTATTTTTTTCTTTTCCACAAACTAATCCTATGTGGTTTCAACCAAATAATTCTCAACCACAAACGAGTATTTTTCAACCACAATCAATCAATTTCAACCACAAACAATTCTAATCAACCATTCGTTATCAACCAATTTTCACCCAATAAATAGCGTCCATAGTTTGTGGACGAGGGGCGTATATATATATTATATAAGTATATTTCACTTCCTTTTCAACGCATATATAATTTTTTACAATGCATATATAACTTATACATCGAACATACAACTTATACAACGCTTATACATGAGGTGTACAACGCTTATATAACTCATACTTCGAATATATAATTTATACATCGTCATTTCCATATCGTTTATAATTCAGAAATCTCACATTGGATTCCACTCCACCAAAAATAGCAGAAGGCTCAGAAAAATATGCGGTCTCTTCTAGAATGTAGAAGACGTCCGCACGAGTCCACTGTCTCTTGTTTCACTGGATTTCGACAACATAGCACAAAGATATGATTTTTACCGTGAAATCAAAAACTGTAGCGCTTTAAAGTGCTATTAAATAGTTTAATATAAAATAGGCCGTACCTTTCAAAATCTGTTCGAACTTGGGTTCGGATTTTTCGATCAATCTGTTCAGTGGTTGGCCGTTCAGGTTACGCCACAACGGAGTGCTCCGAACGACGCACCAGGGGGTGCCAACCACGGCCAGCTCGAGCTCAGATCGGGGGAGTAAATCAGGCGTGAACGGCGGCACTTCCCAGCCTCGGTACTTGCGATTTACGAAGGGATGTGGGTCGAGAGTGGTATGAATTTGGAGACGGAGGAAAACTCTACAAAAAGCTTAACTGGAGCAGTGGCTATTATTGCTTGGAGGAGGAGAAAACAAGGGGAGAAGGAATGAAGAACAGCCGCCGTCGGTTTGAGGTGTTTCGGAGAAGAAGACGGGGAGAGAGAAGTGAAATGAACCAATCAGATTTTTTTATTTTATTTATAAATTTTAAAAATCCAAAAATACCCCTCCTCTCATACGAACACCAATCCAAACCCAACGACTGTCGTCCCTAGCTAAACACCCCCATTCTGAACACAATGGGATATGTTTCGTAGGCCCATTCGACTGTTTCAGTCAGTTTTTCTTCAAATTAAAATATAAAACATTCAATATTTGATTTGAACGTACATTTCAATTTACCGGGGCCACATACTGATCCCAAAAATTCCAGAAAAATAAATCTAGCTATGTTTTGACGATACAGTCCCAACGAAACTAGTTTTGATGAATTATGAGACTGTTTGAAAAATGGCCCTTTTCTGGTCGATCCAATTTAATAGAAATCGACCAAACACATTTTCCTTTGCCACGCTCACATACTAGCTTCAAAAATTATGAAATTTGAAACCTAGCAATAATTTGACATCCCGGATTCAACAATAATGGTTTCGTCGAATGCTGAGGTCGTTTGCAAAATGGCCATTTTCACGGGCTATATAAACTCTATAGCGACCTTTCTGAAAATTCATTTGGCCATAACTTTTGCTTCCTGCTACGAAACTTCGATTTTTCAGATTCGTTAGAAACATATTCACTAACAGATTTAAATATTTTTGGTTTAACTAAAATCCTATTTGTTTTGCACCCGGTACAGTCAGTCAAAGTTTGAATTCAAAATTTGAAACTACCGCGCCATTTCAGTCCTTGTTTATAATCAAAATTAATTATATTTATTTTCAAACATCGATTCAAACACACTTTTCGTCACTATTATTTAAAATATTTATTTTAAATATTAGAAATCCACTAAAATAGCCAATTAAAATTTTTTAAACTGGTTCAGATTTTCCAGGTTGTTACACTGAAAGTCCTGCAATGTCAGCTAATTGACCAAGCTCGTTAAGTGACTCTTCTATAGGGAAGGAATCAACTCCTTGGCTTTTATATGACAATTTTCAGATCAGCTTATTAAAGTTTGAATGCTTGAATAGGTGGTACAAATTTTGGTATCCACGAATGATATATGGCTCAATTATGTAATGTTTTAATGTTAAATTCAATAATTATGATAACAAAATATCAATTGAATCTTACTTTTCCAGTGATCATGTTATAGCAAGAACATCAATGACTGTCGACTAAAAAATGTGTAGTATGATCATAACTCTGCACATAGAAATTCAGCAACGCTTTGCGCATAACAGATACAAAGAAAATTCGCACTTACAGTTGAAATGAAGCAATTATCTAGTGAAGGATCGTTAACAGGTACAAATCTATCATATGTGTCAAACAATATTTCATCCACTGGCCCAAGTAAATCAATCCCAGGTTTGAGTTTTGTATCAGGTTGATTTGTTTCAGCTTCGGTTGATACAAATGATATGTATTTTCCTTTTGGTGCGACGTTGTGCGCATAGGAGCAACAGAAAAGGTACCTGCCAGCATTTTCATTTTAAACACACTATCGATTTTAAGATGCTAAAAGCACAATACAGTGACAGGTGTGTATCAGCTATATGTAGGTAATAACGAGCACATAAGCGTGCACACACACATAAACACAAAAACACATTTAAAATGCACACAAATGAGCATGTACATATCTGACTTGCGCCCAAGTTGCTTTTGAGGTAAAACAAATTGCACTGATTTGCAATTGTCAGTATTTGGAATAGGGTGACTCATAATTGCAATAGCTCTTGCAACCTTCCCGACTTTCCTAACCTACAGTTTGATGCATGCAATGTCAATAAGATAAGGATAAGCAATTAGTATGTTATGGGAAATCAAGTACCGAACATATTAGGTAAGTGGGAAGGGTCGCATACAACTTTCTTGCACTTTGCAGTTTCCCCTTCTAATGTCACACACAAACTTTACCCTCATCCTCAAACTCAACCTAGAATATGAAAAATAGAAACTTAAACACTGATGTGTATACATGTAGATGTTATATATTAACGTGATATTTTTGTGTGTGTATGCAAGCGTATATGGCACTAGAAATACCTTGCATTTTGGTTTGTTTAGCATATATGTGCCACCATAGATAGCGCTAAGCCTTGCAAATGCCTATATTCCACTTAGCAATAATTATATAGTTGGTATACATTCGTTTGGTTGTTGTAAACCACGTTATATTCTTAATTTGTTTATTGGCAGAATTGTTTTCTAGTTAAATTACAACTTTGCAGCGTTCAAATGCATCTGACAACGATATCTCAACAGTGTTTATATATACCTTTTATATAATAGATTGACGATATCTGTTAGCCAATCAATAGAAATTACTGCATGCAGAAATGTGATATGTTTAGGGTATAGTTCTGTTGAACCTAACAGAAGGGACAAAAAATCGATGCATACCACATGCATGTTACAACAACTGACCATAAGATAATGTTTTTTAGGAAGACCATAAAATAATGTTAATTGCATCAAATAAATGATTAAAAGAACAAATAAACGTACCGTCGTAAATCATTTGTTCTACAGCGGTAGAATACGTTGTTACAAAAGTCAAATAAATAAGCATATAAATATGTAAAATCTAACTTACTTATGATCAGTAAATGATAAAAAGCATTACCCGACTGTAAACTATGGATTGATTCCTACTGAGGTCGGAAGCATTGAGTTTTTCATTTAACTAGATTTAAGTGCAAATTATCTTAGTGATCCTTTTCCTACATCGACAGGATTACACATTTACGTTTCTTATATTTATACAAAAATCAATTATCAAGCCACCTCCCTTATGAGTTTGGTGGTTTAACTAGCCTTCGGATGTTGAATTTTTTAATAATTATCTTATGGGGCTTATTCCATCTACTATAAGCAACTTGACCGAACTACAAAGGTTAGAAATTCATCAAAATTTTACAATTGGTTCACTTCCAACATCTATCATGAATTTAGCTAGCCTTACACTTTTAACATTATTTGAAAATCAGTTTGTTGGGTCCTTGTCTCCAGATATATCAAATATTACCAGCTTGATTTCCCATCAATTGCCAGGAAGTAACTTTATAGGCCAGTTGCCCAGTGAAGCAAGAAATGGAGGATCTCCTCAATTTTTTGAGATGCCAGATAACAAATTTTCTGGTCCAATCCTATCGAGATTGTAATTTGTTATTAAAGATTACATGGTTGCCTCATGAAAGCTTTTTCCTTTACTTCTCATAGTAATGCCCAACTAGTTTGCTACTAAGTTTTCTTATTATTTTCCTTTATTTAGGTGCAACAATTTTATAAAAGAGGTATTTTGAAAAATCATGTATATCAGCACAAAACATTCATAAAGATCCATCATTTGAGTGTGATGAATATACACAAACTGATTTCTTGCAACAATTTTGTTTACCCAAAAAATTTAACCATCATGTTCATGTTTGCTAAAGTTGTATATTTATTCATTTTAGTGAATTAACAACCTGAATACCAAGAAGAAATCATCTTCACTGAATTTTGATTTATGATCTGACTTGTCACGATAGGTACTTAATGATTAACATCTAAATATAGGTAATAGGTTCTCTGTTGTAATCGATTTAAACTACCCAACAACTCCTTTAAATTAAATTTAATTCAAAATGTTGGAGCTCAAGCATCGGTTAAACACTACTAATAAGAAAAATCAGGAATCATAGGAATAAAGGATAAAAAATATATAATAAAGCTTGTGAATACCTGTAGTGCCCTTCACGAATTTCGATTTCCAATCTGCGATTTTGGTAAAGAACGACATCAGCGGTTTAAGGAGATGCGTAAACCAAGCACTCCTCCAAGTCACTAACACCCGACCACAAATAGAATGTGAGAAAAGATCATCTATTATAGTGATAAAGTGACTGACAAGTCAGTCAGTCTTACCTAGAACAATAATTCAAAATTGCTAACCCTCATAGACGACGAGGATTTAGTATGCTTGATGCCACCACCTCGAGCAAGATGGCAAATTTTGGGCAAGACTGCTCCTCTTTTCACAATCCCTTTCCTCTTCCTGTAATTTTGATTCTTCATTTATTTTTGGGATTTTTTGGAATTAGGTTTGGGGCGGGTGGATGAAGGCGAACTTTGAGAGAGTATTTTGGGGATAATTTGAAATTTGTTTTCGTTCAGTGAAATTTTAGGCGGTGGAAAGTGACAGGTGCAATCCGCGACATAAGCTAGATCCATGGTTGGATTTCAAATCAACGTTTCACGTTTATATTGTAACGCTGGTCCGGATAGGTGAAAGAGCTTTCTTCTTCTCTGCCTTGTTGACTACAATCACTACTACAAA
Source organism: Allium sativum (assembly GCA_030737875.1). Lineage (NCBI taxonomy): Eukaryota > Viridiplantae > Streptophyta > Magnoliopsida > Asparagales > Amaryllidaceae > Allium > Allium sativum. The sequence goes on along the minus strand of CM060916.1, from coordinate 66,948,070 downwards.
AGTGGACATATTTGACTCTATTTTTCTGTGGCCGTAGATCAAAAAAGCGTTGTCGTAGGCCATTTTTTCAAACAGGCAACACCAGGGAGGCGTGGCATCCGCGGCCGTTGCATTAGCCATCTAAGGCAAGGCTTTTGCCCATCTACTGCCACGGAAAGAAAGTGTTGCATTATAACCCTACTGCAACAGTATATGCATGTAATGCAACAACATACAACGTTGCCTTAAGCAAAAGCCAGAGCATGACTTCCAGGTCATGATATTGAGGGCCACGTCAGCTTCCATGTAAGATGCCCACATGTCACATGCCACATCAGCTCTCCACGTCAGCTGCCCACGTATCACACACCACGTCAACTGTGGGGCCCACATACTATGTGGAATTAATAATATTTTAATTAATGCAACACCACTGTATTATGTAATGCAACACTATTATCTTGAAACGCAACATAAAAAAAGTAAATGCAATACAAGAAGACGAAAAATGCTACATAAAAAAAAACAAATACAATGTTTTAATTAAAAATTCTGCAATACCAGTTTTGTACATAGAATAAATCCATTGAAAACCTTCACCATTACATTCAAATCATCTAAAATATTTTACATATCATCACATTCAAATCATCGAAAATAATATGGAACTTGGTGTGAATTTGATTTCACGAATGCTTCCAACTCCTTCGCCAGACAACATTGTACTACTCTAGATGATTTCAGGAGCAGCTTTGGGTCTAACAAATATGACTACATTTTTTGGGAAGAAATATTTGATGATAGCATTCAATCTCTCTAGGAAGGAGGCTACCTCCCATAATAAAAGCATATATATTGATAAAGATGCTGCTATAGTAAATAAATGCATGCCATTGGATACATGTTCGATACGAGTTTTAAACCTATGCCAAGTTGCATCCAAGAGTCCAAGTCGAAGCCGTAACCACTGGGACAAATTAAATATACAGATGGGAAAAGACGAAGTCGAAAACGCTGTGAAGAAGATAGCAAGATCAGTAAATTACTGAGATATAAAGAATGATCACATACTTGATGATTGCTCTTCTTGCTTTCCAAAACTGTTTTGGGCCAATCACTTCTACAACAACATCAGGTGATATATTCACCTCCGTCAAACAGTTAGATGTATTGGAGATTTCATCTGCATCTTCAGACTCAAGCAGTGTACCATCTTTCTCATTGTCTGCTTGATTGCAAATGTCATCCACGTTCGTGGACCTAAGTTTATTCAATACTTTATTTGACTGTGATTTACTATGAGTAATCTCATTGCCACATGATTCCTATTCTGGATGTTCTACATGTGATGGCAATAGATCGTAAACAAAAGCCACCATAAACACAACATGAATAATGCAACGAAGTACGAAAAAAAATACCTTGTTTGTTGCCTTATTGCCAAGACTGAATTGATTAGCTGGTTTCCCATCTGAAATCTTATAGTCTCTAAACTTATCTCTTATTGCAGTAAGTGTGCCCTGAAGTAACAATGAACTTACATATAGAAGCGACATCAACCACAAAAAAACAAGACATTCACATTTTCATGTACCAAAAAGAGGCAGAACAAGTAGAAAGAAGGAAATGATAATTTTATCAAGTGCTGACCAAAGGTTTTTCATGGACCTAATCAGCATATATATAAATATATATGTATATATATATATTGAAGAAAAAGAAGCCTACAGATTTAGCAATCAATAAATAGGAATGTGCAATATAATACTGTGGGTTTGTTTTTTCACATGGCCACAATCATACATCAATAAATAGGAATGTTGTAACACTAATATCAGCAAAATTATTCTCAAGATGACACAAGTGTTTATCTATAGTAGTTGAGAACCAATTAACCAAATGGTATTAGGAAGAGGTTCACGTATGTAAGTCGACATCTAAAAGGTAACTTGAGTTAAAAATAGTCGCAATTGTGGAATGTGAAATTACCAGAAAATGCTTCTTTACGTCATTAACATCATTTACAAGAGAAGCCCTAGGGTCATCCAATGAAATTGTGATAATCTTCCAGTCAAGCTCCCCTTCATCGATCATGGCCAAAGCTCCCAACGGTTTAACTTTTAGAATATCACCAATATTTGCCTGAGTGTCTCGTATCTCTACTATGTCAACTGCAATGAAGACAAAATCATATTAAGTTAAACAGTCTGTACTGAGAGTCCAATCAATAGTGTGAGACCTTATAAATCAATATACATATATCCACATGTTGCTGGTGTTGGATCTAGATTAACCCTAGAGGGGGAGGGGGGTGAATAAGGTTTATCATAGTTTTTAACTGAAATAAAAATCTAACGAGATATATATAATAATAAACAGATCGCAGAATATAGCAGAAACAGAAATGCAAAAAATAAATCACACACGGATATACCTAGCTTCGGCAAAACCCTGCACACTGCTGCATTTCTAAGGTTTCTACTAAGTGATAGAATAGATCCCGCATACAAGACCATGTACACTCGCAAACCCTGCTCCTATTCTAACCCTACGCTCAAAACCCTAGACTGATCGATGTTCACTCGATCAGATTTCCCTGTTTACGACCCCGTAACCAGTAACCCAGATTTTACAGACTCTGTCAACTGTCAGTCAACACCCTGACTGATTTCCTAGAATTTTACAGTCTCTAGCAACTGATCGGTTTACAAACAAAATTGAAATACAAAATTAACCAATTTAAAAAACAAAGAAAAACAAAGCTAAAACCCTAAGGAGTTAAACATAAAGGTTATCTCATTGTAAACTTGGTCGGCCCATTTCCTATGATGCATCCATTTTAGTTCTGCCCGATCTCTTTAGTCTCTGGGAAAATTTAATGGCATCTAGGATTTTATTGTTTCCCCCAAATCGAATCGCAAAACTTTAGATTGATGTAATCTGATTCTCTGATGAACTTTGATTCTTCAATGGCTAGCTTCACGACTGATACGGGCTTTTTCTGGTGATCGAAACTTGGTGAGGTTTCTGATTTTGATTCTTTTGTGTGCTCGGTTAATTTGATTGGTTTCGATATATGTTGCCAATGATGAAATTGGTGTTGATGTATATCGGACTATACGATCCGATAATTACTCTGATTTCGTTTATATGGCTTGATTTGATTTTGCCCTGATTTCCACTTTTGAATTGCTGCGTGATTTTGCTCGAGTTTGAATGAATTAAATTTATTGCCTTGGACACTTGATTACCTCGGAACTAAATACTTGCTTGATATGATTCTGGGCTTGCCTTGCGAATTTCTTGAAACAAAAAAAAAACTTGCCAGAAATAGAAGAAAGATTTCTGGAAATTAAATTTGTGGCCATATAAAAGAAACTTGCTGAATACACTTGTAAACACCTGCCGAAAAAGCTTGATATAATTGCAGATGTACTTGCCAAATAAAGTGCCTACTGACTTGTTTAAATCTGGGAACAAATTACCCCTTTTGATTGAGTTCTTGCATGGCCATCAATGTATAATTCTGAAACATAATATTTGATTGCCTCCTTTGAAAAACTTGCCAAAATTGTCTTTGCTGAAATTGTTTTAAAATCTGTGTACACTTGTGTTATAACATGTTGCTAAGTTTTGATCGTACAAAGGATGTTGTTTCCTCTCTTGACTATTTAGGTGTTGCATGTATGCTTTCACATGAGCTTGACTAGCTCGACCTTCATATGCTCACTCATCTTTGCTGTTTGGATTGAATCAAAAACTTGCATTTGAATCATGCTGTAAGGTTTCAGTTCCACATGCACTTGTTCTTCATGTCACCATGTACAAAAAATGTTTTGCACTCTTATGCCTGAAAACACTTTGATCATGTTGCTTTGAATTCAAGCTTGTGTATGAACTGAACCACCATTGTGCATGCTGACTTGTGTTCATCTACACGTGATTTCACATTAATTTTGTGCCTGAAAACTTGTGCCAGTGTTGTTGCTCCATCTTAGATATTGTTGTTGCTCGATCTTAGATATTGTTGTGCACTTATATATATAGTTGCTCGCTGTCATTTGTTGATTTGCATGAACTTGATTTCTTTCCTGACTTGGCTATGATATTACCGAAACATCACTTGCTTATGGCTCCACCATGTATATGTAACTTGCATGCTTCATTCTATTATACCATTTGTAAATTGTGTTTAACCATGTACATGCAGTTTTGAGCTGTCTTGAAAAAAAAAACATGTTGGACATATCCTTATTCAAAGTTCCACTCCATTCATTCACTGCCTTGTTGATCATTGCTGCCATAGTTTCATTTTGACTTGTTTTGCTTAGCATGCAGTATGATCTGCCATGTCACTTGATCATGCATTTACACATGTCCTTGCTTGTCTTCTTGGCTTTGCCTCATGTACATACACTTGTGTATTTCATTTTGACTTGTACTCGACCACTTTGACTGCTTGTATACACGCTTGTCCATGCATTTGAAACACTCGCTGAGTTCTTTATTCATGCTTGTACACACTTGCACTGGGTTGAGTTGGTCCACGTGGCTGCTCCTCAGTTGCACACTGGATTGGCGAGGCAGTGCACACGTGTATTTTTATGCACGTGTGTATATGCAGCCATCAAGAAAAGATTTTCCTGTCCCTGCACTATAATATCTATATATACATACACATGTGTGTATACGTATATCATGTGCGTGCTACAATCATAAATCAGATCAAGTCATGAAAAATGATGAGAAACACACCAGAAATCTGAGGCAAATAAAATTTAAAAAAAATTTTATATTCGCATATATTCAGTTTAAATTCTATTGCAGTGTACTGTGTGTGTGTGTTTCATTGTGACAGGTAAGCAGATGATGACTGGACTGACAGTGAGCAGTAAAGACTGAGGATAGAAGACAGAGAATGAAGCATTGTCAGTCAATGTGACTGTATATGAAAGTGAAAATGTATGATTTGTATAAACAAAGTATTGAAGTGAGGAACGGTGTATGAAATTAAAAGTGAATTGAAATGTATACATGTTCAAATAGTGGAGTATAAAATTTTTGTACTATTTGAAATTGAAATAAAACATTCTATTTAAATAAAATACTGTGAATATTTTAATTTCTGTACAGTTGTACTTTATTTAAATAGAAATTTTATATTTATGTATGTTGTGTAGTATATGAAACAGTACAATTACAAACACATATATAATAATATATATTTGGTTGTTATCATTAAACAAAAATCATATAATTGTGTATACAACACTGTTATATACAACAGCTAGTGCAACAAGAGGGCATAAGGGAGGTATGTGCAGGAAGCTAAAGTACAACAGAGGATAGCCTTCAACATTAAGTAAAAGCCTGCACCGAAAATAACATGCATAGCAGCAAATGCATTTGGAGTCATATTCCTACATTAGGATCCACTCATGTCAGTGTAAATTTCAAACTGCACCATGAGGAAAGTCTTCGTGGATTTCAAGAGCTCAGTCAATGTCATTTTCGAGCAACATATAATAGGATGAAGCTTCCATCAGAAACTTTAAAGCCTAGTTTAGGGCCCATTTCGGTTCCAGTAATACAACAACTATTCCAATATGGTCAGCATGCATTCTTGTTACTATTGAGGCTGCAGATCTACACAAACCCTCCTATACAATGTAACTCTAAACTCTAGCAATATTTTTTTTACTGTGTTGTCTGTTCTAATGTTTGTGATAATACTAATAACCAAGGAACCAAATCAGCTCAATGAACCATACTGATACAGATTACCCAAGCCAACATCGAAAAAAGTACTCATACACCCCTAAATATGCAAAGAAAGAAAAAAAAGAACATATACGCGTATGATCAGCACTGACGAATATAACTCAGTCCACGCTCAATACTTCTTCAAAGAAGCTCAAAGATAGATGACCCCAATTGGTTTAGTTGTATAACTTGTGTCACTCATGATCTACCGATAAGATTTTCCTACAAGTGTACAGTTATTCCGACAAGTGTACAATCACTCATGATTTACCGATAAGATTTTACACCACATGAAGCAGTATTCCTTTTCAATGCATAGGTATATAATGCCATGGTGATTTTCTATTTTCTCTCAGTGTAACTAGCATTCTGATATTATATACAGTATGTGAATCATGACACAATTTCATGGAATTTCCATCTTAGTAATATAGGTGTATTTCAGTATGGATGACAATGGCATAATCCTTATCAAACCTTTATATTTATTTGTGTTGATATTATAAATACCTTAGTTCATACCCAATTAACAGAAATCTTTTCTATTTATGCATTACCAGTGAAACCAAGCCAAAGTTGTGTTTATTATATACCAATGTTTAATACTTATAATATAGCAGGAATATAGTCAGGAATGTGTCATATTCTTATAAATACACAGTCATTTTAGTTCTTTTTGCGTAGAAATACAGCGAACGTTGGGCCATGTTTGGTCTTATCAATCCCTATATATATACACACACAATAGCCAGATACTTTAATACTTGTCTCAAGTAATTTTTAACACTGTTATATTCCCTCAAGTTATTATTACCATGTTGCATCATAGACATGCTTTGAAAAAATGCTTATACGATTTAAAATTACAACTCCTGTTGCATTCAAATCTTTTTTGTCACTAGTTCACTTTAGAAAATCCTAAAACAATATACATTCAGGTATTTATACTTTAAATAGACACCCAACATAATTTCAGATCTAACCCAAACCACACATCAAATAGAGCAATTCTAATGAATCTTAATTCATTAACTTAAGTCCCTTAATAACCAAATCATCCATACTCTGTTTATTAGTAAAAACAAATACGTGAATATCCTGTCGTATCTTACCTCATCTACATATAAAAATGCCTACCTATAACTTGATGCATAAGAATGAGAGCACATGCAGATAATACTTATATTTTATTCTATTCTTCCACTAGCAACACATAATATAAATTCAACAACTATAATTATCATTCATTTCCACGGAAAACAGAAATTCATTTGAATAACTGCTGTATCATGAGAAAAATTGATCTTAGATGTGTGAAAAGGAAAATCAACACCATTAATAAAATCTAATTAATCAAGCAACCCTAAAGAAATACCCTGATAAATTCAACTTAATAAACAGAATGCTTTCAATTTTTCCCAGCAAATTAAAAATATGTGTTGATAAATCCAGATTCAGAGAAACAAATATTTATAAAGTTTACCACCTTAATATCCAGATTCAGAGACTGATTTGACAAATCCATGTGTAGAGTTTAGTTGTTTAAATCCGATGTCGACTGCATCTGCTCCTCGGTCATTACTCTGATTAAACGTCGCGGGAGGAAATATTGTTATGAAGTTTGGAGGGAGGAAATAAAATGTAACGACCCAGAAAATCCGAACCAATTAAAATTTTTTATTTTAAATAATTTGGTGGAAAAATGTGACAGAAATTAAAATTTTCATTTTAAAATAATATTAAAGCCAGTGAAAATAGTCAATTTTCAAACGATCTCTGTTTTCGATGAAACCACTATTGTTGGAACCGGAATGTCGAATTATTGCTAGGTTTCAATTTTTAGAAATTTTTGAATTAATATGTGAGTGTGTCAGAAGAAACTGTGTTTTGTTCAATTCAGTTAAATTTAATCGACTGAAAAATAGCCATTTTTCAAACAGTCTCAGAATTCGACAAGATTAATTTTGTTAGGACCGTATCATCATAACAAAGCCAAATATATTTTTTTTGGATTTTTCTGAGTCCGTATGTGGACTCGGTGAATTTATTTGTGCGAATGAATTAATTTAATAAAGAAATTAAATATTAAAATGAATAAAACAGGCCACAGAAAACCGTTTGGGCTAACGGAACCTAGCCCGTTGGATCCGGAATAAGGGTTATTTGCTAGGGACATCTTCTACTGGACTGGAATCAGTACGGTTTAAAAGTTATGGATTTTTTTATAAAATTACACATAAAATATTATAAAAATTCAGAAAATACTAAACCCTAACACTATTCATCATCTTTGAGCCGTCGTCTCTAACCCATTCATGGCCGAAATTGCTCCTAGCTTCATCCCTTAATTCCAGTCGATCCTCACACTAAAACCCCTCCCTCCTTTGTACTTTATCATAGCTCTCTTCTCTCTCTTTCAATCCATACGGTCACACCATCCCGAACCCTCGCTCGAAATCCGAGAACCAGGCCACCAAACCCGCGTCGAATAGCCTCGTCGGCCTCCCCCTGGACCCCACCGAGCTATGCCATTTTGGGTGCTCCTGGGGCGTCTCTCGAAGCTCGAGACCGTGGTGCCATCGGATTGAGACCCCGCGCCCTGTACTGCTCGAGAACCGAAGACCTAGTTCGGAGCAAAGGAACGAGCATCGGCCTGTAACTTAACAGAAGGAAGAAGGTGAAATCCTTCTTATTAAATTAATTTATTAAATTTAAAATGTTTTCCAACTAAATTAAAGCATATCTAACTCGTTTGAACTCGGAATTCGACGATTTCAGATCCGTCAAGATCGTACGACGAAGATCTACATTCCTAGACTGAAAAGGGGACCATTTTGAACTGTTTGAAATTTTGACCAAATCACGAACGACGGTGAGATTTCTAAATTTTGAATAATTAAATAATTTAATTATATTTGTTATGTGAATCATTGTATGTTATTATTTCTGATCTGCGATGTTGTGATTGTTGTATGGTTGTTAATATGTGTTGTGATGTCATGATATAGCCATGTTAGTTTATATCTATAAATTCTGATGTAATCTCTATAAAGTTCTCAGCTTTATTGTTTTAATTTTTATTTTTTTTATTTTTATTCCTTTATAGAAATGAAAAATTGAATCTTTGTTTGTTTTACAAACAAAAATGAAATTTAGAATCTTTATTTTGTTCTACAAATTAAAATGAAAAATTGAATCTTTATTCTGGTTTACAAAAGAAAGTTTAAATCCTTATTTTTAATTCACAACAGTAAATGAAAAGTTGAAACTTTATTTTGATTAACAAAATAAAAGAAAGGTAAATCTTTATCTTTGATTCACAAATAAAAAGAAAGGTTTAAATTTTTGTTTCACAACTAAAAAGAAAAGTTAGGATTTTTATTTTGTTTTACAAATAAAAATGAAAACTTAAATCTTTAATTTTGATTTATGAGTTATAATATAAAGAAAGTTTAGATCTCCTAAATTTTAATTAGAAGATACATAAAGTCTAGATATTTTATTTTGATTTAAAAATTAAATAAAGATGAGACCTTTATTTTGGTTCATGAGAATTACACACCAAATCCTATGTTGGGTTGTTTGTGTTGACATTGAAAATCACGACGTTGGATAAATTATAGAAATGGTTAGACAAAAAAAACCATATTATCATGTGTTGACATTGAAAATCACGACGTTGGATAAATTATAGAAATGGTTAGACAAAAACCATTATATTTTTATTATCATATTTTGAAACCAAATTGACATGTGTGTTAGATAGGAAAATATGTAAAAATAAAAGATTTACATTTTTCAATGTAAAAATAAAAGATTTACATTTTTCAATGTAAAAAGTAAAAGATTTACATTTTTCAATGTAAAAGTAAATGATTTACATTTTTCAATGTAAAAGTAAAAGATTTACATTTTTCAATGTAAAAGTAAAAGATTTACATTTTTCAATGTAAAATAAAAGACTTACATTTTTCAATGTAAAAGAAAAAGATATAAAATATTTACATTTTGTAAAGAAACATAAGAAAAATAAAAAGTACATTTTTATGTATTAAAAATGAATAGAATAAAAAGTACATTTTTATGTATTAAAAATGAATAGAATAAAAAGTACATTTTTATGTATTAAAAATGAATAGGATAAAAAGTACATTTTTATGTATTAAAAATGAATTAGACAAAAAGGACATTTATTTGTATTTGGTGTAAATAAACAAGGAAAACTAAAAAGGATGACGACTACTGATGCCTTGGACTGACTTGCTCCCAGGACGGGGTTGAAGTAGTAATTGTCCGGACGTGTGTGTTGGTCATGCGGATAAGTGAGCGCCTTTTTAGTGTCTCCTGTTTCATTCAGACCCAGAACGACTTGTAAATGGATGCGTGTCTGAAGTTGGAATTCTTTTCATGCAATTAAATCGACTTGTGTTAATATGTCTGTTTGGTGTTGGAGAATTTATTCTCTACTTAACAACCTGGTATATAGTAATAGTTGTCGATCACATGGCGTGAATTGTCAAGGTGGCACGCCAAGATGCAATGATCAAGGCTTTGTTGAAAAGCAGGCCTTGTGGTTGATGACCAAAGCATAGCCTGTTTAGGCATAGCTTTGTGTATAACGTGACTTCGCGCGCCTCACACCCCGGTATGAGTCAAAAATGGGATCAGGACTGCAGGGAGTGCACACGTTTCTTTCTAGCTATGGGTAGTGTCAGTGCTTAAACTGGCTGGCATTTTACTTATGTGGGTGTTGGATTGAGGTACCTCTGGTTTTTATAGGCCGGAAGTGGTCATACTATAGGTTCAAAGGAACCTAGAAACGTGTGTTCAGGAATTGCTAATCCACTACCATTAGGTGGGGACCGACCCTGAAGATCCAAGGGTTCACTACGGGGAATCCTGAGGCATTTGCTAGAGTGTCTCGAATCGGAAGAGGATGATCCCTAGCCTCGATTTCATGACAGAAAACCAATTCCCAATACGACGACATTTCGATCTTGATTGTAAACTTATATACGACGACATAGTAGGATGGGGTACTATGCCGTCTAGGATTGATATATTTATATTGAAGTATTTTAATACTGCTTAGACACTAAAAATAATATTAAAATAGTATTTTACACGTATTAAGCATGTTTGATCATCATAAGGGAAAAACTCTATCCTCCTGTGTGTGTTGCATTGTGTTATAGGACTTGAGTCTTATGATTATTTCATTTTTTTTCAAAAGTCATTTCGTTGTTTTATATAAACTTTATTAAATCATGCACTGGCAATCCAATGGAGTAAACCCGTTCCGCTTTAGCGGCGTGGTCCTGTGATTAACCATAATGTTACTAGTATAGAAAGTTTTCTCATACCAGTCCCACGACTGACTCGATGTTTGTTTCACTTTGCAAACTCGGGTGCCCTCTCTTTACATGGGCAGCCAAGTGACATGTTCTTAGGGAGACATTTGCTGGATTGAAGACTACTTGGAAGGAGAAGGCGAAGACTCTCTTTATTTTTATCTTCTATTTTTAGAGACTTTATTCTATCTTGGATTTTATTGTACGTTTGGAGTTGGAACTTATTTCCTTTGATTCAGACTTTTATTTTGCTAAGTGTATCCTGTAAACTGCGTACTCTGTGGTTCTGTTGATGTGATGTTTATGACTTATATCTTTCCGCTGCAATAATTATATGTTATGGTATTAGCTGAAATCTGTTGTTGTTATAAATATGTTGTATTCCAAATGATTATCCTTACTTTGGGTTCTCGGAAGTTTGGGGTCATCACAGTTGGTATCAGAGCAAAAGTTAACCTTAGCTTCGGAATATAACATATTTAGAGCAATTCGTCTAGATAGAATCCACATTATTCTAAGGCGAGTAGCTTATTAGAGATAGGACTGGTAATGTCCTAGAATGAGCACAAAAGAATAACACATATTTATAAGTCGTTACATCATTGCTTTTCCATCTTGTCCTTACCTTATATTTTCTAGAGATTTTTCATTTCGGTTGGCCTGACTCTTTACTTGATGGTACAGACTAATTTAAATGGATACTAGAGCAAGAAAAGCCTGAGGCGGAGCCCGAGGTGGAGCTCGAGGCGGGGCCAGAGGAGGAGCCTGAGTAGGAGCTAGAGGGCAAGCTAGAGACGAGACCCTCATCACTCAGGAACAACATACTTCAGAGGTCTTAGCACAACCACCTCCACCTCCACAGCCCTTCGATTTGGAGAGGATATCAAAGAAATTCAAAAACCTAGGAGGTGTACCTTTCACGGGGCAAGAGTCTGCGATTTAGGCAAAGGCATGGCTTAAAGATTGTGAAAAGATCCTAGAGGGCTTAGAACTGGAAGATCAGCGAAAGCGTTACCTGGCAGTATGGCAATTAAAAGAGGAAGCCGGGCATTGGTGGGATACGATCAAGATCTGCAATGACGTGGCCAACATGTCTTGGGCCAAATTTAAGGAACTTTTCAATGAGAAGTATGTACCCCCACAAGCTATAGAGCGCCTGCACGAGCAGTTCGTTAACCTACAGCAAGGGAATATGACCGTTTCTGAGTATGTGAGGAAGTTTGATGAGCTTTCACGATATGCTCCTAGTTTGATTCAAGATCCGGTAGAGAAGAATAAAAAATTTATCAAGGGTCTGTCAAAGAAATATTTGAACCGAGTCACTGCTCATATCAAGCTCCCCTTCAATGAAGTAGTAGAGATGGCGTGCCGCTACGAGGAAAATGACGAGTCCGGACCGCAGGATAAAGTGAAAAGCCGAGGCAACAACCAGAAGGAACAGGCTAACAAGAAACCGGAGGCGAGCAATTCTTTTACCGCTAAGCCCCAAGGGAAGAAGAGGGACAGGAGCAAGGTGACCTGCTATAACTGCGGCAAGATTGGACATTTTGATTACGAGTGTAGAGCACCTAAAAAGGTCAAGAGAAATGACTCGGGCCTTAGTCAGAACCGTGGTCAGAGTTCCCAGAATCGTGGCCAGAGTTCTCAGGACAAGAGGGAATGCTACAATTGTCATCAAAAGGGGGCACATTAAGGCAAACTGCCCACTGCTAAAGAATGCTCAGGTGGCACATGTTTATGAGGGAGCAGATGCACCAGCTACGACTGAGGGGCCAGGTAAACCCGATGCCTTAGGAGGTACTCTTAATATTAAGAACATCCCTATCACTGTCTTATTTGATACTGGTGCAGCGCAAAGCTTTATTTATAATGATGCAATTAAAAAGTTGAAACTGAAACCTAGAAAACTCAAAATTTTGATTAGAGCTAATAGTCCGATAGGAGGTTCTCTTATTCTTGATCAGTATTGCAGAGTACATGTTTCTTACTCTTGCTACCAGTTCCCCTTTGACTTGACCGTTATGAATTTCTCCGGTTATGATGCCATACTGAGGATTGATTGGCTAACAAAGTATGAGGTTGAGTTAATATGTGCGGAGAAAATCAACAAAGTTAAAACTAAGCTTGGAAATATTACTATCCCATGCCATGGCTCAGCCACCGACAGAAAGGCATTCTGGTCTTCTCTAGAAGTTGCCCTACTTCTATTTAGGATATCCCTATCGTCAAAGATTACGCTGATGTATTCAAAGAAGTTGAGGGCTTACCTCCGCATAGAGAAATCAGCTTCAGAATTGATTTAGCTCTGAATGCGAGGCCAGTCATACATCCCATTCGGAGAATGTCGCCAAAAGAAAAAGAGGAGCTGAGAAATCAAACCAAACAACTTTTGTGGAAGGGTCTGATCAGGCCCAGCTTCTCAGAATGGGGTGCAGCAGTGGTGTTCATCCCAAAGTCTTACGACACACTCAGGTTATGTGTGGATTACCGCGATCTCAACAAACAAACACTGAAAAGTAAATACCCACTGCCGCGTATTGATGACTTACTTGACCGCTTGCATGGAGCATGAGTATTCTCTAGGATGGACCTAGCTACAGGCTTCCATCAACTTCGCATTGCAGAAGAGTGTGTGCCTTTAACTGCTTTCAGAGGAACGGATATATTTTATGAATGGCTAGTAATTCCCTTCGGTCTATGTAATGCTCCAGCATATTTTGTTGATCTGATGAATAGAGTGTTCAGAGATGTTTTAAATAAATTTGTGCTCGTGTTCATCGATGACATTCTCATCTTTTCTAAATCCACTTCTGAGCACGAACAACATCTGAGAGAAGTCTTGGAGATTTTGCGAAGAAATGTGCTGAAAGCCAAATTTTCTAAATGCATATTCTGGCAAGAAGAGGTGAAATCCCTCGGCCATGTTGTATCAAAGGAAGGCATCTCAGTAGATCCGGGAAAGATCTCAGCCATCCAAGAGTGGAAGCAGCCTAGAACTCCCACAGAGGTCAGAAGTTTCTTAAGACTGGCTGGCTATTATCAGAATTTTGTTAAAGATTTTTCGAAGGTAGCTTGTCCATTGACAAACCTGACCAAAAAGCATAAGAAATTCAATTGGACACCGGAATGCGAGACAGCTTTCCAAGAGCTGAAGAAGAGGTTGACCAATGCTCCTGTGTTGACCATCATAGATGGCAATCAGGATTTGAAGGTCTAGACCGACGCTTCTAAGCAAGGTTGTTTCTTTTATAAATTAACATGTCAGAGATAACATTTTCTTTTATTGTCAAATCTCATTTTAATATGTTATCCCTTATTTGTTTTAGGTATTGGTGCGGTGCTGATGCAAAGAGGCAGAGTAGTCACATATGCTAGCCGCCAGCTGAAACCACATGAGAAGAATTACGCCACGCATGATCTTGAGCTAATGGCTATTGTATTTGCTCTTAAAATATGGAGGCATTATCTCTTGGGTGAGAAGTTCGAAATTTATACGGATCACAAATCCTTGAAACATCTTTATACCCAAAGAGATTTGAATATGAGGCAGCAACGCTGGGTTGAATTTCTTGCATCATATGACCTGGATATCCTATATACTCTGGGAAAAGCCAATATTGTAGTCGATGCGCTCAGTAGAAAGAATGTAGAAAGCAACAATCTCATTATCGCCAGTCTCATTATCACTCCTACTTTGATTGATAAAATTTCTTCTCTTCAGAAGAATGATAAATTTATTCAGAAGCTTTGTGAGAGAGTTCGAAAGGGCGAGGCCTCAAGTTTCCAGATTGACAATAATGGGACCCTTAGATTGCAAGGGCGAATTTGTGTGCCAGACATTGCTGAGCTAAAAAGAGAAGTTATGGATGAGTGCCACAAATCTAAAATCAGCGTCCATCCAGGTGTTAACAAGATGTACCATGATCTTAAGCGCACCTTTTGGTGGAAAGCGATGAAGAGAGATATTTCTATTTACGCTGCTAGATGTCCCACTTGTCAGCAAGTTAAAAGTTATCAACAAAAGTTGGCCGGTTTGTAGCAACCACTGGGAGTTCCAGGTTGGAAGTGGAAGGAAAATTCTATGGACTTTATAGATGGCTTGCCCCGAAGCAGAAAAGGGAATGATAGCATATGGGTGATTGTGGATCGCTTAAAAAGTCTGCCCATTTCATCCCTGTTCGGTCCAATAGAACAGCTCGTAGTTTGGCACAACTTTATTTTAAAGAGATTGTCATACTATATGGGGTTCCCAAAAGCATTGTCAGTGATCGGGATCCATTATTTACCAACAAATTCGGGAAGCTTTCCAAGAAGAGCTTGGGACCAAGCTGAATCTGAGCTCTGCCTATCACCCTCAGACAGATGGCCAGACTGAGAGGGTGAATCGTGTTTTGGAAGACTTGTTGCGAGCTTGCATTCTTGATTATGGCGGTTCATGGGAGGACCACTTGCACTTGGTGGAATTCTCCTATAATAATAGCTACCAAGCAAGCTTGAAGATGTCACCATTTGAATTACTATATGGCAGGCCATGCAGATCTCCGGCATGTTGGGTAGAGACAGACAATCGACTAGTCTTGGGCCCAGACATGGTTTGTGAAGCATCGGATAAGTTTGACTTGATTAAGAAACGCTTGTTGACTGCTCAGAGCCGACAGAAGAGCTATGCAGACCGGCGAAGAAGAAATCTAGAATTCTCTGTGGGTGATCGAGTATACTTGAAGGTTTCTCCTTTGAGAGGCGTGATTCGCTTTGGGAAGACGGGAAAGTTAGCACCGAGATTCATTGGTCCATTCCCTATTCTCGAAAGGATTGGTACTCTCGCTTATAGAGTGCAGCTGCCTGACTGGTTGCCAGGGGTGCATGATGTATTTCATGTGTCTCAACTCCGCAAGCATGTGCATGATCCAGATCTGATTGAGGATGAACTAAATCAACAGGTCCTAGATATTGCTCCAAATCTAACAGTGAGAAAAGACCCGATTAAGATCATTGGAAAAGAAACCAAAATTTTGAGGAATAAGAGGATCAACCTAGTCAAAGTTCAATGGAGTGGGGATCCTAGAGACTGTACTTGGGAGACAGAGGATAGCATCAAAAAGGCTTACCCCAAGTGCAGAGTGGACATCTCCGAATTACTTTTGCATTAAGGTACGTTTACCCCAATTTACATTTTCCATCTTGTTTCCTACTTTACTTTGTTTCCTTTTCGAGGACGAAAAACTCTTAAGTGGGGGAGATTGTAACGACCCAGAAAATCCTAACCAATTTAAAAAATTTATTTTAAATAATTTGGTGGAAAAATGTGACAGAAATTAAAATTTTCATTTTAAAATAATATTAAAGCCAGTGAAAATAGTCAATTTTCAAACGATCTCTGTTTTTGACGAAACCACTTTTGTTGGATCCGGAATGTCGAATTATTGCTAGGTTTTAATTTTTAGAATTTTTCGAATTAATATGTGAGCGTGGCGGAAGAAACCGTGTTTTGTTCAATTCAGTTAAATTTAATCGACAGAAAAATAGCCATTTTTCAAACAGTCTCAGAATTCGACAAGATTAATTTTGTTAGGACCGTTTAGTCATAACAAAGCCAAATATATTTTTTTCTGGATTTTTCTGAGTCCGTATGTGGCCTCGGTGAATTTATTTATGCGAATGAATTAATTTAATAAAGAAATTAAATATTAAAATGAATAAAACAGGCCACAGACAACCGTTTGGACTAACGGGACCTGGCCCGTTGGATCCGGAATATGGGTTATTTGCTAGAGACATCTTCTGCTGCACTGGAATCAGTACGGTTTAAAAGTTATGGATTTTTTTATAAAATTACACATAAAACATTATAAAAATTCAGAAAATACTAAACCCTAACACTATTCATCGTCTTGGAGCCGCCGCCTCTAACCCATTCATGGCGGAAATTGCTCCTAGCTTCATCCCTTAATTCCAGTCGATCCTCACACTAAAACCCCTCCCTCCTTTGTACTTTATCATAGCTCTCTTCTCTCTCTTTCAATCCATATGGTCACCATCCCGAACCCTCGCTCGAACCCGAGAACCAGGCCATCAAACCCGCGTCGAATAGCCTCGTCGACCTCCCCCTGGACCCCACCGAGCTGCACCATTTTGGGTGCTCCTGGGGCGCCTCTCGACGCTCGAGACCGTGGTTCCATCGGATTGAGACCCCGCGCCCTGTACTGCTCGAGAACCGAAGACCTAGTTCGGAGCAAAGGAACGAGCATCAGCCTGTAACTTAACAGAAGGAAGAAGGTGAAATCCTTCTTATTAAATTAATTTATTTAATTTAAAATGTTTTCCAACTAAATTAAAGCATATCTAACTCGTTTGAACTCGGAATTCGACGATTTCAGATCCGTCAAGATCGTACGACGAAGATCTACATTCCTAGACTGAAAAGGTGACCATTTTGAACTGTTTGAAATTTTGACCAAATCACGAACGATGGTGAGATTTCTAAATTTTGAATAGTTAAATAATTTAATTATATTTGTTATGTGAATCATTGTATGTTATTATTTCTGATCTACGATGTTGTGATTGTTGTATGGTTGTTAATATGTGTTGTGATGTCATGATATAGCCATGTTAGTTTAGATCTATAAATTCTGATGTAATCTCTGTAAATTTCTCATCTTTATTGTTTTTTTTTTGTTTTTTTTTTTTTTTTATTCCTTTATAGAAATGAAAAGTTGAATCTTTGTTTGTTTTACAAACAAAAATGAAATTTTGAATCTTTATTTTGTTCTACAAATTAAAATAAAAAATTGAATCTTTATTCTGGTTTACAAAAGAAAGTTTAAATCCTTATTTTTAATTCACAACAGTAAATGAAAAGTTGAAACTTTATTTTGATTAACAAAATAAAAGAAAGGTAAATCTTTATCTTTGATTCACAAATAAAAAGAAAGGTTTAAATTTTTGTTTCACAACTAAAAAGAAAAGTTAGGATTTTTATTTTGTTTTACAAATAAAAAAGAAAACTTAAATCTTTAATTTTGATTTATGAGTTATAATATAAAGAAAGTTTAGATCTCCTAAATTTTAATTAGAAGATACGTAAAGTCTAGATATTTTATTTTGATTTAAAAATTAAATAAAGATGAGACCTTTATTTTGGTTCATGAGAATTACACACCAAATCCTATGTTGGGTTGTTTGTTCTGACATTGAAAATCACGACGTTGGATAAATTATAGAAATGGTTAGACAAAAAAAGAAACCATATTATCATGTGTTGACATTGAAAATCACGATGTTGGATAAATTATAGAAATGGTTAGACAAAAACCATTATATTTTTATTATCATATTTTGAAACCAAATTGACATGTGTGTTAGATAGGAAAATATGTAAAAATAAAAGATTTACATTTTTCAATGTAAAAAGTAAAAGATTTACATTTTTCAATGTAAAAATAAAAGATTTACATTTTTCAATGTAAAAAATAAAAGATTTACATTTTTCAATGTAAAAGTAAAAGATTTACATTTTTCAATGTAAAATAAAAGACTTACATTTTTCAATGTAAAAGAAAAAGATATAAAATATTTACATTTTGTAAAGAAACATAAGAAAAATAAAAAAGTACATTCTTATGTATTAAAAATGAATAGAATAAAAAGTACATTTTTATGTATTAAAAATCAATAGAATAAAAAGTACATTTTTATGTATTAAAAATGAATAAAATAAAAAGTACATTTTTATGTATTAAAAATGAATAGGAAAAAAGTACATTTTTATGTATTAAAAATGAATTAGACAAAAAGGACATTTATTTGTATTTGGTGTAAATAAACAAGAAAAACTAAAAAGGAAAGAAAAAGGGAATTTACTTTATCTACATTTTCTTATGTAAATAGAAAGAACAAATTATGCGATGACATTTTATTTACATTTTCTTATGTAAATAAAAAGACCATACTTATAGTGAAAGCACCTATTTACGTTTAGTTAAATAAATAAGAAAATGAAAACATTTATTTACATTGTAGCGTAAATAAATAAGAAAAGAAACAGATTTCATTTATGTACATATAGTATAAAATAAGTCGCCGTTTAAATAAGTGGATTGTTATTTGCAAAATAGTTGCAAATAGAAATATGAATTTATGAAACACATTTTATCATCATGGTAAGATACGAGAAAAGAGTAGAAAATAGAAATGATAATTTTATCGTCACTTTAGGTGCGATAAAAAGAATAAATTATAATAGTTGAAATCACCAAACGATATATATTTATATACAGTTATATATAAAAATAAATATAAAATTTAATGAAACGCGCGCGGCAGTGCGCGTATCGGCAATCGTAACTTTAAACGATTATACCGAAAGATCCGACCATTGGTTTTTCCCAAATCTGGAACCGTTAGGACCGCTTTGGGAAGAGCTTTCCAACGATATAAATTTCATCAAAATCCGACGGTTAGATTTTAAGATACGTGTAAATCAAAATTTGGTAAAAACAGCGCCAGGGCCGCCCACTGACCCGAAGCGTCGTTTATTTGTTTTGAGCTATTTTCAAATAAATAACGATAGCGATAAATAGTTATAAATATATATGAAATATTTTAAATGATAATTATGCGACAATTATTTTAAAAGACCGAGTTTAACTCATTTCAAATATTTGCAAAGCGATTAAATCAAAGATGTAAGAAGACAATGGTTGAAGACCGGCGACCTTCACATCGAATGGACGACGACTACTGATGCCTTGGACTGACTTGCTCCCAGGACGGGGTTGAAGCAGTAATGGTCCGGACGTGTGTGTTGGTCGGGCGGATAAGTGAGTGCCTTTTTGGTGTCTCCTGTTTCGTTCAGACCCAGAACGGACTTGTAAATGGATGCGTGTCTGACGTTGGAATTCTTTTCATGTAATTAAATCGACTTGTGTTAATATATGTCTGTTTGGTTGTGGAGAATTTATTCTCTACTTAACACCCTGTTATATAGTAATAGTTGTCGATCACATGGCGTGAATTGTCAAGGTGGCACGCCAAGATGCAATGATCAAGGCTTTGTTGAAAAACAGGCCTTGTGGTTGATGATCAAAGCATAGCCTGTTTAGGAATAGCTTTGTGTATAACGTGACTTCGCGAGCGTCACACCCCGGTATGAGTCAAAAACGGGATTAGGACTGTAGGGAGTGCACAGGTTTCTTTCTAGCTATGGGTAGTGTCAGTGCTTAAACTGGCTGGCATTTCACTTATGTGGATGTTGGATTGAGGTACCTCGGGTTTTTATAGGCCGGAAGTGGTCATACTATAGGTTTAAAGGAACCGGGAAACGTGTGTTCAGGAATTGCCAATGCACTAATATTAGGTGGGGACCGGCCCTGAAGATCCAAGGGTTCACTGCGGGGAATCCTTAGGCATTTGCTAGAGTGTCTCGAATCGGAAGAGGACGATCCCTAGCCTCGATTTCATGACAGAAAACCAATTCCCAATACGACAACATTTCGGTCTTGATTGTAAACTTATATACGGCGACATAGTAGGATGGGGTACTATGCCGTCTAGGATTGATATATTTATATTGAAGTATTTTAATACTGCTTAGACACTAAAAATTTTGATCATCATAAGGGAAAAACTCTATCCTCCTGTGTGCCTTGCATTGTGTGATAGGACTTGAGTCTTATGATGATTTCATTTTTTTTCAAAAGTCATTTTGTTGTTTTATATAAACTTTATTAAATCATGCACGGGCAATCCAATGGAGTAAACCCGTTCCGCGTTAGCGGCATAGTCCTGTGATTCGCCATAATGTTAACTAGTATAGAAATTTTTCTCATACCAGTCCCACGACTGACTCGATGTTTGTTTCACTTTGCAAACTCGGGTGCCCTCTCTTTACACGGGCAGCCAAGTGACAGGTTCTTAGGGAGACATTTGTTGGATTGAAGACTACTTGGAAGGAGAAGGCGAAGACTCTCTTTTATTTTTATCTTCTGCTTTTAAAGACTTTACTCTAACTTGGATTTTGTTGTACGTTTGGAGTTGGAACTTATTTCCTTTGATTCAGACTTTTATTTTGCTATGTGTATCCTGTAAACTGCGTACTCTGTGGTTCTGTTGATGTGATGTTTATGACTTATATCTTTCCGCTGCAATAATTATGTGTTATGATATTATTTGAAATATGTTGTTGTTATAAATATGTTGTATTCCAAATGATTATCCTTACTTTCGGTTCTCAGAAGTTTGGGGTCGTCACATAAAATTTGGGGAAAAATTGGTGTTATCAATTTGATGTTGAAGCAAAGTAAGAAAATGACTTCGTATTTCGTGCGAAGGGAGCAAAAATTGCCGCTAAAATTTCACATAGCGGGAGAATAGTGCAAGGTGGCTGTCACTGATTGGATGATGGGGTAATGTCTAAGATAAAAAGCAGGGATTGGTTTGAACCGTTGGATTAAATCATCATCAACGGTTATTTACAGGTTTATGCTGATAGCATGGATCGCTGAGTTGGATTGTATATATGTAATGCTATGCTTTTAACTGGTGTTGCACATCAAAACACTAGAATTACCACCGCAACAGTGCATTAACATCTAATGCAACAACATATGAATATTGTTGCAGAAGATCAAAGAAAGCATAGCTTTCGCCACTCTTTTCATGCAACGCACACATATTAGTGTCGAATATGCCCACTTTTGTAGTAGTGGATTGTATAAATAAATCCAAATAGTTAAAATTTAAAATATCATGGAAATTTAAAATTGTTATGTAATTTATTAAGTTTGATTAAAATAAAAGGTATAATTATAAAAATATTATAATGTAATTAAATAGTTAAAACATTTTCTTTAACTTCTAAAATATGTTTTTAACATTATTATAACTATGTTTTACTTTTAAAATATGCTAAAGTGTCACTAATAGACATCAGAAAACAGCCTACTTTCTTGTATGGATCATTTCATAAGTATTAATTTTTATTGTTAATTATTAAATAATTATTACAACAAACAGATATTTTCATTATTTATAGGAATAATTATAAAAATCAATTTAAAATTTTGCGATCTAGCGTAAAATATATTGGCATACTGACTGAAATTTGTGATGAAAGGAGAGGACTTAATTAAGAATTTAGTAATTGCATCGGTTATGAGCAAAGATTATTTTGCTAATGCTAAATAAGCAATGATTATAAGTTTTTTTTATTATGTAACGTAAATTATTATTTATTATTACTTATAAATCATTAATTAGAACATATTAATTATTAATTATTGAACATGTTAATAATTATTAAAAAATAACACTAAAGTATATCTTTAAAAAATAATATAAACATCTTTGACAAATCTGTCAGAATTCTGCTGCAAATTAGCTTCTATAAATATTCGTTGGTATTCTGCTTGATTTTGCAGCGGAAAATAGCAGTAAAAATTTTCCGTCGGTGATTTAACGCATTTGCAACGGCTTAGTGAGGGATGACAGAAGACGATAGTGATAAATAAAAGAAAAAGAAGTTAAAAAAACAAAAAAACTATCCCTTGCAGATCGCATGGAAATCCGTCGCAAATTAGCGACGGGAAATGTCCACTTCTAGATTTTTGACGCAAAATCAGTGTTTTCTTGTAGTGTATATGGCCCCAGAGAATTAGTCTTGAAAGAGTCTCAATCGTAGAGTACTTCGAAAACTGGATATATATTGGTGTATACTTTAGCATACCGCTTACTGTTGTATCTGCAAGCTTGCAATATTTCTCAACAAACTGACAGGGCACTAAGGTTTGATGTAATTTAAAAAAAAGGTTTTTGCGACTGTGGGAGATTAAAAAGAAGGGGAAACACACATCCTTTATGACTAGCTATCAGTCAAAAAGAGGAGCATGTGTATGTGATGCTGGAACGCCACAAAAGTAGTATATTGAAAACTTTGAAGTTCAACTAAAAGATGTTGCAGACGTGCACCAAAAGAGCCAAAATTCATTGCAGCTGCACATGTAGAAACTCAACCCGAGCTAGTGTTTGAGAAATCAGATTCTGATAAAAAAAGTTTATGTAAAAAATATTATTTTCAAACAAATATGGATACTATATTATACTCGTATGTGATACGATAATTTTTATGCATATGGTTTATGTACAAAAATTGTTATATAGAACATTTTTTATAGTTTTATGCATAACTTTTATGCAATGTCGTAATTTGTGAACATTGTTTACCATAATAGTTATGAGAAGTTGTTGAAAAAATATATATAACGTTTGTTAAGTATAATTGAAGTAACTCTATGTTGTTTCTTGTAATGTTATAAAAATGTTATAGAAAATCCAAACACAACTCATTGTAAATGTGATATATGCTACCTTCTACAATGTTTTAGTGATGTTCTAAATATTTATTTATAACACATCGAAAACATTAAAATAACAAAACACAATGTTTTGTGATCAATATAGAAAAAATTTCTTCAATGCTTACAGTGTATTGTACAAACTATATTTTACAACATTTAAAAATCATCATGCAAAGTTTTTAAATTGATATATGAGAATTATACAATAGTACATAAGTGTAGTGAACATATTATTTACAACAACCGATACAACACTGGTGACGTGTTGCAAAAAGAAAATATTTTATGTAACTATGCATATTACAACGGTCGAGAAAATGTTGTTAAAGTGTTATAACAACATTTATTCACCATTGTAAAATGCCTTTTTTGTTGTAGTGATGTTTATCATTTTTATAAATTGGTAAATATAAATTAGAGATATAGCATTTGCAGTATGTACAAATAATTATTTTCATATCTGAAAGATAATTTCAACTATGATTATCATATAGAAATTAAATGGAACTAATTGTTTTGCTGATTGTTTTGAATTGTGATAAGATTTAACTTATTGTAACTAGAGAATTAGACTATAATTCAATTGAATGAGGCAATTAATTACATACGACCTTTGTTTAGTGTTAATCAATTAAAAAATGAATATGCATTTGATTTATTCTTTTCATTATTTTGTTTTATTTGCACCATTCAAACCTATTTGGGGATATGTGACGTGAAGTGTTAGGTAAATTTATCACAAATAAGTATTAATATAGAAACTCATTGCATATTTTTTTCATATACTTATTTTATTTTTGAATATAATAGAAAATATCAAAGATATGTGTGTGTATAAATAATATGTAAATATGTGTATGTGTGTGTCTATATATTAAACAAACTTTAACGGCCCGCAAATCCATACCATCTAAGTTGACTAAAACAACACACGTCCAAACCCAATTGTATAGAAATACGAGTTATTAGGGTTAAATAAATAAAAATAGGTAGAAGATAGAACAAAAGAAAACATTATAATCTCACAACGGAACTGAACAAAATATAATATACTGAATAACTTTTGAAATACAAATATGTATTGTGTATACGTACCATACCAGAGTATAACACATATACATAACAATGGAAATAACTCTAAACAACTAACGGTGAAGTCTCCTACTTCAAGCTCCTCCAAGTGTATCTGTAAAAGCCTAAAACACTTGTCTGCCCGTACAAATTTGGGCATCCAAGAGTTTAGGGTAAAACAAACAAAATAAACTCTAGGTCAGTCATGGGTTGTAACACTCCATTATCTAATACACTATAAACCATACCTTAAGATAATGAATTGGGAATAACTTAATTTAATATTCAGAATTAAGCAAAATCAACATTACCGTTGCATTCATCTCAGAATTCTAGTTCAGATAGACCCCAAGTTTTCGTAAAACAGATAACGTATGAAGAAGTTATGAACCTTAGAAGTTGTTTCAATAAAAGGAGCTTGTATATAAATAAATAATTCCGGAAAATCAAACAAAATAAGGCGTGGAAACCAAGGGAGAAACAGGCCTGTTGGGGGCCGACCCACGCTCAACCTGGGTCGACCCATAGGTCGACCCAAGGGGGTTGGGTCGACCCACAACAATTCTAAAACCTAGAATCTAAGCTGGGGTTGACTTTGTGAATCTATGAATATGTGGCTTCTCCCATTCCAACTTACATCAATTCTTCATATCTTCTTCTTCCTCTATGAAATTATTTTGAAAAATATAAATATACAACAGGGGAATACCATTAAGGATTGGATCAAACGGAGACAGCATCAGGACTTGCATACATACAACTTGGATTGGGCTTTCTTCTACGGCATAGTATTATATATATAAAAGAGATTTATTCTCTTATTCACCAAGATCAACTATGAGTTTCTGTCATTTACGGATCTTATTTCTTAGAATTTAAAAATTACAGCTAAATAAAATTGGGTTAGGATATACAGTGTAAGTAAGACAAAAGTTGTACATGTTTTCACTATTAATCACCTATGCCATTATCATCAGTAAAACATATGTATGTGATGCTAGATAATTGACAAGTTATATGTATTTATCTTCCTTTTCCCATTTTCTATGTTTTATGTTTATTTCTTGTTTTATCTATATGCCTATGTGATTTGATTTACTCTTCTTCCTTTGTTTTCCTTTTTATTTTACTCTGAGCCTAGGCCTTTGGAAGCCTAGGCTATACCCGACAAGAGTGTGCATATAATTAAGGCAATAATGGATGACATAAAAAGAGGAATACATATATAAAGGCTTGTGGTTAAATTAGGACTGTAATTATATTGGGAAAGGTATAATATACACATATTTAGACTTGCTGTAAATTGATAAAAACGTTAAAGTGTATATACTTGCTGAAATTCGATGGAAATAGGTAATATGCATAACTTGTACATTTAGTATTTTGGGACATAAATAAATGGAATACGCATATGAATAGCATGTTAGGTTTGACTTAATACAGACATTAAGTAGATAACATGTTAGAATATTATAAGTACATGATGTAGGTTTATAAGTTGTCGTTGTATACATCTGGGCAAGTGTTTTGCGGGAAGGTTATGCACACGTAATGATATGTAAATTGACAACCACACTAATCAGTAAACCGAAACCTGCTAGGTTAAACATGAGAATTAATGAGTTAAGAGGTCACTCGTTCTTGCTGTTGTATCAGGTTTTGGGGACTCTTAAACCCTAGTTTGGGGGCACAAGCTTAGGGGGTTTGGCTTGTGTTAATCTACTCTATATCAGTTAGTATCCCTGTTAGTATTTTGTTAGTGGGGGCCTCACACTATGTAGGGAACAGGGCACACTTTACTGAACTGGATAGTAAGAGGTTCACATGGGGAAGTAAGTACGGGCGTGTTCCGGCGGAGTCATAAGTGTGCATGAGTCCGACTAGGGAAGATAAGACGTTGTAACATCAGTAAATAGTTCTGTGTCATATAGTTGCTAGGTTAGGGAGTGATACACCCTACTATCGGGGATAACACAGGGTATTTACGTAGTAGGGAGCCGATCGTTTAGGTAGTAATTAGGGTACACCTAATCCTGCTGTTATTTCTTGTTGAGTAATTATCATATGCCTAATCCTATTGTTTAATCCTGACGTAATGTAATTAGGTTGAACACCTAATCCTGTTAATATTGTTATACTAGTATTGATGCAGAAATAAGACATACAACTTTAGGGTATAAATGTTAAGAATTACTCGATCATAGTTATTTCCTGTTATTCCTGTCTATCCTGCTGTTCTGTTTAGTTTAGTTACCTTATATGACATTGTACCTTTCTTATCCAGCCTTATTTACCTATCTTGGCATTTCTATTTTATGCACATTTGTAAATCACCGGAACTCCCCAGACTTTATGTCTTACCCTTTTTCTTTCACATCTTTCTTCCCTCCCAGGTCCTCAGAGTGGAAGCACTCAAGAGTTACTACGACTTCTCTTACAGCTTGGGCTTGAATCTCTTGAGATGTATCGTTTTGACTAGCTCTCTACTCTAGTATGGCTTATGGCGAGGGATATGTGTAACGACACGGATTTCGCCCGGACCTAATCGATCGCTAAATCGACCAAGACCGTTCGAATCCCGTATACGCTAACTCTAGGCATACAACACATCAGAACAAATAATAGAAGACTTCTATAAACATCATAATAATGTTACATCAGAGTACATAATAGATCAGAGTATATCGAAATGTAATCCATACAGCGGAAGATGATTTTACAATAAATGTAATACAACGCATAGAGGAAAATAAATAAAGTAACACAGCGGAACACTATCAATGCTCTGGACACAACTTAAAGCTTCAATCCAGAATCCTGCTTATATATCTGCAAAATAAACTACTCGACTGCCCGTGTGGAAAATAAGGGCACCCGAGTTTGCAAGGGAAAAGCAAACTACAGGTCAGTCATGGGACTGGTGTGAGAACTCAAAAACAGTTTTAAACTTATATAAAATGATAAGGAAAATCACGAGACCACGCCGCTAACACGGAACGGGTTCACCCCCATGAATGCCAATGTATAAACAATAATCAATATAGATATATGGATCTACTATGTATAAATCAACATCCAATATCCCAATCTACCCATTTAGATTAATCACCACACTTAGATTTTCCAAATCCAATTCAATTTACAGAAATTATTCCTTTGGACTTTATTTCCCAATTTCTATTTCAAACCATTTGAAATACATATCTAGCTTTTATATCAAAGTAGATTTCACTTCGGGATCTCAAATCAAATCGTTTGGAAATATGAATTCCAAATCATAACAATGCATACTAACAAGTATGCAACCAAATATCGGGCTCCCCCTAGACAAGGAAAAGGGTACGCACCTAGTAACTCGATATATAAATGTGCACCTACCCCACATAGGAGGAGGGTACACCGACGATGCACCTCCCACACAGGAAGCATACACCGGCCATTTGTAATGACCCATGTTTTTCGACCATTTGAATCTGAATATTTAAATTAGTTTTAAATATTTTATTTGGAATATCGATGGAATTTAATATTTAATTCGTTATTTAAACGAAGTTCGAATGTTATATATTTATATAATTTTAAATCGAGCTTGAAAATGGCGTGCAGTTCGTAAATTGGAGTTTTGAATTTCAACTGAATATACAGGATTCAATATAAGTCGGATTTCTGTGAAACAAGAAACGTTGGGAGCGTGTTGACTATAATTTTCATATGAATGAGAAAAATCCAGTTTTCATGTTATAGATTGCTAGTTATGGCTAAATCAAATTTTGATAAAAAAACGCTGTGGAAATCGTTATTAAAATATCGACCTTTAAAATGGCCATTTTGCAAACGATCTCAGATTTTGACGAAATCAGTTTCATTGGGACCGTAACGTTACACTATTGTACGGTGGTGAATGGCGTGGAAAACCGATGTCATATGTGACCACGGTAGCCAAAAACGCCCGTTCATTTTCTATAGCGCGTATTTATGTCAAATAAAGGGATAGTTGGACATAACTCGAGCAGATGATCGAACTAGGCCACGAAACCAGTCCCGTTGAGTTCGTATCATCGATTAGAGTCAGGATAGGTATATAGTTTGTTATTTTTAGAGACCGGCAAATTTGGTGTTCAGAAGTGCATTGCGGTGCGCGTTAAAAATAGCCTACTGGGGAAACAGTCTCAGAATGCGACGAAACTGGTGCCGTTGGGTTCGTATCAACAAATTATTGTAGGATTTGAAAGTTTCAAGTTGATTGGATTTATCTAGTGATCGTGGAAAAATTAAACGCGTGTTTATTTCTGGTTTTATAAAGCAATTTTTTTCAAACGAACTCGGATTTCGACGAAACTTGTCCCATTGGGTCCGGAATATTTTTTTACATTAAGATTAGCCTTTTTATCAGTAAACAGACATCGTTTGTGGTAGTTTTTATCAGCTACTTTACCGTGAAGTTTCGCGGAGAATAAACTAATATTTATCCATTCCTTTATATACCCTTTCACAAGAGAAACCCTCGTCAAACTAATTTCTATGGTCAAACCAAATTTGAGCATCCACCATATTCAATTCACAGCTGAAAAGCCAAGATCTTTCCTCCCCTAATTCTACGCATCCACTCATTAAGATCAAACGTTTCTAACGACGAATACGAAGACCAACATGAGATCGACGCGGTGTACGGCTATGATGAAGTATTTCGTCCGGTGGTGGCCTCGGTTGAGCTGAGAAACACTAACGGTTTGGGGCGTTTTACCGGCAACTGGCGAAGTGTGGTGAGACGTGGATGCCCAGCGTTGGACGAGGTGGTTGGAGCGGAAGGTTCGGTGATGTCGGATGGACCTCCGACGTGCGGGTTGGCGCAACAAAGGGGAAGCACGATCCTGAGGCTTGAATCAAAGAGCAGTGTTCTGATGTTCAAGACGCAAACTGTAATTGCCAAAAGGGAGCTTTATTGAAGTCTTATTTCCATCCCTGAGTGTATTCGGTAGTGGAAACGTGAGCGTGAGGCACGTATGAATGGGGTTCTTTCTGTTGAAGGCTGATATGTGCGTTGGCATGGAGGTAATAAAGAAGATCGGCCAGTATATATTTAAATGATGTAATTAAGAAATAATATTTTATTTAAAAGTTAATTAATTAACTCCGGTTTTGGGAATGACGCAGGAAGAGTTGGATGTTGGTATCATTCAGGCATCAAAATGGAAAGGGTTGGTCCTATTGTGTTGTGCAAAAGGAAGACTAAATCGGCCCGATTATACTAAATAAAGTAATTAATTTAATTAAACTAAGATTAGAATTAATTATTACAATTAATTTGTGTCAACTTAAATTATTGATAGCTAATTCCGTTATGAACAGAATTTGACCAAACCAACTGCTTTCGAACCATATGACCGAACTCTACATTTGGGAATTTATCTGGACAGAGCAGGAAACAACGGGAATTTACAGTTGCATTAAACGACTGTTTAATTTAGCTGTAACTGAACCACTTCAACAACAGAATCAGGTGAGTTAAACTCACTCAGTATTTTTCCCACTTATATTTTATATAAATTGGGTTTTTATTTTATGTGCTTTGTTTGCCGATGGTTGCCTGTTTGCTAGTTATACATTCTTTGTTGATTTACTGATGAAATTAAACCGTGTTTAATTTCAGTGAAATATCAAATCGTTATTTTTAATGATTGGTCCCAATAAAGGTAACTTACCTTGTTGGTCACGTTTATTTATAAACGTGTTTGAATTGTTTGGATTGTTCGGTGAATTGGTTGATGTTAAAACTACCAGTTAAATAGAATTGGTTGACTTGATTGAGATAACCAGTGTGATACAGGGAAGAACAGGTTGGAGGGACCCAACCGGATCCCTCAAATGTATTATTTATTTTCATATTATCATATATGAACTGATCTGTTTGTGGGATTGATTTGATGGTTGATTATTGACTGAATATTCAACATCTTCTAGTTTAAACCAATAGGTGATATTGGTTGGGTATTTGGCAGCGTATGGCCTATAAAATAAATCGTGTTATAGATATTGATTCACCGTCAGGTGAATCGATAAAGATGAAGTTATAAAATTTATTAAAGAGAAATAAATTATTTTGAATATACTATTTTGAATAATTGGAGTTGTTTATTAAAGAGAAATAAATAAATATTTTATTTACTTAAGACTTTGATTTATTTTTATTGATCTTATTAAGTAAATTTTGATGTAAATCAGATTTATAAGTACAAGATAAGAAATAAAGCCGCGTAGTTAGATTTGGTAATTGTTTTGTAAAAAAACAATTAATGGGATTTTTTTAAATTAATTATATTTTTAATTTATTTAAAATGAGGATTCATTGGAATCGGTTAATGAGATAATCGAGTTTTTGAGTGAATTAAATCGACCAGTTTGAATTGGAGTTGTTTATCAAATTAATGTGTTTTGGAAAAAAATAGTTAATGAATATTGTTTAAATTCAAATAACGTTTTAAAAGGGATTTACTGTTTTACTTAGTTAAGAAAGAAATTAACTACTAAAGTAGTTAATGATTGAAATAAGTCATTATTGTAAATAAATGATAATTTGGAAAATACTTTTTAAATGAGAATACATTTAAAAATGGATCGAAGGAGAAGTGTAATTCAATTGAATGGTGAAAGGAAATAAATGTTACTTAATTATATGAATTAATTGAAAGGAGATTACGATAAAAGGGTTTAAGATAAACCAGAGTATATAAATGAGTTTTCAAAATGTAAAGCGTTGACATTGAATTAACGTTATTTGAAAATGGGATCAAATAGAAAAGGGGAAAATTTAAATAAGATTTCCAAAATGGGTAGATGGTCGGATAGATTTGAAAGGAGATTGGAAAAATAAGTGAATTTGGTTAAAGAAGTGGGTTATAGGATTGTATAACCAGATCCGAGTTAAAACGGAAGTTGTTCGAGACTGAAATGGAATATTGGTTTGATTACAACTTCTATTTATCTGAAGATATGAACCTTGTTGATCAAGGTCTGAGAGGTAGTTGAAATACCCCAACTTGAACAACATCAGGATTATCTGAGGATGATATTAGTTGGTAATCGTAAAGGAGGTTGGTGATAGTTCATTATTTCCATTAGTGAAATAATGCAACGTTGGTGAAATCTGGAGAATAAATAATGAGAGATCCGAAGTAAAGGTAATGTAAAGTTGAGTTTTATTTTATATGAATAAATATTACTTATGATTTCAAAAAGGAAATAAAAGATATTACGCAAAGCTATTTACGAAAAATAAGTGAATGGATTTCCCAAGTTTAAATAATAAGGAATGATATAACAAATATTTTGAAAGGAGAACTTAGTGGAAATTGAATATGGCTATTAGTTATTTTTCTAAGTATCATAATGAATGATTTGAAGGGCATTAGCATATAAGAATTCAATTATCGTGTTTTTTTTAAATATTAAAGAGTTAGAAGTTTTAATCGAGCAGAAGTGAATTAATTTGTTTAATTAAAAGGCCAAGGGATGCCGAATACTGAACCAGTGAACTCATCTGTTTGTCATGTTTGAAACACTGTTTATTTTGATAGTTAAATAACCGACTATCAAATCTGTCCAATACGATTGTTGGTACGGGAAGACCGGGATCGAATTTATATTCGAAAACCATTCCGACCAACAAATACGTGAAGATATCAGAAGATGATCGAGATGGAGCATTGAAGACCGTTGATTTTCATACACGGAAGAACCACTAATGTTCTCTACCTGGCAAGCAGAGATAAGCTGTGATTCTATCATGGTTGGATTCTACGGGTTGCAAGGACTTCTCGCTACTGATCCATGGGGTGATTCGTATATTGGATGCGGTAGGAGAGTACCTTTGGTTCATCCTGTTCCTGGATGACTTGTATGGACGAATGTCTGACAGAGTATTTCCAAAGGGTCACGTACGTTGATTTCTTCAAATGTACTATAGTTGTTGGCGGAGAATTGCCGTTCTCATAGCTTCTAGCTAGAGTATTTTTGTAGACGTCAATTAGTGATATCTGACGGATCTGACGATGTGGCATTCAAAGTGAATGGTGACCCGATGTTCAAAAGTAAATCCTGGCCTCAAGCCTCACCAACCGGGAAATGACAAAAATCGGGCAGGCAACATGGTTATGTGGGTCGCTCCCATTAGGGTGTATAATCACCTATCTAGAGAAATTCCTATTTACTTCTTGAATCTATATTCGATGTTGTGCCTTTTCGGGAGACAGTTGCTGATCCCAGCTATCGGTGATATACATTCGATACACTCAAGCGAAATGAGTGGTCGGTCATGTGAGGGCCGGGTTGCAAGACGTTCTTGTTGAACCCAGTGTATTCGTCTCTAGAGATACACGATCGGCAGGTGGTCCCATACCTTGTCATAGTTGGAAATCCAATCTCCAATAAGCACCAGCGGTTTTTTGATTGTATACTATATATGTGGAGCGTGAGATGCAAGCGTTCCACTAGATTGATATTTACTTGTATTTAGACATTATTATAATATCAGAAAAGATATTGGTTTCAAAAATGTTTTGGGTTATCGTAAGGTAAAAACCGTCCGTGTTTATGTGTGGATTTGGTATTACGATTACCCATTTCTTTTGGAAAGATTTTGAACTTTAAAATCATGATTGGATGATTTACCCTTAATACTGTGTGGGTTTATCTCACTCTGGTTCACCAGACTGACCCGGTGTTTTGTAAATGCTCAGGTTAGCCCGGGGTGTACAGGTTCAGGTTATCGGATACTGTGAAGAGACGAGCTGGAAGAGTCCAGACGTATGATATTATATAGCTACTATCCGCTGTGTGTTGTATATGGGAACATGATATTATAACTGTCCCGTGGTGTGATATACTCTGATATTGTAAGTATTTTAAAGCTCTCAATAATGATTTATTTCTGTATTATATTTTGTTCCGCTGCGATGTGAGACTCTGTGTTGTGTTGCTTCTTCTTCTTCTATTCTAATATTTCTTTCTTTCTTATCCCACCCTCTAATTTCTTTCTCATAACTATCCAGTGTTTTCGGTGCTTGGAGGGTCAGCATGAGTTATGGTAAAGGTATTTATGTCGATTTCCGGGGCCGAAATCCTTGGGTCGTTACACCATCTCACCCATACTTTTAGTCGTCTGGCTCACCCGAATCTCTAGCCACATACCAAATCATCTCATATCCCGAAGTAGGGAAAATCATTTCACAACATAATAATCACAAGTACTTTCAAAATATAGTACTTCACATCAGTAATTCACACATATGATCAATCACTATTAATCACATAACCTTTGAGCTCGTACGTCTCAAAGAAGGGTGTTAAGCAAGAGAATAAATTCTCCGCCACCAAACAGATACATCATTAATAGCAACTAATCAAATATGTGATGAACCAGAATGTAACACATAATACATTTCAAAATCTCTTCGATAATATCGGGTTTAGGCCTCGAAATCCTTTCTGTTTTATAAAACATTTTTATAAAACATTCCCTGTCCAAAATCGGGAATACATTTCTTTTCACTTAAGAAAAATATATCATTTCACAATCATTCATTAAATTTGAAATGAACACAACATCGCTAAACACCTTATCATCAAATCGTGAAGTGTTTCACAAGGTGTTAGCACACAGATATCTTTACCCAACCCAATGCTAAATGTAAAGGCATATTATGCTCATAAACTGGTCGAGCACCATCCAAACAATCAATCAACCACAATCAATATCAATAACTAAGTAAATTTGGTTTAATCACATCACGTGTTTTGGTAAATTTAATCACCATTCATTCATCCAAATCTAATTAAAGATTTATTCAAACCCCAATTGGTTTCATCTCTAAAATCATTTCATATTGATTGTTCTACTTTTTGGAAATTAATCCTTCTTTTACGTGGGTTAAAGAACTAATGTCATTTAAACACTGTTAACGACAAACCCAAAATCCAATTTGATATCAAACACAAGGCTCTGAATAGAAAATAATGTCGGCTTATATTCAACATCAAATTATGAAACCAACAAATATCATATTGGAAATAATGATATTAATATATCTTTCAAATTTCCACAACCATATCTGTATAATCACGAAATCCAACATCGAAATATTCCGAAGATAATTTCAATTCAAATCCATTCCAATTCATATATTGGAAATTCTGGTTACTTTTAAAACCATTTCAAATCCACTTTATTTATTTTAAAAATAAATGGGATTATAATTCTAATTTAAAACTAGTTCATTTCGATAAAAATCTATTTTTATCTTTTCAAATATGGGATTTTTCAGCCAATTCTTTCCAAATCATTTATTATGATTTTACACAAATTATTGATATTTTAATAATTTTATCAAGGCCCGTTCAGTCGATTTCCATCAACGGCCATCGAACTACACTTACAACGACCTTTTCCAAATTTGATTTGGACATAATTCCAAATCCAACCGTTAGATTTCAAATTTCTCATATTCATTAGAAAGCTCTTTTCGATATGAACACAACGGTCCCGGTTTCAGGAGAATCCAACAGTCGGATCTCCCGTAATATCCATTCGAAGTCAATGGTCGAAATTCGCGAACTGCCGCAGCGCGGCGCGTTCTATTCAGGCCATTTAATATATATAATATATATTTCGTCGATTTCCTTTTTAAAACGCATTTTATAAATCGTTTTAAATTCGTTTTCAAAATGATTTCAACTTCATATTCAATTTCTAATAAAAATAGAATATTCCATTTACACGACAATTTTATACAGTGTATATATATGTTAAAAATTATATTTTTAACAATCAAATCATTTTCACATTTCATATATATATATATATATATATATATATATATATATATCGTTTTCATTTCATATATATCGTTTTCACATTTCATATATATATATCGTTTTCATTTCATATATATATCGTTTTCATTTCATATATATCGTTTTCATTTCATATATATATATATATATATATATATAATTTCCACCTTTCATATATATAATATTTTCACTTTCAATATATACGATATTTTCACTTTTAAATATATGCGATATTTTCACTTTCAATATATACGATATTTTCACTTTTCAATATATACGATATTTTCACTTTTCAATATATACGATATTTCACTTTTCAATATGTACGATATTTTAGATTTTAATATATACAATATTTTAACTTTCAATATATACGATATTTTCACTTTCAATATATACAATATTTTCACTTCGTATACATATATTATTTTCCATTCGCATATATATATATATATCACTTCTTATATATGTAATTCATTTCATATACATATATATATATATATCATATTTTTCATTTCACATCACGATCAATTTTCACATAGAATACAATCAAACAAGTCGTCCATGGTCTGTTGATGACGGGGAGTAGTACATATATGCAGTTACAAAATAAATAACTGTACAAAAAATTTAAAGTGAGAGATTTCTCACATTGGTCCTTTTATTTCTGAATTTCACCGCTGTTTGGATTTGAATTTGACTGAAATTCTGATTGGCTCTAAATTGGACCCGGTCAGTTTTGTTGCTAAGCTCTCGTCTCCTCGATCGCAACGGATCTAGTTTCGTTGAATTTCGACCTCGTATGCAAAAGTCATCGCATTAAATACATTGGATAATTTACGATATAATTAAGGAATTAATTAAAATTTAAATACCCTTTTAATTCATCTTCCCCCTTTCAAAACCGTCACCCCATCTGCTTCAAAACCTTCCTCCGTCGCCGTCGCCAATCCAGATCATCGGAGGATCATCCACTCCTCCCCCGCCAACCGCGTACGTGGCGCGCACCTCCACCCTGAACCGCACGCAACCCGATTCCCAATCGGATCCCTAAATCCCATCCGAAGCCGACCACTTCGAGCTCCTAATACGATCAGTACATTAAACGAGAGACGATCAAACTGATTTCATTTAGAAGATCAGGAAATTCTCTTTATATTTCCCTTCTAACCCTATTTTAATTTGCTCGATATTGGGAGAAATCAAACGATTCATTTTCGTGCTTTTTGGGTCGTTAATTCTGAAGAACGGCGGCTGGGTAATTGTATTAGGGTTTTCCTAGGGTTAGGCCTTTATATAATAAATATTTATTAATATTTTATTAAATTAATTCTAAAATTACTTGTTTATCATTACAAACTCCAAAAAAACTCCAACGACTGTCACCCTAGCTAATAACCCCTATTCCGAACGCAATGGGATATGTCCCGTAACCCAATTCGGCTGTTACGATTAGTTTTCATCAAAACTAAAATATAAATCCATATATATTTAATTTAAACGTACATTTTAAATTACCGGAGCCACATACTAACTCTAAAAATTCCAGAAAAATTATTTCTAGCTTCGTATTGACGGTACGGTTCTAACAAAACTAATTTGTCATATTCTGAGACCTTTTGGAAAATGGCTATTTTCTGGTCGATCGAAATTGACTGAAACAGTCAAAACACGTTTTAGTGTGCCACGCTCACATATTGATTCAGAAAATTATGAATTTTGAAACCTAGCAATATTTTGACATCCCGGATACAACAAAAGTGGTTTCGTCGAAAACCGAGGTCGTTTGCAAAACAGCTATTTTTAAGGGCTTTATATATATTAAAATATATAAATTCCACAGCAGCTTTTCTGAATTATAAACTGGACATATCTTCTCATCTCTAAAGTGAAATCTCAGTTTCTTACATCCCTAGAAAGATATCTTCAAACAGATTTAAATATTTCTTGTTTCGTCCAATTCCGACTTAAAACGAATTCTGTATTTTCATTTGAAATTCGAAATCAAATTTTCGGACTGCAGCGCCATTTCAGCTCTTTATATAATTAAAATAAAGTTA
Source organism: Allium sativum (assembly GCA_030737875.1). Taxonomy (NCBI): domain Eukaryota; kingdom Viridiplantae; phylum Streptophyta; class Magnoliopsida; order Asparagales; family Amaryllidaceae; genus Allium; species Allium sativum. The sequence goes on along the minus strand of CM060916.1, from coordinate 66,910,642 downwards.
TGCGTTTTAACTTCGTCGAAAATAAATTTTCCGTCGTTATTATTTAAAATAATTCATTTTAAATATTCAAAATTCATTAAAATCGCCAAAATAAAATTTTTAAATTGGCTCAGAATTTCCGGGTTGTTACAATATGATTTTATGTACTATGGTATTTTATTTCATGAGATTTTTGGTAAGGCAGATTTGAGACCTGTGGTTAGCTGTAACTGGGTTTTGATGTACTTTTGAAACTATGCTTTAATTTTAGTAATAAATTTTAAAATTTTCGGCTGCTTATTTATCTGTCTTGCAAATTTTTTGTAATGATTGCCTATTGCGCTTTAAGAAACTTAATGCATTCTCTTATGAATGACATCAACTGATGTGGGGTGTCACATTAGGTATCAGAGCTGAAAGTTACAAGATCAGAGAAAAAGTTTTCAAAAATCATTTTCAAAAACAAAGTACTTTCAAATGAAAATCTGTTTTAGAACAACATATCCCCGCAAGCCATATTCGATATTCTCTCGATCTCTTGTTGAATCCTTTTTCTTTTCTTTTCATCATGTCTGCTGAACCCAATCTTCTCGAGATAATTCCAGTGCCGACATGGTTTCGTAGGTATCTTAAGGCTACGGCACCTACCGGTGGACATGGAGATGTCTTCCCCCCAGCTGCAACCGTTGTAGTTCCACCTCCTCAAGTAGATAACTTATTTAAATTATGTAAAGACTTCTGCATTATGGAAGGAAAATTATATCATGGTATAGAGGGCTTTGTAGAAGCACGTAATTCGCTACGAGAGACGAAGAACGCGTTTAGCCTTTTCGAGATCGACGACCGAAGAAACATACAGTTGGCGGCAAGGCAACATAAGGATGAGGCTTCCTACTAGTGGGAGGTAAATTAGGCAGGACCACCCATAACTACTTGGCCTCACTTCAGGTAGAGGTTTGTGATGAGATTTCTATCTCAGGCAGAAGAGGTATTGCAAATGGAAAGGTTCTTGGCCTTAAAACACAGGGACATGACTGTCAAGGAGTATGTGAATAAGTTTAATCAACTAGCAAGGTTTGGATTCGACTTGGTGAATATGCCCCACAAGAAGGCGCTTAGATTTACGAGAGGATTGAATCAACCTCTCCAAGGACTTGCTTTATCGCATATACCAATGAGGGAAATGTTTGAAAGGCTAGTTGATATGGCTCTTATTCATGAAGATGGCAAGAAGGAGAAGAAGGATAATAAAACTGAAGAAACATAGGATAAGGGCGAAAAACGGAAATGGAGGTCTATGGAAGGAAAGAAACAAAAGAAAGGTGGAAAAACTGAAAAAGGATCAAACCAAAAACGATATCAAGTGTCACGGTTGTGGTGCTATGGGTCATTTTGTAAAGGATTGTCGAAAGACGAAGAAGACTTGCTTTAATTGGTCACAGATGGGACACTTCAGCAAACAATGACCTAGCAAGCAAGGACAACGGGCATGAACTTCTGGACAAGTGCATGCATTAGAGGCTAGTAGACCTAATCGAGGTAGGAAAGTCATGGTAGAAGGTTTGATTTCCCTTTTTGACTATCAATGTAGAACTCAATTTGATTCTGGCGCTTCGCATTCGTTTATATCTAGTTCTGTAGTAGATAGTCTGCACCTACATACTAGTATAATTTTTGATCCCTTAGTAGTCTCAAACCCCATAGGAGGATCGACACATTTATCCATGATATGTAGGGGTTTGAGGATTTCTATCTTGGGCGTCGTATTTGAATGTGACGTATATGCGTTGTGCTTTATGGGGTATGGTTTGATTCTAGGAATGATTGGCTAGCCATGTATGGTGCGATTCCTGATTGTGAAAAGAGAGTAGTTAGACATCTTACTTGTCATGGTAGGACTGTCAAAAATTTTTATTACCCACAAAGGTCAGTGATGCTCAGTTTTCTAGAATCACTTAATACTTCTATTGACAACTTGCGATCGGTACCCATAGTCAGAGATTATCCGGACATTTTGGAGGAGGTTAAGGGGTTACCTATGAAGCGGGAGATAGATTTCCGGATTTACTTGGTAGAGGATGCGAAGCCAATTGCTCTGCCAAGTGTGCCACATGGCTCTTAGAGAGAGAAGGGAGCTTAGCAAGTAAGTTGGGGAGCTATCTAAGAAAGTTTATATTATGTGAAGCATCTCAGAGTGCAGATCTTCAGTCGTCTTTGCAACTAACACAAACGACTCACTTTGTCTACGTGTGGATAAGAGGGAGCTGAATAAGCTCACCAAGAAGAATAGGCACCTGCTACCGAGAATTGATGACATGATTGATCAACTAGTAGGTGCATCAATTTTCTCATAGATGAATTTGGCCACGGGATTTCATTAGCTAATGGTGGTAGATGATAGCATTGATAAGACTGCATTCAGAACTCCGGATGGTTTCTTTGAGTGGTTAATTATGCCTTTTGGGCTAACCAATGCACCCGCCTATTTTGTGGACTTGATGAGTACGGTATTTAGGGAGTTTCCGAATAGGTTTGTGGTGGGCTTCGTAGATTCCATTACGACCTTATCAAAAAATGAGGAGGAGCATGCCCAATACTTAGGGGAGGTTCAAACCACATTCAGATCACATCAAATCAAGGCGAAGTTATCTAAATGTCACTTTTGGAAAGAGAGGAAGTAAGGTTCCTAGGGCGTGTGGTCTCCAAGAAGGGGATAACAGTGGATCCCACTAAAATCTTTGTAGTTCAAGATTGGAGGGCTCCAAAGAATGTGACGGAGGTGAGAAGTTTTCTAGGGTTGGCGGGCTACTATAGAAAGTTTATCAAGAACTTTGCAAAAGATATCAACCCTACTCACCAGATTGACCAAAAAGAACTTGGCTTTTTACGGAGCGTCGATTGTGAGGGTGCCTTTAAGAGATTAAAGAGGTCTCTGACAAAAGCTAAAGTTCTGACCCTCACCGTCAGAAGCAAGATGTTCATGGTTTACACGGATGCCTGTGGCACAGGGCTTTGAGCCATTCTGATGCCAGAAGGAAGGGGAGTATGCTATGGAAGCAGACAGTTGAAGGTTCATGAGAAGAACTACCTAACCCATGATCTAGAGTTGATTGCAATAGTGTTCGCATTGAAGTCTTGGTGACACTATCTACCTGGAGAGAAATTTGAGCTATATACATATCATAAGTCGCTCATATACTTGTTCTCCCAAAAGGATATCAACTTATGGCTGCAACGGTAGATGGAGTTCCAACGTCCTATGACTTCGAGATAGCCTATACCCCAGGCCAGAGTGATGTAGTGGCAGACACGTTGAGCAGGCTGAGGATGTTTTTGAGTCCTCTATCCGTCGGAAGGCAGAGCTTGGAGAACATATAGACCTTTGATTTTAAGCCATCTATGGATTTCACTTTGGGATTGTTAGCATCGTTGGAGGTGCGACCTACTCTATTGGAGCGCACTGGATCTACGTAGCGGAAGGACCCACAGATATCAGACATCTTGGACAAGCTTGTTAGAGGAGAGACTTCTAGTCACCTTTATTGATATACTGTGGACGAGAAAGGGTAGCTAAGACTAGACGGAAGGCTATATGTGTCGCTAAGATTGGGAAATTGCTTAAAGCAGTGCTAGAGGAAGCTCATCATTCTCGGATGACTATCCATTCGGGTGGCGATAAAATGTATTCGGAAATGAAGAGAGTTTTATTTTGGACTAGCATGAAGAAGGATGTGACAGAGATTGTAGCTCAATACTTGACATGCTAACGTAAAGGCTAAACTAAAAAACCAGGAAGATTGCTTCATCCCTTGGATGTCCCACAATGGAAGTAGGAGAGTGTTTATATAGATTTCATCGATGGGTTGCCCCGATCAAGGAAGGGCAATACAACATTTGGGTGACAGTGGATAGGCTAACGAAGGGCGCTCACTTTATACCGATTCAGAGTAAGAGGACGACGACATGGTTGGCATCGGTATATCTCCGAGAGATAGTTAGAATGCATGGGATACCTTCTAGTGTAGCTAGTGACTGCCACCCCATCTTTACTAGTGAGTTTTGAAGAGCTTACAAGAGGCTTTAGGTACACCGCTACGTTTGAGCACATCATACCACCCTCAGACAGATGGATAGGTTGGGAGGGTGAATAGAGTTCCTGAGGATCTTCTAAGACTGTGTATCCTAGACTTTAGAGGGACTTGGGAGGAGCATCTCCCACTGGTGGAGTTCACCTACAACAACAGTTACCAATCGAGCATTGGCATAGCACCCTTCGAAGCACTATACGGATGACCTTGAAGTTCACCGACTTGTTGGTGAGAGTCTACGGATAAACTTCTACTTGGACCGGAGATGATTCGAGATACTTCTGAGAAGATTGATCATATCCGCCAAAGAATGAAGGTCGCTCAAGAAAGACAGAAATCATATGCTGATAAAAGGAGGACCGATTTGGAGTTTGAAGTGGTAGATATGGTCTTTATTAAAGTATCATTTCTAAGGAATGTAGTTTGCTTTGGTTCAGTAGGGAAGTTGGCACTGAGATTCATAGCGCCATTCCCTATAATGGAGAGGATAGGTCAGATGGCTTATAGTATTAAGCTACGAGACAGACTAACGGGCATACACGATGTATTTCATGTTTCCCATTTGAGGAAATGTCTCCATGATACAGCAGAGATAGTAGAGCCGAGTACATTAGAAGACGTAGAAGTTGAGAAGGAAGCATCAGTGAAAATAGTTCATACTCATATCCTTGGATCAGAAATCAAGAAGCTATGTAACAAGGAGATTAGATTGGTAAAAGTACAATGGGGAGTAGACCGCGAAGATGTGACATCAGAGCCCAAAGATACGATTCGCGCTTTTTATCCTTTTCTTTTTGAAAGTACATTCTTGACTTCTTTTCCAAGCTTTTACTTTGCATTTATCTACATCATTCAAGTTTAGTATCCTATCGTTCAAACCTTTCAATTCTTAGGTAGAATCCAATGGTTGGAAACATGTGTTTGAGACATGTTATGATTGATGGTTGCAAGTATTTGCTGATGGTTGCTCGTGGATGCATATACACACACTAGGCACTAGATCGGTTCAATCACTAACATATCGCATATGAATGTGTGTGCATTTTAATTTTTCTATGGATGGAAATGGATGAATGGATGTTACATTTTTGTGAATGATTGTGCATACATATAGAGTTTATATGTTATATTAGGATCATTTGCACACATTTTGGATTCATGGCACAAAACATATACTGCACTAAGGAGGTCAATTGAATCAGTGGACCGCCTGATTTTCGCATTAGTGTAAGGACATATACACACACTTATTCATATGTTAGTACAAGCATTAGAAATTCTTAAGGACAATGGATGACTATGGACGATGGATGAATAGATGGTTGTGGTTGTTAGGATAGTACATTCTTCTTAACTTGGAGATTTCGGGGACGAAATCCTTTAAGTAGGGGAGAATGTAACACCCCAAAATCTAATACACTATAGACCATACCTTAAGATAATGAATTTGGAATAACTTAGTTTAATATTCAGAATTAAGTGGAATCGGCATTATCCTTGTGTTCATCTCAGAATTTTGGTTCATATAGACCCCAAGTTTTCGTAAAACGGGTAGCGTATGAAGAAGTTATGAACCGTAGAAGTTTGTACACATATAAGGAGCTTGTACATAAATAAATAATTTTATAAAATCAAACAAAACAAAGTGGGAAAACTGAGCAGGAAACAGGCCCGTTGGGGGATGACCCACGCTCAGCCCGGTTGACCTGTAGGTCGACCCAAAGGGGGCTGGGTCGACCAATGGGACGACCAATGGGTCAACCGCAAAAGATCTAGGAGGATTCGTCCGCCGAACCTGGAATAATTTGTGGCTTTATTTGCTAATTCATCGTTATATGTACGGTTTGGATTTAAAATCTTGAATCTAAAGGCTTAGGTTGACTTTATGAATCTATAAATAGTTGGCTTCTCTCATTCCAACTTACACCAATTCTTTATATCTTCTTCTACTTCTATGAAATTATTTAAAAGAAAACATACAATGGGGGAATGCTACTGAGGATAGGCCCAAACGGAGACAATATCAGGACTTGCATACATATGACTTGGATTGGACTTTCTTCTACGACATAGTGTTATATATATAAGAGATTTGTTCTCTTATTCAACAAGACTCATTTTGTGTTCCTGTCATTTACAGATCTGAGTTCTTAGACTTTAAACATGACAGTTAAATACAATTGGTTTAGGATATGCAGTGTTAGTAAGATAAAGGTTGTACATGTTTTCACTGTTAATCACCTATGTCATTATGATCAGTAAAACATATGCCTGTGATGTTGGATAATTAACAAGTTAAAAGTAGTGAAAATTAGGCTTACATCCTTAAAATTAAACTTAATTAAGCTCACATCCTCCCATTTCAAAACATATAAATCCCTTATTTTTAAACTGTGGCTGTTGTCTTTCCAGAAATGCCCTCTTTCAAAATAATGATGTAATTAACGTGCGACAATTACGTAATAGAGAAATAATTTTTCCAGAAACATATATTTTTGTGGTCCATGGTGGCGCCGTTATTGATCTAATTTTTTGACTTTGAATTTATCGATCTAATATTCAATTTACTCAGAATTTCTTAAGAGATTTAATTAGATCGATCGTTTATTATATAATGAATGTTTCTTCTTCATAATTTATACTTTTTATAAATTTTTTCGTATGTGGGTATCAATTTTTTTTATTTTTTTGATTGATTATTCTTATGTTTTATTTATTCTTGAGTTTTGTCGATGGAAAATGTAATTATTGTATAAAGTTTTATTGTTGTTATTGACTGTACAACCGTATTTATGAATTTCTCAATAGGTTTGTTCTTCTATTCTGAATATGTGTATAAAAGTATGCAAATATTGTGAATATGAGCATACACGTATGCAACTATTGTTAGAATACATGCATATAGGTTTGCATATATTCTGGAAAGTTCCACATGAGTATGCATATATTCTCTATATATGCATACAAATATGCAACTCTTTTGAATATCTGTTTATATGCGTGTTTGATGAAAATTTGCATACAAATATGCACATATTCTTAATATATGCATATTAAAATGTATTCATCTATTCTGAATAAAAGGTATGCAATTATTCTGAATAGTTGCATACAAATATGCAGCTATTAGTGATATATGCATACATGTATGCATGTATTTATAATAATTTTAACATATTTATGTAATTTTATTTGATTATTGCAGATTAGGCTTATTAATGTCGATTTTATTCTTTTTATAACAGTGACCCTGCTGATATAGGTGTATTGGTGTTGTTGAAGTTTGGGAATGACAGCTGTTCTATTTGTCTTTATTTTGATAGTTCTGTTGCTATCGTGAGAGATGCTGTTTGTGGTAAATGGACTGATTAAAGTCCATTGCCATTTGAATTATATAATTTCAGAGATGGTTTAAGAAGGAATATCGAAAGTAATTTTGATCTTCAATCTATTCTTTTGTTGGTTGCACATAATCGTGAGGATTATTTGGTTATTTTGTTGACATCAATCGTAGTAGTTCTTCAGTTGCTTATGGTAGCGATTCTTCATTTGGTAGTGATTCTTCTTTTGCTAGTACCAGTGTTTCGAATAATCAATTTAGCTAACTGTTGAGAAATGATTTGAATCGACCTATTTTTTCTGGTGTTGGTCTACAATTTCCAGGAGGTGTTACTGAATTTTGGTTTTATGTGATGATGTATAGTATGAAGACTGGATACAAGCTTAATTTGGTTAAGAGTGACAAGAAAAGAGTTACGGCTGTTTGTTCTAAAAAAATTCTAGTTTTAGGATTCATGCTTCTCTTAAGTTTAATCTTCCTGAATATTTTTGTAACAACCCGAATTCTGATAGACTGGTTTTTTTTTAAAATTCTAATCTATCGAGACTCGTGTTGGTTTTCTCTGGTATCCTGCAGAAAAATATATAAAATATACTAGAGCTCAAAAAAACAACTCATAGCGCAATGGATAAAATATAATGTAATATAAATATAGCCTTACCGTAGTAATAATACTACCTAACCAGTATCCAAAGCTATCATATCTCTACCACAAATCTAACCTGTGAGTATGTTATGACGAGGGGTCAGAACACAAGTTCTGGTGACTGGATTTGAACTACACATTTTGGATACTCCTACATATACCGTTTTGTTACATTTTCTTGTTTATCAGATTTCTTGGGTTAACAACACTCGGGGCTTACACACACGTCGTACCCATCTACTTCCCAGTGGATTAACCTAATACAGTATATATGTTGCTACCCCAATATAAAGGTACTCCCCATAGTACCCCACTCGCAAGGACTCCACCGTACCACCACAGAAATGTACACCGTCCCTTATCCTACGCCGGAGTGATGTACGGATCCCTATATAACAACGCTACGTTCTGCATACATCTTCCATTGCCGTACTATGTAAGCGTACGGACTACCACCTTCGATCGAATCAGATCCCATCACAGAGTAATGCCCTTGAGTCAATGATACACCCCCCAGAGCATACACGCATGTATCTATACTTTCCCACGTACGTATCATCAATCGTACTCGATGCCTTAACTGCACATATCCTCTACTGTGCACCGTGTCCTGTAGCAGGGCTATACAAGAAACACGGAACTCGATCGGGAGCTATTTAGATATCTGTATACACAGATGCAAAGTTATGCATTTTCAGTGGCTATGGTCCCACCTGACCCCTCCCTCAACTAGTGAATGACTAACAAGATTGAGAACTAATATCCTGGCCCAAGAGCAAACAATAAACAACAAATCCTAATTGGCTTGTCCATCACCCATAGTCTTATAGCAAAAGGTCTATGGTCTTTTGGTTTAGCTCTCCGCCTTTCTGCGTCGCGCATCACATATCAAGCCGACTGTCGATGGTAGGTACCCGACGACTTGCTATCACTTAGGTTAGACCTATCAGTACTCAAGAGTGGTCGTAACCTAGCCTTGTCACGGTTACTCGGATCGTCGAATCACCTATCCCACCCTACAGTCTTTTGATTGCCCATTATCATGGCAATCAAGGCATACTCACCGGGTAGAAACATGCAGACCTAACCTTTGTGAGCATTGTAGAAAGTTGTAATAGCACATATGGCTACCAGGAGTACCCTCCACGTCCCAGGAAGCCGTATGCTTCCCCTTCCAGTCCTTCGGAACCAGCGGAATATCTACAGAACAACAGGCGGAACAAGAAGAATATTCAGATGGACGTGTGCTCCACTAGTGTCTATGACACCACGATGATCTACCCCATTGGGTTATTCACCTTCAGACGTACAGACTGGTCCAAGCACCTTAGGTTAACGTGTTATCAAACCCTGTATCTAATCATTTAATTACGCGCCTGCTCTTCCTTCCATATTTCCATTTAACTTGGTTATTCCCAGTCATATTGACTTCTTATTCAAGTTACCAAGTTCCCCTCACTTATTAATTTCGGTTATAACTTAAACCATTCAAGTTGATTAATAAGCCCATAACATGTTATTCTCTAGATTGTAATCCAAGGTCTGTAATCTACAATCTCTTTATATTATTCGTTGTCTGATTCCATAGTTACAATAACATGTTCTACTTAATATGTAATTAAGTGTATCTCCATTCACATGTTTTTTTGTTTAACATGTCACTTATAGTTTATGATTAAATATAACTTATTTCTTTCCATAAGTTTACCATATCCTTTCTTATTTAATCATAATTCCATCTTATACTATCACCACAACATGTTGTTGTTTACTTATTAACTTAGTTCTCTTAACTAAGGTTTACTAATAAGTTCCCTTTCCATTTATTTTAACTTATTTTATAGTTTCCACTTGTCCTTAGGACAAGCCTTCAACATGTTATCCTTATCAGCTGATTTTAAATTCTCAAGTTTACAGATTACTTAATTTATAATTAAGTACAACTTATTTTATTACATAAGTTATCTCATTCCCTCTATCATTTATTATAACCAAAGTTATAATTTCCATTTATCCTTAGGACAAGCCCACTTATTATCTTTCCTTTTTCCCTTCAGGTTTACTCATAATAGGTTATTATCATTCCCTGTTCATTACATGTCTTTTACTATTGTAACTTTCATTTGTTTCCATTCGTTTCCATTAATCACAATTAGTGCCTTTTATTTCTATCCTTATATATATACATATACATACATATAAATATATATATATGTATGTATATATTTATGCACCAGACATCTCACATTAAGCCAACCACTTGTGGATGCTGGATTTGTTGGGCGGTTCCGGGCAGACTTCTACCACAAGTTGACTTAACCTCGTGTCCTAGTACTGTTACATGTATATTTTACGCACTAGACTCGTCACATTAAATTAACAACTTGTGGATGTTGGATTTGCTGGGCGGTTCCCAGCAGACTTCTGACACAAGTTCAATTTAATCTCTTGTCTAAGTGCAGCTACAGTTTTCTCTTTACTGGAAATTTTACATTAATTTAGGCATGTCCATTTTTCCAAATCTTTAATGTAATTCTATTTTACATGTCACAGTTGACGTCAATATAATTCCATTTTAACTTATAATCATGTCGCATGTTCTTCCTAACATGTAATTAACTCCATTCTAAAATAATGACATGTAACTATCAATTATGTAATTAATCTAATCTAACAATTTAACATGTAATTATTCCAATTTCTACAGTTAAGGGTTCAAGTACATAATATGTCACATGTTAACATGTAATTATCTCAGTTCTTACAATTAAACGTTCAAGTACATAATATGTCACAGATTAACATGTAACTATAACATGCATGTATACAACAGTAATCGTTTCCACATTTTTAACAATTTTCATTTCAACAAATTAATCATTCTAGCAGATTTACATTTCATATTAACGGGGAATATCAAACGATAAATATACCATTATCAAAAAGGTATATTTTAAATCCACTCACCTACTTGCTTTCCAAATCCTGAATTTGGTCCAGATCTAGCATTCCATGGTTCTCCTAATTGAATTTAGAACCTAAACAACCATGCATCACAATTCTTAACTAAAAGAAAAAGGAAAGAAAGAGGAGAAATTAAAATAGACCAGATCCAAGAAATTACCTTACTTTGAATAGAATTCTGAACACCTTCTTTATTAATATTCATCCTTTTCCTCCGGATCTTGAATCGGAATTTTCCTAAACTAATTATTCTATTTTTCTGAAGAGATTTAAGGAGGAAGAAGAATGGCAGAGTATAGACGTTGTCTTAAAAAATTTGAGATTTAGGCTAGGCTCTACTAGCCTATTTTTAGGTGTTTAAGATCTTATCGTACACGCAATGCTGAGTTAGCAATGAATATGGTTAAGAAAACCTTAATGAATCTGGCTAGATCTGGGGGTGGGGTCAACCCCCATGTGTATGTGTCGACCCTAGGTTTGACCCCCTATGGTGGTGTTGAGGCCAGGGTCGACCCCAGGGTCCCGCGAGCTATTTTGGCAGATGTTTATCTTTTTGATGTTTTTGATTTTTAAACGTTTGATTAGTATCCCGTTATACTTTCTTTGATTTATCTAAATAATATATTTACATATCATCTTCTTATATATATACAAAACTTCAAATGCTCATTTTATACGTATATATATACGCACAACTTTTATTTCGTTTTCAAAATTCAAACGGTTTTATGTCGTTATTTAATTCTTACTATGTTTCTTTGATTGCAACCTTATTTTGAATTTCTCTTGTATGTATATATGTATATATATATGTATTCTTGCACATATATATGTGTATATTTTCATTACATATATTTTTCTATACTTCCTTATATGTATACTTTTCCTTATATGTGCGTTTATACATATTTTCTCTTTAGAGCATGCATTATTTTTGTTATTCCCTTAAAACAAAAATATAGTGCCAGCGGGGATCGAACCATGCACCTCTCACTTGAAAGCCACATATTCTAACCAACTTGACTGCTTAAGCTTTTATCAATAAGGATTAGAACAATGATGGTCATTGTTATTTTCTTATTCCTCCTTTTCATGTTTGTTACAATATTTCATTTAAACCTTTGCACGTAACCTTATCAGTTTGCATGCATCTTTTTCTTTCATTTTTCTTTTATTACTAATGCATAATATTTGTAAATCAGTGCATGCAACATAATTACATTGTATGCAACCAATTTCTTCTTTCTTTTAACGCATGCGTTGCATTATTATTTACATTAATCTTTTCCTCTTTTTCAATGCATATATTTATTACATGCAATCATATATTATCATTAATTTATTCTTCTTTTAAATATTTATGTCTATGCATATATACACACACATACACATATGCACTATTTAAATATTTAATTGCTATAAAATGCGCGGTGTTACATTCTCCCACCCTTCGGAAATTTTGTCCCCGAAAATTTGATAAGGGTAATAATCAAATAACCACTCGCATAATATCCATCCATCATCTGTGCATTCAATTTTTGCAAATATTATGCACTTGTTCAAAGTGTAATAAAACATAATAATACATGTATGCCTAAGCGGTACCTCCTATATGTATGCAAACTTTTCAAAAATCCTTTTAAAAACATGATACACATATCCTAAATACACTAGCAATTCTACATGAATGCAATATTTTGAAGATCAAAATACATTTGCGTCCAAATTTTCCCACTCTTACTGAGCAAGAGCGTAGTTCATCCAGTTTTTGCATCCAAAATCCTACCAACCAACTTTATTTTTTGAATTTCAGAAAAATCTAATTTTCTAAATTCGATTTCTTATGTTATAAAAAGGTGGAAAATAGAAAATTTTACTTCTTTCGTTTTTCTTTTCCCACCTTTTTCCAACCGTACTTGGATTTTATGAAACTATTTATAAAGATTCCCTATTTTCCTATCTAAGGAAATCCACATAAGAAAATTTTCTCTATTACATATTTTCTTTATCTTATCTTGGAAAAATTTACTCTTATTCATCTTTTCTCAGAATTTTCCATCTTTATTTAACTGTCATGTTTGTTGCTAACTGAATTTGTGGTTCCTTTTATAGTTGTGCCATTACTCTTTTCTTAGCTTATTTAAACATTTGATCTAAGTTTAGTTTTCAAATAAGCCTTCTAGTCCTTCAACTAAAACAGGAAAAAAGACACTGTACACAACTACTACTTAATACCAAGAATCTTGGGACTATGTCCCCCTTAGACAGAAAGTTTGAAACACGGGATCAATGATAGGTTTTAGGTGTTATTCCAACTCAGAAACAAAATAACAGAACGATCCCAACAGAAATGTAATAACGGGTTTTACCCCTAACATGAAAATTAACGACAGGATCTAAACATTTACTTGCCCCACTATCTAGTAATCACCACTAATCCTAGCTGTTTATCAACAATTATTTCAAGCAACACCCTAGGCTTTTCAATGCTTACGCATTCCACATGAACTTACCCTTACTCCAAGACAAGATAATTCTCGCTATCTACTTCATAGCCTCAAAACATTTTCCCATCTTTCCTTAGCACTAACACTCACCTACTCATACTTTTTAAAACACAGTTTGGCCTTTTCATTTCATTTTTCTTTCAAAAACTAAAAATAAAATCAAAATTTTTATTTTTCCTCATGAAAACTTACTTATGCCATACCATAAAAACGTGTCATTTAAAAAAAAATGCAAATCAATTTTTTTTTTCTAAATCACCAAAAACTGGAGTAATAAGGACAACTATTTCTCAATCAGGTTTATAACTTGTTCTTCACTATAAGGTCAGTTCAATTTCTTACTACAGGTGCAAACATCTACTTTATTCTTAATTTCCACAACTTATTTTGTCCACCCAACAAATTTTTCTTGTTAAAACAATTTATCGAAATGATTGGCAAAAGAATAGAGATTCCAAAACTTTCTTTACTGAAAATCCCAGCTTTCAAAAAAATGCAATATTTTCTAGCTTTGCTTTTTAATCATTTCATGCAATATAACAAGAAAACTAGGGATCTATACATGCTCTATAATGTGCACCTTTTACTGAGAATTTTATTTTAGAATTTTTTTCGCAAGAAATCACTATTTACAAAATATAACCCATTTTACTTCAAATCCCAATATGTACTTCTTAACATATTTTAAAACCATAACCGTTAAGATTAAAACTTGAAAACACCATAAACCATCTTCCAAAAGCTTTTATATTTTCAAGTTCTTAAAAGTTAACAATGGGGTTAGACTCAAAGTGGGTTTTCAATCTTAACTAGACTTTCCTAGACACTCCCACAAAGTCAATTCTCTCACCTATATATATTCCTAATCCATTTTTCTCTTTTTAACCTTATCCAATTTATAAGGTCTTACTGCCAAACCCACTAACCTGAAATACTATCATACGAGATTTACCTTCTTCCATACAAAGTATATTGTACACTTTCCAACCAAATTATCTAAGGGTCTCGGATTTCCATGTTCATTCCCTTATGTACAAAACAGATATCCAAACTTTTACCATATTATGTTTTTCCTATTTAGTGGGTTCCTTTATGGATCTAGGTATATATATATAATATTTATATTTTAAAAATACAAATACGTTCACTCACCATCTATACAGGAATCCTAAACCTAGACTCTAATATCAGATGTAACAACCCACAATAGACCGATATTTTTTTCAAAATTCTAATCTATTGGAACTCATGTTGGTTTGCTCTGGTATCCTGCAGAAAAGACAGAAATATAAAATATATCAGAGCTCAAAAAAACATCTCATAGCAAAATGGATAAAATATAATGTAATCAAAATATAGCCTTACCGTAGTAATAATATTGCCTAACCAGTATCCAAAGCTATCATATTTCTACCACAAATCTAACCCGCGAGTATGTTATAAGAAGTGGGTCAGAACACAAGTTCTGGTGACTGGATTTAAACTACACATTTTGGATAATCCTACATATACCGTTCAGTTATATTTTCTTATTTATCAGGTTTGTTGGGTTAACAACACTCAAGGCTTACACACACGTCGTACCCATATACTTTCCAGTGGATTAACCTAATACAATATACATGTAGCTACCCCCAATATTGAGGTACACCGCATGGTACCCCACTCGCATGGTCTCCATCGTAACACCACAGAGATGTACGCTATCCCTCATCCTACGCTGGAGTGACGTACGGATCTCTATATAACAATGCTACGTTTTGCATATATCTGCCATTGCCATGCTACGTAAGCGTACGGACTGCCACCTTCGATCAAATCAGATCCTATCACATTGTAATGCCCTCGAGTCTACGATTTACCCCCAGAGCAGACATGCATGTATCTAGACTTTTCCACGTACCTATCGTCAATCGTACTCGATGCCTTAACCACACATATCCTCTACTGTGCACCGAGTCCCGTGGCAGGGCTATACAAGAAACAAAGAACTCGATCGGGAGCTTTTCAGATATATGTATACACAAATGCTAAGGTCTGCATTTTCATGGCTATGGTCCCACCTGACCCCTCCTCAACTAGTGAAAGACGAAAAAGATTGAGAACTAATGTCCTGGCCCAAGAGAAAACAATAAACAACAAATCCTAATTGGCTTGTCCCTCACCCATAGCTTATAGCAAAAGGTCTATAGTCTTTTGGTTTAGCTCTCCGCCTTTTCACATCGCGCATCACGTATCAAGCTGACTGTCGATGGTATGTCCGCGGCGACTTGCTATCACCTAGGTTAGACCTATCAGTACTCAAAAGTGGTCGTAACCTAGCCTAACCAAGGCTACTCGGATCGTCGAATCACCTATGCCACCCTATAGTCTTTTGATTGCCCACTATCGTGGCAATCAAGGCATACTCACTGCGTAGAAACGCGCAAACCTAACCTTTGTGAGCATAGTAGAATGTTGTCACAACATAGAGGGCTACCAGGAATACCCTCCACGTCCCAGGAAACCGAGTGCTTCACCTTCCATTCCTTCGGAGCCAGCAAAATATCAGCAGAACAACAGGCAGAACAAACAGAATAATCAAATGGACATGCGCTCCCCTCGTGTCCTAAGACACCACGATGATCTACCCCGTTGGGTTATCCACCTTCAGACGTACGAACTAGTCCAAGAGCCTTAGGTTAACGTGTTATTAGACCCTATGTCCAATTATTTAATTACGCGCTTGCTCTTCCCTTTCAGATTTCCATTCAACTCTGTTATTCCCTATCATATTGACTTCTTATTCAAGTTGCCAAGTTCTTCTCGCTTATTAATTTTAGTTATAACTTAATCCATTTAAGATAATTAATAAGTCCATAACATGTTATTCTCTAGGTTGTAATCCAGGGTCTGTATTCCACAAACTCTTTAAATTATTCATGTTGGAGAATGGAGTTTTGATGACAACAACCTTATTTTAATTATCATTGATTATAAAATATATACTAACATTTTTTGTATAGAATATATATATATATATATACATATGCAGGAATTATATATAGGAAATATTACCGAGGACTATACAGTTTAAAGATGATAGACGTTCAGAATTCAGACAAATTTCAAGACGCATGAGTATTCAAGATTTCAAGAGTTCAAGATTAACATAGTTATAGAGTTTAGATTTTGTAAGAGACTAAACAGCACTCCAGGTTCAATATTCAAATTCTGATTTTCAAATTCTATTTTCTATCCTCAATTCTCTCTATTTTATTTTTTATCTTTTCTATTTTTATTTTATTTCTCTTTGTTTTTCAAACTTAAGTTTTATATATTTATGTTTTTATACTTTATATATATATATAGTTTAAAGCCATATAATTTTATAAATATTTATATATTGTTTAAATTTATATTTTCATATGTTTTTCTACATTATAATATTAATTTACAACACTATATTTTTATTCAAGAATTTCCAGAATTATATTTATATCAAAACACTTGAAAAATGTTTAAAATTCAAATTTACACTAGAATATGTCGACATACATAATACAATGTTTGTCGACATATAACTGTCAGAAATTTAAATTTGAAAGGAAGTTTCTTTTCACCATTCAAAACGTTTCAGAAACATTGCAACCTTTCACACACTATAGAGAGTGCTTAAATTCGAATTTTTAATCATATCTTCTTTTACACTTTCACACTCTTTCATTATGTAACTATTATTAATCATTTTTATGATTTCTACACTTATACTCTGCCAAATTCAATTCCGTTTTGATCAAACTTCTTCTCTCTACACTCTTTTCTCATCTTTCTTTGAATCAAGTGCTATTGAAGAATTATAGGGCTATATGTAATTGCTTGGGTTTGGTAAAGTAGGAATCGATGGTATTCCTTGTAGCCATGAAATCAAGGAAGTAGGAATCGGTGTTTTCCTTGATGATGTGAAATCAAGGAAGTAGGAATCAGTGGTATCCCTTGTAGCCGTGAAATCATGGAGGTTGTACTTGACTATTGATATAGTAATAAAACTCAGTGCAATCCAGTGTTGTGCGGGACTGGACATAGGAGCAATCCGAACCGGCATAAAATCCGGTGTGTTCTTTTCTTTTCTGCATTTTTATTTCTGTTTATTTTGCATCAATGTTTGAATCTGTGTCTGTGATTGTGTTTGTGGTGTTTGTTTCATTCTGTTATTCACATAAGTTTTAGATTTTGTTTAGATTCTAACAAATGCTATTCACCCCCCTCTACTGTTTGTTTTTCCTTAACGATCCATTCCACAATCCCTAACATTTGGTATCAAGCAAGGTCTTTCAAAATGTTCATAATCTGATTTTTGAAAATAGTGAAAATGGCAACCAACACTGGCAGCAATAATAGTTCATTTTTAGAGGGTCAATCCACTATTAGACCACCATTGTTTAATGGTAGCAATTATTCATATTGGGCATGTAGAATGAAAATTTATTTATAGTCTATAAGTTTAGACATGTGGAATAGTACACAAAATGAGTATGTTGAACCCACAACTACATTTGAACAATGGAAAAATGAACAAAAGGCTGCTACACAGAGCAATTCTAAATCCATGAATATGTTATTTTGTTCATTAGATAGGAACGAGTTTAGTAGAGTATCAGTATGTAAAACTGCTTATGAAATCTGGAGAACTTTACAAGTTACTCATGAAGGAACTAGTAAAGTTAAATAAACTAAAATATCGATTCTAGTTAATTAGTTTGAATTATTTAAAATGAACGAGAATGGGTCTATTTCAGATATGTATTGCAGACTTCAAGACATAGTGCATTCATTAACAACACTTGGAAAAAATTATTCCAAAGCAGATCAAGTCAGAAAAATATTGAATTCATTATCTCCATAATGGGATCAGAAAACTTAGGATATTGAAGAAGCCAATGATGTTAATGAAATGAAGATTGAGGAGTTAATCAGAAATCTGATGTCTTATTAAGTCCAATTACAGAAAAGAAAACAGATCAACTAAAAAGAAATCTATCGCACTTAGAGCAACAACAAATGATTATGACTCGAGTAGTGGAGATGATGAAGAAACAACACTTATGACAAATCATTTTAGAAAATTTATAAAATATAGAAGGAAGAGTTATAATCAAGGAAGTTCAAAAATTAATGATGGTCGATGTTTTAACAACAACAAAGCAAGCCACATAAAGAAAATGTGTCCATATCCAGACAAATCGACTCAACAAATAGACAACAGCAATTCGTCAAGGAAAAGAAAGAAAGCATATGCAACAAAATTAGATGATTCAGATTCGTCATCAAGTGATGAAGAAGAAGAAACCGAAAATACGAATATATGCTTTACGGCAAATCAGAGTTCAGAAAATCATGAAGAAAAGGATCTAAAAACCGGGTACACATTAATTAATTTTCAGTTTTATTTGGTTGAATGTTTGCTTTGTTTGTTTGCTTTGATTTGAATTTAAAACCTTAAAAAAAATTGAAATTTAAAATTCAAATTCAAATTTTGAATTTCGAAATTCAAAATAATAATATAATATTAAATAACCAATAATATAATAAAATAAATGGTTTATGTGTTTATTAGGATTAGAATTATTTAAGGAAATCGTTAAACCTGAAATATAAATCGATAATATATATTTCAAAACACAAAAATCCAATTTCCTTTGAAATTAGACAAGTATGTCGACATAAAGAAATGTCTATTTCGACATATCTGACCAGTTTTGAAATTAAATTTTTGAATTTCAAAAGTTTAAACTTTCAAACTTCCCTCCAATCTTTTCACCAACTCTCAAGGTCTGAAAAAGTGTCATTTCAATGTGAAAATTTATGCCTATTTAATTCATATCCATTCAATTTCTATATATACATCTATCCTTTTTACCTTTCATTCACAACTCAAAAAAATATTCTTCATATCTATTCTCTTCAAAATTATCAATTCAATCGCTCCTCAAGTTCATCTCAAAAAATGAAGAAAACCAAAACCATCAAAGGCTATCTTCATAATGACAAAGAGGCCATCAAAACCTATGGTAACTATTTAGCAAATGCTAAAGTTAACACGGGTGCTTTCGCCGTCTTTAGCGACTTTCCCTCTTATGATCCCGTCTCTCTTTTCGAATACAATGAAGCATTGAGTCTAATTGACTCTCGTGATAATGACGAAGTATGTTATCCCAAACTCGTTAAGATGTTCTGTGCAAATCTCAATTGCGGATTTTACGAAGGAAACGAAAATCAAATTTGGAGTAGTGTCAAAGTAACTCAAATTGCTCCCGATGCCAAATTTTTGGGCACTATTCTAAATTATAGAAGTGTAGGCTCAGATTTTTCAAATTTTGCTATCAAAGAAACCGATGTGGAAACCTATCACGATATTTTCGAAGTTGGTGCTTCAATGGAAATTTCAACAATCCAACTCTCAAAGTCCAAAAGGCTCTCTTTGCTATTATGGGTGGATATATCATCAATTGGGCCAAAATAATCCTAAATGAAATAAATCCCACAGATTTATCTACAAGAGAAAACACTCTCTACTATGGTGTTTATCTCACTCGCATTTTTAAATACTTTAATTTTGATCTTCATGGAGAAGAATTTGTGCCTAGAAAAGTGTTTGACACATCAAACAGTCATCTCATACAAATTCCTCTCAGTTTCAAACCTTACGAGACATTCGAGGCCAAACAAGCTCGAATGCAACAAGAACAAGTGCCAGTGGAAGTCAAAGAAGGAGAGGCTTCTATGGAAAGTATTGAGTATCCAACTTCTAAGTGTATTTACAAAGAGACGATTGTTAAAAATCAAGTGAAAATCGTCAACAATCAAAAGAAGCTTAACAAGAGACTTTCCAAAATATCCAAATTCATGGTAAAGGTAGGAAGAAAGCTTGGAATTTCATCTTCCTCATCATCATCTGAAAATTAGGCCATTTAGTTTAATCTATCTTTATGTATTCAACTATTTTTCCTTGTATTTGCTTTCGAATCTCATATTTAAAGTATGTCGTGATTAGTTAGATGTATTCTCTTTCTATTACGTAATGAATGGATTTTTATTTATGATAAAATCATCTTTATGTATCTGGAAAAATTAAAAAACTAATTATAATATAAAGGGTCAAAAGAATTCAAAATTTCCAAAAATTTCACTATAGTATGTCGACATAGGAAAAAGGGTATGTTGACATATAACTGACAGATTTTCAAATTATTTCAGATTTTAAATTAAAACAACTACTGACGTCCATTCAAAATCCAATGAATTCCAGACCTTATTTAAGTCTATTTCTTCCAGAAAAATTCATTATTCTATTACTCCTTCCTTATTCATTTCTCATTAAATTAATGGCAAATCCTATCCATAATCTTAGTGAAAATTTAAAAGAAACCTTGAATTCTTTCAAAAATTTCTCTTTATCATTCTACGAAATCAGTGTCATCTCAAACTAAGTCAAATAAAGATGTTCGAACAACAAGAGAAGCATTTTGATGCAATGCGATGGTGTAACACCCCGTATTTTCTATTAACGTTATAATAACGAATTAAACAATACTTAATTTCAAATGTGAGAATTAAGGGAAATGGGTTACACCATTGCTTTCGTCTCGGAATTCTACTTGAGATAGAGTCCGAGTTTGCGTGAATTGGACTTCGTATGAAGAAGTTATGGCCTTCAGAATTTCAAATAAATTCAAACAACTCGAAACCAGATTCAAAATTCGAAACAGAAGTCAGAAGCGGGCTAGGCGGGAAAATTCCCGCCTAGGACCCAGGTCGACCAGGGGGTCGACCCTAGTGTCGACTTCCCCCCTACAGGTCGACCTTGGGGTCGACCTGCCCCCTTGGCCAGATCTGAATTTTGACGACTTATGACTTGTTGCTAAGTCACTAGGGTGTCTGGATAGTTCTGATCTGGTTTGAATGGTTGTGGTTAACTCTAGATTCATCCGACGGCTCTAATTAAATTGAAATTCTATATATACAACCTAATACTCAACCTAAAATCACACAAAAATAATCTTGGAACTGTCATTCCGTTAAAAGAGAACTTGGAGTACCCGTCACCGCTTTCAATTCAAAGCCGAGATAAAAGCCTACATCAAAATCAAATCTAAATAACAACTAAGTCTACATCAAAGGCAAGCAATTCAATTTCAGAATACAGATCCCAGAAAGACAAGACTATTCTTTTTAATAGTGAGTATGATAGCTTTCACAAAATAATTCATTAATTTAATTATGATAATATATAATTGGGATTATGAGAATATGATTTTGAATCATGTGATGTAAATTGTATGTATGTTTGTGGTGTTAGATCATATGTTAGTTCATATGTGAATTTTATGCAAGTTGGATCATACGCGAATCTTATGCAAGTTGAATCATATATCTTATGCAAGTTGAATCATGTATCTTATGCAAGTTGAATCATCTATCCTATGTAAGTTCGTGATGATTGGATCATATATACATGTATGAATCTTATGCAAGTTTGGGTTATTGAATTATATGTGAAACATGTATATGCATATGCTAGTTTATGTGACATTAATCTACAAATTTAGATCTATATGCAAGATTACACCTTTATGTTTAGATCTATATGCAAGATTACACCTTTATGATTAGATCTATATGCAAGTTTACATCTTTATGTTTAGATCTATATGAAAGATTACATCTTTATGTTTAGATCTATATGCAAGTTCACACCTTTATGTTTGGATCTATAGCAGTACATAAATTATGCAAGTTTATGCCCATTACCTATGCTAGTTTCCTATCATATGCTAGTTTGAATGAAATTCATATGCAAGTTTATGTCATGATCCTTAGATCTATTTTATGTGTTATGTGATGTTGTTTTTCTTTTTATAAATTAGACTATTTGCGAGTCTAACATATGTCAGATGAAAACGTACGAATAGCGTGGGGATGATAAAATAATATTGAATATAATAAAATTGTGAATTGGCAATAAAATGGCCTTAAAAGGCATATAATTAATTTGAAATATTAATTGGCATAATTGGTATTTATGAACATAATTTTAAGAGACAGTTATGGACATAAATAAATTTGTAAATTATTGACAAATTTGAATAGGGATATTAATCCAATTTGGGGTTAAATAAAGATGTGTAATAATAAACCGCCTAAGACACGAGGTTAGACTCTTTTGTGGTGTAAGACTTCCCGGACCCACCCGGCAAATCCAGCCGCCAAAAATGCCAGTCTAATGTGAGAGGTCAAAGGCACGAATTAAATGTGTAACAATTGTAAAGACACGAGGTTAGGCTCGTTTGCGGTATAAGACTTCCCGGTCCTGCTTGGCAAATCCAGAAATCGCAAATGCCAGTCTAATGTGGGAGGTCTTTACAAGGTTACGGTTCTAATGAATTAAGTAACACTTAACCAGATAAACATGTGGTGGGACATGGGGGGTTAAGTGGGTGCCTTGGGTGGCATGTGAAATTAAGTGGGTGCCTTGGGTGGCATGTGAAATACGATTAGATGCACTTAACCAAGATTGAAACATGTAAGAAGACAAGAATAAGAATGGGGTTAAGTGGGGAAACCTTAGCGGGGACCAAACATAAGTGGAAGGCTTGTGTCAAGCATGGGGGGCCTTTTCAAACCAGTAACCCATTAAGTATCTTTGTGAGCTCGACCCAAGTCGAGGACGGGACACGCTAACTGGATTTGACTGTAAGAGGTCAACACGGGTTAGCGGTGGCAACGCAAGTCCAACGGGGTCATGTGCGTACGAGGGCCCGGGCTGGTAGGTAAGACGTTGTTTCATCGTGTAGATATAAGCCGTGCATTTTTGGTGGTATCGGGTTGCCACTTGGGGGAGTGATACACCCCACTGTGGGGCCAGCACAGGTATCTACGAGTTAGGGAGTCGATCGAATTGGGGTAGTGGGTACAACTAGTGGAGATAGGGGCAGACGGCACCGATGAAGGAAGCTAGGGGTACACGAAACTACCTTATCATTATTAAGTTCTATAGGCGGGATCAACTTTTAGGGTGACTAGTGGTGGTGCAATATAGTAATTATCCTATAGTGATTAGGGACGAGATTAACGCCAGAATATTCCTCTTAAATGCTTTGTCATGCCCACTTATTTCATGATCATATCTTATCTTACCAAGTTTATGCCTTATCCTAGTTACTTTAATAAGTATATTGTTAAAGTTATTATACTCGCCAGAGTTTATGTCTGACCCCCTTGTTTTCGCCTCTTTTCTTCCTTTTTCCCTCTAGGTTCTTAGGGTGGGACTAGTACTAGTGGAGCTTGATCTTAAATCTCTTTCTCTCTCTTTTGGAAGTGCTTGGATTGCTGATAGTAAAGTTCAGCTCATCTCTTTTATGGCTACTTGTGTTTGGGGTTATGCTTTTTATTTTATGTACTCTGAAACAATTTATCAAGAATGATATTAAGTGTACTTGGTTTATGAAGTTATTGTAATCAAACTATTTCTCAGCTGTAATAAAAGATGTTTTAAAAATTTCAATTACCATTATTTATATTTGTCTTGTTATATTCACGAGCATAGTGAGTGATCGAGATCCTATCTTCATGAGCGAGGTTTGGAAGAGTTTACAAGAGGCTGTAGGCACACAGCTATGTTTAAGCACGGACCCCCAAACCGATGGTCAGACGGAAAGGGTTAACAGAGTACTAGAAGTCCTCTAGAGACCGTGCATTCTTGACTTTGGAGGTGAATGGGAAGATCATTTACCTTTGGTTGAGTTAGCTTACAACAATAGTTACCAAGCCACCATAGGCATGGCACCGTTCGAAGCTTCATATGGAAGACCATGCTGGTAACCAACTTGCTGGTGGGAGTCCACAGACAAGCTCATACTTGGACCAGACATGATTAGAGAAACTTCAGAGAAAGTGGACTTGATACAAAGAAGAATGAAGACTGCCAAAGATAGACAGAAGTCCTACGCTGACAAAAGAAGAACCGATCTTGAGTTCAAAGTTGGAGACAAGATGTTCCTTAAAGTATCTCCCTTGAGAAAAATCATCCACTTTGGATCCGCAGGAAAGTTAGCACCAAGATTTGTGGGGCCGTTTCCTATCATTGAAAAGATTGGGAAGATGGCTTATAGGGTACAGCTGCCCGAAATATTGGGTGGGGTTCATAATGTCTTTCATGTCTCTCACATGCGGAAGTGCTTACATGAGTCTGCGGAAGTGGTGGAACCAAGCATGCTAGAGGAAGTAGAAGTTGAACGAGAACCAACTGTGAGGAGAGTTCCAACCCGTATCTTGGGAACAGAAGTCAAAAAGCTATGCAACCATGAAGTCAAGCTTGTCAAAGTTCAGTGGAGCGACGCCGAGGAAGACGCGACTTGGGAAACTGAGGACAGAATACGTGCAACCTACCCTTTTTTTTAGGGTACATCTTTGACCTCTTTTTCCTTACGTTTATGCTTGTATCTATCTTTTTAGGTATATCTCCTTGACCTTATCCTTATCCTTATCCTTATGTAGAAACCTATTTGGATGTAAACATGTAATTGAATTTTGTCATGGTTGATGGTTCCAAGTGGTTGCAAGTGGATTGCTAGTGGTTGCTCGTGGATGCATATACACACACATTAGGTATTAGATCGGCTCAGTCACTTTCATATTGCATATGCATATATGTATTTGTATATGGATTGAAACCTGATGTGTTATCATGTGGACGTGGCATTTGTATGAATGATGTGCACACATGTAGGAAATTTTGAGTAGGAAAAATTGCATACATAATGGACTCATGGCACTGACATAATTTGCATTAAGGAGGTCAACTGAATCAGTAGACCGCCTGATTTTGCATTAGATAAGGACATGTACACACGCTATGGATATGATCATGAAGCATTAGAAGTCTTTTAAGGACAATGGACGCCTGTGTTTGATGGTTGAGTAGATGGGTGATTGGATGGTTTGATATAAGTTCTTCTCGACTTGAAGATTTCGGGGACGAAATCCTAAAAGGAGGGGAGAATGTAACACCCCGTATTTTCTGTTAACGTTATATTAACGAATTAAACAATACTTAATTTCAAATGTGAGAATTAAGGGAAACAGGTTACGCCAATGCATTCGTCTCGGAATTCTGCTTGAGATAGAGGCCGAGTTTGCGTGAATTGGACTTCGTATGAAGAAGTTATGGCCTTCAGAGGTTTCAGAAATTCAAATAAATTCAAACAGCTCGAAACCGGATTCAAAATTCAAAACAGAAGTCAGAAGCGGGCTGGGCGGGAAAATTCCCGCCCAGGACCCAGGTCGACCAGGGGGTCGACCCTAGTGTCGACCTCCCCTCCTACAGGTCGACCTGGGGGTCGACCTGCCCCCCTCCCCCGGCCAGATCTGAATTTTGACGACTTATGCCTTGTTGCTGAGTCACTAGGATTTCTGGATAGTTCTGATCTGATCTGAACGGTTGTGGTTAACTCTAGGTTCATCCGGCGGCTCTAATTAAATTGAAATTCTATATAAACAACCTAATACTCAACCTAAAATCACACAAAAAATAATCTTGGATCTGTCATGCCGTCAATAGAAAACTTGTAGTAGCCGTCACCGCTTTCAATTCAAAGACGAGATAAAAGCCTACATCAAAATCAAATCTAAATAGCAACTAAGTCTACATCAAAGGCGAGCAATTCAATTTCAGAATACAGATCCCAGAAAGACAAGACTATTTTTTTAATAGTAAGTATGATAGCTTTCACAAAATAATTCATTAATTTAATTATGATAAGATATAATTGGGATTATGAGAATATGATTTTGAATCATGTGATGTAAATTGTATGTATGTTTGTGGTGTTGGATCATATGTTAGTTCTTATGTGAATTTTATGCAAGTTGGATCATATGCGAATCTTATGCAAGTTGAATCATATATCTTATGCAAGTTGAATCATCTATCCTATGTAAGTTTGTGATGATTAGATCATATATACATGTATGAATTTTATGCAAGTTTGGGTTGTTGAAATATATGTGAAACATGTATATGCATATGCTAGCTTATGTGACATTAATCTACATGTTTTGATCTAGATGCAAGATTACACCTTTATGTTTAGATCTGTATGCAAGATTACACCTTTATGATTAGATCTATATGCAAGTTTACATCTTTATGTTTAGATCTATATGAAAGATTACATCTTTATGTTTAGATCCATATGCAAGTTCACACCTTTATGTTTGGATCTATAGCAGTACATAAGTTATGCAAGTTTATGCCCATTACCTATGCTAGTTTCCTATCATATGCTAGTTTGAATGAAATTCATATGCAAGTTTATGTCATGATCCTTAGATCTATTTTATGTGTTATGTGATGTTGTTTTTCTTTTTATAAGTAAGACTACTTGCGAGTCTAACATATGTCATATGAAAACGTACGAATAGCGTGGGGATGATGGGATAATATTGAATATACATGAAATTGTGAATTGGCAATAAAAAGACCTTAAAAGGCATATAATTAATTTGAAATATTAATCGGCATAATTGGTATTTATGAACATAATTTTAAGAAATAACTATGGAAATAAATAAATTTGGAAATTATTGACAAATTTGAATAGGAATATTAATCCAATTTGGGGTTAAATAAAGATGTGTAATAATAAACCGCCTAAGACAAGAGGTTAGACTCTTTTGTGGTGTAAGACTGCCCGGACCCACCCGGCAAATCCAATAGCCACAAATGCTAGTTTAATGTGAGAGGTCAAAGGCACGAATTAAATGTGTAACAATTGTAAAGACACGAGGTTAGGCTCGTTTGCGGTATAAAAATGCCCGGACCCGCCCAGAAAATCCAGCAACCACAAATGCTAGTCTAATGTGGGAGGTCTTAACAAGGTTACGATTCTAATGAATTAAGTAACACTTAACCAGATAAACATGTGGTGGGACATGAGGGGTTAAGTAGGTGCCTTGGGTGGCATGTGAAATACGATTAGATGCACTTAACCAAGATTGAAACATGTAAGAAGACATGAATACGAATGGGGTTAAGTGGGGAAACCTTAGTGGGGACCAAGCATAGGTGGAAGGCTTGTGTCAAGCATGGGGGCCCTTTTCAAACCAGTAACCCATTAAGTATCTTTGTGAGCTCGACCCAAGTCGAGGACGGGACATGCTTACTGGATTTGATTGTAAGAGGTCAAAACGGGTTAGCGGTGGCAACGCTAGTCCAACGGGGTCATGTGCGTGCGTGGGCCCGGGCTGGTAGATAAGACATTGTTACATCGTGTAGATATAAGCTCTGCATTTTTGGTGGTATCGGGTTGCCACTTTGGGGAGTGATACACCCCACTGTGGGGCCAGCACGGGTATCCACGAGTTAGGGAGCCGATCGAATG
Organism: Allium sativum; assembly: GCA_030737875.1. NCBI lineage: Eukaryota > Viridiplantae > Streptophyta > Magnoliopsida > Asparagales > Amaryllidaceae > Allium > Allium sativum. Next base: position 66,882,698 of record CM060916.1, on the reverse strand, counting down.
GGGGTAGTGGGTACAACTAGTGGAGATAGGGGCAGACGACACCTATGAAGACAGCTAGGGGTATACGAAACTACCATTATCATTATTAAGTTCTATAGTCGGGATCAACTTTTAGGGTGGCTAGTGGTGGTGCAATCTAATAATTTCCCTATAGTGATTAGGGACGAGATTAACGCCAGAATATTCCTCTTAACTGCTTTGTCATGCCCACTTGTTCCATGATCATATCTTATCTTACCAAGTTTATGCTTTATCCTAGTTACTTTAATAATTATATTGTTAAAGTTAGTATACTCGCCAGACTTTATGTCTGACCCCTTTGTTTTTGCCTCTCTTCTCTTTCTTTTCCCCCTAGGTTCTCAGGATGGGACTAGTACTAGTGGAGCCTGATCTTGAATCTCTTTCTTTCACTTTTGGAAGTGCTTGGATTGCTGAAAGTAAAGTTCAGCTCATCTCTTTTATGGCTACTTGTGTTTGGGGTTATGCTTTTTATTTAATGTACTCTGAAACAATTTATCAAGATGGATATTAAGTGTACTTGATTTATGAAGTTGTTATAATCAAAATATTTCTCCACTGCAATAAAAGTTGTTTTAAAATTTTCAAGTACCATTATTTATATCTTTCTTGTTATATTCTGTTCTATACACTAAATACGCTCCATGGAAGTTAATGCATTCCCTTTTGTGAGTGACATTAATGGACGCGGGGTGTTACATATGCCTAATTTCTTCTCTTTTTAGAGATGAAGATAATAATCTCGCAAAGGCTCCGCCAACCAAAGAAGATGAGGATTGGAAAGTCATTAAGAAGGATCCTATCTTTGGAGAAGATGGTTGGGTTGAAGTTCCAAGAAATGTTTAATTATTCGGTACGATTTGATTGATTTGTTTATATATTCTAAGGCATGGTGTGGTGTGATTTGATTTGGATTCTATTGTTTGAAACTTGTATATATTAAGACATATAGTGTGATTTGATTTGGTTTAGTTTGTATATATATATATATATATATATATCAAACAAACATATGTAATGATAATACTTGGATTGGTTTGTATTTAATCATCATATTGCTAGGCATTATTATTTTAAGTTTGAATAGATTAAGGGGAGTATTCTACTAAGAAGTAGTTAATAGATTAAGGGGAGTATCTTTAATGGGTTAGTTACTTAAGTTCTATTCAGAATGTTATACAATTTAGGGGGAGTACCTTTAGAATTTCTTTTTGATAATGCCAAATGGGGAGAAATTATAAAATACAAACATAGTTTATAGGATTCTTACAGACAGAGGGAGTATTAGAAGGATCATCATCAACATGTATATATAGGTATGATATTTATAAACTAAGGTTGTCATCATAAAAAAGGGGGAGATTGTTGGAGAATGGAGTTTTTATGACAACAACCTTATTTCAGTTATCATTGATTATAAAATATATACTAACACTTTTTGTATAGAATATATTTATACACATATGCAGGAATTATATATAGGAAATATTACTGAAGACTGTACAGTTTAAAGATCTTAGAGATTCAGAATTCAGACAAATTTCAAGACTCATGAGTATTCAAGATTTCAAGATTAATATAGTTATAGAGTCTATATTTTGTAAGATTCTAATTAGCACTCCGGGTTCAACATTCAAATTATGATTTTAAAATTCTGATTTTCAAATCCTATTTTCTATCCTTAGTTCTCTTTATTTATTTTTATCTTTTCTTTTTTATTTATCTTTGTTGCTCAAACTTAATTTTTATATATTTATGTTTTATACTTTGTATTTATTTAGTTTAAAGCCTTATAATTTTATAAATATGTTTATATAGTTTAAATTTATGTTTTTATATGTTTTTCAACTTTATAATATTAATTTACAACACTATATTTTTATTCAAGAGTTTTCAGAATTATATTTACATCAAAACACTTGAAAAATATTTTAAATTCAAATTTGCACTAGAGTATGTCGACATACATAAAACACAATGTCGACATATAACTGTTAGAAATTTAAATTTGAAAGGAAGTGTCTTTTCACCATTTGAAATATTTCAGAAACATTGCAACCTTTCACACACTATAAAAGGGGCTTGTATTCGAATTTGTAATTATATCTTCTTCTCCATTTTCACTGTCTTTCATTATATAATTATTCTCAATCAATTTTATGATTTTTACACTTATACTCTACCAAATTCAGTTCCGTTTTGATCAAACTTCTTCTCTCTACACTCTCTTCTCATCTCTATCTGAATCAAGTGCTATTGAAGAGTTATAGGGCTGTTTGTAATTGCTTAGGCTGAGTAAAGTAGGAATCAATGGTATTCCTTGTAGCTGTGAAATCAAGGAAGTAGGAATCAGTGTTTTTCTTGTAGCTGTGAAATCAAGGAAGTAGGAATAGTTGGTATCCCTTATAGCTGTGAAATCAAGGAGTTTGTACTTGATTATTGATATAGTAATAAAACTCTGCGCAATCCAGCGTTGTGCGGGACTGGACATAAGAGCAATCCGAACTAATATAAAATCTGGTGTGTTCTTTCCTTTTCTGCATTTTTATTTCTGTTTATTTTGCATCGGTGTTTGAATATGTGTCTACGATTGTGTTTATGGTGTTTGTTTCATTCTGTTATTCACATAAGTTTTAGATTTTATTTAGATTCTAACAAACACTATTCACCCCATCTAGTGTTTTTTTGCCATAACGATCCATTCCGCAATCCCTAACAATTCATTGTCCGATCCCATAGTTACAATAACATGTTCTACTTAATATGTAATTAAGTATATCTCAATTCACATGTTTTCTGTTTAACATGTCACTTATTTTTGATGATTAAATATAACTTATTTCATTCCATAAGTTTACCATATCCTTTCTTATTTAATAATAATTCCATCTTATACTGTCACTACAAGTTGTTGTTTACTTATTTACTTAGTTCTCTTAACTAAGGTTTACTAATAAGTTCCCTTTCCATTTATTATAACTTATGTTATAGTTTCCACTTGTCCATAGGACAAGCCTTTAACATGTTATCCTTATAAGAAGATTTCAGATTCTCAAGTTTAAAAATTACTTAATTAATAATTAAGTACAACTTATTTCATTACATAAGTTATCTCTTTCCCTCTATCAATTATTATAACCTAAGTTATAATTTTCACTTGTCCCTAGGACAAGCCTACCTATTATCTTTCCTCTTTCCCTTACGTTTTATTTATAATAGGTTATTATCATTCCCCGTTCATTACATGTCTTCTACTATTGTAACTTTCATTCATTTCCATTAATCAAAATTAGTGCCTTTTATTTCTATCCTTATATATATACACACACACACACACACACACACACTAGACCTCTCACATTAAGCCTACCACTTGTGGATGCTGGATTTGTCAAGCGGTTCCGGGCAGACTTCTACCACAATTTGTCTTAACCTCGTGTCTTAGTACCGTTACATGTATATTTTATGCACTAGACCCCTCACATTAAATTAACAAATTGTGGATGCTGGATTTGTCGGGTGGTTCCGGCAGGATTCTACCATAAGTTGAATTTAACCTCATGTCTAAGTGCAGTTACAGTTTTCCCTTTACTATAAATTTTTTGCATATAATTTAGGCGTGTCCATTCTTTCAAATTTTTTCTTTAATTCTATTTTTACATGTCACACATAATGTCATGATAATTCCATTTTAACTTATAATCATGTCGCATGTTCTTCCTAACATGTAATTAACTCCATTCTAAAATAATAACATGTAACTATCAATCATGTAATTATTCTAATCTAACAATTTAACATGTAATTATTCCAATTTCTACAGTTAAGGGATCAAGTATATAATATGCCACAGGTTGACATGTAATTATCCCAATTCTTACAATTAAACGTTCGAGTACATAATATGTCACAGATTAACATGTAATTAGAATATTCATGTATACAACCGTAACCGTTTCCGCATTTTTAACAAGTTTTCATTTCAACAAATTAATCATTCTAGTAATTACATTTCATATTAACGGGGAATGTCAAACGATGAATATACAATTATCAAAAAGGTATATTTTAAATCCACTCACCTAATTGATTTCCAAATCCTGAATCTGGTCCAGATCTAGCATTCCATGGTTCTCCTAATTGAATTTAGAACCTAAACAACCATGGATTACAATTTTTAACTAAAAGAAAAAGGGAAGGAAGAGTGGAAATTCAAATAGACCAGATCCAAGAAATTACCTTACTTCGAATAGAATTCTGAACACCATCTTTATTAATATTCATCCTTTTCCTCTAGATCTTGAATCAGAATTTTCCTAAACTAAATATTCTACTTTTCTAAAGAGATTTGAGGAGGAAGAAAAATAGCAAAGTATAGACGTTATCTCAAAAAATATGAGATTTAGGTTAGGCTCTGTTAACCTATTTTTAGGTGTTTAGGATCTTATCGTACACGGAGCACTGAGTCAGCAATGAATATGGTTAAGAAAACAGTCCAGATTCATTAACGAATCTGTCATATCTAGTGTGGGCTCGACCATAGGGTCGACCCCCATGTGTATGTGTCGACCCTAGGGTCGACCTCCTCTGGTGGCGTCGATCCTAGGGTCTACCCCTTAGGTCCCATGATCTATTTTGGTAAATGTTTATCTTTTTGACGTTTTTGACTTTTAAACGTTTGATTAGTATCCCGTTATACTTTCTTTGATTTATCTAAATAATATATTTACATATAATCTTTTATACGTATACAAAACTTCAAATGTCCATTTTATACGTATATATATGCACAACTTTTATTTTGTTTTTAAAATTCAAACTGTGTTACGCCGTTATTTAATTCTTACCATGTTTCTTTGATTGCAACCTTGTTTTGAATTTCTCTTGTGTATATACATATACATATATATATATATATATATATATATATATATATATATATATATATATTCTTGCACATATATTTTCATATTCATGTATTTTTCTATACTTCCTTATATGTATACTTTTCCATATATGTGCGTTTATACATATTTTCTCTTTAGAGCATGCATTATTTAAGTTGTTCCCTTAAAACAAAAATATAGTGCCGGCGGGGATCAGACCTTGAACCTTTCACTTGAAAGCCACATATTCTAACCAACTGGACTAATCAAGATTTTGTTAATAAGGCTTAGAACAATGATGACCATTGTTCATTTCTTATTCCTCCTTCTCATGTTTTTTAACCATATTTCATTTAAACCTTTGCATGTAACTTCATCAATTTGCTTGTGTCTTTTCTTTTCATTTTTCTTTTATTACTAATGCATAATATTTGTTAGTCAGTGCAAGCAACATAATTACATTGCATACAACCCATTTCTTCTTTCTTTTAACATGTGCATTGCATTATTATTTACATTAATATTTTCTCCTTTTTCAGTGCATGTATTTATTACATGCAGTCATATATTATCATTGTAACACCCCGTAATTTTAAAACATGACATAAGAGATAATTAAAGAATAATTAATTTTTAATAGAAGAATTAGGTTAAATGGGTTACGCCATTGTGTTCGTCTCGGAATTCTGCTTGAGATAGGGTCTGAGTTTGCGTAAAACGGATACCATATGAGGAAGTTATGAACGATAGATGTTGGGCAGAAAAATCAGAAAACGGGCTAGGATAACTGGCGCACTTGTGAAGTGCAACAAAAAATGCACCGCCACACATGGGAAGTGCGCCCATGCCGAGGAAATTTCTACAAAGAATTTTGGAGAGTTCTCTGATGACGTGTCCTTCTGGGATTGGCTGGATGACGTGTCTTTTGAGTTGTGTGGTTCTGATGATCTCTTATCCAATCTAAAGGCCCTAATTCACCTAATACATCTATAAAAACACACATAAACCTAACCCTAATTTCATTACACTAATACATGGCGCCTCCATGCTGCCATAATCTAAATTAAAACTAGCCTCTTTTCTCTTCTCCAAAGCAAATCAGAACAGGAGTATGCAAATTGGAAGATGAGAATCAAATTCTACAACAACGGTTTAGCTAATCAAATTAAGAATTCAGAACTATTCTCTTCCTAAATCCAATCTCAGTGAGTTCATTGATTATTTTTAGATTTAAATAATACAAAAGCAATTCTGACATGTTGTAAATTGGAGTTGGAAATTAAACATCATAATAAGATATAATCTCATCAGTTCTATCTTAGCCTATATATCCAATTCATGATTCTTACATGTCCGTGTTGATATTATCATCAGTTTTATCAGTTTCATCATATCTTTATGATCAGTTCATCCTTATGCCTATTTTGTTGTTATTATTATGTCTGTTCTATATCTCTTCCCTTCCTCCTTCCCTTTTTATTTTTATAGCCAGGCTACTTTCGAGCCTAGGCCAAATCTCGTAGAGATGAACGTACGAATGGTAACCTAGGAAACGTTGGAAAATATGGTATAATATATGTCGGGTTGATTTTGGCATGATTAATGTTAAATTTTGGGCATGATACGAAATTGTGGATTTGGGGTAATTGGCATAATTAATTCGAAATTGGCATAAATTGTAAATAAATAAATTGGCTAAGATAAACATGTCGAGGCACGAGGTTAGACTCCGTTTACGGTAGAAGCCTGCCTGGAACCAACTGGCCTAACCAGCAACCTCAAACGGCCAGTCTAATGTGAGAGGTCATAGGCATAATTAAAAGATGCTTAGACACAAGGTTAAGTCTAGCTTGTGGTAGAAGTCTACCCGGAATCGCCCGGCGCATCTAGCAGCCATAAGCCATCGACTTAATGTGAGAGGTCTGTGCATTAATAACTAATTAATGTTGATCAAAGATGAATATGATACATGTTAGGTGGGTGGGGTTAAGTTAACCTGTGTGAGATGATAACTTAACCAATATTACATGAACAAAGTGGATAGGGTTAAGGCAAGTTTAACCAATAATACATTTTGATTTGATAAGTGGATGGGGTTAAGTCAACTGGGCGGACAGACAACACTTAACCAATACAGGTTCTGTTAGCATAAACCCTGGGACCCTTTTCAGACAGTAACCCACTTAGAGGTATCGGGAACCCTGAGCTAGGCAGGGTTGGGGCATGCTTACTGGGCTGATTATAAGCGGTCAAATAGGACCACGGGTGTAGCAGTGCAGGTTCCGACTGGTTCGTTAAGCGTGCACAAGTTGTTCCCGGCATTGGAAGATTTAGCCACTGTACATCAGTAGTTATATAGCTGTGCAACCAAGGGTTGCCACTTACGGACACCCTAAGCTGGGACCCGCACAGGTATCTACAAGTTAGGGAGCCGGTCGATTAGGGGTAGTGTGGGGACATCTAGTATCTATTATGGGCAAGTTGGCTTTCAAGGATTGTATGGGGAGGATACCTCTTACTAGATTTTATGCCTGAGGGCTACCAATCGCGAGATTAGGATCATTTCGTCAAGAGTTACTAGTAGGTGGTGCAGAAAATTAAATTAAGTAATAAATCTGGGATGCGCACTAGACATTCCTTTACATTCATCCTACTATCTAGCTTTACCTTATGTCATGGTTATACTTTCCATCCTGTTTATTCCTGTCATGTTGCTTTACTTATTTTCATACTAAAAGTAACTGAATTCGCCAGGCTTTATATCTGACCTTTTTGTTTTCACATCTTTTTCTTCCGTTCCCCCCCAAGGTCCTCAGGGAGGAAACACTGAAACTTGACCCGGATTTCTTTCTTCTGGAAGCGCCTGGAAGTGTTGAAAGTAATGCTCAGCTTCATCTCTTTTTCATTACCGCTATTTGGAGTGGGATTATGGTTTTGCTTTTATGTACTTTGATAATAATTTTGTCAAGATGGATATTTGTGTATTAGGATTTAGTATATGGTTTTGATGTTGTAACCAGACATGTTTTTCTTTTTCGCTTCAATAAATAAATTTTGAAACTTTAAGTACCATTTTATATATTTGTCTTGTGATGTTCTATTTTATACTCATATAATGCTCCATGAAAGTTAATGCGTTCCCTTAGTGAGTGACATTAATGTACGTGGGGTGTTACACGTGGTATCAGAGCTGAAGGTTACCAAAACTGATAAAAGATTTTGAAAACCGTTTTCAAAAGCATTTCTTTTAAAAGAAAAGTTTATTATGAAAAACATAATCCCCAAAAGCCTTATATCTATCCTTTGGTTCTCTGTTTTGAATCTATTCCTTTTTCCTTTCAGCATGTCTGTGGAACCCACTATACCCGAGGGCGTACAAATACCAGGTTGGTTCTGAAGGTATCTGGAGGCAAGGCTTCTGCCGTAGGCCTAACATACGTTCCTCCTCCCCCAGCTACAGTCGCTCCCCGTATAGACGCTTTTTCTAAGATATGCAAAGACTCCCGTGCGATGGGAGGAAACCATTTCATGGGACTGATACATTTGTTGAGGCTCGGAATTGCCTCAAGGAAGTGGAGGGCTTTTTTGGTATCTTTGAGATAGACGATGGAAGGAAAGTTCAGCTAGCTTCTTGGTTGATGAAGGACGAAGCTTCCTTTTGGTGGGAAGAAACTAATGGAGGACGTCCAGTGGAGACATGGATAGACTTTAGACGAAGGTTCGAGTTGAAATTTCTTTCACAATCGGAGGAGATTTTATACATGGAGAGATTTTTGGCTTTGAAACAAAGGAATTTATCTATGAAGGAGTACGTCAACATGTTTAACCAGTTAGCAAGATTTGGTATGGAATTAGTTAATACACCACATAAGAAGGCTTTGAGAATTGCCAAGGGTCTGAATGAACCATTACACGGGTTGGCTATGTCCCACATTCCTATGGGGGCTACTTTCGAGAAACTTGTTGACATAGCGCTGATGCATGATGAGGAGAAAGGTGCTAAGGTAGATAAGGCATAGGACAAGAAAGTGGATCCTAAGAAGAGTGTGAAACCCCGAGATAAAAGGATGTGCCATTTCTGTGGTATACCAGGTCATAGAGCTAAAGATTGTAGAAAGAAGAAGGCAAAAAAGACTGGTTGCTTCCAATGTGGTGAGGCATGACATATGATTAAAGACTACCCAAGGATCCAAGGACAAAGGCAAGTACAGAGGACATGATCTACTTCTGGGGGGCAGGTTCATGCTCTCACGGATGCTACGCAAGAGAGAGGTGGAAACATTTCTCTTTAAAGTTTGATTTTCCTCTTCGATCATCCTGTACGTACTTTGTTTGATTCTGGTGCTTCACATTCGTTTATATCTGCTTCTGTTGTTGAGTCTCTGCACCTAGACACTAGTATAGTAGTGGATCCCGTCGTTGTCTCAAATCCTATTGGGGGGTACGGCTCATCTTTCTATGTTATGTCAGGATTTGAGAATACAATGTATGGCGTTGGGTTCGAATGCAATGCCTATGTGCTTGGTTTCATGGTCTATGGGTTGATTCTAGGAATGGATTGGCTAGCCAGGTATGGTGCCATTCTCGACTGTGAAAAGAGTGTATTTAGACTGTTGACTTGTTTGGGTAATACTCTCGATATCCCATGCGACTCTAAGGGTTCTGTTATGCCTAGCTACCTAGAATCTCTTGACACATATATTGATGATTAGCAATCTGTTCGAATAGTCCGTGAGTATGCAACTGTCTTTGAGGAGGTTAGGGGCTTACCTCCAAAATGCGAGATAGATTTCCGTACATACTTGCTTGTTGAGAGGTTTGAGTTGTACACAGACCATAAGTCACTAAAGTACATGTTCTCTCAAAATGATTTAAACTTAAGCCAACAAAGGTGGATGAAGTTCTTAGCATCCTACAATTTTGAGATTGCATATACCCCTGGCAAGGGTAACGTTGTAGCTGAGCCTTGAGTAGAAAGAAGTTGACTTTGAGTCCTTTGTTTGTCGAGCGGTAGAGTTTAGAGTATATCTCTACATTTGACTTTAGACCTTCTACCGATTATGTACCCGGTTTGTTGGCATCGTTAGAAGTATGACCTACGCTTTTGGGACAGATAGGTGTGGCACAACGAGATGACCCATAGTTGATAGAGATAGTAGACAAGCTCGTAAGAGGGGAGTCTTCAAGCCATCTTAGTAGGTATACTATCGATGACAAAGGTTGGTTGCATAGAGATGGGATACTTTGCGTAGAGTTTGAGGAGGACAACCCTCGAAGAAGCACATCGTTCTAATTTGACCATACATCCCTGTGGAGAAAAGATGTATAGGGACATGTAGCAAGTTTTCTTTTGGGCCGGAATGAAGAAGGATGTGGCTGAGTTCGTTTCTAGATGCTTAGTGTGCCAGCAAGTCAAGGCTGAGCAAAAGAAGCCTGGTGGTTTTCTTCATCCTTTAGAGGTCCCACAGTGGAAATGGGAAAGTGTTTCTATGGATTTCGTCGATGGGTTGCTGAGGTCAAGGAAGGGTAACACGGGGATTTGGGTAGTAGTAGATAGACTGACCAGGAGCGCCCATTTCATTCCCGTTAAGAGTAGAAGAACAACGACATGGTTGGCATTTTTTTATCTCTAAGAGATAGTTCGTCTGCACAGCATACCTTCTAGTATTGTGAGCGATCGAGATCCTATTTTCACTAGTGAGTTTTGGAAGAGCTTGCAAGAGGCGGTAGGAACGCAATTGTGTTTGAGTACCGCTTATCACCCTCAGACGGACGGCCAAACAGAAAGACTGAATCGGATTCTAGAAGATCTTTTGAGGTTATGTATCATAGACTTTGGAGGGACATGGGAGGAACACCTTCCATTAGTTGAGTTCGCCTACAACAACAACTATCAGACTAGTTTTGGCATGGCATCTTTGAGGCTCTATATGGACGACTATGCCGATCACCAACTTGTTGGTGGGTGTCTACGGATAATATTTTTCTTGGGCTTTGGATGATAAGGGAAACTTCAGAGAAGATACACTTGATTCGAAGACGCATGAAGATGACGCAGCACCGACAAAAGTCATATGCTGATAAGAGAAGGAGAGATGTTGAGTTTAGTGTTGGAGACATGGTCTTTATTAAAACATCACCATTGAGGAATGTAGTTTGTTTTGGGTCTGTAGGGAAATTGGCACCAAGGTTCATAGGGCCATTCCCCATTACAGAGCGAATTGGACAGATGGCCTACAGAGTGAAGTTGCCCGAGAAGCTCAGCAGTGTTCATGACGTATTTCATGTGTCGCATTTGCGGAAGTGTTTACATGATACCACCGAAGTAGTAGAGCCGAGCAATTTTAGAGAAGTGGAAGAGGGGCGAGATGCCACGAATAGATGAGTTTCTACATGCATCCTTGGATCGGAGGTTAAGAAGTTACGCAACCGAGAGGTCAAGTTGGTTAAAGTCCAATGGGGAGATGATCAAGGAGATGCGACTTGGGAGACTGAAGACAAGATACATGCATCTACCCTTTCCTTTTTGAGGGTATGTTCTTAACTTCTCCTTTTTCTACCGCTTTGTTTATACTTGTTCTATCGTTTAGTGTATCCTCTCGATCATATCTTCGATCTTTAGGTAGAAAATCCTATGGTTGTTGAGACATGTTATGTTTGGTGGATGCAAGTGGATGTAATTTTTTTCTGGTGGTTGCTCGTGGATGCATTTACACACACATTAGGTACTAGATCGGCTCAATCACCTTCGTATTGCATATGAATGAGTGTGCATATTTAAATAAATGGATGTATATTGAATGTGTTATCATATGGATGCTGCATTTGAATGAACGGTTGTGCATTCATATAGAAATGATATGCATCATTAGAATTCTTTTGCATACATAATGGACGCATGGCACTATCATGTTTTGCATCAAGGAGGTCAATTGAATCAGTAGACCGCCTGGTCTTTGCATTAGGTAAGGAACATATACACACAATTTTGCATATGTTCATATAGAATTAGAAATCTTTCAAGGACGATGGATGCTTTTGGATGATGGATGAGTAGATTGATGATTGGATGGTAGGATACATTCTTCTTAACTTGAAGATTTCGGGGACGAAATCCTTTAAGGAGGGGAGAATGTAACACCCTGTAATTTTAAAACATGACATAAGAGATAATTAAATAATAATTAATTTATAAAAGAAGAATTTGATAAAATGGGTTACGCCATTACGTCCGTCTTGGAATTCTGCTTGAGATAGGGTCCGAGCTTGTGTAAAACAGATACCGTATGAGGAAGTTATGGACGATAGAAGTTGGGCAGAAAAATCAGAAAACAGGCTGGGATAACTGGCGCACTTGTGAAGTGCGCCAAAACAAAAATGCACTAGTTCACTTGGGCAGTGCGCCCATGCCGAGGAAAAATCTACACAGAATTCTGGAGAGTTCTCTGATGACGTGTCCTTCGGGGATTGGCTGGATGACGTGTCTTTTGAATTGTGTGGTTCTGATGATCTCTAATCTAATCTAAAAGGCCCTAATTCACCTAATACATCTATAAAAACACACCTAAACCTAATCCTAATTCCATTACACTAATCCATGGCGCCTCCATGCTGCCCTAATCTAAATTAAAACTAGCCTCTCTTCTCTTCTCCAAAGCAAATCAGAACAGGAGTATTCAAATTAGAAGATAAGAATCAAATTCTACAACAACGGTTTAGCTAATCAAATTAAGAATTAAGAATTAAGAATTCAGAACTGTTCTCTTCCTAAATCCAATCTCAGTGAGTCCATTGATTATTTTTAGATTTAAATAATACAAAAGCAATTTTGACATGTTGTAAATTGGATTTCGAAACTAAACATGATAATAAGATCTAATCTCATCAGTTCTATCTTAACCTATATATCAGATTCATGATTCTTATATGCCCATGTTGATATTATCATCAGTTTTATCAGTTTTATCATATCTTTATGATAAATTCATCCTTATGCCTATTTTGTTGTTATTATTATGTCTGTTCTGTATCTCTTCCCTTCCTCCTTCCGTTTTCATTTTTATGGATAGGCAACTTTCGAGCCTTAGCCAAATCTCGTAGAGATGAACGTATGAATGGTAATCTAGGGAACGTTGGGAAATGTGGCATAATATATGTTGGGTTGATTTGGGCATGATTAATTTTAAAATTTGGGCATGATACGAAATTGGGGATTTGGGGTAATTGGCATAATTAACCTGAAATTGGCATAAACTGCAAATAAATAAATTGGCTAAGATAAGCATGCCGAGACACGAGGTTAGACCCCGTTTGCGGTAGAAGCCTGCCCGGAACCAACCGGCCTAAACAGCAACCGCAAACGACCAATCTAATGTGAGAGGTTGTAGGCATAATTAAAAGAAGCTTAGACACGAGGTTAAGTCTGTCTTGTGGTAGAAGTCTTCCAGGAACCGCCCGGAACCGCCCGGCACATCCAGCAACCATAAGCCATTGACTTAATGTGAGAGGTTTGTGCATTAATAACTAATTAATGCTGATCAAAGATGAATATGATATATGTTAGGTGGGTGGGGTTAAGTTAACCTATGTGAGATGACAACTTAACAAATATTACATGAAAAAAGTGGATAGGGTTAAGGCAAGCTTAACCAGTAATACATATTGCTTTGATAAGTGGATGGGGTTAAGTCAACTGGGCGGATAGACAACACTTAACCAATATAGGTTGGGTTAGGATAAACCCTAGCGAAAAACCTAGTAGCAGTAGGTTCCCTTTTCAGACAATAACCCACTTAGAGGTATCGGGAAGCCTGAGCTAGGCAGATTTAGAGCATGCTTAATTGGCTGATTGTAAGCCGTCAAATAAAAGCGAGGGTGTAGTAGTGCAGGTTCCGACGGGTTCGTTAAGCGTGCACCAGGTGTTCCCGACATTGGATGATTTAGCCACTGTACATGAGTAGGTATAAAGCTATGCAGCAAAGGGTTGCCACATAGGCAGTGATACACCCTAAGCTGGGACCCGCGCAGGTATCTACAAGTTAGGGAGCCGATCGATTAGGGGTAGTGGTGGGGCATCTAGTATCTATTATGGGCAAGTAGGCTTTCAAGGATTATATGGGGTGGATACCTCTTACTAGATGCTACGCCTGAGGTCTACCAATTGCGGGGTTGGGATCATTTCGTTAAGAGTTACTAGTAGGTGGTGTAGAGAATTAAATTTAGTAAGAGATCTAGGGAGCGCAGTAGACATTCCTATATATTCATCTTGTTATCCAGCTTTACCTTATGTCATGGTTATACTTTCCATCCTGTTTATTCCTTTCATATTGCTTTACTTATTTTCATACTAAAAGTATCTAGACTCGCCAGGGTTTATGTCTGACCTTTTTGTTTTCGCATCTTTTTCTTCCATTCCCCCCTCCCCCCCCACAGGTTCTCACGGAGGAAACACTGAAACTTGACTCGGGTTTCCTTCTTTTGGAAGCGCTTGGAAGTGTTGAAAGTAATGCTCAGCTTTATCTCTTTTTCATTATGGCTATTTGGAGTGGGATTATGGTTTTGCTTTTATGTACTCTGGTAATAATTTTGTCAAGATGGATATTTGTGTACTTGGCTTTAGTATATGGTTTGATGTTGTAACCAGACATGCTTTGCTTTTCCGCTGCAATGAATTAATTTTGAAATTTTAAGTACCATATTATATATCTATCTTGTGATGTTCTGTTCTATACTCATATAATGCTCCATGAAAGTTAATGCATTCCCTTTGTGAGCGACATTAATGGATGTGGGGTGTTACAATCATTAATTTATTCTTCTTTTAAATATTTATGTCTATGCATAAATATACACATATGCACTATTTAAATATTTAATTATTATAAAATGCTGGGTGTTACAATTTTGTTGTAAAGAGATTTCAACCTGAGCATACTTGTGGTGCCGGAATTCTTGACATAAACAATCATGTTATATCCAGTAAATTGATTAAGTTGTTGGTTTGTTATCATAATAAAGCTAATCTGTTAATGAAGACGAAGGACATTATTAACTTGTTTCAAACTAAGTATAATGTTATTTTGAAGTATTATTATGCTTACATTGGGAAGAGGTTAGCATTAGAAGATTTACATGGAAGTGATGTAATGTCCTATCATCATTTGCAGTCGTTTTGTGATGCTATTATTACTATTATTCCTGGGAGTAAATTTGTTCTGGAGTGTAATGATGCCACAAGTCAATTCGAGAGGGTTTTTATTAGATTTTAAGCTTGTGTGTATGAGTTTCAATATCGTCGGCCTTTAATTTTTTTGATGCTACTTTTATGAAGGGAAGAGCTCAAGGGTATTTAATGGCTGTTACTAGTAAAAATGGAAATGAAGATATGTTGTTTTACAGTTTATTTTGCATTGATAACAACAATTATTATGATTTTATGCATACCTAAATGCATTTTTTTTGAATATATGCATGGATGAATGCAATTATTTTGATCAAATGCATGCATGTATAATAATCTTTTGAATATAGGCATTCCAATATGTATCTTTTAGTTAATACTTGCATGCAATAATGCGGAAAGTATAAATAAATACATACTAATATTCATAATATCTGCATATAGGTATTCAAATATTCGAAATATTTGCATAGAGGTATACAACTATTCTGGATATATGCATACGTGAATGTAATTATTCTGAATGTACAGAGTGTTTGTAAATGTTCTGGTTATGTGCATTCAAGTATGTAGTTATTTTTAGAAACTGCATGCAAATGTGCAACTATGTTTAAATATGGAAAAATAACTCACAATTGCCTGTATGAGTATAGTTTTACTGTAAATATGTGCTATAGTGTATAACTACAATTTAATTTTTTAGTATTTATGTACGTTTTACTGCTATTTTTTTCTAATAGTTGTTGTTGTTTATTCTATTCTTTAGTTAATTATTTTTTTATTTATTTTCATAGGTTTTTCCCTATAGAAATTGCTATTGTGTCTAAAGAAGATGAAGACAATTGGATTTGGTATTGCGAACAACTTAAAGAGTTTCTTAAAGATGATAGTAGAAGATTTGTTTTCATTTCTAATCATAATCCTGCTATTCTTGTTGCTATTCCGAAGATGTTACCAAATTCAGTTCATCGTTCTTTTTTTATCATTTGACTAACAATTTAAAGGTTGCTCTAAAATCTGAATTTTCCAAATCAAATAAGTGATTGTTGTTGGATACATTTGCACTAGTTACTTATGCATACAATTTGACTGATTTTAATGTTGCATTGAATTTTTTTAATGATGTTGGTGGATTGACTGTGGCAAACTTTTTGAGTGGAATTCCTTTTGATAAGTTTATTAATGTGTTTTTCATGGTTGTCGTTACGGTGAAATGTCATCTAATTGTTCAGAAAGTTTTAACAAGTGGATTTTGGAGAAAAGACATCTAACAATTATTGTTTGTTTGGATAAAATTAAACTGATGTTATTGAAACTTATGTCTGATCGCCGTGAAGTTGCTTCTACTTGGAATAGCGTTTTATGTCTTGTGAATGAAACTCAACTAAGAAAACTTCATTTGGAAGAAGCTTCGTGGTTCGTTATCAAATCAAGTGAATATGCTTTTGAAGTTCATTCCCCTATCCATTAATTTGTTGATTTATATAGTCGAGTTTGTTATTGTAACGTGTGGCAAATTAATAGTTTCCCTTGCGCTCATGCCGTTAGATGTATTTTAAGTAGTGAAAAGTTGAATGTGTATGACTACATTAAGGATTATTTCAAAGTTGATTATTTTCGATTAGCTTATTCTCATCCAATCAATCATATTATAAACTTTATGGGTGAAGATGTTTCTACGGAAGATGCAATTTTACCTCCTCCAAAAGGTAAAAAAATGCATGGTCGTCAATCGTCTTCTAAAAGGTTGAAATCTGCAGGTGAATTTACAAAGACTACTAGATGTGATTTGTGCAAGAAGTTGGATCATAACAAAAGGATGTGTTCTTCAAAAGACTATGTTTTTTTGTACTTCAATGTTTTTTTATGATACTAGGTTATACTGTTTACTGTTAGTAATTGTTGTGAACATTTCTGTGATTCTTTCAAATTAGTTCAGTATTTTAATGTTCATTTCTATGAGGTTCATAGTTTTTTTCCAGTTTATACAAAATGCAAACATTCTCTATAGTTGCATACATGTATGTAATTATTATGTATATCTGTATACCTCAGGTACACAACTATCTTGCAAAGAGTCATACATGTATGAAACAATTTGTAGTATCTGCATACAGTTATGGAAGTAACCTGTAAATCTTGATATTAGCATATAACAATTCCACATTGTTGCATAGAAGCATGAAATTATTCGTAGTAAATGCGTAAATGTATGCAAGTATTCAAAATATGTTCACATAGAAAATATTTAGAGCTTTTGCATATACGTATGCAACTAACAACAATACTTTCATATAAGCATGAAATTATTCTGAATATTTTGGCAATTGAAATAAGTATATTTCATAATATTTTCATATAAGTTTGCCAGTATTATGACTAACTGTAAACAAGTTAGCAACATTTCATAATATCATGTAAAATCAAAAGAACTTGATTGACAACATAAAATTCAACAGTAATTTAGTTTAGAAACTACATAATCATGTCCCAGTAGTTCAAAAACATAATATCAGTCAACATATTTACAATAAATGTAAACATCATCTTTCCCTATTATAAATAGTCAAGTTTGCATCTGATAGAAGGTAGTCCTGTGTCAGGTTATCGTCTGGAGTCCAACTATGTGGTTTGCAATTGATAATTTCGTAAGCAAGAACAACTCGTTGTAGATAAACAGCTTCTGTCATCTTTTTTTATCGGGTTCTATATTCTCGCTTAGTTGTTTCATAATATTCATATCAATCATTGCACAATCCACTCTACAAAAATGGTAAACCATCATCAATTAGTCTGAATAATTGTATTTGGTATCAAACTATTTTTAATATCTGCATATAAGCATGCAACAATTTTTCTTTTACTTATGTATGGCCTTATTGTAGGCAATCTGAAAATTCAATTGCATTGTGTTTATGATAATTCTTCTTTTGCAATTTTTTCATGAATGCATTGATGTTACTTCTTTGTTCAACAAATAACACACATACACATATATTTATGTATAGAAAAATGCTTCTAATATTTTAGATACCAATTTACATACCATTTTTCTGGCTAATCTTTGGTGGCGTCCTTCATGTCATGGTTAATTTGAGTCATAATGTATCCATCTTCTGTCTTCTCTTACAAGTTCTAAAAACGAAAAATGCTTATCATCATGGATAAGAATGAATATTTTTGTGCAATAATCATGCCTTCTTCTGCTGGTTTATCCACCAACCCTTGTAGTTGTCCCATTGATTCGTTCAGTACAAATACCTGTAATTATTCTTCTTAGTGAAAAAATTCACAGTTTTATAAGGAAATTCAAGTGCAAAATAAATAAATACTTATAGAAGCAACAATTTTGATGCATAGAATTTCCGGATGGTTTTATTGCAGCTGATATGGAAACCAGCCAATTATCTATTAAGATTAGTAGATTGTATTTCTTACTGATAGGTGAATACATGCTGATATTTAAAAATGATAATGGAATTATTGCAACTATATTATTATTTTATTCTGGTGATACCTGTGCATATATGAATCTTCCAAGTATTAAATCAGCCCATGCAACTCCAACAACACATATGTAACACCCCGTTATTTCAAAAATGTAATAAGAGATAATTAAAGAATATTTAATTTTTAAGAGAAGAATTAGGTGAAAAGGGTTTCGTCATTGCGTTCGTGGCTATTTTTTAGTCAATTTTGACCTATGGTTTGCAAAAAACCGATTTAGGATGAAAAAGATATCTTTTAATTAAATATTGCAACAAAACATGAAAAAAAGGAGAAATGAGAAAAAATAATGGATACCATTGTCCTAAGTCTTGTTAACAAAAGACTAAGTAGCCCAGTTGGTTAGAGCATGTGACTTTCATACAAGAGGTATAGAGTTCGATCCCTGCCAACTCCATACTTTTGTTTTAGGGGAATGACTAAAAAGTGGCTTAGTTTGAACGCAGTTCAATTAAAAAATGGTCTAGTGTGAAAAGGGTTAATTGGAGAAACGGTTAAAAAGAACACACACACACACACACACACACACACACACACACACACATATATATATATATATATACACGACATGTGGGTGTCAACACTCTGCTGCTGCACATCATGTTGCCCACATGGGCGCATTTTTATTGGTTAATGATCGTTTTTTCGCAACATGGCTATTTTCTATTGGTCGGATGACGTGGACGCTTCCTATGGCTCCTGATCTAATCTAATGGCCCTAATTAAGTCACTACACCAATATAAACACCTAGACCTAAACCTAATTTCACTATGCTAATTCATGGCGCCTCGATGCTGCCTCAACCTAAACTAGTCCTTCTTCTTCAACAAATCAAAGTAAAGGAATTCTGTAAAGGGGATCGAATCTACAACAACTACAACGCCTAATTCTCTTCCTTAGTCCAATCTTTGTGAGTTAATGATTATTTTTAGATTAAAATAATGCTAAAGCAATTCTGACATGTTGTAAATTGGATTTGGGAATTATACATGATAATAAGATTGAATCTCATCAATTCTGTCTTAGCTTATAACATCAGATTCATGATTCTTATATTCCCATGTTGTTATTATCAACAGTTTTATCATATCTTTATGATCAGTTCATACTTATGCCTATTGTTATTATAATGCCGGTTCTTTATCTTATCCCTTCCTCCTTCCCTTTTTTGTTTTTTATATCCGGGCTACTTCGAGCCTAGGCCAAATCTCATAGAGATGAACGTACGAATGGTAATTTAGGGAACGATGGGAAATTTGGCATAATATACATTGGGTTGGTTTGGGCATGACAAATGTTAAATTTGGCATAATATATGTTAATTGTTGGGCATGATATGAAATTGGGAATTTTGGGTAAATGACATATTTAGCCTAAAATTGGCATAAACTGCAAATGAATAAATTGGCTGAGATAAGCATGCTGAGACACAAAGTTAGACTCCGTTTGCGGTAGAAGCCTGCCCAAAACCAACTGGCCTAACTAGTAACCTCGAACGGCTAGTCTAATGTGAGAGGTCATAGGCATAACTAAAAGATGCTTAGACACGAGGATAAGTCTGGCTTGTGGCAGAAGTCTGCCCGGAACCGCCGGGCACATCCAGCCGCCACAAACCATCGACTTAATGTGAAAGGTTTGTGCATTAATAACTAATTAATGCTGATTAATGATGAATATGATACCTAAAACATGTTAGGTGGGTGGTGTTATGTTATCCTGTGTAAGACGACAACTTAACCAATAATACATGAACAAAGTGGATAGGGTTAAGGGAAGCTTAACCAATAATGCATATTGATTAGTTAAATGGATGGGGTTAAGTCAACTAAGTTGATAGACAACACCTAACCAATATAAGTTTGGGTTAGGATAAACCCTGGGAAAAACCTAGTAGCGGTAGGGACTCATTTCAGATAGTAACCCACTTGGTGGTATCGGGAAACCTGAGCTAGGCAGGGTTGGGGCACACTTACTGGGATGATTATAAGCGATCAAATAAGAGCGAGGGTGTAATAGTGAAGGTTCCAACGGGATCGTTAAGTGTGCACAAGGTGTTCTCGGCAGTGGAAGATTTAGCCACTGTACATCAGTAGGTATAAAGCTGTGCACCCACGTGTTGCCACTTAGGGAGTGATACACCCTAAGTTGGGACCCGCACAGATATCTACAAGTTAGAAGCCGATCGATTAGGGGTAGTTAGGGGATATCTAGTATCTATTATGGGCAAATGGACTTTCAAGGATTGTATGGGGGCGGATACCTCTTACTAGATGTTACGCCTGAGTGCTACCAATTGCGGGGTTGGGATCATTTCGTTAAGAATTACTAGTAGGTGGTGCAGAGAATTAATTTACGTAAGAAATTTGGGAAGCGCACTAGACATTCCTTTATATTCATCCTATTATCCTGCTTTAACTTATGTCATGGTTATACTTTCCATCCTATTTATCCCTGTCATGTTGCTTTACTTATTTTCATGCTAGAAGTAGTTGGACTCGCCAGGCTTTATGTCTGACCTTTTTGTTTTCACCTCTTTTTCTTCCGTTCCCTCATGATTCTCAGGGAGGAAACAATGAAGCTTGACTTGGATTTCTTTCTTCTTGAAGCGCTTGGAAGTGGTGAGAGCAATGCTCAGCTTTATCTCTTTTCATTATAGCTATTTGAAGTGGGATTATGATTTTATTTTTATGTACTCTGATAATAATTTTGTTCGAGATGGATATTTATGCACTTGATTCTAGTATGTGGTTTTGATGTTGTAACCAAACATGTTTTGCTTTTCTGCTGCAATAAATAAAGTTTGAATTTTCTTAAGTACCATCTATATATCTGTCTTTTGATATTCTATTCTATACTCTTATAATACTCCATGGAAGTTAATGCATTTCCTTAGTGAGTGACATTAATGGACGTGAGGTGTTACATGTGGTATCAGAGCTGAAGGTTACAATAATAGGTAAACGAATTTGAAAACCATTATCAAAACCATCTTTTTAAGAAGTATTTTCAAAAAACATGTTTTAAAAAGGTGTTTTCAGGAGAAAAGTTTATTATGGAAAATATAATCCCCAAAAGCCATATATCTTTCTTTCGATTCTCTACTTGAATCTCTTTTTCCTTTCTTTTCGCCATAGTTCCATAGGCATGATAAAACTACGGCATATGTCGGAGGGCAAAGAAGTGCCCAACCTCCATCTGTAGCCGCAGTAGTTTCACCTGCAACTAATCTTCTTTCAAGCTTTGTAGGGTTTTCCGTGCGATGGAGGCAGCTTTCGAGAGACTTGTTAACATGCTACACAAGGATGATAAAAATGAGAATGAGGGAGTTTAGGCTAAGGAGCACAACGCAAGGATGATAAACTTGTTGATATGGCTTTAATCCATGAAAAAGGTAAAGGTGAAAAGAAAAGGGTGAAAGTGGAAGAATCACAGAACAAGAAAGTAGAACCTAAGAGGGGTGGAAAGAATAATAAACCCCGTGACAAGAGGAAGTGCCTTCATTGTGGTATAATGGGCCATGTAATTAAGGACTGTAGGAAGAAGAAGAAGCATGGTTGTTTTCATTGCGATGAGGCATGGCATCTGATTAAAGGCTGCCCAAGTAGGCAAGGACTAGGGCAAGGGCAGAGGACATGATCTACTTCTGGAGGGCAGGTTCATGCTCTCATGGCACTAGGGCAAGAATGAGGTAGAAACATTTCTGTTGAAAGTTTGATTTTCCTTGTCGATCATCCTGTACGTAGTTTGTTTGATTCTGGCGCTTCACATCCGTTTATATCTGCTTCTGTTGTTGAGTCTCTTCATCTAGATGCTAGTATAGTAGTGGATCCCATCATTGTCTCAAATCCTATTGGGGGTACGGCTCATCTTTCTATGTTATGTCGGGATTTGAGAATATATGTGTATGGCGTTGAGTTCGAATGCAACGCCTATGTGCTTGGTTTCACGGGCTATGGATTGATTCTAGGAATGGATTGGCTAGCCAGTTATGGTGCCATTCTTGGCTGTGAAAAGAGGGTAGCTAGATTGTTGACTAGTTTGGGTAATACTCTCGATATCTCGTGCGACCCTAAGGGTTCTGTTATGCTTAGCTACCGAGAATCTCTTGACACATCTATTGATGATTTGCAATATTTTCTAGTAGTCCGTGAGTATGCAGATGCCTTTGAGGAGGTTAGGGGATTACCTCCAAAACGCGAGATAGATTTCCGTATATACTTGGTAGACAATGCAAAGCCTGTTGCATTGCCTGTGCGCCACATGGCTCCAAGAGAAAGGAGGGAGCTTAGTAAACAAGTGAAAGAGTTGCTTGAGAAAGGGTTCATAAGAAGAAGTATCTCAGAGTGGGGTTCTCCTGTTGTTTTTGTCACGAAGGCTGATGGTTCACTTAGATTGTACGTAGACTATAGGGAGCTGAATAAGCTCATGAAGAAGAAAAGACACCAATTGCCGAGGATAGATGGTTCGTTCGATCAGTTGGTTGGTGCTTTGGTTTTCTCACAGTTGGACTTAGCTACGGGATTTCATCAGTTGAGTATAGCTGAGGGATTATAGATAAGACTGCTTTTAGGACTCCCGACGGTCTCTTTGAGTGGCTTGTCATGCCTTTTAGCTTGACGAATGCACCCGCATATTTCATAGACTTGATGAGTATGGTGTTTAGGGAGTTTATAACAAGTTCGTGGTAGTCTTTATGGATGATATCTTAATATTCCCTAGAAGCGAGGAAGAACATGCATTACATCTTAGGGGAGTCTTAGAGACCCTTCGAGCACATCAACTCAAAGCTAAGTTATCCAAATGTCATTTTTGGAGGAAGGAAGTGAGGTTCTTAGGGCATGTGGTCTCTAAGGAAGGGATAGCAGTGGATCCCGCGAAGGTGGTAGCAATCCAAGATTTGAAGATTCCCATGAACACTACAGAAATAAGAAGTTTTCTTGGTTTGGCGGGCTGTTATGGAAAGTTCATCAAGGACTTTACTAAGATATCAGGCCCACTAACACGGTTGACAAAAAAGAATTTGACCTTTTCTTGGGTTGTTGCCTGTGACGATGCTTTCCAACGTTTGAAGAGGGCATTGATGACAGCTCCAGTTTTAGTTTTGTCGGATGGGAGTAAACAGTTCAAAGTGTATACCGATACTTGCGGAACAGGTTTTGGTGCAATTTTGATGCAAGAGGGAAGGGTGATATGCTATGGTGGAAGGCAGTTTAAAGTCCATGAGAAGAATTACCCTACCCACGTCTTAGAGTTAGCTGCCATAGTTTTGCCGCTTAAGTCTTGGTGCCATTACTTGCTTGGTGAGAGGTTTGAGTTGTATACAGACCATAAGTCACTAAAATACTTATTCTCCCAAAAAGACTTAAACTTAAGGCAACAGAGGTGGATTGAGTTTTTAGCATCATACGATTTTGAGATAGCATATATCCCTGGCAAGGATAACATTGTAGTGGATGCCTTGAGTAGAAAGAAGTTGACTTTGAGTCATTTATTTGTCGAGCGGCGGAGTTCAAAGTATATCTCTAGCTTTGACTTTAGAACCTCTATTGATTATGTACCCAGTTTGTTGGCATCGTTAGAGTTACGACCTATGCTTTTGGGACATATAGGTGCGGCACAGCGAGATGACCCACAATGGATAGAGATAGTAGACCAGCTCATCAGAGGGGAGTCTTCGTGCCATCTTAGTAGGTATACTATCGATGACAAAGGTAGGTTGCGTAGGGATGAGAGATTTTGCGTATCTCAAGACGAGGGTTTGAGTAGGGAAATCCTTGAAGAAACACATCGTTCTAAGCTGACCATACATCCCGATGAAGACAAGATGTATAGGGACATGAAGCGAGTTTTCTTTTGGGTCGGAATGAAGAAGGAGGTGGCTGAGTTCGTTTCTAGATGCTTAGTGTGCCAGCAAGTCAAGGCTGAGCAAAAGAAGCCTAGTGGTTTGCTTCACCCTTTAGAGGTCCCACAGTGGAAATGGGAAAGTGTTTCCATGGATTTCGTTGATGGGTTGTTAAGGTCAAGGAAGGGTAATACAGGGATTTGGGTAGTAGTAGATAGACTTATCAAGCGCATCCATTTCATTCCGGTTAAGAGTAAAAGAACAACATCATGGTTAGCATATGTTTATCTCCGAGAGATAGTTTGTCCACATGGCATACCTTCTATTATCGTAAGCGATCGAGATCCCATTTTCACTAGTGAGTTTTGGAAGAGCTTGCAAGAGGCGGTAGGAACGAAATTGTGTTTGAGCACCGCTTATCGCCCTCAGATGGGTGGCCAAACAGAAAGAGTGAATCGGATTTTAGAAGATCTTTTGAGGTTATGCATCTTTGACTTTGGAGGGACGTGGAAGGAACATCTTCCATTGGTAGAGTTCGCCTACAACAATAGCTATCAGACTAGTATTGGCATGTTACCTTTTGAATCTGAAACACCCCACCTCCGTTAGGGTCACTCTCAAAGGGAATGCCCTAATTTTGGTGGAGGTTTATAAGTATAAGTCACAGATATACAAGACAGATATAAGAACACATATTTTTGAACAGCGGAAAAACAACAACTTTTATTTCATTAAAAATACGTGTTACAACAACCATACCATAATTGTCTTACAATACTTCCAAAAACATAACATCTTCATAACTGTCTTGATTACATTATTTAAAGAAGCATAAAGAAAACATAAATAAACTGCAAAAGTCCCATAGTTGCTGTCCAAAGCCATAGTCCAAAACGAAAAGATCCAAGCAATACATTCTTTCTCTTCAAGCTGGATATGAAGGCTGGTCAAGCTGCGGTATTCCCTCCCTGTGGACCTGGGGGGGGGGGGGGGGAACGGAAGAAAAGAAGACGAAAGAAAAGTAGAGTCAGACATAAAGCCTGAGTAAGTCTAGGACTATTCAGTCTATGAATAAAGAACTGGGTATGATAAGTATAAACTAGAAATGGAAAGCACCATAAACATAGTTAAGTTGTCTAGGGTCGAATATACTATCGTACCCCATATCAATCTCTGAACCCATATAAACTAGTTCCCAACTGGCACCCCATAACCAGGGTGAAGTGATCCATTTTATGATGATCGGCTCCTACTCGCATAGTTACATGTGTCTTACGGCCCCCGATGTTGTAGTTACCTATGCTGGTCCCACCATGGGGTGTATCAAGTCCCATGGTGGCGGCCCGACACAATCCTAGAATGCACAGGTATGCTACTGGTGCCCAGTGCCTTATTTTTCTGCGCCGGAGTGTGTGCACGCCCGCACCCCGTTAGAACCTACACTGCTGCACCACCGCCATCGATTTGACCTCTTACAATCAGCCCAGTAATCGTGCCCCACCCTGCCAAGTTTCAGGGTATCATGATACCTTGTAGGGTTACTGCGAAAAGGGTCATCCGCTACTAGATTTTCTATTTCTAGCCAACATGCTAAGTTGGTTAAGTGTTTTATAAACCTAACCCCCCAATCAGTCTGTTTAGTTTAGCATGTTCCATTTTGATTAAGTATTAATATAATTTACTTAATCCTATCAATCCAGACTCAGCCTTAATTGTCTTATTAAAGCCTTGACCTCTCACATTAGACAGGTATTGTTGTGGCTGCATGTTGCCAGTTGGGTCCGGGCAGTCTTACGCCACAACTCAGTCTAACCTCGGGTCCTTATTGGGCTCCGTGTTTAACCACCCACATTGGATAGGTATTGTTGTGACTACTGGACAGCCGGGCGGTTCCGGGCAGGTTTACATCACAACTCAATCCAACCTCGGGTTAAACACATCGTATTTTCTACATTTACATATTTTGTCTCTTTTTTTTATTTTCTTATATGTAAATATTTGCGGCACATTATTCAAAATCAATTTAAGCTAATGGTGTAAAGGTTTACACCAATCATGGGCCCAACCCATTCTTGAATTTGGGCCCATCTACTTTTATATTTTCATTTATTAATTAATTTGGCCCAACGCTATTTCCCCCGTTTAATACGTTCTTTTATTATAATATATGTTGGGCTTAGCCTTTTAAGCCCAACTTAGCCACGTGAAAAAGGGGAGGCTTAAAACGTGATTATATACACAAAAAGGGGAATGTGAACGCATGAACTTGCAACATAACGTTGGAACTACAAAATAGAAACTGGTGTACTTGCATTGTAGTAACATATACTTTGGTCATAAAGCATAAGTGACATGAATCAAACCATGTAAACTTGTAGTTAAAGTTAAGAATCTAACAAAATTAGATATCATTATTGACACATAGTCTTAACTACAACATAAACCTATATTTTTACTTAGGCATAATGTCAAACATAAGCAAATCATGTTTATAAAATTACTATATGTTTACAAAGGTGCTTACTTTTGTCACTAATACAAAAGTATGGTTCAACTAGAATTATCCCAACCTAATTCTTATATGAATCATGGTTTTCATTCTATTCATAGAATTATAGCATAAACATATCTAAACTTACATCACGGTTTTTATTTTATCTATGCAAACTTGCAAGAGGAATGTAATTCTAATGTAATTCTAATGTAACTTATGATAACAACATGAGCCTAAAAACATGTTTTTCAATTGGGCATAATAACGAACATAGTTTAGTCATGTTCATAAAATTAATACAAATTTACAAAGATGCGTGCTTTTGTCACTATCACAAAAATATGATTTTTATACTTGAACTATGATGCCAATTCCAACATAACTTCATATGAATCATATTACTTAGTCGATTCAATTACACACTAAAAGTGGTCATAAAAGTATGTTCATCATATTAGCATAATAACGAATCATGAATTCCAATTAAAATATCATAACATATAGTTGTAAACATGAATCATATACTTGCATGAATCTTAAACAAATTATTACAACATATAGTTGTTAACATGAATCATATACTTGCATGAATCTTAAATAAATTATTACAACATATAGTTGTTACTTTCAACATGAATCATATGCTTGCAATTATCAAATGGGTGTTGTAAATAACTACCACAAACATGTAGTTTTCAATATGAATCATATGTTTGCATGAGTCCCAATCAAAATTCCACAACATGTGGTTGTCAACATAAACCATATACTTGTATGAATCAAACCATAGCATTGCCAAATCGTTTAGAATCAAAATAACATACAAATATAAGTCATTACCGCCACAATTCCATTTCGTTTCCAACGCAAATCGCGTACTTGCAAATATCCAATCGTATTCCATAATATTCCCAAATCGTTTTGCATCAAAGCAACATACAAATATAGATTATTATCGCCACAATTCCATTTCTTACATTACACAAATCAACACAATTATTTAATTCACATCGGAATAGCACTCTACTTACAGCGTATGGCGAATCTTCAATTCAGAAATCTGAATTCTGAATTTGGAGATGCTATCCTTTGTTGTAGGCGTTGTTTTGATTGATTTGACGTTGCTTTAAGCTTTTGTTTATTCTCCTAATTGTCTCTCTATTTCCGACGGCTATCTTTAGTCTCTCCTCAGCAACATGACGGTCTCAGCTTCATTTTAGTTTGTGTGAATTAGGGTTAGCCTTAGGTCCTTTTTATAGAGTTTGTGAGTTGATTTAGACCGTCGATGAAGCTTGGTTCAATAATAGCCGTTCGTTTGAAGGAGAGGCCAACCAGGAGCTGACACCTAGCCCTAGTGACAAGGCATGGTTCAGAAAATCGCCCAAAAACAGACCTGGCCAGCCAGGGTGGGCTGGGTTCGACCTGGCTCTGGGGCCAGGTCGACAGCCCAGTCGACACCGTGTCGACTTGGTAGTCGACACGGGTTACCCAGGTCGACTGCCCTGTCGACCTGTCTAGCCCAGGTCGACTGCCAAGTCGACCTGGGTGCCTTAGGCGGGAATTTTCCCGCCCTGGCCAATTGGGCCCGATTTTGAATTTTAAACTTGTTTTTCTGAGCTGTTTTCGTCTGTTCGAATTTTAAACCTAATTCTGAAACTTCCGGAGGCCATATCTTGGTCATACGGACTCCGATTTTCGAAAACTCGGACTCTATTTCGCGTATTTTTCCGAGACAAACG
The DNA here is from genome assembly GCA_030737875.1 of Allium sativum. NCBI lineage: Eukaryota > Viridiplantae > Streptophyta > Magnoliopsida > Asparagales > Amaryllidaceae > Allium > Allium sativum. The sequence continues at coordinate 66,854,031 of CM060916.1, read as the reverse complement.
CAATGGCGTATCCGGTTTCCCTTAATTCTCTGATTTGAAATTAGTTATACTTTAATTTATGAATTTCACGGTTATAGAATTCACGGGGTGTTACATTCTCCCCCACTTAAAAGGATTTCGTCCCCGGAACTTCAAGTTCCGGAAGAATGTACATCCTAACATCCAATCATCCATCTACTCATCCATCAAACACGAGCATCCATTGTCCTTAAAAGACTTCTAATGCTTCATGATCATATGCGAAGCGTGTGTGTGAACATGTACTTATCTAATGCAAAATCAGGCGGTCTCTTGATTCAGTTGACCTCCTTAATGCAAATTATGTAAGTGCCATGAATCCATTATGTATGCAAATCCTCCTATTCATGATTCTACATGAGTGCACAATCATTCATATAAATGCAACATCCATATGACAACACATTAAAGTTCAACCATATACGAATGCAAACATATATGCATATGCAATATGAAGTGACTGAGCCGATCTAAAACCTAGATTGTGTGTGTATATGCAACCACGAGCAACCACTAGCAATCACTTGCAACCACTTGCAACCATCATCCATAACATGTTTAAACTACATGTTTTCATCCATAGAGTTTCTACCTAAAAGATAGGGTCGAGGAGATATACCTAAAAAGATAGATAAAAGCGCAACTTTAAGGAAAAAGAAAGATCAAGGATGTACCCTCGAAAAGAAAAAGGTAGGCAGCGCGTATTCTAGCTTTAGTTTCCCAAGTTGCATCTTCCTCGGCGTCGCTCCACTGAACTTTGACGAGCTTGACTTCGCGGTTGCGTAGCTTCTTTACTTCCGTTTTAATATGCGGGTTGGAACTTTCCTCACGGTTGCTTCGCGTTCCACTTCAGCTTCTTCTAGGATATCTGGCTCTACCACTTCAGCAGACTCATGTAGACATTTTCAGAGATGTGAAACGTGAAAGACGTTGTGAACTCCAGCCAATTTTTCGGGTAGCTCTAATCTATAGGCCATTTTCCCAATTGGTCATATCTAAAGGTATAGTCGAATGAAGCAAGTAAAAAACTTTGTGCCCATTAGGCAATGTCAAAACTGGAAATCTATGCCACATATATATTGATTAGGAGGAGAACTCTCTAAGCATCAGCCCCGAAGACCGAAATCAACATCAGACTGACACCTAAAGAATTACTCAACCCAACCACCATATATGATTCTAGGAAACTAAGCATGATGGACTCCTTTTAGGTCACAAGGGAGTCCCTACCTAAGACCAATCTGTATCCTATAAAACCCAAAAACTTTAGTCAAACCAATGAACACCCTCGAGCCCCAACATGTGTTACTAACAGATGAGTCATACTCCCTATGGGGTTTGCAATAGAAATTGGATTGAGAATGGGACCGAGATACACAAAAGATAGCATGCAAGTAAGCTTTACAGGAAGAGAGGGATCAAGGATATACTCTTAAGAAGAGATATGATGCACGAACCTAGTCTTCAATCTTCTAAGTCGCATTTCCTTGAGCTTAACTCCATTCTGCTTTGTCCGTCTTTAACTTCACAATTTCGTAGCTTCTTAATTCTTGTTTCCAAAATATGAGTTGGAACCTATTTCACTGTTGCCTCTCGTCCCTCTTTCACTTATTCTCCTTCTAGTATACTTGGCTCAAGCATAACTGCGTACTCATGGTTCCATGCAAGCTCTCCAAAATTCACTAGTGAATTTTTAGATCTTGTTCACTTACTAGAAGGTATTCCACGTAAAGGAACTATCTTTTGGAAATAAATGCCAACCATGTTGCCAAATGTACTTACTAAGGTGATTCTCCACAACTCATGCATAAGCGAAATGAACCTTCTGCCTTAGTGGCAAACACTACTGGAGCGCCCCATTCTGAAATGCTCCTTCTAATGAACCCCTTCTCTAGAAGCTCTTTAATCTTTTTACTGAGCTCTTTCCTTTCCCGTGGAGCCATGTGTCTAACGGGCGACGCAACTGGCTTTGCATTATCTACAAGGTATATGCGGAAGTCTATCTCCCGCTTCGGAGGCAAGCCCTTCACCTCTTCGAAGACATCCGGATATTCCCGGACCACTCTAATCGATTGCAAATTTTTAACGGAGGCATCTAGCGATTCAAGATAACTAAGCATAACCGCATACGAGGGATTACAAGAAATTTCCAAAGTATTACCGAGCTGGGTTAGGAGCCTAACAACCCTTTTTTCACAATCAAGGATGGCCTCATTGCTGGATAGCCAATCCATGCCCAAAATCAAACCATATCCCGAAAAGCCCAAAACAAAGGCACTACATTTAAATTCTACGCTTAGAATAGAAATTTTCAATCCCATACAGATCATAGACAAATGAGCTGGGCCCCCAATTGGGTTTGAAACAATTAAGGGGTCCTCTACCATACTAGTTTTTAGGTGTAGAGATTCTACTAAAGCAGACGAGATAAAGGAGTGTGACGCGCCGGAATCAAATAAAGTGCGAACGGGGTGATCATAAAGATAAACTACACTTTCTACAGAAGTATTTATACCTCGTTGTTGCAGAGGTGGCGCTTCTAGCACATGAACCTGCGCCCCCGAGGTGGATCCAGCCTTCTGCCCCTGTCCTCGTTTCTTTGGGCAGTCCTTAGCCATGTGGCCTGTCTCACCACAAGAAAAGCACCCACCACTCATCTTGGACTTCTTTTTCCGGCAATCCTTCACTAAGTGCCCCACTTTGCCACAGAATTTACACTCCCTCTTCTCTCGGGACTTGTTGTCTTTCCCGCCCTTCTCAAAGTCTGTCTTCTCAGGGCAGTCTTTGCTGATGTGTGCAGTCTCCCCACAATGAAAACATTCTCCTTGCTTTCTTTTCCTTTTTCTACAATCCTTGGCTATGTGCCCTTCCATAACACAAAAATTGCATTTCCTTCTTTCTCGTTTCTTATTATTACTGTTACGATCCTTTCTTGTTTGACTATTATTCGTCTTCCTACTCTGGGACTCTTCCGCTTGCTCGTTCACGTGGAGGAGGAGAAGTGAAAGCGTCAGCAGCTGGGGAGTAAGGTCTCCAGACATGCTGAAACAGAAAGGATAGATTCAAAACGAAGGATAGAAGATAGTACCTATGGCTTTGGGGGGACTTTGCCTTTTTAAAATAAAATAATATTTTTCTTTTAAAAATGCTTCTTTAAATTTCCTTTTTGAAAATAAATTTTCAAAACTTTTTATCTTATCTGGTAAACCTATGCTCTGATACCAAGTGAAACACCCCACCTCCGTTAGGGTCACTCTCAAAGGGAATGCCCTAATTTTGGTGGAGGTTTATAAGTATAAGTCACAGATATACAAGACAGATATAAGAACACATATTTTTGAACAGCGAAAAAACAAAAACTTTTATTTCATTAAAAATACGTGTTACAACAACCATACCATAATTGTCTTACAATACTTCCAAAAACATAACATCTTCATAACTGTCTTGATTACATTATTTAAAGAAGCATAAAGAAAACATAAATAAACTGCAAAAGTCACATAGTTGCTGTCCAAAGCCATAGTCCAAAACGAAAAGATCCAAGCAATACATTCTTTCTCTTCAAGCTGGATATGAAGGCTGGTCAAGCTGCAGTATTCCCTCCCTGTGGACCTGGGGGGGGGGGGGGGGAAATGGAAGAAAAGAAGACGAAAGAAAAGTAGAGTCAGACATAAAGCCTGAGTAAGTCTAGGACTATTCAGTCTATGAATAAAGAACTGGGTATGATTAGTATAAACTAGAAATGGAAAGCACCATAAACTTAGTTAAGTTGTCTAGGGTCGAATATACTATCGTACCCCATATCAATCTCTGAACCCATATAAACTAGTTCCCAACTAGCACCCCATAACCAGGGTGAAGTGATCCATTTTATGATGATCGGCTCCTACTCGCATAGTTACTTGTGTCTTACGGCCCCCGATGTTGTAGTTACCTATGCTGGTCTTACCATGGGGTGTATCAAGTCCCATGGTGGCGGCCCGACACAATCCTAGAATGCACAGGTATGCTACTGGTGCCCAGTGCCTTATTTTTCTGCGCCGGAGTGTGTGCACGCCCGCACCCCGTTAGAACCTACACTGCTGCACCACCGCCGTCGATTTGACCTCTTACAATCAGCCCAGTAATCGTGCCCCACCCTGCCTAGTTTCAGGGTATCATGATACCTTGTAGGGTTACTGCGAAAAGGGTCCTCCGCTACTAGGTTTTCTATTTCTAGCCAACATGCTAAGTTGGTTAAGTGTTTTATAAACCTAACCCCCCAATCAGTCTGTTTAGTTTAGCATGTTCCATTTTGATTAAGTATTAATATAATTTACTTAATCCTATCAATCCAGACTCAGCCTTAATTGTCTTATTAAAGCCTTGACCTCTCACATTAGACAGGTATTGTTGTGGCTGCCTATTGCCGGTTGGGTCCGGGCAGTCTTACGCCACAACTCAGTCTAACCTCGGGTCCTTTTTGGGCTCCGTGTTTAACCACCCACATTGGATAGGTATTGTTGTGACTACTGGACAGCCGGGCGGTTCCGGGCAGGTTTACATCACAACTCAATCCAACCTCGGGTTAAACACATCGTATTTTCTACATTTACATATTTTGTCTCTTTTCTTTATTTTCTTATATGTAAATATTTGCGGCCCATTATTCAAAATCAATTTAAGCTAATGGTGTAAAAGTTTACACCAATCATGGGCCCAACCCATTCTTGAATTTGGGCCCATCTACTTTTATATTTTCATTTATTAATTAATTTGGCCCAACGCTATTTCCCCCGTTTAATACGTTCTTTTATTATAATATATGTTGGACTTAGCCTTTTAAGCCCAACTTAGCCACGTGAAAAAGGGGAGGCTTAAAACGTGATTATATACACAAAAAGGGGAATGTGAACGCATGAACTTGCAACATAACGTTGGAACTACAAAATAGAAACTGGTGTACTTGCATTGTAGTAACATATACTTTGGTCATAAAGCATAAGTGACATGAATCAAACCATGTAAACTTGTAGTTAAGTTAAGAATCTAACTAAATTAGATATCATTATTGACACATAGTCTTAACTACAACATAAACCTATATTTTTACTTAGGCATAATGTCAAACATAAGCAAATCATGTTTATAAAATTACTATATGTTTACAAAGGTGCTTACTTTTGTCACTAATACAAAAGTATGGTTCAACTAGAATTATCCCAACCTAATTCTTATATGAATCATGGTTTTCATTCTATTCATAGAATTATAGCATAAACATATCTAAACTTACATCATGATTTTTATTTTATCTATGCAAACTTGCAAGAGGAATGTAATTCTAATGTAACTTATGATAACAACATGAGCCTAAAAACATGTTTTTCAATTGGGCATAATAACGAACATAGTTTAGTCATGTTCATAAAATTAATACAAATTTACAAAGATGCGTGCTTTTGTCACTATCACAAAAATATGATTTTTATACTTGAACTATGATGCCAATTCCAACATAACTTCATATGAATCATAATACTTAGTCGATTCAATTACACACTAAAAGTGGTCATAAAAGTATGTTCATCATATTAGCATAATAACGAATCATGAATTCCAATTAAAATATCATAACATATAGTTGTTAACATGAATCATATACTTGCATGAATCTTAAACAAATTATTACAACATATAGTTGTTAACATGAATCATATACTTGCATGAATCTTAAATAAATTATTACAACATATAGTTGTTACTTTCAACATGAATCATATGCTTGCAATTATCAAATGGGTGTTGTAAATAACTACCACAAACATGTAGTTTTCAATATGAATCATATGTTTGCATGAGTCCCAATCAAAATTCCACAACATGTGGTTGTCAACATAAACCATATACTTGTATGAATCAAACCATAGCATTGCCAAATCGTTTAGAATCAAAATAACATACAAATATAAGTCATTACCGCCACAATTCCATTTCGTTTCCAACGCAAATCGCGTACTTGCAAATATCCAATCGTATTCCATAATATTCCCAAATCGTTTTGCATCAAAGCAACATACAAATATAGATTATTATCGCCACAATTCCATTTCTTACATTACACAAATCAACACAATTATTTAATTCACATCGGAATAGCACTCTACTTACAGCGTATGGCGAATCTTCAATTCAGAAATCTGAATTCTGAATTTGGAGATGCTATCCTTTGTTGTAGGCGTTGTTTTGATTGATTTGACGTTGCTTTGATTGATTTGACGTTGCTTTAAGCTTTTGTTTATTCTCCTAATTGTCTCTCTATTTCCGACGGCTATCTTTAGTCTCTCCTCAACAACATGACGGTCTCAGCTTCATTTTAGTTTGTGTGAATTAGGGTTAGCCTTAGGTCCTTTTTATAGAGTTTGTGAGTTGATTTAGACCGTCGATGAAGCTTGGTTCAATAATAGCCGTTCGTTTGAAGGAGAGGCCAACTAGGAGCTGACACCTAGCCCTAGTGACAAGCCAGGGTGGGTGGGTTCGACCTGGCTCTGGGGCCAGGTCGACAGCCCAGTCGACACCGTGTCGACTTGGCAGTCGACACGGGTTACCCAGGTCGACTGCCTTGTCGACCTGTCTAGCTCAGGTCGACTGCCAAGTCGACCTGGGTGCCTTAGGCGGGAATTTTCCCGCCCTGGCCAATTGGGCCCGATTTTGAATTTTAAACTTGTTTTTCTGAGCTGTTTTCGTCTGTTCGAATTTTAAACCTAATTCTGAAACTTCCGGAGGCCATATCTTGGTCATACGGACTCCGATTTTCGAAAACTCGGACTCTATTTCGCGTATTTTTCCGAGACGAACGCAATGGCGTATCCCGTTTCCCTTAATTCTCTGATTTGAAATTAGTTATACTTTAATTTATGAATTTCACGGTTATAGAATTCACGGGGTGTTACATAATCTCTATATGGACGACCTTGCCGATCACCGACTTGTTGGTGGGAGTCTACAAATAAGATTTTGCTTGGGCCCGATATGATCAGGGAAACTTTGGAGAAGATAAATTTGATTTGAAGACGTATGAAGACGGCACAAGACCGACAATAGTCGTATGCTGATAAGAGAAGGACCGGTATTGAGTTCAGTGTTGGAGACATGGTCTTTATTAAAGTGTCACCATTGAGGAATGTAGTTTGCTTTGGATCTGTAGGGAAATTGGCACCAAGGTTCGTAGGGCCATTCCCTATTACAGAAAGAATTAGACGGACGACCTACAAAGTGAAGCTGCCTGAGAAGCTAAGTGGTGTTCATGACGTATTTCATATGCCGCATTTACGGAAAAGCTTACATGATACCGCGGAAGTAGTAGAGCTGAGCATTCTTAGAGAAGTGGAAGTGGAGCTAGATGCCACGATTAGACGGGCTCCTACATGCATCCTTGGATCGGAGGTCAAGAAATTACACAACCGAGAGATCAAGTTAGTTAAAGTCCAATGGGGAGATGATCAAGGAGATGCGACTTGGGAGGCTGAAGACAAGATACCGTGTCGTACCCTTTTTTTAGGGTATGTTCTCAACTTCTCCTTTTTTACCGCTTTGTTTATACTTGTTCTATCGTTTAGTGTATCCTCCCAATTATATCTTCAATCTTTAGGTAGACAACCCTATGGTTGTAAACATTGTTTGAGACATGTTATGATTGATGGTTGCAAGTGGATGCAATTGATTGCTCGTGGATGCATTTACACACACATTAGGCACTAGATTGGCTCAATCACTTTCATATTGCATATGAATGACTGTGCATAATTAAATTAATGGATGTATATTGAATGTGTTATCATATGGATGCTTCATTTGAATGAATGATTGTGCACTCATATAGAAATGATATGTATCATTAGTATTCTTTTGCATACATAATGGACGCATGGCACTATCATGTTTTGCATTAAGGAGGTCAACTGAATCATTAGACCGCCTGATCTTTGCATTAGATAAGGAACATATACACACACTTTTGCATATGTTCATATAGCATTATAAATCTTTTAAGGACAATGGATGCTTATGGATGACAGATGAGTAGATCGATGATTGGATGGTAGGATACATTCTTCTTAACTTGATGATTTCGGGGACGAAATCCTTTAAGGATGGGAGAATGTAACACCCCGTTATTTCAAAACTTGTCATAAGAGATAATTAAAGAATAATTAATTTTTAAGAGAAGAATTAGGTGAAACGGGTTACGTCATTGCGTTTGTGGCTATTTTCTAGTCAATTTAGACCTATGGTTTGCAGAAAACCGATTTAGGATGAAATAGATATCTTTTAATTAAATATTGCAACAAAACATAAAAAAAAGAGGAATGAGAAAAAATAATGGATACCGTTGTCCTAAGTCTTGTTAACAAAAGACCAAGTAGCCCAGTTGGTAAGAGCATGTGACTTGCATACAAGAGGTATAGAGTTCGATCCTCGCCGGCGCCATATTTTTGTTTTAGGGGGATGGCTAAAAAGTGGCTTAGTGTGAACGCAGTTCAATTAAAAAACGGTCTAGTATGAAAAGTGTTAATTGGAGGATTAATTGGAAAAATGGTTAAAAATAAATAAATAAATATATGACGTGTGAGTGTCAACACCCTGCTGTTGCGCATCATGTTGCACACATGGCGCATTTTTATTGGTTAATGATCGTTTTTTCGCAATATGGCTATTTTCTATTGGTCGGATGATGTGGACGTTTCTTATGGCTCCTTATCTAATCTAATGGCCCTAATTAACTCACTACACATATATAAATACACTTAGACCTAAACCTAATTTCACTACACTAATTCATGGCGCCTCCATGCTGCCTCAACCTAAACTAGTCCTTCTTCTTCAACAAATCAAAGTAAAGGAATTCTGTAAAGGGGATCGAATCTACAACAACTACAACACCTAATTCTCTTCCTTAGTCCAATCTTTGTGAGTTCATTGATTATTTTTAGATTAAAATAATGCTAAAGCAATTCTGACATGTTATAAATTGGATTTGGGAATTATACATGATAATAAGATTGAATCTCATCAATTCTATCTTAGCCTATAAAATCAGATTCATGATTCTTATATGCCCATGTTGACATTATCATCAGTTTTATCAGTTTTTTCATATCTTTATGATCAGTTCATACTTATGCCTATTGTTATTATTATGCCTGTTCTTTATCTTATCCCTTCCTCCTTCCCTTTTTTGTTTTTTATAGTCGGGCTACTTCGTGCCTAGGCCAAATCTCATAAAGATGAACGTATGAACGGTAATTTAGGGAACGATGGAAAATTTGGCATAATATACGTTGGGTTGGTTTGGGAATGACAAATGGTAAATTTACCATAATATATGTTAATTGTTAGGCATGATATGAAATTGGGAATTTTGGGTAATTGAAATAATTATCCTAAAATTGGCATAAACTGCAAATGAATAAATTGGCTAAGATAGGCATGCTGAGACATGAGGTTAGACTCCGTTTGCGGTAGAAGCCTACCCAGAACCAACCGGCCTAACCAGCAACCGCAAACGTCCAGTCTGATGTGAGAGGTCGTAGGCATAACTAAAAGATGCTTAGACACGAGGTTAAGTCTATCTTGTGGCAGAAGTCTGCTCGGAACCACCCGGCACATCCATCGGCCACAAGCCATCGACTTAATGTGAGAGGTTGTACATTAATAACTAATTAATGCTGATCAAAGATGAATATGATACCTAAAACATGTTAGGTGGGTGGGGTTGATTTAACCTATGTAAGATGACAACTTAACCAATAATACATGAACAGTGTGGATAGGGTTAAGGCAAGCTTAACCAATAATGCATATTGACTAGATAAGTGGATGGCTTTAAGTCAACTTGGTTGAAAGACAACACTTAACCAATATATGTTTTGGTTAGGATAAACCCTGGGGAAAAACTTAGTAGAAGTCTGGACCCATTTCAAACAGTAACCCACTTAGTGGTATCGGGAACCCTGAGCTAGGCAGGGTTGGGGCATGCTTACTAGGCTAATTATAAGCGGTCAAATAAGAGCGAGGGTGTAGTAGTGTAGGTTCCGGCGGGTTCGTTAAGGGTGCACAAGGTGTTCCCGACATTGGAAGATTTAGCCACTGTACATTAGTAGTTATAAAGCTGTGCACCCACGGGTTGCCACTTAGGGAGTGATACATCCTAAGCTGGGACCCGCCCAGATATTTATAAGGTAGGGAGCCGATCGATTAGCAGTACTAGGCGGATATCTAGTGTCTATTATGGGCAAATAGACTTTCAAGGATTGTATGGGGCGGATACCTCCTAGTAGATGTTACGCCTGAGTGCTACCAATTGCGGGGTTGGGATCATTTTGTTAAGAATTACTAGTAGGTGGTGCAGAGAATTAAATTAAGCAAGAAATCTGGGATGCGCATCAGACATTCCTTTATATTTATCCTGTTATCTAGCTTTACCTAATGTCATGGCTGTACTTTCCATCCTGTTTATTCCTATCATATTGCTTTACTTATTTTCATGGTAAAAGTAGCTAGACTCGCCAGGCTTTATGTCTGACCTTTTTGTTTTCGCCTCTTTTTCTTCCGTTTCAACACCCCCCAAGGTTCTCAGGGAGGAAACATTGAAGCTTGACTTGGATTTCTTTCTCCTTGAAGCGCTAAGAAGTGTTGAGAGTAATGCTCTGCTTTATCTCTTTTCATTATGGCTATTTGGAGTGGGATTATGATTTTACTTTTGTGTACTCTGATAATAATTTTGTTCAATATGGATATTTACGTACTTGATTCTTGTATGTGGTTTTGATGTTGTAACCAAACATTTTTGGCTTTTCCACTGCAATGAATAAAGTTTGAATTTTCTTAAGTACCATCTATATATCTGTCTTGTGATATTTTGTTCTATACTCTTATAATACTCCATGAAAGTTAATGCATTCCCTTAGTGAGTGACATTAATGGACGTGGGGTGTTACAACATATGTCATCATTACCATTTAAGTATGCACTTTTGCTGTAAATTTACGAAATCCCCTTAAAGAATATATAGAATTATAGTGCTAGTAATCTATGCAACTCACCTGATTAATTGGATATCGTATGCAAGTTTAAAGAATATTTGCGTATATGTATGCAACTGTAAACATTAATTTCAAAATATTTCTGCAACTAAACAAAATATTTTTATACAAGTATGCAAGTATTCTTACTGTTTGCATAAATTCGTGCGACTATTCTTAATATCTATATTCATATTTGCAACTATTATGAATATCTGAATACGAGTATGAAACTATTTTGAATATCTGCATACATTTTTTTTTTTTTTGAATACTTGCAAAACAACAATGCGTCAGTTCTTAATAATTTCATACATGTATGCGGATATTTTCAATTTGTAGCTTTTTATCGAGCATTATAAGAATTCACCATAAAATATTCACAATTTGTTTAAATTTTTCAGTAATTTTACATTAGGCCAGTCATTGTAATAAATTCTACCATTTGATTTATCTGATGCTCCTCTAGATTCTTCACTGTAACGACCCGGGAATTTCGACACTCGAATCTCGACACTGTACATGTGACGGCCCGTCTCGCACCAGCCTGCATTTCCTCCAAGAGTGCGCTGTACACGTGCCCGACTAGCACAAGACGGTCGTCAGAAGAAAGGAAAGAAGGGAATGAACTAATCAAAGAACCTGTAGAATGTCTCACAGCGCATGGGATAAAATATAATAATAACATACTTGACATAAAACAGGCGAGACAGTGCATAAGCTGATAACCAATAATCAATGTCAACATCAAAGCAGCGGAAATCCAAATACAGCTTATTACAACTTTCCAAATTTACTGTCTCTAAACAAAAGAAAGGTGAAATAGAAGGTACACCAACAATGCCCAAGCAGTGATCTTCAACAACACAGGGAGAATACTATATATATTACGTGGAAGCCTCCTGCTCGTCTCCGGATCATCTATCCGTACATCACCAGCTAACCTGTCTCTAGTCTGCTCGTGTGAGCACCCAGAGTAATAAGAAGAGACATAAAACTCTGGGTCAGACATAAAGCCTGGTATGAGCGATAAGCATCTAAACAGAATAATAACAGGTATACTAAGCCATACCTGAACCTGGACCTGCAACCAAAGAGTTAGTACTACATACCGTACGATACTCCAAGGTGCCATAATAAATAGTGTAAGGATACGGGGGTGGGGTGTGTATGTCACAATGATAGCAAACAAATCATCATAGCAACCATCCTCGCATCTCTCACTCAGTGCGTAAAGCGTACGACATCTACCACTTTGGAACACTAGACAACTGAGGCAACGACGAATCCCGACTTGTAGAAACCCTGCTGTGACCAAGCCAAACACTTGGAGTCATGACCAAACATTTCAATGACCCACTTCATTGGTCATAGCCCTTGGTTCTACCAATGCCATAATGGCCCTGAATCCGCCTTCGTACCTCCTACCATAGTGGTCCAAAGCTATAGGTGTCGATAACTCCTTAGCACGCGTCCCGCAGCAAAGCCCAACCATGAAGCGAACTCGTTGATTCCCATCTGAATCTTAAGCTCCAACTTCTCATTTGGACTTCCTTTGCATCTCGGGTTTGGTCGAATTGGAGTGGGTCTTCAGAAGAGTTGTCGCGCATTAACAGTCCTAGAATTCTGTTCGGTTCGGTAGTCATCACCATCATCGGGTCGGGTCGGTGGTCCACTTCGGGTCGGGTCGGTGTCTCCCTCCGGGTCGGGTCGGTTCAGTGATTCTCCCCCTTCAGATATCGGTTCGGTTCGGGTGCCTCTGCTTGAGTTCGGTTCGGAGGTAGTCCATCCGATCTGATTCTTCCTGTTTGACTTGTTTGCCTGCTCCGATCCGTCCTGTTCTCTCCCTCCGATCCGGTCTGCTCCATCGCTCCGATCCGATCTGTTCTCTTCCTCCGATCCGTCCTGCTCCATCGCTCCGATCCGATCTTCTGTCCAACTCCAACTCTAAGTAATGGCCTTCCTTCCTGCCAAACTTCTTCCAGTGGCAAGTCCTCATCCAGTTCGGATTCCCTTGGTCAGTTCCCTAGTCCGATCCGACCCCTTTTCTCCGATCCGAACCGGTTCGGAGCCTGCACACTTCTGCAACTTTCCAGCAAGCTTTCTACGCCATTCGACGACGTTTTCGAGCAATTTAACTATTCTAATCAATCATAAAACATACCATAGAGTCATAGCAACATGTAATAGCAACCACAAACAGCAAACAACAATTCAAATGAATCAAAATGGATCAAAAAGTGACTAAAACTTCATATTTTCCCATAATCCCTCTTAATCATGTTTAAGCATACGATTAGCAAAACACAACGAAATTAACCCAAATTTCTAACAAAGCCTTAAAACATTATTTTAGAATTTTAGGAATTTTTTTCCAGAATTTTCTTACGTATAAATTCGCTAATCTTCACTAATTACCCTTAATCACCGTAATTAGTGCAAAAACTATGCAAATCACTCACCTTGGCCACAATTGAAATTCTCAGAACTGAAACTCCTCTGGTTTGGGGCGAATACTGATGTCTAACAGCAGCTCTAACCTTGCTTTGGTGCTTTTTCTCCTTAATTTGGTGTTGCTAAGCCTAATCTTCAATTAGAGAGTGATTTGGGGTGTTTTTAGATGTAGGAAGCCATTACTAAGGTCTCAAGGAGGTTTGTGGCGGCTCAAAACTGAAATGAAAGTGATAACCTAAACCTAATCAGTCCTCCTATACCTCTAAACCCGAAATTCCCCTTGGGCCTAGCTGCTAATCACCCGGTTAAGCCCAATTAAGCTGTCTTTCACCATCTGAAACTTGTTTCAGCCATATCTCCCAAACGGTGAGTCCGTTTGGCTAATGTGACCACTCTACGGAAAGAGAAACCATCATTCGAAGCCAATGGAAGTGGTTTCAGATCAAAATTCATTTCCAGTCAAAAGTTATGGCCAAAACAGTGCCAACTAGGGGTAAAATGGTCATTTAAAAATCGGGAAAAATCATGAACAGGGGAAATGACCCCAATAGTCGTCTCCCAAAGTTACATGACCATACGACTTCGTATGTGAAAGAAATAAATATTCTACGATCCTATGATGCGCAGAATGCGGGTCGTTACACTCTCCCCCCTTAAGAAATTTCGCCCCCGAAATTCCTTAGCCCAAACATACAAAGGATCCCGCATGCCTAACAACCATATACAACAATCAAGTATGCAAAACAAACAAACAAGCCTATCCTAGCATGCGGAAAACTAAATCGAAGTCAAAATCTTACCAGACAAAGAGTTCTGGATACTTCTTCCTTATGTCCTCCTCTGTTTCCCAAGTACAATCATTCTCGTCCTCGCTCCACTGTACCTTGACTAGCTTCACCGCCTTCCTCCGAAGTTGCTTCATGTCGTACTCGACAATACGGGCCGGCTTGCGGTTCCCAACCGCCTCGGGTTCTACCTCGAAGTCCTCTAACTGATCAGGTGAAATAGTCATATCTGAGTCGTGAACGAACTTCCTTAGTTGGGAAACATGAAATACGTTGTGAACTCCTGCCATCTTCTCTGGTAAGTCTATTCTATATGCCAAATTCCCAACTAGTTCAAGAACAGGGAATGGACCAACAAACCTTGGTGCCAACTTGCCTCTCCTGCCAAATCGTATTACGCTCTTCAACGGAGAAATCTTGACAAACACCAAGTCGCCAACGGAGAATTTTAAGTCTCTTCTTCTCTTATCTGCATAACTTTTCTGCCTATCTTGGGCTGCCCTCATTCGTTGCTGAATGATCTTGATCTTATCTGAAGTTTCCCTCACCACATCTGGTCCAAGCATAAACTTCTCGCCAGTCTCTATCCAACATGATGGTGAGTTACACGGCCTTCCGTACAAAGCTTCAAACGGAGCCATACCGATACTGGATTGGTAGCTATTATTATATGCAAACTCTACTAGATGCAAATGGTCATCCCATGATCCTCCAAAATCCAATATACATGCTCTCAAGAGATCTTCCAAAATACGGTTCATCCTCTCCGTCTGACCGTCGGTCTGAGGATGATATGCGGTACTGAGATGTAACTCTGACCCTAGCGCCTCTTGTAAGCTCCTCCAAAACCCACTAGTGAACAATGGGTCTCGGTCGCTCACAATGCTTTTAGGTACTCCATGAAATCTCACTACCCACTTCACATACAATTCCGCTAACTTAGCTGCCGTTCTAGTCGATTTGACTGGTATGAACCTTGCACTTTTAGTCAGTCGATCTACAATTACCCAAATGCTGTCATATCCCGATCTAGTCCTTGGTAATCCATCGATGAAATCCATCGAGACTTGCTCCCATTTCCATTCGGGAATTTCTAAAGGCTGCAACAGCCCACTAGGCTTCTTTTGCTCGGCTTTAACTAGCTGGCAATTCATGCACTTGGATATAAACTTCCCAACATCTCTTTTCATCCCTTCCCACTAGTAGGTCTGCTTCATATCTCGATACATCTTATTACCACCGGGGTGTATGGTCAGCTTTGAGTGATGACATTCTCTAAGCACTTCATCTCTCAATCCATTGACATTGGGTACAACAAGCTTTCCATTCTTTCTAAGCCATCTATCCCGATCAAGCCCATACTTGTTCATCTCCTCATCGACTCCCATCTCTAACTTGGAGATGATTTCCAATAGGTTAGGATCGTCCCTCTGACTAGAGCCGATCCGCTCAATCAAAGTGGGTCTGATCGTCAAACTTGCTAACAATTCTGGATCCAATTCGCACTTTGGTCTGAAATCAAACCCCGCGATAAACTCCAGTTGCTTCCATTCAAGGAACATAGCCCCTAAGCTGGCATGTCTTCTACTCAATGCATCAGCCACCGCATTGCCCTTTCCTGGTGTGTATGCGATGTCAAAATCATAGGAAGCTAAGAACTCTAACCATCTCTGCTGACGGAGATTTAAATCCTTCTGGGAGAACAGATACTTCAACGACTTATGATCTGTAAACAGCTCAAACCTTTCTCCCAAGAGATAGTGTCTCCACATCTTTAACGCGAACACGATCGCTGCCAATTCTAAATCATGGGTAGGGTATCTTCTCTCGTGCGGTTTCAATTGCCGACTTGCATAAGCTACAACCCTACCACCTTGCATCAATACAGCACCCAGTCCGGTACCACAGGCATCTGTGTATACCGTCATCTCTTCATCCCCCTTAGGAATGACTAACACTGGTGCGCTTGTCAACCTATCCTTTAGATTTTTAAATGCATTCTCGCACCTTTCATCCCAGACAAAAGCTTGATTCTTCTTGGTCAACTGGGTCAATGGTGCTGCTATCTTGGAGAAACCTTGGATAAACTTACGATAATATCCCGCTAATCCCAAGAAACTTCTTACATCTGTTGCATTCTTGGGCGTAGGCCAATCTTGTACCGTAGCCACCTTCGCTGGGTCCACGGCAATACCACTCTCTGATACAACATGGCCCAAGAACCTCACTTCCCTCTTCCAGAAGTGACACTTAGAAAACTTTGCTTTCAATTGGTGTTTTCTCAACACTTCCATCGCTACTCTTAAATGTTCCTTGTGTTCCTCCTCTGTCCTCGAATAGACCAAAATATCATCAACGAACACAAGGACAGACTTATTCAGCTGATCTCTGAATACCCTATTCATAAGGTCCACAAAATATGCCGGGGCATTAGTCAGCCCAAATGGCATAACCAACCATTCATAAAATCCAGACGGCGTTCGAAATGCCGTTTTTGCTATACTCTCAGCTTCCACTCTAAGCTGATGAAAACCTGTCGCGAGATCCAACTGAGAAAATACTCTCGCGCCACTCAACTGATCAAACAAATCATCTAT
Organism: Allium sativum; assembly: GCA_030737875.1. Lineage (NCBI taxonomy): Eukaryota > Viridiplantae > Streptophyta > Magnoliopsida > Asparagales > Amaryllidaceae > Allium > Allium sativum. The sequence continues at coordinate 66,837,111 of CM060916.1, read as the reverse complement.
CCGCGGTAGAGGATACTTGTTCTTCCTCGTCACTTTATTCAACTCGCGGTAGTCTACACACAAACGAAGGGAACCATCCGCCTTGGTAGCAAACACAACTGGTGCTCCCCATTCAGAAACACTCCTTCTGATAAATCCCTTCTTCAAAAGATCGCTGACTTGCACCTCGAGCTCTCGCTGCTCTCTTGGTGCCATACGACGAAGTGGCATCACTATAGGTCTGGCATCTTTTACCAAATCAATACGAAACTCAATCTCTCGGTGTGGTGGAAGTCCGGTCACTTCTTCGAAAACATCCGGATACTGGCCAACCACGGGCAAACCTGACAACTCACTATGCGGAATGTCGAGGGAGTTTAGAAAACTAGCCAATACCCCCTTACTGGGTAGACCACCAAACACTATCCTCCGCCCATCATCCGCTCTAGCTGTCACCAACAAACACTCACAGTCTACCACCACCCCGTATCTTTGGAGCCAATCTACTCCCAAAATAATGCCAAACCCAGTAAAGCCCAAAACAAAGCAATCACAAACAAACATGCATCCATGACTCGATAGAACCACATTACGACAAATCATGCTAAGACTAGTCGAACCACCAATCGGGTTCGTCACTACTAAAGGTCTATCGACAATCTCGGGCTCCAATCCCAACCTATCTACCAGGTCACTAGATATGAAAGAACTGGAAGCTCCGGTATCAAACAAAACTCTAACAGGAACATCATAAACAGAAAGCATACCTTGAATGACGACATTCTTTCCCTTCTCCGCCGCAGTTGGGGCATTCGACGAAGAAGGAATAGCATTAAGAGCATATGCTTTCACCATTTGCTTTTCTTTAGGGGGCTGTGGACACTTGTCCTTGTGATGTCCCAATTGGCCACAATTGAAGCACTTCCTATCCGCTGGCTTGGCCCGACAATTACTAGCATAATGGCCCTTCTTACCACAGCTGAAGCACTCCACATCTTGCTTATTCTTTTTCTTCTGGCCATCCTTAGCCTGATTCTGCTTTCTCTTATTCTGCGAACCACCTTTGCCTCCACCACTAGCTTGTGGCTTTGGCTCTTCTGCAGATGCAACTTCAGTCTTCGGCTTAGGGTAGAGACTTTCTGACCTTAACGCTTTCCCCACAATCGATTCAAATGTCTCATCGATGTGGTTAATAAGTTTTTCCCCCAAGTACTGATCCAATCCAGTTATGAATTTCTCATTCTTTTTCTCGGCAGTATCTATAAGAGATAACCCATATTTTGACAAAGTGTCAAATTCAGCAATATACTCCGAGACAGCCCTGCCATTCTGCTTGAGCTCCAAGAATTTCTTAAACAACATTGACTTCTGAGCAGCTGGAATGAACTTCTCACTAAAGCGAGCCTTAAACTGCTCCCAAGTAATCTGGTCTTCGGGAGTAGCTGCCTTTATAGCATTCCACCAATTCATTGCCCGCCCTTGCAGCTGACGGGATGCTAGCTTTCTCTTCATCGCATCCTCGATACCCAAATCCTCGAAGATACGTTCACAACTATCCACCCAATCCTGAACATCCGTAGCCGACTCCGTTCCATGGAATGGCTTCCCACCAAGGCTAGTATAATCCTTATTCAGCTTGGCGAAGTCGACTCTTGGCGCCTGCACTATAGGACCACCACCATTTCCACCATTGGGAGCTGCCCTCTGAACATCTCTAAGCATCTCTCTCATGAGTCAGTAAACATCGTCCTCATGTCAGCAGCATTCCCATTATTGGTTCCCCTACCAGCACCTCTAGTATCTCGGCTCATCGTCAATCTGAAAAAGGAAATGATTAACGACTCCATAGTGGTGCTAGTGCAGTACGACTTCATCCTAATACTACTAACAGTATATATATATATAACTTTTAAAAACCAAAGTAATCACAAATACGCTCTCTCGTATACGTATATTATCTCTCCCTGATAACTTCCCTAGGTTAACTACGCAACCTAGAGCTCTGATACCAAGTGTGACGGCCCGTCTCGCACCAGCCTGCATTTCCTCCAAGAGTGCGCTGTACACGTGCCCGACTAGCACAAGACGGTCGTCAGAAGAAAGGAAAGAAGGGAATGAACTAATCAAAGAACCTGTAGAATGTCTCACAGCGCATGGGATAAAATATAATAATAACATACTTGACATAAAACAGGCGAGACAGTGCATAAGCTGATAACCAATAATCAATGTCAACATCAAAGCAGCGGAAATCCAAATACAGCTTATTACAACTTTCCAAATTTACTGTCTCTAAACAAAAGAAAGGTGAAATAGAACGTACACCAACAATGCCCAAGCAGTGATCTTCAACAACACAGGGAGAATACTATATATATTACGTGGAAGCCTCCTGCTCGTCTCCGGATCATCTATCCGTACATCACCAGCTAACCTGTCTCTAGTCTGCTCGTGTGAGCACCCAGAGTAATAAGAAGAGACATAAAACTCTGGGTCAGACATAAAGCCTGGTATGAGCGATAAGCATCTAAACAGAATAATAACAGGTATACTAAGCCATACCTGAACCTGGACCTGCAACCAAAGAGTTAGTACTACATACCGTACGATACTCCAAGGTGCCATAATAAATAGTGTAAGGATACGGGGGTGGGGTGTGTATGTCACAATGATAGCAAACAAATCATCATAGCAACCATCCTCGCATCTCTCACTCAGTGCGTAAAGCGTACGACATCTACCACTTTGGAACACTAGACAACTGAGGCAACGACGAATCCCGACTTGTAGAAACCCTGCTGTGACCAAGCCAAACACTTGGAGTCATGACCAAACATTTCAATGACCCACTTCATTGGTCATAGCCCTTGGTTCTACCAATGCCATAATGGCCCTGAATCCGCCTTCGTACCTCCTACCATAGTGGTCCAAAGCTATAGGTGTCGATAACTCCTTAGCACGCGTCCCGCAGCAAAGCCCAACCATGAAGCGAACTCGTTGATTCCCATCTGAATCTTAAGCTCCAACTTCTCATTTGGACTTCCTTTGCATCTCGGGTTTGGTCGAATTGGAGTGGGTCTTCAGAAGAGTTGTCGCGCATTAACAGTCCTAGAATTCTGTTCGGTTCGGTAGTCATCACCATCATCGGGTCGGGTCGGTGGTCCACTTCGGGTCGGGTCGGTGTCTCCCTCCGGGTCGGGTCGGTTCAGTGATTCTCCCCCTTCAGATATCGGTTCGGTTCGGGTGCCTCTGCTTGAGTTCGGTTCGGAGGTAGTCCATCCGATCTGATTCTTCCTGTTTGACTTGTTTGCCTGCTCCGATCCGTCCTGTTCTCTCCCTCCGATCCGGTCTGCTCCATCGCTCCGATCCGATCTGTTCTCTTCCTCCGATCCGTCCTGCTCCATCGCTCCGATCCGATCTTCTGTCCAACTCCAACTCTAAGTAATGGCCTTCCTTCCTGCCAAACTTCTTCCAGTGGCAAGTCCTCATCCAGTTCGGATTCCCTTGGTCAGTTCCCTAGTCCGATCCGACCCCTTTTCTCCGATCCGAACCGGTTCGGAGCCTGCACACTTCTGCAACTTTCCAGCAAGCTTTCTACGCCATTCGACGACGTTTTCGAGCAATTTAACTATTCTAATCAATCATAAAACATACCATAGAGTCATAGCAACATGTAATAGCAACCACAAACAGCAAACAACAATTCAAATGAATCAAAATGGATCAAAAAGTGACTAAAACTTCATATTTTCCCATAATCCCTCTTAATCATGTTTAAGCATACGATTAGCAAAACACAACGAAATTAACCCAAATTTCTAACAAAGCCTTAAAACATTATTTTAGAATTTTAGGAATTTTTTTCCAGAATTTTCTTACGTATAAATTCGCTAATCTTCACTAATTACCCTTAATCACCGTAATTAGTGCAAAAACTATGCAAATCACTCACCTTGGCCACAATTGAAATTCTCAGAACTGAAACTCCTCTGGTTTGGGGCGAATACTGATGTCTAACAGCAGCTCTAACCTTGCTTTGGTGCTTTTTCTCCTTAATTTGGTGTTGCTAAGCCTAATCTTCAATTAGAGAGTGATTTGGGGTGTTTTTAGATGTAGGAAGCCATTACTAAGGTCTCAAGGAGGTTTGTGGCGGCTCAAAACTGAAATGAAAGTGATAACCTAAACCTAATCAGTCCTCCTATACCTCTAAACCCGAAATTCCCCTTGGGCCTAGCTGCTAATCACCCGGTTAAGCCCAATTAAGCTGTCTTTCACCATCTGAAACTTGTTTCAGCCATATCTCCCAAACGGTGAGTCCGTTTGGCTAATGTGACCACTCTACGGAAAGAGAAACCATCATTCGAAGCCAATGGAAGTGGTTTCAGGTCAAAATTCATTTCCAGTCAAAAGTTATGGCCAAAACAGTGCCAACTAGGGGTAAAATGGTCATTTAAAAATCGGGAAAAATCATGAACAGGGGAAATGACCCCAATAGTCGTCTCCCAAAGTTACATGACCATACGACTTCGTATGTGAAAGAAATAAATATTCTACGATCCTATGATGCGTAGAATGCGGGTCGTTACAGTACATCCTGTGTCCAAATTCAAGAATCGAAAACCTAGAAAGCTATTAGAAAGAAGTTAGAGGTTGAGAAAAGAAAGAAAGAAATATTATAATAGAAGAATAAGAATATCAGAGTCTCACAGAGGAATAGACAAAATATGTAATCAATAATACTTTACACAAGAAAAACTGTATATATATATGACTACAATATCATAGTATACATTCAGATCAATACAACACACAACAGAAATAAACTAGTACCAGTATATATATGGAGTACGTCTCGACTTCCACTCCTTTTCTGAAGCTCCAAGCGATACCAAACCTGATAATATACTCGGTCTGATCCGAGCACATTTGAAGCAAAGCAAAATTCACCCGGATCAGTCTGAAATACTTTCAGTGATAAATTCATACAGCAACCAACTTGTTTAACTTTGAAATCCTTTTCGTAACAAAGGATAATAGTAAGACCAGCCCACACATAAACTTGGACGGTTTTTAACATACTATAACCCAAAACATTTTGAAATCCATATCTTATTTTGATATTATGATAGTATCTAAATACAAGTAAATAAAATCTAGCAGAAAGCTTGCATCTCACGCTCCACATATATAGTATTCAATAAAAATTGCAGGCGCTTATTGGAGATTGGATTTACAAATATGACAAGGTATGGGACCACCTGTCGATGATGTATCTCTAGAGACGAATACACTGGGTTCAACAAGAACGTCTTGCAACCGGGCCCACACATGACCGGCCACTCATTTCTCTTGAGTGTATCGAGCATATTGTCACCTTACGGCTTTTTGTCGCGACCACCGTAGTTCCCGGGAGATACAGAAATGAAAAGTAGTAACAAATATGAATATGAATATTCTCTAGATGGTGACAATACACCCTAATGGGTGCGACCCACATAGCCATGCTGCCTGCCCGATTTTTGTAATTTCTTGGCTGATGATGCTTGAGGTTATGATCGACTTTTGAAACATCTGGCCACCATTCACATCATCCATACACGTCATCCCGGAACAGGATGAACCGAAGGCACCCTCCTACCACATCCTAGTAATCACCCTATAGATCAGTAGCGAGTAGTCCTTGCAATCCGAAGATTCCAATCACGACAGAATCATCGTTAACTCTGGGGATCAACCAGAGGTATTTAACAATAGTTCTTCCGCTCATGGAGACTTACGTTCTTCAATTTCTCCATCTCGATCAACATCTTCGACGTATTCGTATTTATTGGTCGGAATGGTTTCCGAATATAAATTTGATCCCGGTCTTTCCCTACCGATAACGTTGGGTCAGATTTTGATAGTCGGTTATTTAACTATCAAAATAAACAACCATAAAAACAAACAGATCCATTGGTTTATACACATCATCACTTGGCCCTTAGGTTTAAATATGTTAATATTCTCAAATCCCTTTTTCTTATATACTTAGAAAATTTCTTAATCATATCTAATTAATCTTTAACTAACATTTCAAAATATTGCTATAACATTTTCTATTACCTTATCGATTCAACTTTTCATAACGGCATCTTCTTTGGCCCGTTATTTGAACATCAAATCACTACTCATCCCTTTAGAATAATTCCATTTAAATCTTATTTCAATACTTTGAAAATACCATTATATTTCCACAAATCTCCTTTTTATTTCTTTATTTTAGGATATACCATCAAGCCCCATTTAATTTCATTATATATCGGGATTCAATTATATACATTTCCAAGTCCTTTAAATAACGTTATACTGTTGATTTCCCAAAATAATTTACTCTAACATCTTCACCCTTATGACTAATATCATCTTTTGATAATCCTAAAGCTGTTCAAGTTGGGGTATTCTAATTACCTCTCAGACCTTGATGAAATATCATCTCTTCTTTAAAATAGTAGTTCCATGTCGCATCTTTATAACTTATCTCGTTTAACTACTCTAATTCAAACATGGGTTTTATAACTTCGCATAACTTGGATTCATGGAATTCAAGATATTTCTGTAAGGATATAAGTTAAAACTTTGGCATCTCATTATAAATATTAAATCACTTTATTTACTATAAACAAAACTTTAAACTTCACAAAACTTTCCTTAATATATTTTACATTCCAAATTATCACTTCGATTATTATTTAAATGACTAATAATCAGGTTTTAACATTTATTAAAATAAAACTTGGTTTCTTTACCAATAACAATCCCCTTCAAATTAATGAACTAATTTGATAACAAGTTCAACTAATGCCGTTAACTTGTTTTTCTCTAAACATGACTAACTCGTTAGTCAGTCGTTATCGATCTTGCCATTTAAATTAATTAATAATTAATTAATCTAAATAATCCCATTCACTTTGATCTATATCAATATAAACCCATTGTAACTATTACGTTACCCCTGACCACTTGAATTAGCTAAATAAGATCGTTTTGAATAATCACTTAATAAGCACGTGCTTCGCGCAAGGTATATTTTGTTAAACCAATCAATGTATAGATGTGGTTGGTTTATTCTCTTTTTAGAACTTCATTTGAAATAATATATTTTAAAAATCTATATTGGGTTATAAAATAAATTCTATAATTTCATTTCTAGCGATTCACCTGACGGTGAATCGATCTTTATAAAACGGTGTATATCTGGGCCATCTGTTTTTTTTTCAGCCATACTATTTATTGATTCAAACTCAACCACATTCAACAGTCATAGGGTTTAAAGTCAACGGGTCTTGAACAGTTCATAAAATATGAAATAACGACATATTAAATATTTGAGGAACCGGTTTGATTCCTCCTACCTGTTCTTCCCTGCATCACAGACCATTATAATATTTCATATCAGTACATAGAAATATTAAACGACGATAATATAACTAATGTCAACCATTAACTCAACCATAGGCATCCAATCAACCAATTATCAACGATTTAATCTAATTATATGAATTTAGCACATCAAAGTATTTCAGAAATGTGTGTGAATTAACTCACCTTTGCTTTTCGATTGACCGTTCACGCCTTATTTCGTTTAAAATTAAACGAGATTGTAACTGCATTCAGTTCCTTTCGGACCTGCTCAACAACATAGTATTCTGCACTGCGATACCATTGAACCCAATTCGACGCGATTCTTACTCAACTATCGCTAGTAAGGATAATCGGCCAACCCGTCCTCCGAAACCTTAATCCTCAAGCGTCTTGCACTATATATTATGCTTCATCCCAACATTTTCATTTGGCAAAACAACCCACAGTATTATTTCTCCTTTAGACTGTGTTCTCAAGCTTGGGTATATATATTTCTCTCTATTCTTTGTTGCAACCGTAAGGCCCAAATCTGAAGAGCAAAGGAACCCAACCACTGTTCCCTTCACCCAAATCAACGTGGCATCCAATATTAATAATTAAATAAATTTCAACCTTAAACTAAAGAGTACATTAATACCGCTAAGCACTTGTTAACTTTAATTACCTTATCTTATTCTTTACGTTCGCAAATACCACGTCCCCATGGAAACCTTCATGTCTGAAAACGCCTGCTCCAAATATAACCGCATGAAACCCACGTTTGTCCATTGCTTTCTACAGACCCATTCACAGCTACTCCACTTCATGCCGTACCCTCATTTCAAATTCAGGCCACGGAAAACGCAGTGAACCCAAACAAAACCCACACGTTTGTCCTTCAACCAAAATAGTGCTTGACTTTGCCAGTCCACTCCACATACTACCTTCTGGCCTTCCGCTCCCTTGCATGCTTCTTCTTCCAACGTTATTTCTTTTGTTTCATGCCTGTAGCCACACAACACCAGAACTTCCCTCTTTACTTCTTTCTGTCCTATTACATAGTATTATTTTCTTTTTCTTTGATATCACTGCTCCCCCTTATATCCTCCCACGCAATGTTCTCCTGTACATCCGCACCAAAGTTTACATCTCTCTCCTACTGTTCACCGCTTCACGATTTCCACTTTCTCACTCTTGCCATGCTACCCGGAAGTGTTGTACACTGACATTCGGCTACCACCGCAGCACTGTCAGTAACGACTCCCCACTGCTTACGCCATCGCTTCGCCACAACCACCAAAGGCTATCACCATCGCCACCATGCTCTGCACTAACCCAGCCACCCATGTTAATTCCTTCAGTTTTGTTAATTCCTTCAGTTTTCCCCTTTATATCGATAGCTTGGCAAACAAAAGGACAACGGGCGAGGAAATTAAAAGGAAGGATTGCGTTTTACTTAGTATGCTAGAAAGAAAGAGATGGATTGGTGAGAATGGGAATGGTTGTTTTTATCAGTTTGCTGAACGAATAAGAGAGAAAGCAAATGTATTTACAGTAGGAGGTTCCTTGGCCGTCACCCTTTCAATTGTTTGGGGCGCAAGGAAAATGGTAGTGTGGATGGCACGACAATGGTTTGTAGGATAGCTCATAGCTGAGTGATAGTCTGAAAATACTTGTGCGAATTTGCAAAGAAAAAGTTAGTAGCAGGTACAGTGTTTAAGCTAGGATAGTTGTTGGCTTTGTAATTCAGTAGATTCTACATGAAAGGGACATCGTAGGAGAATACTTGAAGAGTAGGCATGTGGTAGCTGAATTAAGGCGTAGGAGAGCCTTGTGAGTTTTTACTTCCATTGTCCTAGCTGTTAGAACAGGTTTCAGTGCATCTTTAGGGTAGTCTATTGCTCGATTAAGACTTGTGTACTTATCCTATACATTTTGTACATTGCAATAGGTCTGCTTAGCCATGTGCAGGACTGTTTTACAATGCAGTAGTGATTCAGGTATGTACAAGAGTAGGAAGTGGGTTAACATGCAATTGTATTGTCAAGTGACGGATAGGAGTTGACATTTATATATTTTGATTTGATTTGATGATTTCGACTAACGATTTTTAGTTTTACTATTAATGTATCCCGTTATATAAAACTACTTATGCATATGACTCGCTGTCGACAGAAATAAATATACCATCGCACCCAGCAATGTGCCACGATCCCAAAAGTATAATAATATCGGTAGGTTAATTTATATTATGAAATCCCAAAATGCTGATATAGGGTGCGAAATACACGAAATAAAAGTTACTTATTTTGCGAATTAAAAATTACAGAAAAATTCTAAAAATTAAATTATAACTACGCCTCAAAGGACTTATTCAAAATCAAAATCAATATTTAGTTATATTAAATAAACCGTTATGGCGTATAAACGATTCCACATCGACTATTTGAAAATTTGATTTAGACGTAAAATAAAATCTACAGTACGAAAACTCGATTGTTGTAACGACCCGCATTCTACGCATCATAGGATCGTAGAATATTTATTTCTTTCACATACGAAGTCGTATGGTTATGTAACTTTGGGAGACGACTATTGGGGTCATTTCCCATGTTCATGATTTTTGCCGATTTTTACATGACCGTTTTTCCCCTAGCTGATCTTGTTTTGGCCATAACTTTTGATTGGAAAGGAGTTTTGAGCTGAAACCACTTCCATTGGCTCCAGATGATGGTTTACAATTCCGTAGAGTGGTCACATTAGCCAAATGGACTCACCATTTGGGAGATATGGCTGAAACAAGTTTCAGATAGTGAAAAACAGTTTAATTGGGCTTAACCGGGTGATTAACAGTTAGGCCCAATGGGGGATTTCGGGATTAGAGGTATTTGAGGGCTGCCAGGCTTAGGATATCGTTTTTTCACTCATTTCCAGCCGCCACAAACCCTCTCTTCAAACTAATAATGGCCTCCAACCTCTAAAACATCCCCAAATCACTTTCTAATCAAGGATTAAGCTTAGCAACATCAAATGAAAGGGGATTAGCACCAATGCAAGGTTAGAGCTGCTGTTAGACATCAATATTCACGCCAAACAGAGATTCATTTCAGATTTGGTATTTTATTTGTGGCCAAGGTGAGTGATTTGCATAGTTCCTCACTAATTATGGCTAATTAAGGGTAATTAGTATTAATTAGCGAATTTAAACATGATTAAATTCTGGAAAAATATTTTTAAATTCTTAAATGATGTTTTAGACCTCTGTTAGAAACTTGGTTTAATTTGGTTAAGTTTTGATAATCCTATCATTAACTATGCTAGAACATGCTTAAGGGAAATATGGGGTTTTAGCTATGTTTGATCCATTTTAACCTATCATATTGATGTTTTGGTGCTTGGGGTCACTTCTACTTGTTGCTATGACTGTTCGGTATGACTTACGATTGTTTAGAATAGTTAGAATGGTCGAAAACACCATTGAATGACGTAAAACACTCGCTGGAAAAGTTGCAGGAAATTGGTGCAGATTTTCTGATCGGATCGGTTGGATGGGCTCGGACCGGATAGTGGATTTGGCAAGAGTCACCAAACCGAACCGAGGCTTGGCACAAGAGAAAGTATGGAAAAAAGGAAGGCCACTATGGTTGAACTGGGATCGGCGAGCTAAGGAAAGGGGAACCAGATTGACTTGAAGGGAAGTGAGGGGGATCGGAGAGGAAGAGAATGGGGAAGTGGATCGGACCGTGACCAGGAACTCGAACCGAACCGATGGAGCAAGGGTACACCGAACCGAACCGAAGCATGTATATCTGAACCGAATCAATGCGATGTGGAGGATCCGAACCGAGATGATGGTCAGTGGCTGGGGCAACCCGGACCAAACCGATGACTAGGGAGAGACTGGAACCGATCCAGTGATGACCAAAAATCCAAGATGCAAGGGTAGTCCAAATAGAAAGTTTGAGCTCAGGATCCAGTTGGGAACCAACGAGTTCACTTCATGATTAGACTTTGCTGCGGGACGTGTGCTAAGGGGTTATCGATGTCTATAACTTTGGATCACTATGTGTAGGGAGTACTTGAATGGATTCAGGGCCATAGTGGCCTAGGTACGACTAAAGAGCTATAGACCAATGAAGTGGGGTCATTTGTAAAGATTTGGTCATGACTCCATGGGGTAAGCTTGGTAGTAGCAGTAGTTGTACAAGTTGAACTCCGTCACTACTTCGATGGGTCTAGTGATCGAAGCGGTAGATATTCTATGCTTTACGCACTGAGTGAGAGATGTGAGGATGGTTGCTATGTTTGATTTGTTTGCCATCACTATGACATGCACACCCTCACCCCCCGTATTCTTTATACCATGTGTTAGTGGCACCTTAGAGTATTGTACAGTATGTAGTGCTAACTCTTTGGTTGCAGATCCATGTTCAGGTATGGTTTAGTATCCCTGTTATTGTTCTGTTTAGTTGCTTATCGCTCATACCAAACTTTTTGTCTGACCCAAAGTTTTATATCTCTTCTTATTACTCTGGGTGCTCTCACGAGCAGACTAGAGATAGGTTAGCTGGTGATGCACGAATAGCTGTACCGGAGACGAGCAGGAGGCTTCTACATATGATATATAGATATTCTACCTGTGTCGATGTTGGCCACAACTTTGGGCATTAGTAGTGCACCCTTTTTTTTAGAGGAAGTAATTTGGAAAGTTATAATAAGCTGTATTTGGGTTTCCACTACTATGAATATGATGTTGATGTTGGTTTTAGTTTTCAGCTTATGCACTGTCTCGCCTGTTTTATGTCAAGTATGTTGTTATTATACTTTATCCTATGCGCTGTGAGACATTCTACAGGTTTTTGATTAGTTCATTCTCTTCTTTCCTTTCTTTGGCGACCGTTCCGTGCTAGTCGGGCATGTGTACAGCGCACTTTCGTAGGAAATGCCGGCAGGTGCGGGGCGGGCTGTCACACTTGGTATAAGAGCTCTAGGTACGTAGTTAACCTAGGGAAGTCATCAGGGAGAGATAGTATACGTATATGAGAGCACGTATTTGTGATTATTTTGGTTTTCAAAAGCTATATATGTATACTATTAGTATAGTTAAGGATGAAGTCGCACTGCACTAGCGCCACTATGGAGATGGTTAATCGTTTTCTCTTTACAGATTGAACGATGAGCCGATACGCAAGAGGTGTCGGTAGAGGAGCCAATAATGGGAATGCTGCTGACATGAGGACGATGTTTACTGACCTCATGAGGGAGATGCTTAGGGATGTGCAAAGAGCAGCTCCCAATGCTGGTAATGGTGGTGATCCAATAGTGCAGGCGCCTAGGGCCGATTTCGCCAAGCTGAACATGGATTATACTCGTCTTGGTGGGAAGTCGTTCCACGTAACGGAGTTGGCTACGGATGTTCAGGATTGGTTGGATAGCTGTGAGCGTATCTTTGAAGATTTGGGTATCGAGGATGCGATGAAGAGAAGGCTAGCATCCCGTCAGTTGCAAGGACGGGCAATGAATTGGTGGAATATTATAAAGGCAGCTACTCCCGAAGATCAGATTACTTGGGATCAGTTTAAGGTTCGCTTTAGCGATAAGTTCATTCCAGCTGCTCAGAAGTCAGTGCTGTTTAAGAAATTCTTGGAGCTTAAGCAAAATGGCAGAGCTGTCTCGGAGTATATTACTGAATTCGATACCTTGTCGAAATATGGGTTATCCCTCATTGACACTCCCGAGAAGAAGAATGAGAAGTTTATATCAGCTTTGGATCACTACTTGGGGAAAAGCTTATTAACCACATCGATGAGACGTTTGAATTGATTGTGGGGAAAGCATTGTGGTCAGAGAGTCTTTACCCTAAGTCGAAGACTGAGGTCGCATCTACAGAGGGACCAAAGCCGCAAGCAAGCGGTGGAGGCAAGAATGGTTCTCAGAAGAAGAGAAAACAGAATCAGACCAAGGATGACTAGAAGAAAAAGAATAAGAAAGATGTTGAGTGCTTCAACTGTGGTAAGAAGGGCCATTATGCTAGTAATTGTCGGGCCAAGCCAGCGGATAGGAAGTTCTTCAACTGCGGCTAAGTGGGACATCACAAGGACAAGTGTCCGCAACCCCCTAAAGAAAAGTAGATGGTGAAAGCATATGCCCTTAATGATATTCCTTCTTCGTCGAGTGCCCCAACTACGGCGGAGAAGGGAAAGAATGTCGTTATTCAAGGTATGCTTTCTATTTATGATGTTCCTGTTAGGGTTTTGTTTGATACCGGAGCTTGCAGTTCTTTCATATCTAGTGACCTGGTAGATAGGTTGGGATTGGAACCCGAGATTGTCGATAGACCTTTAGTAGTGACGAACCCGATTGGTGGTTCGACTAATCTTAGCATGATTTGTCGTAATGTGGTATTATCGAGTCATGGATGCATGTTTGTTTGTGATTGTTGTGTTTTGGGATTTACTGGGTTTGGCATTATTTTGGGAGTCGACTGGCTCTAGAGATACGAGGGTGGTGGTAGACTATGAGGGCTTTTTGGTGAAAGCTAGAGCGGATGATCGGTGGAGGGTAGTGTTTGGTAGTCTACCCGATGATGGGGTAATGGCTAGTTTTCTAAATTCCCTCGACATCCCGCATAGTGAGTTGTCAGGTTTGCCCGTGGTTGGCCAGTATCCGGACGTCTTCGATGAAGTGACCAGGCTTCCACCATACCGAGAGGTTGAGTTCCGTATTGATTTAGTGAAAGATGCCAGATCTATAGTGATGCCACTTCGTCGTATGGCACCAAGGGAGCAGCGAGAGCTCGGGGTGCAAGTCAGCCATCTTTTGAAGAAGGGATTTATCAGATGGAGTGTCTCTGAATGGGGAGCACCAGTTGTGTTTGCTACCAAGGCGGATGGTTCCCTTCGTTTGTGTGTAGACTACCGCGAGTTGAATAAAGTGACGAGGAAGAATAAGTATCCTCTACCGCGGATAGATGATTTGTTTGATCAGTAGAGTGGCGCGAGAGTATTCTCTCAGTTGGATCTCGCGATAGGTTTTCATCAGCTTAGAGTGGAAGCTGAGAGTATAGCTAAAACAACATTTCGGACGCCGTCTGGATTTTACGAATGGTTGGTTATGCCGTTTGGGTTGACCAATGCACCAACGTATTTTGTGGATCTTATGAAAAGGGTATTCAGAGATCAGTTGAATAATTTTGTTCTTGTGTTCGTGGACGATATACTTGTTTATTCGAGGACAGAGGAAGAACACAAGGAACATTTAAGAATAGTGATGGAGGTGTTGTGAAAACACTAATTGAAAGCAAAGTTTTCTAAGTGTCACTTCTGGAGGAGGGAAGTGAGATTCTTGGGCCATGTTGTTTCGGAAAATGGTATTGCCGTGGATCCTGCGAAGGTGGCTATGATACAAGATTGGTCTACGCCCAAGAATGCAATGGACATAAGAAGTTTCTTGGGGTTAGCTGGATATTATCGTAAGTTTATCCAAGACTTCTCCAAGATTGCAGGACCGTTGACTCAGTTGACCAAGAAGAATCAAGCCTTCGTCTGGGATGAAAGGTGCGAGAATGCATTCAAGAGCCTAAAGGAAAAGTTGACATGTGCATCAGTGTTTGTCATTCCTAAGGGGAATGAAGAGATGACGGTATATACGGATGCAATTGGTACTGGACTGGGTGCCGTATTGATGCAAGGAGGTAGGGTTGTAGCTTATGCAAGTCGGCAACTAAAACCGCATGAGAAAAGATACCCTACCCATGACTTGGAATTGGCTGCGATCGTATTCGCGTTGAAGATGTGGAGACATTATCTCTTGGGAGAAAGATTCGAGTTGTTTACCAATCATAAATCGTTAAAGTATCTTTTCTCTCAGAAGGATCTAATTCTTCGATAGCAAAGATGGTTAGAATTCTTAGCTTCCTGTGATTTCGATATCGCATACACACAAGGAAGGGCAATGCGGTAGCTGATGCATTGAGTATAAGACATGTCAGTCTAGGGGCTATGTTTCTAGAATGGAAGCAGCTGGAGTACATCGCTGGGTAAGATTTCAGACCAAAGTGCGAATTGGATCCAGAAATGTTAGCAAGTTTGATGATCAGACCCACTTTGATTGAGCGGATTGGTTCCAGTCAGAAGGACGATCCTAACCTATTGGAAATCATCTCAAAGTTAAAGGTGGGAATCGACGGAGAGATGAACAAGTATGGGCTTGATCGAGATGGATGGCTTAGAAAGAATGGAAGACTAGTTGTACCCAATGTCAATGGATTGAGAGATGAAGTGCTTAGAGAATGTCATCACTCAAAACTGACTATACACCCCGGTGGTAACGAGATGTATCGAGACATGAAGCAGACCTACTACTAGGAAGGGATGAAGAGAGACGTTGGGATGTTTGTATCCAAATACATGAATTGCCAGCTAGTTAAAGCTGAGCAAAAGAAGCTTAGTGGTTTGTTACAACCATTAGAAATTCTAGAATGGAAATGGGAACAAGTTTCAATGGATTTCATTGATGGGTTACCAAGGACTAGATCGGGACATGATAGCGTTTGGGTGATTGTGGACCGATTGACTAAGAGTGCAAGGTTTATACCCGTCAAGTCAAATAGGACGACAACTAACTTAGCGGAACTGTATATAAAGTGGGTAGTGAGATTTCATGGAATACCCAAACGCATTGTCAGTGACTGAGATCCGTTGTTCACTAGTGGATTTTGGAAGAGCTTACAAGAGGCGTTAGGATAAGAACTACATCTCAGTACCGCGTAAGTGTGATCTCGCTGCACTTTCAATCCTATTTTACTATCCTTCAAGTCTTTTCTTCCAGTGGAAGAGATTAAAATAGCTTGCCACCATTTCATTACTTTGTTACTAATCACAAGTTTTCATCATCTTCATATGCATATTTAAACACATCTTCTAACCTGTTGATACCAAACTCCAAAGCATGTGTTGTGTCATCCATATGTAACCCATGTTATCCACCCAACAAGCATAGGAGGAATCTGGCTTACAGAGAAGATTGGATGTATGGTTGAAAACTGATTCCCTAGATCTGAAGCACAGGTGGATCCAGGATTGTTGAATCCAAAGACTATCAACAAACAGAAGACTTATAAATACCATCTATTTCCCACGGTCATAATAAGGTACATATGATGTAGAAGAACAGTGATAGCATAAGACAAGTCATTGGATGGGAGTCTGTTGAGCACGTCAAGGTACTGGAATTAAGTGTATAAACTGTAGATTTCATAAGGTGTGTATATCACGAAGATGCCAATGAAAGAGTAAAGCAATTTCTTTATCTTTGCATCTTCTGGCAGATTATTAAAAAGTGCTCTAACACAATTCGAACAGAATTTACATAATACCAAGAACTCCATCAACCATCTAATAATATTTTCCATAGCATGCTCTCTAATCATAAACAAAAAGCAACAGGAAATCTTTAACATCATCAACAACCAAATCTTAAAGCCAGATCGAACCCATTGTTGAGTACTTGAAGGAAGGATCTGATTATTCCTTGGTACTTTATATAACTTGAGAGGTTTATAGGAAATCGATTTTTAGATCAGTTAACCAAAATTGATTTTGATGTTATAAGCAAGCCCAATTTGAAACTCAGAGTCTAATAAGCCTCACAAATTTTAATTCATTAAATCCAAAACAGAATTCAGATTGCGTCTTCGGTAACCAGATCTAAACTTTATAACCTTACCCATCACCGAAGAGCCCCACTAACTAAAGAAGTCAAAGTAGAAAAACTGCCATAGACGATCTACCAAGCAATGGAAAGTTTGGTGAAGGAGTGGTGCTTGTTATTCAACGGATCTGCCGACGCTGATGCGTATCGTAGTCCGTACAAGATCTACGAGATGGTTTCAGGATTTAATTTGATTTGGGGGATGAAAACCTTAGCGAATTTCAGTTTGAATAGAGTTGCAGTTGGGTATGAGAACGATCAAGGGATAATCAACGAAATTTGAGTGAGGGAGTTTATTGTGTTGTATGGCTTGAAACCATAGAGTTTTTGATTGATATGGTTTTGAGATATGGTAGGAAGATGGGACTTGTAGTGTCGATGATGGCTGATCCGTATAGAAACAATTTTTCGTTGAAATTTGGCTTAAAACCGCAGATCGGTTTAGTTTACATTTGGATCGCCTTCCCTCTTTCCATTGGAGAGTGAGAGGAAGAAAGCGGTTACAACCTATATGACTATATATACACACACACATATACACCGAGTAAAAAGATTAATGAAAAATGTACGTAAATAAGAAACCAGTAGTGAACACATACATTTGTTTTGTATCTTGTAAATTTGAGACCCCTTCAGTTCAACCGTTCTTTTTTGAGCAATAGGGTGGGAGGTACTTTCCCAGTATCAACATGATTACCACCAAAACTTATAGTACTTCATCAAAACATAGTCAAACTCTATTAGCCAACCAAAGCAGCATCAACACAACCCTACACAGTACACCTACACAAATTCCTGTACACCACAAAGTAAAGCGATAAAAAAGACCAACCTTACATAACTTAACAGAACATAAAATTTGACAGATACGTCACTTACTTAGCAAATATAATTAACAAAATAGTACAAAATGCAAATGAAATGGCATGTAAGAAGCAAAGAAATCAGGCGTCATATCCTCTTCTTCTTTTAGCCAACCTTCAAAACAATTGTTGCAAATCAGAGCAAAAAAAAAGCTATTAACAGTACAGAATTAAAAATCAAATGAAGAAAATTCCAACGAGGCAATAATAAAAACTGTAACTAAAATTATTGCACCGTATATGTTGCAAGGATAATAATTTAGCAAAAAATTTAGAAATTTATTTTTGGGATAAAAATGTAAAATTAAATATATGTCGCACGTACGATAACTGACCCATGTATCAATTATAATACAATATGTCTAGTATTCAATGTAGCATCTTCATCTCCGGTATCGTCATAATTTGCCTTTAAAAATATATGTTACAGTACACTAATCCAATTAATGGGTCAGCGGCCTTAGAAGAGCAAAGACCTAACATTTAATCCTGGTGTCCTATGGAACTTGAATTGCTTTAAATCCCTAATTTAATGAATTTGTGTGAAATAAAAAGTCAAGAAACCAAAAAAAATTGAATCCTACCTAAATGATTCAAGATTGTACGAACTTTCCATAGTCTTGGTAATCACACACACTTACAATTTCTTTACAGTGCAAGAACCTACAAACATGAAAAACAGTAAAAAAAATTAACTAGTAATAAGGATCCTATAGTTGAAAAAAAGTATGCAGAAGTGTTAGAGCAGAAGAATATAGTTGGCTCAAAATATACCGTTTTGAATGCAGATCCAGAGAACATTGAATTGAACCAAGAAAATTTTAAGTTGAAAAAGAAAGCTAGCACTATTAACTTTGGAGAAGAAAAACTCATTTTATTTTTTTACAGTTATCCACAGGGAGGGAGAGTAGTTAGTTACGTGGAAGAGAAACATGGTATGAGAAGTGTAATGGTCATGTGGTTAGTTATATTAACTCCATTAAATAATATAACGATATTGATTATATGTTTGTTTGCCAGATGTTTGCTTTATATGTTCTAAAACATCAAATCTAGTTCGCTATTCATCTCTTTGTCTGTCTCCGCTAAGTAGGAGTAATCTTATAGAAGACACCTATTTTTTTTTTCAAATTCAGTTGCAATTTTGGGGCCAAATATCTCTGAATACCAATATTTTAGTTCAGATAAATTTGTTTTGAAGAAGAGCAGTTTGCACTTCGCAGCAATAGGAGGATAAATGAGTTGTAAGAAAGGCAACTCGCTAATTTTATTTTCTACATGGTGAGAACTCAACATTTTTCTTAATGAATCATTTACGTACATCGACTGTTGCCCTAAAAAATCCATGTAGAAATATTGATTGTCAACTATGTCTTGGTGAAGTAAACAACAAATGATTTTTTTAGTAATTAAATTAAGAGCTTGAAATAAAAAAAAGAACAAAAAATTGTTTGGCTAAAAATAATAAAAGACTTTCATATTTATTCATGTTCCAAGAAAAATTCCAAAAGTTAATTTATTATCATCGGTGTAGTAATACCATATGAGACCTAAATTGGATTCTTGCAAACATAGTAAATTAGAAATTTATTGCAAGTAATGATGCAAAGTTACACTCATAAAATAAATTATTCGGTCCATTTGTGTAGTAACCCGCATTTTAGCTGTTGAATAATTTATTTATTTAATTATTAAATATCGATTTATCGATATCGAGAACGTGAATTAAATAATATTGAATATTTAATTAATAATTAGAATATAATAAAATATATTATAATGTCGAAATAATCAAAAATATTGGAAATACAAATATTCTGTGAATGGGGTCATCCCAAAGATATAATTCAACTTAGAGTTGGATTATATTGACAAATATATTCAATCGACGACAGTTTGAACGTATAATTATAATATAATTAAAATAGAGTGCGTAACGACGCGGCAGTTCGCTATTTGGCGATTTGAACTTCAACTAAATGTACAGGATTCGTTTTAACCCGGATTTCTGTGAAACAAGAAACGTGCGGAGCTGGTGGAGTATATCTTTCTAGTGGAAGAGAAAAATTGAGATTTCGTCGTGTAGATTTTGATTTATGTCCAAATCAAATTTCAAAAAAGTCGCTGTGGAATTCCTTTATAATTTGCGACGCTTTAATCACGTTATAAATGGATTTTCGATATAAATTGAATATCGAGATAATCTGGAATCTGAAATATCAAACTGTAAATTCAGATATGATATTCTGAAGCTGTACGATATCATATGTGAAGATATACGATAATATATATTTATTTATATTTAATTTAATTTTATTTAAATATATTTATATATTTAAATGGGTCATCCAGAGCTTTAAAAATAGCCGGTTTTGCAAACGAAGTCGGAAATCGACGAAACCAGTTTTGTTGGATCCGCAATGTCAAATAGTTGTTAGATTTCCAGTTTCGTGATTTTTAGAGTTAGTATGTGGCCGTACGGATTTTTAGAGTGAGAAACAGTCAGTATTTTGACAGTTAAAAATACGCTGTGTGAGCATACGGAGTCGGAATTCGACGAAACTAGTTTCGTTGGGACCGTAATGTCGAACTGTAGCTGCATATCCATTTTCATGATTTTTGGGTATCGTGTGTGATCGTAGGAATTTTTAAAGACATGTATAGATCACATTTGCTAAAAAAATTATATAATATTCAATTAAAATAATAATAAACTATTTCTATAAATACTCTACACTTCCCTTAAACCCTATTCTCATTTCTCTTTTGGTCAACGAGGTTGTTTTTCCGCCGTTTCTTTTTTCCTTCTTACAGTAAAAAAAAACGAGAGAAAATAAAATCAAAGAAATAGAAAACAAATTGGTAAAATCATCATACTAATATATTTCGATCCCTGCAAAGTTCCGTTCATCCTCATACGGTCATTTTTGGGATCGAACCATTTCTTAGTTCGACAGTGTTTTAACAGTTTGTGACCTAGGGTTTTGGTATGCTCGAATTTGGGGCTATGATTCTTGAAATCAAGTATGGATTTGGGTTTGTGGTGGGATGCGGTTTCGTTTGTGCAAATTTTGTGGTCTTCGGTGTAATTTGGGTGTCGATGTCTGTAGCTCGACGGGATTTCGTGAACCACGTAGTAGATGCGAGGTGAACGGGGTGGTAATGAGGAAGGAGTGCTCGAGATGGTGAGTTGAACGAGTGTCTCGGTTTGGTGAATGGTCAAACGAAGAGGGAGTAAGGAGTTGGTGAAGTTCGGTAATGGAGTTGGTTGATTTCAGGAGACCTGGTATTCCATTTTGGGGGAGATGAAGTGTTGGGCTCGGGTTGGGTAATTCAAGTATGGATGGGCCTGATTCTTGTTGGTAAAAGCCCAAGGAAATTATATTAAAGTTTTTATTTAATTTAGAAATTTGTATAACTTGTAATGTGGATATCTTATTCATATGAAATCAGAATCACGAACCGTAAGTTGCGTTGGGATCGTATGGACGGTGGCTACATACGGGAACTGACTGGAAGTGGAGTGGAGCTCATATGAATTTACGGCGAATTAAACTGTTTGATTCAAATCAAACGACAGTTTATCATTTTTAACGATGAACTGCAAATGTGAGTAAATCTCACCAACTCTGAACAGTTTATAAATTTCATGTTGTATTTTTAGAACTGTTAGATATTGGTTGATTGACTGTGTATTGATTGTTTGATTGAACTGCTAGTCAGTTAGTTGAATTTCTATATTGATTCTGTTTAACAGAATATATCATATGGAACTGAAAGTGATGTTGATTTTATTGTGTAACATCTGTGGATGCAGGGAACAGGTTGGAGGAATCCGACTGGATTCCTCAACAGTTATTTTATTGTTTTTCATATATTTTGATATATGATGTGAATTGTAACCTGTTGTTGATTGTGTGTGTATGGACGATACTGGACATCGTAATTTGATATGTTGGATACTATGACATACCAGAATATTCAAAAGAGAATGTTTATAAAATCAAGAGGATTTTATAAAGGAGAATATTTATAAATAGAATATTTATAAATAGAAATATTTATAAATGGAATACTTATAAATAGAAAATACGTTTAAGTGGAATTATAAATGGAATATTTATAAAGTGAATTATTTATTTAGAATAAATAGATAAGATATTATAACATGGATTATTTATTTGTTAAATAAATAAAATATTAAATAGGGATTTATTTACTTAGGAATAAATAGGAGATATTCAAAAAGGAAATAATTTCAAATCATTTTCTTTTTGAATGGAAAGGCTTGTGTAGCGGTTTGGGGATTTTCCCGATACTCCCGGTACAAAGGAGGTTATGGCGAATTTTTTCGGGAATTTAAGGAGATAGAATATTTTTAAGAATAAATTTGAAAAGGAAATATTTGTAAACCATTTACAAATAGAATTGGAAAGGGAACATTATAAAAAGGAAATCATTTTTAAAGTGTAGAACCGTTATTTAAAAGTAAATCTTTTCAAATGAATAAAACGTTGTTAAAAAGGAAATCTTTATAAAGTGAATAAAGTAAATCGAATATGGTATTCGAAGTTAGTTAATCGAATATGGTATTCGAAAGGAGAAATCGAATATGGTATTCGAAGTTAGTTAATCGAATAGGGTATTTGAAGTTAGTTAATCGAATATAGACATTCGAAAGGAGTTAATCGAATATGGTATTCGAAGTTAGTTAATCGAGTATGGTATTCGAAAGTTAGTTAATCGAATATGTTATTCGAAAGGGGTTAGTCAAGTCGAGTTAGTCAAATAGAGTTAAACAGTTAGAGTTAATCAGTTAGAGTTAACCAGTTGGAGTTAATTAGTTAGAGTTAATCGATTAGAGTTAAAATGAACTAGAGTTAATCAAATATAGTTATTTGAGACAGAGTTAGTCAAACATAGTATTCAGGGTAAGTTGCCATCTTGTACGACTGCTAGCGTAATTCGCAGGGCTGTAAATAGCCTACGGCGGTCGGATGTTTCCTAAGGGAGTCAGGCGTAACCATTGTGATCGCTGCGATCTAGAGTCAAGCGAATGGAGTTTAATCGAATATTAGTTATTCGATAGGAGTTAATCGAGTTGATCGAGTTGAGAAATAAGTTAAGTTAAATAAGTTGAGTTGATCGGGTGGTTCGACCAAGTTAGTCGAGCCTGGTTAATCGAATCGAATTGGTCGAACCAAGTAAGTCGAGTTAGTCGAGCCTAGTTAATCGAATCGAATTGGTCGAACCAAGTAAGTCGAGTTAGTCAAGTTAAGTTAGTCAAGTTAAGTTAGTCGAGTTAAGTTCGTCGAGTTAAATTTATCGATGTTAGTTTCATCGAAAGAAGTTATCGATGTTAGTTTCATCAAAAGGAGTTATCGATGTTAGTTTCATCGAAGGGAGTTATCGATGTTAGTTTCATCGAAGGGAGTTATCGATTATAGTTTAATCGAAGTGAGATTTTCAAATATGAGATATTTGAAAAGGCAGAGTTATCGAATATTAGTTATTCGAAGAGAGATTTTCGAATATCGTTTATTCGAGAAGAAGTTAATCGAATATAGGTTATCCGAAGAAGAGTTAATCAAATAGAGATTTCTCGAAGAGAGTTAATCGGCAAATTCGATTATATCGAATTCGGGAAAGTACTTATACTTTCCAGTGTTTAAATAGAGATTTATTCATTTATAAATAAATAAGTGTTAGGTTAATTATTCACTAATAAGAATAGAAGTTATAATTAAAGTTAGATAATTCGAAAGTAGGGATTATAACGTTATCGTTATAACCAATGTTCTAAATATAGAAGAGGATCAGTAAAATTTGGATCCGAGAAAGGCGTAAAGAAGTTGTTAAAGATTAAAAGATAAACTTTGAGCATTTCGAAGTTATAACGTTGTTCAGTTAAGGTCTGAGAGGTAATTATACCCCAACTTGAGTGACTTCCTTCTTAACTAAGAAATGGTAAGGTTTGATCGTAAAGGAGTTTTGGAAATGTTTTCCAAACGAGAATCAGAAATGTTTTCTGATAAAAGAAAAATAAGAATTTAGAATATAGGGAAACAGGAGATAAGTAATGAAAATGAACTAAAGAAATTAATGTTAAATGATGTTTGTTCGATATAATTTCCATCTGGAAATAATATTGTTGTTTGCACACTTGTTTTTCTTTGATAGTTAACTCACCGACTATCGAAGTTTTGACCATTTTAACGTTGTTAATATGGAGAGACCGGTTGGATTTTTATCCAAAGAACCACTCTGTATTGGCATAAGCGTCGCGAATCATATATGCCAAAGATAATTGAAGACGGAGTAAAATGCAAGGGCTATCCTGTTTACAGAATAGTGCCTTCGGTTTGTCCAGTCCCAGGACAACTTGTATGGACGAAGGTCTGACAGAGTATATCCAATGGATCGCGTAAGTTGATCTGTTCAAACGTATTCACGTTTGGTGGCGGAGGAATTCGTTTCTCTTAGCTGTATACCCGTGTTATTTTTGGATAAGTCAATTTGTGATTTGGCGGGTATGACGATGTGACATTCTAAGTGAATGAAGATGGATGTCTGACAGAGTATTTCCAGACGATTACGTACATTGATTTCTTCAACCGTACCAAGAGTGGAAGCGGAGAAGGAAACTTCTTTTAGCTGACACGTAATGTATTGTTGTAGACGTCAATTAGTGATTTTCGATGGATCTGACAATGTGGCATTCGAAGTGAATCTATCGTGATGATAAAGCGTAGCTTCTAGCCTCACATCCGGTAAATGACAGAAATCGGGCAGGCAGCATGGCTAAGTCGGTCGCACCGAAGTAGGGTGTATAATCACCTATCTAGTGAATATTCATTTGTTTCTTAAATCTATCAATGCTGTCCCATATATATACGGGAACGGTTGCTGATCCCAACCGTTGGTGATGTACATTCGATACACTCAAGCGAAATGAGTGGTCGGTCATGTGTGGCTGAGTTGCAAGATGTTCTTGTTGAACTCCAGTGTATCGTTCCTAGAGTACACTGATCGGAAGGTGGTTCCATACCTTGTCATAGTTGGAAATCCAATCATCCAATAAGCGCCTACGATTTATGATTTTACATTATATATGTAGAGCGTGAGATGCAAGCGTTTCTGCTAGATTGATATCTATTTGTATTTAGACATTATTATAATATCAGAATGATATTACTTTACAAAGTTGTTTGGATTCTCATAAGGGAAAAACCCGTTCCGTTATGCGGCGTGGTCTTGTGAGATATCCTTTATTAAATCAAGTATTAAACTGTTTTACTCACACCAGTCCATGTTGCTTAAGCGGTCGTCTGATAGGGGGTTCTCGCTTCGCGGTTTGGTGGCGAACAGGAGACTTTTACCCCTACAGGTCCTGCGTACAGGTTGGTCGAGTCGAGAGGCTGGCTGTAAAGCATGGTGTCTGGGGTACCAATGTATGCCACGGGGGGATTATAGCCCTCTACCTTCGGGTTACTACAGTTGGTATCAGAGCATTGGTTAAGTATTACCTTGGCTCTGTGGCGTGATTCAGTAGAGATGGGATTAGTAATATCCTAGACTGAATTTAAGTGTATATATACGAGTGAACGTATTTGTTATTCAATATAAAATGATTTTATATTGTGGAGTTTTATTGGTTGAGTTGTTTATGAACTCTGGTCGATCAGTTTGATCCACTGTATCGATAGGGGTTACTAAACACTCGAATACGAAAGACGGACACGGTATGTTTTGAAAGAAGGGTAAATGAAATAATTTTACCCAAAATATATATATTGGAATTATAATATATATTGGTTGTGTTGGTTGATATTATAATCGAATAAGATTATAAAAGGTAAAATGATTATAAATGACTAATCAGAATTCATATAAGTAAAGTATATGAAATAGAATGAAAGAAAAATCTGAATTTAAATCAGATTTGAATTAAAATAAGGAAATTTTAAGTTCCTGGGAGATTTTGAAAACGTTTTTCAAACTGAAGGTGATATAGTTTTGAACTCACTTCGATAGTTGGAAAATAGATTCTGATGATGAATCGCGACATCATCAGTGTTCATTTTTCGAGTTCTAAGTGACGGACTACTACCAAAGGTTTTGTTTTTGAATTGTTTTGAGAAAACAAGTTGTTTAGAAATTCAAAGGTTTTGAATTGGCATTAAGATTTCAAATTGATTTGAAATTTACCGAGGAATTTGAGTTCTGGAATTAAAATCTAACTTATGAAGTTAAATAGAATAAGATAGTAGAAATAAATTGAAATATTAACTTGAACTGAGTTAAATGAAACTGAATTGGATTAGAGATAATCTAGAATGGAACCAAATTGATAAGTCAATAATTTGGAATTTTGATATTGGGGTTCGAATGAAATTCGATTTGGTTTTGAGGATATGAACTGATTGGAATTTGATGGAAATAACACTGGTATATGCTGAGTTGATAGCATATGGAAGTGATAGAGTTGATATTCCGGACAAAAAGGTACCAGTTTATATTATATATGGATATGAGATTTATGAGCCGAATTGGCAAGCCGCTTGGCTGTTTGATTTTCTTTTGGGTTAAAGAAGGCCCAGAGAGGCGAGTTGGAGTTTGAGATATTGACCAGTACAAAGGAGGTGCTGGCAAAAATTTTCGAAAAGTTAAGGTGTTAGAAAATTTTCAGAATTTTTGAAAATTTAGTTAGTCGAAATAAATTAATATTTTAGTCGATATTAATTGGTTCAGTTGAAACCGGAGACAAGAGGTAAACAGATAAATTTTTACCCAGAAGATAGGGTCAACCCCTAGCATAGCAATTTCGAGGACGAAATTTTATTAAGGGGGGAAGATTGTAGTAACCCGCATTTTAGCTGTTGAATAATTTATTTATTTAATTATTAAATATCGATTTATCGATATCGAGAACGTGAATTAAATAATATTGAATATTTAATTAATAATTAGAATATAATAAAATATATTATAATGTCGAAATAATCAAAAATATTGGAAATACAAATATTCTGTGAATGGGGTCATCCCAAAGATATAATTCAACTTAGAGTCGGATTATATTGACAAATATATTCAATCGACGACAGTTTGAACGTATAATTATAATATAATTAAAATAGAGTGCGTAACGACGCGGCAGTTCGCTATTTGGCGATTTGAACTTCAACTAAATGTACAGGATTCGTTTTAAGCCGGATTTCTGTGAAACAAGAAACGTGTGGAGCTGGTGGAGTATATCTTTCTAGTGGAAGAGAAAAATCGAGATTTCGTCGTGTAGATTTTGATTTATGTCCAAATCAAATTTCAGAAAAGTCGCTGTGGAATTCCTTTATAATTTGCGACGCTTTAATCACGTTGTAAATGGATTTTCGATATAAATTGAATATCGAGATAATCTGGAATCTGAAATATCAAACTGTAAATTCGGATATGATATTCTGAAGCTGTACGATATCATATGTGAAGATATACGATAATATATATTTATTTATATTTAATTTTATTTTATTTAAATATATTTATATATTTAAATGGGTCATCCAGAGCTTTAAAAATAGCCGGTTTTGCAAACGAAGTCGGAATTCGACGAAACCAGTTTTGTTGGATCCGCAATGTCAAATAGTTGTTAGATTTCCAGTTTCGTGATTTTTAGAGTTAGTATGTGGCCGTACGGATTTTTAGAGTGAGAAACAGTCAGTATTTTGACAGTTAAAAATACGCTGTGTGAGCATACGGAGTCGGAATTCGACGAAAACAGTTTCGTTGGGACCGTAATGTCGAACTGTAGCTGCATATCCATTTTCATGATTTTTGGGTATCGTGTGTGATCGTAGGAATTTTTAAAGACATGTATAGATCACATTTGCTAAAAAATTTATATAATATTCAATTAAAATAATAATAAACTATTTCTATAAATACTCTAAACTTCCCTTAAACCCTATTCTCATTTCTCTTTTGGTCAACGAGGTTGTTTTTCCGCCGTTTCTTTTTTCCTTCTTACAGTAAAAAAAAAATGAGAGAAAATAAAATCAAAGAAATAGAAAACAAATTGGTAAAATCATCATACTAATATATTTCGATCCCTGCTAAGTTCCGTTCATCCTCATACGGTCATTTTTGGGATCGAACCATTTCTTAGTTCGACAGTGTTTTAACAGTTTGTGACCTAGGGTTTTGGTATGCTCGAATTTGGGGCTATGATTCTTGAAATCAAGTATGGATTTGGGTTTGTGGTGGGATGTGGTTTCGTTTGTGCAAATTTGGTGGTCTTCGGTGTAATTTGGGTGTCGATGTCTGTAGCTCGACGGGATTTCGTGAACCACGTAGTCGATGCGAGGTGAACGGGGTGGTAATGAGGAAGGAGTGCTCGAGATGGTGAGTTGAACGAGTGTCTCGGTTTGGTGAATGGTCAAACGAAGAGGGAGTAAGGAGTTGGTGAAGTTCGGTAATGGAGTTGGTTGATTTCAGGAGACCTGGTATTCCGATTTGGGGGAGATGAAGTGTTGGGCTCGGGTTGGGTAATTCAATTGTGGATGGGCCTGATTCTTGTTGGTAAAAGCCCAAGGAAATTATATTAAAGTTTTTATTTAATTTAGAAATTTGTATAACTTGTAATGTGGATATCTTATTCATATGAAATCAGAATCACGAACCGTAAGTTGCGTTGGGATCGTATGGACGGTGGCTACATACTGGAACTGACTGGAAGTGGAGTGGAGCTCGTATGAATTTACGGCGAATTAAACTGTTTGATTCAAATCAAACGACAGTTTATCGTTTTTAATGATGAACTGCAAATGTGAGTAAATCTCACCAACTCTGAACAGTTTATAAATTTCATGTTGTATTTTTAGAACTGTTAGATATTGGTTGATTGACTGTGTATTGATTGTTTGATTGAACTGCTAGTCAGTTAGTTGAATTTCTATATTGATTCTGTTTAACAGAATATATCATATGGAACTGAAAGTGATGTTGATTTTATTGTGTAACATCTATGGATGCAGGGAACAGGTTGGAGGAATCCGACTGGATTCCTCAACAGTTATTTTATTGTTTTTCATATATTTTGATATATGATGTGAATTGTAACCTGTTGTTTATTGTGTGTGTATGGACGATACGGGACATCGTAATTTGATATGTTGGATACTATGACATACCAGAATATTCAAAAGAGAATGTTTATAAAATCAAGAGGATTTTATAAAGGAGAATATTTATAAATAGAATATTTATAAATAGAAATATTTATAAATGGAATACTTATAAATAGAAAATACGTTTAAGTGGAATTATAAATGGAATATTTATAAAGTGAATTATTTATTTAGAATAAATAGATAAGATATTATAACATGGATTATTTATTTGTTAAATAAACAAAATATTAAATAGGGATTTATTTACTTAGGAATAAATAGGAGATATTCAAAAAGGAAATAATTTCAAATCATTTTCTTTTTGAATGGAAAGGCTTGTGTAGCGGTTTGGGGATTTTCCCGATACTCCCGGTACAAAGGAGGTTATGGCGAATTTTTTCGGGAATTTAAGGAGATAGAATATTTTTAAGAATAAATTTGAAAAGGAAATATTTGTAAACCATTTACAAATAGAATTGGAAAGGGAACATTATAAAAAGGAAATCATTTTTAAAGTGTAGAACCGTTATTTAAAAGTAAATCTTTTCAAATGAATAAAACGTTGTTAAAAAGGAAATCTTTATAAAGTGAATAAAGTAAATCGAATATGGTATTCGAAGTTAGTTAATCGAATATGGTATTCGAAAGGAGAAATCGAATATGGTATTCGAAGTTAGTTAATCGAATAGGGTATTTGAAGTTAGTTAATCGAATATAGACATTCGAAAGGAGTTAATCGAATATGGTATTCGAAGTTAGTTAATCGAATATGGTATTCGAAAGTTAGTTAATCGAATATGTTATTCGAAAGGGGTTAGTCAAGTCGAGTTAGTCAAATAGAGTTAAACAGTTAGAGTTAATCAGTTAGAGTTAACCAGTTGGAGTTAATTAGTTAGAGTTAATCGATTAGAGTTAAAATGAACTAGAGTTAATCAAATATAGTTATTTGAGACAGAGTTAGTCAAACATAGTATTCAGGGTAAGTTGCCATCTTGTACGACTGCTAGCGTAATTCGCAGGGCTGTAAATAGCCTACGACGGTCGGATGTTTCCTAAGGG
Source organism: Allium sativum (assembly GCA_030737875.1). NCBI lineage: Eukaryota > Viridiplantae > Streptophyta > Magnoliopsida > Asparagales > Amaryllidaceae > Allium > Allium sativum. The sequence continues at coordinate 66,806,954 of CM060916.1, read as the reverse complement.
AGTCAGGCGTAACCATTGTGATCGCTGCGATCTAGAGTCAAGCGAATGGAGTTTAATCGAATATTAGTTATTCGATAGGAGTTAATCGAGTTGATCGAGTTGAGAAATAAGTTAAGTTAAATAAGTTGAGTTGATCGGGTGGTTCGACCAAGTTAGTCGAGCCTGGTTAATCGAATCGAATTGGTCGAACCAAGTAAGTCGAGTTAGTCGAGCCTAGTTAATCGAATCGAATTGGTCGAACCAAGTAAGTCGAGTTAGTCGAGTCAAGTTAAGTTAGTCAAGTTAAGTTAGTCGAGTTAAGTTCGTCGAGTTAAATTTATCGATGTTAGTTTCATCGAAAGAAGTTATCGATGTTAGTTTCATCGAAAGGAGTTATCGATGTTAGTTTCATCGAAGGGAGTTATCGATGTTAGTTTCATCGAAGGGAGTTATCGATTATAGTTTAATCGAAGTGAGATTTTCAAATATGAGATATTTGAAAAGGCAGAGTTATCGAATATTAGTTATTCGAAGAGAGATTTTCGAATATCGTTTATTCGAGAAGAAGTTAATCGAATATAGGTTATCCGAAGAAGAGTTAATCAAATAGAGATTTCTCGAAGAGAGTTAATCGGCAAATTCGATTATATCGAATTCGGGAAAGTACTTATACTTTCCAGTGTTTAAATAGAGATTTATTCATTTATAAATAAATAAGTGTTAGGTTAATTATTCACTAATAAGAATAGAGGTTATAATTAAAGTTAGATAATTCGAAAGTAGGGATTATAACGTTATCGTTATAACCAATGTTCTAAATATAGAAGAGGATCAGTAAAATTTGGATCCGAGAAAGGCGTAAAGAAGTTGTTAAAGATTAAAAGATAAACTTTGAGCATTTCGAAGTTATAACGTTGTTCAGTTAAGGTCTGAGAGGTAATTATACCCCAACTTGAGTGACTTCCTTCTTAACTAAGAAATGGTAAGGTTTGATCGTAAAGGAGTTTTGGAAATGTTTTCCAAACGAGAATCAGAAATGTTTTCTGATAAAAGAAAAATAAGAATTTAGAATATAGGGAAACAGGAGATAAGTAATGAAAATGAACTAAAGAAATTAATGTTAAATGATGTTTGTTCGATATAATTTCCATCTGGAAATAATATTGTTGTTTGCACACTTGTTTTTCTTTGATAGTTAACTCACCGACTATCGAAGTTTTGACCATTTTAACGTTGTTAATATGGAGAGACCGGTTGGATTTTTATCCAAAGAACCACTCTGTATTGGCATAAGCGTCGCGAATCATATATGCCAAAGATAATTGAAGACGGAGTAAAATGCAAGGGCTATCCTGTTTACAGAATAGTGCCTTCGGTTTGTCCAGTCCCAGGACAACTTGTATGGACGAAGGTCTGACAGAGTATATCCAATGGATCGCGTAAGTTGATCTGTTCAAACGTATTCACGTTTGGTGGCGGAGGAATTCGTTTCTCTTAGCTGTATACCCGTGTTATTTTTGGATAAGTCAATTTGTGATTTGGCGGGTATGACGATGTGACATTCTAAGTGAATGAAGATGGATGTCTGACAGAGTATTTCCAGACGATTACGTACATTGATTTCTTCAACCGTACCAAGAGTGGAAGCGGAGAAGGAAACTTCTTTTAGCTGACACGTAATGTATTGTTGTAGACGTCAATTAGTGATTTTCGATGGATCTGACAATGTGGCATTCGAAGTGAATCTATCGTGATGATAAAGCGTAGCTTCTAGCCTCACATCCGGTAAATGACAGAAATCGGGCAGGCAGCATGGCTAAGTCGGTCGCACCGAAGTAGGGTGTATAATCACCTATCTAGTGAATATTCATTTGTTTCTTAAATCTATCAATGCTGTCCCATATATATACGGGAACGGTTGCTGATCCCAACCGTTGGTGATGTACATTCGATACACTCAAGCGAAATGAGTGGTCGGTCATGTGTGGCTGAGTTGCAAGATGTTCTTGTTGAACTCCAGTGTATCGTTCCTAGAGTACACTGATCGGAAGGTGGTTCCACACCTTGTCATAGTTGGAAATCCAATCATCCAATAAGCGCCTACGGTTTATGATTTTACATTATATATGTAGAGCATGAGATGCAAGCGTTTCTGCTAGATTGATATCTATTTGTATTTAGACATTATTATAATATCAGAATGATATTACTTTACAAAGTTGTTTGGATTCTCATAAGGGAAAAACCCGTTCCGTTATGCGGCGTGGTCTTGTGAGATATCCTTTATTAAATCAAGTATTAAACTGTTTTACTCATACCGGTCCCATGACTGACCCGGAGTTTACTTTGTTGTTTCCCCTAAACTCTTGGGTTCCTAAATTTGTACGGGCAGTCAAGTAGTCGGGATTTGCAGATACATTGAAGAGCTGGAGCAGGAGGCTTCAGAATCATATAGCTATAGTTTATTTCCGCTGTGTTGTAAGTGCTGTACTCTAATAAGTGCTATTGTATACATAACTGTTATATTTCAAAGTTATGTTATCTATTATATGTTATTCGTTCCGCTGTGAGGTTCGTGTTACTCTGATGTTGTGTTCTTCTTCTTCTTCTATTCTAAGTTTCTATCTTATCTATTCTCACCTTCTAATTTCTTTCATTAATTACCGGGATTTTTCGATGTTTTGGTTATCGACGTCGAGCTTACGTCGATAACCAAAGTCGCTCAAAATCCAGGTTACTACAATTTGTATGTGCGTTTGATGATTAAACAAAGCAATAAGTGGAAGGAGAATAAGCAGGCAATGGTGGAGGTAAAAGCTCATTATAGTATGTTTCTACACTACTAAAATCGTATAACCATCAAGTCCAAGTAGAACTGCATACGTATTTTTTCCAACTTTTATATTTTCTACAAATATTAATGTCCATAAATAAATGAAAATACCAACTACTTACGGCAAGGGTTACTGAAGTATTAATGGAAATTATTATGTTATCACGGTATATGGATATAAATTATTCTTTATTTGTTATTGTATGTAAACAACCAATTTTTTTTTCCCAATTTGTATCACTTATGTACATCTTCATCCTAAAATAAAACCTCAAATTAAAAAGTGAAAGTTGGTTACAGTCATGCACATTGGCTGAAATATGCTTTAATCTGAGCTTGTTAACATAAAAGTAGTCAAATGAAACTAAATATCTACATTGAATTTAAGGCATCAAATTAACATAAGCAAATTGATAAAGTTATCAATATCAATCAAATAACAAAACAAATTCTATAAGTATGTGATGTTAACAATAATGCTTTTTTAAAAACGGCTAAAGATCCTAAATATATGAAATAAATATGAAGATTTCAATTCAAAGTTCTCCCTGTGTTGCATTTATTTCTCTTATGCAGACACCTTATTTTATGTCCTTAAGGTACATCTACATTGATAGTGATAAAAAGAATGAAATAATGGTGATAATATGGAAGCTTTACAACAGCTTTTCATATTGTTGAGAAATATAATATGCCCCTTCACAGTAGATGTGGACAATATAAGCATGATATATTGAAGCGAAAGCATGTTTGCAATTCCAACTCGTAAATAACGGGAAAAAGTTGTATGGTAATCAGAGGATATGAAGTGAAAATCATACAGCAGAAAACCAAATATGGTATCATAACCCATAAACGAAAAAGAATAAGAGAAAAATATGACCAAACCCGAAAAGGTCTTATAGTAGGCAAGAATGTACCTCATTCAAACATGAGAAGTGATTGCAATGTGTAAGAAGGAGATCCATGAAGTGAAGAAAGCTTCCATATCAAACAGAACACATACAATCAGTCTTGTAGTGGTAAATAAATCACACGGATAAGGACCAAATCTGGACAGTAGTATCAAAGCAAGAATTAAAACTGATGGAAAATACACAAATTAGACCTAGAATAAAACAGGCGTTGAAAATAAGTCCCCAAACCGTGGCATGGAAGATGATGATATGGATCACGAGAATCGGTAGAAGAAGTTGGCGAGACGATATATTATAAAGAAAACGAAAACAATTATATTTGACGTTATTGTGAAAATAATTCAGTATTTAATAGTAATATACATCAATGTTGTACAGTAAACTTTATACCAACATAGATCACGGTGCAATTGCGAATATTACAGTAGATGCCATATATGGATATATGACCGTAGAAAACATCTGTAATCTTTCAACCACCTTAAAAAACAGTAGAAACAATAGTGTCTGGGAACAGAGAGCATATAACAACTACTAAAATATTGTTTGTTATGCACTGAAAAGTAAAATCATTGGTCAAAATTCAAAGACAGTGGGTTTTACAATTTTCAGTAACCGAATTTTTGATTTACAAACATAGTTTGTCAGCTTCATTATGAAAAGAGTAGAAGAAGACTTAAAATTGCAAACTGTAATATTTTTTGATTTGAATCCAACTATAGTGACAAAAAACATGGTCTTTGTTAATGGTGTGCTTACAATGCAAGTGAAGACAAAGATGAAAGGATTTAACAACTAAACATCAGTAGAAGATAAAGAAAACCTGAGGTGAGTTATATCTTGTTTTTGACACCATGAAATTGCAAAATCCTATTGCTTTGCTTATTTAGTTCTTCAATTTGCTTCATAATTTTTTCGCTCTTTTGTGTTAATGCAAGAGAACTTAGGGCTTCAACATGATTTTGCTGAGAACATCGATCGAACATTAGGTTTTTTTTCCAGTTTTTTCTTCCTGGTTTGGAGAAGTGGAAACGAATGTGGGGAAGAATGAGGAAGGGTAAAGCAATTTGGCGAAGGGCAGAGTAATATGGTGATGTAAAAGATTGAGGAGATCATGGTAGATAATGGGAACGAGATGATGTTTCGTGTATAAATCCAAGCCCTCCTTTGTCTATGCTGAGAATAAATCTCAGCCTCTCTTTGTCTCTTAATAACTAACCAATGCTTTTTGTTATATAGATTGCTTGAAACTAGATATTGTGTACACTATTACCATCAGAAACTTTTTTTTAACCTTTTACACTTTGGATTTCTTGCTCCTTTTCCTGATGCTCATAATCTCCATTTCCTGATCATGTTTCTTTTGCAGCGATTTATCCGTCACCTATTCCTTGTCCTTGTCAATTTCCTTGTCCTCATCTTCCTTTTCAACTTCATCTTCTTTTTCAACAACTCATGTATTGTCTTCATTAACTTCTTCATCATCATCTTCATTCTTCTGGTCCTTCTCATGATCCTTGTCCTTCTCTTCTTCATTCTCTAGCTCCTGGTCTGTCACATGCTCTTTTTTGTCTTTAATAACCTCCTCGGTTATATCAGCGTCATTCTTCTCCTCATTATCTATTTACATATTATTACTCTCATCAAGATTCCTCAATAGGTGCACACAACTATGCACTAATTATTAATAGATGCACACAAACATGCAGTAATTCTTAATAGATTCACACAAGAATGCAATAATTTTGAATATATGAATACAAACTTGCAAATATTTTGTTATAATATATTGCTTAAAACTAGATATTGTGTACACTGTTAGCATCATAAACTATTATTATTTTTTACTTTTTTTCTTCTCTAAATTTTGATGTTCCTGCAACTTTTCCTTCTCCTTCTATTAGTCTCATACTCCTTGTTATTATGATGTTCCTGCTCCTGCTCCTTTTGTTCCTTCTCGTTCTCCCTGTCCTTCTGATGTTCCTTGTCCATCTCCTTCTTTCCATGTTCATTAGCTTTAGGATCTTCATCCACTTTTTCATCATCAATTTTATCCTTAGTATTGTACATTAATCTTAAAACGTATTTCTCATGCTCCTTTTCCTTTTTCTTCTCCTACTCATCTTTCTTCTCCACCTGCTTATCATTCACCCATTCCTTCTGCTTCTCCTTTTCTTCATCCTTCTTCTCCTTGTCTTCTTCCTCTCCACTTTCAGTTTCCTCACTATCTTAGTCAACATTCATTTCATCATGCTTTTGGTCTTCATCCTCGGCACAATCATCGTTATCTTCACCATCTATATCAATCGCACCTTCATCATCTTTTAATCTAAGTTATTCTTCTACACTATCTTCTAATGATGTGTCATCCTCAATTTCATCAATTCTTTTTTTAACCTTATATTCTCCTCTTTTAGCTGCCTATTCTCCCCTTGTAATTCTGCTATCAACTTCTTGAATTTTTTCCCCTTTTCTTATAAAATGTTTCATGTTCCCCATCCTTTTAGACATCTTGTTTGAGCAATTTCATTTCCTTTCCTTGTAAATCCTACAAACGAAAGCAATAACGCCTCTTTAAATAATATTGCAAATAGTTGCACTTTTGTATGCAACTATATGGAAAAACTGCATAAATGCATGGAAGTATACGGAAAATTAAAAAAAAGCAAACATTCATTATAATCGCATATATATATATATATATATACACACACATGCAACTACTAAAAAATACTTGCATAGAAGTGTGCAATTATTCAGTTTTTTTTCAATTCTCTTCAAAATTTCAGATTATTTGCACATAACTAAACAAGTATTCTGAATATTTGCACCCAACTGAGCAACATTTTATAATCCATGTATAAAGCATGTAACTATTCCCAATATCCGCAGATATCTATGCATATGTTTTTTATTTTTTCATATTTTCATGCAACTATTCTTGAAATTCAGTATGACAATTAAAAATGATATAGATTTATATGTCTCTTATAGTGTTGTATATGACATTCAGTAGCATTGATGGCTTCAGCATTGTTATGTCCCATTTTCCAGCCAATGGGTATATTTCGCTGTATTCTGACTTTGTTGTTTTTAAAACAAATGTTTCTTCACAAATCCACCATTGCAAAAAAAATTATAAATAAAATGAACAATTATTTAATAAGAAATTTAACAATAAGTTTAAAAATATTACCAAGAATAGTGTTACGTAAGCATTAATCTTGCGTGGTATCCCATGGTATTTGTCAACTTGGTTAAAGAAATGGTGGTGTATGGTTTTCAATCAAAATATTGTTATTATTTGTTGGTTACACACAAAATATGGTACCAGTGTCCACGGTGGGGTGTAACTTGGGCTAGATACAAGGAATGTAGCTACTAAGTAGAGAAGTACAAGTTTTATTTTATCATAACTAGCTTCCACTGACACTTCTTTGATTGTAGAGAAAATTTGGCTCTTTGTATTTTTTTTGTTTACTGCAGCTTCATTTCTAAAATGTCTCTTAATGAATGATTTAAATTCTTCGTCTTTCTTATCTTTCGTCTTCAAATGACCACTATTTTTTATCATCTCTCCTTCCAACGGAACGACCAATAACTTTGCAATATCTTCTTCTATGAATGTTAATATCAAATTCCCAAATTGAAAGTATTTCGAATTCTTCTTGTAACTTTTGAGTATGATATCTAAAGTGGTAGAACTTTTTGTGGTCTCTGATGGAGAAATGACACCATCAAATATCAAGTCGATAAATCCACCAATAGGCAATTTTTCAAGATATAAATTATGTTTTCTAGTAAATAGATCATCATCCTTCATTTTCTCTACCAAATCAATTAATGACTTCAGGTTATTTTTGTAACTTCTTCTTTTTTTGAAATCTTTATTTGCTCTTCAATTTTCCTTTTTTTCGTTATATTTCCGGATGTTGTTGGTTGTTTTGTAGTAACTAAGGTTTTTTCTTGTTCACTGTCTACTTCGTCATCTTCTTCCATATTAGGTATCTGTAATAAGAGGTAGAAGATTTTTAAATAACGTTGAAATCATACTATTATGCAACAACCAGTTGGTAGTTGCACACTTGCATGCAACAGTTCGAATTAAATGCATAGAATTACACAACAATTAGTTGATAGTTGCACACTTGCATGCAACAGTTTTGATTAAATGCATACAATTATGCAATAATCAGTTTGTATTTGCACATTTACTTGCAACATTTCTAATTAAATGCATATAATTATGCAACAATCAGTTGATAATTGCACACTTGCATGCAACAACTCTGAATAAATGTATACAATATGCAACAGTCTACTGATAGTTGCACACTTGCCTGCAGCAGTTTTGATTAAATGCATAAAATTATGCAACAATCTGTTGATAGTTGCACACTTCCGTGCAACAATTCTTATTAAATTCATAGAATCATGCAATGATCATGTGATATATGCACACTTACATGCAACAGTTCTAATTAAATGCATAGAAACATGCAACATCATGTAATAAATGCACATTTGCATGCAACATTCTTATTAGATGCATAGAACCATGCAACCATCAGGTAATAAATGCATATAATCATGATGCAATTTTGAAAAAAATGCCTACAAGAATGCAAAAATTATGATTAAATTCATTAACGTATGCAACTATTCTTTATAAATTCTTGGATATATGCCACTGTATTGTATATATGCATCAATGTATGCAAATGTTTTGAATATACGCATGCATGTGTGCAAATGTACTGAATATATGCATACAATTATGAAATGATTCTGAATACATGCGTACTTGCATGCAACATTTCTTATTATATTCGTTTATTCAGGTGATAAATGCATTTATTCAAGTGAAAAATTCAACAATATTTTGAATACATGAATATAAAAATAAGCTGAAAAATACATATGATCATGCAACGTTTCTGATTAAAATCATAGAATGATGCAACAATTTTGAATAAAAGCATGCAGTCACGCAACAAATCTACATAAAAACGTATGATCATGTTACTATTCTGAATAATTTCATAATAACGTCCAATAATTCTTAAAAAATGTTTTCAAGACTGCTACAACTCAGAATAAAAACATACTGCAGAAGTTTTGGGCAACTAACGAAATTTTTCCAACAATTTTGTATAATATTTGCTACAAGCATAGCCGTTTACTCTTATTTTAACATATAATATGCATAGATTATCAATTATGGAAGGTAAAATAATGAATTCAAAATTATACGTTCGTTCACGCCATTTCGTACAAATTTTCTACTGAAATCAACAACAATTTTGCAGATTTTTGTTCGATCGAGAGTAGAATGATGATAATCGGCGGTGAATTTTTAATTTTCTTCTACGATCAAGTGAGGTAATAGAACAAGTTGATGGATGAAATGATAACGATTTTTGGAATAAGGATTTTGAACGATTTAAAGGCTAAAAACGGAATTTTATCAGCTGCGTTTCAAATCTAGAGATGTAATCTGAATTAATTTACGGCCGGACTTTTTGTTAATTTTGAAAGTTAATAAGCATGTGAGCCTAACGCATCCTTATAAGTATCTATCTTCTTTTTCCCACTTTCTATGTTTTATGTTTATTTCTTGTCTTATCTATATGCCTATGTGATTTGATTCTATTCTTCTTCCTCTTTTTTCCTTTTTATTTTACTCTAAGCCTAGACCTTTAAAAGCCTAGGCTATGCCCGACTAGAGTTTGCGTATAATTGGGGAAATAATGAGTGACATAAAAGGGGAATATATATAGGCATGTGGTTAAACTAGGACAATTTAACTATATTGGGAAAGGGGTAATATACGCATGTTTAGACTTGTTGTAAATTGATAAAAAGGTTAATGTGTATATACTGACTGAAATTTGATAGAAATGTGTAATATGCATAACTTGTACATTTGTTGATATTGGGACATAACTAAATGGAATATGCATATGAATAACATGTTAGGATTGACTTAATACAGGTATTAAGTAGATAACATGTTATAATATTGTAAGTACCGGATGTAGGTTTATAAATTGTCATTGTATACAAATGGGCAGGTGTTTTGGGGAAAGGTTTTACGCACATAATGACATGTAAACTGACAACCACACTTATTAGTAAACCTAAACCTGTTAGGTTAAACATGAGAATTTATAAGCTAAGAGGTCCCTTATTCTTGATGTTGTATTGGGTTTTGGGGACTCTTAAATCCTAGTTTTGAGGGCACAAGCTTAGGGGATTTGGCTTGTGTCAATCTGTTGTTTGGAACCCATATCCCTGGTTGTATTTTGTAAGTAGGGGCCTCGCATTAGGTAAGGGCCAGGGCACACTTTACTGAACTGGATAGTAAGAGGTTCAGATGGGGGAGGTGGGTACGGGCGTGTTCCAATGGAGTCATAAGCTTACATGGATCCGACTAGGGAAGATAAGCCGTTGTAACACCTATAAAAAGGTCTGTGTCATATAGTTGATGGGTTTAGGAGTGATACACCCTACTGACGGGGCTGACACGGAGTATTTACGTAGTAGGAGTCGATCGCTTGGGTAGTAATTAGGGTACATCTAATTCTACTGTTATTTCTTGTTGAGTAATTAGGGTACGCCTAATCCAGCTGTTTAATCCTGTTGTTATGTAATTAGATTGAACATCTAATCCTATTAATCTTGTTATATTAGTATTGGGCCAGAAATAAGACATCCCTATTTTAGGGCATAAATGTGAACCATAACTCGATCATAATTATTTCTTGTTATTGCTGCCTATCCTGATATTTTGTTTAGTTTAGTTTTCTTATATAAAATTGTACCTTTCTTATAAATCCAGCCTTATTTACCTTATTATGGATTGCGAAATGGATCATTAAGGTAGAACTAACACTAAGAGGGAGGGGGTGAATAGTGTATTTGAGAAATTAAACAAAATCTAAAACTTTTATGATCTGCTATATGAATCACTCGCCATAGAAACAATCACAAACACATAATCAAACACAAATACAAATATAAACAGAAATAAAATGCAGAAAAGAAAAAACCACACCAGATTGTATATTGGTTCGGCCAGGTTACTCCTACGTCCAGTCCTTTGCAATGCCGGATTGCGCAGAGTTTTATTACTATATCAATATCCAAGTACAACCCCCTTGATTTCACGACTATAAGGTTAACACCGATTCCAAACACCCTTGATCAAGTATATTCCCCTTGATTTCACGACTACAAGGTTAACACCGCTCCGGTTCCTTGATTTCAAGACTACAAGGAAACTCCTTTTTCCCAAACACTTCCCAAACAATTACAACAACCCTATAACTCTTCAATAGCACTTTGATTCAGAGGGTAATGAGTAGAGAGTGAGAAGAGAAGAAGTTTTATATAAATAGAATTGAATTCGGTAGAGTATACGTGTAAAAATCATAAAAATAAGAAATAATAATGGTGTAGAGAAAAGTGATGAAGATGGAGAAGAAGAATGATGAAAAAATTTCGAAATCAGCACCTATTTACAAGATTCGAAAGATTGCAATGCTTTTGTAACATTACAAAGTACAAAGATACTCCCTTTCAAAATAAAAAATAAGCCATCTTTGTATGTCGACATATCATAGTTCAAAATTGATTTTTGAACATTTTTCAAGTGTTTTGATATATATATATATATATGTAATTTTGGAAATTCTTGAATTAAAACATAGTGTTATAAATAAGTATTATAAAGTAGAAAATCATTTGAAAACATAGATATAAGATATATAAACATATTTATAAAATTATAGAGTTCAAAACTATATAAATATAAAGTATATAAAGTTATAAACTATAAAACTTGAGTTTAAAATCAAAGTAAAATAGAGAAAGTAAAATAGATAAAATAAAGATTGAAGATAAAATTTGAAAATAGAGTTTGATTTTGAGAATTAGAAATTGAAAAACAGAATTTGAATTTGAATCTGGAGTGTTATTCAGAGTCTTACATAACTAGACCTATTACTATATTTATCTTGAACTCTTAAAATCTTGATTACTCATGAGCCTTGAATCATCTCTGAATTCTGAATCTCTAGAAATTCATAAACTGTACATTCTTCAGTATTAATTCCTATATATAAATGCTACATATGTGTGTATATATATATATTCCAAACAAAAGTGTTAATAAATATTTATAATCAATTAATATTGAAATAAGGTTGTCGTCATTAAAACTCCATTCTCCAACAATCTCCCCATTTTTGATGATGACAACCTTAGTTTATAAAATATCATACGTGTTGATGATGATCCTTCTAATACCCCCCCCTCTCTATATGAATCCTATAAACTAATTATATATTTTATAATTTCTCCCCCTATGGAATTATCATAAAGAAATTCTGAAACTACTCCCTCTAAATCATATAACTATCTAAATAATTCCTATACCAAAGTAAAATACTACCCTTGAGTCCTAAATCTATATATATTCCATAATAAAGTAAAGTACTCCCCTTAATCCTAAATAAATTTATATAATCCATTTTAGATAGATTACTCTATACTAAGATCTACAAGTGTATAACTTATTACAATACTTAATGTATACTTATGATAAACAAAATAAGCATTATATTAAACTTGATTTTTACAAGCGATGATACACAGATTTCTACAAACAAAATACGTCGTATGAACGCAAAGAAATGAAAACAAAAGAAAATCCTAAATTCTAACTATTTTTTTACGATGGGAGACTCATGGATTGGAAAATTTGGATAGTAGAGACAAAAGTCCCCATTTCGTTCAATCACATTTCCATTTTGATTGAACAAGAACTCTCCCACACATACGACTTGATCGTATTCTTCCGCAACTGTTTGTTGAGTCTCCTCAGGTTCTTCTTCTTCCATCATTTCTTCCTATTCCTCTTCTGGTTCTTCCTCTGGTTCCTTCTCTTCTTCCATGGCTTGATTATCATCTACGATGATAACCGGATTTGCCTGATTATACATTATAAACTTAAGAAGACTCCTTATCACTTTTCCTTGTCTATTTTGCTCTTAGCTTATCCGAATTTGAAGCAATTGTATTTTAGCGAGCATTTGAAGAGTATATTCCATCTTATCTTCAATTTTGATGACACTTGATAGGGTAGAACGCTGAAAAGGACCTTCGGATGGTCCAACGGATGATTTCGAATTGATTTTGGTGTTAAAGTTGGTGGAGGCTATTGTTTATTTTAGTTTAGAGTTTTTACAGAGGTGAGAAATGATAATGAAGAAGAAAATTTTGAAGTGAAGATTTTAAATGATTATTGTAACTAACTTTTGGTGGGAATTAAATTTAAAAATCTGGCAATTATATGTCAACATAGTGACATATGTATGTCAACATTCTTGGCTTTATTATTTTATTTTTCTAATTTTTAATGTTATTCTTATATATATATATATTAAAATATTTAATTATTTTAACTCGCTTGGTGAACAAATTCCTAATTCTCTTCTAAATTTAGTAAATGTTGCTTCGTTTGATGGTTTTGTTAATATATCTGTTATTTGTTTATCTTTTTCTACAAAATCAAGTGAAATTTTCTCTTTACTTAAGTTATCTCTTAGAAAATTATGTCGTATATCGATATGTTTAGTTCCTGAATGATGAGTTTGATTTTTAGAAATATTTGTATCACTTGTATTATCGCAGTAGATCGGTGATTTGTTTATATTTAATCCAAAATCATTTAGAGTTTGTGGCATATATATTACTTGTGAACAAGCCAAAGCAACAGAGATATTTTATGCTTCAGTTGTTCAAAAAGATATAATACTTTGCCTTTTACTAAACTATGAGACTAGTGAATGTCCTAAGAAGTGACATGTTCCACTAATACTTTTACGGTCAAATTTACATCCTGCATAGTTAGCGTCACAATAAGAAACTAAGTCGAATGAATCATCCTTAGGATAAAATAATCCAAAGTCTGATGTATGCTTTACATACCGTAGAATATGTTTTACGTCTTTTAAGTGTGTTTCCTTAGGTTGCGATTGATATCTTGCACAAAGACATATACTATGCATTATATCTAGTCTACTAACGGTTATATATAGTAATGATCCTATCATTCCTCTATATAGTTTTTGATCAACATCTTTTAATGTATCATCTTTACTTAATGCTATATTAGTCGTCATCCGTGTTGGTCTCCCACTAGTTATTAGATTATATTTATTAATTAGTTCTCTTGCATATTTTTCTTGACTAATAAATATTCCATTCTTTAATTGACGAATTTGTAAGCCTAAAAGAACTTTAGTTCTCATATATGACTCATCTCAAATTCTTGGGTCATAATATCTAAAAATTCTTTATTCATCTTATCGTTTGTTGATCCGAAAATTATATCATAAACATATATTTGTACTAAATGTATATCCTTAATATTCTTATTAATAAATAAAGTATTATCTAATTTTTATATAACAACGTTGGATTGTAACAAATTATTTACTAATCCATCATACCAAGCCATAAGAGCCTGTTTTAAACCATATAATGTTTTCTTTAACTTATATATGTGATCTAGTAATTTTTCGTCTTCAAATAGAGGTGGTTGCTCTACATATATGTCTTCTTTAAAAAATCCATTTAGAAAAGCACTTTTGAGATCCATTTGATATAAATTGAAATTGTTATGGTTTGCAAAGGCTAGTAATATCCTAATGGTTTCTAATCTCGCTATGGGGGCAAAAGTTTCATCTCTATTCCTTCTTCTTGAGTATAACCTTATGCTACTAGTCGTGGCTTATTTCTTACGACTTCACCGTGTTCATTCATTTTATTTTTGTAAACCCATTTAGTTTTATAGTCTTATCCTCTGGTCTGGGATTCCCATACATCATTCTTAGTAAATTGATTCAGTTCTTCTTGCATAGCATGTATCCATGAATCATCAGAAGATGCTTCATTTAGATTCTTAGGTTCAATAGTTGAAACAAATGCTGTATTACTTATATTATTTTTGGAGAATGGAGTTTTTATGACAACAACCTTATTTCAATTATCATTGACTATAAAATATATACTAACATTTTTTGTATAGAATATATATATATATGCAGGAATAACATACAAGAAATATTACTGAAGATTGTATAACTTTAAAGATGTAGAGATTCAAAGATTAGAGAAATTCCAAGACTCATGAGTAATCAAGAATGCAAGAGTTCAAGATTTATATAGTTGTAGAGTCTAGATTTCGTAAAACTCTAAATAGCGCTCCAGGTTCAAATTCAAATTCTAATATTCAAATTCTGATTTTCTGTTCTATCCTTAATCCTCTCTATTTTATTTTTCTATTTCTATTTTTATTCTTCTTTGTTTTTCAAACATAACTTTTATATTTATATAGTAAAAAAATCTTATAAAATTCTAAATATGTTTATATGATTTAAAACTATGTTTTCTTATATTTTTCTAGTTTATAATATTAATTTATATCATTATAATTTAATTCATGAATTTCTAGAATTATGTTTATATCAAAAACATTTGAAAAATACTTCAAATTTTAAATTTTCAAAGGAGTATGTCGACATAACAAAAACTCCATGTCGACATATAATTGTCACTTTTCCAATTTTGAGAGGAAGTGTCTTTTCACTATTTGAAATAATTCAAAAACATTGCAACCTTTCATACTCTATAAAAAGGGGTTAAAACCGAGTTTTTTATCATATCTTCTTCTCTAACTTCATCCTCTTTCTCTACACCATTATTCTTAATCATTTTTATGGTTTTTACACTTATACTCTGAATCAAGTGCTATTAAAGAGTTATAGGGCTGTTTGTAATTGCTTAGGTTGAATAAACCTTGTTAGTGTTGAATCAAAGATGAATCGGTGTGTCCTTGTAGCCGTGAAATCAAGGAAATAGGAGTCTGTGTGTCCTTGTTGAGCCGTGAAATCAAGGAATAGGAGTCGGTGTCTCTATGTTGAGCCGTGAAATCAAGGAGGTTGTATTTGACTATTGGAAATAGCAATAAAACTCTGCACAATCCAGCGTTGTGCGGGACTGGACGTAGGAACAATCCGAACCAGTATAAAATCCGGTGTGTTCTTTCCTTTTCTGCATCTTTATTTCATTTTATTTTGCATTTGTTTTTGAATTTGTGTCTGTGATTCGTTTGTGGTGTTTGATTCTTCCCGTAGTTCACTTTAGTTTTAGATTTTGTTTGAATTCTTACAAACACTCCCTTCTAGTGTTTGATGTGTCTAAACGATCCATTCCGCATTCCCTAACAATTGGTATCAGAGCAATGTCTTTGAAAAAGTTCATAATCTGATTTTTGAAAATCTTAAATGGAAAATTTTGAACACAAATTTAAATTTATATATTGCATCAGTATTAGATGAGTCTGCATTCAACTGTTTTGAAAAACCAAGTTACTATGATTTTATTTTTTGAAATGCAAGATTTTAGAATTTTAAAATTTTGCAATTTTTGATATATGGTTATGTTACAAAACCATCTTGATGTTATTGTTATTTTGAAAAGACATTTGAATTATTTGAAAAGTCATTTTATTATTTGAAAAGTTGTGTTGTTTTACAGGAAAAGATATGTTATATGGCTATTGGATAATCAAACTCTAAAAAGATGGTTGACGTGGCTAATGGAAATTCAAATTCCTAAATGGTGGCTATTGAAAATTCAAATTCTGAAAAGAAACTAAAAGGAGGAGAAGAGTAATGACAGTTGGTGAAGAGACATCAAGAAGAAATGGATATATATATATAATATAAATCAGCAAAGAAATGGGTACCATATCACTTCATAACTTTGGATTTTCATCTATAACTTATCTTCATATTGTACTTCTCTTCATTTGCTTCGCAATGCCGCTGGTTTCATGTAAATCCTTCAAGAATTGATCAAGTAATTAACAAATGAAGTTTTGGCGAATAAAAAGAGAAGGAAACCAAAACTATCAAATTGCATCCATAGGTTAGACCATTTTGTCTCAAATCCTTTTCCTGATTATAGTTCTCGTTCTCGCGGTCGATTTGATGGGTAGATCATCAAATTCTGATCAAAATTGAGTGAGATATGGCTGTTTGAAGTTTGCGATTCAAAGCTGAAACCTGTTACGGGATTTTATGCATTCCTCTTATTGTTTTAACTTTATGCACCCCAATACCATCCAAATTCATTCCCAAACTGCTACTACATCGTAGTCCTCAAATTCCTCTTCAACTTGTTGCTGATTACTTCCAATTTCGTTAAGAAACGAAGAAGTTATGCCTCCTTAAAGTTTGATTAAATGTGAAAAACGAAAGGAAGAAGAAAAGGAGTAGTTATGAAGAGACATGACTTTTGGGCCTTTATATAATGATAGAAGTGTCCATTCATTCAAATTTCAAAAATCAAATTCAAAATTTGGCACCAAGTTGGTTGAACTACTAAATCTTCAATATCTTTCTCATACGATGTTGAAATTCAGCAATGAATACACTATCCTGATCAGGAAACGAGCCCGTCGCAATAGAGTAGATCTCATCATCAAATTCTAGAAGATCAATTCAGAATTTAGAGAATATCAAGAAATGGATCTAAAAACTGGGTACGTCTTAATTAGTTTTTAAAATTTTAGTTAAATGAATGTTTTGCTTGCTTTGGTTTATTTTAAATTTGAAATTTAAACTTTAAAATTAAATTTTGAAATTTAAAATTCAAATTTGAAATTTGAAATTCAAAAATAATCATAATAAAAGTAATATAATAATAAAATAAATTTTGGATGTCTGTTAGGATTAGAATTATGTCAGGAAATAGTTAAACCTGAAATATAAATCGTTATTTTAAAACCAAAGTCACAAAACCATATTCTCTTTGAAATAATACACATATATCAACATACATATATCTATACATTAACATATTAGCCTATAGAATGAAAATCAATTTTTTTATCTCAAAGATTTAAACTTTCAGACTTCCCTCCATCTTTTTCAATTAGAAAATGCCAGTTAAAATTCTAGTTATTAAGTTTATCTATATACTTATTTTCTTATATCTCGTTTCAAAAAATATATATTAAAATAAATAATTTAATAAAATTATATAAACATGTTAATATGATGTACAGAGTTAATATAACTTTTTGATTGAAACGAC
Source organism: Allium sativum (assembly GCA_030737875.1). Taxonomy (NCBI): domain Eukaryota; kingdom Viridiplantae; phylum Streptophyta; class Magnoliopsida; order Asparagales; family Amaryllidaceae; genus Allium; species Allium sativum. Next base: position 66,789,056 of record CM060916.1, on the reverse strand, counting down.
CCAAACTAGCCCGTAAGGGAAAGCCCGGATTGAGCTGAGAACACGATAAATAAGAACATAAACAGAAGAACATTTCATTGCTTATTACAACAGAGTACAGGAATATAATAGAGTATGAATAGTTAATATACATTTGATAAATATCAGAGATTCAAATTACATAGCAGCAGAAAATAATACATAACACAACTGAAAAGAATACACGGATACAGAGCTTTCCGAATATAGTTCCAGCTATAAATCTAGGATCTTGTGGATATAATATCTATAAAACCAAAACTACTAGCTGCCCGTGTGGAAAATAGGGGCATCCAAAGTTTAGGTTAAAACAATAAACTCCAGTGCATAAAACAAACAGCGCAATGCTTTTCGGAAAAAATGAAGCTATTATAAGACCCATGTCCCATCACACAATGCAACGCAAACCGGAGGATAGGGTTTTCCGTTATAATAGCCAAACATGCTTGGTTCGTTTAAAACAAATCATTTGATACTATTATAAGTGCATAGTGTATAAACCAATTTCAAATATAAATGTATCAATCATAGACGACATGGGTACCATCTATCATGTCGCCAATACTAGGCTCTACAATCTAAACCGAAATGTCACGTATTGGAAATTCGATTTCCGTCATGAGTCGAGGCAAGGGATGTACAACTAACAGCTTCGTGACCCTCTAGCAAATGTATCAGGACTACGCACTTTGGGCAACCCTTGGATCGGTTGGGCCGGGCCACACTTATGTTTATGGATTGGTTATTCCTGAACACACGTTTCCCGGTTCTATCGGACCTATCAATTGGCTCCGTAGTAACCGATATATCTGAGGCACCTCGCTATCCCTCATCCACATAGGTAAAAAAATGTCTGGGCTCCATACCATGACACCACCCGTAGCTAGAAAGAAACGTCATATTCACCCAATGGTCTGATCCCGTTTTTGACTCATACCGAGGTGTGAGGCTCGCGAATTAAAGCTATACACAAAACTATGCTATATTAAAGTCGTGCTTTGATCATCAACCACAAGACTCTGCTTTTCAACAGAAGCCTTTATCATTTGCATCTCAGCATGCCACACAGGCTATTCACGCCATGCGACTGATGTCTATCGATATATAACATTTGAGCTCATACGTCTCAGAGAAGGGCGTTAAGCAAGAGAATAAATTCTCCGCTGCAAAACAGATATATATTTGATAGAGTTAATGAACATAGAATAAAATCCAATGTCAGACACACATCCATTTACTAGTTCTTTCTTGTTCTGAACGAAACCGGATGCACCTTATTCCTCGTCTCATATGTCTAATACAGGAGAGAGGTCCTCGCATATCCGGCCGATCTCAAAGTACGTCTGGACGATCACTACTTATTACCTTGTCTTAGGTGTACAGCCCAATCAAGACATCAGTAATCATCCAAACGATGTGAAGAAACCGCTGTCTTCATCATCGACTTATTATCGAATCAGTTATTCAGAATGGGTATAAACCCGGCCTTTCCGAATAACTCGCGTATATTATAAAAAAGTGCTATAAAACACAACATACGCCTCATTCCAATTCTGAATATTCTTTTATTTAAATATTCATATCCTTTGGGAATGGTTTCGATTGATTTTATCAAAGATAAATTCTTAAAATGTATTCTTTAATCTTCCTTTGGATACTAATTCAAACCAAATTAAGGTTTATCCAAACTAGTCGGGATTAGCGATCCTTACCGAAGTAATCATTTATTTTATTTCCTAATCCAAACCTATTCATCCCATGAAGCAAAAATGGTAATACTTCATATCTAACACCATGGTGTTATCAGTAAAATTAATTACCATTTCCCGTTCAAATCTAGTTAAAGATTTAACTATCGCTTGGAGCAAAAATGGTGATACTCCACTCTTGATCATTTCCCAAATTGATAATTTAAATGATCACATTCGCATTTCAATCTAATTAAAGATTCATAAAACTTCACTTGGTTTTAATCTTCCCAAAAATCAATATTAATGATTATTTAACTTTGGAAATTCAAACATGCCGCATCGAAAATCTACACCGTACTATTGTTTCCTGCCTATATATAACCTCTAAGCTCATATGTCTTAGAGAAGGGTGTTAAGCAAGAGAATAAATTCTCCGCCACAAAACAGATATATATTTAGCAGAGATCAACCATACAGCTCGAAATACAATGTTAGACATGTAATCCTCTCTTTAACTGGGTTAAAGAACTAATGTCATTTAAAACAGAGTTCCCGATAAACCAAAATCACATTCCATTAATTGCAGAATCTTCACGGAAAATAGATCAATATATAATTGATATCAATTCCCATATCCGACTAATAATATAAATGGAATAATGACATAGCCTTTTAAATTCCATATATCTTACCAATCTTCCTCCGTAGAAGTTCACTTTGAAGAAGTTCAAATCGAATTCCATTCCATTCCAATTTGATATATTAAATTGGAGAACTTTCGTTTGGAAAATTCCCGTTAAATCTTAATAAAAAGATTTATAAATTCCAAATCATATTTCACAGTAAATCGGGTTAAAGAACAAATGTCGTTAAAAACATAGTTCACAATAAACCCAATTCACATTCTAATTTATTTCAATTATTAAATATAACTGGAAACTCTAATAATCTTAATTAAAAGATTTTTTCTTTTCAAGGAACATTGTTACTGAAAACACCAATTATGACAAACCCAAAATCCAATTCTTTTATTCAATTCCAATTAAATATTAATTTATTGGATAACTTCCCTAAATCTTAATTAAAAGATTTATTCTTTTCTCAATTGAGTTTAAGAACAATGTTATTGAAAACACCATTCACGACAAACCGAAAATCTCATTTGATATTAAATACAAGGCTCTGAATAGAAATTATATCGGCTTATGTGACGATCCCAAAATCCGTGTGACGGTATTAAGGATGATCATTGGAATATAACACATCAATCATCATAGCAGAGTACAGATAATAGCAAAAACAATAAATAGAATAATTTTACATAGATATGACAGCGGAATCATAACATGTAACAACATCAGAATAGCACAACATAGGATATAACTTAGTAAATAAAAGGGAAATGATCAGTCACCATCGCCAGAGGCGGAATATATATATGCAGTGAGACATAATAAGGGTATCAGTCTACATCGCCGAAGGCGGTACATATACATACGATAATAAGTACTGAAAGTAAAGTAGTCTGCATTGCCTGTGGCGGAATCATAATATAAGTACAATAATGGCGGAAAATGTCAAAGTCATCTCGGTGAAGTCAGCCTCGCAATGAGCCAAAAATGCACTCCATACTACAGTGCTGAGCCAAAACAACCTGTCACTTGTGAACTAGGCTGCCCATGTGAAAATAAGGGCACCCGCGCTTGCAAAGTGAAACAAACAACGAGTCAGTCATGGGGACTGGTATGAGAAATCTACTTAACAGTTTAAACAACAGTAATAAGCAAATCATAGGACCACGCCACTTTCGCGGAACGGGTTTACTCCAGTGATTTCTAGTGCATTTAAAACAAAGTAAATTCTTTGGAAACGACGCAATGCTTTTAAAAAGAATGAAGCCATTATAAGACTCAAGTCCCATAATACAATGCAACGCAAACCGGAGGATAGAGTTTTACCTTATAATGGCCAAATATGCTTGATACATGTAAAGCAAAATCATTTGATATTATTACTAGTGCATATATGTTTCAAAAACGAGTAGCATCATAAATATCAATCATAGGTGGCATAGCTACCATATACTATGTCGCCATACTAGTTCTACAATCGAATCCGTTATTTCGTATTGGAAATTGGATTTCCGTCATGAGTCGAGGCAAGGGGCAAGCTCCTCTCCGCTTCGAGACACTCTAGCAAATGCTTGAGGACTACACACTCTGGGTAGCCCCTGGATCTCCAGGGCCGGTCCTCTCTTACGTTTGAGGATTAATTATTCCTGAACACACGTTTCCCGGTCCTTACAGACCTATAATCGAGGCGCCTCGCATTCCAACAACCACATAGGTGAAAAGTAGATATAAATGTCAGGGCTGGTAGGTCACTGACATCACCATAGCTAGAAAGAAACGTCGTGCTCTCCCCGCAGTCTTTATCCCGTTTTTAACTCATACCGAGGTGTGAGGATCGCGAATCCACGCTATACACAAAGCCAGGCTATGTAGGCCGTGCTTTGATCATCAAATACAAGACTTTGCTTTGCAACAGAAGCCTTGATCACAGCATCTTGGCATGACACATAGGCAATCCACTCCATACGACTGATTTCCATCGATATATAACCTCTGAGCTCGTACGTCTTAGAGAAGGGCGTTAAGCAAAATAATAAATTCTCCGCCGCCAAACAGATATATATTTAACAGAGATCAATCAGTATAGAACAAAATCCAATGTCAGACACACATTCCATTTACAAGTCCGTTCTGGGTCTGAACGAAACCGGAGGCGTCAAATTCCTCGTATATCCGTACAATCAACACATACGTTCATACGGCTACTACTTCCGTTCCTTCACGGTAGCTACTCCAATCAGGAACCTCAACAATGCCCATCCAACCGATACGAAGATCATCGGTCTTGAATCGTCTTTGTATTTTCCAATTCGAATCGTTCGATCAATTATTTGAAATGAGGGTTAGCTCGGCCTTTTCAAATAATTCACGTAATTAGAATTCAAATCTATTCTTTACATGGTTATATTATTCGACATTCATATTTCAGTTCTTTAGTGTTATTTTTGTGTCAAACACATACAACCATCAAATATCAAACAGATCAAGCCAAATTGGTTTATTTCCAATCTATGTTGCATATAATATTTTATAACGATTTTTCGCCATTTTTATTTATTTAAAAATGGCCATATTTAATTAAACAACGTTTCAGGTCGTGCCGTGGCACTGGCGATGTTTTCCCCCTAATTTGTTTTACACATATCGGAAAATCTAACCATTGGATTTCTACAAAGTCTATATCAGTGGGAAGATATTCCCAAAGCGAACCCAACGGTTCCAGTTTCGTGAAAATCCGACGGTCGGATCTTCCACACTAGTCGTTTGAAGTTACGGTTTCAAAATTCGAACTGCAGCGTCGTCATTCGATTTAATTTAATTATATTTATATTTATATATAAATATAAACGATTCTGACGCTGTTTTTCTTCAGATTTGAATTAAACATTCCAGACAATCCAACCGTTGGATTTTTACAAGGTTGGTGCCGTTGGAAAGTTATTTCCAAGGTGAACCCAGCGGTTGCGGTTTCGGGAAAATCCGATGGTCGGATTTCTCGTACTAATCGATTCAAATTACGATTCCAAAACACGAACTGCACGGCTTCGATCCCTTTCAATTCTATTTATATTTATATATATATATATATATAAATATAGTTCATTCCTTTCTTTCAAATATAGTTCATTCATTTATTTCAACATCGTTCATTCATTTATTTCAACATCGTTTTCACTTCAAATATTTCACTAACGCCTTAATATTTCGAAAAATTTCGCCATAACCTCCTTTGTATGGGAAGGGGTTTGGAAATTTATTGGGCCGTGTTAGGTACCCAATAAATCCTATAAAGCATCCACATATTTATAGTGATATATTCTGGTGTTTACAGGGGAGCGTGTATAGATAATAACTCCAGAGAATAAATTCTCGTCACCCTGTCAAGCCTGAGGGAGCGTGTATTTTTAATTACTCCAGAGGATAAATCCTCGTCACCTCGTCCCATGTGGGAATAAATAGTCCATGTGCCGTATCTAATGACTAGAGAGACGTGATTATTGTCAACTCCAGACCCGTGTGGGGTTTTTATTAATCTGGCAATTTGTCGTTATATTTTATATAGTCCATATCAGTCATCAGTTCAACCTGTAGTATAAAATCATCGCCATACAAGCCTCTCGCTCGTACAGTAAATCTTCCGCCTCGTCACACAAGCTCCAAATGCTTATGTGGAATATGATGAAGTATGCCTATCGTCAAGGAGTATGCCATGTAGTGTAGTTCAAAATTAATTGTTACTATCCTATGGCGATGTTTATTATTTCACACAGAATAACCAGCACTCCGCATCCAATGGCATTCACAGGAGTTGATATAAAACTAAAATTGCACAGCCAACTCATCAAGGCTTACCTGTTTGTCGAGCACGCAAATAATTTCTTTACTCTACAGCTAATCCATTTTTCCTATTCGACACATGTATATATATGCAGAACAAAGCTAATAATAATATTTCTAACGAACTAATATTTATTTCAACACGTGTGGATTTTTATCAAAGCGTATACATGATAAAAGAAATATTTTTATCATCAAAAATATTTATTCAACACGTGAATGTTTTTAACACTTCATATTCACAATAAAAATGTAGTTTTTATTGTTTATTCATTTTATTTTAAAATACGATAACATTCAACACATGAATTTCAATTCAACGAATGAATTTCAATTCAACACATGAATATTCTCCATAGTTTATATATATATAAAAATGTGATTTTTATCGTTACATCTATTTGTTTAAAATTCGAATAATATTCAACACATGAATTTCAACTCGACGAACGAATTTCAATTCAACACATGAATATTCTCTATAGTTTATATATATATATATATGTGATTTTTATCGTTAAATCTATTTGTTTAAAATTCGAATAATATTCAACACATGAATTTCAACTCGACGAACGAATTTCAATTCAACACATGAATATTCTCTATAGGTTGTACATATATAAAAATGTGATTTTTATCGTTAAATATATTTGTTTAAAATTCGAATAATATTCAACACATGAATTTCGATTCAACGAATGAATTTCAATTCAACACATGAATATTCTCTATAGGTTGTATATATAAAAATGTGATTTTTATCGTTAAATCTATTTGTTTAAAATTCGAGTAATATTCAACACATGAATTTCGATTTAACGAATGAATTTCAATTCAACACATGAATATTGGTTTCAACATATGTAATTAATTTCAACAAATGAAAATTATTCTAACACATGAATATTTCAGAAAATTTCGGCAGCATAACGGCAGGGTAGTTAAAACCGGGACCGTCCCTAGTACGACTCCTCGCTCTACCTTAAAACCTCGCGGTTTTTGACAATGGGGATCATGCATCTAGTTCGCACGCAGGTGGCATGTTTTATTTTCATTTCCACAATCCTATTCTAATTTGTTTCAACCACAAGAGCGTATTTTTCAACCACAAATGTATTTTTCAACCACAATATCGACCACAAACAATTATTCCCAACCATTCGTCATACCATATAATATCACGACAATCTCAAGCAATAAATAACATCCATGGTCTGTGGACGAGGGGAGTATATATATATATATATTATTTCTATAATTCACTTGCATTTCATCACAATTCAAAGCATATTTGTTTCATACAACGCTTGTATAATTTATACATCGCTAATATAACTTATACAACACATGTACATGAGGTATACAATGCGTATATAATTTACACTTCGCTTATATAATTTATACAACACAATTCCATTCACACAATTTAGTTTAGATTCCTCACATTGGTTTTTGAAGTGCTAAAAATCGTATGTAGATCAGAAAAATCCGCGGCTTCTACTAGATGGTAGAGAGCCTCCCTGCGGTCCCGATGTTTCCTGTTTCATCGAATTTCGTTAACACACTAAAAAAATATGATTTTTCAAAGTTTTGCAACACTTAAAAGTGTTATTTTCAATTCAGAAATTTCAAGCAGATAACCTTTCCAACCTTGAAAACTAGGTTTATAATTTAAACCAAAACTGTAGCTCGATGTCCAGATCAGGCTATACGACGTCGAAGAGCTTCAAACAGGCTTCCTATCGATGGTGGTGAGGTGCAGCTCGGTGGCACCTATGTGGCTCGGCGGCGCTCCAAAGGTGCGGACTTCCTCGAGGTAGAACGACGCGAATACTAAACGATTTCTGTCGAGGGTTGGTTTGATTTGAAGAGGGGAGGAAGGCGGTCGGAATTGCCAACTGGAAGTGGTGGTGAAATGGCCTGTGGCAGCGGCGATCGAGCTGGGAAGATTCGAGCGATTTGCGTCGTTCGTTCGTGGGGGTTGACCGACTTTTTCAGATGAGAGAGAAATGAAGGGTATTTTCTATTATATTAAATTTTTGAATTCCTATAATATCCTTTCTAGCCAACGTACACCAATTTCAACCCAACGACTGTCACCCCTAGCTAAATACCCCCATTCTGGACACAATGGGATATGTTTCGTTGGCCAATTCGACTGTTACAGTCAGTTATTTTTCAAATTAAAGTATAAAACATTTAATATTCAATTTGAATGTACATTTCAATTTGCCAGGGCCACAAACTGAATCGAAAAATTCCAGAAAAATAAATCTAGCTTTGTTTGGACGATACGGTCCCAACAAAACCAGTTTCGTCGAATTCTGAGCTCGTATGCAAAATGTCCATTTTTAGGTCGACCCATTTTAACAGAAATTGACCAATCACATTTTCTTTCGCCCCGCTCACATACTAGCTTTAAAAATTATGAAATTTGAAACCTAGCAATAGTCTGACATCCCGGATCCAACAAAAGTGGTTTCGTCGAATTCGAGGTCGTATGCAAAATATCTATTTTCAAGGGCTATGTATGCTATATAGCGACCTTTCTGAAAATTCATTTGGCTATAACTTTTGATTCCTGTTATGAAACTTCGATTTTTCAGATTCGTTAGAAAGGTATTCATAAACAGATTTAAATATTTTTGGTTTCGCTAAAATCTGTTATATTTTCCACCTGGTACAGTCAGACAAAGTTTGTATTCAAGTTTTCAAACTGCCTCACTATTCCCAATTCCTTATTTTATTGAAATATGCTATTTCAATTGTTCAAATTCTTTGACAATAACCAATTTTAAAAATTTTAAATTGGTTCACATTTTCCGGGTTATTACAATCTCCCCCACTTAAAACTTTTCGTCCTCGAAAAGGAAACAACAGCAAAGTAGGAAATAAAATGTAAATGCAAAGTATTGTAAAGGTACCTTGCACCGGAGTTAGTCGGAGATGTCTACTCTGCATTTTGGTTAGGCTTGTTTAATGCTTTCCTCAGTCTCCCAAGTACAGTCTCTAGGATCACTACTCCACTGCACTTTAACTAAATGAATCTTTTTGCTCCTTAGCTCTCTAGTTTCTTTGCCAATGATCTTTAATGGCTCTCTTTTGACTGCTAATTCTGGAGTTATGTCTATATCTTGTTGCGCTGCTTCTTCTACAACAAGATCCGGATCATGCACGTGTTTTCTGAGTTGAGACACGTGGAACACATCATGTACACCAGGCAACCAATCAGGTAATGAAACCCTATATGCCAGAGTTCCAATCCGTTCAAGTATAGGAAAGGGACCAATAAATCTCGGTGCCAACTCCCCAGTTTTGCCAAATCTGATTACTCTCCTCATCGGAGAAACTCTTAAATAAACATAATCGCCAACGGCAAATGATAAATCTCTTCTTCTCGCGTCAACATAACTTTTCTGTCGGCTTTGTGCGGTTTTCAATCGCTTCTTAATGAAATCGACTTTATCTAAAGCTTCTCAAATCATATCGGGCCCTAACACAAGTCTGTTTCCAGGTTCTACCCAACATGCGGGAGATTTGCACGGTCTACCGTATAACGCTTCAAATGGAGACATTCCCAAACTTTCTTGATAGCTATTGTTATAAAAGAATTCGGCTAAATGTAAGTGATCTTCCCATGAGCCACCAAAATCAATAACGCAAGCCCGCAGTAAATCTTCTAGGATTCTATTCACCCGCTCAGTTTGGCCGTCTGTCTGAGGGTGATAAGCGGTGCTTAGATTCAATTTGGTTCCCAATTCTGTCTGGAATGCTTCCCAGAATTTGCTAGTAAATAGGGGATCTCTGTCACTGACTATATTGAGTGGCACTCCATGCAGTTTAACTATTTCTTTGAAGTAAATCTGTGCTAAACTTTGAGCCGTTCTGTTGGATCGGACAGGTATGAAATGGGCAGTCTTCGTGAAGCGATCTACGATCACCCATATACTGTCGTTTCCTTTCTTAGTTCGAGGCAAGCCATCAATGAAGTCCATCAAAATTTGCTCCCACTTCCATCCTGCAATTTCTAATGGTTGTAATAGTCCAGCCAATTTCTGCTGATCGCTCTTAACTAGCTGACAAATGGAGCATCTGCTAACATATAATGAAATATCCCTTTTCATTAATCTCCACCAGAATGTGCGCTTGATGTCATTGTACATTTTTCTCACACCGGGATTGATACTGAGTCTGGACTTATGACACTTATCAAGTATTTCTCTTCGAAGCTCTGGAAGATTTGGGTTGCAAATCCTGCCCTTTAATCTAAGAACTCCATTGTCATCGAGTCGGAAACTTGTGGATTCACCTCCCTTGACTCTCTGACTGATTCTCTGAATAAATTCATCGTCCTTCTGAAGGGTCGAGATCCTGTCAATTAATGAAGATGTGATGATAAAACTGGCGATGATTTCATTCTTTCTGCTGAGTGCATCTGCTACAACATTGGCTTTCCCCGGAGTGTATAGAATCTCAAAATCGTATGCTGTAAGGAATTCTAATCAACGCTGTTGTCTCAAGTTTAGATCTTTCTGAGTGAATAGATATTTCAATGATTGATGATCGGTAAATAGTTAGAAGTTCTCGCCTAATAAATAATGCCTCCAGATTCTTAAAGCAAACACGATAGCTAATAACTCAAGATCATGAGTTGCATAGTTTCTTTCATGCGGCTTCGGCTGACGGCTGGCATAAGCGACCACTTGGCCCTTTTGCATTAATACTGCGCGTAGCCCTCTAGTAGAAGCGTCTGTCCATACAGTCAAGTCTTGGTTGCCTTCTATAATTGTCAATACTGAAGCAGTTGTTAATTTCTGTTTCAGCTCCTGGAAAGCTTCTTCACATTCGGGAGTCCATTTGAACTTCTCATGCTTCTTTGTAAGCTTTGTCAATACACCAGATATCTTTGAAAAATCCTCAATGAATTTCCGATAGTAATTAGCCAATCCAAGGAAACTTCGAACTTCCATGGGGGTAGTAGGTTGTTTCTAGTTCTGAATCGCTGTAATTTTGCTTGGATCTACAGCAATCCCTTCCTTTGATACGACATGACCAAGGAACTTAACTTCATCCTGCCAGAAGACACACTTAGAAAAATTAGCTTTCAAGACATATTTCCTCAGAATTACCAACACTTGTTCTAAATGTTTTGCATGCTCGCCTTCTGACTTGGAGTATATTAAAATGTCATCGATGAAGACTAGAACAAATTTATTCAATACACCACGGAACACTCTGTTCATAGGATCGACGAAGTATGCCGGAGTGTTACACAAGCCGAATGGCATTACTAACCATTCGTAGAATAAATTGGGACCCCTGAAGGCTGTCAAAGGAACACAGTCTTCAGCTATACGTAATTGGTGGAAACCTGTAGCTAGGTCCATTCTGGAGAATACTGTTGCCCCATTTAATTGATCTAACAGATCGTCTATACGAAGCAAGGGATATTTGTTCTTCAGTGTCTGTTTATTGAGATCTCGGTAATCAACACAAATTCTTAGAGTACCGTCTGATTTCGGGACAAATACTACTGCTGCTCCCCAAGCTGAAAAGCTCGGTCTGATCAGACCTTTCCAAAGCAATTCTCGAGTTTGACTACCTAACTCTTCTTTTTCTTTCGGGGCCATTCTTCTAATTGGATGAACTATTGGTCGGGCGTTAGGAATTAGATCTATTCTGATTTCAATTTCTCTTTGCGGCGGTAAGTTTTCTACTTCTTCGAACACATCCGCGTAGTTTTTGACGACCGGTATCTTTTCTAATGAAGTGGGAGTAACTTCCAAAGAAGACCGAAATTCTTTTCTATCGGTTTCTGAACCGAGACATGGTATAGTGATATGCCCAAATTTTGTTTTAACTTTCACGATTCTCTCAGCACATCTAACTTCAGCCTTGTATTTGGTTAACCATTCCAAACCGAGAATAACGTCGAATTCAGATAAATCCATAACTATTAAGTTGATGGGAAACTTGTAACATGAATAAGAGATAGGCACTCTGCAGTACGAACTGAGACTAACAGAACCTCCTATCGGGTTTTGAACATTAATTGATTCTTTAAGATCTCTTACTTTTAACTTTAACTTACTAACAATGTTACCAGAAATGAAGCTACGTGATGCACCAGTATCAAAAAGTATAGAAACTGGAATATTTTTAATGGTAAGGGTACCTCCCAAGACGTCGGGTTTACCTGATCCATCGGTGATAGCTGGCGGGGTCTCCCAGTCATACACGTGAGCCACTTGTGCATTCTGCTTCAGAGGACAATTCCTGCTATAGTGCCCTTTCTTATGGCAGTTGTAGCATTCGGCTGAGCTGCGGTCTGGATTTGCCTTTAGCTTCTTTGGAGCTTTGCACACATTAGAAAAATGTCCTGTCTTCCCGCAGTTGTAGCAGCTTCCTTTGGGTATCTTACCAGATTGCTGAGTAGCGGCCGCTGAAATGCTGGACCCTGGATGATCTACTGAAGCCTTGCGCTTATTTCCAGCTTGGCTTTTGGCGCGGTCTTGGTTGGAGTGTCTTTCATCCATATCTTCATAATTGCAGGCCATTTCTACTAATTCTGAGAATGAGAGTTTGATGTTGCTTATGGCCCTGTCATGGTACTTGCGCCGTAACCCAAATATAAACCTCTTTTTCTTAGCTTTGTTGGTCATAATAAGCTCTGGAACATAGCGCGACAGCTGAGTGAATTTATTGAGGTAATCTTGGATAGAGAGATCTACCTGCTGGAGAATAGAAAACTGCTCTCGCATCCTCTCTAAGGCCTGCTCAGGTACGAACTTCTCGTTGAACATGGTCTTGAATTGCTCCCAGGTCCTAACAGTACCTGCCACATCTTCTGAGGTGATGGCATCCCACCATAACTCTGCTTCTTCTTGTAAGAGCCAAATACCTAGTCGTGCTTTGTTGTTGGTCCCCAATCCCATGCCCTCAAAAATCTTTTCACAGGTCTTCAACCAAGCAATAGCCTCTGTCACTGTACCTAGGCCAGAAACTGGATTTCCCCCCAGGTTCCTATATCTCTTCGCTACTCTGTCTAGCTCAAATTCTTGGGGTGCTGGTGGCTGTATAATAGGGCCCTCCTTAGCTACGGGGATATTCCCCCGTCCTCCTGCTATGCCTGCTCGGCCTCCACGGCCACCTCTGGCTGCTGCTGCTCGTGTAGCCATCAGATAGAGTACTGTATAAGCAAGAAAAGAGTCAAGCTCACAGAATTGATAACTTTCATAAATGATAAAGCAGGGGAACATAAGGAAAAGTAATGATGTACTGATCAAATTGTTTTGCTAATCTGCTTAGCTCATTCTAGGACATTGCTCATCCTATCTCTAATGAGCTACTCGCCTTAGAACACTACTGATTCCATTCTGACGAGGTGTTTAATGTGTTAGATCACGGAACTAAGGTTAACCAAAGCTCTGATACCAACTGTGACGATCCCAAAATACGTGTGATGGTATTAAGGATAATCATTGGAATATAACACATCAATCATCATAACAGAGTACAGATAATAGCAAAAACAATAAATAGAATAATTTTACATAGATATGACAGCGGAATCATAACATGTAACAACATCAGAATAGCATAACATAGGATATAACTTAGTAAATAAAAGGGAAATGATCAGTCACCATCGCCCGAGGCGGAATATATACATGCAGTGAGACATAATAAGGGTATCAGTCTACATCGCCGAAGGCGGTACATATACATACGATAATAAGTACTGAAAGTAAAGCAGTCTGCATTGCCTGTGGCGGAATCATAATATAAGTACAATAATGGCGGAAAATGTCAAAGTCATCTCGGTGAAGTCAGCCTCGCCATGAGCCAAAAATGCACTCCATACTATAGTGCTGAGCCAAAACAACCTGTCACCTATGAACTAGGCTGCCCATGTGAAAATAAGGGCACCCGCGTTTGCAAAGTGAAACAAACAACGAGTCAGTCATGGGGACTGGTATGAGAAATCTACTTAACAGTTTAAACAACAGTAATAAGCAAATCATAGAACCACGCCACTTTCGCGGAACGGGTTTACTCCAGTGATTGCTAGTGCATTTAAAACAAAGTAAATTCTTTGGAAACGACGCAATGCTTTTAAAAAGAATGAAGCCATTATAAGACTCAAGTCCCATCATACAATGCAACGCAAACCGGAGGATAGAGTTTTACCTTATAATGGCCAAATATGCTTGATACGTGTAAAGCAAAATCATTTGATATTATTACTAGTGCATATATGTTTCAAAAACGAATAGCATCATAAATATCAATCATAGGTGGCATAACTACCATATACTGTGTCGCCATACTAGTTCTACAATCGAATCCGTTATTTCGTATTGGAAATTGGATTTCCGTCATGAGTCGAGGCAAGGGGCAAGCTCCTCTCCGCTTCGAGACACTCTAGCAAATGCCTCAGGACTACACACTCTGGGTAACCCCTGGATCTTCAGATCGGTCCTCTCTTACGTTTGAGAATTAATTATTCCTGAACACACGTTTCCCGGTCCTTACAGACCTATAATCGAGGCGCCTCGCATTCCAACAACCACATAATTGAAAAGTAGATATAAATGTCAGGGCTGATAGGTCACTGACACCACCATAGCTAGAAAGAAACGTCGTGCTCTCCCTGTAGTCCTTATCCCGTTTTTAACTCATACCGAGGTGTGAGGCTCGCGAATCCACGCTATACACAAAGCCAGGCTATGTAGGCCGTGCTTTGATCATCAAATACAAGACTTTGCTTTGCAACAGAAGCCTTGATCACAGCATCTTGGCATGCCACATAGGCAATCCACTCCATACGACTGATTTCCATTGATATATAACCTCTGAGCTCGTACGTCTCAGAGAAGGGCGTTAAGCAAAAGAATAAATTCTCCGCCGCCAAACAGATATATATTTAACTGAGATCAATCATTATAGAACAAAATCCAATGTCAGACACACATTCCATTTACAAGTCCGTTCTGGGTCTGAACGAAACTGGAGGCGTCAAATTCCTCGTATATCCGTACAATCAACACATACGTTCAGACGGCTACTACTTCCGTTCCTTCACGGTAGCTACTCCAATCAGGAACCTCAGCACCGCCCATCCAACCGATACGAAGATCGTCGGTCTTGAATCGTCTTTGTATTTTCCAATTCGAATCGTTCGATCAATTATTTGAAATGAGGGTTAGCTCGGCCTTTTCAAATAATTCATGTAATTAGAATTCAAATCTATTCTTTCCATGGTTATATTATTCGACATTCATATTTCAGTTCTTTAGTGTTATTTTTGTGTCAAACACATACAACCATCAAATATCAAACAGATCAAGCCAAATTGGATTATTTCCAATCTATGTTGCTTATAATATTTTATAACGATTTTTCGCCATTTTTAATTATTTAAAAATGGCCATATTTAATTAAACGACGTTTCAGGTCATGCCGTGGCACTGGCGCTGTTTTTCCCCTAATTTGTTTTACACATATCGGAAAATCTAACCGTTGGATTTCTACAAAGTTTATATCAGTGGGAAGATATTCCCAAAGCGAACCCAACGGTTCCAGTT
This sequence comes from Allium sativum, assembly GCA_030737875.1. Taxonomy (NCBI): domain Eukaryota; kingdom Viridiplantae; phylum Streptophyta; class Magnoliopsida; order Asparagales; family Amaryllidaceae; genus Allium; species Allium sativum. The sequence continues at coordinate 66,773,288 of CM060916.1, read as the reverse complement.
TCGTGAAAATCCGACGGACGGATCTTCCACACTAGTCGTTTGAAGTTACAGTTTCAAAATTCGAACTACAGCATTGTTATTTGATTTAATTTAATTATATTTATATTTATATATAAATATAAACGATTCTGGCGCTGTTTTTCTTCAGATTTGAATTAAACATTCCAGACAATCCAACCGTTGGATTTTTACAAGGTTGGTGCCGTTGGAAAGATATTTCCAAGGCGAACCCAGCGGTTGGGGTTTCAGGAAAATCCGATGGTCGGATTTCTCGTACTAATCGATTCAAATTACGATTCCAAAACACGAACTGCACGGCTTCGATCCCTTTCAATTCTATTTATATTTATATATATAAAAATATAGTTCATTCCTTTCTTTCAAATATAGTTCATTCATTTATTTCAACATCGTTCATTCATTTATTTCAACATCGTTTTCACTTCAAATATTTCACTAACGCCTTAATATTTCGAAAAATTTCGCTATAACCTCCTTTGTACAGGAAGGGGTTTGGAAATTTATTGGGCCGTGTTAGGTACCCAATAAATCCTATAAAGCATCCACATATTTATAGTGATATATTCTGGTGTTTACAGGGGAGCGTGTATAGATAATAACTCCAGAGAATAAATTCTTGTCACCCTGTCAAGCCTGAGGGAGCGTGTATTTTTAATTACTCCAGAGGATAAATCCTCGTCACCTCATCCCGTGTGGTAATAAATAGTCCATGTGCCGTATCTAATGACTAGAGAGACGTGATTATTGTCAACTCCAGACCCGTGTGGGGTTTTTATTAATCTGGCAATTTATCCTTATATTTTATATAGTCCATATCAGTCATCAGTTCAACCTGTAGTATAAAATCATCGCCATACAAGCCTCTCGCTCGTATGGTAAATCTTCCACCTCGTCACACAAGCTCCAAATGCTTATGTGGAATATGATGAAGTATGCCTATCGTCATGGAGTATGCCATGTAGTGTAGTTCAAAATTAATTGTTACTATCCTATGGCGATGTTTATTATTTCAGACAGAATAACCAGCACTCTGCATCCAATGGCATTCACAGGAGTTGATATAAATATAAAATTGCGCAGCCAACTCATCAAGGCTTACCTATTTGTCGGGCACGCAAATAATTTCTTTACTCTACAGCTAATCCATTTTTCCTGTTAGACACATGTATATATATGCAGAACAAAGTTAATAATAATATTTCTAACAAACTAATATTTATTTCAACACGTGTGTATTTTTATCAAAGCGTATACATGATAAAAGAAATATTTTTATCATCAAAAATATTTATTCAACACGTGAATGTTTTTAGCACTTCATATTCACAATAAAAATGTAGTTTTTATTGTCTATTTATTTTATTTTAAAATTCGATAACATTCAACACATGAATTTCAATTCAACGAATGAATTTCAATTCAACACATGAATATTCTCTATAGTTTGTATATATATAAAAATGTTATTTTTATCGTTAAATCTATTTTTTTAAAATTCGAATAATATTCAACACATGAATTTCAACTTGACGAACGAATTTCAATTCAACACATGAATATTCTCTATAGTTTATATATATATATATAAATGTGATTTTATCGTTAAATCTATTTGTTTAAAATTCGAATAATATTCAACACATGAATTTCACCTCGACGAACAAATTTCAATTCAACACATGAATATTCTCTATAGGTTGTATATATATAAAAATGTGTTTTTTATCGTTAAATCTATTTATTTAAAATTTGAATAATATTCAACACATGAAATTCGATTCAACGAACGAATTTCAATTCAACACATGAATATTCTCTATAGGTTGTATATATAAAAATGTGATTTTTATCGTTAAATCTATTTGTTTAAAATTCGAATAATATTCAACACATGAATTTCGATTCAACGAATGAATTTCAATTCAACACATGAATATTGGTTTCAACATATGTAATTAATTTCAACAAATGAAAATTATTCTAACACATGAATATTTCAGAAAATTTCGGCAGCATAACGACAGGGTAGTTAAAACCGGGACCGTCCCTAGTACGACTCCTCGCTCTACCTTAAATCCTCGCGGTTTTTGACAATGAGGATCATGCATCTAGTTCGCACGCAGGCGGCTTGTTTTATTTTCATTTCCACAATCCTATTCTAATTTGTTTCAACCACAAGAGGGTATTTTTCAACCACAAAGGTATTTTTCAACCACAATATCAACCACAAACAATTATTCCCAACCATTCGTCATACCATATAATATCACGCCAATCTCAAGCAATAAATATCGTCCATGGTCTGTGGACGAGGGGAGTATATATATATATATTATTTCTATAATTCACTTGCATTTCATCACAATTCAAAGCATATATGTTTCATACAACGCTTGTATAATTTATACATCACTAATATAACTTATACAACACATGTACATGAGGTATACAATGCGTATATAATTTACACTTCGCTTATATAATTTATACAACACGATTCCATTCACACAATTTAGTTTAGATTCCTCACATTGGTTTTTGAAGTGCTAAAAATCGTATGTAGATCAGAAAAATCAGCGGCTTCTGCTAGATGGTAGAGAGCCTCCCTGCGGTCCCGATGTTTCCTGTTTCATCGAATTTCGTTAACACACTAAAAAGATATGATTTTTCAAAGTTTTGCAACACTTAAAAGTGTTATTTTCAATTCAGAAATTTCAAGCAGATAACCTTTCCAACCTTCAAAACTAGGTTTAGAACTTAAACCAAAACCGTAGCTCGATGTCTAGAACAGGCTATACGACGTCGAAGAGCTTCAAACAGGCTTCCTATCGACGGTGGTGAGGTGCAGCTTGGTGGCTCCTACGTGGCTCGGCGGCGCTCCAAAGGTGCGGACTTCCTCGAGGTAGAACGATGCGAATACTAAACGATTTCTGTCGAGGGTTGGTTTGATTTGAAGAGGGGAGGAAGGCGGTCGGAATTGCCAAATGGAGGCGGTGGCGAAATGGCCTGTGGCGGCGGCGATCGAGCTGGGAAGATTCGAGCGATTTGCGTCGTTCGTTCGTGGGGGTTGACCGACTTTTTCAGATGAGAGAGAAATGAAGGGTATTTTCTATTATATTAAAATTTTAAATTCCTATAATATCCTTTCTAGCCAACGTACACCAATTTCAACCCAACGACTGTCGCCCCTAGCTAAATACCCCCATTCCGGACACAATGGGATATGTTTCGTTGGCCAATTCGACTGTTACAGTCAGTTATTTTTAAAATTAAAGTATAAAACATTTAATATTCAATTTGAACGTACATTTCAATTTGCCACGGCCACAAACTGAATCGAAAAATTCCAGAAAAATAAATCTAGCTTTTTTTTGACGATACGGTCCCAACAAAACCAGTTTCGTCGAATTCTGAGCTCGTATGCAGAATGTCCATTTTCAGGTCGACCCATTTTAATCGAAATTGACCAATCACATTTTCTTTTGCCCTGCTCACATACTAGCTTCAAAAATTATGAAATTTGAAACCTAGCAATAGTTTGACATCCCGGATCCAACAAAAGTGGTTTCGTCGAATTCCGAGGTGGTAGGCAAAATATCTATTTTCAAGGGCTATATATGCTATATAGCGACCTTTCTGAAAATTTATTTGGCCATAACTTTTGATTCCTGTTATGAAACTTCGATTTTTCAGATTCGTTAGAAAGATATTTATAAAAAAAATTAAATATTTTTGGTTTTGCTAAAATCTGTTTTATTTTCCACTCGGTACAGTCAAACAAAGTTTGTATTCAAATTTTCAAACTGCCTCACTATTCCCAATTCCTTATTTTATTGAAATATGCTATTTCAATTGTTCAAATTCTTTGACAATAACCAATTTTAAAAATTTTAAATTGGTTCACATTTTCCGGGTTATTACAGCTTATATCCAATATCAAATTCTGAAATCAACTAATATCGTATTGGGAATAACGATATATATATAAATCTTCCAAATTCCCATATCAATATCCGTATAATCACGGAATCCAATATCGAAATATTCCAAAGATTATTTCCATTCCTAACCATTCCAACTTATTCGTTGGAAATTTCTGGTCATATTAAAACCATTCTTTATCCAATTTATTTATCTAAAAATAATTGGATTATAAATCTAGTTAATAACTATATCATTTCGATAAAAATATATTTTTATCTTTACAAACGTGAAATTTTTCATCCCGATTCTTTCCAAATCATTTATTATGATTTTTCACAAATTATGAATATTTTTAATAATTTTATTAAGGCCCTTTCAGTCGATTCCCATAAACGGTCATCGAACTGCACTTACAGCGAACTTTTCCGAATTTGATTTGGACATGATTCAAAATCCAAGCGTTAGATTTCAAATCTCTTATATTCGTTGGAAAGTGCTTTTCGATACAAACCCAGTCGTTCTGGTTTTAGGAGAATCCGACGGTCGGATCTCCTGTAATGTCAATTCGAAGTCAATGATCGAAATTTGCGAACGGTCGTAGCGCGACGCGTTCTATTCAGGCCATTTATATATATAATATATATATTGTATATATTTCGTCGATTTCCATTTAAATCGTATTTTATAAATCGTTTATAAATTCTTTAAAAAAAAACGATTTTTACTCCATTTTCAATTTTAAATCAAAATTGAATATTCCTTATCATTATATTATTTAAATGATAATATTTTCAAAATATCCGATTTTGAAATAATTTCCTTTTCGATATTCATTATAAAAATGAATAAAATCGATATAAATACCACTCACATCAAAATGGCGCATATCTAATCAACATGGCTTCATATATTTCAGTATTTTCGTGTCCATCCCAAATCGGACATCAAAATCATATTTTGATCCATTACTAAATATTATTTTAAAATATTAGTTATTTTAAAATATTCATTATTCGTAAATTTAAAATATTCGTCACTTTAAGATATTAGTTCTGTCCGAATTGGAATCAGACATAGTCAATTAACATATAATTTTATTTATATGGATTTCATGCGCACACGTACACAACAATAATTAAACACATGCAGCCATCATTCAGAGTGCATTACACAACTGCATAAGTATTAAATATGAATAATTAACTTTTACAACAGCCTGTCAACCAATCGATTGACATACAACTAAACTTTTAGGACTAGTGTATGTCAAATATCATCTCAATACCCGTGTGCAGTTTCAATCAACACAAATCGATTTTATTTGTGCAGTCGGGCGATGTGTAAAATATATCATCCCAATCAATATCAGTCAAATGTGTGTACATAAACAAATCGTCCGATTTGTAAATGAATATTTATTTTCATTCATATACTCGTTAAAAATATATATTATTTAATGATAAATATTTATTTAAACACATGAATATTTTATACAGTTCATTTATACAATAAAAATGATATTTTTATTGTCCTAACATTTTTAGAAAATTTTGGCAGCATAACGGCACGAAATTAAAACCGGGATAAGGTCTAGCCTTATCCCTTGCCTAATACTAGCTCGCGCCATACACATACCAATTCTAATCAATTCCATTTACACCCTAAATCAAATTCAACCAATTTATTAATCAAAACAAACAACCAAACATCCATGCTTTTAAACAAAGGTGTCGGGTGCTTCTAAGCACCGTCTGCATCCTAGTATATATATATATATATTTAACTAGAAAATAAAATTAGAGTGAGAAGCTCTCACCTTTTGTATCCACTCCGTTATTCTTTAATTGGCGGATTTTGTCGTCGTGCTTCGTTTTGTCGCTTTTTCACACTTGAATTCGCCTCTTTGGCTCTAGACTTTGCATACGGTCTACAGTCTTCACCAAACTTTATCATAGCCTAAACGCGTCATTCCGGACAACTTTTGCCTAGTAGACTTTCTTCCAAAAACGCACCAATTCGCTGGAAATCGCGAAAAACAGTAGCAGGTCCGTTGACTTCGGACGCGATTTCCGGATAGGTCTACAATCCAAAATAGGACTTCCATATGCCCAAATCGAAGAGAAATTCGTGCTCTTCGATTTTGGTATTGTAGAGTTTTGGCCATATGTAACGACCTACCATTTCAAATGATTCAAATCGACAATAATCCACACATGTCTGACTTGAATTGCTCAAAATAGTAAATTGTTATATAAATTGGCAATACTTAGCTTATACAGCAAATAAATAAATCACAGATCACAGAGTATTACAACATTTGCAGCGGAAATAACAACATAGTAGTTCATGAAGCTACTAGAAATAAACAAAGTCTCAAAACAAATACATAAGAGAGGTCCAAAATAACGAAGTTGCTAACAAAACAAATAACATGAGTCTGAACGGAAATAACTGAATAACAGAAAACTGAATAGATAAATATCCAGCGAACTCCAACGGCTTCAGCTCCAAGAAGAATGCCTAAAGCTGCAACACTCAGGCTGACCCGAGAGTAAAGTAAAAACAAAAACACTCGAGTCAGGACTAACATTCTCATGTAAGTAAACAAACTCAAGTGAAATGTCAACTGAATGCACAAGTAACTTAAAGGATATCTGGGATCACTATCCTTTAAGGATCCGTTAAACTATTTACTACATAATAGAATACGATATGTACGATAATGTCTATCAGTAAAGTAAAGTATCAAAATAATGTAAGAGGGATTACCATATTACCCTTACACCGTTTATATATATTCTCGTAGTCTATATAGTACTGTAAGACCCCTCCAAACCGGCGGGATACTCAGGGAGCACTCCATAGGTACGGTACAAAACAAACTCGTAGTGGGCACGATCAGGATAAATATGACAAGGCACGCGAGGCAATACCCAGGGTAGAAATCTACCATTTACAGAACCGGACTGGTGGTGACGCATAGCCGCAACTACCGCCCACCTCGAACACACTTCGAATCAAAGGTGCGCACCAAATCGACCACAAAAGTAATAGAATGGTTTCGAAGAAGCATGCTCGATAAGGGGTATGACCCCATTGGTCTCGGTGTAGCTCCTGTTTTAGTCATTTTAATTATGACCCGAAAGTCAAGGCTATCCATTATCGTTCTCTTACTTCATTCCAGTAGCGTTCGTCAAACCATCCTACTTCATTCTGGAACTCCACCGCGTATACAGTTGTTAAAGTGGTTTTCGGTATTGGCAGAGAGTATGACAATAGCCGATCCCGGTCTCTTTAACAACCAATCGTTTACATTTTTCACACCATGGTCATTGTTTATAATTACTTTATAAATCGTTTATAGGATATCTTAGATTTAAATAATTTTTAGAAACATATGTATAATAAGTTAAAATAAAATATTTGTTAAATTACTTAAAAGCTTATTACTTTATTTGTATATAAAATACCTTGAAAAATAATTTACTTTAAAAGAAAACTCTAGATTTGAATAAAACTGATTTGATAACTTCTAAAAATACATATACATATTTTAACTTTTATTAACCAAAAGCATAATAAAATCTAAAATCCAAAATAATTTATAAGTAAAATGTTTTATTATTTTAAAAAAATTTCAAAAATAGACCAGCGGTGTCCATATAATAATTTTCTACGTAGATCAAGTAATACGGATGTATATCATTTCAATCCGTCAAGTTTCAAATTCCGGGTGTGTATCATTTCAACCCGCATCCCAAATCGCTTCAGTTTGGCCCCTAAATCTATACAGTGATTCGGGTATCTATCATTTCAACCCACAATGATTTTTTTTTTAAGTTACAGGGAACTTGCAGTGTGAATTTCAACAATTAAATAAGCACAGAACACTATCAATCATCCAGTTCACATAATATCATTTCAAGTCGTGTGTGTGTCGGTGTGTCATATTGCATATAAAGTGCTAGCATTTCAATAACATTTCAAATACAGTTATTTCACTACCATGAAAATATTAGTCAGGTGTGAGTTGAACAATTCACCTTCAGTGGCGTAGAATAGAGACAACAACCGATAACGCTGAAAAAGAACGACACTGAAACTTCACCGAACTGGACAAACAAGTTACGGTCAACATACGTAAAAATGTAGCGAAGTTAGGAAACAAAAACAAAAGCTTTTTTTTTTACATAAAACGCGCATGTCAATATGAAATCCAAAGTTTGTTCCCATGCAATAACCAAAACTAACTTGGATTTTACATTTCAAACTCTGTCAACAATGTAGCCAACTTTTGTTCCCACGCATGGCACCTTTCCCATTTAAAATATACATCTAGTGTCCCACTTAAGACAAATATAATTTATATGTCAACATGGTAAGTCTTGTTTACAGTAGCTACCAATAATTGTAATCCATGCATATAGTGTGTATATAATATAACATGCATACTTCTATTAATTAACGTTATCGGCTCAGCTAAGGGGAAACTCGGATAGGAGAGGGTTGGTTAGAGTGGCAACGTATGGTAAAATTTCCAGTTCGGGTTCTTCTTCAAACCATTTTAAAAAAAAAACAGTGCGGTTTTAAAGCGACAAAGGAGGAATGAAGGAACTTAGGTTTGGCTTGGGTGTTGGGCATCAATTGGAGGTGCAGTAGATCTGCGGAGCATCAGTGGATGTAGTAATCGTTTTTTTTTCTTCATACAACAGTTCAGGCTTTACAACCGAAAACAAAGAAAATTAAATCAGATGTTTACCTCGTTTAGACCTGTAGCGTGCACTGAGTTTGCAAGAAGAACGAACGCTTGATGGAGAGAGTTTTTTTTTTTTTTTGAAGATGGCTTATCAAGATAGAGGAATAAAATTGGGAAGGTATAAAATACAAGGGAGACGTGGTAAGAAGTGGGCGGATAAAATGGGATAATGGTGAAAGAATGGTTCAATTCTAGCACGTTTAAAACATAAAAGAAAGAGCGAACAGTAAGTAAATTGTCCTTTTCCTATACGCATAGGTTTGAACGGAAGAACATGGACATGCTCGTTGAAGATAAATTGGATCCAAGTAGGAAAAATTAAATTCCAAAAAAAAATGTGGGCGTTGCATTTAAATTTGAAAGATAAACAAAAAGAACAAAGCAAAAGGGATGGCACGTAACATGATATGTGAACATGCCATGCCATGCATTTTATCCCACTTCCATGACTAGAAAAAAAATTCAAATCCATGAATCAGAAGTGATGGTGGCTGAAAAGAAAGCAGGAACGTAATGCAGGGCACATCACAGCTTCAAAAAGACACACGTATGGACACCAAACTCAAAAAAATAAAATTACATAGGACAGAGTACCGATATAATACACTGTTTTATTCATACGGTGGTCCGTCGGGCACCAAAATGCGCAAATGAATATATCATGGTGATCAGCGCGACGAGACGAACGCAATGGTACAAAAACATCAGTGTCATGACTCTTTTATCAAAAACTCATATTTTTAAATTACGGTACACTGCTACTTCGTACGGAAAAATTCAAACGGATCTTGAAACGTCCGAATTTCGCGAAATGAATTGCGCCGTCATCATCAGCATGAGCAAAATATTTTTCTTATGTACAGATATTTAGGTTTTAAAAATAATTTCGTTCGTTCAATATTTGAACCGACTTACGCTGAAATAACACTACCGAATGGACTTTTAAATTTTACTGATGAAAATTTACCACTCGCTATCTTTAAATGGACGCATACCAAAAATAAAAATAAAAATTGACTGCTAACATTCGAGACAAATTTTGATTTAGTCGCAGTTTAAAACGTAGAAAATGCCGAACCGTTACATTCTCCCCCACTTGAAACTTTTCATCCTCGAAAAGAAATGGAATTGGAAAATAGCTAACAAGATGATGGAAAATAATAGATTTGAAAAGAAGAATACCTGAATCAAATAGTTCTGGGTTCGAAGCACGTATGCTTTCCTCAGTCTCCCAGGTACAATCTCGATCATCTGTACTCCACTGTACTTTGACCAAGTTAACAGATTTTCTTCTTAGATGTTTCATCCTACTATCGACAATACGTAGTGGCTTCCTCTCGACGGTGAGATTCGGCTCCACATCCAAAGTCTCTAATGTAGAGGGTTGAACAAATAGAGAAGGATCATGAAGATACTTACGAAGATGCGATACGTGAAACACGTTGTGCACTCCCGACAATTTCTCCGGCAACTCCAATTTATAAGCCAAAGAACCAACTCTATCCACGATACGAAAAGGACCGATGAATCTAGGAGCTAACTTCCCTTTTCGACCAAAGCGAATTACATTTCTCAACGGTGAGATCTTAAGGAAAACTTGATCCCCTACTGCAAATTCAAGATCCTTTCTCCGTCTGTCCGCATATTTCTTCTGCCTATCCTGAGCGATTCGCATCTTCCTTCTAATCTCCTCGACTTTCTCAGTTGCTTCCAATATCATATCAGGTCCAAGAACAAGGCGGTCGCCCGACTCAATCCAACAAGCTGGTGATTTACAAGGTCGTCCGTAAAGAGCGGTAAACGGAGACATCTCGATGCTTGCCTGAATTTAAAAGAACAGAATCCAATTGAATCAAAATTTGATTTAAACCCGACTGATTCTAAATCTAAATAAAAGATATACCTGATAGCTGTTATTATAGGTGAATTCGACGAGATGGAGATGATCTTCCCAAGATCCTCCATAATCAAGAACACAAGCACGAAGAAGATCCTCTAGAACCTGATTTACACGTTCAGTTTGACCGTCGGTTTGAGGATGGTAGGCAGTGCTGAGATTTAAACGGGTACCCAGAGCATCTTGAAAAGCTTTCCAAAATTTGCTAGTAAAGATAGGATCACGATCGCAAACTATACTGGATGGAACACCATGAAACCTTACAATCTCCTTCATATAAATCTCTGCTAAGCTCGAAGCTGTGCGACTAGCTTTGACCGGAATAAAATGAGCGGATTTGGTCAATCGATCGACTACTACCCAAATACTCTCGTTACCTCTCCTCTTCCTAGGCAAACCATCAATAAAATCCATAGAAACCTGATCCCACTTCCAAATAGGGATCTCAAGAGGTTGCAACAATCCAGCGGTCTTCTGGTGACCAGCCTTGACCTGTTGGCAAGTGGCACACTTACTAACATATGTGGAGATATCCCGCTTCATGCCGCTCCACCAATACAACTTATTCATATTCTGATACATCTTCGTGACACCGGGATGGATAGAAAGTCTAGAACGATGATTCTCCTTAAGAACTTCTTGCCTCAAGCCATCAACATTTGGTACACAAATACGATTATTTATTCGTAAAACCCCATGTTGATCAATATGAGCCCCTTCTTCATTATGTTGATCTCCTTCTCTATTCTGAATATTATCCCTCATGAGCTTAAGCATTTCATCATCATCTTGTTTGGCTATTATACGGTCCACAAGAGATGAAGTAGCCACAATCTGATACAACATGGCCTTCTTTCGACTCAATGCATCCGCTACCACATTGCCTTTCCCTGGTGTATAATTAATGTCGAGGTCATAAGCTGCTAAGAACTCGAGCCACCTAACTTGCCTCTGATTCAGATCTTTCTGGGAAAATATATACTTAAGCGACTGGTGATCGGTAAAGAGTTCAAACTTAGTACCTAAAAGATGGTGCCTCCATAACTTCAAAGCAAACACAACAGCGAGCAATTCCAAATCATGAGTGGCATAATTAACTTCATGCATCTTCAGCTGGCGGCTAGCATAAGCAATAACCTTCCCATTTTGCATCAACACAGCACCCAATCCTTCTTTACAAGCATCTGTGTATACCGTTAATCCTTCACTTCCATTTGGAACGGTAAGAATAGGAGCAGAGGTAAGCTTTTGCTTCAACTCATTAAATGCAGCTTCACACTTATCGCTCCAGTCAAACTTGGCATTCTTTCGAGTCAAAGCAGTAAGAGGGGCAAAAATTTGAGCAAAATTCTCGATAAATCTTCTATAATAACCGGCTAGGCCCAAAAAGCTACGGATGTCAGTCGGAGTCCTAGGTCTCTCCCAATCCTGAAATAGAATAGGGTGAACGAGTTCTGAAGAAGGAAAGGAATTCAAATAACAAAAGAAAGGTGGAAATACTTACATTAATCGCGGCGATCTTAACTGGGTCAACAGAACCTCCATTCTCTGAAACAATGTGCCCTAGGAATCGGACTTCATCTTTCCAGAAATGGCATTTAGAGAATTTGGCTTTCAGCTGATGGTTTTAAGTGTTTGAAGAACAAAGGTCAAGTGTGCTATATGCTCCTTCTCAGACTTAGAAAACACAAGAATGTCATCGACGAAGACAAGGACAAACTGGTTAAGAACATCTCGAAAAACTCGATTCATAAGATCAACAAAGAAAGCTGGAGCATTGGTTAATCCAAAAGGCATGACCAACCATTCGAAAAATCCACTATCGGTTCGGAAAGCTGTCTTAGGAATACTCTCCTCGGCTACTCTAAGCTGGTGGAAACCAGTAGCCAAATCAAGCTGAGAGAAAACTTTAGCTCCATAAAGCTGATTGAACATGTCATTAATACGAGGCATGGGATAACGGTTCTTCATTGTGAGTTTGTTCAGCTCTCTATAATCAACACACATCCTTAAAGAACCATCAGACTTGGTGACAAAAAAACAGCAGCTCCCCATTCAGAAAAACTAGGTCTAATCAGACCTTTGGAAAACAAATCATCAATCTGGTTCTTCAATTCAACTTTCTCCTTAGGTGCCATTCGTCTGGGAAGAAGGACAACTGGACGGGCCCCAGGAATAAGGTCAATACGAAATTCAATTTCGCGCTTAGATGGAAGAGAAGTGACCTCACCAAATACATCAGGAAAATCCTTGACTATAGGAGTAGAGTCACGGTCACTAGGATGAGAGTCTAGAGAGAATATAAAGCTGCCTGCATAGTCCCGAGGCATTCGACATTCGATGACTAAGGATTCTCCAAGATCACTTACCAAAGAAACAGTTCGGGCCTTGCAGGAAATAGTGGCATCATACTTCCTAAGCCAATCGCCCCCAAGCAGAATGTCGAAGGCATCAAAACCCAAAACATAGAAATCTCCAGTAAAACGACGTCTATTATAAAGGAGTTTTACCCCTCTACAAATCATACTCAGGTTGGCGGGACCACCAATAGGGTTAGATACACATAAAGGTTCAGTTGCTACTTGAGGATGCAAAAGGTGCTCAAACTTATCACAAAGGTCAATAGAAATAAAACTATGCGAGGCTCCATTATCAAAAAGAACACGAATAGGCAAATCGAATAAAGTAAAAGTGCTCTGAAGGGTACCTTGGTCATCAGGAGTAACGGGAATAGTAGAAGATGTCATGGCAAAGACTCCACTCGCCTTGCCTCTTTGCTGGGTGGGACAGTCCTTCTTAAAATGACCAGGCTGCAAGCAAATGTGGCATAAGTTGGACCGAGTCGTCTGAGGTGGAGGGATTGCGGCTTTGGAATTGGTTGGACAATTGGTGGAATATTGGCCCTTCTGATTGCACTTGAAACAGGTGATAGTAGATAAGTCGGTAGGCTTCTTACCAATGCCCTGAGTCTTCTGCCAGTTACTCTTTTGCTGCTCAAATTTCGACTTCCTTTTCTTAGAATTGTCAGAACTTCCCTGTAACTGAGATGGCTGCACCGTCTGTTTCTGCTTTCCTTTATTGCTGGGGTTCTCAAATCTAATCGCCATATCGACGAGATCAGTAAAAGTGCCACGGACATGGCTAATCAAACGGTCATAAAACTCTGGTTTGGCACCACGAATAAATTTTTCATTCTTCTGCAGCGGGGTTTCAATCAAATTGGGACCATATTTTGAGAGTTCATTAAATTTTCTTTCGTACTCCGCGAAAGTCATATCACCCTGCTCTAAATCCAAAAACTCTCTGTAAAGTTGAGTCTTCCCCGAGTCAGGCATCCACTTTGTCACAAAGACATCCCTGGGAAGAGATTGATTAAAAATCAAGATAGATTCGAAAAAGAGCAACCAAGATCGGAAGAACAAGCTTAAGCTTTACCTGAACTGTTGCCAGGTGATGTTTGATTCGATGGTATTTGCTGTAACTGTCCGCCACCAATTATAGGCAACACCCTTCATCTGCCAAGCGGCTAATTGACGCATCTGAGCATCAGTGATAACAAGACCGGTGAAAATCCTCTCGAGATTATCCAGCCACTGCTCAGCTTCGACGACACCTTCTAAACCCGTGAATTTGGTACCTCCTAGCTGATCATACTCTTTGCAAAGCTTAGTAAACTTGGTTGGTTGGGCTGGCTGAATAACTGCTGCAGGATCAGCTGGGCCATCTCCCCGACCCCTACCTCTGGCATTCCTTCTAGTACTCATCTGGAAAGGTTCAAACGAATCTTTAGAACAAGGGGTAAAGATTATAGTCAAAAGAAAACAAAAGAAATCTACATCGAGGGTTTGAGGGTCGAACGAATATAATTCTATGATTAATTTTCTCACTCTAGAGTATTAGTACCCTATCTCTAATGAGATTTACTCTATATGCTAAGTTTGCCTAAAACCTGGCTCTGATACCACTTGTAACGACCTACCATTTCAAATGATTCAAATCGACAATAATCCACACATGTCTGACTTGAATTGCTCAAAATAGTAAATTGTTATATAAATTGGCAATACTTAGCTTATACAGCAAATAAATAAATCACAGATCACAGAGTATTACAACATTTGCAGCGGAAATAACAACATAGTAGTTCATGAAGCTACTAGAAATAAACAAAGTCTCAAAACAAATACATAAGAGAGGTCCAAAATAACGAAGTTGCTAACAAAACAAATAACATGAGTCAGAACGGAAATAACTGAATAACAGAAAACTGAATAGATAAATATCCAGCGAACTCCAACGGCTTCAGCTCCAAGAAGAATGCCTAAAGCTGCAACACTCAGGCTGACCCAAGAGTAAAGTAAAAACAAAAACACTCGAGTCAGGACTAACATTCTCATGTAAGTAAACAAACTCAAGTGAAATGTCAACTGAATGCACAAGTAACTTAAAGGATATCTGGGATCACTATCCTTTAAGGATCCGTTAAACTATTTACTACATAATAGAATACGATATGTACGATAATGTCTATCAGTAAAGTAAAGTATCAAAATAATGTAAGCGGGATTACCATATTACCCTTACACCGTTTATATATATTCTCGTAGTCTATACAGTACTGTAAGACCCCTCCAAACCGGCGGGATACTCAGGGAGCACTCCATAGGTACGGTACAAAACAAACTCGTAGTGGGCGCGATCAGGATAAATATGACAAGGCACGCGAGGCAATACCCAGGGTAGGAATTTACCATTTACAGAACCGGACTGGTGGTGACGCATAGCCGCAACTACCGCCCACCTCGAACACACTTCGAATCAAAGGTGCGCACCAAATCGACCACAAAAGTAATAGAATGGTTTCGAAGAAGCATGCTCGATAAGGGGTATGACCCCATTGGTCTCGGTGTAGCTCCTGTTTTAGTCATTTTAATTATGACCCGAAAGTCAAGGCTATCCATTATCGTTCTCTTACTTCATTCCAGTAGCGTTCGTCAAACCATCCTACTTCATTCTGGAACTCCACTGCGTATACAGTTGTTAAAGTGGTTTTCGGTATTGGCAGAGAGTATGACAATAGCCGATCCCGGTCTCTTTAACAACCAATCGTTTACATTTTTCACACCATGGTCATTGTTTATAATTACTTTATAAATCGTTTATAGGATATCTTAGATTTAAATAATTTTTAGAAACATATGTATAATAAGTTAAAATAAAATATTTGTTAAATTTCTTAAAAGCTTATTACTTTATTTGTATATAAAATACCTTGAAAAATAATTTACTTTAAAAGAAAACTCTAGATTTGAATAAAACTGATTTGATAACTTCTAAAAATACATATACATATTTTAACTTTTATTAACCAAAAGCATAATAAAATCTAAAATCCAAAATAATTTATAAGTAAAATGTTTTATTATTTTAGAAAAATTTCAAAAATAGACCAGCGGTGTCCATATAATAATTTTCTACGTAGATCAAGTAATACGGATGTATATCATTTCAATCCGTCAAGTTTCAAATTCCGGGTGTGTATCATTTCAACCCGCATCCCAAATCGCTTCAGTTTGGTCCCTAAATCTATACAGTGATTCGGGTATCTATCATTTCAACCCACAATGATTTTTTTTTTAAGTTACAGGGAACTTGCAGTGTGAATTTCAGCAATTAAATAAGCACAGAACACTATCAATCATCCAGTTCACATAATATCATTTCAAGTCGTGTGTGTGTCGGTGTGTCATATTGCATATATAGTGCTAGCATTTCAATAACATTTCAAATACAGTTATTTCACTACCATGAAAATATTAGTCAGGTGTGAGTTGAACAACTCACCTTCAGTGGCGTAGAATAGAGACAACAACCGATAACGCTGAAAAAGAACGACACTGAAACTTCACCGAACTGGACAAACAAGTTACGGTCAACATACGTAAAAATGTAGCGAAGTTAGGAAACAAAAACAAAAGCTTTTTTTTTTTACATAAAACGCGCATGTCAATATGAAATCCAAAGTTTGTTCCCATGCAATAACCTAAACTAACTTGGATTTTACGTTTCAAACTCTGTCAACAATGTAGCCAACTTTTGTTCCCACGCATGGCACCTTTCCCATTTAAAATATACATCTAGTGTCCCACTTAAGACAAATATAATTTATATGTCAACATGGTAAGTCTTGTTTACAGTAGCTACCAATAATTGTAATCCATGCATATAGTGTGTATATAATATAACATGCATACTTCTATTAATTAACGTTATCGGCTCAGCTAATGGGAAACTCGGATAGGAGAGGGTTGGTTAGAGTGGCAAAGTATGGTAAAATTTCCAGTTCGGGTTCTTCTTCAAACCATTTAAAAAAAAAACAGTGCGGTTTTAAAGCAACAAAGGAAGAACGAAGGAACTTAGGTTTGGCTTGGGTGTTGGGCATCAATTGGAGGTGCAGTAGATCTGCGGAGCATCAGTGGATGTAGTAATCGTTTTTTTTCTTCATACAACAGTTCAGGCTTTACAACCGAAAACAAAGAAAAATAAATCAGATGTTTACCTCGTTTAGACCTGTAGCGTGCACTGAGTTTGCAAGAAGAACGAACGCTTGATGGAGAGAGTTTTTTTTCTTTTTTTTTCTGAAGATGGCTTATCAAGATAGAGGAATAAAATTGGGAAGGTATAAAATACAAGGGAGACGTGGTAAGAAGTGGGCGGATAAAATGGGATAATGGTGAAAGAATGGTTCAATTCTAGCACGTTTAAAACATAAAAGAAAGAGCGAACAGTAAGTAAATTATCCTTTTCCTATACGCATAGGTTTGAACGGAAGAACATGGACATGCTCGTTGAAGATAAATAGGATCCAAGTAGGAAAAATTCAAATTCCAAAAAAAAAAAAATGTGGGCGTTGCATTTAAATTTGAAAGATAAACAAAAAGAACAAAGCAAAAGGGATGGCATGTAACATGATATGTGAACATGCCATGCCATGCATTTTATCCCACTTCCATGACTAGAAAAAAAAAAATTCAAATCCATGAATCAGAAGTGATGGTGGCTGAAAAGAAAGCAGGAACGTAATGCAGGGCACATCACAGCTTCAAAAAGACACACGTATGGACACCAAACTCAAAAAAAATAAAATTACATAGGACAGAGTACCGATATAATACACTGTTTTATTCATACGGTGGTCCGTCGGGCACCAAAATGCGCAAATGAATATATCATGGTGATCAGCGCGAAGAGACGAACGCAATGGTACAAAAACATCAGTGTCATGACTCTTTTATCAAAAACTCATATTTTTAAATTACGGTACACTGCTACTTCGTAAGGAAAAATTCAAACGGAGCTTGAAACGTCCGAATTTCGCGAAATGAATTGCGCCGTCATCATCAGCATGAGCAAAATATTTTTCTTATGTACAGATATTTAGGTTTTAAAAATAATTTCGTTCGTTCAATATTTGAACCGACTTACGCTGAAATAACACTACCGAATTGACTTTTAAATTTTACTGATGAAAATTTACCACTCGCTATCTTTAAATGGACGCATACCAAAATTAAATTTATTTATTTTTTTGACTGCTAACAATCGAGACAAATTTTGATTTAGTCGCAGTTTAAAACGTAGAAAATGCCGAACCGTTACACCATAAGCACACCGTTTGAGAGTTATTGGCAAAATAGTGACAGGGGTTTTTTATGAAAAAACGGGAATTTATGAAAAATGTGATTTTTGAGGTGGTGGGGCCCATGGCCGGAGCTGAGGGCTGAGGGGAGGCGGTAGGACCTGATTAGGTGTGGGGGATGTGCTTCCAGGTAGTGGTGGCACTGGAGGTGCCCACGGTGGCGGGTTTGGTGATTTGGGGCCTAGGGTTTTTGCCAATTGAAAGATGGAAAGAGGAAGAAGAAGAAGAGGAGAAGAAGAGGAAGGGGAGGAGAAGGAGTGCGGCGGCTACTAGTGGCAGGCAAGAGGAGGAGCAGCTGAAGAGGTTAGGACGTCAGTTTTTTATATTTCTCTTAATGACTTGAACGATGGGAGAGGAGGAAGGAGAGTTGACCAATATATATTTATTTTATTTAATTCTCCAAAAAGTTAAATTTTCATTCGAACTCCAAATCTGTAACACCCCGTAATTTTATAACATAAAAATTCACAAATTAAATTATACTTAATTTTTAGAAAAGAATTAAGTGAAATGGGTTGCGCAGAGAAATATATATACATTGATATATATATATATATATAATTGAAAATTAAACAAATAAATATGCAAAAATGTTCAAAACAGCGAATTGGGAGAGGGGAATAACCGAACCAGCCCATTTTTGAGGTCGACCCAAGCCTGCTGGGTCGACTAGGGGTTAATTCAGGGTGTTTGGCTGTCAACCCATGAGCCGATTCGCTCAAATGCGGATTTTGCATTTGATTGGTTCTCATGGTTCAGGGTTAATCTAATGGTCCAAAATAACTCCCTACACCTATATATACACCCTAAGACCTAACCCTAAATCAAATAAAAATTAGATCAATGGCCGTCATGCCGTCACTCCAAAACCTAGAAGTAGCCGCCGCCAATTAGAAGAAGAATAAAGCTAATCTATTCAATTCAACAACAACTACAACAGCAAATTCAACTACAACAAAGGAATGCTAATAAATTTCAGAGCTTCATTGAATGGTGAGTTCGATCACTTTAACAAAATAATTGCTAAATTAATTATGATGTGATATACATTGGATTATAAGTTGTGGTTGTGAATCTAATTCATATGTTTAATCATGTATATTAACTTGATTCATATTATATGATGTTATGCAAGCTTTATATATGATGTTATGCAAGATTAACATGTTATGCAAGTTAATATGATTATGCAAGTTTCATGTATGATGTTATGCAAGATTAATATGTTATGCAAGTTAATATGATTATGCAAGTTTCATATATGATGTTATGCAAGTTAATATGATTATGCAAGTTTCATGTATGATGTTATGCAAGTTAATATGATTATGCAAGTTTCATATATGATGTTATGCAAGTTAATATGATTATGCAAGTTTCATGTATGATGTTATGTAAGATTAATATGTTATGCAAGTTAATATGATTATGCAAGTTTCATATATGATGTTATGCAAGTTAATATGATTATGCAAGTTGTATGCGAATTATATGATGTTATGTAAGTTTGGATCTAAAATATATGCTAGTAGTTCATGATGTTAAATTGTGTTAATGAATCCCTTTTTATAATCCAATCACCTAGGTTTATAACATTAGTTTTTATGCGAATATGGATGTAGAACATATGCTAGTTCGTATAGGTATTATGTTCATATGCAAGTTTAAGTGATAATTGGATTCATACAAGTTTACACCTTTAAAGTTTAGATCCATATTCAAGTTGACATTTTTATGTTGAATTTATGACATGCCTAGTTATGCAAGTTTACACCTTTATGTGGATCCATAGTTTACTCAAGTTAACACCTTTATTGGATCCATAGTTATGCAAGATGACACCTTTTTGTTTAGGTTGACGACATACACAGTTTATGTAGGTTTGTGGTAATTACCTAGGCTAGTTGGGTGTAAAACTATGTTCATACATGCAAGCTCACACCTTTTAGATCTATGATGTTTGGATCCTTGATAATAGAAAGACTATGCAAATATGTTGTAATTCTTAATTGCAAGTTAGACGCAAATTAGATCTATTATTGTGTGTATGTGACTTTGTGACGTTTATTCCTTTTTTTAAGTATTAGATTATTTGCTAGTCTAATATGTATACATCATGTTAAGCGAACGAATGACGGGGGTACGATGGGGATAATAGTGGATACACACATATTGTAAATTTGGCATGTAATGGCCTAAAAAGGCATGTAATTAATTTTAAAGAATAAAATTAATTAGTAATGAAATTGGTATAATTTATATACCATAAATAGATGAGCATAAATGCCTTAAGAGGCATAAAATATAATTGTGGTGAAAATGGGTATGATTTTACATACCATAAATGGATGGACATAATTGAGTCAATTATGGACATCATTAAATTTGGAATTGATTGATAATTTGAATAGGGAAAGTAATTCAAATTGGGGAATGATTAATTAGGAGTAATTAATCGTCTAAGACACGAGGTTAGACTCTTTTGTGATGTAAGACTGCCCGGACCCGCCCGGCAAATCCAACTGCCACAAATGCCAGTCTAATGTGAGAGGTCTTAGGCATAAATTAAATACGTAAAAATTGTAAAGACACGAGGTTAGGCTCTTTTGTGGTGTAAGACTGCTCGGACCCGCCCGGCAAATCCAGCTGCCACAAATGTCAGTCTAATGTGAGAGGTCTTTATGAGATTACGGTCTTAATAAATTAAGAAACACTTAACCAGATAAACATGTAGTGGGACATGAGGGGGTTAAGTGGGTGCCTTGGGTGGCATGTGGAATCTAGTGGGTGCCTTGGGTGGCATGAGGAAATACGATTAGTAACACTTGACCAAGGTAAAACATGTAAGTGGGACATAGGGGTTAAGTGGGTGCCTTGGGTGGCATGTGGAATTACTAATGGAAACCCTTAACCAAATTTAAAACATGTAAGTGGACATGAAGGGGGTTAAGTGGGATATACTAGAGGGGACCAAGCTTAGGTGGATAGCTTGTGTCAAGTAATGGGGGCCCGTTTCAACCAGTAACCCATTCGTATCTTTGTGGGCTCGACCCAAGTCGAGGACGGGACACGCATACTGGGCTTGACTGTAAGAGGCCAAAACCGGGTTAGCGGTGGCAACGCAAGTCCAACGGGTTCATATGCGTGTGTGGACCCGGGCTGGTAGGTAAGACGTTGTTGCATCGTGTAGGTATAAGCCGTGCATTTTTGGTGGTTTCGGGTTGCCACTTTGGGGAGTGATACACCCCACTGTGGGGCCAGCACGGGTATCTACGAGTTAGGGAGCCGATCGAATGGGGCAGGTAGTGGGTACACCTAGTAGAGATAGGAGCAAGCGACACCTATGTAGTCAGCTTGGGGTACACGAAGCTACCACTATTATTATTAATTATTAAGGGGGTACACCTAGTGGAGATAGGAGCAGGCGGCACCTATGACGTCAGCTAGGAGTACATGTAATTACCATTATTAATTATTGAAGGGGTACATCTAGTGGGGATAGGTACACGCTGGGTACCTATGATAGCAACTAGAGATATACGGTCAAACATGGAGGATAGTGGGTACATCTAGTAGTACATGAAGCTATCATCATTCTATTTAGCCAAGATGGATCAAATTTCTAGAGTGACTAGTAGGGGTGCAGTTAGAGCTAGTACAGTACAGTACGGTGCAATACAATAGAATATAGTAATTATCCTATATTGATTAGGAAGCGCAATTAATGTTATCTTTGTTTCTCTTGATTGCTTTGCCATACCCATGTGGTTCACACAGTCATTACCTTATTCTCCAGCTTATATCTTATCATATTGCTTAAATAATTATGTTGTTAGAGTTATTGGACTCGCCAGACTTTATGTCTGACCCCCTTTGTTTCCACCTCTTTTCTTCCTTTTCCCCCCAGGTTCATAGGGTGGGACTAGTACTAGTGGAGCTTGATTTGGATCTCTTTTGGGAGCACTTGGATTCGGATTGCTGAAGTAAAGTTCAGCCTATCATTTTTTCTTTATGGCTATTGGTAGTAGTGGGATTATGTCTTTACTTTATGTACTCTGATTTTATCAAGATAGATATTAAGTACTTGACTCTAGTTATGGTTTTGATGATGTACTCAAACATATTTTCCTTCCGCTGCAATAAATGAAGTTTTTAATTCTCAAGTACTGCTTTATATCTGTCTTGTTGTGATTTTCTGGTCTATATTCACTTAAAATGCTCCATGGAAGTTAATGCATTCCCTTTGTGAGTGACATTAAATGACGTGGGGTGTTACACGTGGTATCAGAGCTGAAGGTTACCAGAGCAGATAAGATATTTTGAAAAACTATTTTTCAAAAGCATTTTTGTAAAGAATACTTACAAAAATATTTTTGTAGAAGAGTATTTTTGAAAGAAAGGTTTATTTTAAGAACATAATCCCAAAGAGCCATATATCCTTCCTTCGATTCTCCGTTTTGAATCTCTTCCTCTTTCTCTTTTTGAGTTTGTTTTCCCCCTCCGCGTATAGATGCTTTTTCTAAGATAAATAAGGACTTCCGTACGAAGAATGGAAAACCACTTCAAGGGACTTAGACGTTTGTCGAGCTAGAAGTTAGTCCAAGGAAGTGGAGGGCTTGTTGGTACCTTTAAGATAGACGATGGGAGGAAGGTTCAAATGGCCGTTTGGTTAATAAAGGAAGAAACCTCATCTTGGTGGGAGGACACGAATGGAGAATGTGAAGAAAAAGGCTAGTTGTTTTGGAGAAATAGGACACCTTAGTATTGTCCAAAGAGGCAAGGACAATGTACAGGATCTTATGGAGGGTAGTTGTATTCCCTCACGGCTGGTATACCTGATGGGGGTAGGACCGTCTAGGTTGAAATTTGGTTTTCTTTATCATCCTGTTTGAACTTTGTTTGATTCTGGCGCTTCATAGTATCTGCTTCGTTAGTTGAAACACTGCACCTAAATACTAGTCTAGTTAAGGATCCCATCCTAGTCTCAAATCCTGTTGGTGGTTCGGCTCATCCTTCAATGGTTTGTCGGGATTTGAGAGTGTCTATCTTGGGCGTTGGATTTGAATGCAACGCCTTCGTCCTTGGTTTTACGGGCTATAGTTTGATTCTAGGTGTGGATTGGCTAGCCAGGCGGGGTGCCATCCTAGATTGTGAAAGGAGGGTAGTTAGACTATTGATTCATTATGGAAAGACCCTCATATTTCTTGTGACCCTAGGGGTTCAGTGATGCTTAGCTGCCTAGAATCTTCTGACGCATCCAACGATGACTGGGAGTCTGTTTGTGTGGTCCGTGAGTATGGAGACGTCGTTGATAAAGTGCGGGGTTTACCCAGAAGCGCGAAATAAGTTTTCGTATGTGCTTAATAGATTAAGCAAAGCCAATTATGTGATTAGCGGTGGTTTTGGAGCAGGACTGGCAAGGACAGCCAGAGTCGGTCAAGTGCTCAATTGGTTGGCCGTCTTACTAGTATCATCTCACGTAGGTCGTCTGAATTCGAAGGAGGTATCCCTTGGGTGTTTGTCTGATATTGGTTTAGGCCTTTGGGGCTTGCACTTGGGGGATGTCGAGTTCGACTATGATGGTCTGAGTGAGAGATGGATAGTTGTGACGATTTTGCATGGGATAATATCTTGGTTTTCTCTAGAAGCAGAGAAGAGCATGCCCTACATCTTAGGGAAAGCTTAGGGACCCTACAAGCGCACCAGCTTAAAGCTAAGTTCTCCAAAATACCATTTTGGAGGAAAGAAGTGAGGATTTTAGGGCATGTGCTCTCTAGGGAAGGGTGGTATGTTATGGTGGATGGAGTTCTTGGCGTCCTACGATTTCAAGATAACATATACCCCTAATAAGGGTAACGTTGGGCGGATGCCTTGAGTAGGAAAAAGTTGACATTGAGTCCTTTGTTTGTCGAGCGACGTAGCTTAGAGTTTATCTCTACCTTTGACTTTAGACCATCCATTGATTTTGTACCCAGTTTGCTAGCGCCCTTGAGGTCAGACCTACGCTTTTAATACGGATTGGTGAGGCGCAGCAAGATGACCCACAGTTGATGGAGTTAGTAGAGAAGCTCATAAGAGGGGAGTCATCGAGCCATCTCCGTAGGTATACCCTAGATGATAAGGGTTGGTTGCGTAGGGACGGTAGGCTTTGTGTACCACGGGACGAGAATCCGAGGAAGACCATTCTTGATGATGCACATCATTCGAAGATGACCATTCATCCCAGCAGGGACAAGATGTACATGGACATGAGACGAGTTTACTTTTGGGTCGGTATGAAGAAGGACATGGCCGAGTATGTCGCTAGATGCTTGGTGTGCCAACAAGGAAAAGCAGAGCAAAAGAAGCCCAGTGGATTGCTTCACCCATTGGAGGTCCCACAATGGAAGTGGGAAAGCGTCTCGATGGACTTTGTTGACGGATTACCAAGATCAAGGAAAGGATTGGGCAGATGGCGTACAGAGTGGAGTTGCCCGAGAGACTTAGTGGTGTACACGACGTATTCCATGTATCACATTTGAGGAAGTGCTTGCACGAGACCGCGGAAGTGGTAGAGCCGAGCTTGCTTAGAGAAGGGGAGATCGAGTGTGATGCGACGATTCGACGAGCTCCTACGTGCATTCTTGGGTTGGAGATTAAGAAGTTGAGGAATCGAGAGGTCAAACTAGTCAAATTTCAATAGGGATATGATGAGAGCAACGCTACTTGGGGGACAAAAGAGAAGATGCGTTCATTGTACCCTTTTCTTTTCGAGGGTATGTCTTTTAATTTCTCCTTTATCGCATACCTTGTACTTATCTTATCTTTAGTATGTCCTCTCGCTAGTATCTTTGACCTTTAGATAGGGTAATCCTATGGTTGAAACATGTGTTTGAGACATGTTATGGATGATGGATGCATGTGGATGCAAGTGTTTGCTAGTGGTTGCTCGTGGATGCATATACACACACTTCAGGCACTAGATCGGCTCAGTCACTTCATATCGCATATTGCATATAAATGTGTGCAAATATTTAAGTAATGGATGTATAATGGTTGTACCATCATATGGATGTTGCATTAAGTTGAATGGTTGTGCACGCATGTAGAATTAATATGTATCATTAGAGATCTTTTGCATACATATTGGATGCATGGCACTATCATGAATTGCATTGAGGAGGTCGACTGCATCAGTAGACCGCCTAATTCTGCATTAGATATGGACATATACACACACTATGCATATAAACATTAAAGCATTAGAAGTCTTTTAAGGACAATGGATGATGGTGTTTGATGGTTGAGTAGATGGACGATTAGATGGTAGGATATACATTCTTCTTGACTTGGAGATTTCGGGGACGAAATCCTTTAAGGAGGGGAGAATGTAACACCCCGTAATTTTATAACATAAAAATTCACAAATTAAAGTATACTTAATTTTTAGAAAAGAATTAAGTGAAATGGGTTGCGCAGAGAAATATATATATTGATATATATTTATATATATATAATTGAAAATTAAACAAATAAATATGCAAAAATGTTCAAAACAGCGAATTGGGAGAGGGGAATAACCGAACCAGCCCATTTATGAGTCGATCCGAGCCTGCTGGGTCGACTAGGGGTTAATCCAGGGTGTTTGGCTGTCAACCCGTGAGCCGATTCGCTCAAATGCATATTTTGCATTTGATTGGTTCTCATGGTTCAGGGTTAATCTAATGGTCCTAAATAACTCCCTACACCTATATATACACCCTAAGACCTAACCCTAAATCAAATAAAAATTAGATCAATGGCCGTCATGCCGTCACTCCAAAACCTAGAAGTAGCCACCGCCAATTAGAAGAAGAATAAAGCTAATCTATTCAATTCAACAACAACTACAACAGCAAATTCAACTACAACAAAGGAATGCTAATAAATTTCAGAGCTTCATTGAATGGTAAGTTCGATCACTTTAACAAAATAATTGCTAAATTAATTATGATGTGATATACATTGGATTATAAGTTGTGGTTGTGAATCTAATTCATATGTTTAATCATGTATATTAACTTGATTCATATTATATGATGTTATGCAATCTTTATATATGATGTTATGCAAGATTAACATGTTATGCAAGTTAATATGATTATGCAAGTTTCATGTATGATGTTATGCAAGATTAATATGTTATGCAAGTTAATATGATTATGCAAGTTTCATATATGATGTTATGCAAGTTAATATTATTATGCAAGTTTCATGTATGATGTTATGCAAGATTAATATGTTATGCAAGTTAATATGATTATGCAAGTTTCATATATGATGTTATGCAAGTTAATATGATTATGCAAGTTGTATGCGAATTATATGATGTTATGTAAGTTTAGATCTAAAATATATGCTAGTAGTTCATGATGTTAAATTGTGTCAATGAATCCCTTTTTATAATCCAATCACCTAGGTTTATAACATTAGTTTTTATGCGAATATGGATGTAGAACATATGCTAGTTCGTATAGGTATTATGTTCATATGCAAGTTTAAGTGATAATTGGATTCATACAAGTTTACACCTTTAAAGTTTAGATCCATATTCAAGTTGACATTTTTATGTTGAATTTATGACATGCCAAGTTATGCAAGTTTACACCTTTATGTGGATCCACAGTTTACTCAAGTTAACACCTTTATTGGATCCATAGTTATGCAAGATGACACCTTTTTGCTTAGGTTGACGACATACACAGTTTATGTAAGTTTGTGGTAATTACCTAGGCTAGTTGGGTGTAAAACTATGTTCATACATGCAAGCTCACACCTTTTAGATCTATGATGTTTGGATCCTTGATAATAGAAAGACTATGTAAATATGTTGTAATTCTTAATTGCAAGTTAGATGCAAATTAGATCTATTATTATGTGTATGTGACTTTGTGACGTTTATTCCTTTTTTTTAAGTATTAGATTATTTGCTAGTCTAATATGTATACATCATGTTAAGCGAACGAATGACGGTGGTACGATGGGGATAATAGTGGATACACACATATTGTAAATTTGGCACGTAATGGCCTTAAAAGGCATGTAATTAATTTTAAAGAATAAAATTAATTAGTAATGAAATTGGTATAATTTATATACCATAAATAGATGAGCATAAATGCCTTAAGAGGCATAAAATATAATTGTGGTGAAAATGGGTATGATTTTACATACCATAAATGGATGGACATAATTGAGTCAATTATGGACATCATTAAATTTGGAATTGATTGATATTTTGAATAGGGAAAGTAATTCAAATTGGGGAATGATTAATTAGGAGTAATTAATCGTCTAAGACACGAGGTTAGACTCTTTTGTGGTGTAAGACTGCCCGGACCCGCCCGACAAATCCAGCTGCCACAAATGCCAGTCTAATGTGAGAGGTCTTAGGCATAAATTAAATACGTAAAAATTGTAAAGAAATGAGGTTAGGCTCTTTTGTGGTGTAAGACTGCCCGGACCCGCCCGGCAAATCCAGCTGCCACAAATGTCAGTCTAATGTGAGAGGTCTTTATGAGATTACGATCTTAATAAATTAAGAAACACTTAACCAGATAAACATGTAGTGGGACATGAGGGGGTTAAGTGGGTGCCTTGGGTGGCATGTGGAATCTAGTGGGTGCCTTGGGTGGCATGAGGAAATACGATTAGTAACACTTAACCAAGGTAAAACATGTAAGTGGGACATAGGGGTTAAGTGGGTGCCTTGGGTGGCATGTGGAATTACTAATGGAAACCCTTAACCAAATTTAAAACATGTAAGTGGACATGAAGGGGGTTAAGTGGGATATACTAGAGGGGACCAAGCTTAGGTGGATAGCTTGTGTCAAGTAATGGGGGCCCGTTTCAACCAGTAACCCATTCGTATCTTTGTGGGCTCGACCCAAGTCGAGGACGGGACACGCATACTGGGCTTGACTGTAAGAGGCCAAAACCGGGTTAGCGGTGGCAACGCAAGTCCAACGGGTTCATATGCGTGTGTGGACCCGGGCTGGTAGGTAAGACGTTGTTGCATCGTGTAGGTATAAGCCGTGCATTTTTGGTGGTATCGGGTTGCCACTTTGGGGAGTGATACACCCCACTGTGGGGCCAGCACGGGTATCTACGAGTTAGGGAGCCGATCGAATGGGGCAGGTAGTGGGTACACCTAGTAGAGATAGGAGCAAGCGACACCTATGTAGTCAGCTTGGGGTACACGAAGCTACCACTATTATTATTAATTATTAAGGGGGTACACCTAGTGGAGATAGGAGCAGGCGGCACCTATGACGTCAGCTAGGAGTACATGTAATTACCATTATTAATTATTGAAGGGGTACATCTAGTGGGGATAGGTACACGCTGGGTACCTATGATAGCAACTAGAGATATACGGTCAAACATGGAGGATAGTGGGTACATCTAGTAGTACATGAAGCTATCATCATTCTATTTAGCCAAGATGGATCAAATTTCTAGAGTGACTAGTAGGGGTGCAGTTAGAGCTAGTACAGTACAGTACGGTGCAATACAATAGAATATAGTAATTATCCTATATTGATTAGGAAGCGCAATTAATGTTATCTTTGTTTCTCTTGATTGCTTTGCCATACCCATGTGGTTCACACAGTCATTACCTTATTCTCCAGCTTATATCTTATCATATTGCTTAAATAATTATGTTGTTAGAGTTATTGGACTCGCCAGACTTTATGTCTGACCCCCTTTGTTTCCACCTCTTTTCTTCCTTTTCCCCCCAGGTTCTTAGGGTGGGACTAGTACTAGTGGAGCTTGATTTGGATCTCTTTTGGGAGCACTTGGATTCGGATTGCTGAAGTAAAGTTCAGCCTATCATTTTTTCTTTATGGCTATTGGTAGTAGTGGGATTATGTCTTTACTTTATGTACTCTGATTTTATCAAGATAGATATTAAGTACTTGACTCTATTATGGTTTTGATGATGTACTCAAACATATTTACCTTCCGCTGCAATAAATGAAGTTTTTAATTCTCAAGTACTGCTTTATATCTGTCTTGTTGTGATTTTCTGTTCTATATTCACTTAAAATGCTCCATGGAAGTTAATGCATTCCCTTTGTGAGTGACATTAAATGACATGGGGTGTTACAAAATCGAACCCACCGACTGTCATCCCTAGCTAATTACCCTCATTCCGGACACAATGAGATATGTCCCGTAAGCCAATTCGACTGTTTTGATTAGTTTTTCTTTAAATTAAAATATAAATTAATATAACGTTCAAAATTGATTTCAACATACATTTTAATTTACCGAGGCCACATACTGACTATAAAAATTCCAGAAAAATAATCTAGCTATGTTAAAATAAATCTAGCTATGTTTTGATGATACGGTCCTAACAAAACTAATTTCGTCAAATTTGGAGACCGTTTGAAAAATGGCCATTTTCCAGTCGATTAAATTCAAACTAAAAGTACCAAACGCGTTTAAATTCACCACGCTCATATATTAATTCCAAAAATTCTGAAAAATGGAATCTAGCAATAATTTGACATTTCAGATTCAACAAAAGTGGTTTCATCGAAAACGGCGATCGTTTGCAAAATCGCTATTATTAATGGCCATATATTATATTAATTCCATAGCGACTATTCTGAATTTTCAACTGGACATAACTTTTTATTCCCATTATAAAATTTGGATTTTTCACATTCATTGGAAAGATATTATCAAACAGACTCAAATATTTCTGGTTTTACTGGAATCCGATTTATTTTGAATCTAATACATTCATTTGAAATTTGAAATCGAATTTTCAAACTACTGCGCCATTTTAGGCTTGTTATATAACTAAAATAAATTTATTCGTTTTAACTTAGTTTAAAATAAATTTTTTGTTGTTATTATTTAAAATAAATCATTTTAACTATCCAAAATCCATTAAAATAGCTATAAAAAAAATTAAATTGGTTCTAAAAATCCGGGTTGTTACATTGATATTGTTATAAAATATAAATTTATTCATCTTTTATATAGTTTAAACATGCATAGTTTAATTTATATATTATTCTTATGATTTCATAACAATTTTGGGTTACATTATCACAAATACTATTTGTAACTTAATACTTATTTTGACTTCCTATTAAGATTTATAAAACTTGTATATTTAACTTAAAATAAAGAAATATATATACATGATTTTTTAAGTAGTTTAAATATGAGAAGTTCTACAGATTACTTTATAATGTTTCCTTCTAAAGTATAAATGGTTTTTTTGGTAAATAAATATGTTTTGATTTGTAAAGTTTAAATTTAAAATTGATTTGTATCAAAATATTAATGTATATCTCATAAATTAAATTTTAAGTCCTTTTTAAATTAGTTTTATAAATACTTATGAATATTTATTTATATAGATTACTTTATATTATACAAATTTTATATTTTCTTTAGAAAGATCTTCAATTTTTACAATATTTACCCTACTAATATTATTTAACTTCATGATTTTTCTGAATATTTTACTACTTATCATGAATATTATTTTTTAATTACCAAACCATTCTGCATACTATCATTACACATATTTCATATCATACATCATTATTATAGTACATCTCAAATTAAAACCATTCACATCACAAGTTGCATT
Source organism: Allium sativum (assembly GCA_030737875.1). Classification (NCBI taxonomy): domain Eukaryota; kingdom Viridiplantae; phylum Streptophyta; class Magnoliopsida; order Asparagales; family Amaryllidaceae; genus Allium; species Allium sativum. Next base: position 66,742,354 of record CM060916.1, on the reverse strand, counting down.
TCATTCAATATATCACTTCATATAGTTTTACATATGACATGCTGCATTTTAACCAATACACTGCATTACATAACTATGTGCATAACAAGTATATAATATAAAAAGTTTTTATCTAGAATTATTAATCAAATACATAACATATTTACCTTGTCTTGATTAACTTGATCGACTTGTTTGGCTTAATTGAATTGATTGACTTGATTGATTTGACTAATTTACTTGGTTTGTTTGGCTTGTTTGAATTGTTTAACATGGTTGAATTTCATTTGTGGTTGGTAGGTATGCTAGAAATATAATTATGCATTTGTAGTCAATAGGAGCTTTATAGGTTGTAGGATAAATAGAAGTTACAAGAAATGTTTGGTTTTATGTTTGAATTGATTGATTGCTTTGCTTATATCATAATTTCAAGGATATCATATTAGAGTTATTTCTTAGTCTAGATTAAAGTCTAATTATAGTTTTAAGGGAATTAGAGTTTACGATAGGTTAGTCTTGTATTAGATTAAGTGGGAGTTTTAGAGTTTCTAAGGATTAGTTAATGGTTCATGAATGCTTTGGATGATTTAGTTGTTTAGATTGTTTGTTTGAATTGCTTGTTTGTTTGAATTGATTGGATTGATTTGCTTGTTTGAATTGATTGGTTTGCTTGGTTTATTATCTTTTTATTTTAGACTAGTGTAGTCATAAATTTAGGGGGAGTATTTTATAAGGTATAGATAAATTTAGGATTCAGGGGGAGTATTTTACTTTTGTATAGTAATTTGTTAGATAATTTGTAACAACCCAGAAAATCAGAACCAATTTAAATTTTTTAATTTGGCAATTTTAATGAACTTTGAATATTTAAAATGACTTACTTTAAATAATAACGACTAGAAATTTATTTAGAATAGAATTAGAACGTATAAGTTAATTTAAATCAAAGTTAGAATATAAATATTTATTTTAATTATAAAAGGAATTGGAAATGGCGCGATAGTTTGAAAATTCGATTTCAAATGAATGTACAGGATTCAAAATAAACTGGATTTTGGTAAAACCAGAAATATCTGAATCTGTTTTAAAATATTTTTCCAATGAATGTGAAAAAATCCAGATTTCATAACGGGAATAAAAAGTTATACCCAGTTGAAAATTCAGAATAGTCGCTATGGAATTTTATATAATATATAGCCCTTAAAAATAGCGATTTTGCAAACGACCTCCGTTTTCGACGAGGAACTTTTATTGGATCTGAAATGTCGAATTACTACTAGATTCCAATTTTCATAATTTTTGGAATTAATATGTGAGCGTGGTGAATTTAAACGTGTTTGGTGAATTCAGTTTGAATTTAACCGAATGGAAAACGACCGTTTTTCAAACGGTCTCCAAATTCGACGAAATTAGTTTTGTTAGGACCGTATTGTTAAAACATAGCTAGATTTATTTTTTAGGAATTTTTGGAGTCCATATGTGGCCCCGGTAAATTAAAATGTATGTTAAAATCAAATTTGAATGTTATATTAATTTATATTTTAAATTTGATAAAAACTGAATGAAATAGTCGAATTGGCATACGGGACATATCCCATTGGGTTCGGAATGGGGGTAATTAGTTTGGGACAACAGTCGTTGGATCTTATTTGGAGTTCAAATAAAAAAATTAACTTTTTGAAATTAAATTAAATATATGTTTTATATATAGCCCCCCTCATTTCCCTCTTCTCTCTCCTCTCATTTTCACCGATCTAGAAAAAAAAACCACACATTCCCAAATCGTCATCGCTCCCTCCCTCCTATGACGCGACGCCACCACCGCCCCCTCCCCTGACCAACGCGACCCCCATCCGCCTCCAGCTCCTCCCCATTGGTCTACTCCTCCTCTAAATCGAACCCCTACTAACCGCGGCCCTCCCCCCCCCCCCCCCCATTTCCAACGCGGCGCCACCCTCTTCCCCTCAGACCTGCCACTACCATCTCCCCGACCACCGCAACCTTCCCCCGACCCCTGACCATCTCCGACAGCAAAACCCTCCCCTTTCTTCAATTGTAAAGTAAAATTTTATTTTCATTATTTCATTTATTTTCTTCGATGTAAAAAAAGAGGATTTTTATTCGTGAAAAGATTAGATTTTTATTCATGTAAAGATATAACTTTTTTTATGCGTAAAAGATTTGATTTTTATTTAAAAAGATTAGATTTTTATTTAAAAAAAATTAGATTTTTAATATAGATAAAGATTAAATTTTTATATGTATAAAGCGATGATAAAAAATGGATTTTTATATATAATAGCGATGTGAAAAATATAATTTTCAAGTAGATAAAAATATAATTTTTATATATGTAGATTTGAAATAAAAAAATATGATTTTTATTTATGTGAATATCAAATAAAAATTCGATTTTTATTATATGAATAGCGAAATAAAAATTCGATTTTTATTATTTGAATAGCGAGATAAAGAAGTGATTTTTAAATATAAAGAAATGATTTTTAAGTATAAAGAAGTGATTTTTCATAGAAAGAAGTGATTTTTAAATAGAAAGAAGTGATTTTTTAAAATTGAAAGTTATGATTTTTGAAAATAGAAAAGTTATGATTTTTAAAAATAGAAAGGTATGATTTTTAAAAATAGAAAGATATGATTTTTAAAAATGAAATGTTAAGAAATAGCATATAAAAATTGGATTTTTATTTATTTGAATGGCATATAAAAATATGATTTTTATTTTTTAAAATGGTAAGATAAAAATATAATATTTATATATGAGTAGTGAAATAAAAATATGATATTTATTATATTTATAGCGATATAAAAATATGATTTTTAAATATATAAACATCATATTAAAAATGTGATTTTTACTATGAAAAGCGTGAAAAGGATTGCGTTGGAATTTCGGGCAAATCCAAACGGTTGATCAGAAATATATCGGGAGGAGTGGATCCCAAAGGTGAGAACCTCTCACTTTAATTTATTTTCTAGTTAAAAATATATACTAAGATGTAGACGGTGCTTAGTAGCACCCGACACCTTTGTTTGAAACCATGTTTGTTTGGTTGATTGGATTATTTGGTTGAATTTGGTTTTGGAAATTAAATGAATTGATTAGAATTTGGATTGTATATGGCGCGAGCCTTTATTAGGCGAGGGATAAGGATATACCTTATTCCGGTTCTAGTATCGCGCCGTTATGCTGCCGAAATTTTCTAAAAATATTAGAACAATAAAAATATCATTTTTATTGTATAAATGAACTGTATAAAATATTCATGAGATGAAATAAATATTTTATAATTAAAAATAAAATTTTAACTAGTATATGAATAAAATAAATATTCACAAGTTGAACGATTTGTTTATGTACACATATTTGATTGATATTGATTGGGACGATATATTTTACACATCGCCCAACTCCACAAATAATAATCAGTGTTTGTTATTTGAAAAGCCCACACAGGTGTTGGGATGATATTGGACATACAACAATCCCAATATTTAGTTGTATGTCAATCGATGGTTTGACAGACTGTTGTAAGCGTTAATTATTTATATTTAATGCTTATGCAGTTGTGTAATGCACTCTTGATGATGGTTGACTGTGTTTGATTATTGTTGTGTACATTTTTGTATGAAATCCATATAAATAAAATTATATGGTAATTTACTATGTCTGATTCCAATTCGGGGAAAAAATATATTTTAAATTGACAAGCAATGAATATTTTAAATAATATTCAGTAATGGATCAAAATATGATTTGAATGTCCGATTTGGGATGGACACGAAAATATTTAAATATATAAAGCCATGTTGATTAGATTAACGCCATTTTGACGTGAACGATATTTATATCGATTTTATTCATTTTTATAATGAATATCGAAAAGGAAGAGATTTCAAAATCTACTATTTTGAAATATTATCATTTATATATTAATGTATGGAATATTCAATTTTGATTTAAAATATAATATGAAGTTGAAATCGGTCTAAAAACGAATTTAAAACGATTCATAAAATACGTTTTAAATGGAAATCAATGAAGTATATATAATATATATATTATATATATTTAATGGCCTAAATAGAACGCGCCGCGGCGCGGCAATTCGCGAATTACGACCATTGACTTCGAATGAACATTTCGACATATCCAACCATCAGATTCTCCTAATACCAGAACCATTGGGTTCGAATCGAAAAGATCTTTCAAACGTATATAAGAAATTTGAAATCTAACGGTTGGATTTGGAATTATGTCCAAATCAAATTTGGAAAAAGTCGCTGTAAGTGCAATTCGATGATCGTTTATGGAAATTGAGTGTACGGGCCTTGATAAAATTATTAAAAATATCAATAATTGTGTAAAATCATAATAAATGTTTTGGAAAGAATTTAGGTGAAAAATTCCATGTTTGTAAAGATAATAAATATTTTTATCAAAATGAACTAGTTATGAACTAGAATTATAATCCAATATTTTTAAATAAATAAATTGGATTTGAAATGGTTTTAAAAATAGCCAGAATTTCCAATATATGAATTGGAATGGATTTGAATCGAAATTATCTTTGGAATATTTCGATATTGGATTCCGTGATTATACGGATATTGTGGAGGAATTTGGAAGATATATATCGTTACTCCCAATACGATATTTGTTGATCTCAGGATTTGATATTGAATATAAGCCGATATAATTTCTGTTCAGAGCCTTGTATTTAATACTGAATTGGATTTTGGGTTTGTCGTGAATGGTGTCTTAAATAACACTGTTCTTAAACCCCGTGTGAAAAGAATAAATCTTTTTATTAAGATTATTAGTGTTTCCAGTTAATTAACATTTAATTGGAATAAAATGGAATGTGAATTGGTTTTATTGTGAACTGTGTTTTAAATGACATTCGGTCTTTAACCCGATTTACAGTGAAATATGATTTGTAATTTATAAATCTTTTTATTAAGATTTAACGGGAATTTTATAAAGCAAAGTTTTCCAAATTAATATATTAAATTGGAATTGAATGGAATTCGATTTGATAATAATCAAAATGAGCTTATGTGGAGGAAGACTGTTAATATATATAGAATTTAAAAGTCTTTGTCGTTATTCCATTTATATTATTACTCAGATACAGAAATTGATATGAGTTATATATATTGATCTGTTTTCCGTGAAGATTCCATAATTAATGGAATGTGATTTGGGTTTACTATGAACTATGTTTTAAATGACATTAATTCTTTAACCCAGCTAAAGACAGGATTACATGTCTAACATTGTATTTCGAACTATATGGTTGATCTCTGCTAAATATATATATCTGTTTAGTGGCGGAGAATTTATTCTCTTGCTTAACACCCATATCTAAGACGTATGAGCTCAGAGGTTATATATCGGCAGAAATCAATAGTATGGTGTAGATTGTCGATGCGGCATGTTTGTGTTTCCAAAGTTAAATAATCATTAATATTGACTTTTGGGAAGATTTAAACTAAGTGGAGTTTTAATGAATGCTTAATTAGATTGAAATGGGAATTGATAATTTAAATTATCAAATTTGGGAAATGGTCGAGAATGGAATATTACTTGTTTTGCTCCTAGCGATAGTTAAATCTTTAATTAGATTTGAACGTGAAATGATAATTAAATTTACCGATAACACCTTGGTGTCAGATATGGAGTATGACCAGTTTTGCTCCATGTGTAACACCCCACGTCCGTTAGTGTCACTCACAAAGGGAATGCACTAAGTTCTGTGGAGCATTTTAAGGTAAAAGATGCAGATAAATTACAAGAATGATAAGAATTAAAACAGCGGAAAATAAAACTTTGCTTTATTGATAAAAATAGTTTGTACAATGATTTCTTTACAATATCAGAGTATCATCTGTCTTACAAAATAAAGAAGCATAAAACAACATTTATGTTCCCCAATTTTAGTAAGAGCCAGCCATAGCATCTGAAAAGAGAATCCAAGCAAACTTCGACAAATCTTCAAGCTGGGAAAGAGTGACAGTACAACTTAACCTGAGCTATACTACTCCCTCCTCTACTACCTTAGGGGGGGGGGACGGAAGGAAAGAAGACGAAAGAAAAACAGAGTCAGACATAAAGCCTGAGTAAGTTCAGTAACTTCTAGCATGTGAACATGGAAAAACAAACGACATGAATTAACTGAATCCAAGATTACACCATGACCATAGGGTCAGCAAGATTAGACAAGATAATCACAAGATATGCTAAAATAAGATAAACTGGATAAGCTCTAATACTTTCGCCGCTTCGCTATTTCCTTGTTATACGGATTTCTATTATCTCTGCACCACCTAACTAATGTCCCAACTAGTAACGCTAACGTGATCCCAATCCCTATAGTTTCCATTGCCTTCAGGCATCCATTTATTATTTATTACCTAGATCTACTATAGGGTTTTCTATCAAGTGCTTTCTAGATTTAACTAGAGTTTACGCTATCTGCTGAACGCTTCTCGAGTTCAGGGTTTACGCCACCTAGTCCAACTAGGGATTACGCTACCTGTCGAACGATGCCCCCAAGTCTAGGACACACTACCTAGAGTGGTATATGTTCCTATACTTCCCCACGCATGTATCGCGAATCATTATCGCTTGTCTAGATGCACATGTCCTGTAATGTGCGGTCCGAGTCCTGTGTCAGGGCAAATCAAGGAATACAGAACTCGGTCGGGAGCTTTCAGATATATGCCGATGCAGATGCTAAGGTCTATTTTTATTTCAATGGCTATGGTCCCACTCGACCCCTCCCTCAACTAATGAAAGGCACACCTTGTAAAATGAGAACTATACGCCGGCCCCGGTGCCCACTATCCTATGGTCATCCTCACCCATAACTAGATAGCAAGTATATGGTCTTTTGGAGTTCTCCGCCTTTCCGCTTCACGTGACTCGATTGACTGAAGATGGATGGTAGACGACGAGTTGCTATCACAAGGCTACCGTTTTCTCGCCGAATCACGCCGGTCCATCCTAGTCTTTAGGTTGCCATATATTGCAACCAAGGCATACCCATGGTTCTTCAACACAGACCTTAACCTCTGTGGGCCCAGGCGGATCATCTGCAGCCTCACAGAGGGATACCAAGAGTACACTCACGTTCCCTCGAAGCCTCGGGCTTCGTAACCCAAATCGTTGGAGCCTTCTTTTTAACCAGACGGACGTTCGCTCCTCCTCGTGTTATACTAAGAATTACTACTTAGTTTTATTAACTAAGATTTACCACTTAGTTTCCAGAATCGTTGTTTTCTAAGGTTTACTACTTAGTTCCCTTTCCCGTCAATTTGGATTGGTTAAGTGTCATTAGTCAATTCTTAACCCTCTTCATTCATCCTATTATACTGGTTAAGTGTTATCAGTAATTCATGTTGACTTAACCCCACCACAAACCAAGTTATATTGGTTAAGTATTTCTTATTACTTAACCCTACCCATTCACCCTGTATTGGTTAAGTGTTCCTTTTTAACTTAACCTTGCCCGTCTGTCTTAACTAACATGTTATTAATGGTTAAGTATTATCCCTTCATGTTTTAGACTTAACCTCATTCCTTTATCACAACCTGATGGTTAAGTGTCCAGGTTTACTTAACCCTACAGTCTAGCCCAGCTAACATATCAAAATTGGCTAAGTGTATTAGATTTTACTTAACCCCAACCTCTAGTCTAGTTAACATATTAATTTGGCTAAGTGTATTAACTTTACTTAACCCCTACGAGTATCGTTTTGCTACCTTGAGTTTGGTTAAGTGTCTCTGTGGACTTAGCCCTCCCATTCTAGCTTAACTGTGTTAAGTTGGTTAAGTGTTCCTATGGACTTAACCCTCCCATTCTAGCTTAACTGTGTTAAGTGTTAGCCCGAACCTAACCCCACCCATCAGTCTAGTTATCATGTTGAACTGGTTAAGTGTCTTAGTTAGCTTAACCCTACCATTCTTGTTCTAGCTTTAACAAAATAAATTAAAGCCGCTACCACTCACATTAGACAGGTATTGTTGCGAATACTGGATGTGCCGGTTGGTTCCGGGCAGGTTTACATCGCAACTCAGTCTAACCTCGGGTTAGGCATATTCGTGTTTTCTAAGTTCAAAGGGGTTTTGATTAGTTTTCAAATCAGTTTTTGAAAGTAACCATCCCGTCCGTCGGATCAGTTAGGGATAGCCAGGGAGAGCAGGAAACTTGTATTTTCCAAACCCAAGCCTAGACACTATCCTCTCTGTCACCCTAGAACTTTCTGGTGTGGCATTAAAAGAGATGTCATTAATAAACCTTTAATTTGTCTAAATTTATATTTCCTCATTCAGGACAAATTCTATAAGTAAATTATTTCTAATTTACTTATTTCCTAATTACTCTTTTAATGTTAAATTGTCTACATTCATTCTTATGGCCCATTTCCCTTTTTAAAATCATATTTATGCTTTTTGGTATATGAACTATACCAAATTAAGTGTCACTAACCATGATTTTGCTAAACCTGCCAATTACTCCCAATTATGGCCAATTTCACATTTATGCCAATATACTTACCGTGCCAAATTAGCTAATCCAATTTCGATTCAACATTCTAATTCTAGACTTATTACTCTAGTTCACTATTCATGTAAATGCTAGATTTACACGTCAATACTAGATTCAAATTACACTTCTTATAATTCATGTCAAATTTATCCAATTTGCATTTCTATGAACATGCCATAATACATGTTCCCAATTTATGCCAATTTCCAAGTTAAACTACGTTTTTAGTAAATTTCATATTTGCCCAAACTGCATTCCCACCGTTCGTATAATCGTGATTCAGTCTAGATTATAAATAAAGCTAGGTTCGTAGAAAATAGGGAATGAACCAAAGATGCTATGCAAAAGATAGACATACTAACTGGCATAAAAAGGGTTGAATAACGACGTCGGTTCAAGAACATGGGTAGACCTAACTTAATAGGTAAATTCCCAAGGTCTAAAACCAAAGAAAACCAAGAATAGACAGAATAGAGACGTAGGTTCAAGAACATGGGTAGACCTAACTTAATAGGTAAATTCCCAAGGTCTAAAATCAAAGATAACCAAGAATAGACAGAATAGATGATCGGGTTTAGACCCAATTTCATAGTCACAAAACTTAAGCAACACTTTCCTAGTCATGAATCACAGGTGTTTAGTTACAGATGTCCTTGTTATGTCATAGGCAATAGTTTATATTTCCTAATCAAAGGCATAGGCTTAGTCAAGGAAATAATCCTCATAGTCACAGTCACAGTCATAGGCAATGTTCATAGTCATAGGCAATGTCCATAGTCATAGGCAATGTTCATAGGCAAATGTCCATGGTCATAGTTCATAGTCACGGTCTTATTTGTCCTCGAATCATAACAGTTCTTAATTAGGTTCAAGAGTATAGGCACTGATTCGAATAGAGAGAGAGAGAGAGATTTGGCATATTCTTTTATTCCTTTAATTTCATGTCATGAACAGAGAAAAACATTCAAATCTAGAAATAACTGACTTACAGAGATTAGACTAGAATAGAAAGGAGGCGTTGCTATGATTCGTGCGACGTTTAGCCTTTAATCCTTATCTTGAAGCTTTGAATCTCTTCTAGACAACTTGAGCAGCATAACCTTGTCTTGGATTTTCGTATTATCTTCTTATTTTTATTTATTTATATATTTTCTCAGAGTCAGCATAAGGATAGAAAAGAATTGTGAATGAAGAAGAAGACCAGGGCTGTTTATATAGTGTAGAGGTCAACGAATCTGGTCAGAAGGGCGTCCGAATACAGAAGAACGAACCAGGTGCAGAAAACAGGAAAAAGCAGGGGGGGTCGACCCCCAGGTCGACTACCCAGTCGACCTGGGTGCCTTGGGCGGGAATTTTCCCGCCCAGCCAAATCTGGGTCTGTTTTGAATTTCGAATTCGCTTTTCTGACCTGTTTTGAAATTTGAACTTCGCTGAATCTTCCGGAGGCCATATCTTCCTCATACGGACTCCGATTTACGCAAACTCGGACTCGTTTTCATGCAGAATTCCGAGACGAACGCAATGGTGCAGCTTGTTTCCCTTAATTTTGATTTTAACTTTTAATTCTGCCTTGATTTGTAAATCTTAGTTTTACAGAACTACGGGGTGTTACACCATGTGACGAATAGGTTGGGATTGGGAAATTAAACAAATGATTACTTCGGTAAGGTGCGCTAATCCCGACTAGTTTGGATAAACCTTAATTTGGTTTGAAATTAATATCCAAAGGAAGATTAAAGAATAAACTTAAAGAATTTATCTTTGATAAAATTAATGGGAACCTTTCCCAAATGATATGAATATTTCAATAAAAGAATATTCAGAATTGGAAAGAGGCATATTTTGTGTTTTATAGCACTTATTTATAATATACGCGAGTTTTTCGGAAAGGCCGGGTTTATACTCATTCTGATTAATTGATTCGACTATAAGTCGACAATAAAGACGTTGGTTGAAGACCGGAGTTCTTCACATCATTTGGATGATTGCTGATGTCTTGATTGGGGTGCACACCCAAGACAAGGTAATGAGTGTTGATCATCTAGACATACTTGGATATCGACCGGATATGCGAGGTCCTCTCTCCTATATTGGACATATGGAACGAGGAATAAGGCGCCTCCGGTTTCGTTCAGACCCAGAAAGAACTTGTAAATGGATGTGTATCTGACATTGGATTTTATTCTGTAATGATTGATCTCTATTAAATATATATTTGTTTGGTGGCGGAGAATTAATTCTCTTGCTTAACACCCTTCTCTGAGATGTACGAGCTCATAGGTTATATATCGATAGACATCAGTCGCTTGGCGTGAATTGCCTATGTGGCATGCTGAGATGCAAATGATCAAGGTTCTGTTGAAAAGCAGAGCCTTGTGGTTGATGATCAAAGCAGGGATTTAATATAGCATAGCTTTGTTTATAGCATTAATTCACTAGCCTCATACCTCGGTTTGTGTCAAAAACGGCATAAGGGACCCAAGAAGGACATCACGTTTCTTTCTAGCTACGGATGTTGTCATGGTATTGAGCCCAGACATTTATTTATTTTTACCTATGTGGATGTTGGATTACGAGGCACCTCAGATATATCGGTTACTATGGAGCCAATGGATATTGATTCATCTGGCTCAGTTACGCCCGGTAGGGCGGGGAAAAATGTGTTCAGTAATTGCCAATCCTCAAACGTAAGAGAGGACCAGCCTTAGAGGATCCAGGGGTTGCCCAGAGTGTGTAGTCCCGAGGCATTTGCTAGAGCGTCTCGAAGCAGTTAGGAGTATATCCCTTTCCTATACTGATGACGGAAATCAAATTTCCAATACGTGACATTTTAGTTTTGATTGTAGAGCCAAGTATGGTGACATAATGGGATGGGGCACTATGCCGTCTATGATTGATACATTTATATTTGAAGTTGTTTTCATACACTTTGCACTATAATAGTATCAAAATGATTTGTTTTAAATGTACCAAGCATGTTTGGCTATTATAAGGTAAAACTCTATCCTCCGACTTGCATTGCATTGTGTGATGGGACCTGAGTCATATGATAGCTTCATTTTTCCAAAAAGCATTGCGTTTTTATTATTCTTGGGAGGATACCTGTTCTGTGTTATATGGCGTGGTCCCTTGATTTACTCCATTTTAAAGTAAAGTTTTAAATAACCATTTTTAGTTCTCACACCAGTCACTTGACTAACCTGGAGTTTATTGTTTTAATCTAAACTCCGGGTGCCCCTATTTTCCACACAGGCAGGTAGTAGTTTTGGTTTTGCAGATATTATATTCACAAGATCCTGGTTTACAACTGGAGCTATATTCGAAATGCTCTGTATCCGTATATTACTTTAAGCTGTGTCATGTATTATTTTTCCGCTGCTATATAATGTATTTTAAATCTCTGATATTTATCAAGTGTATACTATTTGTTCATACTCTGTACAGTCTTATACTCTGATGTAAACTGTTGTATTTAGCAATGAAATGTTCTTCTGTTTGTGTTCTGATTTGTCGCGTTCTCAAACAATGCGTTCTTTCTCTTCTCCTCGGAGACCGGGGAAGTTCGGGTCGTCATAGTTCGGTATCAGAGCTTTGGTTTACAGGGCTAGAGAACACAACACATTAGAACCAAATGAAAGAATTCATCAGAGATTGGATTAGTAATATCCAATGATAATGAATCGTTAGAGATGGGATCAGTAGTTTCGTAGAATGAGTTGAAAGAGTGTTGTTTTTTTAAAATAAGAGTGAAAACAATTTTTTTTTTTTTTGAAAATTTAAACCATTTTATATGCATTTGAATATTTATTTTAGATTGAATTTGGACAATCTTGTATATAAAGATTTTGCATGTACGCCTTGCAAACGTATATTCGAAGTTTTAATATACTGGATAGATATAGAATCACACTCTAGTCGCCCGGGAATGATTCTGATGATGGGGCCCCATCATCGGTGTTATTTTCGAGTTTCGAAAGTGGGATTTCTATATATTTCCAATTAACTGGTGTGAGAACCAAAACTAGATAGGGTCTATTGTTGTGACTTGGTATCAAAAATGGATTTTTATTTATATATGTAAAAGTTATGTGTTTAAAACGATAATCAACTAATTGATTGTTGATTGTGCTGTTTGATTATTGGTTTGATTAATTAAAATTTGAACCATTAAGCCAAATTGAGTCAAATATTGAACCAACTTGAAAATTGATTTCAATGGCATACATGTACATGCATGTATATTGAACATGTCATAACAAGGAGGCCAGAGAAGAGGAATAAAATTGTATGCCCAACAGATAGGTACATGTTTACTAAATTATTGGGTTTGGATGATTTTATAAGCCGATTGGCTAGCCTCTTGGCTTTTTCTTTTATCTTTTGGATGATGAGGACCCTGCATGGCTAGTTGTGGTTTTAAATGTCTCCCCGTACAAAGGAGGTTATGGAGAAATTTTTCAAAAATTTTAGGGTGTTAGCCAATTTTTTAAGAATTGGAAAATTCTTAGAAACTAAAAAGTTGAAGAATGAAAGCCATACTAAAAGTTGAGTTGGTTAGTTAAACAACCTTCAGCTCCGTTCCTTTTCGAGGACGAAAATATTTAATAGGGGAAACAACCCAGAAAATCAGAACCAATTAAAAAATTTTGATTTGGTAATTTTAATGAATTTTGAATATTTAGAATGATTTATTTTAAATAATAATGACAAAGAAATTTATTTTGAATAGAATTAGAATGTATAAATTTATTTAAATTAAAGTTAGAATATAAATATTTATTTTAATTATAAAAGGAATTGGAAATGGCGTGGTAGTTTGAAAATTCGATTTCAAATTTCATATAAATGTATAAGATTCAAAATAAACCGGATTTTGGTAAAACTAGAAATATTTGAATCTGTTTGAAAATATCTTTCCAATGAATGTGAAAAATCCAGATTTCATAGCGGGAATAAAAAGTTATGTCCAGTTGAAAATTCAGAATAGTCGCTATGGAATTTTATATAACATATAGCCCTTAAAAATAGCGATTTTGCAAACGGCCTCCGTTTTTGACGAGACCACTTTTGTTGGATTCGGAATGTCGAATTATTGCTTGTCAATTTTTATAATTTTTGGAATTAATATGTGAGCGTGGTGAATTTAAATGTGTTTGGTAAATTCAATTTGAATTTAATCGACTGGAAAATGACCGTTTCTCAAACTGTCTCCAAATTTGACGAAATTAATTTTGTTAGGACTGTATCGTCAAAACATAGCTAGATTTATTTTTCGGGAATTTTTGGAGTCCGTATGTGGCCTGGGTAAATTAAAATGTGCGTTAAAATCAATTTTTAACGTTATATTGATTTATATATTAAATTTGATAAAAACTGAACGTTACAGTCGAATTGGCTTACGAAACATATCCTATTGGGTTTGGAATGGGGGTAATTAGCTAGGGGCGATGGTCGTTGGATCTCATTTGGAGTTCGAATAAAAAAATTAACTTTTTGAAACTAAATTAAATATATATTTTATATATAGCCCCCCTCTTTTCCCTCTTCTCTCTCCTCTCATTTCAGCCGATTTAGAAAAGAAAAAAAACCCATGCATTCCGAAATCGCCATCACTCCCTACCTCCTGCGCCATGACGCCACCACCGCCCCCTCCTCTGACCGAAGCGACCCCCCTCCGCCTCCACTCTTCCCCCCTTGGCCTCTTCCTCCTCTAAATCGAACCCTGACCAATCGTGACCCTCCCCCCCAATTTCCAATGCAGCGCTGCCCTCTTTCCCCTCAGGCCCGCCACCACCATCTCCCCGACCACCATGACCTTCCCCCGACCCCTGACCATCTCCGACAGCGAAACCCTCACCTTTCTTCAATTGTAAAGGTAAATTTTTATTTTCATTTATTTTCTTCGATTTAAAAAAATAGGATCTTTATTCATGAAAAATTAGATTTTTATTCATGTAAAGATATAATTTTTTTTACATGTAAAAGATTTGATTTTTATTTAAAAAGATTAAATTGTTATTATAGATAAAGATTAAATTTTATACGTATGAAGCGAAGATAAACATTTGATTTTTATATATAATAGCGATGTGAAAAATATAATTTTCAAGTAGATAAAATATATTTTTTGTACATGTAGATTTGAAATAAAAATATATTATTTTTATTTATGTGAATATTGAATAAAAATTCGATTTTTATTATATGAATAGCGAAATAAAAACTCGATTTTTATTATATGAATAGCAAAATAGAAATTCGATTTTTATTATTTGAATAGCGAGATAAAGAAATGATTTTTAAATATAAGGAAGTGATTTTTAAATATAAAGAGGTGATTTTTAAATAGAAAGAGGTGATTTTTAAGTAGAAAGAAGTTATTTTTAAAAATAGATAGTTATGATTTTTAAAAATTGAAAAGTTACAATTTTTAAAAATAGAAAGGTATGATTTTTAAAAATATAAAGATATGATTTTTAAAAATGAATTAGTAAGAAATAGCATATAAAAATTGGATTTTTATTTATTTGAATGGCATATAAAAATATGATATTTATTGTTTAAAATGGTAAGATAAAAATATAATTTTTATATTTAAGTAGTGAAATAAAAATATGATTTTTATTATATATATAGCGATATAAAAATACGATTTTTAAATATATAAACATCATATTAAAAATGTGATTTTTACTGTGAACAACGTGAAAAGGATTGCGTTGGAATTTCGGGCAAATCCAAATGGTTCATAAATTCAGAAATAAAACTAGAGGAGTGGATCCCAAAGGAGAGAGCTTCTCACTTTAATTTATTTTCTAGTTAAAAATATATACTAGGATGCAGATGGTGCTTAGTAGTACACGACACCTTTGTTTGAAACCAAGTTTGTTTGGTTGAATTTGGTTTGGGAAATGAAATGAATTGACTATAATTTGGCTTGTATATGGTGCGAGCCATTATTAGGTGAGGGATAAGGCTAGACCTTATTCCGGTTCTAGTATCGCGCCGTTATGCTGCCGAAATTTTCTAAAAATATTAGAATAATAAAAATATCATTTTTATTGTATAAATGAACAATATAAAATATTCATGAGATGAAATAAATATTTTATAGTTAAAAATAATTTTTTTAATGAGTATATGAATAAAATAAATATTCATTTACAAATCGGATAATTTTTTTATGTACACACATTTGAATGACATTGATTGGGACGATATATTTTACACATCGCCCAACTGCACAAATAATAATCAGTGTTTGTTGTATGAAAACCCCACATGGGTATTGGGATGATATTGGACATACACTAATCCCAATATTTAGTTGCATGTCAATCGATGGGTTGACAGACTATTGTAAGCTTTAATTATTTATATTTAACGCTTATGCAATTGTGTAATGCACTCTGGATGATGATTGACTATGTTTGATTATTGTTGTGTACATGTGTGTCTGAAATCCATATAAATAAAACTATATGATAATTGACTGTGTCTGATTCCATTTTGGAAAGAACGAATATTTTAAATTAAAGAATATTTTAAATTAAAGAGTAACGAATATTTTAAAATAACTAATGTTTTAAAATAATATTTAGTAATGGAACCAAATATGATTTGGATGTCCGATTTGGGATGGACATGAAAATATTTAAATATATAAAGCCGTGTTGATTAAATTAACGCCATTTTGACATGAAAGATATTTATATCAATTTTATTCATTTTTATAGTGAATATTGAAAAGGAAGAGATATCAAAATCTAATGTTTAGAAAATATTATCATTTATATATTAATGATATGGAATATTCAATTTTGATTTAAAATTGAATATGAAGTTGAAATCGGTTTTAAAACAAATTTAAAATGATTTATAAAATACATTTTAAATGGAAATCGATAAAATATATAATATATATATGTATATTTTATATTCAATGGCCTGAACAGAACGCCCCGCGCGGTGGAAGTTCGTGAATTTCGAATATTGACTTCGAATGGACATTTTGGGAAATCAGACCATCGGATTCTCCTAAAACCAGAACCATTGGCTTCGTATCGAAAATAGCTTTCCAACGAAAATAAGAAATTTGAAATCTAATGGTTGGATTTGGAATTATATCCAAATAAAATTTGGAAAAGGTCGTTGTCAGTGCAGTTCGATGACCGTTTATTGAAATCGACTGTACGGGCCTTGATAAAATTATTAAAAATATCAAAATTTGTGTAAAATCATAATAAATGATTTGGAAAGAATTTGGGTAATAACCCGGAAATCCGAGCCAATTTAAAAAAAATTATTTTGGCAATTTTAGCGAATTTTGATTATTTAAAATGAATTATTTTAAATAATAATGACGAGAAATTTATTTTGAATAGAATTCGAACGTATATATTTATTTGAATCGTCATTAGAATATAAATAATTATTTATAATTATAAAGGAATTGAAATTGGCACGGTAGTTTGAAAATTCGGTTTCAAATTACAAATGAATGTACATGATTCGAAATAGGCCGGATTTTAGCAAAACCAAAAATATTTGAATCTATTTGAGAATATCTTTCTAATGAATCCGAAAAATTGAAATTTCATAGTGGGGATAAAATGTTATGTCCAATTGAAAATTCAGAATAGTCGCTATGGAATTTTGGCCCTTAAAAATGGATATTTTGCAAACGACCTCGGTTTTCGACGAAACCACTTTTGTTGGATCCGAGATGTCAAGTTATTGCTAGGTTTCAAAATTCGTAATTTTCTGAATCAATATGTGAGCGTGGCGAAGTAAAACGTGTTTTGATAGTTTCTGTCAATTTCGATTGATCAGAAAATGGCCATTTTTCAAACGGTCTTAGAATTTGACGAAATTAGTTTTGTTAAGACCGTATCGGCAACACGAAGCTAGAAATAATTTTTCTGTAATTTTTAAAGTATGTATGTGACCACAGTAAATTGAAATGCGCGTTCAAATTCAATATACATTGATTTAAATTTAATTTTGAATGGAAACTGATCGTAACAAGCGAATTGGCTTACGAAACATATCACATTGTGTTCGGAATGGGGGTAATTAGCTATGGGCGACAGTCGGTGGACTTGATTTTGAGTTCAAATGGAAAGTCAACTTTTTGGAGGATAAAATAATTAAATAATTAAATTAATGTATATAATCCCTCACCCCTCTACACACTCTCTCTCTCGTTTTAGATCAGAGGAAAAATTAAAATAAAAAATAAAAACCCACGATGCATCGCGCCCTCCCCCAGGCGATTGCCGCGCCCACCGCCGCTGACCCCCTCTTCTCCCTCGATGATCCCCTCACCTCCGCCCATCTGTTCTCCTTCCGCTCCTCCTTCAGTAGAACCCCCAACTCTCCATTCCCCAAATTGAGCCAAACTCCACCACCTCCGCCTGAAATCGCCGCCCCATTGGCCCACCGCCGACCAAAGCACCACCTCCCCGACTCCGATGCCGCCATTCCTCACTCCAAAATCCACTGTAAGCTTTCTATTTTCATTTTTATTCATTCATGCAAATTAAAAATGTAATAACCCGGAAATCTAAGCCAATTTAAAATTTTTATTTTGGCAATTTTAGTGAATTTTGAATATTTAAAATATTTATTTTAAATAATAACGACGAGAAATTTATTTTGAATAGAAATAGAACGTATATTTTTATTTGAATCATCGTTAGAATATAAATATTTATTTTTAAATTATAAAAGGAATTGAAAATGGCGCGGTAGTTCAAAATTTTGATTTTGAATTTTAAATGAATGTACAGGATTGAAAATAAAACGGATTTTAGCGAGACCAAAAATATTGGAATCTAATTAGGAATATCTTTCCAACGAATCCGAAAAATTGAAATTTCATAGCGGGGATAAAAAGTTATGCCCAGTTGAAAATTCAGAATAGTTGCTATGGAATTCTGGCCCTTAAAAATGGAAATTTTGCAAACGACCTCGGTTTTCGACAAAACCACTTTTGTTGGATCTGTGATGTCAAGTTATTGCTAGGTTTCAAAATTCGTAATTTTTCGAATCAATATGTGAGCGTGGCAAAGGAAAGCGCATTTGACCAGTTTCAGTTGATTTTAATCGACAGGAAAATGGCCATTTTTCAAACGATCTCAGAATTTGACGAAATTAGTTTTGTTAAGACCGTGTCGTCAATACGAAGCTAGGAAATATTTTTCAGGAATTTTTAGAGACTGTATAACGCCCGGGTAAATTGAAATGCGCGTTCAAATTCAATATATAGATTTATATTTTGATTTTGATGAAAACTGATCGTAACAGCCGAATTGGGTTACGAAACATATCCCATTGTGTTTGGAATAGGAGTGTTACCCTAGGGACGACAGTCGTGGGTCCCGCTTGGGGTTCGAAAATAAAAGGTGCTTTTTGGAAATTTAAAATAATTAAATATATATTATATTATTTAATCTTCCTTTACCCCCCTTTTCTTCTATAATCGGTCAAACACGGAAAAAAAAAACCAACATGCCCTAGCCGAACCCGCCGCCGCACCCCCTGGCGCGCGCCTCCCCTTCTTCTTCCCCCCTCCTCCTCTCCCCTCGATCCACGATCCCACGACCTTACCCCCTAAACTCGACAGCCGCAACCCCCCATCCCCTTTCACCGCCACCTCCGACCACCAATGCCCGCCTCTGGCCGCCCGCTGCCATCTCCGACCCCCTCTCCACTTTCTCTTCCCTTTTCCAACGAAGAACCCCTACAACCCCATCAAAAATCAACCAACCACGACCACCACTTGCTGCGACTCTATCACCGCTTCCCCCTCTCTTCAGAGAATCGATTTTTAAACCGAAGTAAGTTTTTATTTATTCTAATCTAATTTATTTACTTATTTTCTATATTATTAGCTTTAAAAATTAAAAAGAAAATCAGTTTTTTTGTGAATGCAAAAGATTAAAATTTTAAAATAGGAAAGATTAGATTTTTAATATAAAGATATGATTTTTATATAGTAGAGAACATAAAAATAAGATTTTTATATAGTACAGATTATATAAATATGATTTTATAATGATAAAAAATTAGATTATATAAATATGATTTTACTATGATAGAGAATATAAAAATATAATTTTCATATATGTAGCAAAATAAAATTCTATTTTTTATTATATATATGTTGAGATAAAAATGTGATTTTTATAGCGTCGAAATAAAAATTCGATCTTTATATAAGAAGTAGGAATATAAAAATATAATTTTTATATGGAAAGAAGAGTCGTAAAAATATATAAAGTAGAAATAAAAATGTGATTTTTATTTATTGGAACGAAGAAATAAAAATATAATTTTTATTATGAACAGTGTGGTAAAGACTGCATTGTAATTCCAAACGGTTCAGAAGTTCAGAAGTAAAACTGGCGGAGTTGATCCCAAAGGTGAGAACTCCTCACTTTTAATTTATTTTCTAGTTGAAATATATACTAAGATGCAGACGGTGCTTAGCAGCACCCGACACCAGTCGTCCACATACCATGGACGACTTGTTTGTCTGATTGCGTTGGGATTGATTTGTTTGTGTGAAAATTGATTGTGAGGTGGAATAGAATAAAATTCATGTGTTGAATAGAATAAAATTCATGTGTTGAATAGGATAAAAATCATGTGTTGAAATAAAATATATATTCATGTGTTGAAGTAAAATAAATATTCATTTACAAATCGAACGATTTGTTTATGTACACCCATTTGACTGATATTGTTGGGACGATAAATTTTACACATCGCCCAACTGCACAAATAAAAATCTATGTTTGTTGATTTGAAACCCCACACGGGTATTGGGATGATATTTGACGTACACTAATCCCGATTGTTTAGTTGTATGTCAATGGATGGGTTGACAGACTGTATAAGCGTTAATTATTCATATTTAATGCTTATGTAGTTGTGTGGTGCATTCTGGATGATGGTTGATTATTTATCGTTGCTATTATATACATGTGTTGTATGGAATCCATATAATTAACATTATATTGTAATTGATTGGGCCTCATTCCAATTTTGAAAATAAAAGAAAATTCATGTGTTGAATTGTAAGGAAATTCATGTGTTGAATAGAAAGGAAATTCATGTGTTGAATAGTAAGGAAATTCATGTGTTGAATAAAATATAAATTCATGTGTTGAATAGAAGAAAATTCATGTGTTGAATAAAATATATATATTCATGTGTTGAATAAAATATAAATTCATGTGTTGAATAGAAGAATATTCATGTGTTGAATAAAATATAAATTCATGTGTTGAATAAAAATATATATTCATGTGTTGAAGAAAATATTCATTTGTTGAATAGAATAACGAAGTTATTGGAATATATAAAGCCGTGTTAGTTAGAATGCGCCATTTTGACGCGAACGATATTTATATCGATTATGTTCGTTTTTAAAGGGAATACAGAAAAAGAAATAATTTCAAAATATAACGTTTTGAAAATATTAACATTTGTATATCGATGAAGTGGAATATTCAATTTTGATTCGAAATTGAATATGAAGTTGAAATCGTTTCGACAACGAATTTAAAAAGATTTATAAAATACTTTTTGAAAGGAAATCGACGATATATATATAATATATATATATATTATATATATTATGGCCTGAATAGAACGCGCCGCGCCGTGGTAGTTCGCGAATTTCAACCATTGACTTCGAATGGATATTACGGGTGACCCGACCGTCGGATTCTCCTAAATCTGGAACCTTTGGGTTCGTATCGAAAAGAGCTTTCTAACGAATATTAGATATTTGAAATCTAACGGTTGGATTCAGAATTATGTCCAAATCAAATTTGGAAAAGATCGCTATAAGTACAGTTTGATGGCCGTTTGTGGAAATCGACTGTACGGGCCTTGATAAAATTATTAAAAATAGTAATAGTTTGCGTAAAATCATAAGAAATGATTTGTGAAGAATCGGGATGAAAAACTCCATATTTGAAAAGATAAAAATAGATTTTTATCGAAATGAACTAGTTTTAAACTAGAATTATAATCCATTTATTTGTGATGTAAATAAAGTGGATTTGAAATGGTTTTGAAAATAACCAGAATTTCCGATAATTGAATTGGAATGGATTTGAATTGAAATTGTCTTTGGAATATTTCGATGTTGGATTTCGTGATTATACAGATATCGTGATGGAAATTTGAAAGATATATTTATATCGTTATTTCCAATACGATATTTGTTCGTCGTAGAATTTGATATTGAATATAAGCCGATATATTTTCTATTCAGAGCCTTATATTAATATCAAATGGGAATTGGGTTTATCATGAACTGTGTTTTAACAACATTTGTTCTTTAACCCGATGATGAATGGAATGTGATTTTGGGCTTATCGTGAACCGTGTTTTAGATGACATTGGTTCTTTAACCCAGTTAAAGACAGGATATTGATTTTTGGGAAGATTAAAACCAACTGGAGTTTTAATGAATCTTTAATTAGATTGAAATGATCGAGAATGGAGTATCACCAGTTTTTCTCCAAGCGATAGTTAATTCTTTAATTACATTTAAACGTGAAATGGTAATTGAATTTACTGATAACACCGTGGTGTTAGATATGAAGTATTACCAGTTTTACCTCATGGGATGAATAAGTTGGGATTGGGAAATTAAAACAAATGATTACTTCGGTAAAGTTTGTTAATCCCGACTAGTTTGAATTGATATTCAAAAGAAGATTAAAGAATAAATTTAAAGAATTTATCTTTGATAAAATTAATGGGAACCTTTCCCAAATTATAAGAATATTTGAATAAAAGAATATTCTGAATTGGAATGAGGCGTAGGTTGTGTTTGTGTAACACTTGTTTATTATATACGCGAGTTATTCAGAAAGACCGGGTTTATCCCATTTTGAATAACTGATTCGACGTGGTGTCGAGGATGAAGACGGTGGTCGAAGACCGGAGGTCTTTACATCGTTTGGGTGATTACTGATGATCTTGATTGGGCTGTACACCCAAGAGGAGCGAATCAGTTAGTGATCGTCCAGACGTACTTGGAGATCGATGGATATGCGAGGTACAAGGTGCCTCCGGTTTCGTTCAGACCCAGAAGGAACTTGTAAATGGACTATGTGTCTGATATTGGATTTTATTCTGTGTGATTGATTTCTATTAAATATATATCTGTTTGGCGGCGGAGAATTTATTCTCTTGCTTAACGCCCTTCTCTGAGACGTACGAGCTCAGGGGTTATATATTGATGGATATAAATCCCATGGAGTGAATTGCCTGTGTGGCATGCCTAAGTGGCAAATGATCAAGGCTTTTGTTGAAAAGCAGAGTCTTGTGGTTGATGATTAAAGCACGACCTATGTGGCATAGCTTTGTGTAGCGTTGATTCGCGAGCCTCATACCACGGTAGTGAACCAGAAATGGGGGAAGACCTCAGGGAGGGCATGCGTTTCCTTCTAGATAGGGTGGTGTCAGTGACCTACCAGCCCTGACATTTATATTACTTTCACCTGTGTGGTTGTTGCTGTTGCAAGGTGCCTTGGACATATCGGTGACTATGTAGAGCCGAAGGAGCCATTGGGCTCATTTACGCCCTAAAGGGCGGGGAAACGCAGTGTTCAGGCATTTTAATCCACATCGGTGGACCGGCCCTGACGATCCAAAGGCTTGACTGAGTACTTGCTTGAGACTCGGGCTAGACAGTCCCGAATTCGGTAGAGGACTACCTTTGCCTTGGTTCACAGATGGAAATCCAACTTCCAATACGTGACTTTGCGGTTTTGATTGTATAATCTATTTATGGCGACATAGTGGTATGGGGGCACTTATGTCGTCTATGATTGATACTTATGATTTGAAGTTGTTTTACTCATTATACACTTGTAGTAATAATAAAACATGAAATTTCACGTACCAAGCATTCTTGGCTGTTATAAGGTAAAAACCTTATCCTCCGGCTTGTTGTAACACCCCACCTCCGCCAGGGCCACACTAACGAGTGCTGGCACTAGTTTTGGATGGGTGTTGTCTAGGTAAACATGCACAGAGATATCACAAGACAGAACATGGATAAATAAATAAGTAAAGCAGCAGTAGAGATTTAAAAACCATGATTGACCATTTCAAAAAAACCAAATAGTCAACTTACATCAAAGTACTTAGTAATTATTTTCCAACTACCACAAGTCTAGAAAACATAAACTGAAAACAACATAAAGTAAAACTATCCCCAAGATAGATGTGGTGAAGCCATAGCGAGCTCAAGTCCAAACCGTACATGAGCTGTCAAGAAAGCAAGCCAAATGTCCAAGCTAAGCACTAGTATTCCCTCCCTGAGAACCTGGGGGGGGGGGAACGGAAGAAAAGAGGTGAAAGAAAAAGGGTCAGTCATAAGACTGGTAAGTCCTACCTACTATTAGTATAAAAACTAATGAAGTTAACTAAACATGAGAAACTGAGATGAAACATAAAGATGGTAACTAACTGGCATGATAAATAGATAACAAGGTAGATCAAGTGTGGCATCGCATATACAAGGTTTAGTTTTGCACCAGTAGTACTAGTAATCCAACCCATGTCAAGTATAAACAAGAAATGATCCCTTGGCCTAATATCATGAGATGACCCAAGTCGGGGCCCAACTACATGGTCTAGTCGATCGGCTCCCTATAAGCCTAACTCGTCGAGTGTCGGTGTCATACGGCCCAATCACGGAATGTAGTCAAACTGTGCTAGGTCCACCCTATGGTGTATCAAGTCCTAGGGTGCCAACCACTGACACGGATCAAGCACGCACAGTTTGTAACACCCCATGTCCATTAATGTCACTCACAAAGGGAATGCATTAACTTCTATGGAGGTTTTAGGTGAATATAGAACAGTAAAATTTCAACAAGACAGATATAAAATAGTACTTGGAAATTTAAAAACTTTATTTCAATTGCAGCAGAAGTCAAAACATGTTTGATTACATCATAACACCATAATCAAAGTCAAGTACAATATCTATCTTGATAAAACAAGTACATAATCCCATTACATAAATAGCCATTAAAAAGAAAGATAACAAGCTGGACTTTACTTCAGCAGTCCAAGCTTTCCAAGAGATAAGCAATCCAATCAGACTCCACTGGAACTTGGCCCAACCTGAGGACCTGAAGGGAGAAAAAGATGAAAAAGAGGGGGGGTCAGACATAAAGTCTGGCGAGTATGATAATTCTACAATACTATTATCAAAATAACTGGACTAAGGCATAAGCTGGAAAACAAGGAAATGTCTATGAAAGAACAGATTAAGGACATAGACAATCGCTAAAGGAAACGTTATAGGCGCTCCTAAATACTAAAGGATAAACACTATACTGCACCACACCAGTCACCCTAAAGATTGATTCCACTTAGCTTCACTTAGAAACTTTCTTAATGGCTTTACGTACTCCTAGCTGACTACATAGGTGCCGCCTGCCCCTATCTCCACTAGGTGTACCCCACTTTCCATTTTTCGATCGGCTCCCTACTCGTAGATACCCGTGCTGGCCCCAGAGTGGGGTGTATCATTCCCCTAAAGTGGCAACCCGATATAACGGAGATGCACGGCTTATACCTACACGATGCAACAACGTCTTACCTACCAGCCCGGGTCCACACACGCATATGAAACCCGTTGGACTTGCGTTGCCACCGCTCCCTGTTTTGGCCTCTTATAGTCAAACCCAGTATGCGTGTCCCATCCTCGACTTGGGTCGAGCCCACAAAGATACGTTTTGGGATACTGGTTGAAATGGGCCCCCATTATTTCCCAAAAGCATTCCACCTAAGCTTGTCCCATTAGTCCATCCACTTAACCCACTTAGTCATGTTCATTTACATGTGTATTTGGTTAAGTCTAATCGTATTTCAAATGCCTCTAAAGGCAACCACTAGATTCCTCATGTCACCCAAGGCACCTACTTAACCCCCATGTCCCACCTTACATGATTATCTGGCTAAGTATTTCTTAATTCATTAAGGCCATAACCTCATAAAGACCTCTCACATTAGACTGGCATTTATGGCAGCTGGATTTGCCGGGCGGGTCCGGGCAGTCTTACACCATAAAAGAGTCTAACCTCGTGTCTTTACAACTGTTATGCTTTAGTTTGGGCCTAGGACCTCTCACATTGGGCCGACATTTGTGACTACAGGATTTGTCGGGCGGGTCCGGGCAGGTTTACGTCACAAACGGGTCCAACCTCGTGTCCTAAGCATTGATTATTATTAATAATCCACTTTCCCCAATTTTAATAATTCCCTACTTGAATTATTAATTAATTCCAAATTTAACAATGTCCATAATTGACTCAATTATGGACATCCATTTAAGGCATGCAAAATCATATCAATTGCACCCCAATTTATTAATTTCCTAATATTACCCCTACCCCACGTTTGAACGTTTATTCGCAAAATGTATGCTAGACCCGATTAGTCTAACTCATAGCATAAAAGAAAATATTCACAACAACAACATATATATGTGACTAAATAAATCATAACAAGGGGTAAAACTTGCATACATTACAACTTGCATAAGGTTATACATGTCATGGATCTAAGGGTGTCAACTTATTC
Organism: Allium sativum; assembly: GCA_030737875.1. NCBI lineage: Eukaryota > Viridiplantae > Streptophyta > Magnoliopsida > Asparagales > Amaryllidaceae > Allium > Allium sativum. Next base: position 66,716,174 of record CM060916.1, on the reverse strand, counting down.
ATAATTCACATGATTTTGATCAAATTTCATAAACTTGTATAGGACGTGTGTGAATCAACATCATTAACAATATGGTTTTATATGGGTACACCTAACTCAATAGGCAAATTCACAAAAATCAAAATTCATTTAATCATAGATTCATGTATATGGGTACACCTAACTTAATAGGCAAATTCCCATATTCAAGATCCAATTAATTTGTAGATTCATGTATATGGGTACACCTAACCCAATAGGCAAATTCCCATAATCAAGATCAATTATAAAAAAAAACATAAACTTTAAACATGATCCAATTCTCATAAATACTAACATCATGATTTTACAACTTGTATGATTCAACACAACTTAACATGACATCATTATCATATAACATAAGTATTTCAACATATGTGATAATATGAGATCTACAACATATATAAGATTTACAACATAGCATATCATAATTTGCAACATAGCATGATATGATTTACAACATAGCATAGCATGATTAATCACATATGACATTGCATAGGATTATTTACAACATAATCACTACAACATAACAACATATATATGATAACATAATAGCATAACAAGAGATCCACAACATAATTTACAAATACATAACAATTCATATCACTTTCTTGTGATCCATTCATAACTTAATCAAATTATTTTATAATAATATTGTGAGATTCATCATACTCACAATTTTAAAGAAGAGAAATAGAAAGAGAGAGCTTTTGATTTGAATAGATTTAGTTTGTAGATTAGGCCTTCTTCTTCTTTAGTTTGTGACGGCTATGCTGAACTCCATGGCAACGGCATGTCAGTAGCTCTCCAATTTTTCAAGTGATTTAGGGTTAGAGTCTACCCACTTATTTATAGATGTTAGGATTCATTTAGGCCATTAGATTTAACCTAGAAATAACCGCATCCATTCAGACCAGATGGGGTTTATCTTATTGACTCAGCAATGAGTCAGAAGTGACTCAGCAAACACTCAGCAAATTAATAAACTTCTATTCATGTTTGCATTAACTGCCCATATATATATATATAAATATATATATATATATACACACGCACCTATTCATGAATTCAAATTAATCCATAATTAACTTATGACCATTTCTACACATTAATTTTCCAATTAATGTCTTAATTCCATTTTTCGCCTTTTAAGGCAATTCACATATCTCAAATTTGTTATATGCCTTTTTAAGGCTATTTCGTGCAAATTCTCAATATTAATTCTTTTAATTTGTGAATATTAGGATTAACAGAAATACGGGGTGTTACATTCTCCCCTCCTAAAGGGATTTCGACCCCGAAATCTTCAAGTTTATATCCTATCATCAACCATCTACTCAATCAACAAACACTGGCATCCATTGTCCTTATAGACTTCTAATGCTTTCATGTTTAAATGCACAGTGTGTGTCTATGTCCGTATCTAATGCAAAATCAGGCGGTCCACTGATTCAGTTGACCTCCTTGATGCAATTCATGATAGTGCCATGCATCCATTATGTATGCAAAAGATCCTAATTGCTTACAAACTACTTCTATATGCGTGCACATCCATTCAACCGAATGCAGCATCTATATGATAGTACAACCATTATACATCCATTATACTAAATACATTCATTTATGCAATATGCAATATGTAGTGACTGAGCCGATCTAGTGCCTAAAGTGTGTGTATATATGCATCCACGAGCAACCACTAGCAACCACTTGCATCCATTTTGCATCGATCGTACATAACATGTCTCAAACACATGTTTCAACCATAGGATTATCCTAACTAAAGGTCAAAGATACTAATGAGAGGACATACTAAAGATAAGATAAGATAAGCTAAGCGATAAAGGAGAAATTAAAAGACATACCCTCAAAAAGAAAAGGGTATAGCGAACGCATCTTCCCTTCTGTCTCCCAAGTAGCGTTGCTCTCATCATCTCCCCATTGCACTTTAACTAGTCTGACCTCTCGATTTCTCAACTTTTTGATCTCCGACCCAAGAATGCATGTAGGAGCTCGTCTAATTGTTGCATCACGCTCTATTTCCACCTCTTTAAGCAAGCTCGGCTCTACCACCTCCGCGGTCTTGTGCAAACACTTCCTCAAATGTGATACATGGAATACGTCGTGTACTCCACTAAGTTTCTCAGGCAACTCCACCCTATACGCCATCTTCCCAATCCTGTCTTTTATAGGAAACGACCCTACAAACCTTGGCGCTAATTTCCCAACGGACCCAAAGCGAACAACATTCCGTAACAGAGACACTTTGATAAAAATCCATGTCCCCAATGTCAAACTCAAGATCTGTCCTCCTCTTATCAGCATACGATTTCTGCTTATCTTGTGCTGCTTTCATCCTCCTTCGAATCAAATCAATCTTCTCCGAGGTTTCCCTAACAATATCGGGCCAAAGTAGGATTTTATCGGTAGATTCCCACCAACATGTAGGCGAACGGCAAGGCCTTCCATAAAGAGCTTCGAAAGGTGCCATGCCAATACTAGACTGAAAGCTATTATTATATGCGAATTCTACCAACGGAAGGTGCTCTTACCATGTACCCCCAAAGTCTAGGATACAAAGCCTTAAAAGATCCTCTAGAATACGATTCACCCTCTCGGTCTGGCCGTCCGTCTGAGGATGATATGCGGTGCTCAAACATAGCTGAGTCCCTACCGCCTCTTGTAAACTCTTCCAAAATTCGCTAGTGAAGATGGGATCACGGTCGCTTACTATACTAGAAGGAATACCGTGCAAACGAACTATCTCTTTAATGTATACAGAAGCCAACCACGGAGCAGTCCTCTTACTTTTCACGGGAATAAAATGGGCGCTCTTAGTAAGTCTATCTACTATAACCCAAATCCCCGTATTACCCTTCCTTGATCTTGGTAATCCATCCACAAAATCCATTGAGACGCTTTCCCATTTCCATAGTGGAACTTCCAATGGGTGAAGCAACCCACCGGGTTTCTTTTGTTCCGCTTTTACTCGTTGGCACACCAAGCATCTAGCGACGTACTCGGCCACATCCTTTTTCATACCGGCCCAAAAGAAAACCCGCTTCATATCTTTGTACATCTTGTCTCCGCCGGGATGAATGGTCATCTTTGAGCGATGAGCATCATCAAGAATGGCCTTCCTTAAGTCTTCGTCTTGTGGTACACAAAGTCTATTATCCCTTCGTAACCAACCCTTATCGTCTAGGGTATACCTACGAAGATGGCTAGACGACTCCCCTCCTTTGAGCTTTTCTACTATCTCAACCAACTGGGGGTCATCTTGTTGTGCCTCACCAACTCATCCTAGAAGTGTAGGTCTAACCTCCAAGGATGCTAACAAACCAGGTACTAGGTCAATGGAGGGTCTAAAGTCAAACATGGAGATGAATTCTAAGCTTCGTCGTTCAACAAACAACAGACTCAAGGACAACCTTTTCCTACTTAAGGCGTCTGCTACCACGTTACCCTTGCCCGGGGTATATGCTATTTCAAAATCGTAGGAGGCTAGGAATTCCATCCACCGTTGCTGCCTTAAATTCAAATCCTTTTGAGAGAATAAGTATTTTAATGATTTGTGGTCAGTGAACAGTTCGAATTTCTCACCAAGAAGATAGTGACGCCAAGACTTAAGCGCGAAAACAATTGCGGCTAACTCAAGGTCATGCGTAGGGTAATTCTTTTCATGAACCCTCAACTGCCTTCCACCATAGGCTATTACTCTTCCCTCTTGCATGAGGACCGCGCCAAGTCCCGTCCCACAAGCATCAGTATAGACGGTAAACGATTTATTCCCGTCTGGCAGCACTAAGACTGGGGCTGAAGTTAAGGCTCTCTTTAAACGTTGGAACACATCATCACAATCTTCGTCCCACGTAAAAACCAGGTTCTTCTTCGTTAACCGTGTTAATGGAGCTGATATTTTTGCGAAGTCTTTGATAAACTTCCTATAATGGCCAGCCAACCCCAAGAAACTTCTTACTTCGGTTACATTTTGAGGGACCTTCCAATCTTGGATGGCCACCACCTTTGCGGGATCCACTGCTATCCCTTTCTTGGAAACCACGTGCCCTAAGAACCGTACTTCTTTCCTCCAGAAGTGACACTTAGAAAATTTTGCCTTAAGGTTATGCGCTCGAAGGGTTTCCAACACTTCCCTAAGATGTAGGGCATGCTCTTCTTCATTCTTAGAAAAGACTAAGATGTCATCCACAAAGACTACCACGAATTTGTTAAGGTACTCCCTAAACACCCTACTCATCAAATCAACAAAATATGCGGGGGCGTTTGTCAAACCAAAGGGCATCACTAGCCATTCATAGAATCCGTCAGGAGTCCTAAAAGCAGTCTTATCTATACTATCCTCAGCCACTCTCAGTTGATGAAAGCCAGTGGCTAAGTCCAACTGCGAAAACACTGAGGCGCCAACTAACTGATCAAAGAGATCGTCAATCCTCGGTAGTGGGTGTCGGTTCTTTTTAGTAAGCTTGTTTAGTTCTCTATATTCCACACAAAGTCTAAGGGACCCATCCGCCTTTGTAGCAAATACTACTGGAGCACCCCACTCTGATATACTACGTCTTATGAACCCCTTCTCAAGCAACTCCTTCACTTGCTTATTGAGTTCCCTCCTTTCACGAGGAGCCATGTGGCGCACTGGAAAAGATACGGGTTTAGCATTATCCACAAGATAAATTCGAAAGTCTATCTCCCGCTTTGGAGGTAAGCCCTTCACCTCCTCAAACACATCCGGATATTCCCGGACCACCTCTACCATTCGCAGATTCTCTACAGACGCGTCAAGCGATTCAAGATAACTTAGCATAACGGAATTTATGGGACTACAAAAGATGTTGAGAGCATTACCAAGGCGAGTCACAAGCCTAACTACTCTCCTTTCACAATCAAGAATGGCCCCATTTCTAGATAACCAATCCATTCCTAAAATTAGCCCATAGCCCGTGAAGCCCAATACATAAGCATCACATCTAAATTCAACGCTAAGTATAGAGATTTTCAAATCCAAACATATCATGGTCAAATGAGCCGAACCCCCAATTGGATTTGAAACAACCAAGGGATCCTCTACTAAACTGGTGTTCAAGTGCAGTAATTCAACTAATGATGCAGAGATAAACGAATGAGATGCGCCAGAATCGAATAAGGTACGGACAGGATGATCAAACAGAAAAACTAAGCTTTCAACAGAAATTGTTCTACCTCTTTCTTGCAGCAGTGGGTCCGCAATAGCCTGAACTTGCCCCCTTGCCTGCCCTGGTGCCATAAGAGCCTGCACCTGTCCTCCCGAGGTAGACCCTGCCCTCTGCCCCTTCTTTGGGCAATCCTTCACCAAATGTCTCGCATCTCCACAATGAAAACAACCAGTCTTCTTTTTCTTCCTACAATCTTTGCTGAGATGGCCAGGCGTCCCACAATTGAAGCATCTCTTCTTCCCTTTGCCATTATTGTTTTTACCACCCTTCTTATTTTGCTGTTGGGGTTTCTTCTGATCCCCTTTCTTTTCAACTGCCTTATCCTCATGCATAAGTGCCATTTCTACTAGCCTTTCAAAGGTGGCTCCCATAGGGATGTGGGTCATAGCCAACCCTTGCAACGGTTCATTCAAGCCTCTAACGAACCTCAAAGCTTTCTTCTCTGGCGTGTTCACCAACTCCAAGCCAAACCTTGCTAACTGATTAAATTTATTGACATACTCCTTCACTGATAAGCTCCCTTGCTTTAATGTTAGGAATTTTTCCATATTTAAATTCTCCTCTGCCCTTGAAAGAAACTTTGCCTCAAACCTTCGTCTGAAATCCGCCCATGAATCAACTGGACGTTCCCCGTTAGTGACCTCCCACCAAAACGAGGCCTCTCCCTTCATTAACCAAGCAGCTAAACGGACTTTCCTCCCATCTTCCACTTCAAAGATATCCAACAATTCCTCAGTCTCCTTAAGCCAGTCTCTGGCCTCCACAAACGTCTCAATCCCTTGAAAAGTTTTTCCTCCCATAGCCTTAAATTCCTTGCACGTCTTTGCAAAAGTGTCAACACGAGGAGGAGGAGGAGGAATGGGTGCAACTGGGGGTGGAGGAACATCTGCTGGGCCTGCAGTGGTGGCCCTAGCCTCCAAATATCTCCTAAACCACCCTGGAACCGTCACACCTTCTGGGAGATTAAGATCTTCAGCCATGCTGAAACGAAAAAGGAAAGATTCAAAACGGAGAATTCGAAAGATAAAGATAAGGATATGGCTATTTGGGATTATGTTTTTCATAAAAACTTTCTCTAAATAACATGTTTTTGAAAGCACTTCTTCCAAAAATACTTTAGAAAAATATTTTTCTAAAAATTTTATCTGTTCCGGTAACCTTATGCTCTGATACCACGTGTAACACCCCACGTCCATTAATGTCACTCACAAAGGGAATGCATTAACTTCTATGGAGGTTTTAGGTGAATATAGAACAGTAAAATTTCAACCAGACAGATATAAAATAGTACTTGGAAATTTAAAAACTTTATTTCAATTGCAGCAGAAGTCAAAACATGTTTGATTACATCATAACACCATAATCAAAGTCAAGTACAATATCTATCTTGATAAAACAAGTACATAATCCCATTACATAAATAGCCATTAAAAAGAAAGATAACAAGCTGGACTTTACTTCAGCAGTCCAAGCTTTCCAAGAGATAAGCAATCCAATCAGACGCCACTGGAACTTGGCCCAACCTGAGGACCTGAAGGGGGAAAAAGATGAAAAAGAGGGGGGGGTCAGACATAAAGTCTGGCGAGTATGATAATTTTACAATACTATTATCAAAATAACTGGACTAAGGCATAAGCTGGAAAACAAGGAAATGTCTATGAAAGAGCAGATTAAGGACATAGACAATCGCTAAAGGAAACGTTATAGGTGCTCCTAAATACTAAAGGATAAACACTATACTGCACCACACCAGTCACCCTAAAGATTGATTCCACTTAGCTTCACTTAGAAACTTTCTTAATGGCTTTACGTACTCCTAGCTGACTACATAGGTGCCGCCTGCCCCTATCACCACTATGTGTACCCCACTTTCCATTTTTCGATCGGCTCCCTACTCGAAGATACCTGTGCTGGCCCCACAGTGGGGTGTATCATTCCCCTAAAGTGGCAACCCGATATAACGGAGATGCACGGCTTATACCTACACGATGCAATAACGTCTTACCTACCAGCCCGAGTCCACACACGCATATGAAACCCGTTGGACTTGCGTTGCCACCGCTCCCTGTTTTGGCCTCTTATAGTCAAACCCAGTATGCGTGTCCCGTCCTCGACTTGGGTCCTGCCCACAAAGAAACGTTTTGGGATACTGTTTGAAATGGGCCCCCATTATTTACCACAAGCATTCCACCTAAGCTTGTCCCATTAGTCCATCCACTTAACCCACTTAGTCATGTTCATTTACATGTGTATTTGGTTAAGTCTAATCGTATTTCAAATGCCTCTAAAGGCAACCACTAGATTCCTCATGCCACCCAAGGCACCTACTTAACCCCCATGTCCCACCTTACATGATTATCTGGCTAAGTATTTCTTAATTCATTAAGGCCATAACCTCATAAAGACCTCTCACATTAGACTGGCATTTATGGCAGCTGGATTTGCCGGGCGGGTCCGGGCAGTCTTACACCATAAAAGAGTCTAACCTCGTGTCTTTACAACTATTATGCTTTAGTTTGGGCCTAGGACCTCTCATATTGGTCCGACATTTGTGACTACTGGATTTGCCGGGCGGGTCCGGGCAGGTTTACGTCACAAACGGGTCCAACCTCGTGTCCTAAGCATTGATTATTATTAATAATCCACTTTCCCCAATTTTAATAATTCCCTACTTGAATTATTAATTAATTCCAAATTTAACAATGTCCATAATTGACTCAATTATGGACATCCATTTAAGGCATGCAAAATCATATCAATTGCACCCCAATTTATTAATTTCCTAATATTACCCCTACCCCACGTTTGAACGTTTATTCGCAAAATGTATGCTAGACCCGATTAGTCTAACTCATAGCATAAAAGAAAATATTCACAACAACAACATATATATGTGACTAAATAAATCATAACAAGGGGTAAAACTTGCATACATTACAATTTGCATAAGGTTATACATGTCATGGATCTAAGGGTGTCAACTTATTCATAATTCACATGATTTTGATCAAATTTCATAAACTTGTATAGGACATGTGTGAATCAACATCATTAACAATATGGTTTTATATGGGTACACCTAACTCAATAGGCAAATTCCCAAAAATCAAAATTCATTTAATCGTAGATTCATGTATATGGGTACACCTAACTTAATAGGCAAATTCCCATATTCAAGATCCAATTAATTTGTAGATTCATGTATATGGGTACACCTAACCCAATAGGCAAATTCCCATAATCAAGATCAATTGTAAAAAAAACATAAACTTTAAACATGATCCAATTCGCATAAATACTAACATCATGATTTTACAACTTGTATGATTCAACACAACTTAACATGACATCATTATCATATAACATAAGTATTTCAACATATGTGATAATATGAGATCTACAACATATATAAGATTTACAACATAGCATATCATAATTTGCAACATAGCATGATATGATTTACAACATAGCATAGCATGATTAATCACATATGACATAGCATAGGATTATTTACAACATAATCACTACAACATAACAACATATATATGATAACATAATAGCATAACAAGAGATCCACAACATAATTAACAAATACATAACAATTCATATCACTTTCTTGTGATCCATTCATAACTTAATCAAATTATTTTATAATAATATTGTGAGATTCATCATACTCACAATTTTAAAGAAGAGAAATAGAAAGAGAGAGAGCTTTTGATTTGATTTGAATAGATTTAGTTTGTAGATTAGGCCTTCTTCTTCTTTAGTTTGTGACGGCTATGCTGAACTCCATGGCAACGGCATGTCGGTAGCTCTCCAATTTTTCAAGTGATTTAGGGTTAGAGTCTACCCACTTATTTATAGATGTTAGGATTCATTTAGGCCAATAGATTTAACCTAGAAATAACCACATCCATTCAGACCAGATGGGGTTTATCTTATTGACTCAGCAATGAGTCAGAAGTGACTCAGCAAACACTCAGCAAATTAATAAACTTCTATTCATGTTTGCATTAACTGCCCATATATATATATATATATATATATATATACACACACACGCACCTATTCATGAATTCAAATTAATCCATAATTAACTTATGACCATTTCTACACATTAATTTTCCAATTAATGTCTTAATTCCATTTTTCGCCTTTTAAGGCAATTCACATATCTCAAATTTGTTATATGCCTTTTTAAGGCTATTTCGTGCAAATTCTCAATATTAATTCTTTTAATTTGTGAATATTAGGATTAACAGAAATACGGGGTGTTACATTCTCCCCTCCTTAAGGGATTTCGACCCTGAAATCTTCAAGTTTATATCCTATCATCAACCATCTACTCAATCAACAAACACTGGCATCCATTGTCCTTATAGACTTCTAATGCTTTCATGTTTAAATGCACAGTGTGTGTCTATGTCCGTATCTAATGCAAAATCAGGCAGTCCACTGATTCAGTTGACCTCCTTGATGCAATTCATGATAGTGCCATGCATCCATTATGTATGCAAAAGATCCTAATTGCTTACAAACTACTTCTATATGCGTGCACATCCATTCAACCGAATGCAACATCTATATGATGGTACAACCATTATACATCCATTATACTAAATACATTCATTTATGCAATATGCAATATGTAGTGACTGAGCCGATCTAGTGCCTAAAGTGTGTGTATATATGCATCCACGAGCAACCACTAGCAACCACTTGCATCCATTTTGCATCCATCATACATAACATGTCTCAAACACATGTTTCAACCATAGGATTATCCTAACTAAAGGTCAAAGATACTAATGAGAGGACATACTAAAGATAAGATAAGATAAGCGATAAAGGAGAAATTAAAAGACATACCCTCAAAAAGAAAAGGGTATAGCGAACGCATCTTCCCTTCTGTCTCCCAAGTAGCGTTGCTCTCATCATCTCCCCATTGCACTTTAACTAGTCTGACCTCTTGATTTCTCAACTTTTTGATCTCCGACCCAAGAATGCATGTAGGAGCTCGTCTAATTGTTGCATCACGCTCTATTTCCACCTCTTTAAGCAAGCTCGGCTCTACCACCTCCGCGGTCTTGTGCAAACACTTCCTCAAATGTGATACATGGAATACGTCGTGTACTCCACTAAGTTTCTCAGGCAACTCCACCCTATACGCCATCTTCCCAATCCTGTCTTTTATAGGAAACGACCCTACAAACCTTGGCGCTAATTTCCCAACGGACCCAAAGCGAACAACATTCTGTAACGGAGACACTTTGATAAAAACCATGTCCCCAATGTCAAACTCAAGATCTATCCTCCTCTTATTAGCATACGATATCTTCTTATCTTGTGCTACTTTCATCCTCCTTCGAATCAAATCAATCTTCTCCGAGGTTTCCCTAACCATATCGGGCCCTAGTAGGATTTTATCGGTAGATTCCCACCAACATGTAGGCGAACGGCAAGGCCTTCCGTAAAGAGCTTCGAAAGGTGCCATGCCAATACTAGACTGAAAGCTGTTATTATATGCGAATTCTACCAACGGAAGGTGCTCTTCCCATGTACCCCCAAAGTCTAGGATACAAGGCCTTAAAAGATCCTCTAGAATACGATTAACCCTCTCGGTCTGGCCGTCTGTCTGAGGATGATATGCGGTGCTCAAACATAGCTGAGTCCCTACCGCCTCTTGTAAACTCTTCCAAAATTCGCTAGTGAAGATGGGATCACGGTCGCTTACTATACTAGAAGGAATACCGTGCAAACGAACTATCTCTTTAATGTATACAGAAGCCAACCACGGAGCAGTCCTCTTACTTTTCACGGGAATAAAATTGGCGCTCTTAGTAAGTCTATCTACTATAACCCAAATCCCCGTATTACCCTTCCTTGATCTTGGTAATCCATCCACAAAATCCATTGAGACGCTTTGCCATTTCCATAGTGGAACTTCCAATGGGTGAAGCAACCCACCGGGTTTCTTTTGTTCCGCTTTTACTCGTTGGCACACCAAGCATCTAGCGACGTACTCGGCCACATCCTTTTTCATACCGGCCCAAAAGAAAACCCGCTTCATATCTTTGTACATCTTGTCTCCTTCGGGATGAATGGTCATCTTTGAGCGATGAGCATCATCAAGAATGGCCTTCCTTAAGTCTTCGTCTTGTGGTACACAAAGTCTATTATCCCTTCGTAACCAACCCTTATCGTCTAGGGTATACCTACGAAGATGGCTAGACGACTCCCCTCCTTTGAGCTTTTCTACTATCTCAACCAACTGGGGGACATCTTGCTGTGCCTCACCAACTCGTCCTAGAAGTGTAGGTCTAACCTCCAAGGATGCTAACAAACCAGGTACTAGGTCAACGGAGGGTCTAAAGTCAAACATGGAGATGAATTCTAAGCTTCGTCGTTCAACAAACAACGGACTCAAGGACAACCTTTTCCTACTTAAGGCGTCTGCTACCACGTTACCCTTGCCCGAGGTATATGCTATTTCAAAATCGTAGGAGGTTAGGAATTCCATCCACCGTTGCTGCCTTAAATTCAAATCCTTCTGAGAGAATAAGTATTTTAATGATTTGTGGTCAGTGAACAGTTCGAATTTCTCACCAAGAAGATAGTGACGCCAAGACTTAAGCGCGAAAACAATTGCGGCTAACTCAAGGTCACGCGTAGGGTAATTCTTTTCATGAACCCTCAACTGCCTTCCACCATAGGCTATTACTCTTCCCTCTTGCATGAGGACCGCGCCAAGTCCCGTCCCACAAGCATCAGTATAGACGGTAAACGGTTTATTCCCGTCTGGCAGCACTAAGACTGGGGCTGAAGTTAAGGCTCTCTTTAAACGTTGGAACACATCATCACAATCTTCGTCCCACGTAAAAACCAGGTTCTTCTTCGTTAACCGTGTTAATGGAGCTGATATTTTTGCGAAGTCTTTGATAAACTTCCTATAATGGCCAGCCAACCCCAAGAAACTTCTTACTTCGGTTACATTTTGAGGGACCTTCCAATCTTGGATGGACACCACCTTTGCGGGATCCATTGATATCCCTTCCTTGGAAACCACGTGCCCTAAGAACCGTACTTCTTTCCTCCAGAAGTGACACTTAGAAAATTTTGCCTTAAGGTTATGCGCTCGAAGGGTTTCCAACACTTCCCTAAGATGTAGGGCATGCTCTTCTTCATTCTTAGAAAAGACTAAGATGTCATCCACAAAGACTACCACGAATTTGTTAAGGTACTCCCTAAACACCCTACTCATCAAATCAACAAAATATGCGGGGGCGTTTGTCAAACCAAAGGGCATCACTAGCCATTCATAGAATCCGTCAGGAGTCCTAAAAGCGGTCTTATCTATACTATCCTCAGCCACTCTCAGTTGATGAAAGCCAGTGGCTAAGTCCAACTGCGAAAACACTGAGGCGCCAACTAACTGATCAAAGAGATCGTCAATCCTCGGTAGTGGGTGTCGGTTCTTTTTAGTAAGCTTGTTTAGTTCTCTATAGTCCACACAAAGTCTAAGGGACCCATCCGCCTTTGTAGCAAATACTACTGGAGCACCCCACTCTGATATACTACGTCTTATGAACCCCTTCTCAAGCAACTCCTTCACTTGCTTATTGAGTTCCCTCCTTTCACGAGGGGCCATGTGGCGCACTGGCAAAGATACGGGTTTAGCATTATCCACAAGATAAATTCGAAAGTCTATCTCCCGCTTTGGAGGTAAGCCCTTCACCTCCTCAAACACATCCGGATATTCCCGGACCACCTCTACCGTTCGCAGATTCTCTACAGACGCGTCAAGCGATTCAAGACAACTTAGCATAACGAAATTTATGGGACTACAAAAGATGTCGAGAGCATTACCAAGGCGAGTTACAAGCCTAACTACTCTCCTTTCACAATCAAGAATGGCCCCATTTCTAGATAACCAATCCATTCCTAAAATTAGCCCATAGCCCGTGAAGCCCAATACATAAGCATCACATCTAAATTCAACGCTAAGTATAGAGATTTTCAAATCCAAACATATCATGGTCAAATGAGCCGAACCCCCAATTGGATTTGAAACAACCAAGGGATCCTCTACTAAACTGGTGTTCAAGTGCAGTAATTCAACTAATGATGCAGAGATAAACGAATGAGATGCACCAGAATCGAATAAGGTACAGACAGGATGATCAAACAGAAAAACTAAGCTTTCAACAGAAATTGTTCTACCTCTTTCTTGCAGCGGTGGGTCCGCAATAGCCTGAACTTGCCCCCTTGCCTGCCCTGGTGCCATAAGAGCCTGCACCTGTCCTCCCGAGGTAGACCCTGCCCTCTGCCCCTTCTTTGGGCAGTCCTTCACCAAATGTCCCACATCTCCACAATGAAAACAACCAGTCTTCTTTTTCTTCTGACAATCTTTGCTGAGATGGCCAGGCGTCCCACAATTGAAGCATCTCTTCTTCCCTTTGCCATTATTGTTTTTACCACCCTTCTTATTTTGCTGTTGGGGTTTCTTCTGATCCCCTTTCTTTTCAACTGCCTTATCCTCATGCATAAGTGCCATTTCTACTAGCCTTTCAAAGGTGGCTCCCATAGGGATGTGGGTCATAGCCAACCCTTGCAACGGTTCATTCAAGCCTCTAACGAACCTCAAAGCTTTCTTCTCTGGCGTGTTCACCAACTCCAAGCCAAACCTTGCTAACTGATTAAATTTATTGACATACTCCTTCACTGATAAGCTCCCTTGCTTTAATGTCAGGAATTTTTCCATATTTAAATTCTCCTCTGCACTTGAAAGAAACTTTGCCTCAAACCTTCGTCTGAAATCCGCCCATGAATCAACTGGACGTTCCCTGTTAGTGACCTCCCACCAAAACGTGGCCTCTCCCTTCATTAACCAAGCAGCTAAACGGACTTTCCTCCCATCTTCCACTTCAAAGATATCCAACAATTCCTCAGTCTCCTTAAGCCAGTCTCTGGCCTCCACAAACGTCTCAGTCCCTTGAAAAGTTTTTCCTCCCATAGCCTTAAATTCCTTGCACTTCTTTGCAAAAGTGTCAACACGAGGAGGAGGAGGAGGAATGGGTGCAACTGGGGGTGGAGGAACATCTGCTGGGCCTGCAGTGGTGGCCCTAGCCGATAAATATCTCCTAAACCACCCTGGAACCGTCACACCTTCTGGGAGATTAAGATCTTCAGCCATGCTGAAACGAAAAAGGAAAGATTCAAAATGGAGAATTCGAAAGATAAAGATAAGGATATGGCTATTTGGGATTATGTTTTTCATAAAAACTTTCTCTAAATAACATGTTTTTGAAAGCACTTCTTCCAAAAACACTTTAGAAAAATATTTTTCTAAAAATTTTATCTGTTCCGGTAACCTTATGCTCTGATACCACGTGTAACACCCCACGTCCATTAATGTCACTCACAAAGGGAATGCATTAACTTCTATGGAGGTTTTAGGTGAATATAGAACAGTAAAATTTCAACAAGACAGATATAAAATAGTACTTGGAAATTTAAAAACTTTATTTCAATTGCAGCAGAAGTCAAAACATGTTTGATTACATCATAACACCATAATCAAAGTCAAGTACAATATCTATCTTGATAAAACAAGTACATAATCCCATTAAATAAATAGCCATTAAAAAGAAAGATAACAAGCTGGACTTTACTTCAGCAGTCCAAGCTTTCCAAGAGATAAGCAATCCAATCAGACGCCACTGGAACTTGGCCCAACCTGAGGACCTGAAGGGGGAAAAAGATGAAAAAGAGGGGGGGGTCAGACATAAAGTCTGGCGAGTATGATAGTTTTACAATACTATTATCAAAATAACTGGACTAAGGCACAAGCTGGAAAACAAGGAAATGTCTATGAAAGAGCAGATTAAGGACATAGACAATCGCTAAAGGAAACGTTATAGGCGCTCCTAAATACTAAAGGATAAACACTATACTGCACCACACCAGTCACCCTAAAGATTGATTCCACTTAGCTTCACTTAGAAACTTTCTTAATGGCTTTACGTACTCCTAGCTGACTACATAGGTGCCGCCTGCCCCTATCACCACTAGGTGTACCCCACTTTCCATTTTTCGATCGGCTCCCTACTCGTAGATACCTGTGCTGGCCCCACAGTGGGGTGTATCATTCCCCTAAAGTGGCAACCCGATATAACGGAGATGCACGGCTTATACCTACACGATGCAACAATGTCTTACCTACCAGCCCGGGTCCACACACGCATATGAAACCCGTTGGACTTGCGTTGCCACCGCTCCCTGTTTTGGCCTCTTATAGTCAAACCCAGTATGCGTGTCCCATCCTCGACTTGGGTCGAGCCCACAAAGATACGTTTTGGGATACTGGTTGAAATGGGCCCCCATTATTTCCCACAAGCATTCCACCTAAGCTTGTCCCATTAGTCCATCCACTTAACCCACTTAGTCATGTTCATTTACATGTGTATTTGGTTAAGTCTAATCGTATTTCAAATGCCTCTAAAGGCAACCACTAGATTCCTCATGCCACCCAAGGCACCTACTTAACCCCCATGTCCCACCTTACATGATTATCTGGCTAAGTATTTCTTAATTCATTAAGGCCATAACCTCATAAAGACCTCTCACATTAGACTGGCATTTATGGCAACTGGATTTGCCGGGCGGGTCCGGGCAGTCTTACACCATAAAAGAGTCTAACCTCGTGTCTTTACAACTGTTATGCTTTAGTTGGGCCTAGGACCTCTCACATTGGGCCGACATTTGTGACTACTGGATTTGTCGGGCGGGTTCAGGCAGGTTTACGTCACAAACGGGTCCAACCTCGTGTCCTAAGCATTGATTATTATTAATAATCCCCTTTCCCCAATTTTAATAATTCCCTACTTGAATTATTAATTAATTCCAAATTTAACAATGTCCATAATTGACTCAATTATGGACATCCATTTAAGGCATGCAAAATCATATCAATTGCACCCTAATTTATTAATTTCCTAATATTACCCCTACCCCACGTTTGAACGTTTATTCGCAAAATGTATGCTAGACCCGATTAGTCTAACTCATAGCATAAAAGAAAATATTCACAACAACAACATATATATGTGACTAAATAAATCATAACAAGGGGTAAAACTTGCATACATTACAACTTGCATAAGGTTATACATGTCATGGATCTAAGGGTGTCAACTTATTCATAATTCACATGATTTTGATCAAATTTCATAAACTTGTATATGACATGTGTGAATCAAGATCATTAACAATATGGTTTTATATGGGTACACCTAACTCAATAGGCAAATTCCCAAAAATCAAAATTCATTTAATCATAGATTCATGTATATGGGTACACCTAACTTAATAGGCAAATTCCCATATTCAAGATCCAATTAATTTGTAGATTCATGTATATGGGTACACCTAACCCAATAGGCAAATTCCCATAATCAAGATATATTATAAAAAAACATAAACTTTAAACATGATCCAATTCGCATAAATACTAACATCATGATTTTACAACTTGTATGATTCAACACAACTTAACATGACATCATTATCATATAACATAAGTATTTCAACATATGTGATAATATGAGATCTACAACATATATAAGATTTACAACATAGCATATCATAATTTGCAACATAGCATGATATGATTTACAACATAGCATAGCATGATTAATCACATATGACATAGCATAGGATTATTTACAACATAATCACTACAACATAACAACATATATATGATAACATAATAGCATAACAAGAGATCCACAACATAATTTACAAATACATAACAATTCATATCACTTTCTTGTGATCCATTCATAACTTAATCAAATTATTTTATAATAATATTGTGAGATTCATCATACTCACAATTTTAAAGAAGAGAAATAGAAAGAGAGAGAGCTTTTGATTTGATTTGAGTAGATTTAGTTTGTAGATTAGGCCTTCTTCTTTAGTTTGTGACGGCTATGTTGAACTCCATGGCAACGGCATGTCGGTAGCTCTCCAATTTTTCAGGTGATTTAGGGTTAGAGTCTACCCACTTATTTATAGATGTTAGGATTCATTTAGGCCATTAGATTTAACCTAGAAATAACCGCAACCATTCAGACCAGATGGGGTTTATCTTACTGACTCAGCAATGAGTCAGAAGTGACTCAGCAAACACTCAGCAAATTAATAAACTTCTATTCATGTTTGCATTAACTTCCCATATATATATAAATATATATATATATACACGCACCTATTCATGAATTCAAATTAATCCATAATTAACTTATGACCATTTCTACACATTAATTTTCCAATTAATGTCTTAATTCCATTTTTCGCCTTTTAAGGCAATTCACATATCACAAATTTGTTATATGCCTTTTTAAGGCTATTTCGTGCAAATTCTCAATATTAATTCTTTTAATTTGTGAATATTAGTATTAACAGAAATACGGGGTGTAACACAGTTTAAACCTACTGGTGCCCATGCCTGCTTTTTCAACTCCGGACTATGTGCACGACCATAGTCCGCCTGAACCTACACCGGCGCACAAACTCAGCCGTCGTTCTGGTCGCTTACAATCAGCCCAGTAATCGTGCCCCACCCTAGCCTAGTCCCTAGGGTATCGTGATACATTCAAGAGGGTTACTGCTGAAAAGGATCGCGTAACTAGGGTTTCTAACGGGTTAAGTGTGGTTAACCCTATCCAATCATGTTTCAAGTTGGTTAAGTGTATCCAAGTGGCTCATGACTTAACCCTAACATGTGGCATTAATTAATTTAATGCACCCAACCTCTCACATTAGACTTTGTTGTGGTTACTGGATATGCCGGGCGGGTCCGGGCAGCTTTACACCACAACCTAGTCTAACCTCGGGTTTCAGGCGCGATGTGACCAACTTATCACATTGGGTCCTATTGTTTGTAGCCACTGGATTTGCCGGGCGGTTCCGGGCAGGTTTACGCTACAAACTCAACCCAACCTCGAGTTGGCCACTTTATGGTTTTCTACATGTCATGACCATATTCAAGTTTCAAGCATAATAAAGTTTCATGTCACATTTCAAGTCATGTTTTTCATGTCATTTCAATTTTGCCTAACTACCCATAACGTATCCCCATCGCACGTAAACTCGCATCAACACAAGTGAATCAAGGAACATAAAAATATGACCAAGAGGGGCATAAGGTGGTAAAGGTGGTCATAAGTTAAACATGATGATATTTGAGGCAAAGGTGTTCATCACAACTAGCATATAGGATTATTGGCCTCAAAACATGTATGACATCAAACTTAGCAAATAAACTTGTGGGTAGCATGTAGTTCAACATCATAGGCAAAGGTGATAACATGATAATAGTTGACATAGGGTGATAAACTTGTGGGTAGCATGTAGTTCAACATCATATGTAAGTTAACATCAAGGTTATGAGAGGTTCTATGTTGCATTATGCATAACCACCAAGTTCTATGTTGCATTATGAATAACCACCAAATAAAGCTCATAGCTTTCTACCCAAAAATCAAAGTGAACGGTACTAGGTTCATGATAGTTCCACAATCATAGATCAACAGTGTCATACATGGATCTATGCATACAAATATAGCCCCAAGACAAGTATTATACCAAAAATCCCATTTCAACTTGCTACATGTTCATATTAACTTCATAGTTTAAATCTAAGAGTAGAATGGGGCTTACAAAGCGTGGCTATGAGAACTAGAAACCAAATAGAACAAGATAGAGACGTTGTAGAAGCTCTAGGAATGATGTAGCAACACTAGAAGCCTTGAGAATAGGTAGCCCCTTTGATTTGATGAAAAAAGATGGCTCCTTTTTGCCTTAGAAGCTCTCAAGATGAAGATGGAGGCCATGATTAGGGAGCATTTTGGCAGAATTTAGTTGTTAGGATGATTTGTGATGGTTTAGGCTAGGTATTAGGGTGTTTTTATAGGTGTAGAGACTAGTTTAGGCCATAGGATTAACCCTAGTTTAGATCTAAACCATCAAACCCCGTCACAGGCCAAGTAAACAAACCAAAGGAGCAAACTGGTGCACTAGACCAACAGGGTCCGACCAGGGGAGGTCGACCCCCAGGTCGACACCCAGGTCGACTCGCCAGTCGACCTTGGGGGGGGGGGGGGGGCAGGTCGACTCCCCAGTCGACCCCCCTGTCGACCTGGGGTAGGGCGGGAAATTTTCCCGCCCAATCTTCTTCTGGCTGAATTTGAATTTCGGGCTGAATTTTGAATTTTCTGAAATCTTCTATGGGCCATATCTTGGTCATACGGACTCCGATTTACGAAATTTCGGACTCGTTTTCAAGTAGAATTTTGAGACGATCGCAATGGCGTAACCCGTTCCCACTGATTCTTAACTTATAATTTAATTCTGCCCTGATTTCTTGTTTTAACATGTTATTAAAAGTTTGGGTTGTTACATTCTCCCCACCTTAAAGGATTTCGTCCCCGAAATCTCCAAGTTAGGAAGAACGTATCCTACCATCCATCATCCATCTACTCAAACATCACCCACAAGTAATCATTGTCCTTAAAAGATTTCTAATGCTGTATGAACATATGCAAAAGTTTGTGTATATGCACCTATCTAATGCGAAAATCAGGCGGTTACTGACTCAGTAAACCTCCTTAATGCAGAATATGTTAGTGAAATGAGTCCAAACGTATGCAAATTCCTAACATAATTTATAATCTCTACATGAGTGCACATAACATTCATCCATATGCAACATCCACGTGATAGCATAACAAGTTTCATCCATGAATAAGCATAAACACTCATGCATATGCAATATGAAAGTGTGTGAGCCGATCTTAGTGCCTAACGTGTATCATGCATCCACGAGTAACCACTTGCAAACATTTGCAGCCATTTGCAACCATCAAGCATAACATGTTTCAAATACATGTTTCATCCAAAGGGTTTCTACCTAAGGTTCTC
Source organism: Allium sativum (assembly GCA_030737875.1). NCBI lineage: Eukaryota > Viridiplantae > Streptophyta > Magnoliopsida > Asparagales > Amaryllidaceae > Allium > Allium sativum. The sequence goes on along the minus strand of CM060916.1, from coordinate 66,695,961 downwards.
ATGACAAGATTAACGAAATAGCTAGATAAACATGGATAGCAAAAGATATGCTAACTAGGAAAGGAGATTGAGAATGTACCCTCAAAAAGGAATGGATAAAGCCCACGCATCTTCTCCTCGGTTTCCCAAGTTGCATCTTCATCAGCTTCACTCCACTGAACCTTTACTAACCTGACTTCTCGATTCCTCAGCTTCTTGATCTCCGTTCCCAAGATACGAATCGGAGCTCGCCTCAGGGTTGCCTCTTTCTCTACCTCCACGTCTTCAAGAATACTAGGCTCAACTACTTCGGCTGATTCGTGTAGGCATTTTCGGAGATGCGAGACATGAAAAACATTGTGCACTCCAGCCAGCTTTTCGAGCAATTCCACTCTATAAGCCATTTTCCCAATCCTCTCGATGATAGGGAAGGGTCCTACGAACCTTGGTGCTAGCTTTCCAACTGCCCCAAAATGAACCACATTTCGCAAGGGAGAAACCTTCACAAAGACCATATCTCCAACTTCAAACTCTAAGTCTGTCCTTCGCTTGTCTGCATAGGATTTCTGTCTGTCTTGGTCCATTTTCATCCGCCTTCGAATCAATTCAACCTTCTCGGATGTGTCCCTTATCATGTCGGGCCCAAGTATAAGCTTATCCGTCGTCTCCTACCAACATGTTGGCGACTTGCACGGCCTCCCATACAAAGCTTCGAATGGTGCCATCCCTATGCTTGCTTGGTATCTGTTATTATAAGCAAACTCTATGAGAGGAAGGTGGTCTTCCCAAGTTCCACCAAAGTCAAGAATGCATAGCCTCAACAGATCTTCTAGTACCCTATTCACCCTTTCGGTCTGGCCATCCGTCTGTGGGTGATAGGCTGTACTTAGATTCAATCGCGTACCCATCGCTTCTTGCAAACTATTCCAAAATTGACTAGTGAAGATTGGGTCACGATCGCTAACTATGCTAGAAGAAACTCCATGCAATCGCACTATCTCCCGAAGATAAACAGATGCTAGCCATGATGCGGTCCTCTTGCTCTTTACTGGAATGAAATGAGCGCTCTTCGTGAGTCTATCCACTATGACCCATATGCTAGTATTCCCCTTCCTTGATCTCGGCAATCCATCCACCAAATCCATAGAGATACTTTCCCACTTCCATAGCGGGACCTCCAATGGATGCAGTAGCCCACCGGGCTTCTTCGACTCGGGCTTTACTTGTTGGCAAACAATGCATCTAGAAACAAACTCTGCAACATCCTTTTTCATCCCATCCCAAAAGAAAATGCGCTTCATGTCCCGGTACATCTTATCCCCTCCGGGATGTATGTTCATCCTCGAGTGATGCGCCTCCTCAAGAACTTTATTTACTAAATCTCCCACTCGTGGGACACATAGTCTTCCATCACGCCTTAGCCATCCCTTGTTATCGATAGTATATCTAGCGAGGTGACTTGACGTCTCACCCCGAATCAACTTGTCCATGATCTCGACTATCTGCGGGTCTTCCCTCTGTGAAGCCCCAACTTGATCAAGAAGTGTAGGTCTTAGCTCAAGGGATGCTAACGAACCAGTCATCGACTCAACAGCAGGTGTAAAATCAAAGGTTGCCAAGAACTCTAGGCTCTTCATCTCAACAAACAAGGGACTCAAAGTCAACCTTCTTCTACTTTGCGCATCCGCCACAACATTACCCTTGCCAGGGGTATAAGCTATCTCGAAGTCATATGATGCCAAGAATTCCATCCACCTTTGCTGCCTCAGATTCAGATCTTTCTGCGAGAAGAGGTACTTGAGCGACTTGTGATCAGTATATAACTCAAACCTTTCACCTAGAAGATAATGGCGCCAAGATTTGAGTGCAAAGACGATCGCCGCCAACTCCAAATCATGAGTGGGATAGTTCTTCTCATGAACTTTGAGTTGCCTACCCCCAAAGCATATCACTCTCCCCTCCTGCATCAGGACAGTGCCTAATCCCGTGCCACATGCATCGGTGTACACGGTAAACATCTTTCCTCCATCGGGTAATGCTAGAACTGGAGCTGTGGTGAGGGCTTTCTTGAGCCTTTGAAAAGCAAGATCACACTCTAAGTCCCATGCAAAGACTAAGTTCTTCTTCGTTAACTTAGTGAGAGGGGCTGAAATCTTAGTGAAGTCCTTAATGAACTTCCTATAAAATCCTGCTAGACCGAGAAAGCTTCTCACTTCAGTTGCATTCTTCGGAACTTTCCAATCTTGTACCGCCACTACTTTAGCGGGATCCACAGCTATGCCTTGCTTAGAAACTATATGCCCAAGGAACCGAACTTCACTTCTCCAGAAATGGCATTTGGAGAACTTGGCTTTCAACTGATGAGCTCTAAGCGTATCCATAACCTCCTTGAGGTGCATAGCATGCTCTTCCTCGTCCTTAGAGAAGACCAGAATATCTTCCACGAAGACAACCACAAACTTGTTAAGGAACTCCCTAAACACCCTACTCGTCAAATCAACGAAGTATGCGGGTGCATTAGTCAAACCGAACGGCATGACAAGCCATTCAAAGAATCCATCTGGAGTCCTAAACGCAGTCTTGTCAATACTATCCTCAGCCACTCTAAGCTGATGGAATCTGGTGGCTAGATCGAGCTGAGAGAAAACAGAAGCACCTACAAGCTAGTCAAAGAGATCATCAATCTTCGGTATTGGGTGCATATTCTTCTTTGTCAGCTTGTTTAAGTCACGATAATCAACACATAGACGAAGCGAACCATCTTCCTTAGTAGCGAATACCACAGGAGAACCCCATTCAGAAATGCTTCGCCTAATGAAATTTTTCTCTAGCAACTCCTTGATTTGCTTGATAAGCTCTCTTCTTTCTCGCGGGGCCATGTTCCTAACAGGCAACGAAACTGGCTTGGCATTATCAACAAGATAAATACGAAAGTCTATCTCTCGTTTAGGGGGTAACCCCTTCACTTCATCAAAAACATCAGGATATTCTCGGACCACCCTCACAGATTGAAGATTGTAAATAGACGAGTCGAGGGATTCAAGATAACATAACATGACGGGATCCAGAGGGTTACAAGAAATCTCTAGGGTATTGCCAAGGCGGGTCATAAGCCTCACTACCCTATGCTCACAATCGAGAATGGCTCCATAACTGGACAACCAATCCATGCCCAAAATCAACCCGTATCCCATGAACCCGAGAACATAAGCATTACATGTGAATTCTACGGTCAAGATAGAAATCCTCAAATCCATACAAATCATCGATAGATGGGCGGAACCCCCAATTGGATTTGAAACACTAACGGGATCCTCAACTAGACTAGTACTTAGGTGCAAACTTTCAACAATGTCAGAAGAATTAAAGGTATGCGATGCGCCAGAATCAAATAAAGTTCGAACAGGAAAACCAGAAATGTAAACAAGGCTTTCTACAGAAATACTACCTCGGTCCGGAGCTGGAGTAGTGTTGAGAGCATGCATCTGCCCTCCAGAAGGTCCTGCTCGCTGAGTCTGTCCTTGCCCCTGCCCTTGCTTCTTTGGGCAATCCTTACTGAAGTCTCCAGACTCTCCGCAATGAAAGCATTCTCCCAACTTCCTCTTCTTCTTCCTACAATCTTTGGCTATGTGTCCAGTGATCCCACAGAAGTTGCACTTCCTTGTCTCCTTTGCCTTGTTGTTGTTGGCCTTGTTACCCTTGTTGTTCTAGTTGTTCTGATTGCTCTGGTTGTTCTGATTGCCTCCCCACTTGGAGTCCACCTTCTTGGTTTGAGTCTCATTAAGCTTAACTTCTTTCTTGCCATTCTTATCATCTCCTTGAAGCAAGGCCATATCCACTAAGCTCTCAAAAGTGGCCTCCATGGGTATATGAGACATGGCCAAACCTTGTAATGGCTCATTCAATCCTCGAGCAAAGCATAGAGCCTTCTTCTGAGGTGTGTTAACCATGCCTAAACCGAATCGAGCAAGCTGGTTAAACTTATTCACATACTCCCTCATGGTCATGTCCCCTTGCTTCAAAGATATAAACTTCTCCATTTGCAGATTCTCCTCAGTAGATGATAGAAACTTAAGCCCAAACCTCATCCTAAAGTCGGCCCAAGTCTCTATAGGCCCAGTAGCGTTGGTGACCTCCCACCAATAAGCAGCTTCCTCTTTCAATAGCCATACTGCCAACAGAACTTTCCTACGGTCTTCCACTTCAAAGATAGCAAAAAGTTCTTCAGTTTACTTTAACCAGTTTCTTGCCTCAACATAAGTCTCTGTCCCAACAAAATTCTTGCCACCCATCGGCTTAAAGCCGTTGCAAATCTTTGCGAAATCCGCTTGTGGGCGCTGAGGAGGAGGTGGAGGAGGAACCTCAGGTACGGGAGGAGGAGTGGGAGTGTTTGCTGGGCCCGCATCGTTGGCCCTAGCTTCCAAGTACCTTCGGAACCGTCCGGGTATGGATACTCCCTCGGGAAGGTTAAGATCGGCCATGCTGAAAAAGGAAAAGATAGATTTAGTACGAGGAAACAAAGAATAGTGCTAATGGCTTTTGGGGAATAGCCTTTTAAAATAAACTAGACTTTTCATGGAAAAATACTTAATTGGTTTTGAAAATAGTTTTTCAAAAGGGTTTTTAAAACTTTTGTCCAATCTAGTAAAACCTGGCTCTGATACCAAATGTAACACCCCACCTCCGCCAGGGCCACACTCACGAGTGCTGGCACTAGCTTTGGAGGGGTGTTGTCTAGGTAAACATGCACAGAGATATCACAAGATAGAACATGGATAAATAAATAAGTAAAGCAGCGGTAGAGATTTAAAAACCATGATTAACCATTTCAAAAAAACCAAATAGTCAACTTACATCAAAGTACTTAGTCATTATTTTCCAACTACCACAAGTCTAGAAAACATAAACTGAAAACAACATAAAGTAAAACTATCCCCAAGATAGATGTGGTGAAGCCATAGCGAGCTCAAGTCCAAACCGTACATGAGCTGTCAAGAAAGCAAGCCAAATGTCCAAGCTAAGCACTAGTATTCCCTCCCTGAGAACCTGGGCGGGGGGGGGGAATGGAAGAAAAGAGGCGAAAGAAAAAGGGCCAGTCATAAGACTGGTATGTCCTACCTACTATTAGTATAAAAACTAATGAAGTTAACTAAACATGAGAAACTGAGATGAAACATAAAGATGGTAACTAACTGGCATGATAAATAGATAACAAGGTAGATCAAGTGTGGCATCGCATATACAAGGTTTAGTTTTGCACCAATAGTACTAGTAATCCAACCCATGTCAAGTATAAATAAGAAATGATCCCTTGGCCCAATATCATGAGATGACCCAAGTCGGGGCCCAACTACACGGTCTAGTCGATCGGCTCCCTATAAGCCTAACTCGTCGAGTGTCGGTGTCATACGGCCCAATCACGAAATGTAGTCAAACTGTGCTAGGTCCACCCTAGGGTGTTTCAAGTCCTAGGGTGCAAACCACAGACACGGATCAAGCACGCACAGTCTAAACCTACTGGTGCCCGTGCCTGCTTTTTCAACTCCGGACTATGTGCACGACCATAGTCCGCCTGAACCTACACCGGCGCACCAACTCAGCCGTCGTTCTGGTCGCTTACAATCAGCCCAGTAATCGTGCCCCACCCTAGCCTAGTCCCTAGGGTATCGTGATACATCCAAGAGGGTTACTGCTGAAAAGGACCGCATAACTAGGGTTTCTAACGGGTTAAGTGTGGTTAACCCTATCCAATCATGTTTCAAGTTGGTTAAGTGTATCCAAGTGGCTCATGACTTAACCCTAATATGTGGCATTAATTAATTTAATGCACCCAACCTCTCACATTAGACTTTGTTGTGGTTACTGGATATGCCGGGCGGGTCCGGGCAGCTTTACACCACAACATAGTCTAACCTCGGGTTTCAAGCGCGATGTGACCAACTTCTCACATTGGGTCCTATTGTTTGTAGCCACTGGATTTGCCGGGCGGTTCCGGGCAGGTTTACGCTACAAACTCAACCCAACCTCGAGTTGGCCACTTTATGGTTTTCTACATGTTATGACCATATTCAAGTTTCAAGCATAATAAAGTTTCATGTCACATTTCAAGTCATGTTTTTCATGTCATTTCAAGTTTGCCTAACTACCCAAAACGTATCCCCATCGCACGTAAACTCGCATCAACACAAATGAATCAAGGAACATAAAAATATGACCAAGAGGGGCATGAGGTGGTCATAAGTTAAACATGATGATATTTGAGGCAAAGGTGTTCATCACAACTAGCATATAGGATTATTGGCCTCAAAACATGTATGACATCAAACTTAGCAAATAAACTTGTGGGTAGCATGTAGTTCAACATCATTAACAAAGGTGATAACATGATAATAGTTGACATAGGGTGATAAACTTGTGGGTAGCATGTAGTTCAACATCATATGCAAGTTAACATCAAGGTTATGAGAGGTTCTATGTTGCATTATGCATAACCACCAAGTTCTATGTTGCATTATGCATAACCACCAAATAAAGCTCATAGCTTTCTACCCAAAAATCAAAGTGAACGGTACTAGGTTCATGATAGTTCCACAATCATAGATCAAAAGTGTCATACATGGATCTATGCATACAAATATAGCCCCAAGACAAGTATTATACCAAAAATCCCATTTCAACTTGCTACATGTTCATATTAACTTCATAGTTTAAATCTAAGAGTAGAATGGGGCTTACGAAGCGTGGCTATGAGAACTAGAAACCAAATAGAACAAGATAGAGACATTGTAGAAGCTCTAGGAATGATGTAGCAACACTAGAAGCCTTGAGAATAGGTATCCACTTTGATTTGATGAAGAAAGATGGCTCCTTTTTGCCTTAGAAGCTCTCAAGATGAAGATGGAGGCCATGATTAGGGAGCATTTTGGCAGAATTTAGTTGTTAGGATGATTTGTGATGGTTTAGGCTAGGTATTAGGGTGTTTTTATAGGTGTGGAGACTAGTTTAGGCCATAGGATTAACCCTAGTTTAGATCTGAACCATCAAATCCCGTCACAGGCCAAGTAAACAAACCAAAGGAGCAAACTGGTGCACCAGACCAACAGGGTCCGACCAGGGGAGGTCGACCCCCAGGTCGACTCCTCAGTCGACCCCCTGTTGACCTGGGGTAGGGCGGGAAATTTTCCCGCCCAATCTTCTTCTAGCTGAATTTGAATTTCGGGCTGAATTTTGAATTTTCTGAAATCTTCTATGGGCCATATCTTGGTCATACAGACTCCGATTTACGAAATTTCGGACTCGTTTTCAAGTAGAATTTCGAGACGAACGCAATGGCGTAACCCGTTCCCATTTATTCTTAACTTATAATTTAATTCTGCCCTGATTTATTGTTTTAACATGTTATTAAAAGTTCGGGTTGTTACACTTGCGTTGCATTGTGTGATGAGACCTGGGTCTTATAATAGCTTCATTGTTCTTTATTTAGCATTGCGCTGTTGTTTTATGCACTGGTATTCTTGGGAGGAAACCCGTTCCGTGTTATACGGCGTGGTCCCTTGATTTACCTAACTTTAAAATAAAGATTAATAACTGTTTTGGTTCTCACACAAGTCACAAGATTGACCTGGAGTTTATTGTTTTAGCCTAAACTCTGGGTGCCCCTATTTTCCACACGGGCAGCTAGTAGTTTTGGTTTTGCAGATTTATATTCATAGGATCCTGATTTACAGCTGGAACGATACTCGGAAAGCTCTGTATCCGTGTATTACTTTCAGTTGTGTTTTGTATTATTTTCCGCTGCTATGTAATTTATTGTAATATCTGATACTTATCGAATGCATTTTATTCATTCATACTCTGTATATTCTTGTAATCTGATGAAATTGTTGTAATAAGCACTGAAATGTTCTTCTGTTTGCATCCCGATGTGGTTTGTTCTTAAAGCAATCCGGGCTTTCCCTACCTGGGAAGTTTGGGTCGTCTCATTTGGTATCAAAGCTTTGGTTTACAGAGCTCGGAGAACAAGACACATTAGAACCATATGAAAGAATTCACCAGAGATTGGATTAGTAATATCCAATGAGAATGACTTGTTAGAGATGGGATCAGTAGTATCCCAGAATGAGTGTGAAGAGTGATATTTTGAAAATAAAATTGAAAAAAAATTCTGTTTTGAAATTATAAACCACTTACTCGTATTAGATTATTTATTTTATATTGAATGTGGACAATCCAGTATATAAAGATTTTGCATATACGTCTGATCCACATGTATTCGAAGTTTTAATATACTGGATAGATATAGAATCACATTCTAGTCGCCCGGGGATGATTCTGATAATGCTGCAGCGTTATCAGAATTTATGTTTGAGTTTCAAAAGTTGAATTTCTATATGATTCAAATTACTGGTGTGAGAACCAAAACTACATAGGGCTTCTTGTTGTGATTTAGCATCAAAAACGTGATTTTTGACTATATATCAAAGTTATGTGATTGAAATGATAATCAACGAATTGATTGCTGATTGTGTCGTTTGATTATTGGTTGATTAATTAAATGTTGAACCATTTAGCCAAATTGTACCAAATAGTGAATTGTATTCAAAATTTGTCGCATTTGCATACGTATACATGTACTTACATTGAACAGGTCATAGCAAGGAGGGTAGAGCAGAAGAATAAAATTGTTTGCCCGACAAATAGGTACTTGTTTACAAATTTATTGGGTTTTTGATGATTTTATGAGCCGATTGGCTAGCGGGTTGGCTGTTTCTTTTTCTTTTTGGATTGATGAGGGCCATGGGAGGCTATTTGAAATATCCTGAAGCTCCCGGTGCAGGGGAGGTTAAGGCGAAATTTTTCCAAAATTTAGGGTGTTAGCCAAATTTTTGAAAAATTTGAAAAGTTCTTAGAAACTGAAAAGTTGAAGAACTTAAGCCATAATAAAAATAAAGAAAGTTGAGTTGATTAGTTAAACAACTTTCGGCTTCGTTCCTTTTCGGGGACGAAAAGTTTTAAGTGGGGGAGATTGTAATAACCCGGAAATCTTAGCCAATTTAAAAATTTTATTTTGGCAATTTTAGTGAATTTTGAATATTTAAAATGATTTATTTTAAATAATAACAACGAGAAATTTATTTTGAATAGAAATAGAATGTATATTTTTATTTAAATCGGCGTTAGAATATAAATATTTATTTTTAAATTATAAAAGGAATTGAAAATGGCGCGGTAGTTCGAAAATTCGATTTTGAATTTTAAATGAATGTACAGGATACAAAATAAACCGGATTTTAGCGAAACCAAAAATATTGGAATCTAATTGGGAATATCTTTCCAATGAATCGGAAAAATTGAAATTTCATAGCGGGGATAAAAAGTTTTGCCTTGTTGAAAATTCAGAATAGTCGCTATGGAATTCCGGCCCTTAAAAATGGAAATTTTGCAAACGACCTCGGTTTTCGACGAAACCACTTTTGTTGGATCTGTGATGTCAAGTTATTGCTAGGTTTCAAAATTCGTAATTTTTCGAATCAATATGTGAGGTGGAAAGGAAAACGCATTTGACCAGTTTCAATTGATTTTAATCGATTGGAAAATGACCATTTTTCAAACAATCTTAGAATTTGACGAAATTAGTTTTGTTAAGACTGTGTCGTCAATATAAAGCTAGAAAATATTTTTCAATAATTTTTAGAGACTGTATATGGCCCCAATAAATTGAAATGCGCGTTCAAATTCAAGATATAGATTTATATTTTGATTTTGATGAAAACTGATCGTAACAGCCGAATTGGGTTACGAGACATATCCCATTGTGTTTGGAATAGGGGTGTTATGCTAGGGACGATAGTTGTTGGGTCCCGTTTGGGGGTCGAAAATAAAAGGTGCTTTTTGGAAATTTAAAATAATTAAATATATATTATATTATATAATCTTCCTTTAACCCCCTCTAATCGGTCAAACACGGTAAAAAAAACAGGCTGCCCTAGCCGAACCCGCTGCCGCCTCCAGGCGGAGCTCCGCCGCACCCGACTTGGCGCGCGCCACCCCTTCTTCTTCCCCCTCCTCCTCCTCTCCCCTCGATCTACGATCCCACACCCTACCCCCTTAAACTCGACAGCCGCAACCCCACATCCCCTTTCACCGCCACCGCCGGCCACCAATGGCCCGCCTCTAGCCGCCCGCTGCCATCTCCGACCCCCTCTCCACTTTCTCTTCCCTTTTCCAGCGAAGAACCCCCACAACCCCATCAAAAATCGATCAACCACGACCACCACTTGCTGCGCCACTATCACCGCTCGCCCCTCTCTTCAGAGAACCGATTTTTAAACCGAGGTTAATTTTTATTTATTCTAATCTAATTTATTTACTTATTTTCTATATTATTAGCTTTAAAAATTAAAAAGAAAATCAGTTTTTTTTTGTAAATGCAAAAGATTAGATTTTAAAATAGGAAAGATTAAATTTTTAATATAAAGATATGATCTTTATATAGTAGAGAATATAAAAATATGATTTTTATATAGTAGAGATTATATAAATATGATTTTATTATGACAGAGAATATAAAAATATAATTTTTATATATGTAGCGAAATAAAAATCTGATTTTTATTATATATATGTTGAGATAAAAATGTAATTTTTATAGCGTCGAAATAAAAATTTGATCTTTATATAAGAAGTAGGAATATAAAAATATAATTTTTATATGGAAAGAAGCTTCGTAAAAATATATAAAGTAGAAATAAAAATGTGATTTTTATTTATTGGAACGAAGAAACGAACATATAGTTTTTATTATGAACGGTGTGGTAAAGACTGCATTGGAATTCCAAACGGTTCAGAAGTTCAGAAGTAAAACTGGCAGAGTGGATGCCAAAGGTGAGAACTCCTCACTTTTAATTTATTTTATAGTTGAAATATATACTAGGATGCAGACGGTGCTTAGCAGCACCCGACACCTGTCGTCCATAGACCATGGACGACTTGTTTGTTTGATTGTGTTTGGATTGATTTGTTTGTGTGAAAATTGATTGTGAGGTGGAATAGAATAAAATTCATGTGTTAAATAGAATAAAATTCATGTATTGAAATAAAATATATATTCATGTGTTGAAGTAAAATAAATATTCATTTACAAATCGAACAATTTGTTTATGTACACCCATTTGACTGATATTGATTGAGACGATAAATTTTACACATCGCCCAACTGCACAAATAAAAATTTGTGTTTGTTGATTTGAAACCCCACACGGGTATTTGGATGATATTTGATGTACACTAATCCCGATTGTTTAGTTGTATGTCAATCGATGGGTTGACAGACTGTGTAAGTGTTAATTATTCATATTTAATGCTTATGTAGTTATGTGGTGCACTCTGGATGATGGTTGATTATTTATCATTGCTATTATATACATGTGTTGTTTGGAATCCATATAATTAACATTATATGGTAATTGATTGGGCCTCATTCCAATTTGGAAAATAAAAGAAAATTCATGTGTTGAATAGTAAGGAAACTCATGTGTTGAATAGAAAGAAAATTCATGTGTTGAATAGTAAGGAAATTCATGTGTTGAATAGTAAGGAAATTCATGTGTTGAATAGAATAAAATTCATGTGTTGAATAGTAAGAAAATTCATGTGTTGAATAAAATACATATATTCATGTGTTGAATAAAATATAAATTCATGTGTTGAATAGAAGAAAATTAATGTGTTGAATAAAATATATATATTCATGTGTTGAATAAAATATAAATTCATATGTTGAATAGAAGAATATTCATGTGTTGAATAAAATATAAATTCATGTGTTGTATAAAAATATATATTCATGTGTTGAAGAAAATATTCATTTATTGAATAGAATAACGAGGTTATTGAAATATATAAAGCCGTGTTAGTTAGATATGAGCCATTTTGACGCAAACGATATTTATATCGATTATATTCATTTTTAAAGGGAATATAGAAAAGGTAATAATTTCAAAATACAACGTTTTGAAAATATTATCATTTGTATATCGATGATGTGGAATATTCAATTTTGATTCGAAATTGAATATGAAGTTGAAATCGTTTCGAAAACGAATTTAAAAGGATTTATAAAATATGTTTTGAAAGGAAATCGACGAAATATATATAATATTATATATATATATATAATGGCCTGAATAGAATGCGCCGCACCGCGGCAGTTCGCGAATTTCGACCATTGCCTTCGAACGGATATTATGGGAGATCCAACCGTCAGATTCATAAAACCGGAACCATTGGGTTCGTATCGAAAAGAGCTTTCTAACGAATATTAGAAATTTGAAGTCTAACAGTTGGATTTGGAATTATGTCCAAATAAAATTTGGAAAAGGTCGCTATAAGTGCAGTTCGATGGCCGTTTGTGGAAAACGACTATACGGGCCTTGATAAAATTATTAAAAATATTAATAGTTTGTGTAAAATCATAAGAAATGATTGTGAAGAATTGGGATGAAAAACTCCATATTTGAAAAGATAAAAATAGATTTTTATCGAAATGAACTAGTTTTAAACTAGAATGATAATCCATTTATTTGTGATGTAAGTAAAGTGGATTTGAAATGGTTTTGAAAATAACCAGAATTTCCAATAATTGAATTGGAATGGATTTGAATCGAAATTGTCTTTGGAATATTTCGATGTTTGATTTCGTGATTATACAGGTATCGTGATGGAAATTTGAAAGATATATTTATATCTTTATTTCCAATACGATATTTGTTGGTCATAGAATTTGATATTGAATATAAGCCGATATATTTTCTATTCAGAGCCTTATATTTAATATCAAATGGGAATTGGGTTTATCGTGAACTGTGTTTTAATGACATTTGTTCTTTAACCCGATGATGAATGGAATGTGATTTTGGGCTTATCGTGAACCGTGTTTTAGATGACATTGGTCCTTTAACCCAGTTAAAGACAGGATATTGATTTTTAGGAAGATTAAAACCAAGTGGAGTTTTAATGAATCTTTAATTAGATTGAAACGATCGAGAATGGAGTATCACCAGTTTTGCTCCAGGCGATAGTTAAATCTTTAATTAGATTTAAAGGTGAAATGGTAATTGAATTTACCAATAACACCGTGGTGTTAGATATGTAGTATTACCAGTTTTACCTCATGGGATGAATAGGTTGGGATTGGGAAATTAAAACAAATGATTACTTCGGTAAGGTTCGCTAATCCCGACTAGTTTGAATTGATATTCAAAATAAGATTAAAGAATAAATTTAAAGAATTTATCTTTGATAAAATTAATGGGAACCTTTCCCAAATTATAAGAATATTTGAACAAAAGAATATTCTGAACTGGAATGAGGCGTATGTTATGTTTGTGTAACACTTGTTTATATATACGTGAGTTATTCAGAAAGACCGGCTTTATCCCATTCTGAATAACTGATTCGACGTGGTGTCGAGGATGAAGACGGTGGCCGAAGACCGGAGGTCTTCACATCGTTTGGGTGATTACTGATGATCTTGAATGGGTTGTACACCCAAGAGGAGGGAATCAGTTGGTGATCGTCTGGACGTACTTGGAGATCGATGGATATGCGAGATACAAGTTGTCTCCGGTTTCGTTCAGACCCAGAAGGAACTTGTAAATGGACTGTGTGTCTGACATTGGATTTTATTCCGTGTGATTGCTTTCTATTAAATATATATCTGTTTGGCGGCGGAGAATTTATTCTCTTGCTTAGCGCCCTTCTCTGAGACGTACGAGCTCAGGGGTTATATATTAATGGATATCAATCGCATGGAGTGAATTGCCTGCGTGGCATGCCTAAGTGGCAAATGATCAAGGCTTTTGTTGAAAAGCATAGTCTTGTGGTTGATGATCAAAGCACGGCATGTGTGGCATAGCTATGTGTAGCGTTGATTCGCGAGCCTTACACCCCGGTTGTGAACCAGAAACGGTAGAGGACCTCAGGGAGGGCATGCTTTTCCTTCTAGCTAGGGTGGTGTCAGTGACCTACCAGCCCTGACATTTATATTATTTTCACCTGTGTGGTTGTTGTTGTTGCGAGGCGCCACGGATATATCGGTGACTATGTGGAGCCGATGGAGCCATTGGGCTCATTTACGCCCCAAAGGGCGGGGAAACGCAGTGTTCAGGCATTTTAATCCACATCGGTGGACCGGCCCTGACGATCCAAAGGCTTGACTGAGTACTTGCCTGAGACTCGGGCTAGACAGTCTTGAATTCGTTAGAGGACTACCTTTTGCCTCGGTTCACAGATGGAAATCCAACTTCCAATAAGTGACATTGCGATTTTGATTGTATAACCTATATATGGCGACATAGTGGTATGGGGCACTTATGCCGTCTATGATTGATACTTATGATTTGAAGTTGTTTTCATACACTATACACTTATAGTAATAATAAAACATGAAATTTCACGTACCAAGCATTTTTGGCTATTATAAGGTAAAAACCCTATCCTCCGGCTTGCGTTGCATTGTGTGATGGGACATGGGTCTTATAATAGCTTCATTGTTCTTTATTTAGCATTGCGCTGTGGTTTTATGCACTGGTATTCTTAGGAAGAAACCCGTTCCGTGTTATACGTCGTGGTCCCTTGATTTACCTAACTTTAAAATAAAGATTAATAACTGTTTTAGTTCTCACACCAGTCACATGACTGACCTGTAGTTTATTGTTTTAACCTAAACTATGTGTGCCCCTAATTTCCACGTGGGCAGCTAGTAATTTTGGTTTTGTAGATTTACACTCACAGGATCCTGATTTACAGCTGGAATGATACTCGGAAAGCTCTGTATCCGTGTATTACTTTCAGTTGTGTTTTGTATTATTTTCCACTGCTATGTAATTTATTATAATCTCTGATATTTATCGAATGCATTTTATTCATTCATCCTCTGTATATTCTTGTAATCTGATGAAATTGTTGTAATAAGCAATGAAATGTTCTTCTGTTTGCGTCCCGATGTGGCTTGTTCTCAAAGCAATCCAGGATTTCCCTTCCGGGGAAGTTCGGGTTGTCACAAAAAATAGGAATTTTATATTATTTAGAAACAAAGATTTAATTTTTATCATAGACAAGGATTGATTTTTATCATAGAAAACATTTGATTTTGAAATTAAAAATTATGACTTTTAAATGTACAAGAAAGTTAGATTTTTAACAAAGAAAAACATTAGATTTTTAGTTAGGAAAAGAAAAGATTTTTATGATACGAAAGACATGATTTTTATTATAGAAAAGAGGTGATCTTTATAATGCAAACGAAGTTATAAAGTTATGATTTTTATCTATGTGAAGAAGCGATAAAAATGTGATTTTTATCTATGTAGAGTTGAAATAA
This sequence comes from Allium sativum, assembly GCA_030737875.1. Taxonomy (NCBI): domain Eukaryota; kingdom Viridiplantae; phylum Streptophyta; class Magnoliopsida; order Asparagales; family Amaryllidaceae; genus Allium; species Allium sativum. The sequence goes on along the minus strand of CM060916.1, from coordinate 66,680,600 downwards.
ACATATAATTTATATATATGAAGCTGGATAAAAATTCGATTTTTATATATATGAAAGCTAGATAAAAATTCGATTTTTATATATATGAAAGCTGGATAAAAATTCAATTTTTATATATATGAAAGCATATTAAAAATTTGATTTTTAATTGTATAAATAGCGATGTTAAAAATAAGATTTTTAACATATACCACGTGAAACAGATCTCGTTGGAAGCACGACGAAGATTTCCTACATATGAAGAGTCGCGGTGTTTGGTTTAGCTTCTCGGTGAGAACTCCTCACTTTTATTTTATTTTCTATTTTGAAATATATACTAGGATGCAAACGGTGCTTAGCAGCACTCGACACCCGTCGTCCACACACCATGGATGACTTGTTTGTTTGATTGTTTGTGTTGTGAAATTTGACTGTTGATTGTGTTGAAATAAAATATATATTCATGTGTTGAAATAAAATATATATTCATGTGTTTAAATAAAATATATATTCATGTGTTGAAATTAAATATTTATTCATTTGTTGAAATAAAATATATATTCATGTGTTGAAATAAAATATATATTCATGTGCTGAAATAAAATATATATTTGTGTGTTGAAGTAAAATAATTATTTATAAACAAATCGGACAATTTGTCTATGTACACCTATTTGACTGATATTGATTGGGACGATAAATTTTACACATCGCCCAACTACACAAATAAAATATGTGTTTGATTGATTGAAACCCCACAAGGATGTAGGGATGATATTGACGTACACTATTCCCAATTGTTTAGTAGTATGTCGACCGATGGGTTGATAGACTATGTAAGCGTTACTTATCTACGTTTAATGCTTATGCAGCGGTGTGGTGCACTTTGGATGATGGTTGATGATTTATCATTGCTATTATATACATGTGTTGTAGGGAATCCATATAATTAACATTATATGGTAATTGATTGGGCCTCATTCTAATTTGGAAAATAAAGAATAGAATGAAAATTCATGTGTTGAATAATATAAATTCATGTATTGAATAGAATAAATATTCGTGTGTTGAATAAAATAAATATTCATGCGCTAAATAGAAGAAAACATTCATGTGTTGAATAAAAGCCGTGTTGATTAGATTGACGCCATTTTGACATTAACGAAATTTATATCGATTCTATTCAATTTTATAATGAATATCGAATAGGACTTGATTTCAAAATATAACGTTTTGAAAATATTATCATTTATAGGTTAATGATATGGAATATTCAATTTTGATTTGAAATTGAATATGAAGTTGAAATCATTTTGAAAATGAATTTAAAATGATTTATAAAATACGTTTTGAAAGGAAATCGACGAAATATATATAATATATATTATATATAATGGCCTGAATAGAACGCGCCGCGCTGCGGCAGTTCGTGAATTTCAACCTTTGTCTTCGAATGGATATTACGGTAGATCCGACCGTCTGATTCTCCTAAAACCGGAATTGTTGGGTTCGTATCGAAAAGAGCTTTCTAACGAATATTAGAGATTTGAAATCTAACGGTTGGATTTGGAATTATGTCCAAATCAAATTTGGAAAAGGTCGCTATAAGTGCAGTTCGATGGCCGTTGATGGAAATCGACTGTACAGGCCTTGATAAAATTATTGAAAATAGTAATATTTTGTGCAAATTCATAAGAAATGACTAGGAAAGACTTGGGATGAAAAATTCCATATTTAAAGAGATAAAAATAGATTTTTATCGAAATGAACTATTTTTGAACTAGAATTATAATCCATTTATTTTTGAAATAAATAAATTGGATTTTAAAGGGATTTTAAAGTAACCAGAATTTCCAATAATTGAATTGGAATGGATTTGAATCGAAATTGCCTTTGGAATATTTCGATGTTGGATTTCGTGATTATACAGATATTGTTATGGAAATTTGAAAGATATATTTATATCATTATTTCCAATACGATATTTGTTGGCCGCAGAATTTGATATTGAATATAAGCCGATATATTTTCCATTCAGAGCCTTGTATTTAATATCAAATGGGAATTGGGTTTGTTGTGAACTGTGTTTTAACGACATTTGTTCTTTAACCCGATTTATAGTGAAATGTGATTTTGGGTTTATAGTGAACCATGTTTTAAAGGACATTGGTTCTTTAACCCAGTTAAAGACAGGATATGATTTCCCAAGTTAAACAATCATTAATATTGATTTTTGGGAAGATTAAAACCAAGTGTAGTTTTAATGAATCTTTAATTAGATTGAAATGATCGAGAATGGAGTATCACCAGTTTTGCTCCAAGCGATAGTTAAATCTTTAATTAGATTTGAACTTGAAATGGTAATTGAATTTACCGATAACACCGTGGTGTTAGATATGAAGTATTACCAGTTTTACTTCATGGGATGAATAGGTTGGGATTGGGAAATTAAAACAAATGATTACTTCGGTAAGGTTCGTTAATCCCGACTAGTTTGGATAAACCATAATTTGGTGTAAATTGATATTCAAAAGAAGATTAAAGAATAAATTTAGAGAATTTATCTTTGATAAAATTAATGGGAACCTTTCCCAAAGTATAAGAAAATTTGAATAAAACAATATTCTGAATTGGAATGAGGCATATGTTGTGTTTGTGTGACACTTGTTTATTATATACGCGGGTTATTCAGAAAGACCGGGTTTATCCCATTCTGAATAACTGATTCGACGATGTGTCGAGGATGAAGACGGTGGTTGAAGACCGGAGGTCTTCACATCGTTTGGTTGATTACTGATAGTCTTGATTGGGATGTACACCCAAGAGGAGGGAATCAGTTGGTGATCGTCCAGACGTACCTAGAGATCGATGAATATGCGAGGAATAAGGTTCCTCCGGTTTCGTTCAGACCAAGAACGAACTTGTAAATGGACTGTGTGCCTGACATTGGATTTTATTTTGTGTGATTGATTTCTATTAAATATATATCTGTTTGGCGACGGAGAATTTATTCTCTTGCTTAACGCCCTTCTTTGAGACGTACGAGCTCAAGGGTTATATATTGATGGATATCAATCGCATGGAGTAAATTGCCTGTGTGGCATGCCTTAGTGGCCAATGATCAAGGATTTTGTTGAAAAGCAAAGTCTTGTGGTTGATGATCAAAGCACCGCCTGCGTGGTGTAGCTTTGTGTAACGTTAATTCGGGAGCCTCACACCCCGGTCGTGAACCAGAAACGGGAAAGGACTACAGGGAGGGCATGCGTTTGTTCTAGCTAGGGTGGAGTCATTTGGCTCATTTACGCCTCAAAGGGCGGGGAAACGCAGTGTCCAGGGTTTAAGTTTAATCCACATCAGTGGACCGGCCCTGAAGTTCCAAGGGTCACTCGAGCTTTGATCCTGAAATACGGGCTAGAGCGTCTCAAATCGGTAGAGGACTATCTTTTGCCTCGGTTCACAGATGGAAATCCAACTTCCAATACGTGACTTTGAGGTTTTGATTGTAGAGCCTAGTATGGCGACATGATATATGGTACCCATGCCGTCTAGGATTGATACATTTATATTTGAAGTTGTTTTATACACTATGCACTTATAATAGTATCAAATGATTTACTTTTAACGTACCAAGCATGTTTGGTTATTATAAGGGAAAACCCTACCTTCAGCTTATGTTGCATTGTGTGATGGGACCTGGGTCTTATAATAGCTTCATTTTTTCAAAAAGCACTGCGCTGTTTTGTTATATGCACTGGTATTCTTGGGAGGAAACCCGTTCCGTGTTATACGGCGTGGTCCCTTGATTTACCTAACTTCAAAATAAAGATTAATAACTTTTTTAGTTCTCACACCAGTCACATGACTGACCTAGAGTTTATTGTTTTAACCTAAACTCTGGGTGCCCTTATTTTCGACACGGGCAGCTAGTAGTTTTAGTTTTGTAGATTTATATTCACAGGAACCTGGTTTACAGCTAGAATGATATCCGGAAAGCTCTGTATCCGTATATCTCTTTCAGTTGTGTATTGTATTATTTTCCGCTGCTATGTAATCTATTGTAACCTCTGATATTTATCAAATGTACTTTATTCATTCATACTCTGTATATTCTTGTATTCTGGTTAAATTGTTGTATTAAGCAATGAAATGTTCTTCTGTTTGCGTTCTGATTCGTCTTGTCCTCAATTCAATCCGTGCTTTCCTTCATCGGGAAGCTCGGGTCGTTTCATTTTGGTATCAGAGCTTTGGTTTACAGAGCTCGGAGAACAAGACACATTAGAACCAAGCGAAATAATTCATCAGAGATTGGATTAGTAATGTCCGATAAGAATAATTCTTTAGAGATGGGATCAGTAATACCCTATAATGAGTGCTTAGAGTAGTGTTTTTAAAGATAAAAACGAAAACAAATTTTGTTTTGAAAGTTAAATTCAAGTATACGTATTTGAATATTTTATTTGTATTGGATTTGGACAATCAAGTATATAAAGATTTTGCATATGCGTCTGACCCGCGTGTATTCGAAGTTTTAATATATTGGATGGATGTAGAGTCACACCCTAGTCGCCTGGGCATGATTCTACTGATGACGTACGACATCAGTGGTCTGTTTTCGAATTTCGAAGGTGTGATATTTATATATTTCCATTAGACTGGTGTGAGAACCAAAACTCACATAGGATTATTTGATGTTATTTGGCATCAAAAATCTGATTTTTGGACTATATTAAAATTATGAATTTGAAATGCTAATAAATTAATTGATTGCTGGTTATGTTGTTTGATTATTGGTTGAGTAATTAAAATTTGAACCCTTTAGCCAAATTGAACCAAATAGTGAATTGTATTGAAAATTAGTCGCATTTGCATGCATATACATGTACTTACATTGAACATGTCATAGCAAGGAGGCTAAAACAGAAGAATAAAATTGTTTGCCTGATAAATAGGCACATGTTTACAAATTTATTGGGTTTGGATGATTTTATGAGCCGCTTGGCTGTTTCGTTTTCTTTTTGGATTGATGAGGGCCATGGGAGGCTGTTTGAAATATCCCGAAGCTCCCGGTACAGGCGAGGTTATGGCGAAATTTTTCGAAAATTTAGGGTGTTAGCCAAATTTTTGAAAATTTGAAAAGTTCTTAGAAACTGAAAAGTTGAAGAACTTAGGCCATAATGAAAATAATGAAAGTTGAGTTGATTTGTGAAACAACTTTCAGCTTCATTCCTTTTCGAGGATGAAAAGTTTTAAGTGGGGGATATTGTAATAACCCTGAAATCCGAGCAAATTTAAAAAAATTTGTTTTGGAAATTTTAGCTAATTTTGATTATTTAAAATGAATTTTTTAAATAATAACGAAGAGAAATTTATTTTGAATAGAATTCGAACGTATATATTTATTTGAATCGTCGTTAGAATATAAATAATTAGTTATAATTATAAAAGCAATTGAAAATGGCGTGGTAGTTTGAAAATTCGATTTCAAATTTCAAATGAATGTACAGAATTCGAAATAAACCGGATTTTACCAAAACCAAAAATATTTGAATCTATTTGAGAATATCTTTCCAATGAATCCGAAAAATTGAAATTTCATAGCGGGGATAAAAAGTTATGTCCAATTGAAAATTCAGAATAGTCACTATGGAATTTTGGCCCTTAAAAATGGATATTTTGCAAACGACCTCGGTTTTCGACGAAACCACTTTTGTTGGATCCGTGATGTCAAGTTATTGCTAGGTTTCAAAATTCGCAATTTTCTGAATCAATATGTGAGAATGGCGAAGTAAAACGTGTTTTATAGTTTTTGTCAATTTCGATTGATCAGAAAATGGCCATTTTTCAAACGGTCTCAGAATTTGACGAAATTAGTTTTGTTAAGACCGTATCGGCAATACGAAGCTAGAAATAATTTTTCTGGAATTTTTAGAGTCCGTATGTGACCCCAGTAAATTGAAATGCGCGTTCAAATTCAATACACGTTGATTTACATTTTAATTTGAACGGAAACTGATCGTAACAAGCGAATTGGCTTACGAAACATATCCCATTGTGTTCGGAATGGGGGTAATTAGCTAGGGGCGACAGTCAGTGGACTTGATTTTGAGTTCAAATGGAAAGTCAACTTTATGGAGGATAAAATAATAAAATAATAAAATTAATATATATAATCCCTCACCCCTCTACACACTCTCTCTTGTTTTATATCAGAGGAAAAATTAAAAAAAACCATGATGCATCGCGCCCTCCCCTAGGCGATTGTTGCGCCCACATCCGCTGATCCCCCCTCTTCTCCGTCGATGATCTCCTCACCTCCGCCCCTTTGTTCTCCTTCCGCTCCTCCTTCAGTAGAACCCCCAATGCTCCATTCTCCAAATTGAGCCAAACTCCGCCGCCTCCGCCTGAAACCGCCCAACGCCGCCCCATTGGCCCGCCACCGGCCAGAGCACCACCTCCCCGACTCCGATGCCGCCATTCCTCACTCCAAAATCCACCATAAGATTTCTATTTTCATTTTTATTCATTCATGCAAATTAAAAATAGGATTTTTATATTATTTAGAAACAAAGATTTAATTTTTATCATAGACAAAGATTGATTTTTATCATAGAAAAGATTTGATTTTCGAAATTGAAAAGTATGATTTTTAAATGAACAAGAAAGTTAGATTTTTAATAACGAAAAAGACTAGATTTTTAGTTAGGAAAAGATAAGATTTTTATGATAGGAAAGATAAGATTTTTATTATAGAAAAGAGGTGATTTTTATAATGCAAACGAAGTGATAAAGTTATGATTTTTATCTATGTGAAGAAGCGATAAAAATGTGAATTTTATCTATGTAGAGTTGAAATAAAAATATAATTTACATATATGAAGCTAGATAAAAATTCGATTTTTATATATATGAAAGCTAGATAAAAATTCGATTTTTATATATATGAAAGCATATTAAAAATGTGATTTTTAATTGTATAAATAGCGATGTTAAAAATATGATTTTTAACATACACCGCGTGAAACAGATCTCGTTGGAAGCACGACGAAGATTTCCTACATATGAAGAGTCACGACGTTTGGTTTAGCTTCTCGGTGAGAACTCCTCACTTTTGTTATATTTTCTAGTTTGAAATATATACTAGGATGTAGACGGTGCTTAGCAGCGCCCGTCTCCCGTCGTCCATAGACCATGGATGACTTATTTGTTTGATTGTATGTGTTGTGAAATTTGACTATTGATTGTGTTGAAATAAAATATATATTCATGTGTTGAAATAAAATATATATTCATGTGTTGAAATAAAATATATATTCAAATGTTGAAATAAAATATATATTCATGTGTTGAAATAAAATATATATATTCATGTGTTGAAATAAAATATATATTTGTGTATTGAAGTAAAATAAATATTTATAAAAAAATCGGACGATTTGTTTATGTACACCTATTTGACTGATATTGATTGGGACGATAAATTTTACACGTCGCCCAACTGCACAAATAAAATATGTGTTTGATTGATTGAAACCCCACACGGATGTTGGGATGATATTGACGTACACTAATCCCAATTGTTTAGTAGTATGTCGACCGATGGGTTGACAGGCTGTGTAAGCGTTACTTATCTATATTTAATGCTTATGCAGTGGTGTGGTGCACTCTGGATGATGGTTGATGATTTATCGTTGCTATAATTAACATTATATGATTGATGATTTATCTACATGTGTTGTAGGGAATCCATATAATTAACATTATATGATAATTGATTGGGCCTCATTCTAATTTGGAAAATAAAGAATAGAATGAAAATTTGTAACAACCCGTAAAATGCGAACCAGTTTGAAATTTTTATTTTGGCAATTTTAGCGAATTTTGATTATTTAAAATGAAATATTTTAAATAATATCGACGAGAAATTTATTTTGAATTGAAATTCGACGTATATATTATATACGTCGTCGTTAGAATATATAATAATTATATATAATTATAAAAGGAATTGAAAATGGCGCGGTAGTTCGAAAATTCGATTTCTAATTTCAAATGAATATACAGAATTCAATATAAGTCAGAATTGAACGAAACAAGAAATATTTGAATCTGTATAACTATATCTTTGTAACAAAGTTAACAAATTGAGATTTCATCTTAGGAATGATAAGATATGTCCAGTTTAAAATTAGAAATAGTCGCTGTGGAATTTATATATATTTTTATATATATAAGGCCCTTAAAAATGGACATTTTGCAAATGACCTCGGATTTCGACGAAACCAGTTTTGTTGGGTCCGTGATGTTAAGTTATTGCTAGATTCCAAATTTCATAATTTTTCGAATCAATATGTGAGCGTGGCAAAGGAAAACGCGTTTGACCGATTTTAGTTGATTTTAATCGACTGGAAATTGGCCATTTTTCTAACGGTCTCAGAATTCGACGAAACTAGTTTTGTTAGGACCGTATCGTCAATACGAAGCTAGAAAATATTTTTATGGAATTTTTCTAGTTAGTATGTGACCCCGGTAATTTGAAATGTACGTTTAAAATTCAATATAGCAATTTAAAAGTAAATTCAACGGAAACTGATTGTAACGATCGAATCAGCTTGCGGTACATATCCCATTGTGTTCGGAATGGGGGTGAAACGCTATGGGCGACAGGCGGTGGACCTCGTTTAGAGGTCGTATGTGAAAGTCAACTTTTTAATAATTAAATAATTAAAAAAAAATAATAATAATAAAAATTCCCTCCCTCCCCTTAAATCCTCCTGGCCCCCCCCCTCACGTTCACTCTACAGATCGAAAAGAAAAAAAAAAAAAAAAGAGAAAGAAAAGAATCCCGAATCGCTTCGTCGTTCCCCCCTCGACCTCGCCTCCGTCCACCGTCACTGCCTCCATCGCCGTGCCGCCGCTGATGGACCCCATCGCCATCTTCTCCGATCGCTACCCCCAGCCCTCGGTCGATTTCCTCCCCCACAAAACCGAACCCAGTCGCCATCGCCCCCCCCCCCGAATCGAGCACGACACCGATTAGCCTCCCACCGTCGACGAACTGAAGGCCGCCCACCACGAAGCCAGCGCCGACCCTGACGACCGTTTCCCCCCCCTTTTTCTTCGCATGCAGTAAGTGTTTTATATTTTTTTTATATACTGATTTTATTTTATTTTAATTAGAAAAAACTGATTTGAAAATGAAATATAAACTGATTTTATTATGAATTTATAAACTGATTTTTATGAGTTTATAAGCGGATTTTTAGGAATTTATAAACTGATTTTATTTTAAGATTTTAAATAGAAAAGATCTGAATTTTAAAAATAAAAAGGTTAGTGATAAGCAAAGGTAAAAATCATATTTTTATATGTTGAAAGCAAAGGTAAAAATCATATTTTTATATGTTGAAAGCAAAGGTAAAAATCATATTTTTATATGTTGAAAGCAAAGGTAAAAATCATATTTTTATATGTTGAAAGCAAAGGTAAAAATCATATTTTTATATGTTGAAAGCAAAGGTAAAAATCACATTTTTATATATTGAAAGTCGAGATAAAAATTCGATTTTTATATATTGAACTTTGAAATAAAAATTCGATTTTTATATATTGAACTTTGAAATAAAAATTCGATTTTTATATATTAAACTTTGAAATAAAAATTCGATTTTTATATATTGAACTTTGAAATAAAAATTCGATTTTTATATATTGAACTTTGAAATAAAAATTCGATTTTTATATATTGAACTTTGAAATAAAAATTCGATTTTTATATATTGAACTTTGAAATAAAAATTCGATTTTTATATATTGAACTTTGAAATAAAAATTCGATTTTTATATATTGAACTTTGAAATAAAAATTCGATTTTTATATATTGAACTTTGAAATAAAAATTCGATTTTTATATATTGAACTTTGAAATAAAAATTCGATTTTTATATATTGAACTTTGAAGTAAAAATTCGATTTTTATATATATAGTGACTACGGGCAACGAAGATGACGAAGATGCGATAGCAATGAAGATTTCTATCAATGAAGTGCCGTGGAGCTAGGATAGCTATCTGTGAGAATTTCTCACCTCTCAATTTTATTTTCTAGTTATATATATATACTAGGATGCAGACGGTGCTTAGTAGCACCCGACACAATCGTCCACAGACCATGGACTTGTTTGTTTGGTTGCATAGATTAGTTGAGTTATTTGTTTGAATTGAATTGTTTGGTGAGATTGAAATTGATATGATTGATATGTGAATGGCGTGGGCCTTCACTAGACCGGGGATAAGGCTAGGCCTCGTCCCGTTTCTAGTATCGTGCCGTTATGCCGCCGAAATCTTCTAAAATATGTTAGAAAAATAAAAATACCATTTTATTTAAAGAATGAACTGAATAGAAATTCATATGTTAAAATAAAATGTTTTATCGTTAAAAATATAATTTTTAACGTGAATGTGAATAAATAAATATCCATTTACAAGCCGGACGGTTTGTTTATGTACACCTATTTGAAGGACATTGATTGGGTCGATAAATTTTACACATCGCCCAACTGCACGAATAAAAATCGGTGTTTGATTGTTTGAAACCCCACACGGGTGTTAGGATGAAATTTGAAGTTCACTCATCCTGATTGATTAAATATGTCGATCGATTGATTGACAGGCTGTTATGAGCATTGAATATCTATATTTGGTGCTTATACAGTGTAGTGCACTTTGGTTGATGGTTGATTATTTTCAATGTTATTATATACATGTGTTGTATGAAAATCCATATAATTAATTTTATACGGTAATTGATTGGGCCTCATTCCAATCGTGAAAATAAAGAATATTTTTATAATAAGAAATATTTGAAATAGAAATATTCGAAATGGAATATTTGAAAATATCAATATATGAAGCCGTGTTGATTAGATTGACGCCATTTTGACGTGAACGATATTTATAACGATTTCGAAATGAATTGAATTGAAAACGATTTCGAAATGAATTGAATTGAAAACGATTTCGAAATGAATTGAATTGAAAACGATTTCGAAATGAATTGAATTGAAAACGATTTCGAAATGAATTGAATTGAAAACGATTTCGAAATGAATTGAATTGAAAACGATTTCGAAATGAATTGAATTGAAAACGATTTCGAAATGAATTGAATTGAAAACGATTTCGAAATGAATTGAATTGAAAACGAATTCAAATTGAATTGAAAGCGAATTGAAATGAATTCAAATTGAATTGAAATTTGAATTGAATAGAAATGAATTTTGAAACGAATTTATAAAGAAGAATTCAATTTTGATTTGAATTGAAAAGAAAGTTGAAATAGCTTTTGAAACGATTTTAAAACTATTTATATAATTCGTTTTAAATAGAAATCGACAAAATATATATTATATATATTATATATATAATATAATGGCCTGAATAGAACGCGCCGCGCCGCGGCAGTTCGTGAATTTCGACCATTTATTTCAAACGGACATTGCGGGAGATCCGACCGTCGGATTCTCCTAAAACCGGAACCGTTGGGTTCGTATCAAAAAGAGCTTTCTAACGAATGTGATAAATTAGAAATCTAACGGTTGGATTTGGAATTATGTCCAAATCAAATTGGAAAAAGGTCGCTATACGTGCAGTTCGATGGCCATTGGTGGAAATCGACTGTACGGGCCTTGATAAAATTATTAAAAATAGTAATAATTTGTGTAAAATCATAAGAAATGATTTAGAAAGAATTGGGATGAAAAACTCCATACTTGAAAAGATAAAAATAGATTTTTATCGAAATGAACTAGTTTTGAACTAGAATTATAATTCTATTTATTTTTAAATAAATAAATTGAATTCGAAAAGGGTTTTAAAGGTAACCAAAATTCCAATGATTGCATTGGAGTGGATTTGAATCGAAATTGTCTTCGGAATATTTCGATGTTGGAATTCGTGATTATACAGGTGTTGTTATGGAAATTTGAAAGATATATATTTATATCGTTATTTCCAATATGACATTTGTTAGTCGTAGAATTCGATATTGAATATAAGCCGATATATTTTCTATTCGGAGCCTTGTATTGAATATCGAATGTGATTTGGGTTTGTCGTGAATGGTGTCTTCACTAACACTGTTCTTGAACCCAGTTGAGAAAAGATTAAATCTTTTTATTTAGATTTAATGAAGTTTACCAATTAAATAATATTTAATTGGAATTGAATTGATATTGATTTTTGGGTTTATCGTGAACAGTGTTTTAAATAACACTTGTTCTTTAACCCGATAATTAATGGAATGTGATTTGGGTTTGTCGTGAATGGTGTCTTCACTAACACTGTTCTTGAACCCAGTTGAGAAAAGATTAAATCTTTTTATTTAGATTTAATGAAGTTTACCAATTAAATAATATTTAATTGGAATTGAATTGATATTGATTTTTGGGTTTATCGTGAACAGTGTTTTAAATAACACTTGTTCTTTAACCCGATAATTAATGGAATGTGATTTGGGTTTGTCGTGAATGGTGTCTTCACTAACACTATTCTTGAACCCAGTTGAGAAAAGATTAAATCTTTTTATTTAGATTTAATGAAGTGTACCAATTAAATAATATTTAATTGGAATTGAATTGATATTGATTTTTGGGTTTATCGTGAACAGTGTTTTAAATAACACTTGTTCTTTAACCCGATAATTAATGGAATGTGATTTGGGTTTGTCGTGAATGGTGTCTTCACTAACACTATTCTTGAACCCAGTTGAGAAAAGATTAAATCTTTTTATTTAGATTTAATGAAGTGTACCAATTAAATAATATTTAATTGGAATTGAATTGATATTGATTTTTGGGTTTATCGTGAACAGTGTTTTAAATAACACTTGTTCTTTAACCCGATAATTAATGGAATGTGATTTTGGGTTTATCGTGAACCGTGTTTTAAATGACACTGATTCTTTAACCCAGTTAACGATTAAAACTAAGTGGAGTTTTAATGAATCTTTAATTAGATTGAAAAGATCGAGAATGGAGTATCACCAGTTTTGCTCCAGGCGATAGTTAAATCTTTAATTAGATTTGAACGTGAAATTTAGAAACTAACTGTCGGTTAGCTAAGTAGAATGGTTTTCTGGATATTGATCTGATGTTGGTTTCGGCCTTCGGGGTTAATATTTGGGGAATTATTCTCTTGATTAATTTACGGTTAGTGACTAATGAGTTGGAATGAGGCGTATGTTGTGTTTGTGTAACACTTTTATAATATATACGCGAGTTATTCGGAAAGACCGGGTTTATCCCATTCTGAGTAACTGATACGACGATAAGTCGAAGATGAAGACGATGGTCGAAGACCGGATGTCTTCACGTCGTTTGGGTGATAGCTGATGATCTTGATTGGGCTGTACACCCAAGAAGATGGAAACAGTTGGTGATCGTCCAGACGTACTTGGAGATCGATGGATATGCGGGGTACTAGGTGCCCCCGGTTTCGTTCAGACCCAGAACGGACTTGTAAATGGACTGTGTGTCTGACATCGGATTTCATTCTGTGTGACTGATATCGGTTGCATAGGATGGTTTGCCTGTGTGGCATGCTAAGATGCAAATGATCAAGGCTTCTGTTGAAAAGCAAAGTCTTGTGGTGATGATCAAAGCACGGCCTTTGTGGCGTAGCTTTGTGTAACGTTTACCTCGCGTGTTTCACACCCGGTATGAACCAAAAACGGGAGACGGACCTCAGGGAGGACTTGCGTTTCTTTCTAGCTAGAAGTGGCGTCAGTGGTTTTACACGCCCTGACGAGTTTGACTTATGTGGTTGTTGCTGTTGCGAGGCGCCTCGGATTGATCGGTCGTTCTCGAACCGATGGAGTCATTTGTTGGCTCATTGACACCCCAAAGGGTGGGGAAACGTAGTGTTCAGGCATTTTAATCCACATCGGTGGACCGGCCCTGACGATCCAAAGGCTTGACTGAGTACTTGCCTGAGACACGGGCTAGAGCGTCTCGAATCGGTTGAGGATCTTGCCCCTAGCCTCGGTTCATAGATGGAAACCCAATTTCCGAATACGTGACATTGCGATTTTGATTGTATAACCTATATATGGCGACATAGTGGTATGGGGCATTCATGCCGCCTATGATTGATACTTATGATTTGAAGTTGTTTTATACACTATGCACTTATTATAGTATAAAATGATCTGTTTTAAACGTATCAAGCATTCTTTGGCTGTTATAAGGGAAAACCCTATCCCCCGGCTTGCGTTGCATTGTGTGATAGGACCTGGGTCTTATAACAGCTTCATTTTTCCTTATTTAGCATGGCGCTGTTGTTTTATGCACTGGTATTCTTGGGAGGAAACCCGTTCCGTGTTATACGGCGTGGTCCCTTGATTTACCTAATGATTTAAAATAAAGATTAATAACTGTTTTAGTTCTCACACCAGTCCCATGACTGACCTGGAGTTTATTGTTTTAACCTAAACTCTGGGTGCCCTTATTTTGACACGGGCAGCTAGTAGTTTTGGTTTTGCAGATTTATATTCACAGGATCCTGGTTTACAACTGGAACGATATCCGGAAAGCTTTGTATCCGTATATCTCATTCTAGTTGTGTATTGTATTATTTTTCCGCTGCTATGTATTTAAATGTAATTTAAATCTCTGATAATTCTGTGTAATGTTTATTCATTTATACTCTGTATATTCTTGTAATCTGATGCATTGTTGTGATATACAATGAAAGGTTCTTCTGTATGCGTTCTGCTGTGGTTTGTTCTCGAACTATCCGACGCTTTCCTTCACGGGGAAGTTACGGGTCTTTACACGTGGTATCAGAGCTTTGGTTTACAAAGCTTAGAGAACAAGGCACATTAGAACCATACGAAAGAATTCATCAGATATTGGATTAGTAATATCCAATGGGGATGACTCGTTAGAGATAGGATCAGTAGTATCCTAGAACGAGTGTGAAGAGTATATCTTTAAAATGAAAACAAATTTTGTTTTGAAAATTTAAATCAATTATTCGTATTTGATTATTTATATTGATGTGGACAATTCAGTATATAAAGAATTTGCATATACGCCTTGCAAACGTATATTCGAAGTTTTAATATACTGGATAGATATAGAGTCACATTCTAGACACCCGGAGATAATTCTGATGATGTGGCCACATCATCAGTATTTATATTCGTGTTTCGAAGGTGTGATATTTATATATTTCCATTAGACTGGTGTGAGAACCAAAACTAATATAGCTAGAATACATTGTTATGATTTGGCATCAAAAATCTGATTTTTGACTATATATCAAAGTTATGAATTTGAAACTCTAATTCACTAATTGATTGATGTTTGTGTTGTTTGTTTAGTTGTTTGATAATCTTGAACCATTATGCCTAATTTGATCGAATAATAAATTATATTGAAAATTGGTTGCATCTGCTTGCATATACATATATATCATTGAACAGGTCATAGCAAGGAGGCTAGAGCAGAGAATAAAATTTGTTTGCCCGACAAATAGGTACATGTTTACTACATAATTTCCTGTTTTGTTTGGGTGATGATGATTTTGTGAGCCTATTGGCTAGCCGCTTGGCTTTTTCTTTTTCTTTTTGAGATCTGAAGGACCGGGGAAGCTATTTGAAATTCCCCGATGCTCCCGGTGCAGGGGAGGTTATGGCGAAATTTTTCGAAAATTTAGGGTGTTAGCCAAATTTTTGAAGTTTTGAAAATTCTCAGAAACTAAAGAGTTGGAGAATGGAAGCCAGATCGAATGTAGAGCTTAATAATCAAACCACTTTCGACTTTGTTCCTTTTCGGGGACGAAAAGTTTTAAGTGGGGGAGATTGTAACAACCCGTAAAATGCGAACCAGTTTGAAATTTTTATTTTGGCAATTTTAGCGAATTTTGATTATTTAAAATGAAATATTTTAAATAATATCGACGAGAAATTTATTTTGAATTGAAATTCGACGTATATATTATATACGTCGTCGTTAGAATATATAATAATTATATATAATTATAAAAGGAATTGAAAATGGCGCGGTAGTTCGAAAATTCGATTTCTAATTTCAAATGAATATACAGAATTCAATATAAGTCAGAATTGAACGAAACAAGAAATATTTGAATCTGTATAACTATATCTTTGTAACGAAGTTAACAAATTGAGATTTCATCTTAGGAATGATAAGATATGTCCAGTTTAAAATTAGAAATAGTCGCTGTGGAATTTATATATATTTTTATATATATAAGGCCCTTAAAAATGGACATTTTGCAAATGACCTCGGATTTCGACGAAACCAGTTTTGTTGGGTCCGTGATGTTAAGTTATTGCTAGATTCCAAATTTCATAATTTTTCGAATCAATATGTGAGCGTGGCAAAGGAAAACGCGTTTGACCGATTTCAGTTGATTTTAATCGACTGGAAATTGGCCATTTTTCTAACGGTCTCAGAATTCGACGAAACTAGTTTTGTTAGGACCGTATCGTCAATACGAAGCTAGAAAATATTTTTATGGAATTTTTCTAGTTAGTATGTGACCCCGGTAATTTGAAATGTACGTTTAAAATTCAATATAGCAATTTAAAAGTAAATTCAACGGAAACTGATTGTAACGATCGAATCAGCTTGCGGTACATATCCCATTGTGTTCGGAATGGGGGTGAAACGCTATGGGCGACAGGCGGTGGACCTCGTTTAGAGGTCGTATGTGAAAGTCAACTTTTTAATAATTAAATAATTAAAAAAAATAATAATAATAAAAATTCCCTCCCTCCCCTTAAATCCTCCTGGCCCCCCCCCTCACGTTCACTCTACAGATCGAAAAGAAAAAAAAAAAAAAAAAAGAGAAAGAAAAGAATCCCGAATCGCTTCGTCGTTCCCCCCTCGACCTCGCCTCCGTCCACCGTCACTGCCTCCATCGCCGTGCCGCCGCTGATGGACCCCATCGCCATCTTCTCCGATCGCTACCCCCAGCCCTCGGTCGATTTCCTCCCCCACAAAACCGAACCCAGTCGCCATCGCCCCCCCCCCCCCGAATCGAGCACGACACCGATTAGCCTCCCACCGTCGACGAACTGAAGGCCGCCCACCACGAAGCCAGCGCCGACCCTGACGACCGTTTCCCCCCCCTTTTTCTTCGCATGCAGTAAGTGTTTTATATTTTTTTTATATACTGATTTTATTTTATTTTAATTAGAAAAAACTGATTTGAAAATGAAATATAAACTGATTTTATTATGAATTTATAAACTAATTTTTATGAGTTTATAAGCGGATTTTTAGGAATTTATAAACTGATTTTATTTTAAGATTTTAAATAGAAAAGATCTGAATTTTAAAAATAAAAAGGTTAGTGATAAGCAAAGGTAAAAATCATATTTTTATATGTTGAAAGCAAAGGTAAAAATCATATTTTTATATGTTGAAAGCAAAGGTAAAAATCATATTTTTATATGTTGAAAGCAAAGGTAAAAATCATATTTTTATATGTTGAAAGCAAAGGTAAAAATCATATTTTTATATGTTGAAAGCAAAGGTAAAAATCACATTTTTATATATTGAAAGTCGAGATAAAAATTCGATTTTTATATATTGAACTTTGAAATAAAAATTCTATTTTTATATATTGAACTTTGAAATAAAAATTCGATTTTTATATATTGAACTTTGAAATAAAAATTCGATTTTTATATATTGAACTTTGAAATAAAAATTCGATTTTTATATATTGAACTTTGAAATAAAAATTCGATTTTTATATATTGAACTTTGAAATAAAAATTCGATTTTTATATATTGAACTTTGAAATAAAAATTCGATTTTTATATATTGAACTTTGAAATAAAAATTCGATTTTTATATATTGAACTTTGAAATAAAAATTCGATTTTTATATATTGAACTTTGAAATAAAAATTCGATTTTTATATATTGAACTTTGAAATAAAAATTCGATTTTTATATATTGAACTTTGAAGTAAAAATTCGATTTTTATATATATAGTGACTACGGGCAACGAAGATGACGAAGATGCGATAGCAATGAAGATTTCTATCAATGAAGTGCCGTGGAGCTAGGATAGCTATCTGTGAGAATTTCTCACCTCTCAATTTTATTTTCTAGTTATATATATATACTAGGATGCAGACGGTGCTTAGTAGCACCCGACACAATCGTCCACAGACCATGGACTTGTTTGTTTGGTTGCATAGATTAGTTGAGTTATTTGTTTGAATTGAATTGTTTGGTGAGATTGAAATTGATATGATTGATATGTGAATGGCGTGGGCCTTCACTAGACCGGGGATAAGGCTAGGCCTCGTCCCGTTTCTAGTATCGTGCCGTTATGCCGCCGAAATCTTCTAAAATATGTTAGAAAAATAAAAATACCATTTTATTTAAAGAATGAACTGAATAGAAATTCATATGTTAAAATAAAATGTTTTATCGTTAAAAATATAATTTTTAACGTGAATGTGAATAAATAAATATCCATTTACAAGCCGGACGGTTTGTTTATGTACACCTATTTGAAGGACATTGATTGGGTCGATAAATTTTACACATCGCCCAACTGCACGAATAAAAATCGGTGTTTGATTGTTTGAAACCCCACACGGGTGTTAGGATGAAATTTGAAGTTCACTCATCCTGATTGATTAAATATGTCGATCGATTGATTGACAGGCTGTTATGAGCGTTGAATATCTATATTTGGTGCTTATACAGTGTAGTGCACTTTGGTTGATGGTTGATTATTTTCAATGTTATTATATACATGTGTTGTATGAAAATCCATATAATTAATTTTATACGGTAATTGATTGGGCCTCATTCCAATCGTGAAAATAAAGAATATTTTTATAATAAGAAATATTTGAAATAGAAATATTCGAAATGGAATATTTGAAAATATCAATATATGAAGCCGTGTTGATTAGATTGACGCCATTTTGACGTGAACGATATTTATAACGATTTCGAAATGAATTGAATTGAAAACGATTTCGAAATGAATTGAATTGAAAACGATTTCGAAATGAATTGAATTGAAAACGATTTCGAAATGAATTGAATTGAAAACGATTTCGAAATGAATTGAATTGAAAACGATTTCGAAATGAATTGAATTGAAAACGATTTCGAAATGAATTGAATTGAAAACGATTTCGAAATGAATTGAATTGAAAACGATTTCGAAATGAATTGAATTGAAAACGAATTCAAATTGAATTGAAAGCGAATTGAAATGAATTCAAATTGAATTGAAATTTGAATTGAATAGAAATGAATTTTGAAACGAATTTATAAAGAAGAATTCAATTTTGATTTGAATTGAAAAGAAAGTTGAAATAGCTTTTGAAACGATTTTAAAACTATTTATATAATTCGTTTTAAATAGAAATCGACGAAATATATATTATATATATTATATATATAATATAATGGCCTGAATAGAACGCGCCGCGCCGCGGCAGTTCGTGAATTTCGACCATTTATTTCAAACGGACATTGCGGGAGATCCGACCGTCGGATTCTCCTAAAACCGGAACCGTTGGGTTCGTATCGAAAAGAGCTTTCTAACGAATGTGATAAATTAGAAATCTAACGGTTGGATTTGGAATTATGTCCAAATCAAATTGGAAAAAGGTCGCTATACGTGCAGTTCGATGGCCATTGGTGGAAATCGACTGTACGGGCCTTGATAAAATTATTAAAAATAGTAATAATTTGTGTAAAATCATAAGAAATGATTTAGAAAGAATTGGGATGAAAAACTCCATACTTGAAAAGATAAAAATAGATTTTTATCGAAATGAACTAGTTTTGAACTAGAATTATAATTCTATTTATTTTTAAATAAATAAATTGAATTCGAAAAGGGTTTTAAAGGTAACCAAAATTCCAATGATTGCATTGGAGTGGATTTGAATCGAAATTGTCTTCGGAATATTTCGATGTTGGAATTCGTGATTATACAGGTGTTGTTATGGAAATTTGAAAGATATATATTTATATCGTTATTTCCAATACGACATTTGTTAGTCGTAGAATTCGATATTGAATATAAGCCGATATATTTTCTATTCGGAGCCTTGTATTGAATATCGAATGTGATTTGGGTTTGTCGTGAATGGTGTCTTCACTAACACTGTTCTTGAACCCAGTTGAGAAAAGATTAAATCTTTTTATTTAGATTTAATGAAGTTTACCAATTAAATAATATTTAATTGGAATTGAATTGATATTGATTTTTGGGTTTATCGTGAACAGTGTTTTAAATAACACTTGTTCTTTAACCCGATAATTAATGGAATGTGATTTGGGTTTGTCGTGAATGGTGTCTTCACTAACACTGTTCTTGAACCCAGTTGAGAAAAGATTAAATCTTTTTATTTAGATTTAATGAAGTTTACCAATTAAATAATATTTAATTGGAATTGAATTGATATTGATTTTTGGGTTTATCGTGAACAGTGTTTTAAATAACACTTGTTCTTTAACCCGATAATTAATGGAATGTGATTTGGGTTTGTCGTGAATGGTGTCTTCACTAACACTATTCTTGAACCCAGTTGAGAAAAGATTAAATCTTTTTATTTAGATTTAATGAAGTGTACCAATTAAATAATATTTAATTGGAATTGAATTGATATTGATTTTTGGGTTTATCGTGAACAGTGTTTTAAATAACACTTGTTCTTTAACCCGATAATTAATGGAATGTGATTTGGGTTTGTCGTGAATGGTGTCTTCACTAACACTATTCTTGAACCCAGTTGAGAAAAGATTAAATCTTTTTATTTAGATTTAATGAAGTGTACCAATTAAATAATATTTAATTGGAATTGAATTGATATTGATTTTTGGGTTTATCGTGAACAGTGTTTTAAATAACACTTGTTCTTTAACCCGATAATTAATGGAATGTGATTTTGGGTTTATCGTGAACCGTGTTTTAAATGACACTGATTCTTTAACCCAGTTAACGATTAAAACTAAGTGGAGTTTTAATGAATCTTTAATTAGATTGAAAAGATCGAGAATGGAGTATCACCAGTTTTGCTCCAGGCGATAGTTAAATCTTTAATTAGATTTGAACGTGAAATTTAGAAACTAACTGTCGGTTAGCTAAGTAGAATGGTTTTCTGGATATTGATCTGATGTTGGTTTCGGCCTTCGGGGTTAATATTTGGGGAATTATTCTCTTGATTAATTTACGGTTAGTGACTAATGAGTTGGAATGAGGCGTATGTTGTGTTTGTGTAACACTTTTATAATATATACGCGAGTTATTCGGAAAGACCGGGTTTATCCCATTCTGAGTAACTGATACGACGATAAGTCGAAGATGAAGACGATGGTCGAAGACCGGATGTCTTCACGTCGTTTGGGTGATAGCTGATGATCTTGATTGGGCTGTACACCCAAGAAGATGGAAACAGTTGGTGATCGTCCAGACGTACTTGGAGATCGATGGATATGCGGGGTACTAGGTGCCCCCGGTTTCGTTCAGACCCAGAACGGACTTGTAAATGGACTGTGTGTCTGACATCGGATTTCATTCTGTGTGACTGATATCGGTTGCATAGGATGGTTTGCCTGTGTGGCATGCTAAGATGCAAATGATCAAGGCTTCTGTTGAAAAGCAAAGTCTTGTGGTGATGATCAAAGCACGGCCTTTGTGGCGTAGCTTTGTGTAACGTTTACCTCGCGTGTTTCACACCCGGTATGAACCAAAAACGGGAGACGGACCTCAGGGAGGACTTGCGTTTCTTTCTAGCTAGAAGTGGCGTCAGTGGTTTTACACGCCCTGACGAGTTTGACTTATGTGGTTGTTGCTGTTGCGAGGCGCCTCGGATTGATCGGTCGTTCTCGAACCGATGGAGTCATTTGTTGGCTCATTGACACCCCAAAGGGTGGGGAAACGTAGTGTTCAGGCATTTTAATCCACATCGGTGGACCGGCCCTGACGATCCAAAGGCTTGACTGAGTACTTGCCTGAGACACGGGCTAGAGCGTCTCGAATCGGTTGAGGATCTTGCCCCTAGCCTCGGTTCATAGATGGAAACCCAATTTCCGAATACGTGACATTGCGATTTTGATTGTATAACCTATATATGGCGACATAGTGGTATGGGGCATTCATGCCGCCTATGATTGATACTTATGATTTGAAGTTGTTTTATACACTATGCACTTATTATAGTATAAAATGATCTGTTTTAAACGTATCAAGCATTCTTTGGCTGTTATAAGGGAAAACCCTATCCCCCGGCTTGCGTTGCATTGTGTGATAGGACCTGGGTCTTATAACAGCTTCATTTTTCCTTATTTAGCATGGCGCTGTTGTTTTATGCACTGGTATTCTTGGGAGGAAACCCGTTCCGTGTTATACGGCGTGGTCCCTTGATTTACCTAATGATTTAAAATAAAGATTAATAACTGTTTTAGTTCTCACACCAGTCCCATGACTGACCTGGAGTTTATTGTTTTAACCTAAACTCTGGGTGCCCTTATTTTGACACGGGCAGCTAGTAGTTTTGGTTTTGCAGATTTATATTCACAGGATCCTGGTTTACAACTGGAACGATATCCGGAAAGCTTTGTATCCGTATATCTCATTCTAGTTGTGTATTGTATTATTTTTCCGCTGCTATGTATTTAAATGTAATTTAAATCTCTGATAATTCTGTGTAATGTTTATTCATTTATACTCTGTATATTCTTGTAATCTGATGCATTGTTGTGATATACAATGAAAGGTTCTTCTGTATGCGTTCTGCTGTGGTTTGTTCTCGAACTATCCGACGCTTTCCTTCACGGGGAAGTTACGGGTCTTTACAAAATTCATGTGTTGAATAATATAAATTCATGTGTTGAATTGAATAAATATTCATGTGTTGAGTAAAATAAATATTCAAGTATTGAATAGAAGAAAACATTCATGTGTTGAATAAAAGCTGTGTTGATTAGATTGATTCCATTTTGACATGAACGATATTTATATCGATTTTATTCATTTTTATAATGAATATTGAATAGGAATTGATTTCAAAATATAACGTTTTGAAAATATTATAATTTATAGATTAATGATATGGAATATTCAATTTTGGTTTGAAATTGATTATGAAGTTGAAATCATTTTGAAAACGAATTTAAAACGATTTATAAAATACGTTTTGAAAGGAAATCAATGAAATATATATAATATATATATTATATATATATAATGGCCTGAATAGAACGCGCCTCGCTACGGCAGTTCATAAATTTCGACCATTGTCTTCGGTTGGATATTACGGGAGATCCGACCGTCGGATTCTCCTAAAACTGGAACCGTTGGGTTCGTATTGAAAAGAGCTTTCTAACGAATATTAGAGATTTGAAATCTAATGGATGGATTTGGAATTATGTCCATATCAAATTTGGAAAAGGTCGCTGTAAGTGCAATTCGATGGTCGTTGATGGAAATCGACTGTACGGGCCTTCATAAACTTATTAAAAATAGTAATAATTTCTGTAAAATCATAAGAAATGGTTTGGAAAGAATTGGGATGAAAAATTCCATATTTGGAAAGATAAAAATAGATTTTTATCGAAATGAACTAGTTTTGAAGTAGAATTATAATCCATTTATTTTTGAAATAAATAAATTGGATTTAAAAGGGGTTTTAAAAGTAACCAGAATTTCCAATAATTGAATTGGAATGGATTTGAATCGAAATTGCTTTTGGAATATTTCGATGTTGGATTTCATTATTATACAGATATTGTTACGGAAATTTGAAAGATATATTTATATCGTTATTTCCAATACGATATTTGTTGGACGTAGAATTTGATATTGAATATAAGCCGATATATTTTCTATTCAGAGCCTTGTATTTAATATCAAATGGGAATTGGGTATGTTGTGAACTGTGTTTTAATCACATTCGTTCTTTAACCCGATTTACAGTGGAATGTGATTTTGGGTTTATAACGAACCGTGTTTTAAAAGACATTGGTTCTTTAACCAAGTTAAACACAGGATATGATTTCCCAAGTTAAACAATCATTAATATTGATTTTTGGGAAGATTAAAACCAAGTGGAGTTTTAATGAATCTTTAATTAGATTGAAATGATCGAGAATGGAGTATCACCAATTTTGCCCCAAGCGATAGTTAAATCTTTAATTAGATTTGAACGTGAAATGGTAATTGAATTTACCGATAACACCATGGTATTAGATATGAAGTATTACTAGTTTTACTTCATGGGATGAATAGGTTGGGATTGAGAAATCAAAACAAATGATTACTTCGGTAAGGTTCATTAATCCCGACTAGTTTGGATAAACCATAATTTGGTTTAAATTGATATTCAAAAGAAGATTAAAGAATAAATTTAAAGAATTTATCTTTAATAAAATTAATGGGAACCTTTCCCAAAGTATAAGAATATTTGAATAAAACAATATTCTGAATTGGAATGAGGTGTATGTTGTGTTTGTGTAATACTTGTTTATTATATACGCGGACCGGGTTTATCCCATTCTGAATAACTGATTCAACGATGTGTTGAGGATGAAGACGGTGGTCGAAGACCGGAGGTCTTCACATCGTTTGGGTGATTACTGATAATCTTGATTGGACTGTACAGCAAAGAGGAGGGAATCAGTTGGTGATCGTCCAGACGTACTTGGAGATCGATGAATATGCGAGGAATAAGGTTCCTCCGGTTTCGTTCAGACCCAGAACGAACTTGTAAATGGACTGTGTATGAGATTGGATTTTATTCTGTGTGATTGATTTCTATTAAATATATATCTGTTTGGCGGCAGAGAATTTATTCTCTTGCATAACGCTCCTCTCTGAGATGTACGAGCTCAGGGTTTATATATTGATGGATATCAATTGCATGGAGTGAATTGCCTATGTGGCATGCCTAAATGGAAAATGATTAAGGCTTTTGTTGAAAAGCAAAGTCTTGTGGTCGATGATCAAAGCACCGCCTATGTGGCATAGCTTTGTGTAACGTTAATTCGCGAGCCTCACACCCCGGTCGTGAACCAGAAACGGGAGAGGACTGCAGGGAGGGCATGCGTTACTTTCTAGCTAGGGTGGTGTCAGTGACCTACCAGCCCTGACATTTATATTATTTTCACCTACGTGGTTGTTGCTGTTGTGAGGCGCCTCGGATATATCGGTGACTATGTGGAGCCGATGGAGTCATTTGGCTCATTTACGCCTCAAAGGGCGGGGAAACGCAGTGTCCAGGGTTTAAGTTTAATCCACATCAGTGGACCGGCCCTGAAGTTCCAAGGGTCACTCGAGCTTTGATCCTGAAATACGGGCTAGAGCGTCTCAAATCGGTAGAGGACTATCTTTTGCCTCGGTTCACAGATGGAAATCCAACTTCCAATACGTGACTTTGAGGTTTTGATTGTAGAGCCTAGTATGGCGACATGATATATGGTACCCATGCCGTCTAGGATTGATACATTTATATTTGAAGTTGTTTTATACACTATGCACTTATAATAGTATCAAATGATTTGTTTTTAATGTACCAAGCATGTTTGGCTATTATAAGGGAAACCCCTATACTCCAGCTTGTGTAGCATTGTGTGATGGGACCTGGGTCTTATAATAGCTTCATTTTTCCAAAAAGCATTGCGCTGTTTTGTTATATGCACTGGAATTCTTGGGAGGAAACCCGTTCCGTGTTATACGGCGTGGTCCCTTGATTTACCTAACTTTAAAATAAAGATTAATAACTGTTTTAGTTCTCACACTAGTCACATGACTGACCTGGAGATTATTGTTTTAACCTAAACTCTTGGTGCCCTTATTTTCGACACGGGCAGCTAGTAGTTTTGGTTTTGTAGATTTATATTCACAGGAACCTGGTTTACAGCTGGAATGATATCCGGAAAGCTCTATTTCCTTATATCTCTTTCAGTTGTGTATTGTATTATTTTCCGCTGCTATGTAATGTATTGTAACCTTTGATATTTATCTAATGTATTTTATTCATTCATACTCTGTATATTCTTGTATTCTGATGAAATTGTTGTAAGAAGCAATGAAATGTTCTTCGGTTTGCGTTCTGATTCGTCTTATTCTCAATTCATTTGGTGCTTTCCTTCACGGGGAAGTTCGGGTCGTTTCAATTTGGGTGAAAAATTCCACATTTGTAATGATAAAAATATATTTTTATCAAAATGAACTCGTTATGAACTAGAATTAAAATCCAATATTTTTAAATAAATAAATTGGGTTTGAAATTGTTTTTAAAATAACCAAAATTTCCAATATATGAATTGGAATGGATTTGAATCGAAATTATCTTCGGGATATTTCGATATTGGATTCCGTGATTATACGGATATTGTGGAGGAATTTGGAAGATATATATATCGTTATTCCTAATATGATATTTGTTGATCTCAGGATTTGATATTGAATATAAGCCGATATAATTTCTATTCAGAGCCATGTATTTAATATTGAATTGGAATTTGGGTTTGTCGTGAATGGTGTCGTAAATAACATAGTTCTTAAACCCCGTGTGAAAAGAATAAATCTTTTTATTAAGATTATTAGTGTTTCCAGTTAATTACCATTTAATTGGAATAAAATGGAATGTGAATTGGGTTTATTGTGAATTGTGCTTTAAACGACATTCGGTCTTTAACCCTATTTGTAGTGAAATGTGATTTGGAATTTAGAAATCTTTTTATTAAGATTTAACGGGAATTTTCCAAAGTACAGTTTTCCAATTTAATATATTAAATTGGAATTGAATGGAATTCGATTTGATAATAATCGAAATGAGCTTCTGTAGAGGAAGACTGTTAATATATATGGAATTTAAAAGTCTTTGTCATTATTCCATTTATATTATTAGTCGGATATGGAAATTGATATCGATTATATATATTGATTTGTTTTCCGTGAAGATTCCATAATTAATGGAATGTGATTTGGGTTTATTGTGAACTGTGTATTAAATGACATTAGTTCTTTAACCCAGTTAAAGACAAGATTACATGTCTAACGTTGTATTTTGAACTGTATGGTTGATCTTTGTTAAATATATATTTGTTTGGTGGCAGAGAATTTATTCTCTTGCTTAACACCCTTCTCTAAGACGCTCGAGCTTAGAGGTTATATATCGGCAAAAATCAATAGTATGGTGTAGATTGTCGATGCGGCATGTTTTTGTTTCCAAAGTTAAATAATCATTAATATTGATTTTTGGGAAGATTAAAACTAAGTGGAGTTTTAATGAATCTTTAATTAGATTGAAATGGGAGTTGATAATTAAAATTTTCAAATTTCGGAAATGATCGAGAATGGAGTATCACCAATTTTGCTCCTACGATAGTAAATCTTTAATTAGATTTGAACGTAAAATGGTAATTAAATTTACCGATAACACCGTGGTGTTAGATATGGAGTATGACCAATTTTGCTCCACGGAACGAATAGGTTGGGATTGGGAAATTAAACAAATGATTACTTCGGTAAGGTGCGCTAATCCCGACTAGTTTGGATAAACCTTAATTTGGTTTGAAATTAATATCCAAAGGAAGATTAATGAATAAATTTAAACAATTTATCTTTGATAAAATTAATGGGAACCTTTCCTAAATGATACGAATATTTAAACAAAAGAATATTCAGAATTGGAATGAGGCGTATGTTGTGTTTTATAGCACTTGTTTATAAAATACGCGAATTATTCCGAAAGGTCGGGTTTATAGCCATTCTGAATAACTGATTCGACGATAAGTCGACGATAAAGACAGTGGTTGAAGACCAGAGGTCTTCACGTCGTTTGGATGATTACTGATATCTTGACTGGGCTGTACACCCAAGACAAAGTAATAAGTGGTGATCGTCCAGACATACTTGGAGATCGACTGGATATGCGAGGACCTTTCTCCTGTATTGGACATATGGGATGAGGAATAAGGTGCCTCTGGTTTCATTCAGACCTAGAACGAACTTGTAAATGGATGTGTGTCTGACATTGGATTTCATTCTATATTGATTGATGTCTATTAAATATATATCTGTTTGGTGGTGGAGAATTTATTATCTTTCCTAACACCCTTCTCTGAGACGTACGAGCTCAGAGGTTATATATCGATAGACATCAGTCGCATGACGTGAATTACATGTATGGCATGCTGAGATGAAAATGATCAAGGCTTCTGTTGAAAAGCAAAGTCTTGTGGTTGATGATCAAAGCGTGGATTTAATATAGCATAGCTTTGTGTATAGCGTTAATTCGCGAGCCTCACACCTCGGTATGAGTCAAAAAGGAGATAAGGGACCCAAGGAGGACATGGCGTTTCTTTCTAGCTATGGGTGGTGTCATGGTATGGAGCCCAGACATTTATTTATTTTTACCTATGTGGATGTTAGATTGCGAGGCGCTCGGATATATCGGTTACTATGAAGCCGATGGATATTGAGTCATCTAGCTCATTTACTCCCGATAGGACGAGGAAATGTGTGCTCAGGAATTGCCAATCCTCAAACGTAAGAGAGGACCGGCCTAGGAGGATCCTGGTGTTGCCCAGAGTGTGTAGTCCCGAGGCATTTGCTAGAGTGTCTCGAAGCGGTTAGTAGTACATCCCTTCCCTAAACTCATGACGGAAATCCAATTTCCAATACATGACATTTCGGTTTTGATTGTAGAGCCTAGTATGGCGACATTGTAACACCTTGTATTTTCTTAGAATGTTAAAGTAACAAATTAAAGAATACTTAATTTTAAAAGTGAGAATTAAGGGAAACGGGTTACGCCATTGCGTTCGTCTCAAAATTCTGCTTGGGATAGAGTTCGAGTTTGTGTAAATTGGACAATGTATGAAGAAGTTATAAGCCATAGAAGTTTATATACGCGCAAGGAAGTATATATATACACACACAAAATCATCTCCAGAACCAAAATAAGTCAAAGACGGGTGAGCGGGAAAGATCCAGCTCAAATGGTGTCGACCCCCCTTAAGGGGGGTCGACAAAGGTGTCGACCCCCTTAAGGGGTCAGACATAGGTGTCGACCCCCCTTAAGGGGGGTAGATCCTTTCCGAGATCCAGTTCCTATGACAATTTCTGTAGTTCTGAGCCGACATGGCCTTCTCTGATTGGCCCGCTGACGAATTCTGATGTATTAGGGCTTTTGTGTCATACTGCGATTGGCTGAGTGACACATCTCTTTGGTTTGGATGGCTCTGATTACTCCTAGACTGATCTAAAGGCTAGAATTAATCCTAGACTTCTATATAATCAGCTCAAACACTAAATCTAAAACACATAAACACATTCTATGAAGTCGTCATGCTGTCTCTCTTTGAACTAGCGTAGCCTCCATCTTCTTAAAACTAAAATATCTTCTTCAACTAGAAATCAATTAGAAGAACATTAATAGTCTACATCAAAGGAATAGCTTAAGAAATTCAGAAATCAGATTCCAGAATACAAGAACTATTCTTTTTCTGTAAGTTCAGTTATATTTTAGATTTAAATATATAAAAGTCATGACTTGAAATAAATCGAATCTAGAACTATGCATAATTGTGATTCTGATTCATGTTTATCCTTATGAGAAATCTGAAATTAACTATGCCTATGAGACTGTTGTGATTTGTACAATTGAACCTATCATATTGTATATTAATTTGGTGATGCTTTTATGTTATGTTATGTACATGTTCATAAGCTAAGTCATGTTCATATATGCTTATATGTTTAGATCTACATGCTTTCTTTTATGAAATGTTATGTACATGTTCATAAACTAAGTCATGTTCTTATACGTTTACATGTTTAGATCCAAGTTAATACACATGTTTAAGATCTATGTAAATTCCTGTTCATATGCTTAAGATCTATGTTAATTGGATCTAACTCAAGTACAAGTTCACATTGATATGCTTGATTAAATTTATAGTGTTTATGAAAAATTTGTATTTTACATGCTTAGTTAGATTCATATTATTTTGTGTTATTGGAATGCTACCTGTTCCTTTCTTTTCCCTTTGGTTTATGAGTTAGACTAATTTGCGACCCTAACCTTCTATGTAAATAATGTGAACGAATAAAGGGGGGAAACATTGGGGTAAAACATTAAATTTACATGTTAATGCCATAGATTGGCTCATAATCATGTAAATGATTAATAGCATGAAATAGTATAATTTGTATACCATTAATTATGAACATAATTTAAATAGTAAATGTGACATGATAACACTTGTGGACAATTTACATATAATCTTGACATAGATGATGAATATGTAAATTAAATAAGGGATGAACATGCCTAACCCGAGGTTAGATTGAGTTGTGGTGTAAAACTACCCGGAACCGCCCGGCACATCCAGTAACCGCAACAACGTCTATCTAATGTAAGAGGTTAGTGCATCATGCCCCAAAAAAACCCGAGGTTAGATTGGGTTGTGGTGTAAAACTGCCTGGAATCGCCCGGCACATCCTGTAACCGCAACAACAGAAATCTATTGTGAGAGGTTGGTGCATTAATAAATCAATTAATGCTAATGAATAGGACATGTTAAGAATGGTAGGGTTAAGTTAATTAAGGCAGCACTTAACTAGTACAACATGTTAATTAAACAAATGGTAGGTTTAAATTAACTAAGGCAACACTTAACCAGTACAACATGTTAATTAAACAAATGGTAGGGTTAAGTTAACTAAGGCAACACTTAACCAGTACAACATGTTAATTAAACAAATGGTAGGGTTAAGTTAACTAAGGCAACACTTAACCGATATAACATGATGTATGGTAGGGTTAAGTAACACAAGAAGGCAACACTTAACAAATATATAACATGATGTATGATAGGGTTAAGTAAAACAAGAAGCCAACACTTAACCAATATATAACATGATGTATGGTAGGGTTAAGTAACACAAGAAGGCAACACTTAATCAATATATATAACATGATGTATGATAGGGTTAAGTAACACAAAAGGGCAACACTTAACCAACATAACATGATGAACGAGTGGGGTTAAGTTAATAGAAAACACTTAACCAATACAACATGATGTGTGTGTGGGTAAAGTTAACATGAATGGACAACACTTAACCAATATTACATAAACGAAGCGGATAGGGTTAAGGCAAGCTTAACCAATAATACGTATTGACTTGATCAGTGGGAGGGTTAAGTACATCTCGTGTAGGTAGGTAATATTAGTATATAGGCCCACAAACTTAACCGTTAAATAAACATGTTTGAATCGGTGGAAGGGTTAAGTACATCTCGTGTAGGTGGGTAATATTAGTATATATAGGCCCACAAACTTAACCGTTAAATACACATGCTTAAATCGGTGGGAGGGTTAAGTACATCTCGTATAGGTGGTTAATATTTGTATATATAGGCCCACAAACTTAACCAGTAGGAAACCCTAGTAACGGGGACCCATTTCACCAGTAACCCACATAGGTGTATCATGGTACCCTGAACTAGGCAGGGTGGGGAACGATTAGTGGGCTGATTATAAGCGGTCAAAATAGCAGCGGGGGTACGTCGTGTAGGTCCCGACGGTTTACGGGCGTGCATGTACTCCGGAGTGGGAAAAAGCAGGCACTGGGTACTAGTAGTTACACACTGTGCATCTTGAATCGTGTTGGGCTGCTATCATAAGGATGGATACACCTTATGCTGGGACCCGCATAAGGTATTTGCACGCAAGAGAGGGTTGATTGACGCAGACACATGGAACATTAATACAAGTAGGGAGCCGATCGATAGGGTAGTAAGGGTACATCTAAGATCTTCGTGGCAATTAGGCTGATTGAGGTAAGATCCTCCTACTAGATGTACACATGAAGGCTACCACAATTGCGGGGATTGGGATCACATTGTAATACTATCATTTTATATAGATTACTAGTTGGGACACTAGTTAGGAGGTGCAGAGATATAGAAATCAGAATAATAGGGTAGTAGCGAAGCAGAGAAAGAGTAGAAGCGCATTCAGTTTACCTTGCCTTATCTTGTCTTAAGTTATCTTGTTTTATGTATTGTCCTATTTTCAGTTTATTTATGTCATGATCCCTTATCTTGTTTACATGCTGAAAAATCACCGGGCTTAACAGACTTATGTCTGACCTATTTTCTTTCATCTTCTTTTCTTCCATTTCCCCCTCAGGTAGTTAGGGAGGGAGTAGCTCAGCTTATTTTGGACCGTTTCTCTTTCCATGCTCGGAGATTCTGTGATGTATGGCTTGGAACCTCTTATCTTTGGCTATGGCTGTGAATTGCACTTTAATTTGGGGACTTATGCTACTTTGTTATGTTTTATACTTCTTATATACTTGGAAGATTTTGAATCAAGACAGAAGTTTTATGTAATACTTTTAAGTATGATTGAGTCAATTGTTGTAAAAGCTTGACTGAACTACATTGCTTATAAAATGACTTAATTTTCCGCTGCTTTATTTGTCTATCTTGTAATTTATTTGCACCTCTTAGTTATAACGCTTCACTGAAGTTAATGCATTCCCTTTGTGAGTGGCATTAATGAACGTGGGGGTGTTTCACTTGGTATCAGAGCCGAAGGTTACTAGATCAGATAAAAGATTTGAAAAATTATTTTCAAAACGGTTTTAAAAGAAGCATTTTCTAAAGAAATGCTTTGTTTTAAAGGCGTATTCCCTAAATCCATATGCATTTTCTTTGGATCCTCTGTTTGAATTCTTGTTTTCCTTCTTTACTGAGTCCCCAGGGCTTCTGGCTTTCTGGGAGGTAACCTCATTGCGGCATGGTTTCGTAGGCTTGACGAGACTACGACAACTGTCAAAGGGCGAAGAAATGCCCAACTTCCATATATAGCCGCAGTAGTTTCACCTGCGGCTAATTTTCTTTCAAGGTTTGCAGGGTTTTCCATGCGATCGAGGCAGCTTTCAAGAGACTTGTCAAAAAGTTACACAAAGATGGCAAATATGAGAATAAGAGAGTTTGGCTAAGGAACACAACTCAAGGATGAGAAACTTATGGATATGGACTTGGTTCACGAAGGAGGAAAGAATAGAAAAATCTAAGACAAGAGGAGTGTCGTTATTATGGTATAACAGGTCATATAATTAAGGACAAGGGTAAGAACAAAGGACAAAATTTTCAGGAAGGCAAGTGCATGCTCTTACCGCCAGCGTATCTGAGAGAGAGGTAGTAGAGTTTCTGTTGAAAAAGTCTAGTTTTTCTTTTTTTGATCATCCAGTTAGTACTTTTTTTTATTTTAGCGCTTCACATTCGTTTATATCTGCTTCCATAGTTGAGTCTCTGCACCTTAGTGCTTGTATAGTAGAAGATCCCATTATTGTCTCAAATCCAATTGGTGGTTCGTCTCATTTATCTTTGGTTTGTGAGGATTTGAGAATAGCTATATTAAGTATTGAGTTTAAGTGTAATGCTTATGCTTTTTTTGGTTTCATGGGCTATGGGTTGATTCTAGGCATGGATTGGTTAGCTATTAATTGTGAAAAGAGGGTAGTTAGACTTTCGACTTTCCTCGGGAATACCCTCGAGATTTTGTGCGATCCTAAGGGATCAGTTTTTCTTAGCTACCTAGAATCACTTGATGCATCTATCGACGATTTGCGATCCGTTGGAGTAGTCCATGAGTACGCAGTGTTTATGATTAGGATAGGGGTTTGTCCCCTAAAACGCAAGATAGACTTCCGCATATATCTAGTTGGCAATACAAAGCTAGTTGCATTACCTGTACGACACATGAATCCAAGGAAAAGGAAGTGCACAGTAAACAAGCAAAAGAGTTACTTGAAAAAGGGTTCATAAGGCGAAGTATTTCTGAATGGGGTGCTCCAGTCGTTTTTGTTACAAAGGCGGATGGTCCACTTCGCTTGTGCATAGATGATATTTTGGAATGAGGAAGAACATGCTTTGAATCTACGGGAAGTCTCGGATACCCTCCAAGCGCATCAACTTAAGGTGATGTCCTCCAAAAATGCCATTTTTGGAGAGAAGAAGTAAGGTTTCTTGGACATGTGGTGTCCAAAGAAGAGATAGCAGTAGATCCTGCAAAAGTAGTTGAGGTGCAAGACTGGAAGGTCCCAAAGAATGCAATAGAAGTAAGAAGCTTTATTTGACTAGCGGGCTAATATAGGAAGTTCATTAAGGACGTTGCGAAGGTATTAGCCCCACTTGCAAGCTTGACGAAGAAGAATCTAACCTTTGCTCGGGATATTGGTTGTGATATCGCTTTTTAACAATCGAAGAGGGCTCTTACAACGACCCCAGTTTTGACTTTTACCTTACGGTAGTAAAAGGCTTACGGTATACACAGATGCATGCGGCACAGGACTAGGTGCCATTTTGATGTAAGGGTAAGGTCATAGCAGATGCCTTAAGAAGAAAAAGGTTGAATTCAAGTCCTCTTTATGTGAAAAGGAAAAGTTCGGAATACATATCAAACCTTTATTTTAAAACCTTCGGTTAAGTCAGTAGTCGGCATTGCTAGGAGTAAGACCAAAGCTTTTGAATTAAATAAGGACTTCAGAAAGAAAACACTCTCAGATAGCTGACGCAATGGATAAATTAAGTAGATAAGAGACCTCTAGTCACCTTAATAAATAAGCTTGCAAGAAGCCATGAGTACGCAGTTATGTTTGAGCACCGCTTATCATCCTTTGACAAAAAGGGTGAATAGGATTTTGGAAGACCTTTTGAGGAAATGTTAGCATGACACGGCAGAAGTTGTAGTGCCAATTATACTAGAAGAAGAAAAGGTGGAACAAGACGCGACAGTGAAATGAGTTCCAACGCATATTCTGGAAATAGAAATTAAGAAGCTACGCAATCGTGAAGTTAGGACAGTCAGAGCAATATGGAGTGAAGCTCAAGAAGATGCGACTTAGAAGGCTGAAGTCTAGATACGCACATCATACCTTTTTTGAGGGTATATCCTTGATCTCTCTTTTCCTGTAAAGTTTATTTGCTAGTCTTTATCTTTTAAGTATATCCTCTCGATCCAATCCTCGATCCTTAGGTAGAAACCAATGGATGTAAACATGTATTTGTAACATATTATGATTGATGGTTGCAAATGGTTGCTAGTGATTGCTCGTGGATGCATACACACACACACACTAGGTACTAGATCGGCTCAGTCACTTTCATATTGCATATGCATATATGTGTGTATATATGGATTGAAACTTGATGTGTTATCATATGGATG
The DNA here is from genome assembly GCA_030737875.1 of Allium sativum. Taxonomy (NCBI): domain Eukaryota; kingdom Viridiplantae; phylum Streptophyta; class Magnoliopsida; order Asparagales; family Amaryllidaceae; genus Allium; species Allium sativum. Next base: position 66,645,349 of record CM060916.1, on the reverse strand, counting down.
TTGCATTTGTATGAATGATTAAGCACTCATGTAGAAGTTATAAAGTACGATTAGGAATAATTGCATACATGATGGACTCATAGCATTGACATAGTTTGCATTAAGGAGGTCAATTGAATCAGTAGACCGCCTGATTTGGCATTAGATAAGGGCATGTACACACACTATGCATATGATCACGAAAGAATTAGAAATCTTTTTAAGGATAATTGATGCCTGTGTGTAACAACCCGAATTTTAATAACATGTTGAAACTAGAAATCAGAGTATAATTAAATTTTAAAATAAGAATCAAGGGAAACGGGTTATGCTCGAAAAAGAGTCCGAGTTTGCATAAAACGGATAACGTACGAAGAAGATATGGACGAACGAAGTTAGGCAGAAAAACCAGAAACCGGCCAGAATGCACTGGCACACTTGGGAAGTGCGCCAAACCAAAATTGCACTGGCGTACTTGGGAAGTGCGCCCATGCAATTTTGCATTGGCGCACTTGGCAGGTGCGCCAGGACGAGCAGAAAACCTGCTGGTCGGCCTATTTTGACCCAGAACTCATTTTTGAAGCCTGAGACGTGTTTTGATGGTCCGGATTGATTGTAGGGTTAATCTAAGGCCTAAACTAGTTGCTACCCCTATAAAAACACCCTAAGACCTAACCTAATTCATATCAAATCACCATTATGCTGCTAAAATACCTCTTGAACCATGGCCGCCTTCTCCAAATCAAAGTGCAAACATTCAAACTCAAATCAATTCAAAGAACAAGGCTTCTACAATGATTCAAGACAATAAATCAACAACGCCGCGACATTTTTACAACGAATTCAGTTCTTAATTCATTTGCCATGCTCTGTAAGTTCTAGTTGTTTTTAGATTTAAACATTTAAATTACAATATGGCCATGGAATAAAGTGGAATTGGATTTAAGTATGTTCATTGATTCAGATCTATTTCAATTGCTTCTTGAATCTTGAGTTTTGGGACTTTTCTATGTTCATTCTCATGTCAAGCTTATGATCTATTCAGCCTGTTGTAAATCAGTTTTCCTTGATTCATATTGATATTATTATCAAGATCAATCTTTTATGCCAGAGATGATGTTTTTATGCCAGTTTTCTCTCTATGCTGATTGTTATACAAATTCTATCTTCCTCTATTTATTTTCTTTCGATGAACCTAGGTCAATTTCGGACCTAGGCCTAAACCGCGATTTGCGTACGATTGAATACGGGGAAATATGGGAATGTTGTCTATATTGGATATATATGTTTGGTAAAATTGATGGCATAACATGAAATTGGAAATTTGGGGTATTGCCAATATAATTGAAATTGCAAGTTCTGCCATTGGCATAATTAAATTGGCATGAAGTGGGCATAATGAATTATCATGAAAATCAAATCACGAGTTCGGGCCTATGTAAATTAAATCAAAAGATTAAGTTTATGATTGGGCATAAGTAGAATTGGGACTTTGAACGTAAAAGCAATTGTAAACTTGATAATTGGCATAAATATGAATTTGGGTAACTGGCGTGTATTGAAATAAAAAGGATTATAGTTTGGGATAACTACATCATGAATCTTGATTTGGGTTTATTTGGACATGAAACTTGATACATGGAATCTTGGCTAGAACTTGATATGGGTAAAATGGCATAAACTTGGCATGCATGTAAATAGGCAAGAATTGGACGTATGTAAACTGACTAGAATTGGGTATATATGTATATATAAATTGGCATGTAATTTTGGAACTTGGGCATATGTTTATTAATATGTAAAGTTAAAACATGAAAATGACTGTGTATTGGATAATTACTTGAACACGAACATGAACATTTCTATATGTTAGACACATGAACTGATATTGGGGTTTTGGGGGGAATACAACCATTAATGAACATTTGACACGAGGTTAGACTCAGTTTGTGGTGTAAATCTGCCCGGAACCGCCCGACAAATCCAGTAGCCACAAAGTGTCAGTCAATGTGAGAGGTGAAAGGTCGAATTGTAGGTGTAACGATTTATAGCACGAGGTTAGACTCAGTTTGTGGTGTAAATCTGCCCGGAACCGCCCGGCAAATCCAGTGGCCAAAAAGTGCACGGTCTAATGTGAGATGTCATGATTCGTTCGTCATAATGAATGAATTAAGGAATATTAACCATAATAAGACGTGGGTATGGTTAGAGGGTTAGGTGGGATGGCATGGAAATTTGACATGTGAATGTGGACCTAACCGGTATGAGTTAAGAACATGTAAAGCTTATAAATATGGGCTTAACCAACATAACTGTTAATCAGACCAATGGGTGGGTTAAGTAATATGACTAGACTAATGACACTTAACCGATATGACATGAATGGGTGGGTTAAGTAATATGACTAGACTAATGACACTTAACCAATATAACATGACACGTGATTGGGTTAAGTCAACTTGAACATATAGATAATACTTAACCAACTTAGCATGATACGTGGGCGGGTTAAGCCATGAATCACTTGAAATACTTAACCAATGCAATCTAACGAATGGGAGGCTTAAGTTAAATGGATTGGTTTAACTTGAATGGGTTGATAACACCCAACCAATATAACCTGATGTGTGGTAGGGTTAAGTAAATACACGAAGGTAACACTTAACCATTATAAAATGGCTAGTGGATGAGGTTGAGTTAACATACACTTAACCAATCTAACGTGAGGTGTGGTAAGGGTTAAGTTAACACAGGGGAGAACGCTTAACCGATATAACAAGACATGCGGTAGGGTTAAGTAACACAAGAGAGAACACTAAACCATGGTATCATGATGGGGGGTGGGGTTAAGTTAAATAAATAACACTTAACCAACCTGTGGGGTATACGAATAGACCTTAGGAAAACCCTAGTAGCGGGACCCGTTTCAGCAGTAACCCACATTAGGTATCAACGGTACCCTGAGCTAGGCAGGGTGGGGCACGATTACTGGGCTGATTGTAAGCGATCAAAACGGCGGTAGGGGATGCAGCGGTGCAGGTTCCGACGGATTACGGGAGTGCACGTATTCCGGAGTGGAAAATTTAGCCACTGGGCATCAGTAGATATAAAGCTGTGCATCAAAAAGGGTGTCGGGGTTGCCATCCTAGGGATTGATACACCCTAGGGTGGGACCAGCACATGTATCTACGAGTAGGGGGCCGCAAGAACTAGGTCGAGTAGGAGCCGATCGATTAGGGTAGTAAGGATACATCTAACACATTTGTGGCAATTGGGCTGGTTGGGGTGAAAATCCTCATATTAGATGTAGTCCTGAAGGCTACCACAACTACGGGGTTGGGATAACCTTAGTATATAACACATATGAAACATTGTAAGTAAGGGCCGATCAATTAAGATAGGTGCGGTGAGGACATGAAACTGTCAATATGAGGTGGGACCCTCATCGTGGGATATGTACCTATAAAACTATCATGTGGTTTATGGGGGGATCACTTATCTTGTAATTAAAACTTAGTAAACTAATTGAAACGCTAGTTAGGTGGTGCAGAGAATATAGGAAATCAAGGAAAATAGTGAAATGGTGAAGCTTAGAAATCTTGCGATGTTATACTTAATAGAAACCTTGCAATGTGATACTTGGTAGGAACCTTGTGATGATACTCTTGATAGGAAGCATGGGATGTTATACTTGATTCATCGTGCCCGTGGCTTACCTTGTCATCATGCTTATGTTTACTTTCAGTTTATTCATGTCATATTATTTTCACCTGTTTTTATGCTGAAAGCCACTAGGACTTACTCAGTCTTTATGACTGACCCGGTTTGTTTCACCTCTTTTTCTTCCATCCCCCCCCAGGTTCACAGGGTGGAAATACAGCTTAGTTCGGATCTTACCAAGCTCCAAGGCTCTTTCATGTGCTGCTTGGTTCTCTCTTGCCTATGGCTTGCTTTGCTTTATTGGGGAATACTACAGTTTATTTTCATGCTTCTTTGTTTTTGAGCAAGACAGATATTTTAGCTATGTAATTGGGTATTTGAAAGTTGATGGGCTTTTATTGTAAACATTTATATTTAATAAATGATTTGAAGTACTTCTACTTTACCTTCTGCTGTTTTATATATGTCTGTCTTGTAATATTTCTGTTCCAGTACCCATAATGCTCCATTGAAGTTAAGGCATTCCCTTTGTGAGTGACCTTAACGGATGTGGGGTGTTACATTTGGTATCAGAGCAGAAGGTTACCTTACTGGGCAGAAGTTTTTAAAACCTTCTGAAAACTATTTTCAAAAACCGTTTACAAAGAAGCATTTTCTAAGAACAGTCTTGTTTTATTTGAAAGGCATATTCCCTAAAGCCATATGCACTATCTTTTGATTATTTCCTTGAGTTTCTTCTCTCTTTCTTTTTCACCATAATTTCGTAGGTGTACGACCCATGTAGGAGGGAAAAGAAGTGCCCAACTTCCATCTATAGCTGCAGTAGTTCCATCTGCGTCTAATCTTATTTCAAGCTTTGTAGGGTTGCCATGCGATGGAGGTAGCTTTCGAGAAACTTGTCAACAAGCTATACAAGGATAGCAAGAACGAGGATAAAGAATACAAGCCTAAGGATGAGAAAATTGTTGATATGGCTTAATCCACGAAGGAGGAAAAGGTGAAAGGAAAGAGGCCAAAGTGAAAGAATATTAAAACCCACGACAAGAGAGAGTATCTTTAGTATGGTAAAAAGGGACATGTAGTTAAGTATTAGAGGACAAGGATAAGGGCAAAGGACAAGATCATCGTGAGGGCAATTGTATGCTCTCACTACTAGCGTACCTAAGAAGAGATGGTAAAATTTATGTTAAAAGCTTAGCTTTTATTTTCTATCATACCATGGGAACTTTGGATTTGTACATCGCATCCTTTTTAATTCTGCTTCGATAGTTGAGTCTCTGCACCTTAGTACTAGCGTAGTAGAGGGCCCCATTTTTGTCTCAAATCATGTTAGGGAATCGGCTCATTTATTCATGACTTGTTTGGATTTGAGAATGTCTATGCTAAGTGTTGAGTTTAGAAGTAATGCTTATGTTTTTGGGCTATTGGTTGTTTCTAGTGATGGAGTGGTTATCCATAAATGATACCATTCTCGAGTATGAAAAGAGGGTAGTTAGACTCTTGACTTGCCTCGGTAATACCCTCGAAGTCTAGTGTAACCCTTAGGGTTCTGTCATGCTTAGTTACCTAGAATCTCTTGATACATTTATCAGTCCGCTCGAGTAGTGTTCGCCACTAAGGCGGATGGTTCATTTCGCTTATGCATGAGTTATATAAAATCACCTTAGTAAGAACACTTGGCAACATGTTTGGCATTTGTTTATTTTCAAGAGATAATTCATTTATGTGGAATACCTTCTACTAAGTGAATTCACTAGTGAATTTTGGAGAGCTTGCATGAAACCATGAGTACACAGTTATGTTTAAGCTGGGTATACTAGAAAAAGAATAAGTGAAAGTGGAACGAGAGGCAACAGTGAAATGAGTTCCAACTCATATTTTGGAAATAGGAATTAAGAAGCTATGAAATTGTGAAGCTAAAGACGGTCAAAGCACAATGGAGTTAAGCTCAAGGAAATGCGACTTAGAAGATTGAAGACTAGACACGCGCATCATATCTCTTTTTAAGAGTATATACTTAATCCCTCTTTTCTTATAGAGCTTACTTGTATGTTATCTTTTAAGTATAACCTCTCGGTCCTATTCTCAATCCTATTTCTGTTGCAAAACCCCATAGGGATCATCTGTTAGTAATACATGCTGGGGCTTGAGGGTGTCCGTTGGGTTGAGTAATTCTTTGGGCGTCAGCCTGATGTTGATTTCGGTCTTCGGGCTGGTGCTTAGGGAGTTCTTCTCCTAATCAGTATATATGTGACATAGATTTCTAGTTTTGACACTACCTAATGGGCACAAAGTTTTTACTTGCTTCTATCGTTCGACTATATCTTTAGTTAGGAACAATTGGGTGTAAACATGTGTTTGAGACATGTTATGATTGATGGTTGCAAGTGGTTGCAAGCGGTTGCTAGTGGTTGCTCGTGGATGCATATACAGGCACATTAGACACTAGATCGGCTCCATCACCTTTCATATTGCATATGCATGAGTGTTTATACTTGTTTATGGATGAATTCGAATATGTTAACATGTGGATGTTGCATATGGATGAATGTTTGTGCACACATATAGTGTTAGTGTGACTAGGACTATTTGCATACATGTTGGACTCATGGCACTAAACATATTTTGCATTAAGAAGATCAATCAGGCCTGATCATTTGCATTAGATAAGGAACATATACACACACTTTCTGCATATGTTCATACAGCATTAGAAATTTCTTAAGGACAATAGATGCCTATGATTGATGATTGAGTAGATGGATGATTGGATGGTAGGACACATTCTTCTTAACTTGAAGATTTCGGGGACGAAATCCTTTAAGGAGGGGAGAATGTAACAACCCAAATTTTAATAACATGTTGAAACCAGAAATCAGGGTATAATTAAATTTTAAAATAAGAATAAAGGGAAATGGGTTACTCCATTGCGTTCATCACGGAATTCTGCTTGAAAAAGAGTCCGAGTTTACGTAAAACGGATACCGTACGAAGAAGATATGGACGAACGAAGTTAGGAAGAAAAACCAGAAACCGACTTGAATGCACTGGGAAGTGCGCCAGAACAAAATTGCACTGGCGCACTTGGGAAGTGCGCCCATGCAATTTTGCATTGGCGCACTTGGCAGGTGCGCCCAGGACGAGCAGAAAACCTGGTGGTCAGCCTGTTTTGACCCAGAACTCATTTTTGAAGCGTGAGACGTGTTTTGATGGTCCAGATTGATTCTAAGGTTAATCTAAGGGCCTAAACTAGTTGTGACCCCTATAAATACACCCTTAGACCTAACCTAATTCATATCTAATCATTCTTACACCATTATGCTGCTAAAATACCTCTTAAACCATGGCTGCCGTCTCCAAATCAAAGTGCAAACATTCAAATTCAAATCAATTAAAAGAACAAGGCTTCTACAATGATTCAAGACAATAAATCAACAATGCCACGACATTTTTACAACAAATTCAGTTCTTAATTCATTTGCCATGCTCTGTAAGTTCTAGTTGTTTTTAGATTTAAACATTTAAATTACAATATGGCCATGAAATAAAGTGGAATTGGATTTAAGTATGTTCATTGATTCAGATCTATTTCAATTGCTTCTTGAATCTTGAGTTTTGGGACTTTTCTATGTTCGTTCTCATGTCAAGCTTATGATCTATTCAGCCTGTTGTAAATCAATTTTTCTTGATTCATATTGATATTATTATCAAGATCTATCTTTTATGCCAGAGATGATGTTTTTATGTCAGTTTTCTCTCTATGCTGATTGTTATAAAAATTCTACCTTCCCCTATTTATTTTCTTTCGATAAACCTAGGTCAATTTCGGACCTAGGCCTAAACCGCGATTTGCGTACGATTGAATACGGGGAAATATGGGAATGTTGTCTATATTGGATATATATGTTTGGTAAAATTGATGGCATAACATGAAATTGGAAATTTGGGGTATTGTCAATATAATTGAAATTGCAAGTTTGGCCATTGGCATAATTAACTTGGCATGAAGTGGGCATAATGAATTAGCATGAAAATCAAATCACCAGTTTGGGCCTATGTAAATTAAATCAAAAGATTAAGTTTATGATTGGGCATAAGTAGAATTGGGACTTTGAACGTAAAAGCAATTGTAAACTTGATAATTGGCATAAATATGAATTTGGGTAACTAGCGTGTATTGAAATAAAAAGGATTATAGTTTGGGATAACTACATTATGAATCTTGATTTGGGTTTATTTGGACATGAAACTTGATACATGGAATCTTGGCTAGAACTTGATATGGGTAAAATGGCATATACCTGGCATGCATGTAAATAGGCAAGAATTGGACGTATGTAAACTGATTATAATTGGGTATATATGTATATATAAATTGGCATGTAATTTTGGAACTTGGGCATATGTTTATTAATATGTAAAGTTAAAACATGAAAATGACTGTGTATTGGATAATTGACTCGAACACGAACATGAACATTTCTATATGTTAAACACATGAACTGATATTGGGGTTTTGGGGGGAATAAGACCATTAATGAACCTTTGACATGAGGTTAGACTCAGTTTGTGGTGTAAATCTGCCCGGAACAGCCCGGCAAATCTAGTAGCCACAAAGTGTCAGTCTAATGTGAGAGGTCAAAGGTCGAATTGTAGGCGTAACGATTTATGACATGAGGTTAGACTCAGTTTGTGGTGTAAATCTGCCCGGAACCGCCCGACAAATCCAGTGGCCACAATGTGCACGGTCTAATGTGAGAGGTCATGATTCGTTCGTCATAATGAATGAATTAAGGAATATTAACCATAATAAGACGTGGGTATGGTTAGAGGGTTAGGTGGGATGACATGTAAATTTGACATGTAAATGTGGACCTAACCGGTATGAGTTAAGAACATGTAAAACTTATAAATATGGGCTTAACCAACATAACTATTAATCAGACCAACGGGTGGGTTAAGTAATATGACTAGACTAATGACACTTAGCCGATATGACATGAATGGGTGGGTTAAGTAATATGATTAGACTAATGACACTTAACCAATATAACATGACACGTGACAGGGTTAAGTCAACTTGAACATATAGATAATACTTAACCAACTTAGCATGATACGTGGGCGGGTTAAGCCATGAATTACTTGAAATACTTAACCAATGCAATCTGACGAATGGGAGGGTTAAGTTAAATGGGTTGGTTTAACTTGAATGGGTTGATAACACCCAACCAATATAACCTGATGTGTGGTAGGGTTAAGTAAATACACGAGGGTAACACTTAACCATTATAAAATGGCTAGTGGATGAGGTTGAGTTAACATACACTTAACCAATCTAACATGAGGTGTGTTAAGGGTTAAGTTAACACAGGGGAGAACGCTTAACCGATATAACAAGACATGCGGTAGGGTTAAGTAACACAAGAGAGAACACTTAACCACGGTATCATGATGGGGGGTGGGGTTAAGTTAAATAGATAACACTTAACCAACCTGTGGGGTATACGAATAGACCCTAGGAAAACCCTAGTAGCGGGACCCGTTTCAGTAGTAACCCAAATTAGGTATCAACGGTACCCTGAGTTAGGCAGGGTGGGGCACGATTACTGGGCTGATTGTAAGCGGTCAAAACGGCGGCAGGGGATGCAGCGGTGCAGGTTCCGACGGATTACGGGCGTGCACGTATTCCGAAGTGGAAAATTTAGCCACTGGGCATCAGTAGATATAAAGCTGTGCATCAAAAAGGGTGTCGGGGTTGCCATCCTAGGGATTGATACACCCTAGGGTGGGACCAGCACAGGTATCTACGAGTAGGGGGCCGCAAGAACTAGGTCGAGTAGGAGCCGATCGATTAGGGTAGTAAGGATACATCTAACACATTTATGGCAATTGGGCTGGTTGGGGTGAAAATCCTCATATTAGATGTAGTCCTGAAGGCTACCACAACTACGGGGTTGGGATAACCTTAGTACATAACACATATGAAACATTGTAAGTAAGGGCCGATCAATTAAGATAGGTGCGGTGAGGACATGAAACTGTCAATATGTGGTGGAACCCTCATCGTGGGATATGTACCTATAAAACTATCATGTAGGTTATGGGGGATCACTTATCTTGTAATTAAAACTTAGTAAACTAATTGAAACGCTAGTGTAACAACCCGAAAATCTGGGCCAGTTTAAAATTTTTATTTTGGCCATTTTAGCGAATTTTGATTATTTAAAATGAATTATTTTAAATAATATCGACGAGAAATTTATTTTGAATATAATTCGATCGTATATATTATACGCGTCGTCGTTAGAATATATAATAATTATATATAATTATAAAAGGAATTGAAAATGGCGCGGTAGTTCGAAAATTCGATTTCTAATTTCAAATGAATGTACAGAATTCAATATAAGTCAGAATTGAACGAAACAAGAAATATTTGAATCTGTATAACTATATCTTTGTAACGAAGTTAGCAAACTGAGATTTCATCTTAGAAATGATAAGATACGTCCAGTTGAAAATTCAGAATAGTCGCTATGGAATATATATATATTTTATATAATATATAGCCCTTAAAAATGGACATTTTGCAAACGACCTCGGATTTCGACGAAACCAGTTTTGTTAGGTCCGCGATGTCAAGTTATTGCTAGGTTTCAAATTTCGTAATTTTTCGAATCAATATGTGGGCGTGGCAAAGGAAAATGCGTTTGACCAGTTTCAGTTGATTTTAATCGACTGGAAATTGGCCATTTTTCAAACGGTCTCAGAATTCGACGAAATTGGTTTTGTTAGGACCGTATCGTCAATAGGAAGCTAGAAATAATTTTTGTAGAATTTTTAGAGTCCGTATGTGACCCCGATAAATTGAAATGTGCGTTTAAATTAAATATGAAAAGATTTATATTTTAAATTCAATGGAAACTTAGCGTAACAGCCGAATTGGGCTATGAAACATATCCCATTGTGTTCGGAATGAGGGTAATACACTAGGGACGACAGGCGTTGGGTCTCGATTGGAGTTCGTAAATTAAAACAAGTAAGGAACGAATTAAATATTATAATATTATTAAAATATATAAATTCCTTTAAAACCTTTCCTCCCTCCATTCAGACAAAACGAAATAATAAAAAAAAAAAGAAAATCGAGCTGCCCTAACCCTTCGACGGAGCCGCCGGCGTTCTTCCCCCCCCTTGACCGACGTCGCACCCCCTCCTAGAGCCCCTGCTCCTCCTCCTTCATCGTCTCCCTCATCCTCCCTTCTCCGCTTCAGAAACCGCGCCCCGTTTCCCCTTTTCCTCCGCCTCCTCCTCCTCCTAATCGAGAGCACCCCGCCGCCTGCCCAAGCCTCCAACACCCCCTCCGCAGCAAGCAACGCCGATCAGCCCCCCCCCCCCTCTTCCTTTTTTCTCGGTAAGTGTTTATTTGAATTCCTTTTCTGTTTTTATATATATTATAAATTAGAAATAAGTTTGATTTTTAAATTAGAAATAGGTTTGATTTTTAACTTAGAAAAGTTTGAATTTTTTTTAAATTAGAAAAGTTTGATTTTTAATATAGTAAATATTTGGTTTTTATTTATTTTTATAGCGTTGAAATTAAAATGATATTTACTATGGAGTAGGAGAAAAATGTGATCATTATCTATTGAACTTCGAAATAAAAAAAATGTGATTTTAAAAAAAAAGATGAAATCTTTAAATTAGAAAAGATGAAATCTTTAAATTAGGAAAGGTGAAATCTTTAAATTAGAAAAGGTGAAATCTTTATTTTAGAAAAGGCGAAATCTTTATTTTAGAAAAGGCGAAATCTTTATATGGAAAATAGCGTGATAAAAATATAATTTTTATCTATACAGCATAGTAGTGAATAAAAAAAATAGGATTTTTATATATTGAACTTCGATAGAAAAATAGAATTATTTTTATATATTGAATAGCGAACTAAAAATTCGATTTTTATATATTGAACTTTGAAATAAAAATTCGATTTTTATATATTGAATAGCGAACTAAAAATTCGATTTTTATATATTGAACTTTGAAATAAAAATTCGATTGTTATATATTGAATAGCGAAGTAAAAATCATATTTTTATATATTGAAAGTCGTAGTAAAAATTCGATTTTTATATATTGAATAACATAGTAAAAATTCGATTTTTACATATGTAGAGAATACGGGCGAAAGCGACAAAAAGGCGAGGTCGACGAAGAATTCTGCAAAGGAAGAGCCGTGGAGCTAGGATAGCTATAGGTGAAATTTCTCACCTTTCAATTTAATTTTTTTCTAGTTATATATATATATATACTAGGATGCAGACGGTGCTTATTAGAAGCACCCGACACCCGTCCACAGACCATGGACTTGTTTGATTGGTTGAGTAGTTAGTTAGAATATTTGATTGAATGGAAATTGTTTGGTGAAATGAAATTGATATGATTGATGTGTGAATGGCGTGGGCCTTCACTAGACCGGGGATAAGGCTAGGCCTCGTCCCGTTTCTAGTATCGTGCCGTTATGCCGCCGAAATTTTCTAAAGTATGTTAGAAAAATAAAAATATCATTTTATTGTGTAAATGAATAATAGAAATTCATATGTAGGAATAAAATGTTTTATCGTTAAAAATATAATTTTTAACGCGAATATGAATATAGTGAAAGTGAATAAATAAATATTCATTTACAAACCAGACGGTTTGTTTATGTACACCTATTTGAATGACATTGATTGGGTCGATAAATTTTACACATCGCCCAACAGCACAAATAAAATAGGTGTTTGATTGTTTGAAACCCCACACGGGTGTTGGGATGAAATTTGAAGTTCACTCATCCTGATTGATTAAATATGTCGATCGATCGATTGACAGGCTGTTATAAGCGTTGAATATCTATATTTGATGCTTATACAGTGTAGTGCACTTTGGTTGATGGTTGATTATTTTTCAATGCTATGATATACATGTGTTGTATGAAAATCCATATAATTAACTTTATATGGTAATTGATTGGGCCTCATTCCAATTTGAAAAATAAAGAATATTATAAAATAAAAGTTCATGTGTTGACAGTACTCATTCATTGAGATTGGTCATGTGTTGAACGAAATATTTTAATATTATAATTTACATCTTTATCGATATAAAATAAAAGTTCATGTGTTGACAGTACTCATTCATTGAGATTGGTCATGTGTTGAACGAAATATTTTGATAATAACAACTATTTTGAAAATAGAAATTTATGAAGCCGTGTTGATTAGATTGACGCCATTTTGATGTGAACGATATTTATATCGATTTTATCGATTTCGAAATGAATTGAATTGAAAACGATTTCGAAATGAATTGAATTGAAAACGATTTCGAAATGAATTGAATTGAAAACGGTTTCGAAATGAATTGAATTGAAAACGATTTCGAAATGAATTGAATTGAAAACGGTTTCGAAATGAATTGAATTGAAAACGATTTCGAAAGGAATTGAAAACGAATTCAAATTGAATTGAAAGCGAATTGAAATGAATTCAAATTGAATTGAAATTTGAATTGAATAGAAATGAATTTTAAAACAAATTTATAAAGAAGAATTCAATTTTGATTGGAATTGAAATGGAAGTTGAAATTGCTTTTGAAACGAATTTAAAACTATTTATATAATTCGTTTTAAATAGAAATCGACGAAGTATATATTATATATATAATATAATGGCCTGAATAGAACGCGCCGCGCCGCGGTAGTTCGTGAATTTCGACCATTTATTTCAAACGGACATTACGGGAGATCCGACCGTCGGATTCTCCTAAAACCGGAACCGTTGGGTTCGTATCGAAAAGAGCTTTCTAATGAAAATTAGAAATTTGAAATCTAACGGTTGGATTTGGAAATATGTCCAAATCAAATTCGAAAAAGGTCGCTGTAAGTGCAGTTCGATGGCCATTGATGGAAATCGACTGTACGGGCCTTGATAAAATTATTAAAAATAGTAATAATTTGTGTAAAATCATAAGAAATGATTTAGAAAGAATTGGGATGAAAAACTCCATATTTGAAAAGATAAAAATAGATTTTTATCGAAATGAACTAGTTTTGAACTAGAATTATAATTCTATTTATTTTTAAATAAATAAATTGAATTCGAAAAGGGTTTTGAAATAACCAAAATTTCCAATGATTGCATTGGAGTGGATTTGAATCGAAATTGTCTTCGGAATATTTCGATGTTGGAATTCGTGATTATACAGGTGTTGTTATGGAAATTTGAAAGATATATATATTTATATCGTTATTTCCAATACGACATTTGTTAGTCGTAGAATTTGATATTGAATATAAGCCGATATATTTTCTATTCAGAGCCTTGTATTGAATATCGAATGTGATTTGGGTTTGTCGTGAATGGTGTCTTCACTAACACTGTTCTTGAACCCAGTTGAGAAATGATTAAATCTTTTTATTTAGATTTAATGAAGTGTACCAATTAAATAATATTTAATTGGAATTGAATTGATATTGATTTTTGGGTTTATCGTGAACAGTGTTTTAAATAACACTTGTTCTTTAACCCGATAATTAATGAATGTGATTTGGGTTTGTCGTGAATGGTGTCTTCACTAACACTGTTCTTGAACCCAGTTGAGAAAAGATTAAATCTTTTTATTTAGATTTAATGAAGTGTACCAATTAAATAATATTTAATTGGAATTGAATGGATATTGATTTTTGGGTTTATCGTGAACAGTGTTTTAAATAACACTTGTTCTTTAACCCGATAATTAATGGGATGTGACTTTGGGTTTATCGTGAACCGTGTTTTAAATGACACTGATTCTTTAACCCAGTCACAGATTAAAACTAAGTGGAGTTTTAATGAATCTTTAATTAGATTGAAAAGATCGAGAATGGAGTATCACCCGTTTTGCTCCAGGCGATAGTTAAATCTTTAATTAGATTTGAACGTGAAATTTAGAAACTAACTGTCGGTTAGCTAAGTAGAATGGTTTTCTGGATATTGATCTGATGTTGGTTTCGGCCTTCGGGGTTAATATTTGGGGAATTATTCTCTTGATTAATTTACGGTTAATGACTAATGAGTTGGAATGAGGCGTATGTTGTGTTTGTGTAACACTTTTATAATATATACGCGAGTTATTCGGAAAGACCGGGTTTATCCCATTCTGAATAACTGATACGACGATAAGTCGAAGATGAAGACGATGGTCGAAGACCGGAGGTCTTCACGTCGTTTGGGTGATAACTGATGATCTTGATTGGGCTGTACACCCAAGAAGATGGAAACAGTTAGTGATCGTCCAGACGTACTTAGAGATCGATGGATATGCGGGGTACTAGGTGCCTCCGGTTTCGTTCAGACCCAGAACGGACTTGTAAATGGACTGTGTGTCTGACATCGGATTTCATTCTGTGTGACTGATATCGGTTGCATAGGATGGTTTGCCTGTGTGGCATGCTAAGATGCAAATGATCAAGGCTTCTGTTGAAAAGCAAAGTCTTGTGGTGATGATCGAAGCACGGCCTTTGTGGCGTAGCTTTGTGTAACGTTTACTTCGCGAGTTTCACACTCGGTATGAACCAAAAACGGGAGACGGACGTCAGGGGGGACATGCGTTTTCTTTCTAGCTAGAAGTGGCGTCAGTGGTTTTACACGCCCTGACGAGTTTGTCTTATGTGGTTGTTGCTGTTGCGAGGCGCCTCGGATTGATCGGTCGTTCTCGAACCGATGGAGTCATTTAGTTGGCTCGCTTACGCCCCAAAGGGCGGAGAAACGTATTGTTCAGGCATTATAATCCACTTCGTGTGGACCGGCCCTGACGATCCAAGGTACGGTTGCGGCTGTGCCTGAGACTCGGGCTAGACAGTCTCGAATCGGTTGAGGACTATCTTTTGCCTCGGTTCATAGACGGAAATCCAATTTCCAAATACGTGACATTTGCGGTTTTATTTGTAGAGCCTAGTATGGCGACATAGTGGGATGGGGCGCTCATGCCGCCTATGATTGATACTTATGATTTGAAGTTGTTTTATACACTATGCACTTATTATAGTATCAAATGATTTGTTTTAACCGTATCAAGCATTCTTTGGCTGTTATAAGGGAAAACCCTATCCTCGGCTGCGTTGCATTGTGTGATGGGACCTGGGTCTTATAACAGCTTCATTTTTCTTTATTTAGCATTGCGCTGTTTGTTTTATGCACTGGTATCCTTGGGAGGAAACCCGTTCCGTGTTATACGGCGTGGTCCCTTGTTTTACCTAACTTTAAAATAAAGATTAATAAATGTTTTTAGTTCTCACACCAGTCACATGACTGACCTGGAGTTTATTGTTTTAACCTAAACTCTGGGTGCCCTTATTTTTGACACGGGCAGCTAGTAGTTTTGGTTTTGCAGATTTATATTCACAGGATCCTGGTTTACAGCTGGAACGATATCCGGAAAGCTTTGTATCCGTATATCTCATTCTAGTTGTGTATTGTATTATTTTTCCGCTGCGATGTATTTAAATGTAATTTAAATCTCTGTTATTTCTGTGTAATATTTATTCATTTATACTCTGTATATTCTTGTAATCTGATGCATTGTTGTAATATACAATGAAATGTTCTTCTGTATGAGTTCTGTTTTGTCCTGTTCTCAAACGATAGGGCGTTTCGAACGGTCTGGGTCGGTTTAGCGACTGGTTCGGACCGAGCGAAATTCCTTGCCGTCACAGTTGGTATCAGAGCTTTGGTTTACAAAGCTTAGAGAACAAGACACGTTAGAACCTTACGAAAGAATTCATCAGATATTGGGTTAGTAATATCCAATGGGAATGACTCGTTAGAGATAGGATCAGTAGTATCCTAGAACGAGTGTGAAGAGTATATTTTTCAAATGAAAACAGATTTTGTTTTGAAAATCTAAATCAACTATTCGTATTTGGTTATTTATTTATATTGATGTGGACAATCCAGTATATATAGATTTTGCGTATACGTCTGATCCGCGTGTATTCGAAATTTTAATATACTGGATAGATATAGAATTACGCTCTAGTCGCCCGGGAGTGATTCTGATGATTGATATATCATCATCAGAATTTATATTCGAGTGACGAACGTGTAATATCTATATATTTCCATTAGATTGGTGTGAGAACCAAAACTAATATAGATAGATTTATTGTTGTGAATTGGCATCAAAAACATGATTTTCTTTATATGTATCAAAATTATGAATTTGAAACTCTAATTCACTAATTGATTGATGTTTGTGTTGTTTGTTTAATTGTTTGCTAATTTTGAACCATTATGCCTAATTTAATCGAATATTGAATTGTATTGAAAATTGGTTGCATTTGCTTGCATATACATATACTTATATTGAACAGGTCATAGCAAGGAGGCTAGAGCAGAGAATAAAATTTGTTTGCCCGACAAATAGGTACATGTTTACTACATAATTTCCTGTTTTGTTTGGTGATGATGATTTTGTGAGCCTATTGGCTAGCCGCTTGGCTTTTTCTTTTTCTTTTTGAAATCTGAAGGACCGGGGAAGCTATTTGAAATTCCCCGATGCTCCCGGTGCAGGGGAGGTTATGGCGAAATTTTTCAAAAATTTAGGGTGTTAGCCAAATTTTTGAAATTTTGAAAATTCTCAGAAACTAAAGAGTTGGAGAATGGAAGCCTGATCGATCGTAGAGCTGAATAATCAAACCACTTTCGACTATGTTCCTTTTCGGGGACGAAAAGTTTTAAGTGGGGGAGATTGTAACAACCCGAAAATCTGGGCCAGTTTAAAATTTTTATTTTGGCCATTTTAGCGAATTTTGATTATTTAAAATGAATTATTTTAAATAATATCGACGAGAAATTTATTTTGAATATAATTCGATCGTATATATTATACGCGTCGTCGTTAGAATATATAATAATTATATATAATTATAAAAGGAATTGAAAATGGCGCGGTAGTTCGAAAATTCGATTTCTAATTTCAAATGAATGTACAGAATTCAATATAAGTCAGAATTGAACGAAACAAGAAATATTTGAATCTGTATAACTATATCTTTGTAACGAAGTTAGCAAACTGAGATTTCATCTTAGAAATGATAAGATACGTCCAGTTGAAAATTCAGAATAGTCGCTATGGAATTTATATATATTTTATATAATATATAGCCCTTAAAAATGGACATTTTGCAAACGACCTCGGATTTCGACGAAACCAGTTTTGTTAGGTCCGCGATGTCAAGTTATTGCTAGGTTTCAAATTTCGTAATTTTTCGAATCAATATGTGGGCGTGGCAAAGGAAAATGCGTTTGACCAGTTTCAGTTGATTTTAATCGACTGGAAATTGGCCATTTTTCAAACGGTCTCAGAATTCGACGAAATTGGTTTTGTTAGGACCGTATCGTCAATAGGAAGCTAGAAATAAATTTTGTAGAATTTTTATAGTCCGTATGTGATCCCGATAAATTGAAATGTGCGTTTAAATTAAATATGAAAAGATTTATATTTTAAATTCAATGGAAACTTAGCGTAACAGCCGAATTGGGCTATGAAACATATCCCATTGTGTTCGGAATGAGGGTAATACACTAGGGACGACAGGCGTTGGGTCTCAATTGGAGTTCGTAAATTAAAACAAGTAAGGAACGAATTAAATATTATAATATTATTAAAATATATAAATTCCTTTAAAACCTTTCCTCCCTCCATTCAGACAAAACGAAATAATAAAAAAAAAAAAGAAAATCGAGCTGCCCTAACCCTTCGACGGAGCCGCCGGCGTTCTTCCCCCCCCCCCCTGACCGACGTCGCACCCCCTCCTAGAGCCCCTGCTCCTCCTCCTTCATCGTCTCCCTCATCCTCCCTTCTCCGCTTCAGAAACCGCGCCCCGTTTCCCCTTTTCCTCCGCCTCCTCCTCCTCCTAATCGAGAGCACCCCGCCGCCTGCCCAAGCCTCCAACACCCCCTCCGCAGCAAGCAACGCCGATCAGGCCCCCCCCCCCCCTCTTCCTTTTTTCTCGGTAAGTGTTTATTTGAATTCCTTTTCTGTTTTTATATATATTATAAATTAGAAATAAGTTTGATTTTTAAATTAGAAATAGGTTTGATTTTTAACTTAGAAAAGTTTGATTTTTTTTTTAATTAGAAAAGTTTGATTTTTAATATAGTAAAGATTTGGTTTTTATTTATTTTTATAGCGTTGAAATTAAAATGATATTTACTATGGAGTAGGAGAAAAATGTGATCATTATCTATTGAACTTCGAAATAAAAAAAATGTGATTTTTAAAAAAAAGATGAAATCTTTAAATTAGAAAAGATGAAATCTTTAAATTAGAAAAGGTGAAATCTTTAAATTAGAAAAGGTGAAATCTTTATTTTAGAAAAGGCGAAATCTTTATTTTAGAAAAGGCGAAATCTTTATATGGAAAATAGCGTGATAAAAATATAATTTTTATCTATACAGCATAGTAGTAAATAAAAAAAATAGGATTTTTATATATTGAACTTCGATAGAAAAATAGAATTATTTTTATATATTGAATAGCGAACTAAAAATTCGATTTTTATATATTGAACTTTGAAATAAAAATTCGATTTTTATATATTGAATAGCGAACTAAAAATTCGATTTTTATATATTGAACTTTGAAATAAAAATTCGATTTTTATATATTGAATAGCGAAGTAAAAATCATATTTTTATATATTGAAAGTCGTAGTAAAAATTCGATTTTTATATATTGAATAACATAGTAAAAATTCGATTTTTACATATGTAGAAAATACGGGCGAAAGCGACAAAAAGGCGAGGTCGACGAAGAATTCTGCAAAGGAAGAGCCGTGGAGCTAGGATAGCTATAGGTGAGAATTTCTCACCTTTCAATTTAATTTTTTTCTAGTTATATATATATATATACTAGGATGCAGACGGTGCTTATTAGAAGCACCCGACACCCGTCCACAGACCATGGACTTGTTTGATTGGTTGAGTAGTTAGTTAGAATATTTGATTGAATGGAAATTGTTTGGTGAAATGAAATTGATATGATTGATGTGTGAATGGCGTGGGCCTTCACTAGACCGGGGATAAGGCTAGGCCTCGTCCCGTTTCTAGTATCGTGCCGTTATGCCGCCGAAATTTTCTAAAGTATGTTAGAAAAATAAAAATATCATTTTATTGTGTAAATGAATAATAGAAATTCATATGTAGGAATAAAATGTTTTATCGTTAAAAATATAATTTTTAACGCGAATATGAATATAGTGAAAGTGAATAAATAAATATTCATTTACAAACCAGACGGTTTGTTTATGTACACCTATTTGAATGACATTGATTGGGTCGATAAATTTTACACATCGCCCAACAGCACAAATAAAATAGGTGTTTGATTGTTTGAAACCCCACACGGGTGTTGGGATGAAATTTGAAGTTCACTCATCCTGATTGATTAAATATGTCGATCGATTGACAGGCTGTTATAAGCGTTGAATATCTATATTTGATGCTTATACAGTGTAGTGCACTTTGGTTGATGGTTGATTATTTTTCAATGCTATGATATACATGTGTTGTATGAAAATCCATATAATTAACTTTATATGGTAATTGATTGGGCCTCATTCCAATTTGAAAAATAAAGAATATTATAAAATAAAAGTTCATGTGTTGACAGTACTCATTCATTGAGATTGGTCATGTGTTGAACGAAATATTTTAATATTATAATTTACATCTTTATCGATATAAAATAAAAGTTCATGTGTTGACAGTACTCATTCATTGAGATTGGTCATGTGTTGAACGAAATATTTTGATAATAACAACTATTTTGAAAATAGAAATTTATGAAGCCGTGTTGATTAGATTGACGCCATTTTGACGTGAACGATATTTATATCGATTTTATCGATTTCGAAATGAATTGAATTGAAAACGATTTCGAAATGAATTGAATTGAAAACGATTTCGAAATGAATTGAATTGAAAACGGTTTCGAAATGAATTGAATTGAAAACGATTTCGAAATGAATTGAATTGAAAACGGTTTCGAAATGAATTGAATTGAAAACGATTTCGAAAGGAATTGAAAACGAATTCAAATTGAATTGAAAGCGAATTGAAATGAATTCAAATTGAATTGAAATTTGAATTGAATAGAAATGAATTTTAAAACAAATTTATAAAGAAGAATTCAATTTTGATTGGAATTGAAATGGAAGTTGAAATTGCTTTTGAAACGAATTTAAAACTATTTATATAATTCGTTTTAAATAGAAATCGACGAAGTATATATTATATATATAATATAATGGCCTGAATAGAACGCGCCGCGCCGCGGCAGTTCGTGAATTTCGACCATTTATTTCAAACGGACATTACGGGAGATCCGACCGTCGGATTCTCCTAAAACCGGAACCGTTGGGTTCGTATCGAAAAGAGCTTTCTAATGAAAATTAGAAATTTGAAATCTAACGGTTGGATTTGGAAATATGTCCAAATCAAATTCGAAAAAGGTCGCTGTAAGTGCAGTTCGATGGCCATTGATGGAAATCGACTGTACGGGCCTTGATAAAATTATTAAAAATAGTAATAATTTGTGTAAAATCATAAGAAATGATTTAGAAAGAATTGGGATGAAAAACTCCATATTTGAAAAGATAAAAATAGATTTTTATCGAAATGAACTAGTTTTGAACTAGAATTATAATTCTATTTATTTTTAAATAAATAAATTGAATTCGAAAAGGGTTTTGAAATAACCAAAATTTCCAATGATTGCATTGGAGTGGATTTGAATCGAAATTGTCTTCGGAATATTTCGATGTTGGAATTCGTGATTATACAGGTGTTGTTATGGAAATTTGAAAGATATATATATTTATATCGTTATTTCCAATACGACATTTGTTAGTCGTAGAATTTGATATTGAATATAAGCCGATATATTTTCTATTCAGAGCCTTGTATTGAATATCGAATGTGATTTGGGTTTGTCGTGAATGGTGTCTTCACTAACACTGTTCTTGAACCCAGTTGAGAAATGATTAAATCTTTTTATTTAGATTTAATGAAGTGTACCAATTAAATAATATTTAATTGGAATTGAATTGATATTGATTTTTGGGTTTATCGTGAACAGTGTTTTAAATAACACTTGTTCTTTAACCCGATAATTAATGAATGTGATTTGGGTTTGTCGTGAATGGTGTCTTCACTAACACTGTTCTTGAACCCAGTTGAGAAAAGATTAAATCTTTTTATTTAGATTTAATGAAGTGTACCAATTAAATAATATTTAATTGGAATTGAATGGATATTGATTTTTGGGTTTATCGTGAACAGTGTTTTAAATAACACTTGTTCTTTAACCCGATAATTAATGGGATGTGACTTTGGGTTTATCGTGAACCGTGTTTTAAATGACACTGATTCTTTAACCCAGTCACAGATTAAAACTAAGTGGAGTTTTAATGAATCTTTAATTAGATTGAAAAGATCGAGAATGGAGTATCACCAGTTTTGCTCCAGGCGATAGTTAAATCTTTAATTAGATTTGAACGTGAAATTTAGAAACTAACTGTCGGTTAGCTAAGTAGAATGGTTTTCTGGATATTGATCTGATGTTGGTTTCGGCCTTCGGGGTTAATATTTGGGGAATTATTCTCTTGATTAATTTACGGTTAATGACTAATGAGTTGGAATGAGGCGTATGTTGTGTTTGTGTAACACTTTTATAATATATACGCGAGTTATTCGGAAAGACCGGGTTTATCCCATTCTGAATAACTGATACGACGATAAGTCGAAGATGAAGACGATGGTCGAAGACCGGAGGTCTTCACGTCGTTTGGGTGATAACTGATGATCTTGATTGGGCTGTACACCCAAGAAGATGGAAACAGTTAGTGATCGTCCAGACGTACTTGGAGATCGATGGATATGCGGGGTACTAGGTGCCTCCGGTTTCGTTCAGACCCAGAACGGACTTGTAAATGGACTGTGTGTCTGACATCGGGTTTCATTCTGTGTGACTGATATCGGTTGCATAGGATGGTTTGCCTGTGTGGCATGCTAAGATGCAAATGATCAAGGCTTCTGTTGAAAAGCAAAGTCTTGTGGTGATGATCGAAGCACGGCCTTTGTGGCGTAGCTTTGTGTAACGTTTACTTCGCGAGTTTCACACTCGGTATGAACCAAAAACGGGAGACGGACGTCAGGGGGGACATGCGTTTTCTTTCTAGCTAGAAGTGGCGTCAGTGGTTTTACACGCCCTGACGAGTTTGACTTATGTGGTTGTTGCTGTTGCGAGGCGCCTCGGATTGATCGGTCGTTCTCGAACCGATGGAGTCATTTAGTTGGCTCGCTTACGCCCCAAAGGGCGGAGAAACGTATTGTTCAGGCATTATAATCCACTTCGTGTGGACCGGCCCTGACGATCCAAGGTACGGTTGCGGCTGTGCCTGAGACTCGGGCTAGACAGTCTCGAATCGGTTGAGGACTATCTTTTGCCTCGGTTCATAGACGGAAATCCAATTTCCAAATACGTGACATTTGCGGTTTTATTTGTAGAGCCTAGTATGGCGACATAGTGGGATGGGGCGCTCATGCCGCCTATGATTGATACTTATGATTTGAAGTTGTTTTATACACTATGCACTTATTATAGTATCAAATGATTTGTTTTAACCGTATCAAGCATTCTTTGGCTGTTATAAGGGAAAACCCTATCCTCGGCTGCGTTGCATTGTGTGATGGGACCTGGGTCTTATAACAGCTTCATTTTTCTTTATTTAGCATTGCGCTGTTTGTTTTATGCACTGGTATCCTTGGGAGGAAACCCGTTCCGTGTTATACGGCGTGGTCCCTTGTTTTACCTAACTTTAAAATAAAGATTAATAAATGTTTTTAGTTCTCACACCAGTCACATGACTGACCTGGAGTTTATTGTTTTAACCTAAACTCTGGGTGCCCTTATTTTTGACACGGGCAGCTAGTAGTTTTGGTTTTGCAGATTTATATTAACAGGATCCTGGTTTACAGCTGGAACGATATCCGGAAAGCTTTGTATCCGTATATCTCATTCTAGTTGTGTATTGTATTATTTTTCCGCTGCGATGTATTTAAATGTAATTTAAATCTCTGTTATTTCTGTGTAATATTTATTCATTTATACTCTGTATATTCTTGTAATCTGATGCATTGTTGTAATATACAATGAAATGTTCTTCTGTATGAGTTCTGTTTTGTCCTGTTCTCAAACGATAGGGCGTTTCGAACGGTCTGGGTCGGTTTAGCGACTGGTTCGGACCGAGCGAAATTCCTTGCCGTCACAGCTAGTTAGGTGGTGTAGAGAATTTAGGAAATCAAGGAAAATAGTGAAATGGTGAAGCTTAGAAATCTTGCGATGTTATACTTAATAGAAACCTTGCAATGTGATACTTGGTAGGAACCTTGTGATGATACTCTTGATAGGAAGCATGGGATGTTATACTTGATTCATTGTGCCTGTAGCTTACCTTGTCATCATGCTTATGTTTACTTTTAGTTTATTCATGCCATATTATATTCACCTGTTTTTATGCTGAAAGCCACTAGAACTTACTCAGTCTTTATGACTGACCCGGTTTGTTTCGCCTCTTTTTCTTCCATTCCCCCCCTCCCAGGTTCTCAGGGTGGAAATACATCTTAGTTCAGATCTTACCAAGCTCCAAGGCTCTTTCATGTGCTGCTTGGTTCTCTCTTGGCTATGGCTTGCTTTGCTTTATTGGGGAATACTACAGTTTATTTTCATGCTTCTTTGTTTTTGAGAAAGACAAATATTTTAGCTATGTAATTGGGTATTTGAAAGTTGATGGGCTTTTATTATAAACAATTATATTTAATAAATGATTTGAAGTACTTCTACTTTACCTTCCGCTGTTTTATATATGTCTGTCTTGTAATATTTCTGTTCCAGTACCCACAATGCTCCATTGAAGTTAAGGGATTCCCTTTGTGAGTGACCTTAATGGATGTGGGGTGTTACACTGTGATTGATGGTTGAGTAGATGGATGTTGAATGTTAGGATACATTCTTCTTAACTTAGAGATTTCGGGGACGAAATCGTTTAAAGGAGAGGAGAATATAACACCCCGTATTTTCTGTGAATGTTAAAGTAACGAATTAAAGAATAATTAATTTTAAAAGTGGGAATTAAGGGAAACGGGTTATGCTATTACATTCGTCTCGGAATTCCGCTTGGGATAGAGTCCGAGTTTGCGTAAATCGGACAACGTATGAAGAAATTATAAGCCGTTAAAATTTATATACGTGCAAGGAAGTGTATATATATACACAAAATCATCACCAGAACCAAAATAAGTCAAAAACGAGTGAGCGGGAAAGATCCAGCTCAAATGGTGTCGACCCCCCTAAGGGGGGTAAACCCTTTCCGAGATCCAGTTCCTGTGACGATTTCTGTAGTTCTGAGTTGACGTGGCCTTCTCTGATTGGCCCGATGACGAATTATGGTGTATTAGGGCTTATGTGTCGTACTATGGTTGGCTAAGTGACACATCTCTTTGGTTTGGATGGCTCTGATTACTCCTAGATTGATCTAAAGGCTAGAATTAATCCTAGCCTTCAATATAATCAACTCAAACCCTAAACATAAAACACATTCTATGAAGCCGTCATGCTGTCTCTCTCTGAACTAGCGTAGCCTCCGACTTATTAAAACTAGAATATCTTCTTCAACTAGAAATCAATTAGAAGAACATCAAAAGTCTACATAAAAGGAATAGCGTAACAAATTCAAAAATTAGATTCCAGAATACAAGAACTATTCTTTTTTGTAAGTTCAGTTATATTTCAGATTTAAATATATAAAAGTCATGACTTGAAATAAATAGAATCTAGAACTGTGCCTAATTGTGATTCTGATTCATGTTTATCCTTACGACAAATCTGAAATCAACTATGCCTATGAGACTATTGTGATTTGTATAATTGAACCTATCATATCGTATATTAATTTGGTGATGCTTTTATGTTATGTTATGTACATGTTCATAAGCTAAGTCATGTTCATATATGCTTTTATGTTTAGATCTAAATGCTTGCTTTTATGATAAGTTATGTACATGTTCATAAACTAAGTCATGTTCATATATGCTTACATGTTTAGATCTAAGTTAATACACATGTTTAAGATATCTATGTAAATTCCTATTCATATGCTTAAGATCTATGTTAATTGGATCTGACTCAAGTACAAGTTCACATTGATATGCTTGATTAAGTTTATATTGTTCATGAAAAACTTGTATTTCACATGCTTAGTTAGATTCATATTATTTTGTGTTGTTGGAATGCTACATGTTCCTTTCTTTTCCCTTTTGTTTATGAGTTAGGCTAATTGCGAGCCTAACGTTCCATTTAAATATTGCGAACGAATAACGGGGGGAAACGTTGGGGTAAAACATTAAATTTACATGCTAATGGCATAGATTGGCTCATGATTAATAGCATGAAATGGTATAATTTGTATACCATTAATTGTGAACATAATTTAAATAGTAAATGTGACATGACAACACTTGTGCATAATTTACATATAAACTTGACATAAATGACAAATATGTAAATTAAATAAAGGATGAACATGCCTAACCTGAGGTTAGATTGAGTATTGGTGTAAAACTGCCCGGAACCGCCCAGCACATCCAGTCAACACCTATCTAATGTGAGAGGTTAGTGCATCATGCCCAAGAAAAACCCGAGAATAGATTGAGTTTTGGTGTAAAACTACCCGGAATCGCCTGGCACATCTAGTAACTGCAACAACAAAGATCTAATGTGACAGGATGGTGCATTAATAAATCAATTAATGCTAATGAACAGGACATGTTAAGAATGGTAGGGTTAAGTTAATTAAGGTGACACTTAACCAATATAACATGTTAATTAAACAAATGGTAGGGTTAAGTTAACTAAGGCAACACTTAACCAGTACAACATGTTAATTAAACAAATGGTAGGGTTAAGTTAACTAAGGCAACACTTAACCAGTACAACATGTTAATTAAACAAATGGTAGGGTTAAGTTAAATAAGGCAACACTTAATTGATACAACATGATGTATGGTAGGGTTAAGTAACACAAGAGGGCAACACTTAACCAATATATAACATGATGTATGTTAGGGTTAAGTAACACAAGAACGCAACACTTAACCAATATATAACTTGTTGTATGGTAGGGTTAAGTAACACAAGAAGGCAACACTTAACCAATATATATAACATGATATAACATTTTTATATCCAGGATCTTAGTTCAGTATTCCCCGATGTGGGACAACTTTGAAACACCATTCAACATTAGATAGCATGGTTCTCGCACTCTTGTATCGTCCTATTTTTACTTCAACTACTCTATTTTGTTGATGGGTTCTAGAAATAGAAAAATATGGGTTATTCCATTTTTATTACAATATTTTTCAAAATTTTCGTTTTCGAATTCTCCGTCATGGTCACTATATATTGTTTTGATTTTTAGTGATAATAAGTTTCGAATTCTTTAAGAAAAAGTTTTAATTGATCAAAAGCATCACTTTTATTTTTAAGTAACAAAGTCCAAGTAAATCTAGAAAAATTGTTGACTATTGCGTAAACATACCTACTATGATTTATCGATTGGGTTTGAGATGGACCAAATAAGTCCATGTGAATTAACTCTAATGGTTTTGAGGTTGTAATTTCCTCTTTTGATTTAAATGAACATTTCTTTAATTTCCCAAATTGACAAGCATCGCATAAGTTATTAACCTTAAATTTCATTTTGGGTAATCCTCTAAGTGAATCTAATTTAGAAATCCTAGAGATGTATTTGAAATTTATATGATCAAATATCTTATGACAGATCCAAGGGTCACTTGTATTGGCCATAAGACATAGATTATCGTTGGAGATTTTCATGCTCAATATATAGATATTTTCCTTTCTACCTCCTTCGAATATTACTTTTGAATTCCTATCTTCTAAATTTTTTTATCCTTTTCAATGTTTATTTTATAACTCTTATCGTAAAGTTGACTTATACTTAGTAGATTATGTTTTAGATTCCTAACTAATCAAACATCAGAAATAGTAGGAGTTTCAGAATTACCGACATTGCCGATCCCAATAATGTATCCTTTAGAGTTATCTTCGAAGTTCACCATTCCACCACTTTATATATCAGATTATTGAGTAATTCAGAATTTTCCGTCACATGTCTCAAACAGCCACTATCCAGTATCCATTTGTCCTTTTTGATTTCCACCAAATACTTTTCAGAATTTGAATTCTCAACTGCCATGTAACACACCAATTCAGAATTTGAATTTCCAACAACCACCTTTTCAGAATTTGAATTTTCAATAGCCACCATTTCAGAATTTGAATCACCAAGAGCCACTTCACCAGTATTTTCAACTTTTGAATTTTCAAAAGCCATAGAACAAATTTTTTCCTGTATTGAAAAATATTCCAGTAGATCACTTGATTTTTCAACACGATTATATGCTGCCCCTTTTAACATTGGTACAATGCACGAATTGACACTAGTGTTAACAATTATTCCAAAATTTTCCATTTAATTCAAAAATCAGATTATGAACCTTTTGAAAGACCTTGCTCTAATACTTATTGTTAAGGGTTGCGGAATGCATTGTTAAGGCAAAACTAACACTAGAGGAGGGTGAATAGTGTTTTTGAGAAATTAAATAAAATATAAAACTTATATGATCTAATATATGAATCACACACCACAGAAACAATCACAAACATAGAATCAAACACAAATATTAACAGAAATAAAATGCATAAAAGGATAAAACACACCGGATTTTATATTGGTTCGGATTACTCCTACGTCTAGTCCCACGCAATGCTGGATTGGACAAACTTTTATTACTATATCAATATCCAAGTACAACCCCCTTGATTTCACGGCTACGAGATTAACACTGATTCAAAGCACCTTGATCAAGTGTATTCCCCTTGATTTCACGGCTACAAGGTCAACACCACTCAGGTTCCTTGATTTCAGGGTACAAGGAAACACCTTTTTCCCCAAACACTTCCCAAACAATTACAACAACCCTATAACTCTTCAATAGCACTTTGATTCAGAGAGTAATGAGTAGAGAGTGAGAAAAGAAGAAGTTTTATATAAATAGAATTGAACTCGACAGAGTATAAGTGTAGAAATCATAAAATAAGATATAATAATTGTGTAGAGAAAGGGGATGAAGATGGAGAAGAAGAATGATGAAAAATTCGAAATCAGCCCCTATGTATAAGATTTGAAAAGTTGCAACTCTTTTGAAACAATAAAAATAGTGAAAAGACACTTACTTTCAAAATCAAAATTGTGACAGTTATATGTCGACATAGCCATCATTATATGTCGACATATCGTAGTTCAAAATTAATTTTTGAGCATTTTTCAAATGTCTTGATATATATACATATATATAATTATGGAACATGATGTTATAAATAAGTATTATAAAGTAGAAAATCATATGAAAACATAAATATAAGATTTATGAACATATATATAAAATTATAGAGTTTAAACTATATAAATATAAATTATATACACTTATAAACTATAAAACTTGAGTTTAAATCAAAGAAAAATAGAGAAAGTAAAGATTGAAGATAAAATTTGAAAATAGAATTTGAATTTGAAAATTTAAAATTGAAAAACAGAATTTGAATTTGAATTTGAACATTGAGTGCTATTCAGAGTCTTACATAACTAGACTTTATTACTATCTTGAACTCCTGAACTCTTGAAATTTTGATTACTCATGCATCTTGAATCATCTCTGAATTCTGAATCTCTAGAAACTCTTAAACTGTACAGTCTTCAGTATTAATTCCTGCATATGTGTGTGTGTATATATATATTCTAGACAAAAGAATTAGTATATATTTTATAATCAATTAATATTGAAATAAGGTTGTTGTCATCAAAACTCCATTCTCTAACATACCTGTCCTGGCATTTCCATTTTATACACATTTGAAATTCATTGGAACTCGCCAGACATGAATTTCTTGAGAGTGGAAGCACTCAATAGTGAATTTCCTTCCCCTTCCAGGTCCTTAGATTGGAAGCACTCAACAAATGAGTAGGACTTCTCTTACAGCTTGGACTTGGATTTCTTGAGATGTATCGTTTGACTTGCTCTCTACTTTAGTATAGCTTATGGCAAGGGATATGATTTTATGTACTCTGGTATTTTATTTCATGAGATGATTTATAAGGCAGATTTGAGACTTGGGGTTAGCTGTAACTGGGTTTTGATGTAATTTTGAAACTTTTCCTTATTTTTGTAATGAAGTTTAAAATTTTCTACTGCTTATTTTATTTGTCTTGCAAATTTTCTGTAATGAATCCCAATTGTACTTCATGAAACTTAATGCATTCTCTTTTGAGTGATATTAACAGACATGGGGTGTCACATAAGACTAGCCACACCCATTTTGTTTAAGTAAAGAAAAACTTTTGAAAGAAAGGTTAATCATAAGATACAGCCTCACACATAAACATTTTTTAAAATAAAAAAAATCCACTGATATTATACCTTATGATAACCCAAAACATTTTTTATATAAAAATCCAGTGGTATTATAATAATGTTTAATCATATAAATAACCATCTAGCACAACGCTAGCATCTCACGCTCCACATATATAATATAAAATTGAAAACCACAGGGCGCTTATTGGAGATTGGATTCCAACTATGATATGGTATGGGACCAATTTCCGATTTGTGTGCTCTAGAAAGGATACATATGGGTTCAATAAGAACATCTTGCAACCCAACCACTCATTTAGCTTGAGTGTACCGAATGTATTATCACTAATGGTTGTCGGCCGTCCAACCGTAATCCATAAGATTCAAAATTGAAAGAAGAACAAATGAATTTTCTCTAGATGGTGATAATACACCCTGCTTGGGTGTGAACCAACTAGCCATGCTACCTACCCGATTTTTGTCATTTCCAGGTTATGAAGCTTGAGGTCATGATTACCTTTCTAGAACAGCACGCCACCATTTACTTTGAATGCCACATTGTCAAATCACTAGTTCATCTTCCTAAAAATGTGATGGGTATAAAAAGCTAAGAGAAACGAATACCCCACCACCAGACGTAATACATTGAAAATATCATTTTATGTGATCTTTTGGGCATACTCCATCAGACATTCATCCATACAAGTTGTCCTGGACTGGACAAACCGAAGGCACTATCCTGTAAACAGAACAACCCTTGCACTTTACTCCGTCTTCAATTATCTTCAAATAACCTAATTCGCGACACATATGCCAATACAAAGTGGTTTTCGGATAATAAATCCATCCGATCTCTCCATATTGATAGCGATGGTAAAAATACTTTGATAGTCGATTATTTAACTATCGAAGAAAAATAAACATCCATCCAAATTTTCAATTGGAAATATTATGGACTAAGAAATAAACAATCACTGGCCCTTTTTAATTAATGGTAATTAAACCACGTCCCAAAATCCTTTCGATGTTTTTGTCCAAATATTTTCTAGCGCATTGGCCTCTTACACTATACTTTATGATTTCCATATTCCGCCTTCTATATTTTCAATAGTTAGAAATATCTTTTATTTATAATCGGAAAACATTCCAACTTACTTGTCCCTTCCACGAAACCATTCATTTTTATACTTAAGAATAATATTCTTCATTTTAGTTGGAAAACATTTCCAAATTCCATTTACTTAAGCTAAAACGAATGTTGTGTAAAACATCGCTACAACAACCAAAAATATTACAATTCAACTAAATCTATTTAAACATTGATCTTCGAGGCTGAATCATTTTATTTATTGATTAATAATGAAATTAATCATTTGGAGTATAATTACCTCTCAGAACTTGAATGAATGATATTTTTAACTTCAAAATAGATAAGACCTCTTATCTCGAATAATTAACGTCATATATAACCAATTATCCATTTTAAATGTGTGTATGTTTCTTTTTCTATTCTTGTCAGGTTCAAATTTATAGATTTCTTTTTTGTTTATAATGTTCTATTTTAAGTTCGTTTCCTTATCGAATTCTATATATCGATATATTGATTTCTAGTTATCTAATTTTCGTAAAAATATTCTAACTCCTTGAATTTCCAGAAAATTTCGCTAGCTTCTCCTTTGCATGGCTCAAATAGTACAACTACAACTCATCTCTCTAGGCCCCCTCCATTCAAAAAGAAAATCACAAGGCCGAGCAGCTTGCCTAATAAGCTCATAAAATATCATATGAAATTTAAACATGTACCTTTTTGTCGGGCACTCAAATTATAATCTTTGATCTCTCATTCCATACCAGTTTAACATACATATGTCCATTCTCGTTCATTTGAATCAATTCAATAATTTTTGACAAAATTCGCTAACCACTTCCTTAATTAGCTCGTTGTCTACTGTGCTTTTGATTTGAACATATCATGATCAAATATATTTTTAATTTGTTTATGCACAAGTTGAAATCAAATTCTATGTTTGATTTTAGGTTTGATATTTAAATCTCCAATTCCATTTCAAAAATTCAATCTCCTAAACCAAAGTTGAATTTGATCCAATCTTTCTTTTACTTAATAACCTTTCACATTAGTCAACTTCATTTCATAATGCAAGAACTGATTTTTTTATTAAAAATCACTTCATTCACCCAATAGAGTTGTATTTATTTTATAACTTAAATCAAGATTTTTTTTAACTGAAATTCACATTTTGTTTACTCAATTTATTTTATTTTATTTAGTAAACCATTTGGTTTATAAACGATTTGATAGTGACTTTTCTCAAATTTGATTTTGATATAAATTAAAACGTATAAGACGAAATCAAAAAATTTCTCTTCTATTAGAAGACTATCATTTAATAAGTCCGAGCGTTTCTTGTTTCATCGAATTTCAACTTATATTGTGTTCTATAAACTTAATTGAAGTTCGAATCATCAAATTACGAATTAACACGCTGTAGCGAGTTAGTTTTTAATTAAATTAAATTATAAATGTTTAAACTTTATTATTAATAAATCCCAAATCTGCTTCTTCATTATTTTAATATAAAGTAACCCGATTTTCCAAAGCTAACTTAAAAACTCTGATTTTCTATAATTTTCTATTTTTCAATCAACTTTCATAACTTGGTTATGGATTTATTTTTAGAACTCACTTCACTACATTAAATTCCCATTTTTCTTTGGAATGAATTATTTGATGAAATTCGACAAAATCGAATTCCAACTATGAATCTATATGGATTTATTCCAATTAAAATTATATTCCGAACATCAGAATAAATTTCATCGTTCCCCTTTTTTAAACGATTCCCAATCGCCTTTTTAAATTTATACTTGAATTTAAATAATCAAATTATCCCATGATAATTATTCACTTCCATTTAGAAACATCGTTTATAAATTGCATTTCTTGTTTCAAATATTAAAACAAGGTTCCAATTCAAATTCCATTTGAAATCCAATTTCCTCTACGGAAAATAAATTTTCCTTTTTAAATTCTTACTTGAATTTTAAATTTAATATTATCAAATGAAATTTTTTCTTTCATTTATAAACATCGTTTATAAATTCAACTACTTATTTTTATTACTCAAAACATGTTAATATTTTCTAACTCATTCAAAATTCATTTTCTATATATTCGAAAAAATAAAATTTTCCTTTTTAAATCTAAAAATCCTTTTGTGTGATATTTTTAAACCCCAATATCTCGGGCCAGTGAAATTCAAATATCCAAATACACAAACAATATATTCAATTCAACACATCGCACATATATAAATAGGTAAACAAAAATAAATAAATTTGTTGAGGAATCGTGTTTGGTCCCTCCAACCTGCTTCCCTACATCCATAGATGTAAGTCAACATAAATTATACCAATCCTGCTTCAAGGCTGGATATCGTAGTATAAGGGTCTTCCACTATATATATTGTGGGGAGCATAAGGAAATCATCCGCTAATGGTACGACGAGAAATAACCAATCACCAATTACACACACACACACACACACAAACACACACACACACACACATATATATATATACATAAACAGCTCATAACATTATATTAAATAAATATTAATTTATAACAAATTATAAATGAATCCAAATAGTGAGTTTACTCAGCTTGATTTTTGTTTCATGATTCTCCCAATAAATTTCATATCGTTGCAGCTACGAATCTAGTAGAGTGAATCTATCTTGTACCTATTATTATTTAATTTTATTTCTCAATTAAGCTATATTAATTTAAATTAACTACAAACATAAATAAACAAATTATTCTATGCAATTTAAATTTCGTATTGCGATAATTCAATATCTTTGAAATTAATCGTATGTCGTTTATTAAATCGATAAATTCAATATAAAAATTCATTTATATTATTCCAATTTAATATTTAAAACTAATTTATGAAACATCCCAAACTCGCTTGTAAGGGAAATCCCGGATTGAGTTGAGAACACGACAAATCAGAACACAAACAGAAAAACATTTCATTGCTTATTACAACAATTAACATCAGAGTACAAGAATATACAGAGTATGAGCAAATAATATACATTTAATAAATATCATAGATTTACAAATTACAATGCAGCGGAAAATCATAAAAAATACAACTGAAAGAAATACACGGATGTAGAGCATTCCGAATATAGCTTTAACTGTAAACCAAGATCCTGTGAATATAACATGTACAAAACCAAAACTACTAGCTGCCCGTGTGGAAAATAGGGGCACCCAGAGTTTAGGTTAAAACAATAAACTCCAGGTCAGTCATGTGACTGGTGTGAGAACTAAAAGAGGTGTTTAAAACTTTACTTTAAAATGGAGTAAATCAAGGGACCACATCGTATTACACGGAACGGGTTTCCTCCCATGAATACCAGTGCATAAAACAAATAGCGCAATGCCTTTTGGAAAAATGAAGCTATTATAAGACTCAGGTCCCATCACACAATGCAACGCAAGCCAGAGGATAGAGTTTTACCTTATAATAGCCAAACATGCTCGGTACGTTTAGAACAAATCATTTTGATACTATTATAGTGTAAAGTGTATGAAAACAACTTCAAATATAAATGTATCAATCATAGACGACATAATGCCCCATCCCACTATGTCGCCATACTAGGCTCTACAAATAAAACCGAATGTCACATATTTGGAAATTGGATTTCCGTCATGATTCGAGGTAAGGGATGCACTCCTCACCGGCTTTGTGACAATCTAGTAAATGCCTCAAGATCTCCTGTAGTAGACCCTTGGATCCTCCAAGGCTGACCCTCCCTTACGTTTGAGGATTAAATATTCCTGAACACACGTTTCCCGGTCCTATATGACCTATCCATCGATTCCGTAGTAACCGATATATCCAAGGCGCCTCGCAATCTATTATCCATATAGGAAAAAATATAATAAATATCTGGGCTCCATACCATGACACCACCCATAGCTAGAAAGAAACGTCATGTCCTCCTTGGGTCCCTTATGCTGTTTTTGAATCATACCGAGGTGTGAGGTTCGCAAATTAACGGTATACACAATGCTATGCTATATTAAATTCATGCTTTGATCATCAACCACAAGACTCTGCTTTTCAACAGAAGCCTTGATCACTTGCATCTCAGCATGCCACACAGGCAATTCACGCCATGTGACTGATGTTTATCGATATATAACCTCTGAGCTCATACGTCTCAGAGAAGGGCATTAAGTAAGAGAATAAATTCTCCGCCGCCAAACAGATATATATTTAATAGAGATAATCAACGCAGAATAAAATCCAAAGTCAGACACACATCCATTTACTAGTTCGTTCTGGGTCCGAACAAAACCGGAGGCACCTTATTCTTGATCCCATATGTCCAATACTGGAGAGAGGTCCTCGCATATCCGGTCAATCTTCAAGTACGTCTGGATGATCACCACTTATTGCCTCGTCTTGGGTGTACAGCCTAATCAAGACATCAGTAATCATCCAAACGATGTGAAGACCTCCAGTCTTCAACCCCCGTCTTCATCGTCGACTTATCGTCGAATCACACTACAACAAAATATGATATTAATAACGCTATTTTATAACGCGTTATTCTGAAGTGTTATTATTTACATTTAATTATTTGCTTTCCCATGACAATATTACGTGTAACGCTAAATTTATTCACCAGTATCTCTTCAACTTCACGTCCCCTCAGAAAATTATTCACGGTCTCACAAATTATTTTCGCTCTCCCTCCAAAACCATTTCCCCTCACTCCAAATCCATTTCGCCTCACAAAAAATAGGCCGTTTTGCTTCAATCTTCTCACCTGATCGAAGAAAGAAACACCTTCCATCTCCAATATCCTCAACCGATCTGTCAGAAGCTAAGGCTGGTTCACGCGATTTGGATCTAATCTTCGGTTTGGATTCTGGTAAGCGAATCTGATTCTCATGTGAAGTTGTTACTCATTTAGAATGTTGTAGATTTGAATTGGCTGCTGAATAGGTTATGAATAAGTTGATTATGCGTTTTCAGTAGGTAAAGGGGAGAGAGGTCTATTAAAATGTTAACCAGTTTTCAAGACTGTTATACCTTTTTTACTGATATTACAAATATTTATACATAAATTTCGAATGCATTCGAAACTTTGAACTCCTCTAAATTTCAAGTTAATTTAAACCATTTGAATATTTTATTTAGGGATAGGACTGAAATGTGATTTTGAAACCAGCAAAATTTTCACAATCATTTTAAGGCTTTTAAAGTTTATTTGGATGATTGCTCAAAGGAATAATGCAACATAAGAAATTTAACTCAGATCTGACAAATATTACATTGCATGACGAAGAAAGTTTTTGAAGCAATTTAACTAGATTAAAATTACACACTCTCTGTCACTTTGGCCGATTGCCTGCAATTTGCTTAAAGCTTCTCACCTTCAGTATCGAAACTCCTTATGATTATACCACATCTTTTAAGTTAAACTTACAAAAGATACTTTGATGCGATTGCAAGTGTGATTTGCTTTCATCATGTGTGAAATGTGGATACAAATCTTTTGCACCTTGATCTTGGCAAGGCACGCAACTCAGATGAAGAGAGATGCGATCTTCTTTTCAAGTTGTTTATACACAAATGTTAATGTAACTGATTCTCAAATGATGTTATTTGTTCAATGAGATGACCAGAACAGTCTTATCAATACATGATGATATATTTGTAACCAAGCTAATAGCGAGGCTTTGTTAAGCAGTTTCTATAGCTTTGATACCATGTAAAAAAAATGAAACAGCTTGATTTTATTGATTGTAGTTTTGCTTTAATACAAGAATTGATACATTATCTGATATGCATGCCGTGTATTTATAATCTACAATTGATTTTGTAGGTGAGTTGAAAGAAGACTCAAATATGTAACCCGAACCGTCATTGATATGTTTACGGGTTTTCAATATATTATTTTCTAATAAGACCAACCGAAAATGATCCTTGATGTATGGTCATCATTTTTTTAATTATTCGCCAAATTTTGATTTGCATGAGAATAAAATAGTAAACTGTTTATTTATTTCATTTGTCCTACCATATGCACCTAAAAATTTCAGGTTGAATCCACCTATAAATTTCAGGTTGAAATAGCTAGACTTTGGCTTGGAAATGCCTTACAAATGACTTGAACATAACATGATGGGATTAATACAAAGTTTATCACTGTTGCTGTTTTGGTTTGTCATGGTATAAGTTCTGTTCTTTGTAAATGCTGCATCATTCTCTTTATATTTATAGAGCAGCTGTCACCATGTACTTCTTTTATCTTGTATCAACGTCATTAATATATATATATATAATTATGTTATTATTATTATTTTATTAAACCTAGGGTCGAAAAGTACCATCCATCGGATTGGGTAGAAAGAATTTACTTGTTGATTTCCTAAAGTATAGTTACTAGATCATGCGTGCATGTATGGCCCGTTGTCCAATTTGCATGCTTTATTGGGTCCTTTAATCTTTAAAACCGACTTTCATTTTTTGGAAGCATTGGCTATGATATATTCTCGCCTACATTGCTTTTCTTTTTTCCAATCATTTCACTTCACACTTGCAATCGCATCATGTGTTCTATTTTGTTTCCATGTGAGGTTCCCTACCCCTTCCTCGCCTCTTTTTTTTCCTCCTGCAATCACACTTGCATTCGCATCAAAGTAGCTTTTGTATGTTTAACTTAAAAGTAGCAATTTGCTTTCATCATGATTTGAACGATGGTTTTCATTGCTAATTTGATGGAGCAACAAGTAGCCAAACTTATATGAAGTTTACTAGACTAGGGCTGCGGTTGCGGTTGAAGCTACTTACCGCATTTGTTTAAGTTGAGTTGCTCTCAATATATTAATGAGGAAAAGGAACAGTATGTTTACCTTGACTGTGCACGGGTAGATGCAGTAAGAAATCTAGACATAGTAATGTGCATAAATAGGCCATGAAATAGTCTGTCTAGCCTCCATTATTTTTATATGTTCTTTCTATTTAATCTAATCATGGATTCCATGCAGCAGCTCACTTTTTCCTTCATAGTTATACCCTGCAGATTTGCCACTGCAGTTTCCTTTTCTACTTGCTCACAAAGTGAATAAAATTCATCCTGGGAAATTTTAACCATCTTTTCGACGTCTGTGTTTATATTTCTTTGTTGATTATAAATGACATCGAGAGATAAGTTAAAAGCATCGATTTCCATCAGTTGGGCTCTTCTCTTTAGTTCCAGTGTTTTAAGCATCGCTCTTTTCATATAAAGTTGTTGAGCAAACTTCTGCTATCTTTTCTTTGCTTGTTCGGTTTCATGCTTTAGTTTCTTGATGCGTCTACGACGAATTTCACTTTCGTGACTTAATTTTGTGGCTCTCTTTTTATTCATGGCGTCTTCATCTAATCTATTTTTAGTGCCTTTTGTAGTAGTTTCAAGAAGTGGTCCAGGTGATGCTATATGACCATGATGGCCATATCAAATTGTTTCTTGTTTCTTGAAATTAGTCTTTGTTTTAGCTCCAATTCCTCTATAACAGGAGAGGACTCCATCCAAGGTTGAATGGAGTTTTCTCTGGCTATCCCGATTTCTTCCATTACTACACCTAGCTCGGTTTCACCTTGCATAATATGACAAATATTTGGAGATATAACAGTATATATGAAAATATGTTGCCGACTTTCTTCTTGTTAAAGTTGATGCTTGGGTTCATTTCATTTTCCGATGGAACTGTCATTTTGTTTTTTCGAGCATAGAAATAGCTAATCAAGAAGCTTTAGTTGTTTCTATAATCTGTAAGGTGAATTGATTCTCTTTCCAGTTTTTGTTCATATATTACAATAATTGTCCATTGTTTATATTTTCTTATAGGAACGTTAGCATTAAAACTTTTCAGGTGAATGTTATATTTCAAAATGGAAATAATATTCGTGCTTAATACCAAATTACTGTGAAAATTTATCTGAAATATATCATGTGAACTAGATTTACTGGTTATCTATCAGTATGTGTTTTTAGGAAAATAACATTTAGATTTCTTTCTTCCTTCCTAGGTAGCTGCACAGTGACTGGTGGTAGGGAAGTGGGCACTATGCTACGGTCAAGGCATCGTCGTCGACTATATACTTGTCAAGGAAAACTTTGCACCTAAATTAGTACTCAAGAAAAAATGAATGGCAAATTTTTCTATGCATACCATACTGTCTGTTTAATGATTTTACAAATAAACCTGCACTTCAATCGGAAAATGGTCCACTTCACACTTCTTCATCTTCTTTTTTATCAAATAAAATGTCTTTTGTAGCTTTAGAGACTAGTTTATTAAAAAAAATAGTATTGGAATCAATTACAGAAGAGACTAATATGTATTAATATCAATGCCCCGAATGCTTAAGTTCCACATTTTCTTTATCCCCTTATCCATTCTCCTAGCCATTGTGTTGTTGTTTGCGACCAACATTTAAAACTGAATAATTTACCAGAAAAATAAATATATGTATGTGAAACTGGTTATTTGTACATATATTTACCTATTTCCTAAAATTTCTCACCCTTTAATTAGACGATTTTCTTCTTGTTCTGAAAATGCCTCTTATTTGATGTCAGGTATTAAGTGATTAATCCATCGCAGCGTGCAGCTTTTTCCATACCTATGAAGACCTGAAATTGAATAAACGTTAAATTGGTGTTGTTGATTTTACTTCTTTAGTTAATGATATGGTAATTTTATTAATTCTGCTATGTATTTTCAGTTCAGTCGGTAATTCAATTTCCAGAGACAGGGTGAGTCCATTTGCAGAACAAGAAGATTAAGAACATCATATTGGTACAATACCACTACTTTTGTTTTTATGATTATTTTTACAACTATCGTGCTTAAATATTTCGAAGTTCCATTTAATTTTAATATTAATATAGGATAAGCCATGATAAATTCTGGGTGATCTGCAAGTTTGAAATATTAAAAGATTCAATTAATGCCTGCAAGTTTTATTTGTTTATATTAATAATTATGACTATAGTTAAATATCCAGTGTTCTTTCTGAAATCACAAACACCTATGTTAATACATTGGGAGGCCTGAATGTGCCAACTTGCAAATATACAAAAGTAATTGTTTAGTCTGTAAATTAGAATATTGCTTTTTTTGGATCCAATTTATGACTTTGGTGAAATTAATGGACTGAAAGGCAACCTCTAAATTACTAGCTGCAATAGCATACTAGAAAATTGTTATGTCAATATTTGAGTATATTAATTAAAAAATAAACGTATAACAAATGGCATAAAGTTTGACATATACATGTCCACGTCCAAACATAATGTCCGAAAAAGTCAGAAACGAGGAAACCCAATTAACTGATAAGATTGTTCATCTACTCAGGTAATACTCCTACTTGGCAACTGGGCGACGAACTTCGACGAGGGCGAACAGGTACGCGTTCACCCGCTCTTTGTCCATACATTATATTTACTGCAGTATGATCTACGAAACCCTATTACGGTAAATCCGGCTGGCTATCAAACTGAAATAGTTAGGGAGATCAGTCCTCCTGTTTTGGTTTGCTTTGCTACAATTTAATTGATTGTACTGTCTTTTTTGTCATGGAAGAGAATTGGGAGGGTTCCTCTATTTGCTGGTAGCTTAATTTACAGTTATATGCCTTGAATTGTATGATTTCTATAGTGCAATATGTTTTCCATTACTTCCTGCATCATAATTTATCTATCCTGAATCAGGTATATGAAGAATCTGGATAATGGTGATTCAAAGGTTATGTCCTTTAGCAATTGGGGTTATATTGTTTTCATACAGTGGGAAGAATTTGACAAAGACAGTAGACTTGGAGGAATTCGACCCATGGAACGAGGTATGTGACGCCCGCCTCGCACCAGCCTGCATTTCCTCCAAAAGTGCGTTGTACACATGCCCGACTAGCACAAGACGGTCGTCAGAAGAAAGGAAAGAAGGGAATGAACTAATCAAGGAACCTGTAGATTGTCTCACAGCGCATGGAATAAAATATAATAATAACATACTTAACACAAAACATGCGAGACAGTGCATAAGCTGATAACTAGAATCAACATCAATCATCAAAGCAGCGGAAATCCAAATACAGCTTATTACAATTTTCCAAATTAACTGTCTCTAAACAAAAGAAAACTGAAGTAGAAGATACACCAACAATGCCCAAGCAGTGATCTTCAACAACACAGGGAGAATACTATATATATTACGTGGAAGCCTCCTGCTCGTCTCCGGATCATCTACCCGTGCATCACCAGCTAACCTGTCTCTAGTCTGCTCGTGTGAGCACCCAGAGTAATAAGAGGAGACATAAAACTCTGAGTCAGACATAAAGCCTGGTATGAGCGATAAGCATCTAAACAGAATAATAACAGGTATACTAAACCATACCTGAACCTGGACCTGCAACCAAAGAGTTAGTACCACATACCGTACAATACTCTAAGGTGCCATAATAAATAGTGTAAGAATACGGGGGTGGGGTGTGCGTGTCACAATGATAGCAAACAAATCATCCATAGCAACCATCCTCACATCTTTCACTCAGTGCGTAAAGCGTACGACATCTACCACTTTGGAACACTAGACAAACTGAGGTAACGACGAATCCCGACTTGTAGAAACCCTGCTGTGACCAAGCCAAACACTTGGAGTCATGACCAAACATTTCAATGACCCACTTCATTGGTCGTAGCCCTTGGTTCTACCGATGCCATAATGGCCCTGAATCCGCCTTCGTACCTCCTACCATAGTGGTCCAAAGCTATAGACGTCGATAACTCCTTAACACGCGTCCCGCAGCAAAGCCCAACCATGAAGCGAACTCGTTGATTCCCATCTGAATCTTGAGCTCTAGCTTCTCATTTGGACTTCCTTTGCATCTCGGGTTCTCAGTCATCACCCTCCGGATCGGTCTTCGTTCTGTTCGTAACCTCCTGGTTCGGTTCGCAGTCACCAGCTCGTAGCCATCAACCTCAGATCGGTTCGGATCATCCTTCACGCTCGGGTCGGATCGTGGAAGCCTTCCTGGTTCTGTTCGCCAGCGTCGGATCGTGTCACACCATATGGATCGCACCTCGTCAACTCGTGGCGCCTTGTAGGGTCGGTTCGGGCTTATCAGTTCGTGGCAATCCACCGGTTCGGGTCGGGCTACCCATCTGGATCGTGGCGCCTCATCAGCTCGTGGTGCTTCCTCTCCAAGTTGGATCGTGATCTTCCCTTCGTGGCTCCGAACTCTGGCACGTGGCGCGGTTCGAGAAGGCGGGTCGGTTCATGGGCATGGGGGCGATCCGATCCGGATAAATTCCTGCACTTCGTTCCAGCGACAGTTTCTCGCCATTCGTCGGCGTTTTTGACCAAACTAACACTTCTGAGCAATCACAAATCACACCATAGAGTCATAGCTACATGTACTAACAACCACAACAGCAAACAATCACTCAAATGAATCAAAATGGATCAAAAAGTGGCCAAAGCTCCTTATTTTCCCTTAAGCATGTTTAAGTAAAACTGATCATAGGGTTAGCAAAACTTAATTAAATCGAACCAAATTTCTAACAGAGGCATAAAATATTATTTTCGAATTTCTAAACATTTTTCCAGAATCTATTAGTGTATAAATTCGCTAATCTTCACTAATTACCCTTAATTACCGTAATTTGTGCAAAAACTATGCAAATCACTCACCTTTGCCACAATAAAACTTTCAGATCTGAAGTGAACCTCTGATTTGCACGAATTCCAATAGATAACAGCAGCTTTACCTCGGTCCTTGTGCTAATCCTCTTTGATTTGATGCCTCTAAGCCTTAATCCTTGATTAGGAAGTGTTTTTGGGTGTTTTTAGAGAGATTTAGAGAGTGGAGGCCATGGCAAGGTCAAGAGAAATGAAAGTGGCGGCTGGAAAATGTCTAAAGAAATGTTTTCTAACCCTAACCAGCCTCCATATACCCCTAAACCCGAAATTCCCCTTGGGCCTAGCTGCTAATCACCCGTTTAAGCCCAATTAAACTGTTTTTCTCCATCAGAAACTTGTTTCAGCCGTATCTCCCAAACGGTAAGCCCGTTTGGCTAATGTGACCACTCTACGGAAAGAGGAACCATCATCCGAAGCCAATGGATGTGGTTTCAGGTCAAAATTCCTTTCCAGTCAAAAGTTATGGCCAAAACAGTGCCAACTAGGGGTAAAATGGTCATTTAAAAATCGGGAAAAATCACGAACATGGGAAATGACCCCAATAGTCGTCTCCCAAAGTTACATGACCATACGACTTCGTATGTGAAAGAAATAAATATCCTACGATCCTATGATGTGTAGAACGCGGGTCGTTACACTCTCCCCCCCTTAAGAAATTTCGCCCCCGAAATTCCTTAACTCAAAACATACAAAGGATCCCGCATGCCTAACAACCATATACAACAATCAAATATGCAAAACAAGCAAACAAGCCTATCCTAGCATGCGGAAAAACTAAATCGAAGTCAAAATCTTACCAGACAAAGAGTTCTGGATACTTCTTCCTTATGTCCTCCTCTGTTTCCCAAGTACAATCATTCTCGTCCTCGCTCCACTGAACCTTGACTAGCTTCACCGCCTTCCTTCGA
The DNA here is from genome assembly GCA_030737875.1 of Allium sativum. Lineage (NCBI taxonomy): Eukaryota > Viridiplantae > Streptophyta > Magnoliopsida > Asparagales > Amaryllidaceae > Allium > Allium sativum. The sequence continues at coordinate 66,601,421 of CM060916.1, read as the reverse complement.
AGTTGCTTCATGTCGTGCTCGACAATACGGGCCTGCTTGCGGTTCCCAACCGCCTTGGGTTCTACTTCGAAGTCCTCTAACTGATCAGGTGAAATAGTCATATCTGAGTCGTGAACGAACTTCCTTAGTTGGGAAACATGAAATACGTTATGAACTCCCGCCATCTTCTCTGGTAAGTCAATCCTATATGCCAAATTCCCGATTAGTTCAAGAACGGGGAATGGACCAACAAATCTTGGTGCCAACTTGCCCCTCCTGCCAAATCGTATTACGCTCTTCAACGGGGAAATCTTGACAAACACCAAGTCACCAACGGAGAATTTTAAGTCTCTTCGCCTCTTATCAGCATAACTCTTCTGCCTATCTTGGGCTGCCTTCATTCGTTGTTGAATGATCTTGATCTTATCTGAAGTTTCCCTCACCACATCTGGTCCAAGCATAAACTTCTCGCCAGTCTCTATCCAACATGATGGTGAGTTACACGGCCTTTCGTACAAAGCTTCAAATGGAGCCATACCGATACTGGATTGGTAGCTATTATTATATGCAAACTCTACTAGATGCAAATGGTCATCCCATGATCCTCCAAAATCCAATATACATGCTCTCAAGATATCTTCCAAAATACGGTTCACCCTCTCCGTCTGACCGTCTGTCTGAGGATGATATGCGGTACTGAGATGTAACTCTGACCCTAGAGCCTCTTGTAAGCTCTTCCAAAACCCACTAGTAAACAACGGGTCTCGGTCGCTCACAATGCTTTTAGGTACTCCATGAAATCTCACTACCCACTTCATATACAACTCTGCTAACTTAGCTGCCGTTCTGGTCGATTTGACTGGTATAAACCTTGCACTTTTAGTCAGTCGATCTACAATTACCCAAACGCCGTCATATCCCGATCTAGTCCTTGGTAAACCATCGATGAAATCCATCGAGACTTGCTCCCATTTCCATTCGGGAATTTCTAATGGTTGCAACAACCCACTAGGCTTCTTTTGCTCGGCTTTAACTAGCTGGCAATTCATGCATTTGGATATAAACTTCCCAACGTCTCTTTTCATCCCTTCCCAGTAGTAGGCCTGCTTCATATTTCGATACATCTTATTACCACCGGGGTGTATAGTCAGTTTTGAGTGATGACATTCTCTAAGCACTTCATCCCTCAATCCATTGACATTGGGTACAACAAGCTTTCCATTCTTTCTAAGCCATCTATCTCGATCAAGCCCATACTTGTTCATCTCCTCATCGATACCCATCTCTAACTTGGAGATGATTTCCAATAGGTTAGGATCGTCCCTCTGACTAGAGCCGATCCGCTCAATCAAAGTGGGTCTGATCGTCAAACTCGCTAACATTTCTGGATCCAATTCGCACTTTGGTCTGAAATCAAACCCCGCGATAAACTCCAGTTGCTTCCATTCAAGGAACATAGCCCCTAAGCTGGCATGTCTTCTACTCAATGCATCAGCCACCGCATTGCCCTTTCCTGGTGTGTATGCGATGTCAAAATCATAGGAAGCTAAGAACTCTAACCATATCTGCTGACGGAGATTTAAATCCTTCTGGGAGAATAGATACTTTAACGACTTATGATTTGTAAATAGCTCAAATCTTTCTCCCAAGAGATAGTGTCTCCACATCTTTAACGCGAGCACGATCGCTGCCAATTCTAAATCATGGGTAGGGTATCTTTTCTCGTGCGGTTTCAATTGCCGACTTGCGTAAGCTACAACCCTACCACCTTGCATCAATACAGCACCCAGTCCGGTACCACAGGCATCCGTGTATACCGTCATCTCTTCATCCCCCTTAGGAATGACTAACACTGGTGCGCTTGTCAACTTGTCCTTTAGGTTTTTAAATGCATTCTCGCACCTTTCATCCCAGACAAAAGCTTGATTCTTCTTGGTCAACTGGGTCAATGGTGCTGCTATCTTGGAGAACCCTTGGATAAACTTACGATAATATCCCGCTAACCCCAAGAAACTTCTTACATCTGTTGCATTCTTGGGCGTAGGCCAATCCTGTACCGTAGCCACCTTCGCCGGGTCCACGGCAATCCCATTTTATGATACAACATGGCCCAAGAACCTCACTTCCCTCTTCCAGAAGTGGCACTTAGAAAACTTTGCTTTCAATTGGTGTTTTCTCAACACCTCCATCACTATTCTTAAATGTCCCTTGTGTTCTTCCTCTGTCCTCGAATAGACCAAAATATCATCAACGAACACAAGGACAAACTTATTCAACTGATCTCTGAATACTCTATTCATAAGATCCACAAAATATGCCGGGGCATTAGTCAGCCCAAACGGCATAACCAACCATTCATAAAATCCAGACGGCGTTCGAAAGGCCGTTTTAGCTATACTCTCAGCTTCCACTCTAAGCTGATGAAAACCTGTCGCGAGATCCAACTGAGAAAATATTCTCGCGCCACTCAACTGATCGAACAAATCATCTATCCGCGGTAGAGGATACTTATTCTTCCTCGTCACTTTATTCAACTCGCGGTAGTCTACACACAAATGAAGGGAACCATCCGCCTTGGTAGCAAACACAACTGGTGCTCCCCATTCAGAAACACTCCTTCTGATAAATCCTTTCTTCAAAAGATCGCTGACTTGCACCTCGAGCTCTCGCTGCTCCCTTGGTGCCATACGACGAAGTGGCATCACTATAGGTCTGGCATCTTTTGCCAAATCAATACGAAACTCAATCTCTCGGTGTGGTGGAAGTCCGGTCACTTCTTCGAAAACATCCGGATACTGGCCAACCACGGGCAAACCTGACAACTCACTATGCGGAATGTCGAGGGAGTTTAGAAAACTAGCCAATACCCCCTTACTGGGTAGACCACCAAACACTATCCTCCGCCCATCATCCGCTCTAGCTGTCACCAACAAGCCCTCACAGTCTACCACCACCCCGTATCTTTGGAGCCAATCTACTCCCAAAATAATGCCAAACCCAGTAAAGCCCAAAACAAAGCAATCACAAACAAACATGCATCCATGACTCGATAGAACTACATTACGACAAATCATGCTAAGACTAGTCGAACCACCAATCGGGTTCGTCACTACTAAAGGTCTATCGACAATCTCGGGTTCCAATCCCAACCTATCTACCAGGTCACTAGATATGAAAGAACTGGAAGCTCCGGTATCAAACAAAACTCTAACAGGAACATCATAAACAGAAAGCATACCTTGAATGACGACATTCTTTCCCTTCTCCGCCGCAGTTGGGGAATTCGACGAAGAAGGAATAGCATTGAGAGCATATGCTTTCACCATTTGCTTTTCTTTAGGGGGTTGCGGACACTTGTCCTTGTGATGTCCCAATTGGCCACAATTGAAGCACTTCCTATCCGCTGGCTTGGCCCGACAATTACTAGCATAATGGCCCTTCTTACCACAGCTGAAGCACTCCACATCTTGCTTATTCTTTTTCCTCTGGCCATCCTTAGCTTGGTTCTGCTTTCTCTTATTCTGGGAACCACCCTTGCCTCCACCACTTGCTTGTGGCTTGGGTTCTTCTGCAGATGCAACCTCTGTCTTCGACTTAGGGTAGAGACTTTCTGATCTTAATGCTTTCCCCACAATCGACTCAAACGTCTCATCGACGTGGTTAATAAGCTTTTCCCCTAAGTACTGATCCAAACCAGTGATGAATTTCTCATTCTTTTTCTCGGCAGTATCAATAAGAGATAACCCGTACTTCGACAGAGTGTCAAATTCAGCAATATACTCCGAGACAGCTCTGCCATTCTGCTTGAGCTCCAAGAATTTCTTAAACAGCATTGACTTCTGAGCAGCTGGAATGAACTTCTCACTGAAGCGAGCTTTAAACTGCTCCCAAGTAATCTGATCTTCGGGAGTAGCTGCCTTTATAGCATTCCACCAATTCATTGCCCGCCCTTGCAGCTGGCGGGACGCTAGCTTTCTCTTCATCGCATCCTCGATACCCAAATCCTCGAAGATACGTTCGCAGCTATCCAACCAATCTTGAACATCCGTAGCCGACTCCGTTCCGTGGAACGGCTTCCCACCAAGGCTAGTATAATCCTTATTCAGCTTGGCGAAGTCGACTCTTGGCGCCTGCACTATTGGACCACCACCATTTCCACCATTGGGAGCTGCCCTCTGTACATCTCTAAGCATCTCTCTCATGAGGTCAGTAAACATCGTCCTCATGTCAGCAGCATTCCCATTGTTGGCTCCCCTACCAGCACCTCTAGTATATCGGCTCATCGTCAATCTGAAAAAGGAAACGATTAACGACTCCATAGTGGTGCTAGTGCAGTACGACTTCATTCTTATACTAGTAATAGTATATATATATAGCTTTTAAAAACCAAAGTAATCACAAATACGCTCTCTCGTATACGTATAATATCTCTCCCTGATAACTTCCCTAGGTTAACTACGCAACCTAGAGCTCTGATACCAAGTGCGACGCCCGCCTCGCACCAGCCTGCATTTCCTCCAAAAGTGCGCTGTACACATGCCCGACTAGCACAAGACGGTCGTCAGAAGAAAGGAAAGAAGGGAATGAACTAATCAAGGAACCTGTAGAATGTCTCACAGCGCATGGAATAAAATATAATAATAACATACTTAACACAAAACATGCGAGACAGTGCATAAGCTGATAACTAGAATCAACATCAATCATCAAAGCAGCGGAAATCCAAATACAGCTTATTACAATTTTCCAAATTAACTGTCTCTAAACAAAAGAAAACTGAAGTAGAAGATACACCAACAATGCCCAAGTAGTGATCTTCAACAACACAGGGAGAATACTATATATATTACGTGGAAGCCTCCTGCTCGTCTCCGGATCATCTACCCGTGCATCACCAGCTAACCTGTCTCTAGTCTGCTCGTGTGAGCACCCAGAGTAATAAGAGGAGACATAAAACTCTGGGTCAGACATAAAGCCTGGTATGAGCGATAAGCATCTAAACAGAATAATAACAGGTATACTAAACCATACCTGAACCTGGACCTGCAACCAAAGAGTTAGTACCACATACCGTACAATACTCTAAGGTGCCATAATAAATAGTGTAAGAATACGGGGGTGGGGTGTGCGTGTCACAATGATAGCAAACAAATCATCCATAGCAACCATCCTCACATCTTTCACTCAGTGCGTAAAGCGTACGACATCTACCACTTTGGAACACTAGACAAACTGAGGTAACGACGAATCCCGACTTGTAGAAACCCTGCTGTGACCAAGCCAAACACTTGGAGTCATGACCAAACATTTCAATGACCCACTTCATTGGTCGTAGCCCTTGGTTCTACCGATGCCATAATGGCCCTGAATCCTCCTTCGTACCTCCTACCATAGTGGTCCAAAGCTATAGACGTCGATAACTCCTTAACACGCGTCCCGCAGCAAAGCCCAACCATGAAGCGAACTCGTTGATTCCCATCTGAATCGTGAGCTCTAGCTTCTCATTTGGACTTCCTTTGCATCTCGGGTTCTCAGTCATCACCCTCCGGATCGGTCTTCGTTCTGTTCGTAACCTCCTGGTTCGGTTCGCAGTCACCAGCTCGTAGCCATCAACCTCAGATCGGTTCGGATCATCCTTCACGCTCGGGTCGGATCGTGGAAGCCTTCCTGGTTTGGTTCGCCAGCGTCGGATCGTGTCACACCATATGGATCGCACCTCGTCAACTCGTGGCGCCTGGTAGGGTCGGTTCGGGCTTATCAGTTCGTGGCAATCCACCGGTTCGGGTCGGGCTACCCATCTGGATCGTGGCGCCTCATCAGCTCGTGGTGCTTCCTCTACAAGTTGGATCGTGATCTTCCCTTCGTGGCTCCGAACTCTGGCACGCGGCGCGGTTCGAGAAGGCGGGTCGGTTCGTGGGCATGGGGGCGATCCGATCCGGATAAATTCCTGCACTTCGTCCCAGCGACAGTTTCTCGCCATTCGTGGCGTTTTTGACCAAACTAACACTTCTGAGCAATCACAAATCACACCATAGAGTCATAGCTACATGTACTAACAACCACAACAGCAAACAATCACTCAAATGAATCAAAATGGATCAAAAAGTGGCCAAAGCTCCTTATTTTCCCTTAAGCATGTTTAAGTAAAACTGATCATAGGGTTAGCAAAACTTAATTAAATCGAACCAAATTTCTAACAGAGGCATAAAATATTATTTTCGAATTTCTAAACATTTTTCCAGAATCTATTAGTGTATAAATTCGCTAATCTTCACTAATTACCCTTAATTACCGTAATTTGTGCAAAAACTATGCAAATCACTCACCTTTGCCACAATAAAACTTTCAGATCTAAAGTGAACCTCTGATTTGCACGAATTCCAATAGATAACAGCAGCTTTACCTCGGTCCTTGTGCTAATCCTCTTTGATTTGATGCCTCTAAGCCTTAATCCTTGATTAGGAAGTGTTTTTGGGTGTTTTTAGAGAGATTTAGAGAGTGGAGGCCATGGCAAGGTCAAGAGAAATGAAAGTGGCGGCTGGAAAATGTCTAAAGAAATGTTTTCTAACCCTAACCAGCCTCCATATACCCCTAAACCCGAAATTCCCCTTGGGCCTAACTGCTAATCACCCGTTTAAGCCCAATTAAGCTGTTTTTCTCCATCAGAAACTTGTTTCAGCCGTATCTCCCAAACGGTAAGCCCGTTTGGCTAATGTGACCACTCTACGGAAAGAGGAACCATCATCCGAAGCCAATGGAAGTGGTTTCAGGTCAAAATTCCTTTCCAGTCAAAAGTTATGGCCAAAACAGTGCCAACTAGGGGTAAAATGGTCATTTAAAAATCGGGAAAAATCACGAACATGGGAAATGACCCCAATAGTCGTCTCCCAAAGTTACATGACCATACGACTTCGTATGTGAAAGAAATAAATATCCTATGATCCTATGATGTGTAGAACGCGGGTCGTTACAAGGTAACCACATATTTTGCCATGGCTTTAACTGTCACATGATTACATTCTTTAATGTTCCCTATGGCATGTTGTATTGATATAACTTTTATATGCATTCAATATGCATATTTCAACCCATTTAGGTATGATTTAGTACAACTCAAAGGAAAAAGGTACCATAAAAAAAGTGCCAATAAATTTTTATAGCATGTTTTACACGTAAATACAGATAAGTGTAATAAATAAAGATAAGAGTTTTAATTCTCCACATACTATCGTGGTATATGTGCCAATTCATAGAAGAATTCAAAATAATTTTGTACTATTTAAATATTTATCTATTTATAAAATAATGTTAATAAATGGTTTTAATCCGTAGTATTATTAATCATTCAAAATAAATATACATTACTCATTCCGTACTAATTGAATTTACATCTGCTGAGTTAATAATACAAATGCCTTGGAGGATGAAGGTTTTATTAAATTTTCTGTAATGTCTATGTATATGGAACCCATATTATGTATGAGATGTTTATTTAGAAATGTTATATTTGCTATAAGTTGCACTAGATCCAATGTTTAACTACATTAAAAATCTATAAATATTTTGTTTGTTCGAAGCCCAAGTTGCAAAACACCATATGTTTGAAACTACTACAATAAACTGTGTTGTAAATAATTATTTGCTGTCTGGTGATACCGAAGTTCACCGCTTTTCAGCAACTTTGTTGAAATGTTTTGCTTCAACTCGGATTAGTCTGTATTTTAGAATACTAACTACTTGGTATCCACAGTCTTGCTGATTACATATACTTTCCTTTTATGGTGTTATAGGTATGAATATGCATGTTTCAATCAATTTAACCACCAACAATTTACACATTATAACTGTATGAGATTTGCCGAACAAAATTTTATTGTGAAGACGGATGGGTAACATTCACGGTTGACTGCTACTAGCAATATATCACGCACTACTGCATTTATAAAGTAAGGCGCTCTATATTGCATCATTCTAGGATAAGTGCCGAATCATCTAATTGATTAAAGACAGCCTTCATTATGTTAACTTTTCGTTCTGAATTGGGTTACTGGCATGTACCGAAGTTTCTTCAGATAACAAGTTCTTTTATGCTAAAGTAGAATTAAATTTTGTTGAATCTTGATTCAAATAAACATCTGCAAGTTATGTAAAGCTTCTCCTTCATCATCAGATTTACAAATAATATTGGATCCGGATTGCGCATATCGATTTCATATCGAGGTTCTTTAGCGCACAATTTTATTGCTTGCTTCTGAAGTTGTCATAAAAGGTAGGGTCACGGCAGTGGGAGGCTTACTTTTGATTGAGCAATACCAGGTATGGCATATCATGTTCTTATACCTTACTTTTAAAAGCATCTACGCTGTTAATATATTGTAGGACATTTCTCTTCTGTACCTTCAATGAAAAACATAGTTAAAGTAGCTAACATAGCTAGAAAAAATAGCATTAAAATTAAGAATGATAAAGTATTTTGAAAAAGAGTGCGGACGGTTAACTAGAGGGTGCTTGCTAAATGCTAGCATATTGGATAAGTCGATAAGAAGTGCATGCTGACAAATGTAAACATAAACAAACGGGTTTTTCTGAGTGAGATTCTTGGAACTTAGCTCACAAATTGAGGACACTAGTAGAACAAACCTCAAAACGATGATTGTAATGTGATTCTGCTTTTTCATCTATTTATTTAGTTCCATCGTTTTGCATTCTAGATCCCTTTCGATTTTTCTTTTGCTTGCTAAAAAGCCAACATTTTCTGCTTCTTTCTCACCGCTTTTTCCTCCTGTTTGGTTTATAAATCATTTTAGGCATTAAATGGATTTTATCTCAGTTTATGAAATATAAAGAAAAGCAACAAGGATTTTTTTTTAAAGTTACCTTGGACATCTTTGATTTAGCCTTTATTTTAGGTGCCTTTTCATCAAGCTCCGCCTCTCTTTCTAATTCTCTTTCTCTAGCTTCAATGTTCTTTTCTGAATACAATAATATTACCTTACATATTATACAACAACAATCTTGCTTTGAATGTAGGGAGTTCACATAGACAAATTATACAACAACAATCTTGCTTTGATTTTCTGATACTTAGAAGTGGCATGAAACAGTAAGCAAATGCTCTTACTCACCTAAAATTCAGGTAGCAAAAAAAACTTGACAGTCAAAAATCCCCAATTAAAATTTTGATGGTCAAATATTTGCCTATATTTGTTCAATAAATATTTGCCTATATTTGCTCGATAAATATTTGACTCTGAGGTAGACTGAATTCTTCCAGTTAAAATTTTGACAGACAAATAATTAATGGGAATGAGTTTGCCCTTGAAAAAAATTGTCAATACATATGACATACGTATGTTAATAGAAAAATAACAAAATCTATGATTTAATGATGGAAATGAAATTGAAATCAGATAAGTCTACTTAAGAATATGACATTTTTCATATTTCAGTTTAACTTCATATAACTATCTTTGTGAATCAGCGGCTAATATGGTAAATAATTTCAAAGATATAAATTACATGTCAAACTTGGAGAGATTCACATTTGATTTTTAAAAAAAAGATGCGTCAGTTAAAGGTTCCCTTTGAAAAATCCAAAATTAACCTTTCGCGTTGTTGCCACACATGCTGATAACTAAATGTAATTGCATCATGTGAGGGATAAAAGATTAAGAAAATAATATAGATATAAAAAAAAAATATCTGGTATTCTTGTCTTAGTTTCCTCTAAAAACAGAACTTTTTCTGGTTTTACTGTTAGAGATGAGCATTGAGTCGACTTAGTTAGTTTGATCAGTTTCTGAGGGTAAAAAAATTTAGATCGAATTGGAATGGAAAAGATCAAAACCAAACAGAATTTATTTCAGAGAAAAAAAAACATAATAGTTGACTTAAGGAATGCTAGAACGAAGGTGTTTTAAGGCATCTAATGATAACTTAAAATTGTGCAGGCCTTGTTAAAAGCTGGAAACAACCCGACCCAGCTCATTACACAAGACAAATGAATATATAGATACCTTATTAAGTTATTGTGTGGCAGTGTGAAAATGGACGCAGGACAAATTGATCTTCCAGTTCTAGGAATAATAGCAGCTGCTGCTGTAACATTTTATGCAGTCTGCTTTTCAGAGATTAGGGAGGTAATTACACACAACTACACAACACATCTAGTTATCTATTGTGAGTTTGATTTATGCAAAGAATTACATACAAAATTCCATTTAGATAATCGTTCCGTTGAGTACATAAAAAGTTTTTTTCTTACATATTACCTAAGATCTTGCTCATATTCATGGCAGATAACTATTTTGAATTTTTATATTTGCAGGTGCTAAATATTTTTCATGAGGAAATAGGACATGACTTTGGTGATTGTGTTTCGTCTAGCAGGTTTGGGCTGTTTTATCTAGCAAGATTGGGTTGTTTTGTCTTGTGTATTTTGTGTGTTAACTGAACAATTATGAACTATGTTTTGTATTTTGTGTACTCATGTTGACGTCAAAGGGAATTGAAAACATATGTATTGAATTAGGTGTACTCATGGATTGAATTTCTTTTGTTAGTTGATACTTTATTTGCTATTAGTATATTTTGTGTGTTCATCTTTAACTTGTTATGAAGATTCATTTTGATTATTATTATTAAAATGTATAAGCTGTAGAGAGATTTTTACTATAACATGTTAATTTAATAGCGTTTTGTGGAAGTTATCAAAGATATATGTTATAGCAGTAAAACTGCGTTATGAATAATCTCAAATTTATTGAGATTTAGATGAATAACAGCAGCAAAAACGAGCTATTGTATTGACGTAGCATAGCGGCAAAAACGAGCTATTGTATTGACGTAGCATAGCGGCAAAAACGAGCTATTGTATTGACGTAGCATAGCGGCAATACTGTGTTATAAATATTTTGGCTTAGAATGAAATTTTGATGTATTATAGCGGTTAAAATGAGCTATTATAATAAAGTAACATAGCGGCACATAACCGCTATCAAACAGGATCTTTAATAACGACATACAAAGCGTTATAAATGTTTAGCAGTTTTTTATAACATGTTCATATACAGCAGTTATGAAACCGCTATCTTTCTTATTCATAGCGGCTATAAGCCGCTATAAAATAGCAGTTCTGTTGTAGTGTCAGTTATTCAGAATGTGTATAAACCTGGCTTTTCGAATAACTCGCGTATTTTATAAACAAGTGCTATAAAAACACACATACGCCTCATTCCAATTCTGAATATTCTTTTATTTAAATATCCATATCTTTAGGGAAAGGTTCCCATTAATTTTATCAAAGATAAGTTCTTTTGAATTTATTCTTTAATCTTCCTTTGGATATCGATTTTAAACCAAATTAAGATTTATCCAAACTAGTCGGGATTAACGGACCATACCGAAATAATCATTTGTTTAATTTCCCAATCCCAACCTACTTATCCCATGGAGCAAAACTGGTAATACTCCATATTTAACACCATGGTGTTATCGGTAAATTTAATTACCATTTCACGTTAAAATCTAATTAAACATTTAACTATCGCTTGGAGCAAAACTGGCGATACTCCATTCTCGATCGTTTCCCAAATTTGATAATTTAAATTAACATATTCACCTTTCAGTCTAATTAAAGATTCATTAAAACTCCACATGGTTTTAATCTTCCCAAAATCAATATTAATGATTATTAAACTTTGGGAAATCAAACATGCTACGTCGACAATCTACACCGTACTATTGATTTCTGCCTATATATAACCTCTAAGCTCGTACGTTTTAGAGAAAGGTGTTAAGCAAGAGAATAAATTCTCCGCCACCAAACAGATATATATTTATATATATAGCAGAGATCAACCATACAGTTTGAAATACAATGTTAGACATGTAATCCTGTCTTTAACTGGGTTAAAGAACTAATGTCATTTAAAATATAGTTCACGATAAACCCAAATCACATTCCATTAATTATGGAATCTTCACGGAAAACAGATCAATATATAATGGATATCAATTTCCATATCCGACTAATAATATAAATGGAATAATGACAAATCCTTTTATATTCCATATATATATTAACAGTCTTCCTCTATAGAAGCTCATTTTGATTATTATCAAATCGAATTTCATTCAATTCCAATTTAATATATTAAATTGGAAAACTTTATTTGGAAAATTCCCGCTAAATCTTAATAAAAAGATTCATAAATTCCAAATCACATTTCACTGTAAATCGGGCTAAAGAACGAATGTCATTAAAAACATAGTTCACAATAAATATGTTTCACATTCCATTTTATTCCAGTTACTAAATATAACTGGAAACTCTAATAATCTTATTTAAAAGATTTATTCCTCTTACACGGGGTTTAAGGACAGTGTTATTTAAGACACCATTCACGATAAACCCAAAATTCAATTCTTTTATTCAATTCCAATTAAATATTAATTTATTGGAAAACTTCACTAAATCTTAATTAAAAGATTTATTCTTTTCTCAACTGGGTTTAAGAACAGTGTTACTGATGATACCATTCACGAAAACCCAAAATCTAATTTGATATTAAATACAAGGTTCTGAATAGAAATTATATCGGTTTATATTCAATATCAAATTCTGAAATCAGCAAATATCGTATTGGGAATAACTATATATATATATATATATATATATATATCTTCCAAATCCCTATATCAATATCCATATAATCATGGAATCCAATACCGAAATATCCCGAAGATTATTTCCATTCCAAACCATTCCAATTTATTCGTTGGAAATTTCTATTTATTTTAAAACCATTCTCTATCCAATTTATTTATTTAAAAATAATTGGATTATAATTCTAGTTAATAAATAGTTCATTTCGATAAAAATATATTTTTATCATTTCAAATATTGAATTTTTCATTCCAATTCTTTCCAAATCATTTATTATGATTTTACACAAATTATCAATATTTTTAGTTGTTTTATTAAGGCCCTTTCACTCGATTTCCATAAACGGTCATTGAACTGCACTTACAAGGACCTTTTCCAAATTTGATTTGGACGTAATTCCAAATCCAACCATTAGATTTCAAAATTATTTTATTATTTGGAAAGCTCTTTTCAATACGAACCCAAAGGTTCCATTTTTAGGAGAATCCGACTGTCGGATCTCCTACAATATCAATTCGAAGTCAATGGAAGAAATTCGCGAACGGTCGCAGTGCTACGTGTTCTATTCAGGACGTTTAATATATATATATATATATTATATATTTCGTCGATTTCCATTTAAAACGTATTTTATAAATCGTTTTAGATTAATTTTAAAAACAATTTCAACTTCATATTCAATTTTAAATCAAAATTGAATATTCCATATCATTAATATATAAATTATAATATTTTCAAAACATTAGATTTTGAAATCACTTCCTTTTCGATAATTATTATAAAAAATGAATAAAATCGATATAAATATCATTCGCGTCAAAATGGCGCATCCCTAATCAACAAGGCTTCATATATTTCAATATTTCCGTGTCCATCCCAAATCGGACATCAAAATCATATTTTGATCCATTGCTTAATATTATTTTAAAATATTAGTTATTTTAAAATGTTCATTATTCGTCATTTAAAAATATTCGTTAATTTTAAATATTCGTTCTTTCCGAATTGGAAACAGATACATTCAATTACCATATAATTTTATTTATATGTATTTCATACACTCATGTACACAATAATAATCATACACAGTCAACCATCATCCAGAGTGCATTACACAACTACATAAGCTTTAAATATAAATAATTAACGCTTACAACAGTCTGTCAACCAGTTGATTGACATATAATTAAACAATTGGGATTAGTGTACATCATATATCATCCCAATACCCGTGTGGGGTTTCAATAAAAAAATACTGAATATTATTTGTGCAGTTAGGCGGTGTGTAAAATTATCGGCCCAATCAATATCAGTTAAATGGGTGTACATAAACGAATCGTCCGATTCATAAATGAATATTTATTTAATTCATATACACGTTAAAAATTATATTTTTAACTATAAAATATTTATTTGAACACATGAATATTTTATATGGTTCATTTATACAATAAAAATGATATTTTTATTATTCTAACATATTTAGAAAATTTTGGTAGCATAACAACGCGATACTAAAACCGGAATAAGGTCTAGCCTTATCTCTCGCCTAATATTGGCTCGCACCATACACATACCAATTTTAATCATTCAACTTATATTCCATGTCAAATTCAACCAATTTATCAATCAAAACAAACAACCAAACATCCATGGTTTCACTCAAAGGTGTCGGGTGCTTCTAAGCACTGTCTGCATCCTAGTATATATATTTAACTAGAAAATAAAATTAGAATGAGAAGTTCTCACCTTTGGGATCCACTCCGCCAGTTTTATTTCTGAATTTCTAAATAGTTTGGATTTGCCCGAAATTCCAACGCAACCCTTTTCACGCTGTTTATAGTAAAAATCACATTTTTAATATGATGCTTATATATTTAAAAATTGCATTTTTCAACCTTTCTATTTATATTAAAAATCATATTTTTATTTCGCTATTCACATATATAAAAATCAAAATTTTCTTCGCTGTTCACATATATAAAAATCAAATTTTTTCTTTGCTCTTCACATATATAAAAATCAATTTTTTTATATCGCTACTTGTATATAAAAATTATATTTTTATATCGCTACTCAAACAATAAAAATCATATTTTTATCCTGCTTTTTTATATATATATATAAAATCTAATTTTTATTCGTTATTCTTACATATAAAAATCAAATTTTTATGTCGTTATTTATATACTAAAAATCATATTTTTCTAACGATGTTTATATAATAAAAATCATATTTTTCTAGCGACGTTTATATAATAAAAATGATATTTTTATTCAAACCATTTCCTAATAAAAATCGCATTTTTATTCAAAGCAAATTTAAATAAAAATCAAAATTTTAAAACGCTTATATATATCGCGTTTTTATAACGTTACTCATATAATAAAAATCAAATTTTTAATTCAAATCTATATATACAAAAGTCGTGTTTCTATTCAAATATATATATAAATATCGTGTTTTTATTTCAAATCTATATATAAAAATCGTGTTTTTATTTCAAATCTGTATATAAAAATCGTGTTTTTATTTGATGGTATTTTATATAAAGATTACATTTTTATTCAAAGAATTTTGATATAAAAATCACATTTTTAATTACATAAATAATTAGAAACTAAAATAAAAAATCACCGGCGGATAGAGCGATGGAGGAGGGTCGGTTGGGGATCTGGCCAGAGGAGGCGCACGACATGGTGGTGCTCAGGTGTGCGGGGGTGTGGCGTTCGAAGGGTTTTAGGTTGGGTTCGGGTTTTAGAACAGAGGAGGGAGAAGGGGGCGGTGGACGGCGCTGGAGGAGGGGGGGTCTCGCCGGATGTTCGGCGGCCAGTTGGCGGGGTGCGGCGGCGGTGCTCCGCTTGGAGGTGGGGCTCGATGGTGTTCGTTGGTTTTTTTGTTTTTTTTAATTTCATTTGAGTGATTTCGGGGAGAGAGAAACAAGGGGGGTTAACTTATATTTTATTTTATTTTAAATTTTGAATTCTCTGAAGTTACTTTTCCATTTCAACTCCAAATTCAACCCAACGACTATCGCCCCTAGCTAATTACCCCCATTCCGAACACAATGGGATATTTTCGGTAAGCTAATTCGACTATTTCAGTCAATTTTCATCAAAATTAAACTATAAATTAATATATCTTTCAAAATTGATTTTAACGTACATTTTAATTTACCGGGACCACATATTGATTCCAAAAATTGCAAAAAAATAAATCTAGCTATGTCTTGATTCCTAACAAAACTAATTTCGTCGAATTTGGAGACCGTTTGAAAAACGGTCGTTTTCCAGTCGATTAAATTCAAACTTAATTGACCAAACACGTTTAAATCTACCACGCTCACATATTGATTCCAAAAATTATGAAAATTGGAATCTAGCAATAATTTGACATTCCGGGTCCAGCAAAAGTGTTTTCGTCGAAAATGAAGGTCGTTTGCAAAATGGCTATTTTTAAGGGTTATATATTATATAAATTCCATAGGGACTATTCTGAATTTTCAGCTAGACATAACTTTTTATTCCCATAATGAAATCTGGATTTTTCACATTCATTTGAAAGATATTTTCAAACAGATTCAAATATTGTTGGTTTTACTGAAATCCAATTTATTTTGAATCATGTACATTCATTTGAAATTTGAAATCGAATTTTTAAACTACCGCGTCATTTCAGGCTCGTTTTATAATTAAAATAAATATATACGTTCTAACTTTGATTTAAATAAATTTTAAATCGTTATTATTTAAAATAAATCATTTTAAATCATTATTATTTAAAATAAATCATTTTATATATTCAAAATACTTTAAATTTGCCAAAATAAAAAATTTAAATTAGTTCCGATTTTCCGGGTTGTTACAATTTAAATGTTCAATATTAAACATCTAAAATCTTGGATGTTATATTCCTTCCCCTTAAAAGAATTTCATTCCTGAAATTACTAAGGCAGAAGAAATGCTACAGACCCGTTAACTTTTCAAAAGCCCACCTTATTATAACTCAACATTTCATATTTCATTCATATGCATTCAACTTCATTCAACTTGATTCAAATAAACTTATTTGTTTCGTTTATGACAACGATTTTTTTTTTATTACACTTTGACGTTATCTAGTTAATAAAATAACCACTTATATTTCTAGTTAATTTTAAATTGATTCCTGATCAATTTATTCATTCCAATCTATTTAACTTGCACAAGTTAAGTTTTAAATTCTAGAATTCAAATACCCGGTATTTATTTTAAATTCATTTGAAATCATATATATATATACACATATATTTATTTCCATCTAAAATTCAAAACATTTGAATATTCCAAAACAACTTGTTTTCTTTCAAACTAATTTCCATTGAGAATTTTTCTAAGGTAGCAATCCGTCACTTAGAAACTCGACAATGAACATTGATGATGCTGCATTCATCATCAGAATTATTTTCCAGCGACGGAAGTGAGTTCAATGCTTTATCACTTTCAAAATCCATTCAATATGATTTTCATATAAAAATCTTTCCGAAGTAATGCTATATTATTTAAACAACACTTCAGAAAATATTTTCCAAACATCCGTGATTTATATTCCATATTGTGGTTCTAATCCAATTTTAATTCATCTCATTTGTATATACAAGTTCTATTTGGTTATATATAACCATTTCAATTTATAGTCTTATTTGATTATAATCTCAACTAACACATCCATATATTATAATAAATTCAAAAAATTATTCTTTTATATCAAAATATAATTTCAGGAAAAATTATTTCATTTCCCCACATTAAACAATATTATGTCAATTCCTTTGCTCAGGTGTTTAGGAATTCCTATCGATGTCGTGACATCCCACGATTTGACCAGAATTCATAAGTCCCTCAACAAACAAGCCAACACAATATAAAAGAATTTTTATATCAACTTACAAATATGCTCTATCATAAATATACACATAACTCACTCTAGGGTACTACTGACCTTATCGCTAATGAGTAAATCCCCACCAAAGCCTAGGTGTTCGCTCAGCCTAAGCTCTGATACCAAGTGTAACGGCCCGCAAATCTTTACCACCTGGGTTGACTAAAACAACACACGTACAACCCAAATGTACAGAAAAATTAGTCATTAGGGTTAAAGAAACAGAAACAGAAAGAAGATAGATCAAAAGAAAACATTAGAATCCCACAGCGGAACTGAACAAAATATAATATATTGAATAACCTTTGAAATACAAATCTGTATTGTATATACATACCATATCAGAGTATAAAACATATACATCACAGCTGAAATAACTCTAAATAACTAATGGTGAAGCCTCCTACTTCAAGCTTCTCCAAGTGTATCTGTAAAAGCCAGAAAATTTGACTGCCCATACAAATTTAGGCACCTAAGAATTTAGGGTAAAACAAATAAAATAAAATTTGTGTCAATTATGGGACTAGTGTGAGTAAACTCCCACAAATTTGTTTAACTTAAAAAAAACTTTTGAAAGAAAGGATGATCGTAAGACCGATCCACACGTGAATACGGATGGTTTTTACCCTACAATATCCCAAAACATTTTGATATCAAAATCTAGTGATATTACAATAACGCCTAATCAAATAAATAACCATTTAGTAAAACGCTTGCATCTCATGGTCCACGTACATACTATAAAATCAAAAACCGCAGGGAGCTTATTGGAGATTAGATTCCGTCTATGAAAAGGTATGGGACCATCTTCCGACCAGTGTAATCTAGAGGGGATACACCGGGGTTCAGCAAGAATATCTTGCAACACGACCAATCATTTAGTTTGAGTGTACTGAATGTACTATCACCGATGTTTGTCGGCCATCCAACCATAACCCGTAAGATACAGAATCGAAAGAACAAATGAATTTTCTCTAAATGGTGATAATACACCCTCCATGGGTGTGACCCAACTAGCCATGCTGCCTACACGATTTTTGTCTTTTCCCAGTTGTGAGGCTTGAGGTCACGATTACATTTCTAAAACAACATGTCACCATTTACTTTGAATGCCACATCGTCAAACCCATCAAATCACTAGTTGATCTTCCCAAAAATATTACGGGTATAAAAACCTATGAGGAACGAACTCCTCCTGCACCAAACGTAATACCTTGACAATATCGTTTTATGTGATCTGTTAGGCATACTCCGTCAGACATTCGTACGTAGAAGTTGTCATGGGACTGGACAAACCGAAGGCACTATACTATAATAAGAACAAACCTTGTAGTTTACTCCATCTTCAAATATCCGCAAATAATCTAATTCGTGACGCATATGCCTATACAAATGGTTTTCAGATAATAAATCCAATTGATCTCTCCGTATTGACATTAATGGTCAAAAACTTCGATAGTCGGTTATTTAGTTATCAAAGAAAATCAAGCAACCATCCAAATTTTCAACTAGAAATATTATTGACTAAGCATCAAAAAATCACTGGCCCTTTTTAATTAATATTTCATTGATTAAATCATTTGCCAAAATCCTTTGATATTATCGCCCGAATATTTTCTAACACTTTAGCCTCTTACACTAATGCAAAGATTTCCATATTCCACCTTCTATTTTCTATACTTAGAAAATATCTCTTATTTATAATCGGAAAGCATTCCCAATTGCTTGTCCATTCCACAAAACCATGCATTTTTATACTTCAGAAAAATATTCTACAGTTTATTTGGAAAACGTTTCCAAATTACATTTGCTTGGGCTAAAACGATTGTTGTGTAAAACATCGCAACAACAACCCAAAATATTTCATTCAACTAAATGTATTTAAACAATTGTCTTCGAGAACGAATCATTTTATTTATTTATTAATAATGAAATCAATCATGTTGGGGTATAGTTATCTCTCAGACCTTTACTGATTAACATCCTTAACTTCGAAATGAACAGGACCACCTATCTCGAATAATTATCATCGTATATAACCAATTATCCATTTTTAAACGGGTATATGTTTCTCTTTGTATTCTTACCAGGTTCAAATTTATAGATTTCCTTTATGTTTATAATATTCTATTTTAAGTTTGTTTCCTTATCGAATTCTATATATACCGATATATTGATTTCTAGTTATCGAACTTTCTTAAAAATATTCTAACTCCTTAAATTTCTGGAAAATTTCGCCAGTGCCTCTTTTGCATGGCTCAATCGGTACAACTACAACTCGTCTCTCTAAGCCCTTTCCATTCAAAAAAAAAATCAAAAACCCAAGCGGCTAGCAAATTAGACTCATAAAATCTCATATGAAATATAAACATGTACCTTTTTGTCTGGAACTCAGATTATAATCGTCATTCTCTTAATTCCATATTTGTTTAACATACATATATCCATTCCCATTCACTTCAATCAATGCAGTCATTTTCAGCAAAATTCGCTAACCACTTCCTTAATTAGCTCGTTTCTTACTGCGCTTTTGATTCGAACATATCATGTCCAAATATATTTTTAATTCTCTTACACTGAAGTCGAAATCAAATTTTATGTTTGATTTCAAGTTTTATATTCAAATTTCCAATTCCATTTCCAAAATTCAATCTCCTTAACCAAAGTTGAATACGATCCAATCTTTCTTTAACTTAATTGCCTTTTACATTAGTCAACTTCATTTCATAATGCAAGAACTGATTTTTATATCAAAAATCACTTCATTCACCTCATTTGAATCATATTTAGTTTATAACTTAAATCAAGGTTTTTCTGATTGAAATTCATATTTTATATACTCAAAACTCTTTTATTTTATTTAATAAACCACAATGGTTTATAAACGATTTTATAACGACTTTTCTCAAATTTGATTTTGATATAACTTAAAACATATAAGAAAATTACAAATTTTTCTCTTCCATTTGAAAACAATCATTCAACAAGTCCGGGCGTTTCTTGTTTCATCGAATTTCAAGTTATATTGTGTTTTATAAACTCAATTGAAGTTCGAGCCGTCAAATTACGAACCAACACGCTATAGGAAGTTCTTTTTCAATTAAATTTAATTATAAACATTTAAACTTCATTATTATTCAACTCTACTTCTACACTATTTTAA
This sequence comes from Allium sativum, assembly GCA_030737875.1. Lineage (NCBI taxonomy): Eukaryota > Viridiplantae > Streptophyta > Magnoliopsida > Asparagales > Amaryllidaceae > Allium > Allium sativum. The sequence goes on along the minus strand of CM060916.1, from coordinate 66,580,691 downwards.
TATAAACTAACCCAATTTTCCAAAGCTAACTTAAAACTCTGATTCTCTATAATTGTCTATTTTTCAATAAAAATTCATAACTCAGTTATGAATTTATTTTTAGAACTCCCTTTACTATATTAAATTCCCATTTTTATTTGGAATAAATTATTTTATGAAATTCGACAAAATCAAATTCCAATTATAAATCCATACTTATTCCAATCCAATTTATATTCTGAACATCAGAATGAATTTCGTCGTTCCCCTTTTATAAACGATTTCCCAGTCCCCCTTTTAAATTTATACTTGAATTTAAATAATCAAATTATCCCATGATAATTATTCACTTCCACTTATAAGCATCATTTATAAATTACATTTCTTGTTTGAAATGTTAAAACAAGTTTCTATTTTAAATTCCATTTGAAATCCAATTTCCAATTCGGAAAATAATTTTTCCCTTTTAAATGCATATTTGAATTTAAAATTTAATATAATCAAATGAAAATTTTTCTTCCCATTTGTAAACATCTTTTATAAATTCAATTACTTGTTTTTATTACTGAAAACAAGTTAATATTTTCTAATTCATTCAAAATTCGATTTCTATTTCAGAAAATAAATTTTTCCTTTTTAAATCTAAAACCCCCTTTTTGTGATATTTTTAAATTTCAATATCTAGGGCCAGTGCTATTCGAATATCCAGATACACAAACCATCAATTCAATTCAACTCATCAAAAATATATAAATAGGTAAACAAAAATAAATAATTTTGTATGACTCCAGTAGGATCCCTCCAACCTGTTTCTCTACATCCACAGATGTTAGTCAACATATATAATACCAATCCTGCTTCAAGGCAGGATATCACAGTATAATGGTCATCCCCTATATATATTATGGGGTGCACAGGAAACCATCAGCTAATGGTGCTAAGGGAAATATCCAATCACTAGTCACATATACATACATATACCTAATATATAATAGCCACAATAATATTTCAATCATCCAAACAACTAACAAACAACAATATAACATTATATAAATAAATATTTGTTCATAATGAATTATAAACAAATCCAAAGAGTAAGTTTACGCACCTTGATTTTTATTTGATGAATCTCCTGCTAAATTTCATATCGTTGCAACTACGAATCTATTCGAGTGAATCTATCTTGTACCTATGATTATTTAATATTATTTATCAATTAAGCTATGTTAATTTAATTAAATACTAACATAAATAAATAAATTATTCTATGTAATTTAAATTTCGTATTATGATAATTCAATATCTTCGAAATTAACCATATATCGATTATTAAATCAATAAATTCAATATAAAAATTCATTTATATTATTCCAATTCAATATTTAAAGCTAATTTAAATGTTCAATTGTAATGACCTAGGAGATTTTCGACCCCGAAAATCAACACAAAACAACCTATCGACTATTCAAGCATCGAAAATATTGGATCATTAATAAAAAGAAGGTAAAGGGTTAGATAAGAAAGAAATAAATATTAGAATAGAAGTAGAAGAACCAACACAACACAGAGTCTCACATCGCAGCGGAACAAAATATAATATAGAAATAAAATCTTTATTGATAGCTTTAAATAAAAACTTTCAATCATCAAAGTACAACACACATCTTCACAGTTATAATAACCTGTCCTCATATACGATGACACGGTGGAATAAATCCTAGATATTGTATGTTTGAACACCTCCAACTCGTCTATGGACTTCGCATCATCCAAATCTAAACCTATAAACATCGTCTAACCAGAGCATTACAAACACCAGATCAGTCTGCTGAACGAGTGAGAAAAAAACACTAATTTTAAAGTTATCATCCAACTCGATTTTAATGTCAAAATCTTTTTGAAAGAAAGGATAATTGTAAGACCAAATCCACACATAAATACGGATGGTTTTCACCTTACGATAACCCAAAACATTTTTTCGAAATCTACATCTTTTATAATATTATAATAGTGCCTAAATACAAATCAATGTAGCAGAACACTTGCTTCTCACGCTCTACATACATAGTATACAATCAAAACCGCGGGCGCTTATTGGAGAATTGATTTCCTAGCAAGGTATGGGGTCGCCTTCCCGACAATGTACCTCGGGAGATGAATATAGTGGGGTTCAACAAGAACATCTTGCAACCCAGGCTAAACAAGACCGACCGCTCACTTCTCTTGAGAGTACCGAATATATCATTACCACTGTTGGGGGCTATCCAACCGAACCAATAGTAGACATACAAAACTAAAAAGGAAAAACAGAAGGCAATTGATTTCTCCAGATCAGGTAATGATATACCCTTTTGATGGGTGCGACCCATATAGCCATACGATATACTCGATTTATTGCCATTTCACGTTTGATGAGGCTTTTAGTTATACTTACTTTTTAGAATATCTGGCCACCATTCCCTTTGAATTCCACATCGTTAGATCCTTCAGATATCACTAATTGGCTTCCACAAAAATAGTCTTGTTGTTTAGCTAAGAGAACTACAATTCTCCTCCACCAGCTATGGTGCGTTTGAAGAAATCAACGTGCGTAATTCCTTCGTAAATACTCTGTTAGACATCCGTCCATACAAGTCATCCGGGAACAGGATGAACCGAAGGCACCCTCCTATTGCATCCTGTATTGGTATCACCCCAAGGATCAGTAGCGAGTAGTTCTTGCAATCCGTAGATTCCAATCACGACAGAATCACAAGTTGAAATATCTCTGGGAGTGACCTAGAGATATTCGACAATTAGTTCTTCCACTCTTGAAGGTCAACAGCTTTCAATGCTCCATCTTCAATTAAAATCTTTCACGTATTTGCTGGTTCGGAATCATTCTTGAATATAAATTCGATCCCGGTCTTTCTGTACCAATAATCGTAAGGGCCGGACTTGATAGTCTGATAGTCAGTTATTTAAGTATCAAATAAATATTTTTGAGCATAAAATGAGTTCACCGATTCAGCACTCGACATTACTTGGCCTCTTTAATCAAGCATCTGTTAATTATATTCTTTTAATCTTCCAATATTTGAAGTTTATCTTTTACTTCTTATTACATATAAGAATATTCTTAAAAATTACTTCATTAACTTATAAACTTTTCGAATACAGTTTTAATATTATTTACGGAAATCATAACTTATGTTTCCCCCAATTTCTCTGTTTTAATATTGTTTACGGAAAACATAACATATGGTTCCCCCAATTTCTTTCGTTTTTAAACTAATACCATTCTTGGATAATCATGAAATTGTTTAAGTTGTGGTATTTTATTTACCTCTCAGGCCTTTACCAACAACATTCATATCTTCAGAATAGACAAAAGTTTATTAACTACCCAGTTTCCTTTGAAAACCTTATTTAAATCTCAACAACGTTTACTTAATTAATTATTAAGTAAACTATTATTATACTTCTGTATTAATCTTTAATAATCCTTCATAATATTATACTCGAACTTCGATTCCATTATAAAATTGCTTTACATTTCTTCATAAATATTCTTAAACTTGTTTGCAACAACAATGCCATATTTGTTTTTAAATCATATATAATTGTCTTTAACAAATCTATTATAAATATCTTTACTAATCTTATATAAATATCTTTACAAATCTTACATTTATATCTTTTACAACTCTTGTATTGACATCTCTTACAAATCCTTTTTATCAAAACCATTCAACTTATCATCTGTAACAAATGTTACATATTTCATTTCAAAACTTGTTTTTCTTTTACTATATCCTTTTCATATCATTCCGACAAGTTATGCATTGTTTATAATCATATAGTGATCTTTTTAAAGATCTTCAGTTTATAAATCATGTAGTTTAGTTTATTATTTGTACAATTTTTACAAATTCAATTTTTTTAATTCTTACTTCATTTACAAATTCCATATGTAAATTATTACCTACAACTAATATTTCGATTACTTTTCTAAACTCTTAGCTTTCATTTACAAAATTGTTTGTAAATCATTTACAATAACTTATATTCGTTGCCATTTCAAAAACCTTTTACTTAGCTTATACTCTAGCCTTTGATTAACATTCCGAACTTCGAGATGATTCCAACTCCGCATAACATTCTGAACTTCGGAATATCACATTCCGATCCTCCGAATAAATCTCACTTTGTTAACCATTTCAAACCATTTTCCAACTTCTCAATTTCCTTTTTCTAACTTCAAATATTAATTAGATATTTAATTTAAGCGATCATGTTTTCTTAAAATCCTTTTTTAACTATATTATAAAAACTCGGGTTTTTAATATAAAACTCGTTCATAAACTCCTTGCACCATTCAATTCGATTCCATTTCAACTTTGATTACTTTTTCAATAAATTCCAGTTAAAAATTAATCTCTTAAATTATTATTAATTGTAATAATAATTTACTTCATCATTAACTACCGTAGTAGTAGTTAATTTCTTTATTAAATAAAATAAATAGTAAATTCCTTTTTAAAACCTTATTAAAATTAAAATAAATATTTTTTTAAATTATATCATTAGATCAATTCAAAAAAAAAACTAATTTAATAATTAATCCAGTTAAAACAATCGACTTAGTGAACTCAAAACATGATTATCTCATTAATGGATTTAAATTAGTCCTTGCTTTAAATTAATTAATAATATAATTAATTAAAAAAAATCTCTTTAATTATTTCCTAAAAATAATTACTCAAATCTTAACCATTAGGTTAATTTCAGCCCATTTGCTTATAAATCTTATTAACATACGAATTTTCTTGATAAAAATCAATTAATAATTAATTATAAACTTAAATAATAAATAGTAAATATTTATTTAATTTTAAATAACTTTCATTTAAAATAATAGATTTAAGAATCTATCTTCAATTATAAAATAAATTTATAACTTCACTTCTATCAATTCATCTAACGAAAATCAATATTTAGAAAATGAATGATTTATAGGTCATATACTGCCGATTACTTAACCAATATTACCCATTGGTTTAAACAAAACAAATGCTGAATTTGAGGTCAATAGTCAACAATCAATTCAATCAAGACAATTCATAGAATGATAATATGAAAATAAATAACATTAAATCTATTTAAGGAATCCCGTTGGATCCCTCCAACCTGTTCTTCTCTGCATCAAAATGGATTATCTCACATAAATTCATTCAATTCAATTTAACTGATTATTTTTATAATAGTAAATAACGTCTAATTAATTAATTTATTTATTTAACACAACAAACAATTTACACAATTCATTAAATTAAACACGTTTATTTTATAAACGTGATTAACATGGTAAGTTACCATCATTGGGTCCAATCGTTAGGATAACAATTTAGTTTTAACTGAAATTAAATAATGTTTAGCTTCATCGGTTTAATCAATATATGAATATATATTTAACTAATAGTCAACCATTAGCACCTATAAAGCACAATTATAAAACCTAACTTATGTAAAATATAAATGGGAAGAACTGAGTTAGTTTAACTCACCTTGGTTCGATTCTGTTGTCAACAGCTGGTTTTAATTAAATTAAACAGTTGTTTTATTTGATTAAAAATTCAATTTGATTCCAAATTTGTCCATTGCTATTTCTAAATATAGCGATCGTCAAGATAATTTCAACGACACTAGGTTTGTTGAATTATGACAATATTTGATTATGCTATTAATATTTTAAACTTAATACGATTTAATTAATAAATTAATTACTAATTATTAAACTAACTGATCACATTTGTAATTTTATTGGGCCTGATCCTTATTACTTCCTGTGCATTCGTTTATTCATCAGTACTAGTCATGTACATCAGAATTTTGATTCAAAGTTAATGTTGATTAAATGAGTAGTTAAATGTATTAAGTTAACTATTACCCTAAAAACAAATTATGTTATTATAACTTCCAGCCAACTGTTTTGGTTTCTTCCCTCGGCTAATCCATTCGTGCATCGTTTTGCATCTTCAACATCACCCGCTCGACCAAAAAAATCACTGCCGCAACCCTTTTTCATTCGCCAGAGTGCCATCAACCACTGCTAAATGGACCACCACAACCTGCTCTCCCTCTGCCCTGAGTCCTCCTTATCGCGGCTCCACGATTCGCCATCAAAACCCCAAGAACTACCGCTTGTTTCGGTCTAAACCACGACCTTCCTGCCTCTCCAAATCACGTCACAGCCGGTTAACTTGATGATCTTGTTGCCGTGTATAACATTGTAGTTGATGATTGTTTGAAATGATGCATGGATTTTGAGATTCAATAGGAGGAAGGTTGGTGATTTTCGGCCGTTCGGTATAGCTTGTGGCGGCACAAATTTAGGTTGACCAGTGGACCGAAAGATTACGGTGGATGAAATAGTATATATATAGGAGGTATAAATTTTTACAATATTATTAGTGAAACTTCATTGTGAAGTATCATTTAAAAATCGCCGTATACTATCTCCAATCGAGTGAAACTCCCAATCCCAGCATAATAAAATATTTCGGACACGATTGGATAGGTTTCGTCGAATTCCGAGGTCATTTATAAAAATCCCTATACAAATCATAGGCATAAAATCACACATTTAAATTTCCCACGATCACAAAATAAACCTAATCAACTTGAAATTTTGAAATTCTACTTGTCCTTTTCCTTACAGATCCAACAAATTTTTTTTCGTTAAAATTGGAGTTCGTTTAGCCAGTCATTTATTCCTTTAAAGTTACCCCTGTCTAAATTGGCCAAAATAAAATAAAAAATTAAATAAAAACAAGGGCGTTTGATGCTGCCATGATCACATGGTTAATCAGATTGCTACCAAATTTGAAAAGTAATAGTAACTTACTAATATGAATCCAATAAAATTTGTTTGGTCGAAATCCGACTTCATTTGGAAAACGACGATATTTTATAATTTAAATTGTTTGTTGGTTTACATTTAAATTCTGTACGCTCACATATTAACTCCATTTCGCTCCAAAATTTGCAGCATGTATTTTTTTGATGTTTCAGATCCAACAAAATTCGTTGCACCAAAAACGGAGGTCTTTTGAAAAATGGCTATTTCTAAGGTCTTTAAAATATTCATAAAATATTAATTAAATTCCAAATAATTTAATAATATAATAATAATTTATTATTACTAAAAATATCCAAATAAAAATATCATATATCACCATATATAAACCAATATGGATTACACAACTCGATATCAACAGTTTAGTCAAATGATATCCACATATATATATATATATGGATTAAAATTCTATTATATTAATTAGTAAATGTTATAATTTAATAACGATTTGCATAGCGACTATTTTAAAATTTGAATTGGACATAACTAACAATCTATAACAAGAAATCTGGAATTTTTTCTTTCATTAGAAAATTATAATAAAGTAGTTCAAACGTTTCTTGTTTCACAGAAATCCGACGTATACTAGATCCTGTATATTCAATTAAAGTTCAAAACTCAATATTACGAACTACCGTGCCATTACGAGTTCGATTTATATTAAATATAAATTTAACGTTAAAACTTTATTTTTAATAAATGAATTTAATATTAAAATCCAATAATATTCCAAATTCAATATTTAAAATAATAAAATATATTAAATATTTGACTACCAAAAATACGGGACACTACATTCTTCCCCCTTAAAAGAATTTCGTCCCTGAAATTACTAATGTAGGAAAAATGCTACAAGGCCATTAACTTAAAAATCCAATTTAATTTAAATCGAAAACCAATTCTTTATAATCAATATAAATTTAAAAAATATTGAAAATTTTCTAACACATTAAATTTCCTGAAAAATTCGGCAGAGTCTCCCATGTATTGCCATCGTAGGAACAACTAATATATAAACATCGACTCACATTTTCGGAAAACAAAATTCAAATACCCAAAAACCAAAATTTATATTTTCGTGTAGGCGTATCTTATGCAAGCGCTATTGAGCATACTTGCTCAACTTATATGGACGCAACAAAATCAATCCTCTTAGCCTTCTAGCTCCTGTACTTAACTCAGTTCATTATGTAAGTGACAAATACAGGAAATTCTAGATAAAACTTCAACGATTAACAAGCATAACTACACCGATTCCAAGAATTAAAAACAAAAAATCATTTATTTGCAAATACAGGGTTAAATAATTTAGTTTACATTTATAATCAGTTACATTCCAATTTAATTATACTGAAATTCATTTTCCTGTTTATAATTCATTTGTCTTTTTATTAACCCATTGATTAATTATATTCAACCAATCTAACATACAATTACAAATCAATTAACAACCAATGCACAATGAACCAACTCAATCAAATCAATATTAATATTTACTTTGGTTTTACATATCTGGACATCAATCGGTTAATGTCTGATTGATTTCTATTTAACTATTATTCGTTTAATTTCCAATTTCCAAATTTATTTAATTTCAAAACCATTTCTTAATTTAATTTCACTTAACCAGGTTAAGTTTGAAATTCATTTTTTTATTCAAATTTGAATTCAACTCTAATCAATCAAACTAATAAATAACTCAATAATTTGAGAAAATTATTTCCTTTCTATACAAAAATGTAATTCGGGTAAAATTATTTCATTTACCCTCTTTATAAAACAATATCGTGTCCAATTCTAGTTCAATGCTTTCCAACATTAGAACCGACCAAACACACAATACAAAGCATTTTTATATAAAATTTACAAATACGCTCTCATATATATACGCTCAATCTCAATCTAGGGTATCACTGAACCTATATCTATCGAGTAACGCCATAAAGCTAAGGTTATTATTCTGACAATAATACATAAATTCTGTATTTCTTGCCAAAACTCAAGTATCGAAAACACAGATAATTATTAGAAAGATATTAGAGGGTAGGATAAGAAAGAAAGAAATATTAGAATAGAAGTAACAACAAGAAGAAACACATCAGATTCAAAATCTCACATCGCATCGGAACAAAACTAATATAAGAATTAAATCTTTACTGAGAGCTTGGAATAAAAACTTACAATCATCAGAGTACATCACACATATGAGCATTTTTAATAACATGTCCTCATATACAGTCACACAGTGGAATAAATACTAGATATTATACGTCTGAACACCTCCAGCTCATTTCTGGACTTCGCAGCATCCAAATCTAAGCCTGTAATCCCGGTCTAACACTAGCATTACAAACGTCGGATAAGTCTAGTGAACCAGAGTGAGAAAAACACACTAAGTTTAAAGTTATCATCCAACTTGATTTTAAAGTCAAAATCTTTTCGAAAGAAAAGGATAATCGTAAGACCATATCCACACATAAATACAAACGGTTTTTACCTTACGATAACTGTAACGACCCGCATTCTGTATCGGAGGATCGTAGAATATTTATTTTATTTTCATACAAAGTCTTATAGTCGTGTAACTTTGGGAAATGACTATTGGGGTCATTTCCCATGTTCACGATTTTTGCCGAATTTTAAATGACCATTTTACCCTTGGCGAATCTTGTTTTGCCTATAACTTTTGATTGGTAAAGAGTTTTTACCTAAAACCACATCCATTGGATTCAGATGATGGTTTACCTTTCCGTAGAGTGGTCATATTACTCGAACGGACTTACCTTTTGGATGATATGGCTGAAATAAGCTTTGGAGATAGAAAAACAACTTAATTGGGTTTAACAGGGTGATTAATAGCTAGGCCCATAACCCGTTTCGGGATTAGGGTTATGGGAGGCCTGAAAGGTTTTGGAGAAACAATTCCTTTCATTTCTGCAGTCGCCAATAACCTCCCTTGCATCCTAACAATGGCCTCCATCTTCTAAATCTCACCCTAATTGCTTTCTAATCACTAATTAATCAAAAGTACACCAAATCAAGTAAATTTAGTACCAAATCAGGGCTGGTGCTGCTACAATACATAGAGATCCATATCATAACAGTAAAGTTTCAGATCTAAGATTTCATTTGTGGCTAAGGTGAGTGATTAGCGTGTTTATTCACTAATTATGGCTAATTAAGGATGATTAGTGATAATTAGCGAAATTATGACTCAGAAAAATATGAAAAAATATGCATAAATTCTAAAATCATATTTTATGTAACAGGTAAAAATTTGGATTAATTTGGATTAAGTTTGCTAATCCTATTATTAGATATTGTTAAACATGGTTAAGGGGAAAATGATGGGTTTTGGGTATTTTTGATCTAAATAACCTATATGCTTGATGTTTTGATCTTTTTGATTGAACATATATGTTGTTACTGTTGTTTGGGATGTTTTATGATTGTATAGGAATTTAGAATGTTGAAAACACCGTCGTTTGGCGAAAATAGCTTGCTGGAAAAATTGCAGATTTTCAGGTCCGGTTAGGAGGAAAAACCGATTCGAACTGGTTAGGAGGGAGACCCGAACCGATCTGTGTAGGAGAAGGAGACCCAAACCGATCTAGATAGGAGAATGAGACCCGAATCGAACCGAATAAGAGGAGGAGAGGAGGAGACCCGAATCGATCCGAATAGGAGAAGGAGACCTAAACCAAACTGGATAGGAGGACGAGAGGAGGAGACCGGAACCGAACCAGAATGAGGAGGAGACCCGAACCGAACCGGATAGGAGAAGGAGACCCGAACCGAACTAAATAGGAGAAGGAGACCCGAACCGATCCGGATAGGAGAAGGAGACCCAAACCGAACCGGATGGGAGAAGGAGAGGAGGAGACCCGAACCAAGCCGGATAGGAGAAGGAGACCCGAACCGAACCGGATCGGAGAAGGAGACCCGAACCGAACCGGATCGGAGAAGGAGACCCGAACCGAACCGGAAAAAAGGAGAAGAACCGAACCGAACCGGATAGAAGGAGGAGACCTAGACCGATCACCAATTCAACCAAAACCCAAGATGCAAAGGAAGTCCAAGTGGGAAGTCATCACTCAGGATCCAGAAGGGAACCAACGAGTTAACTTCTAGAGTTCGGTTTTGTTGTGGGACATGTGCAAAGGAGTTATCGATATCTATAACTTTGGTTCACCATCGAGAGAGGGGGCATGTAGACGAACCAGAGCATGTATGGACTGGTTAGCCATACCCCAGAGCCAGGGAAGTTTGGACTAAGGAGGGTTATTGACTATAGACCAGAAGGGCATGATCATAGCAATAGTTGTATGAAGTCCAGAAGGGCATGGACCCGTCATGGCCCCAATGGATTAGGTGTTCAAAGCGGTGGATATCGTATGCTTTATGCATTGAGTGAGAGATGTGAGGATGGTTGCTATGTTTGATGTTTGCTATCACCATGACACACACACTCCCATTTTACACTCTATGTTAGTGTTTACCTTAAAGTAATGTACATCTTGTTGTGCTAACTCTTTGGTTGCAGGGCCAGGTCCAGGTATGATTATTTATTCCTGTTATTGCTTTATTTTGTTGCTATCACTCATACTAGACTTTCGTTTGACCTAGAGTTTTATGTCTCTTCTTATAACTCTGGGTGCTCCTAAACGAGCAAATTAGAGGCATGTTAGGTGGTGATGCGCGAGTAGCTTTCCAGAGACGAGAAGGAGGCTTCCACGTACTATATACATATATTCTCCCTGTGTTGTTAATGGTCACTGCTTTGGGCATTAGTAGTGCACCGTCTTTATTTCCTTTTTTAGACAGTATTTTGAAGTTGTAATAATGATTTGGATCATAAGTTGTATTTTGGATTCCGTTACTCTAATGGTTATGGTTTAGTTTCAGCTTACGTACCTTCTCTCCTGTGTTATATCAAGTTATTTTGCTTTTATATTTTATTCCATGTGCTGTGAGATATACTACAGATTCTTGGTGATTCATCATTCCAACCTTTTTCTTTTAACGACCGTTCCGTGCTAGACGGGCATTAGCAGCACATTTCGAGGGAAATGTCGGCTGGTGCGGGGCGGGCCATTACAATAACCCAAAACATTTTTTTGAAATCAATATCTTTTCTAATATTATAATATTGTCTAAATACAAATAAATATGAACCTACCAGAACGCTTGCATCTCACACTCCATATACATAGTATACAATCAAAACCGCGGGCACTTATTAGAGAATGGATTTCCTAGCAAGGTATGGGATCACCTTCCCGACAATGTACCTCTAGATATGAATACATTGGGGTTCAACAAGAACATCTTGCAACCTGTGCTAAACATGACCGTCCCCGCACTTCTTTTGAGGGTACCGAATATATCATTACCACGGTTGGGGCCAGTCAGTTGAGCCGATAGCAGACATACAAAAATAAAAAGGGACAACCGAAGGCATTTGATTTCTCCAGATCAGGTAATGATATACCCTTTTGATGGTGCAACCCACATAGCCATAAAACCTACACGATTTTGTGTCATTTCTCGGTTGATGAGGCTTGAGGTTATACTTACTTTTTAGAATATCTGGCCACCATTCACTTTGAATGCTACATAGTAAGATCCTTCAGATATCACTAATTGACTTCCACTGTAATGACCCGCATTTTTCAGGGATATAATTAATTTATTTAATTATATAAATGGTGAATTAAAGGATTTAATGGTCGTGGAATTAAATTATAGTGAATATTTAATTAAATTAAATAATTAAATAATATATTTAATTTAGAAATAATCAAAAATATTGGAAATCACAATATTCTGTGAACGGGGTCGTCCCTTAGATTTAATTCAGCTTAGAGTTGAATTCTATTGACGAATATATTCAATCAACAACAATTTGAACGTATAATTATATAATAATTAAAATCGAGCTTGAAATGGCGCTGCAGTTCACGATTTGGCGATTCGAACTTCAACTGAATGTACAGGATTCGTTTTAAGCCGGAATTCTGTGAAACAAGAAACGTGTGGAGCGGGTGGAGTATATCTTTTTAGTGGAAGAGAAAAATCGGGATTTCGTCGTGTAGATTTTGAGATATGTCCAAATCAAATTTTATAAAAGTCGTTGTGGAATTCCTTTATAATTTATAAAGGAATTATTTATATTGTTTTAAAAGGAATTTCAATATAAATCGAATACCGGGTTGACCCAGATTGAAATATCAAGTTAGAAATCTATACAGGATTATTCTGGAGCTGTATGGTATTCCAGCATGAATATATACGATAATATAAATTTATTTATATTTAATTTAATTATATTTAAATATATTTATATATTTAAATGGGTCATCCAGAGCTTTAAAAATAGCCACTTTTGCAAACGAAGTCGGAATTCGATGAAACCAGTTTTGTTGGATCCACAATGTCAAATTATTGCTAGATGTCAAGTTTCGTGATTTTTAGAGTCACTGTGTGCTCGTACGGATTTTTAGAATGAGAAACAGACAGTATTTTGACAGTTAAAAATACGCTGTGTGAGCATACGAAGTCGGAATTCAACGAAACCAGTTTCGTTGGGACCGTAATGTCGAACTCTAGCTACACGTCCAGTTTCGTGATTTTTGGGCATCATGTGTGATCACACGAATTTTTAGAAGTCAGAAATGAATATATAAATGAGCATATACCGGGAATATTCCCTTTTTAAAAATATCCATATATTTTATTTGCCTATAAATAGCACCACTATATCTCTAAACCTAAATTTCACTTCCTCAGATCCGCCGCCACAAATTTCATTTACACAGCAAAATGGCGATCGAAGAAAAATCCAAAGAAAATACAAAAGAAATCCTATAAATCGAAATGAATACATATTTGAGCTCGCATCAACCTATACTTCGATCTAGTAGCAATGTTGGGGAGTCCAATCACTGTTTTTATCCGCTGGTTTTGCAACAGCGAGACTAGGGTTGCTGTTCATCTTCGATTGGTCGAGTTTTGGGGCAAATGGAGTTCGGATTTATGTTTGCGGCGTCGAGTAGCATATGTTGTGATTTTCTTGTGGGATTCGATGCTAAAAACCGTCGGACTTTGACTGGTGGTAGGGGTCGACAGGATTGGTAAGGGGCAGTCGAGTTCTTCGTTTCTAGTATGAAGTTGGGGAGGTCGAAAAGAGGTGCAGTATGGTGATCTTACTTTTAGAGTTCGGTGTTGAATAGAGAGAGAAAGAGGGCTGAGATGTTGTTGAAATGGTGGAGGAGTATACTGGGAAGTTACGGCCGATTTTGGGAAGAAGAAGTGAGGTGTTGGGCTGGGTTTGGATGTAAATGGGCCGGCAATTTTATAGAAGGGGTATGGCCCAATTGGGAATTTAATTCAAGTTGATTAATTTTAATGTTGTACTAACTTGTCAATGCGATAACTTCGTCATACGAAATCAGATTGACGAACCGTAAGTTGCGTTGGGATCGTACAGACGGACACTACACAATGGAACTGACCGCGAGTCGATTGGAGTCCGTCACAATTTATAGCAAAATAAATTGCCTGAATCAAGCGATGGATCGTCATTGACGATGATCGTCCAAATGTGAGTAAAATCTCACCAACTCTGAACAGTTTATAATTTCATGTTGTATTTTTAGAACTGTTAGAAATTGTCTGTTTGACTGTGTGTTGATTGTTTGATTGAACTGCTAGTAAGTTAGTGAAAATTATATATATATATGTATGTAATTATATATATATATACCGTTAAATATTTATATATTGATTCAGCTATCAGAATAATTTATATTGAACTGAAAGTGATGATAATCATATTGTGTAACATCTGTGGATGCAGGGAGACAGGTTGGAGGAATCCGACTGGATTCCTCAACAGTTATTTTATTGTTTCTCATATATTGTTATATGATGTGATATAAAATCTGTGGGCGATTATATGTGCTTGGACGATATTGAACATCGTGATTTGATATGATTGAATACCATAACATACCGGAATGTTGATAAGGGAATTTTCAAAGTGATAGTGAAAATCTAATATTTATAAATGGAATATTTATAAATAAGAGATATTTATAAAGTGGAATATTTATAAATAAGAAATGTTTATAAATTGGAATATTTATAAATAGGAGATATTCAAAAAGGAAATAATTACAAACCATTTTTCTTTTTGAATGGAAAGGCCTGTGTGGTGGGTTTGGGGATTTTCCTGATGCTCCTTTTACAAAGGAGGTTATGGCGAATTTTTCGGAGAATTTAAGGAGTTAGAATATTTCAAGAATAAATTTGAAAAGGAAATATTTGTAAACCATTTACAAATAGAATTGAAAAGGAAACGTTATAAAAAGGAAATCATTTTTAAAGTGTAGAACCGTTATTTAAAAGTAAATCTTTTCAAATGAATAAAACGTTGTTAAAAAGGAAATCTTTATAAAGTGAATAAAGTAAATCGAATATGGTATTCGAAAGGAGTTAAATCGAATATGGTATTCGAAGGGAGTAAATCGAATATGGTATTCGAAAGTTAGTAAAACGAATATGCTATTCGAAAGGGGTTAGTCGAGTCAAGTTGTTGAATAGAGTTAACTAGTTCAGTAGAGTTAACCAGTTCAGTAGAGTTAATCAGGTAGAGTTAACCAGTTAGAGTTAATCAGTTAGAATTAATCGATTAGAGTTAAAACGAACTAGAGTTAATCAAATATAGTTATTTGAGACAGAGTTAGTCAAACATAGTATTCAGGGTAAGTTGCCATTTCGTACGACTGCTAGCGTAATTCGCAGGGCTGTAAATAGCCTACGGCGGTCGGATGTTTCCTGAGGGAGTCAGGCGTAACCATTGTGATCGCTGCGATCTAGAGTCAAGCGAATGAAGTTAAATCGAATATTAGTTATTCGATAGGAGTTAAGTTCTTGAGTTAGATTATCGAGATAAGTGAGTCGAGTTAAGTTCGTCGAGTTAAATTAATCGATGTTAGTTTCATCAAAAAGGAGTTAATCGATGTTAGTTTCATCGAAAGGAATTAATCGATGTTAGTTTCATCGAAAAGGAATTAATCGATGTTAATTTCATCGAAAAGGAGTTAATCGATGTTAGTTTCATCGAAAGGAGTATCGATGTTAGTTTCATCGAAGGGAGTTATCGATTAGTTAAATCGAAAGGAGTTATCGAATTTAGTTATTCGAAAAGGAGTTATCGATTTGTTAAATCGAAAGGAAAGATTATCGAATATCGTTTATTCGAGAGGAGATTATCGAATATAGTTTATTCGAAGGAGTTATCGATTATTAGTTAATCGAAGTGAGTTATAGAATATTAGTTAAATCAAAGGTGTTAATCGAATATAGTTTATTCGAATAGAGTAAAGGAGTTAATCGAATATAGTTTATTCGAATAGAGTAAATGAGTTAATCGAATATAGTTTATTCGAATAGAGTTAGAGGAGTTATCGAATATAGTTTATTCGATAGGAGTTAAGTGAATAGAGTAAATCAAATAGAGTAAACCAAATAGAGTAAGCAAATAGAGTTAATCCAAAGGAGTTAATCGAATAGAGTTAATTGAAAGGAGTTAATCGAATATAGTTATTCGAAAGAAAGGTTAAGTAAGGAAGAAATATAAAGTGAACTTTGCCTATTTCAAGGTTAGAAGTGTTGTTCAGTTAAGGTCTGAGAGGTAGTTCTACCCCAACTTGATTGGCTTCGTTTTTAACTGAGGAATGGTTAAGGTTCGGCAGAAAAGGATGGTAAAGTGAATTTAGTAATTAAAGGAAATGGTTGAATTGGCATAGCGATGTTTTATCTAAACATCTGCTTAATCCAAACGTAGAAGTTTTGGAAATGTTTTCCAAACAAGAATCAGAGATGTTTTCTAATACAGAAACAAGGAATGGAAATGTTTCCAGTGTTAATAACGTATATTTTCTAAATATAGAAAATAGCAAATGTTGAATATAGGGAAATAAGAGATGTAAAATGAACTAAAGAGATAAATGTTAAATGATGTTTGTTCGATATAATTTCCATCTGGAAATAGTATCATTGTTTGCACACTTGTTTTTCTTTGATAGTTAACTCATAGACTATCGAAGTTTTGACCATTTTAACGTTGTTAATATGGAGAGACCGGTTGGATTATTATCCAAAGAACCACTCTGTATTGGCGTAAGCGTTACGAATCATATATGCCAAAGATAATTGAAGACGGAGTAAAATGCAAGTGCTGTTGTATAAGTCTTAGATAATAGTGACTAAGATGGATATACTGAATAGTGCCTTCGGTTTGTCCAGTCCCAGGACAACTTGTATGGACGAAGGTCAGACAGAGTATATCCAATGGATCGCGTAAGTTGATCTATTCAAACGTATTCACGTTTGGTGGCGGAGGAATTTGTTTCTCTTAGCTGTATACCCGTGTTATTTTTGGATAAGTCAATTTTTGATTTGGCGGGTATGACGATGTGACATTCTAAGTGAATGAGGATGACTTGTGTTGATGAATGTCTGACAGAGTATTTCCAGAAAGGTCACATACATTGATTTCTGCAACTATACCAAGAGTGGAAGCGGAGAAGGAAACTTCTTTAGCTAACACGTAACGTACTGTTGTAGACGCCAATTAGTGATTTTCAATGGATCTGACAATGTGGCATTCGAAGTGAATCTGATGTGATGATAAAGCGTAGCTTCTAGCCTCATCAACCGGTAAATGACAGAAATCGGGCAGGCAACATGGCTAAGTCGGTCGCACCGAAGTAGGGTGTATAATCACCTATCTAGAGAATATTCATTTGTTTCTTAAATCTATCAATTCTGTCCCATATATATACGGGAACGGTTGCTGATCCCAACCGTTGGGTATGTACACTCGATACACTCAAGCGAAATGAGTGGTCGGTCATGTGTGGCTGAGTTACAAGATGTTCTTGTTGAACTCCAGTGTATCATTCCTAGAGTACACTGATCGGAAGGTGGTTCCATGCCTTGTCATAGTTGGAAATCCATTATCCAATACGTGCTTGCGATTTTGATTGTATACTATATATGTAGAACGTGAGATGAAAGCGTTTCTGCTAGTTGATATCTATTTGTACATAGACATTATTATAATATCAAAAGGTTTTTGATATAAAGATATTTGGATTCTCGTAAGGGAAAAACCCGTTCCGTTCTGCGGCGTGGTCTTATGAGATATCGTTTACTTATTCATATACCTGTTTAAACCGTTTTACTCACACCAGTCCCATGACTGACCCGGAGTTTACTTTGTTGTTTTCCCTAAACTCTTGGGTGCCTAAATTTGTACGGGCAGTCAAGTAGTTGGGATTTACAGATATACCTGAAGAGCTGGAGCAGGAGGCTTCTGGATCATATAGCTATAGTTTATTTCGGCTGTGTTGTAAGTGCTGTACTCTGATAAGTGCTATTGTATACATAACTGTTATATTTCAAAGTTATGTTATATATTATATGTTATTCGTTCCGCTGTGAGGTTCGTGTTACTCTGATGTTGTGTTCTTCTTCTTCTTATATTCTAAGTTTCTATCTTATCTATTCTCACCCTCTAATTTCTTTCATTAATTACCGGGATTTTTCGATGTTTTGGTTATCGACATCGAGCTTATGTCGATAACCAAAGTCGCTCAAAATCCGGGTCGTTACAGTTGGTATCAGAGCTTAAGTTAAGAATTACTTGGCTCTGTGGCGTGACTCGGTAGAGATAGGGTTAGTAATACCCTAGATTGAGTTTGAGTGTATATATACGAGTGAACGTATTTGTTATTGATATAAAAAAAATTGTTTTATATTGTAGGGATTCATTGTTTGAGTTGTTGATGAGTTCTGGTCGATCAGTTTGATCCACTGTATCGGTAGGAGTTTAAAAACACTCGAATACGATGGGTCGACACGATATGTTTTGAAAAGAGGGTAAATTAAAATAAGTTTACCCAGAGTATATCCTGATATAGAGGAAATATATATATTAGATATATCGGTTGTAATTATAATCAAGTAAGATTATAGTTGAAATGGTTATGTAAATAACCAACCAGAATACATATAAGTAAAATACGTGGAATCAGATGAGTTAAATCGGAAATTTAAATCAGATTTGGAATTAAAATAAGGAAATTTTAAGTTCCTGGAAGATTTTGAAATGTTTTCAAAATGGAAGTATTTAGTAATGGTATTGAAAATGATATAGTATTGGAATCACTTGGGTCGCTGGAAAATAATTCCGATGATGACAGCGCAGTATCATCGGTGTGATTTTCGAGTTCTAAGTGACGGATTACTACCAAAGGTATTTTTTTTGAATTGTTTTGAGGAAAACAAGTTGTTTAGAAATTCAAAGGTTTTGAATTGGTATTATGATTTCAAATTTGATTTGAAATAAAACCGGGAATTTAAGTTCTAGAAATTAAAAATTAACTTGTGAAGTTAATTCGAATGGGATGGTAAAAGTAAATAATAAACCAGAATTTAACTTGAGATGATAGGTTAAGAAAAACTGAAGTGATTAGAGAATAATCTGGATTTGAAATGATAAGTTGAGAGTTTGGAATTTGAAACTCGAATTTGAAATTAAATTCGGCTTGAATAAGCGAATGGTTGTGTTAAGAATAACTTGGTTGGAGTTGATTGGGATGGCATTTGTATATGCCGAGTTGATAACAGATGGTAGGGATATAATGATATGCCCAACAAAAAGGTACAAGTTTATATTTTATATGAGTTTGGAATTTATGAGCCGAATTGGCAAGCCGTTTGGCGTTTTGATTTTCTTTTGGGTTGAAGAAGGCCCAGAGAGGCGAGTTGGAGTTTGAGCTATTGACCAGTACAAAGGAGGT
This sequence comes from Allium sativum, assembly GCA_030737875.1. Lineage (NCBI taxonomy): Eukaryota > Viridiplantae > Streptophyta > Magnoliopsida > Asparagales > Amaryllidaceae > Allium > Allium sativum. Next base: position 66,560,942 of record CM060916.1, on the reverse strand, counting down.
GCTGGCGAAATTTTCCGAAAATTTAAAGTGTTAGAAAATTTTCAGAATTTTTGAAAATTTTAGTTAGTCGGAATGAATAAATATTTTAGTCGATATTAATTGGTTCAGTTGAAATCAGAAATAAGGGGTAAACAAATATTAGGAGTTCCAATAGATAGGGTCGTCCTCTAACTTAGCAATTTCGAGGACGCAATTATTTTAAGTGGGGAAGAATGTAATGACCCGCATTTTTCAGGGATATAATTAATTTATTTAATTATATAAATGGTGAATTAAAGGATTTAATGGTCGTGGAATTAAATTATAGTGAATATTTAATTAAATTAAATAATTAAATAATATATTTAATTCAGAAATAATCAAAAATATTGGAAATCACAATATTCTATGAACGGGGTCGTCCCTTAGATTTAATTCAGCTTAGAGTTGAATTCTATTGACGAATATATTCAATCAACGACAGTTTGAACGTATAATTATATAATAATTAAAATCGAGCTTGAAATGGCGCTGCAGTTCACGATTTGGCGATTCGAACTTCAACTGAATGTACAGGATTCGTTTTAAGCCGGATTTCTGTGAAACAAGAAACGTGTGGAGCGGGTGGAGTATATCTTTTTAGTGGAAGAGAAAAATCGGGATTTCGTCGTGTAGATTTTGAGATATGTCCAAATCAAATTTTAGAAAAGTCGCTGTGGAATTCCTTTATAATTTATAAAGGAATTATTTATATTTTTTTAAAAGGAATTTCAATATAAATCGAATACCGGGTTGACCCAGATTGAAATATCAAGTTAGAAATCTATACAGGATTATTCTGGAGCTGTATGGTATTCCACCGTGAATATATACGATAATATAAATTTATTTATATTTAATTTAATTATATTTAAATATATTTATATATTTAAATGGGTCATCCAGAGCTTTAAAAATAGCCACTTTTGCAAACGAAGTCGGAATTCGATGAAACCAATTTTGTTGGATCCGCAATGTCAAATTATTGCTAGATGTCAAGTTTCGTGATTTTTAGAGTCACTGTGTGCTCGTACGGATTTTTAGAATGAGAAACAGTCAGTATTTTGACAGTTAAAAATACGCTGTGTGAGCATACGAAGTCGGAATTCGACGAAACCAGTTTCGTTGGGACCGTAATGTCGAACTCTAGCTACACGTCCAGTTTCGTGATTTTTGGGCATCATGTGTGATCACACGAATTTTTAGAAGTCAGAAATGAATATATAAATGAGCATATACCGGGAATATCCCCTTTTTAAAAATATCTAGATATTTTATTTGCCTATAAATAGCACCACTATATCTCTAAACCTAAATTTCACTTCCTCAGATCCGCCGCCACAAATTTCATTTACACAGCAAAATGGCGATCGAAGAAAAATCCAAAGAAAATACAAAAGAAATCCTATAAATCGAAATGAATACATATTTGAGCTCGCATCAACCTATACTTCGATCTAGTAGCAATGTTGGGGAGTCCGATCACTGTTTTTATCCGCTGGTTTTGCAACAGCGAGACTAGGGTTGCTGTTCATCTTCGATTGGTCGAGTTTTGGGGCAAATGGAGTTCGGATTTATGTTTGCGGCGTCGAGTAGCATATGTTGTGATTTTCTTGTGGGATTTAATGCTAAAAACCGTCGGACTTTGACTGGTGGTAGGGGTCGACGGGATTGGTAAGGGGCAGTCGAGTTCTTCGTTTCTAGTATGAAGTTGGGGAGGTCGAAAAGAGGAGCAGTATGGTGATCTTACTTTTAGAGTTCGGTGTTGAATAGAGAGAGAACGAGGGCTGAGATGTTGTTGAAATGGTGGAGGAGTATACTGGGAAGTTACGGTCGATTTTGGGAAGAAGAAGTGAGGTGTTGGGCTGGGTTTGGATGTAAATGGGCCGGCAATTTTATAAAAGGGGTATGGCCCAATTGGGAATTTAATTCAAGTTGATTAATTTTAATGTTGTACTAACTTGTCAATGCGATAACTTCGTCATACGAAATCAGATTGACGAACCGTAAGTTGCGTTGGGATCGTATAGACGGACACTACACAATGGAACTGACCGCGAGTCGATTGGAGTCCGTCACAATTTATAGCAAAATAAATTGCCTGAATCATGCGATGGATCGTCATTGACGATGATCGTCCAAATGTGAGTAAAATCTCACCAACTCTGAACAGTTTATAATTTCATGTTGTATTTTTAGAACTGTTAGAAATTGTCTGTTTGACTGTGTGTTGATTGTTTGATTGAACTACTAGTAAGTTAGTGAAAATTATATATATATATATATGTATGTATGTAATTATATATATATATAAACCGTTAAATATTTATATATTGATTCAGCTATCAGAATAATTTATATTGAACTGAAAGTGATGATAATCATATTGTGTAACATCTGTGGATGCAGGGAGACAGGTTGGAGGAATCCGACTGGATTCCTCAACAGTTATTTTATTGTTTCTCATATATTGTTATATGATGTGATATAAAATCTATGGGTGATTATATGTGCTTGGACGATATTGAACATCGTGATTTGATATGATTGAATACCATAACATACCGGAATGTTGATAAGGGAATTTTCAAAGTGATAGTGAAAATCTAATATTTATAAATGGAATATTTATAAATAAGAGATATTTATAATATTTATAAATAAGAAATGTTTATAAATTGGAATATTTATAAATAGGAGATATTCAAAAAGGAAATAATTACAAACCATTTTTCTTTTTGAATGGAAAGGCCTGTGTGGCGGGTTTGGGGATTTTCCCGATGCTCCCGTTACAAAGGAGGTTATGGCGAATTTTTCGGATAATTTAAGGCGTTAGAATATTTCAAGAATAAATTTGAAAAGGAAATATTTGTAAACCATTACAAATAGAATTGAAAAGGAAACGTTATAAAAAGGAAATCATTTTTAAAGTGTAGAACCGTTATTTAAAAGTAAATCTTTTCAAATGAATAAAACGTTGTTAAAAAGGAAATCTTTATAAAGTGAATAAAGTAAATCGAATATGGTATTCGAAAGGAGTTAAATCGAATATGGTATTCGAAGGGAGTAAATCGAATATGGTATTCGAAAGTTAGTAAAACGAATATGCTATTCGAAAGGGGTTAGTCGAGTCGAGTTAGTTGAATAGAGTTAACTAGTTCAGTAGAGTTAACCAGTTCAGTAGAGTTAATCAGGTAGAGTTAACCAGTTAGAGTTAATCAGTTAGAATTAATCGATTAGAGTTAAAACGAACTAGAGTTAATCAAATATAGTTATTTGAGACAGAGTTAGTCAAACATAGTATTCAGGGTAAGTTGCCATTTCGTACGACTGCTAGCGTAATTCGCAAGGCTGTAAATAGCCTACGGCGGTCGGATGTTTCCTGAGGGAGTCAGGCGTAACCATTGTGATCGCTGCGATTTAGAGTCAAGCGAATGAAGTTAAATCGAATATTAGTTATTCGATAGGAGTTAAGTTCTTGAGTTATATTATCGAGATAAGTGAGTCGAGTTAAGTTCGTCGAGTTAAATTAATCGATGTTAGTTTCATCAAAAAGGAGTTAATCGATGTTAGTTTCATCGAAAGGAATTAATCGATGTTAGTTTCATCGAAAAGGAATTAATCGATGTTAATTTCATGGAAAAGGAGTTAATCGATCTTAGTTTCATCGAAAGGAGTATCGATGTTAGTTTCATCGAAGGGAGTTATCGATTAGTTAAATCGAAAGGAGTTATCGAATTTAGTTATTCGAAAAGGAGTTATCGATTTGTTAAATCGAAAGGAAAGATTATCGAATATCGTTTATTCGAGAGGAGATTATCGAATATAGTTTATTCGAAGGAGTTATCGATTATTAGTTAATCGAAGTGAGTTATAGAATATTAGTTAAATCAAAGGTGTTAATCGAATATAGTTTATTCGAATAGAGTAAAGGAGTTAATCGAATATAGTTTATTCGATTAGAGTAAATGAGTTAATCGAATATAGTTTATTCGAATAGAGTTAGAGGAGTTATCGAATATAGTTTATTCGATAGGAGTTAAGTGAATAGAGTAAATCAAATAGAGTAAACCAAATAGAGTAAGCAAATAGAGTTAATCCAAAGGAGTTAATCGAATAGAGTTAATTGAAAGGAGTTAACCAAATATAGTTATTCGAAAGAAAGGTTAAGTAAGGAAGAAATATAAAGTGAACTTTGCCTATTTCAAGGTTAGAAGTGTTGTTCAGTTAAGGTCTGAGAGGTAGTTCTACCCCAACTTGATTGGCTTCGTTTTTAACTGAGGAATGGTTAAGGTTCGGCAGAAAAGGATGGTAAAGTGAATTTAGTAATTAAAGGAAATGGTTGAATTGGCATAGCGATGTTTTATCTAAACATCTGCTTAATCCAAATGTAGAAGTTTTGGAAATGTTTTCCAAACAAGAATCAGAGATGTTTTCTAATACAGAAACAAGGAATGGAAATGTTTCCATTGTTAATAACGTATATTTTCTAAATATAGAAAATAGCAAATGTTGAATATAGGGAAACAGGAGATGTAAAATGAACTAAAGTGATAAATGTTAAATGATGTTTGTTCGATATAATTTCCATCTGGAAATAGTATCATTGTTTGCACACTTGTTTTTCTTTGATAGTTAACTCACAGACTATCGAAGTTTTGACCATTTTAACGTTGTTAATATGGAGAGACCGGTTGGATTATTATCCAAAGAACCACTCTGTATTGGCATAAGCGTTGCGAATCATATATGCCAAAGATAATTGAAGACGGAGTAAAATGCAACGGCTGTTGTATAAGTCTTAGTTAACAGTGACTAAGATGGATATACTGAATAGTGCCTTCGGTTTGTCCAGTCCCAGGACAACTTGTATGGACGAAGGTCTGACAGAGTATATCCAATGGATCGCGTAAGTTGATCTATTCAAACGTATTCACGTTTGGTGGCGGAGGAATTCGTTTCTCTTAGCTGTATACCCATGTTATTTTTGGATAAGTCAATTTGTGATTTGGCGGGTATGACGATGTGACATTCTAAGTGAATGAGGATGACTTGTGTTGATGAATGTCTGACAGAGTATTTCCAGAAAGGTCACGTACATTGATTTCTGCAACTATACCAAGAGTGGAAGCGGAGAAGGAAACTTCTTTAGCTAACACGTAACGTACTGTTGTTGACGCCAATTAGTGATTTTCAAAGGATCTGACAATGTGGCATTCGAAGTGAATCTGATGTGATGATAAAGCGTAGCTTCTAGCCTCATCAACCGGTAAATGACAGAAATCGGGCAGGCAACATGGCTAAGTCGATCGCACCGAAGTAGGGTGTATAATCACCTATCTAGAGAATATTCATTTGTTTCTTAAATCTATCAATGTTGTCCCATATATATATGGGAACGGTTGCTGATCCAAACCGTTGGTGATGTACATTCGATACACTCAAGCGAAATGAGTGGTCGGTCATGTGTGGCTGAGTTACAAGATGTTCTTGTTAAACTCCAGTGTATCATTCCTAGAGTACACTGATCGGAAGGTGGTTCCATACCTTGTCATAGTTGGAAATCCATTATCCAATACGTGCTTGCGATTTTGATTGTATACTATATATGTAGAACGTGAGATGAAAGCGTTTCTGCTAGTTGATATCTATTTGTACATAGACATTATTATAATATCAAAAGGTTTTTGATATAAAGATATTTGGATTCTCATAAGGGAAAAACCCGTTCCGTTCTGCGGTGTGGTCTTATGAGATATCGTTTACTTGTTCATATACCTGTTTAAACTGTTTTACTCACACCAGTCCCATGACTGACCCGGAGTTTACTTTGTTGTTTTCCCTAAACTCTTGGGTGCCTAAATTTGTACGGGCAGTCAAGTAGTTGGGATTTACAGATATACCTGAAGAGCTGGAGCAGGAGGCTTCTGGATCATATAGCTATAGTTTATTTCCGCTGTGTTGTAAGTGCTGTACTCTGATAAGTGCTATTATATACATAACTGTTATATTTCAAAGTTATGTTATATATTATATGTTATTCGTTCCGCTGTGAGGTCCGTGTTACTCTGATGTTGTGTTCTTCTTCTTCTTCTATTCTAAGTTTCTATCTTATCTATTCTCACCCTCTAATTTCTTTCATTAATTACCGGGATTTTTCGATGTTTTGGTTATCGACATCGAGCTTATGTCGATAACCAAAGTCGCTCAAAATCCGGGTCGTTACATCCACAATAATACTCTAGTTGTTTAGCTAAGAGAACGACCATTCTCCGCCATCAACTATGGTACGTTTGAAGAAATCAACGTGCGTAACTCCTTAAGAAATACTCTATCAGACATCCATCCATACAAGTTATCCAGGAACAGGATGAACCGAGGGCACCCTCCTACCGCATCCTATATAGGTACCACCTCAAGGATCAATAGTGAGTAGTTCTTGCAATCCGAAGATTCCAATCGCGATAGAATCACAAGACAAAATATCTCCGGGAGCGACCTAGAGATATTCAATAAGCAGTCCTTCCGCTCATGAAGATCAACAGTCTTCACTGCTCCATCTTCAATTGGTATCTTTCACGTATTTGCTAGTTCGAAATGGTTTTCGAATATATATTCGATCCCGATCTTTCTGTACCAACAATTGTATGGGCCATATTTGATAGTAAGTTATTTAACAATTAAATAAATAATTATGAGAATAAAATGAGTTCACTAATTCAGCACTCGGCATTACTTGGTATTTTTAATTAAATATATGTTAATTATATTCTTTAGATCTTCCAATATTTGAAGTTTATCTTTTACTTCTTATTACAAACAAGAATATTCTTAAAATCACTTCATTAATTAATAAACTTTTCGAATACAGTTTTAATATTGTTTACGGAAATCATAACTTATGTTTCCCCCAATTTCTATCATTTATAATCTAACATCATTTTTGGATAATCATGAAATCATTCAAGCTGGGGTATTTTATTTACCTCTCAGACCTCGACCAACAACATTCATATTTTTAGAATAGACAGAAGTTTACTAACCACCTGGGTTCCTTTGATAACCATATTTAAATCTCAACAAAATTTACTTAATTAATTATTGAGCAAACTAGTATTATACTTCTCTATTAATCTTTAATAGTCCTTTATAATATTATACTCTAACTTCCATTCCATTATAAAATTCATTTACATTTCTTTATAAATATTCTTCAACTTGTTTGCAACAATAATGCCACATTTGTTTTTGAATCATATATAACTGTCTTTAACAAATCTAATATAAATATCTTTATAATCTTATATAAGTATCATTACAAATCTTACATTTATATCTTTTACAACTCTTATATTGACATCTCTTATGAATCCTTTTTATCAAAACAATCCAACATATCATCTGCAACAAACGTTACAGATTTCATTTCAAAACTATTTTTTTTTATTATATCCTTTTCAAATCATTCCGAGAACTTATGCATTGTTTAAAATCAAATAGCGATCTTTCTAAAGATCTTCAGTTTATAAATCAAGTAGTTCAATTTATTATTTGTAACAAGTGCTACAAATTCATTTTTTTCAAAATTCTTAATTCATTTACAAATTCAATTTCTAAATTATTATCAACAACTAATAAGTCGATTACATTTCTAAACTCGTAACTTCCATTTACAAAATCGTTTGTTAATCATTTACGACAACTTATATTCATTGCCATTTCCAAAACCTTTTACTTAGCTTATACAATCACCTTTGATTAACATTCCGAAATTCAGAATGATTCCAACTCCGCTTAACATTCCGAACTTCGGAATATCACAATCCAATCCTCGGAATAAACCTCACTTTGTTAACCGTTTCATACCATTTTCCAACTTCTCAATTTCCTTTTTCTAACTTCAAATATTAATTAAAAATTTAAGTTAAGCTATCATATTTTCTTAAAATTCCTTTTTAACTTTATTATAAAAACTCGGGTTTTTAATATTAAACTCGTTATTAAACTCCTTTCACCATTCAATTCGATTCCATTTCAACTTCGGTTACTTTTTAAATGAATTCCAATTAAAAATTATTCTCTTAAATTATTATTAATTAAAATAATAATTTACTTCATCATTAACTACCGTAGTAGTAGTTGATTTATTTATTAAATAAAATAAATAGTAAATTCCTTTTTAAAATCTTATTAAAATTAAAAAAAATATTTGTTAAATTATTTCACTAGATTAATTCAAATGAACTGATTTAATAATCAGTCTAGTTAAAACGGTGGACTTAGTCAATTCGAAACACGATTGTCTCGTTAACTGATTCAAAGTAATCCTTCCTTTAAACTAATTAATAATATAATTAATTAAAAAAAGTTCACTTTAGTTGTTTCTTAAAAACAATTATTCAAATCTTAACCATCAGGTTAATTGCAGCTCATTTGCTTATAAATCTTATTAACATAAGAATTTGCTTGATAAAAATCAATTAATAATTAATTATAAACTAAAATAATAAATATTTATTCCCTTCTAAATAATTTTTATTCAAAATAATAGATTTAAAAATCTATCTTCAGTTATAAAATAAATTTATAACTTCACTTCTATCGATTTTCCTACGATAAATCAATATTTAGAAAATGATTGATTTATAGGCCATGTACTGCCAAATACTCAACCGATATTACCCATTGGTTTAAACAAAACAAATGTTGAATTTTAGGTCAATAGTAAACAACCAATTCAATCAGAAAAGTTCATAAAACGATAATATGAAAATAAATAATATTAAATATATCTGAGGAATCCCGTTGGATCCCTCTGACTTGTTCTTCTTTGCATCAAAATGGATTATCTCACATAAATTCATTCAATTCAATCTAACTGATTATTTCTATAATAGTAAATAATGACTATTTAATCAACCAGTTCATTTAACACAACAAATAATTCACATATTCATTAAATTAAACACGTTTATTTTATAATTGTGACCAATAAGGTAAGTGATCTTCATTGGGTCCAATCATTGGGATAACAATTTGGTTTTAACTGAAATTAAACAACGTTTAACTTCATCGGTTTGATCAATATATGAATATATATATTTAACTAATAGTCAACCATTAACAACCATAACACACAATTATAAAACCCAACTTATGTAAAATGTAAGTGGGAAGAACTGAGTGAGTTTAACTCACCTTGGTTTGATTCTGTTGTCAACGGCTGGTTTTAATTAAATTAAACAATCATTTAATTTAATTGAAAATTCCATTTGATTCCAAATCTATCCATTGTTGTTTCTGAATATAGTGATCGTCAAGATGATTCCGACGACACCTGATTTATTGAATTCTTATAACATTTGATTAAGTTATTAATATTTTAAACTTAATACGATTATTGTAACAACCTGGAATTTCATAACCAATTTAAAAAATTTATTTTAGCTATTTTAACGGGTTTTGAATATTTAAAATGATTTATTTTAAATAATAATGACTAAAAATTTATTTAAATCGAAGTTAGAACATATAAATTTATTTTAGTTATAAAATGAGCCTGAAATGGCGTGGTAGTTTGAAAATTCGATTTCTAATTTTAAATGAATGTATAGAATTCAATATAAATCGAATTTCAGGAAAACAAAAAATATTTAAATCTGTATAATTATATCTTTCTAACGAATGTAAGGAACTGATATTTCACTTTACAAATTGAAAGTTATGTCCAGTTTAAAATTTAAAATAGTCGCTATGGAATTTATATATATTTTTAATATATATAAAGCCTTCAAGAATAGCCATTTTGCAAACGACCTCCATTTTTGATGAAACCACTTTTTTTGGATCAGGAATGTCAAATTATTGCTAGATTCCAATTTCCGTAATTTTTGGAATTAATCTGTGAGCGTAGTAAATTATAACGCGTTTGGTAATTTAAGTTTGAATTTAATCGACTGGAAAATGGCCATTTTTCAAGCGATCTCCAGATTCGACGAAATTAGTTTTGTTATGACCATACCATCAAAACATAGCTAGATTTATTTTTCTGGAATTTTTGGAGTCAGTACGTGGCCGTGATAAATTGAATTATATGTTTTAAATTCAATAGTAGTCCGTCCGGCTGCTCTTGCTTAAATCATTACTATTTTCCCGTGCTCTACCAATTGCACTCCCTAGACCACTACCATTTAGGTAGGGACAATCTATCCGTAGTTACGGGAATAACGGAATGAATAGGGATCCCTATCAATAGAAAAATGAAGATGATTATATAGAATCCATAGATGTATTTGGTCTGAGACGGCTCTACGAGAGGAATGCAATGGGATGGATGGTAGAGGGCTGCCTCATTGATTTACATTTTATTTTCGAGAAAAACTGATCAAAACGGTTGAATTGGCTAACGTAACATACCCTGTTGTGTCTGGAGTAGGGGTAATAAGCTAAGGGCTATAGTCGTTGGGTTTGATTTGGAGCTCGTATGCGAGAACATACATTTTTGGTAATAAAGAAAATAAAATAATTTAAATATAAATAATGGGACAATCATATTTCAGGAAACCCTAAAATCATTAATTCTGGAAATTGAAAACCCATCGTTGATATCTCGTTCAACGAGGAATATTGCTTCAATCTAAACCCCTCAAATTCGTTCGATTATCTCATTGGATCCCAAAAATTTCTGAAGCAACACCAATCTACTTTCTATACTCTTCAAATCTATACCCCTTTGAGCAATTTTCATTAGTTGGGTGGAGAGATATCATCTCTCGAAGTAGCGCCATATGCAGCGATTCACGCCGCCATGCCGCGATCTATTTCAACAAAAAGATGAGGCTCGGGTGTGGTTTTCCAAGCTCTACCCCGTGGTGCCATCTGATCGTTGTCCAGCTCCTTGTTTTGCGCGATAAAGTCAACCCTAGTTTCGAACCATAGTTGAGTGACGACCTGTATATTTGAACAGGAGGAAGAAAGGTATAATTTTTAAATTAATTAATTCGTTAATTACGTTTAAATTATCCAATGTTTAAAAATAAATAACTTTCCCGTACGAGGTCCAAATCCATCAAAACTAGATCCATTAGGATCATGGGGATGAGAGCTTCACAACAAGACTAACTAGGTCCAATTCGGAGCAAATTAGAATTTAGGGCAAATTTAAATCCAAACCATCCAATAAAGAATGATGGAGTGGAAACCGAAGGTGAGAACTCTTTCTCACTCAAACTTTTTTACAGTTAAATATATCTTACGTTGCAGACGGAGCTTAGTAGCTCCTGACACTACTTGTTGTACAAACCAATGGTGATTTGTTTGAATTGACTGTATTGTGTTTTGAGTGTGATTGTTGTGACGATTAACATATTAAAAATAATGTTAACATTAATGTGGTAACTGAAATTAAATTATAAATATTTATTTATAATTTAAACAGTGAAAATTGGTAAATCAGAAAAATAATTCAAATTGAATTAGAACTGGTTAAATTAATTAACCAGCGATAATTTTGAATAGACTGTTGTTGTTTTGGAACCGCACACGGCTGTTGGGATGATATTTCACATACACGAATCCCAATATTTAGTTATATGTCAATCGATGGACCGACAAACTGTGATAAGCGTTATTTTAATTATTTGATTCTTATACAGCAGTGAATTGCACTCTGGATATGAACTGACTTTTAGTAGTTGTTTATCACAATTTTTGAATACATGCGATGTTTGGAATCCATATAAACAAAATTATATGGTAATTGGTTGAGTCTGATTCCAATTCAGACATAACGAATAGTTTTAAAATAACATATAATATAGTTTTAATATAATATATAGAATAGTTTTAAAATAATATATAGTATAGTTTTAAAATAATATATAGTATAGTTTTAAAATAATATATAGAATAGTTTTAAAATAACATATAGTATAGTTTTCAAATAATATAATGTATAGTTTTCAAATAATACTATGTATAGTCTGCAAATAATATTTTGTATTGTTTTCAAATAATATTTTGTAAATTTTTAAAATAATATTACGTATAGATTTAAAATAATATTCAGTGAAGAAGCAGAATATGATTTTGATGTCCGATTTTGGATGGACACAAAAATATTGAAATATTCATAACTGTAACGAATATGAAGCTGAGTTAAGTAGTTAAACGCCATTTTAACCCGAACGGGTTTATCATTCGATTTTTTTCATTTTATAATGAATACCGAAAGGAATTGATTTCAAAATCTGATATTTTGAAAATATTATCATTTTAAAATTATAATGATATGGAATATTCAATTTTGATTTAAAATTGAAAATGAAGTTGAAATCGTTTTAAAATGAATTTATAAACGATTTATAAAATAGGATTTAAATGAAAATCGATGAAATATATATATATATATAATATTTTATATATTAAATGGCCTGAATATAATGCGCCGCGCTGCGACCGTTCGCGAATTTCGACCGTTGACTTCGAATTGACAATACAGGAGATCCGACCGTCGGATTCTGCTAAAACTAGAACCATTGGGTTCATATCGGAAAGAGCTTTACAATGAATATAAGAGATTTGAAATCTAACAATTGGATTTGGAATTCTATCCACATAAAATTTGGAAAAAGTCGCTATGGATGCAGTTTGGTGGTCGTTATTGGAAACCGACTGTACGGGCCTTGATAAAATTATTAATAATTTGTGTAAAATCAAAATAAATGATTTGGAAAGAATTTGGATGAAAAATTCCACATTTGTAAAGATAAAAATATATTTTTATCAAAATGAACTAGTTATCAACTAGAAAGATAATCCAACATTTTTAAATAAATAGATTGGATTTGTGAATGGTTATAATCTAACTAAATTTTTCTAGTTATGTGACGATCCCAAAACCCCATGACACGGTGTTAAGGATAATCATTGGAATATAACACATTAATCATCATTAGCAGATCATAGATATTAGCATAAACAAGAAATAGAATAATTTACACACATATGACAGCGGAATCATATATATATCACCACATCAGAGAGCACAGTGCAGGATACTACTTAGTGCATAACAGTACATAATCAGTCTACATCGCCGGTGGCGGAATCATAATACATATACATTAATGGCGGAAAAGTCACAATCATCACAATGTAGTCAAGCCTCGCCATGAGTCCAAAAGTGCACCTTTACTGCGGTGCCAAGTCAAAATATATCAGCTACCTGTAACTAGGTTGCCCATGTGAAAATGAGGGCACTCGAGTTTGCCAGGTGAAACAAACTACGAGTCAGTCATGGGACTGGTATGAGAAATCTACTTAACTTATTAAACAACAATAATAAGGCGAATCAAAGGACCACGCCACTTTCGCGGAACGGGTTTACTCCAATGAGTGCTAGTGCATGAAATAAAGTAAATGATTAAATCATCGCAATGCTTTTTATAAAAATGAAGCCATTATAAGACTCAGGTCCCATCACACAATGCAACGCAAGCCGAAGGATAGAGTATTACCTTATAATGGCCAAAAATGCTTCATACGTATAAAACAAAAGTGTTTGATATTATTACTAGTGCATATATGTTTCAAAAGCGATTTCAATCATAAATATCAATCATAGACAGCATAAATGACCCATACCTCTATGTCGCCATACTAGTAATACTATCACATCCGCAATCTCGTATCGTAAATTGGATTCCATCATGAGTCGAGGCAAGGGGCAAGCTCCTCTCCGTTCGAGACACTCTAGCAAATGCCTCGGGACCGCACACAGCAATCCCTGGATCCTCCAAGGCCGGTCCTCTCTTACTTTTGAGGATTAGCAATTCCTGAACACACGTTTCCCGGTCCTTACAGACCTATAATCGAGGCACCTCGCATTCCAACAACCACACAGGTGAAAAGTAGATATAAATGTCAGGGCTGGTAGGTCACTAACACCACCATAGCTAGAAAGAAACGTCGTGCACTCCTTGGGTCCTTCTCCCGTTTTTGACTCATACCGAGGTGTGAGGCTCGCAAATCCACGTTATACACAAAGCTACGTCACACAGACCATGCTTTGATCATCAACCACAAGACCTTGCTTTGCAACAGAAGCCTTGATCATATGCCACCTAGGTGTGCCACATAGGCAATCCACTCCATGCGACTGATTTCTGTCAATATATAACCTTTGAGCTCGTACGTCTCAGAGAAGGGCGTTAAGCAAGAGAATAAATTCTCCGCCGCCAAACAGATATATATTTAACAGAGATCAATCAGCACAGAACAAAATCCAATGTCAGACCCATAGTCCATTTACAAGTTCGTTCTGGGTTTGAACGAAACCGGAGGCACCAAATTCCTCGCATATTCGCACAATCAATAATACATCCGGACGGCTACTACTTCGGCTCCTTCAAGGTAGCTACTCCAATCACGAGCATCAGTAGCGCCTATCCATCCAATGTGAAGATTGTCGGTCTTAAACCATCTTCATCCCTTCGACTTCTCACCGTCGATCGATTATTTGAAATGAGAATTAACTCGGCCTTTTCAAATAATCCACGTATATTTAGTTTTTCAAATAAATTCTTCACATGGTTAAATTACTCAACATTCACATTTCAGTTCCTTAGTATATTTTCATGATAAATACATTCAATCATCACATATCAAGCAAACACAACCAAATTGGTTTATTTCCACTCTATATCGTCTATAATATTTTATAACGATATATCGCCATTTTTATTTATTTAAAATCGGCCATATTTAATTAAACGACGTTTCAGGTCGTGCCGAGGCACTGGCGCTGTTTTTCACTAAATCTATTTTCCACATAACTAAAAATATAACCCTTGGATTTTCACGAATTTTATTCCATTGGAAAGATCTTTTCAAAATGAATCCAACGGTTTCAGTTTTGGGAAAATCCGACGGTCATATTTCCCACACTAGTCATTTGAAGTTACCATTTCAAAATACGAACTGCAGTATCGTTATTCGATTTAATTTAATTATATTTATATATAAATATAATCGATTCTGGCGCTGTTTTTCTTCAGATTTGAATTAAACATTCCAGAGAATCCTACCGTCGGATCTTTACAAAGTCGGTGCCATTGGAAAGATATTTCCAAGGCGAACCCAACGGTTGCGGTTTCGGGAAAATCCGATGGTCGGATTTCCCACACTAGTCGTTTGAAATCATGGTTTCAAAATACGAACTGCACGGCCATGATTCGTTTTAATTTTATTTATATTTATATATTTATATAAATATAGTTCATTCGAAGATTACTATATCGTTTTCACTTCAAATTTTTCACTAACGCCTTTACATTTTGGAAAATTTCGCCATAACCTCCTTTTTATGGGAGGGGCTGGGAAAATTCCCAAATAGCCACACGGGCGTCTCATCTCAAAAAGAAAAAGTCAAGCGGCTAGCCAACAGCCTCATAAAATCATCACCCAAGCAAAACAGTAAACATGTACCTATTTGTCGGGCAAACAATTTTAATCCTCTTCTCTAGCCTCTTTGCTATAACCTGTTCAATAAATATGCATGTATATATGTGCAATTCTTATCACTTATCATTTTCCATTCAACTTCATATTTGATTCAATTTTGTTTAAGGATACCATTCATTCGCGTGTTGCATACACAAGAAAAAATTATACCGTTAGCTAATTAATGAATATTTCAACTCATGCATATTTATTTGAACAAGTGGTTATTTTTAACCTTCATTTCAAACATGATAATTTTGGCGAACTAAATATATTTCAACACATGACTATTTTATTTAGTTCCTATGCATGTAAAAAACAATAATATTTCTTCCACAAATATTTATTTCAATGCTCGCATATTTTTAGCAAATCACATATATGATAAAAATGGTATTTTTATCATCTAAAATAATTATTCAACACATGAATGTTTTTAACACATCATAATTTCAATAAAATTGTAATTTTTATTGTTCTATCTTTTTATTCAACACATGAACCTTTCCAACACACACACTTCTCAACACATGAGCATTTCCACACATGGATATTTTATAGTTTGTTCATATAAGAAAGATGAAATTTTTATTGTCGAAACTATATATAGATATAAGGCGAATATTTTACATACTACATTTTTATTATAAAAATGTGATTTTTATTGTTTAAACAGTTTATTCGTTCACAAATGAATTTAATTTTCACACATCACTTCTCAACACATGAGCATTTCCACACATGGATATAGTTTTAACACATGACTTTAATTTTAACGCATGAAAATAATTTCAACATATGAAAATAATTCTAACACATGAATATTATTCAAAATTTCGGCAGCATAACGGCAGGGTAGTTATATATATATATATATACACACATTTCCAATTTAGAAATCTCACATTTGTTTCAGAATTTGATATTGAATACAAGCGGATATAATTTCTGTTTAGAGCCTTATATGATATATCAATTTGGAATTTGGTTTTGTCGTGAATGGTGTCTTAAATAACACTGTTCTTAAACCCCGTGTGAAAAGAATAAATCTTTTAATTAAGATTATTAGAGTTTCTAGTTATATTTAGTATATTGGAATAAAATGGAATGTGATTTTGGGTTTATCGTGAACTGTGTTTTTAAAGACATTTGTTCTTTAACTCGATTAATAGTGAAATGTGATTTGGAATTTATAAATCTTTTAATTAAGATTGATTGAATTTTCCAAGGTAAAGTTTTCCAATTTAATATATTAAATTGGAATTAAATGGAATTCAGTTGAGTAATAATCGAAGTGAGCTTCTGTAAAGGCCTGCAAATCCGTACTATCTGAGTTGACAAATAACACCACACGTCCAACCCATATTGCACAGAAATACGAATCATTATTAGAAAGAAGTTAGAGGCTGAGAAATAGAAAAAAAGAAATATTAGAGTAGAAGAAAATGAAGATCACAGACTCACAGCAGAACGAATAAAATATATTAAATAACATAACTTTTTGAAATACAAATCAATAACTTTATATACATACCATCACCAGAGCACAACAGTTATTCCTGGAACAGTTATAAACACCTGTTTCCAGATACAACATAATACACAGCGGAAATATGATAGTCTATAGCTAACTGGTGAAGCCTCCTGCTTTCAGCTCCTCCAAATGAATCTGTAAAATCCCTACTACTTGACTTCTATTTAAATAAAATTCGAATTAATCGAATTCAAATCATAAGTCCTTACGAATTTATTTTTGTCCAATTTATATTCTGAACATCAGAATACATTCCATCGTTTATTTCTTTAAAACGATTTCACCTGTTTCTATTTTTAAATTCACTTTTGAATTTAAATAGTCAAATTATCCAAGTGATAATTTTTCCCCTTTTTATTTACAAACCCTATTTATTTTACTTGTTTATATATTTAAACAAGACCCGATTTCAATTTCCTTTAAAATAGATATTTCTACTTTAGAAAAATAGATTTCCCTTTTCAAATTCAAACTTATAATTTATTTCTGAATTATCCAATGAAAATTCTCTTCCCTTCATTTAAAACTTCGTTTATAAATGAACTTCTTGTTTTATTCCTTTAAAACAAGTTAATATTTTTATTCCATTCAAATTTCAAATTCTATTTTAGAAAAATAGAATTTTCCCTTTTCACTTTGGAAATTTCCTTTTTCGATATTTTTAAATATCAACACTTAGGCCCAGTGATATTTAAACACCAAACAATCAATTATTTATTTTTGGTTTTCTAACACATCATATATGACAATATATATGCAAACAAATAAAAATAGTTAATATATTTTTGAGGAATCCAGTCGGATTCCTCCAACCTGTTTTCCTACATCCACAGACGTTAGTCAACATAAATAATACCCATCCTGCTTCAAGGAAGGATATCGCGGTATAAAAGGGTATCCACTTATATACGTGGGAGTAGTGTCATCCGCTAATGATACTGCGGGCATCCGCTAATGAGACTGCGGGAATCCAACCAATCATCAAACCAATATATATAAAACAACCAGAAAGCATTCAAACAAGCAACAAACAATTATTTTTAACTGATAAAAAATAATTTTAAATAAAAGGTGAGTGAGATTTACTCAACAGGGAATTTATTTGCAGAATAACCCAATTTTTAAGTTAAATCCCAACCAACTCTGATTGACTTTGGATAAAATTCCAAATTGACTCTAACATGAAGAGGACGTTGTTATGGTTCCAATAAATCTGACGGCGCTCAATTCTGATCACGCATAATCGATATATAATTATTACAAGTTTCATATACTTAACTATTATTAAAAATTAGTAAATTTTTTATTAATTACCTTAATACACTTGTAATCCTTCTTCCCAAAGAACTAGCCCGACTACACTACTTTGTATGTTGCCTTACTATAGACTTGCTCCACAATAATCAAACAAATCAAGCTTCCTGAACCACTCGCATCTTCCTCAACCTCGAGCAAAACCCATACTCCACTTGCCTCAACTTCAACCACTTGTTTAGATCCTTGAGGCATCGCTACAACAAGGAAAAACACAGCAATCACTCAGCTCACCATTCATCGATCCACTACTATGAAAACAACCCCAAAATAACCTAATACTCACTGCGGCATTTTATCGAATGCTTTATAAACTAAATCCATTATCTTCTATCACTTTCAGCCATCTGTATTTATGTTACGCTGCCGCATCCCATGCCACAATCGCTAGAGCTTCACCACACAGCCTATGGCCGAAACCTTATCCACCTAAATGTCCTTCCTCACTCCATTGCAACATTCCATCGAGCGCCTTCATTGCTTCAACCTGAAACTGCAATAACAACTTCGAACTCTAATCCAGTCACTCGCATCATAGACCCGTACACCCCAAATCACCCTACTGAATTCGTCAGTCACAATCGTACCAAAAAGTATAGGCCGAACTCCACCACAAATTCACTACATCGCGACTTCACTTTGCTGGGTAAAACCGTCGAGCAGCCCCCTCTTTGCTTTATTGATAATTGCGCCTCCTTACAGTGCCATCCCCGAAGCCCATCGACCCTGTAAAATTCCATAGTCGCTCCAAAGTCGCTAGTGCCTTCGCCCCATCTTCGAGCTCCAGGATCTGACGCGGTCTCGATTCTCATTGAGTGGAAATCAATAAATTTTTTTCGATTTTGATTTAAGGCAGATGGAAGATTTCCGATCGATTTTAGAAAATGGGAGCGACCCTTTTATATTGGTTTTAGTTTTTTGTTTTGCTAATTGAACTAGCGGTGGTTTTTGCTTTGTTTTCAAGGGGCACTCGCGATTTATAAAGGGAGGAGAAAGGGACAGTCGTACTGATGATTATAAATGGTTGTCTACCAACGTACAAACAACTTTAATTTGATTTGATTTTTATTTAATGCGATTCGACTTAAAGAGATGTTTATTTCTTTTTAAATAGATATCGATTTGATTTTGATCCTATACACTGATCAAATAAATTGGGGTTCACAATTAAAAATCGTGAACTGCTATTTTAACGTAACCACTGTTGTTTCAACAGTGTAACATTATTCTGAACTAATCGAATATATTTTATATTTAACTTTAACGTATATATATATAATAACCAAAATAATTTAAAATAAGTTCTTCGATAATAAATTATTATCATCGATTCCTTTTAAATCGAATTTCTACAAATTATCTAAATTGTTTCAATTTAGTTTAAAATTCCTAATTGAATTATTTTTCATATTACGATAATTTAATATATTCGATATTAATTTGATAACTCAATATAAAAATCGATTTAAAATATCAACTCAATATTTAAAACTATATTTAATATTTCAATTAAATCAATCGCAAATCTAGGTTGTTACATTCTTCCCCCCTTAAAATAATTTCGTCCTCGAAATTGCTAAGGTAGGAAAAATTGTACAAATCCATTACTTTTCAAAACCTCACTTATATTGAAACTCAACTCCTCATATTTCAACAAATTTAGTTCCACCAAAACTTTTGGTCTTCCTTCATTTAATTCGAATGATCTACGATCAATCCATTTATATCCAATCTATATTCCATTAAACCTATTCAGTTGATTCTAGTTAATTGATTCACTTCAATCCATTTAACTAGCCTAAGTTAAATTCCACTTCCAGAATCCAAATCCCAGGGTTTTCATTTCAAATCCTTTTGAAATCACATATATAAATACATATATTTTTAACCATTTCAAATTCAGAACATTTGAATTTTCCAAATCAACTTGTTTTCTTTAAAACAAATTTCCATTAATAATTTTTCTAAGCTAGAAATCCATCACCTAGAAACTCGAAAATGAACACTGATGAAGCTGCAGTCATCATCAGATTTATTTTCCAGCCGCTGAAGTGAGTTTAGTGCTTTATCTATTTCAAAATCCATTCAAATGTGATTTTTATTCGAACAGTCTTTTCAAAACAAAGCTATATCCTTTTAATATACTTCGAAAATATTTTCAAATTTCCCAGGATTTAAATTCCAATTTATGATTCAAATCCAGTTTTAATTCGTCTCAATTGTATATTTCATTCACATACAAATTTTATTTGGTTATAAATAACCATTTCAATTTTCATAATCTCATCTGATTATAATAACAACCAACTCATCCATATATTATAACAATTTCAGAAAATTATTCCTTTTCTATCAAAGTATAATTTTGGGTAAAATTATTTCATTTACCCACTTAAAAACAATACTGTGTCGAATTTCTCTGTTAAGTATTTAGAAATTCCTATCGACTTCGTGGCGTCCCATGATTCGATCAAAATTCATAACCCACTCAACAGACTAGCCAACACAATATAAAACAGTTTTTATATCAATTTACAAATACACGCTCTCGTATATACACTCAACTCATTCTAGGGTACTACTGACCCTATCTCTAATGAGCACATGCCACACAAGCCTAGGTATTCGCTCAACCAAAGCTCTGATACCAACTGTAAAGGCCCGCAAATCCGTACTATCTGAGTTGACTAATAACACCACACGTCCAACCCAAATTGCACAAAAATACGAATCATTATTAGAAAGAAGTTAGAGGATGAGAAATAGAAAGAAAGAAAAATTAGAATAGAAGAAAATGAAGATCACAAACTCACAACGGAACGAATAAAATATATTAAATAACATAACTTTTTGAAATACAAATCAATATCCATATATACATACCATCATTAGAGCACAACAGTTATTCCTGGAACAGTTATAAACACCTATTTCCAGATACAACATAATACACAGCGGAAATGATAGTCTATAGCTAACTGGTGAAGCCTCCTGCTTCCAGCTCCTCCAAATGAATCTGTAACATCCCTACTACTTGACTTCTATTTAAATAAAATTCGAATTAATCAAATTCAAATCATAAATCCTTACGAATTTATTATTGTCCAATTTATATTCTGAACATCAGAATACATTCCATCTTTATTTCTTCAAAACGATTTCCCCCGTTTCTATTTTTAAATTCACATTTGAATTTAAATATTCAAATTATCCAAATTATAAATTTTCCCCTTTTTATTTACAAACCTTATTTATTTTACTTGTTTATATATTTAAACAAGTCCCAATTTCAATTTCCTTTGAAATAGATATTTCTACTTTGGAAAAATAGTTTTCCCTTTTCAAATTCAAACTTATAATTTATTTATGAATTATCCAATGAAAATTCTCTTCCCTTCAATTAAAACTTCATTTATAAATGAACTTCTTGTTTTATTCCTTTAAAACAAGTTAATATTTTTATTCCATTCAAATATCAAATTCTATTTTAGAAAAATAGAATTTTCCCTTTTCACTCTGGAAATTTCCTTTTTTGATATTTTTAAATATCAACACTTAGGCCCAGTGATATTTAAACACCAAACAATCAATTATTTATTTTTGGTTTTCTAACACATCATATATGACAGTATATATGCAAACAAATAAACAAACAGATAATATATTTTTGGGGAATCTAGTCGGATTCCTCCAACCTGTTTTCCTGCATCCACATATGTTAGTCAACATAAATAATACCCATCCTGCATCAAGGCAGGATATCGCGGTATAAAAGGGGATCCACTTATATACGTGGGCGTAGTGTCATCCGCTAATGATACTGCGGGCATCCGCTAATGAGACTGGGGGAATCCAACCAATCATCAACCCAATATATATATATAATAGTCAATCCTAAATAACTAATATATTTAAAACAACCAGAAAGCATTCAAACAAGCAACAAACAATTATTTTTAACTGATAAAAAATAATTTTAAATAAAAGGTGAGTGAGATGTACTCACCAGGGAATTTATTTGCCGAATAACCCAATTTTTAAGTTAAATCCCAATCAACTCTGATTGACTTTGGATAAAATTCCAAATTGACTCTAACATGAAGAGGACATTGTTATGGTTCCAATAAATCTGACGGCTGTAACAACCCGCAAAATCTGAACCAATTTAAAATTTTTAAATTAGATATTTTAGTGGATTTTAAATATTTAAAATAAATATTTTAAATAATGACGATGAAAAGTAAGTTTGAATCTATGTTTGAAAATGAATATAATTATTTCTAATTATAAACAAGGCCTGAAATGGCGCGGTAGTTTCAAAATTTGAATTCAAATTTTGACTGACTGTACCGGGAGCAAAACAAAACGGATTTTAGTGAAACTAAAAATATTTAAATCTGTTAGTGAATATCTTTCTAACGAATCTGAAAAATCGAAGTTTCGTAGCGGAATTCAAAAGTTATGGCCAAATGAATTTTCAGAAAGGTCGCTATAGAATTTATATAGCCCGCGAAAATGGCCATTTTGCAAACGACCTCAGAATTCGACGAAACCACTTTTGTTGGATCTGGGACGTCAAATTATTGCTAGATTTCAAATTTCATAATTTTTGAAGCTAGCATGTGAGCGTGGCAAAGGATAATGTGTTTGGTCGATTTCAATTAAATTGGATCGACCAGAAAACGGCCATTTTTCAAACGGTCTCAGAATTCGACAAAACTAGTTTTGTTGGGACCATATAGTCAAAATATAGCTAGATTTATTTTTCGGGAATTTTTAGAATCGGCATGAGGCCCCGGCAAATTGAAATGTACATTCAAAATAATTATTGAATGTTTTATATTTTGATTTGAAGGAAAACTGATTGAAACAGTCGAATGGGCCTACGAAACATATCCCATTGTGTTCGGAATGGGGGTATTTGGCTAGGGACGACAGTCGTTGGGTTTGGATTGGAGTTAGTATGTGAGGAGGGGTATTTTTGGATTTTTAAAATATATAAATATAAAAAAATATCATTGGTCAATCCTTTTTTCTTTCTCCCCGATAAACCCTCGACGCACAGCGGAAACAACATATCACCTTCTCTCCTCGATCTCGCGCAAAATACTCAATAAAATTCAAGGGTCCAGTTGGAAATTTTGTAGAGGATCACTCAAGCTTCAAATCAATATAAAGATTGGATTTTTTTGTGGAGTTTTCGTGGAGATCTCGAGCTCGAAAGTCTGACCATTTCGAGCGCCGCCGTGGACGCCACAGGCCACCGAAGTGGGCCCCACTTCGGGCGAACAGGCACCCTTCCTACTCCACCTGGTGGCGTGCTCCGATCGATGCAACGCTACACCGTTTGATCGCAAATCGAAAACCTAGTTTTGAAGATTTTTAGAGAGGTACGGCTGAAATTATATTAAACTATTTAATAGCACTTTAAAGCGCAACGGTTTTTGATTTCACTGTAAAAATCATATATTTTTCGTTTCTTGATGAAATTCAGTGAAACAAGAGACAGTGGACTCGTGTGGACGTCTTCTACATTCTAGAAGAGACCGCATATGTTTCTAGGCCTTCTGCTATTTTTGGTGGTGTGGAACTCAATGTGAGATTTCTGAATTATAAACGATATGGAAAACGATGATGTATAAATTATATAGTCGATGTATGAGTTATATAAGCGTTGCACACCTTATGTATAAGCATTGTATAAATTGTACGTTCGATGTATAAGTTATATATGCATTGTAAAAATTATATATGTGTTGAAATAGAAGTGAAATACTAATATATATATGTATATATATGCCCCTCGTCCACAAACCATGGACGATATTTATTGGTTGTGATTGGTGTGAAAATTGGTTGATAGCGAATGGTTGATTAGAATTGTTTGTGGTTGAAAAATACCCATTTGTGGTTGAGAATTATTTGGTTGAAATCACATAGGATTAGTTTGTGGAAAAGAAAAAAAATATACATGCCGCCTGCGTGCGAACTAGATGCATGAGATCCACATTGTCAAAAGCTGCGAGGCTTTAAGGTAGTGTGAGGAGCCGTACTAGGGACGGCCCCGGTTTTAATTACCCTGTCGTTATGCTGCCGAAATTTTCAATAATATTCATGTGTTAGAATTATTTTCATGGTTGAAACTATATTCGTGTGTTGAATAGAAATTCATGTGTTGAATAGAAATTCATGTGTCGAACGACATTCATGTTTTGAAATAAATTGTTTTATAATAAAAATCATATTTTTATCATCTATATAACTATATAAAACATTCGTGTTTTGAAATAAATTGTTTTATAATAAAAATCATATTTTTATCATCTATATGAACTATATAAAACATTCATGTTTTGAAATAAATTGTGTTATAATAAAAATCATATTTTTATCATCTATATGAACTATATAAAACATTCATGTTTTGAAATAAATTGTTTTATAATAAAAATCATATTTTTATCATCTATATGAACTATATAAAACATTCATGTTTTGAAATAAATTGTTTTATAATGAAAATTATTTTTTTAATCATCTATATGAACTATATAAAATAGTCGTGTTTTGAAATAAATTGTTTTATAATAAAAATCAAATTTTTATCATTTATATAAACTATATAAAACATTCATGTTTTGAAATAAATTGTTTTATAATAAAAATCATATTTTTATCATCTATATGAACTATATAAAATAGTCGTGTTTTGAAATAAATTGTTTTATAATAAAAATCATATTTTTATCATCTATGTGAACTATATAAAATAGTCGTGTTTTGAAAAAAATTGTTTTATAATAAAAATCATATTTTTATCATTTATATGAACTATATAAAATAGTCATGTTTTGAAATAAATTGTTTTAAAATAAAAATCACATTTTTATTATATACATGAATTGTTAAAAATAGTGAAGTGTCGAAATAAATGTCTGTTGGATAAAAATATCATTTTTATCAAATGTACGAAAAGAATATGGTTTTGAAATCGAAGAATAGATTATATATATATATATAATTAAAATAAATCGAATAACGAAGTTGTAGTTCGTGTTTTGAAACTGTGATTTCAAACGATTAGTGCGGGAGATCCGATCATCGGATTTTCCCGAAACTGAAACCGTTGTGTTCGCTTTGGAAATATCTTTCCGACGATACCCACTTTGCGAAAATCCAACAGTTGGATTGTTTGGAATGTTTAATTCAAATTTGAAGAAAAACAGCTCTAGAATGGATTATATTTATATTTATATATATAAATATAATTAAATTAAATTGAATAACGACGCTGCAGTTCGTATTTGGAAATCGAAACTTCAAACGAGTGTACCGGGAGATCCGACCGTCGGATTTTCCCAAAACTGGAACCGTTGGATTCGTTTTGAAAAGATCTTTCTAATGATATAAAATTTGTGAAGATCCAACAATTAGATTTTCAGATATGTGTAAATCAAATCTGAAGAAAAACAGCGCTACGGCCGCGTTATGGCCTGAAGCGTCGTTTGAATAAATTGGCTATTTTTAATAAATAAAAATAGCGATAAATCGTTATAAAATATTATAAACGATATGGAATGGCAATAAACTAAATTTACCCGGTTTATTGGATATTTGATGGTAGAATGTGAAATTTATAAACTAACTGAAGGTTAGCTAACTCGGATGGTTTCCTGGGTTTTGATTTGATGTTGGTTTCGGCCTTCGGCGTTAATATTTGGGAAATCGTTCTCTTACTAATTTACGGTTAGTGACTGATGAATTGAAATAAGGCATATGTTGTGTTTGTGTGGCACTTGTTAATTATACATGCGAGTTGCTCAGAAAGACCGGGTTTATCCTATTCTGAATAACTGAATCGACGATAAGAAGTCGATGATGAAGACGGTGGTTGAAGACCGGAGATCTTCACCTCGGTTGGATGATAACTGATGTCCTGATTGGGTGGCATCCCGAAATATGGATAATGAGTCGTGATCGTCCAGATGTACGTGGAGATCGATGGGTATGCGAGGTATATAGTGCCTCCGGTTTCGTTCAGACCCAGAACGGACTTGTAAATTGATTGTGTGTCTGACATTGGAATTCATTCTATGTGATTGATGGCATCAGTTGCATTGTGTGAATTGCCTGTGTGGCATGCTAAGATGTAGTGATCAAGGCTTCTGTTGAAAAGAAAAGTCTTGTAGTTGATGATCAAAGCACCGCCTGTGTGGCATAGCTTTGTGTATAACGTGAAATCGCGAGCCTCACACCCCGGTATGAACCAGAAACGGGAGAGGACCTCAGGGAGGGCATGCGTTTCCTTTTAGCTAGAGGTGGTGTTAGTGCTTAAACTGGCTGACATATATATTATTTTCACTTATGTGGTTGTTGCTGTTGTGAGGCGCCTCGGTTATATTGGTCGATTCGGGACCGATGGAGTCCTTCGTTGGCTCATTTACACCCCAAAGGATGGAGAAACGCAGTGTTCAGGCATTTTAGTCCACATCGGTGGACCGGCCCTGACGATCCAATGGATTGACTGAGTACTTGCCTGAGACATGGGCTAAAGCGTCTCGAATTCGGCAAGAACAATCTTTTGCCTTGGTTCATGACGGAAATCCAATTTCCAAATACGACATCGTGCGGTTTTGATTGTAAACCTATATTTGGCGACATAGTGGCATGGGACGCTCATGTCGTCTATGATTGATATTTATGATTGTTTTATAAAATTAGAAACTAACTGGAAACGA
Source organism: Allium sativum (assembly GCA_030737875.1). NCBI lineage: Eukaryota > Viridiplantae > Streptophyta > Magnoliopsida > Asparagales > Amaryllidaceae > Allium > Allium sativum. The sequence continues at coordinate 66,533,837 of CM060916.1, read as the reverse complement.
GCTAAGATGGGTGGTTTCCCGGGTATTGGTCTATTGTTGGTTTCGGCCTTCGGGGTTAATACTTAGGGAATCATTCTCTTACTAATACACAGTTGGAGTCTGATTAAGAATTAAACAAAAAAGTTTACATTTTAAGTGATTTTACTTTACACGTATTTAGCATATCTTGGTCGATATAAGGTAAAACTCTATCCTCTGGTTTGCGTTGCATTGTGTGATGGGACTTGAGTCTTATATCGGCTTCATTTTTATAAAAAGCATTGGGATGTTTAAAAGATTTACTTGTTTTAAGCACTGGCAATCCAATGGAGTAAACCCGTTCCGCGAAAGTGGCGTGGTCCTGTGATTAGCCAATTATAAAATGTGTTAAGTAGATTTCTCATACCAGTCCCGTGACTGACTCGTAGTTTGTTTCACTTGCAAACTTGGGTGCCCTTATTTCTACACGGGCAGCCTTGTCTTCAGGTTTTAGCGGGCTCTTTCTGGATAGCTGGAGCTGAAGATGGATTCTATCATTTATCTCTTTTTATGTTGTTCACCTCCTATTGTACATATTATGTTTGTTTTCCGGTGTAGACATTTATGTACAGCTGAACTGTACTTGTACTAAGTATGATCCTGTATACTGCGTAATTCTAATGATTATGTTTATCCTGTGTATTCTATTGTACATTATTTGGTGTATTTATTTATTTCTGTTCTGCTATTATCTGTTTATGTGTTATATTCCAAAATTACCCTTGCCACCGTCAGTATGGGGTTTGGGGTCATCACAACGTGGTATCAGAGCTTTGGTTAAGCTTAGTTCTGGAATATAACATATGAACAAACTCGTCAGAAATAGAACCAGTAGTGTTCTAGGACGAATAACTCATTACAGATAGGATCAGTAATATCCTAGTATGAGTATAGCAGAATGAAATAATACCTCGATAGATGCATTTACATTCAAGTATATGTCTCTATGCTTTAAAATATCTTTTCTGTTGACCTGACACTTGATCTGCTATTTGCACAGGTACTAGAAAATGAGTGTCAGAAACAGAAGGAATGCAGAACCAGATATTGAGGCTCTATTAATTAAGTATCGAAATATGGGTGGAATACCGTTCTCGGGCGAAGAATCTATTATGAGAACACAAGCTTGGATTCGTTCTGCTGAGAAAATCTTTGACGGTTTAAAGCTGAGAGATGACTAGAAAAGATTACTGGCATCTTGGGCACTCAAAGACAAAGCCTTGTTCTAGTGGGATTCGATTATTTAGGATAATCCAGAAGGTAATATTATCTGGGAAAGATTTAAAGTGATTTTCCTAGAAAGATTTACTCCTCCTGAAGCAACGGAGCGGTTATGTGATGAATTCTCTTATCTGATACAAGGAGATATGACCATTCCAGAATATCATAAGAGATTCAACGAACTTTCTCACTTTGCCCCTCATTTGATTCAAGATCCAAAGAGGAAGAATCTGAGGTTTATTCATGGCCTGCAAAGAAAATACCAGAATAGTGTAATGAGGAATGTGAAGCTTCCTTTTTCTGAAATGATATACATGGCTTACCAGTATGAGGATCTCGACAAGAAAGGTATGTTACGCTACGAAGAGGAAGTCAGTTATAGTAATAAAGGGGAGTCTGAAACTGATAATCCTAAGGCCAGTACGATGTCTGAGGTCAGTAAGAAGCCTAAAGTCAATCGGAAAAGGGCCAGATCTGGGAAAGAACCAGTAACAACTGCCATATGCAATAACTGCCATCAGAAAGGGCATTTGTTGATAAATTGTGGACCCTTAAAGAAACGAATCAAGAGTGGATCTAAACCCACTAAGAAGAAAAAGAATCCACATGGGGAAAGAAAATGCCATAAGTGTCACCAAGCAGGTCATGTTGCAAGGGAGTGCCAGTTATCAAAGGAATCTGAAATAGTACATATAAATGAAGTAGCAGAAACTTCTGAGCTCTCAGCTAGTCAGGGAAGGCCTGATGTTTTAGAAGGCACGCTTAATGTCAAAAACATTCCAGTTAAAGTACTATTTGATACAGGTGCATCACGAAGCTTTATTGCAAGGAATGCAGTTAAGAAACTGGATTTGAATTTGAAGAAGCTCAAAGAACCAATGACTGTCCATAATCCGGTTGGGGGTTCCCTCAATCTCAGTTGGGTTTGTGGGGTGTCGGTTTCTTTTTCTCGTTATCGGTTCCCTACCATCACGGTCGTCATGAATTTTACAGAGTTTGATCTTATCTTGGGGTTAGACTGGTTGACAAAATATGAAGATGAGGTTAAATGCGCCGACAAAGTCGATTTCGTTAAGAAACGATTACTCGCCGCTCAAAGCCGACAGAAGAGCAATGCTGATTCGAGAAGAAGGGATTTGGCTTTTTCCGTTGGTGATTATGTGTATTTAAGGGTTTCTCTGATAAGAGGAGTGATTCGATATGGCAAAACTGGGAAGTTGGCACTGAGATTTATTGGTCCATCCCCTATACTTGAACTGATTGGAACCCTCGCTTATAGAGTTCAATTGCCTGATTGGTTGCCTAGAGTGCATGTTGTAATTCACGTATCTCAACTTCGAAAGCATGTTCATGACCCAGACTTGGTTGTGGAAGAGGCCGCACAACATGATATTGAAATTACTCCAGAATTGGCTGTGAGAAGAGAGCCGCTAACGATTATCGGCAAAGAAACCAAAGAACTGAGGAACAAGAAGGTTCATTTAGTCAAAGTGCAATGGAGTGGAGATCCGCGAGATTGTACTTGGGAAACAGAGGAAAGCATTAAGAAAGCCTATCCTAAGTGCAGGGTTGATATCTCTGATTGACTCTGGTGCAAGGTACATTTACCATATTTTGCATTTCCATTCTGTTCTTTACTTTGCTGTTGGTTTCTTTGCATTGATGTAAACTTTTAATTCTATAGTCTGATGATTTTAAAAGAGTATATGAATCGATTAGTATATTTTTGAAAAGTTAAGAACAAATTGATTGTTGTTTGAGTTGTGTGATAATAGATAGGATTAATTAAATTGTTAGAACGCTCGTTAATTTAATCAAGAAGCGAATGATGGTAAATATATGAAATTAAATCAAGTATTGAACTGATTTAAAAGTAGATAGAAATATATACATGTGCATTATATATGTTAAAATAGGTAAATGGATTAGCTGTCGAGTAAAGAATTTATTTGCGTGCCCGACAAATAGGTAAACCTTAATGAGTTGGATGCGCAATTTTATTATTATATCAACTCCTGTGAATGCCATTGGATGCGGAGTGCTGGTTGTTCTGTGTGTAATAATAAACGTTGCCATAGGATAGTAACAATTAATTTTGAACTACACTACATGGCATATTTCTTGGAGATAGGCATACTTCATCATATACCACATAAGCATTTGGAGCTTGTGTGACAAGGTTGAAGATTTACCATACGAGCGAGAGGCTTGTATGGCGATGACTATATATTACAGGTTGAACTGATGACTGATATGGGCCATATAAAATGTAACGATAAATTGCCAGATTAATAAAAAAAACCACACGGGTCTGGGGATGACAATAAACACATCTCTCTGGTCATTAAGGCACAAAAACCATTTATAGGGTGACGAGAATTTATTCTCTGGAGTTATAATATATACACACTCCCCCGTGGACACCAGAATATATCACTATAAATATGTGTATGCTTATTAGGATTTATTGGGTACCTAATACGGCCCAATAAATTTCCAAACCCCTCCCCGTACAAAGGAGGTTATGGCGAAATTTTTCGAAAATTTAGGGTGTTAGCCAAATTTTTGAAGAATTTGAAAATTATCAGAAACTGAAAAGTTAGAGAATGGAAGCCAGATTGAAAGTTGAGTTGGTTAATTAGACAACCTTCGACTTTGTTACTTTTCGGGGACGAAACGTTTTAAGTAGGGGAGATTGTAACAACCCGTAAAATCTGAACCAATTAAAAAAATTTAAATTGGTTATTTTAGTGGATTTAAAATATTTAAAATAAAAATTTTAAATAATGACGACGAAAAGTAAGTTTAAATCGATGTTTGAAAATGAATATAATTATTTCTAATTATAAACAAGGCCTGAAATGGCGCGGTAGTTTCAAAATTTGAATTCAACTTTGTCTGACTGTACCGGGAGCAAAACAAAACGGATTTTAGTGAAACCAAAAATATTTAAATCTGTTAGTAAATATCTTTCTAATGAATCTGAAAAATTGAAGTTTCGTAGCGGAAGTCAAAAGTTATGGCCAAATGAATTTTCATAAAGGTCGCTATAGAATTTATATAGCCCGTGAAAATGGCCATTTTGCAAACGACCACAGAATTTGACGAAACCACTTTTGTTGGATTAAGGATGTCAAATTATTGCTAGGTTTCAAATTTCATAATTTTTGAAGCTAGTATGTTAGCGTGGCAAGGGAAAATGTGTTTGGTCGATTTCTATTAAATTGGATCGACCAGAAAAGGTCCATTTTTCAAACGGTCTCAGAATTCGATGAAACTAGTTTTGTTGGGACCGTATCGTCAAAACATAGCAAGATTTATTTTTCGGGAATTTTTAGAATTAGTATGTTGCCCCTGCAAATTGAAATGTACATTCAAAATGATTATTGAATGTTTTATATTTTGATTTGAAGGAAAACTGATTGAAACAATTGAATGGGCCTACGAAACATATCCCATTGTGTTTGGAATGGGGGTATTTGGCTAGGGACGACAATCGTTGGGTTTGGATTGGAGTTAGTATTTAAGGAGGGGTGTTTTTGGATTTTTAAAATATATAAATATAAAAAAATATCATTGGTCAATCCTTTTTTCTCTCTCGCCGATAAACCCTCGACGCACGATGGAAACAACATTCCACCTTCTCTCCTCGATCTCGCGCAAAATACTCAATAAAATTCAAGGGTCCAGTTGGGAATTTTGTAGAGGATCACTCAAGCTTCAAATCAATATAAAGAATGGATTTTTTTCGTGGAGATCTCGGGCTCGAAAGTCTGACAATTTCGAGCGCCGCCATGGACGCCAGAGGCCACCAAAGTGGGCCCCACTTCCGGCGAACAGGTGCCCTTCCTAGCTCCACCTGGTGGCGTGCTCCGATCGACGCAACGCTACACCATTTGATCGCAAATCGAAAACCTAGTTTTGAAGATTTTTAGAGAGGTACAGCTGAAATTATATTAAACTATTTAATAACACTTTAAAGCGCAACGGTTTTTGATTTCACTGTAAAAATCATATATTTTTCGTTTCTTGATGAAATTCAGTGAAACAAGAGACAAGGGACTCGTGTGGACGTCTTCTACATTCTAGAAGAGACCGCATATGTTTCTAAGCCTTCTGCTATTTTTGGTGGAGTGGAACCCAATGTGAGATTTCTGAATTATAAACGATATGGAAAACGACGATGTATAAATTATATAGTCGATGTATGAGTTATATAAGCGTTTCACACCTTATGTATAAGCATTGTATAAATTGTACGTTCGATGTATAAGTTATATATGCATTGTAAAAATTATATATGTGTTGAAATAGAAGTGAAATACTTATATATATATATATATATGTGTGTGTGTGTGTGTGTGTGTGTGTACACACGCCCCTCGTCCACAAACCATGGACGATATTTATTGGTTGTGATTGGTGTGAAAATTGGTTGACAGTGAATGGTTGATTGGAATTGTTTGTGGTTGAAATTGACTGATTGTGGTTGAAAAATACCCATTTGTGGTTGAGAACTATTTGGTTGAAACCACATAGGATTAGTTTGTGGAAAAGAAAAAAATATACATGCCGCCTGCGTGCGAACTAGATGCATGAAATCCCCATTGTCAAAAGCTGCAAGGCTTTAAGGTAGAGCGAGGAGCCATACTAGGGACGGCCCCGGTTTTAACTACCCTGCCGTTATGCTGCTGAAATTTTCAATAATATTCATGTATTAGAATTATTTTCTTGTGTTGAAACTATATTTGTGTGTTGAATAGAAATTCATGTGTTGAATAGAAATTCATGTGTTGAATAGAAATTCATGTGTTGAACGACGTTCATGTTTTGAAATAAATTGTTTTATAATAAAAATCATATTTTTATCATCTATATGAACTATATAAAACATTCATGTTTTGAAATAAATTGTTTTATAATAAAAGTCATATTTTTATCATCTATATGAACTATATAAAACGTTCATGTTTTGAAATAAAAATTTTTATAATAAAAATCATATTTTTATCATCTATATGAACTATATAAAACATTCATGTTTTGAAATAAATTGTTTTATAATAAAAATCATATTTTTATCATCTATATGAACTATATAAAATAGTCGTGTTTTGAAATAAATTGTTTTATAATAAAAATCATATTTTTATCATCTATATGAACTATATAAAACATTCATGTTTTGAAATAAATTGTTTTATAATAAAATCATATTTTTATCATCTATATGAACTATATAAAATAGTCGTGTTTTGAAATAAATTGTTTTATAATAAAAATCATATTTTTATCATCTATATGAACTATATAAAACATTCATGTTTTGAAATAAATTGTTTTATAATAAAAATCATATTTTTATCATCTATATGAACTGTATAAAATAGTCGTGTTTTGAAATAAATTGTTTTACAATAAAAATCACATTTTTATTATATACATGAATTGTTAAAAATAGTGAAGTGTCGAAATAAATGTATGTTGGATAAAAATATCATTTTTATCAAATGTATGAAAAGAATATGGTTTTGAAATCGAAGAATAGATTATATTTATATATATATTTAAATATAATTAAAATAAACGAATAACGAAGTTGCAGTTCGTGTTTTGAAACCGTGATTTCAAACGATTAGTGCGGGAGATCCGACCATCGGATTTTCCCGAAACCGAAACCGTTGGGTTCGCTTTAGAAATATATTTCCAATGATACCCACTTTGTGAAAATCCAACGGTTGGATTATCTGGAATGTTTAATTCAAATCTAAAGAAAAACAAAGCCAGAATCGATTATATATATATATAATTAAATTAAATCGAATAACGACGCTGCAGTTCGTATTTGGAAATCGAAACTTCAAACGAGTGTACTGGGAGATCCGACCGTCGGATTTTCCCAAAACTAGAACCGTTGGATTCGTTTTGAAAAGTTCTTTCTAATGATATAATATTTGTGAAGATCCAACGGTTAGATTTTCAGATACGTGTAAATCAAATCTGAAGAAAAACAGCGCTAGGGCCGCGTTATGGCCTGAAGCGTCGTTTGAATAAATTGGCTATTTTTAAATAAATAAAAATAGCGATAAATCGTTATAAAGTATTATAAATGATATGGAATGGCAATAAACCGAATTTACCTGGTTTATTGGATATTTGATGGTTGAATGAGAAATTTATAAACTAACTGAAGGTTAGCTAAGTCAGATGGTTTCCTGGGTTTTGATCTGATGTTGGTTTCGGCCTTCGGGGTTAATATTTGGGAAATCGTTCTCTTACTAATTTATTGTTAGTGGCTAATGAATTGAAATAAGGCGTATGTTGTGTTTGTGTAGCACTTGTTAATTATATACGCGAGTTGCTTAGAAAGACCGGGTTTATCCCATTCTGAATAACTGAATCGATGATAAGAAGTCAATGAGGAAGACGGTGGTTGAAGACCAGAGATCTTCACCTCGGTTGGATGATAACTGATGTCCTGATTGGGAGGCATCCCGTAATATGGATAATGAGTGGTGATCGTCCAGATGTACGTGGAGATCAATGGGTATGCGAGGTATATAGTGCCTCTGGTTTCGTTCAGACCCGGAACGGACTTTAAATGGACTGTGTGTTTGACATTGGAATTTATTCTATGTGATTGATGGCATCAGTTGCATGGTGTGAATTGCCTATCTGGCATGCTAAGATGTAGTGATCAAGGCTTCTGTTGAAAAGCAAAGTCTTGTGGTTGATGATCAAAGCACCGCCTGTGTGGCATAGCTTTGTGTATAACGTGAATTCGCGAGCCTCACACCCCGGTATGAACCAGAAACGGGAGAGGACCTCAGGGAGGGCATGCGTTTCCTTCTAGCTAGAGGTGGTGTCAGTGCTTAAACTGGCTGACATATATATTATTTTCACCTGTGGTTGTTGTTGTTGCAAGGCGCCTCAGTTAATCGGTCGATCCGGGACCGATGGAGTCATTTGTTGGCTCATTTACACCCCAAAGAGTGGGGAAACACAGTGTTCAGGCATTTTAATCCACATCGGTGGACCGGCCCTGACGATCCAAAGGCTTGACTGAGTACTTGCCTGAGACACGGGCTAGAGCGTCTAAAATTCGGTAAGGACTATCTTTTGCCTTGGTTCATGACGGAAATCCAATTTCCAAATACGACATCGTGTGGTTTTGATTGTAAACCTATATTTGGCGACATAGTGGCATGGGACGCTCATGTCGTCTATGATTGATATTTATGATTGTTTTATAAAATTAGAAACTAACTGGAAACGAGCTATGATGGGTGGTTTCCCGGGTATTGGTCTGATGTTGGATTCAGCCTTCGGGGTTAATACTTAGGGAATCGTTCTCTTACTAATTTACAGTTGGAGTCTGATTAAGAATTGAACGATAAAGTTTACATTTTAAGTGATTTTACTTTACACGTATTAAGCATATCTTGGTCGATATAAGGTAAAACTCTATCCTCTATTTTGCGGTGCATTGTGTGATGGGACTTGAGTCTTATATCGGCTTCATTTTTATAAAAAGCATTGCGATGTTTAAAATATTTACTTGTTTTAAGCACTGGCAATCCGATGGAGTAAACCCGTTCCGCGAAAGTGGCGTGGTCCTGTGATTAGCCAATTATAAAATGTGTTAAGTAGATTTCTCATACCAGTCCAATGACTAACTCATAGTTTGTTTAACTTGCAAACTCGGGTACCCTTATTTCTACACGGGCAGCCTTGTCTTCAGGTTTTAGCGGGCTCTTTCTGGATAGCTGGAGCTGAAGATGGATTCTATCATTTATCTCTTTTTATGCTGTTCAGCTCCTATTGTACATATTATGTTTGTTTTCCGTTGTAGACATTTGTGTATAGCTGAACTGTATTTGTACTAAGTATGATTATGTATACTGCATAACTCTGATGATTATGTTTATCCAGTGTATTCTATTGTACATTATTTGGTGTATTTATTTATTTCTGTTCTGCTATTATCTGTTTATGTGTTATATTCCAAAGATTACCCTTGCCACCGTCAGTACGGGGTTTGGGGTCATCACAACGGCGCTCAATTCTGATCACGCATAATCGATATATAATTATTACAAGTTTCATATACTTAACTATTATTAAAAATTAGTAAAAAAATTATTAATTACCTTAATACACTTGTAATCCTTCTTCCCAAAGAACTAACCCGACTACACTACTTTGTATGTTGCCTCAGTATAGACTTGCTCCACAATCACTCAAACAAATCAATCTTCCTGAACCACTCGCATCTTCCTCAACCTCGAGCAAAACCCATACTCCACTTGCCTCAACTTCAACCACTTGTTTAGATCCTTGAGGCATCGCTATCACCAGGAAAAACACAGCAATCACTCAACTCACCATTCATCGATCCACTACTATGAAAACAGCCCCAAAACAACCTAATACTCACTGCGGCATTTCATCGAATGCTTTATAAACAAAATCCATTATCTTCTATCACTTTCAGCCATCAGTATTTACCTTACCGCTGCCACATCCTATGCCACAATCGCTACAGCTTCACCACACAGCCTATGGCCGAAACCTTATCCACCTAAATCTCCTTCCTCACTCCATTGCAACATTCCATCGAACGCCTTCATTGCTTCAACCTGAAACTGCAATAAGAACTTCGAACTCTATTCCAGTCGCTCTCCTCATAGACATGTACACCCCAAATCACCCTGTTGAATTCGTCAGTCACCATTGTACCAAAAAGTATAAGCCGAACTCCACCACAAATTCACTACATCGCGACTTCACTTTGCTGGATAAAACCGTCGAGCTGCCCCCTCTTTGCTTTATTGATAATCGCGCCCCCTTACAGTGCCATCCTCGAAGCCCGTCAACCCTGTCAAATTCCATAGTCAATCCAAATTCGCGAGTGCCTTCGCCCCATCTTCGAGCTCCAGGATCTAACGCGGTCTCGATTCTCATTAAGTGGAAATCACTAATTTCTTTTCGATTTTGATTTAAGGCAGAAGGAAGATTTCCGATCAATTTTAGAAAATGGGAGCAGCCCTTTTATATTTGTTTTAGATTTTTGTTTTGCTAATTGAACTAGCGGTGGTTTTTGCTTCATTTCAGAAGGGGCACTCGCGATTTATAAAGGGAGGAGAAAGGGACAGTCGTACTGATGATTATAAATGGTTGTCTACCAACGTACAAACAACTTTAATTTGATTTGATTTTTATTTAATGCGATTCGATTTAAAGAGATTTTTATTTCTTTTTAAATAGATATCGATTTGATCCTAACGACTGATCAAATAAATCGGGGTTCACAATTAAAAATCGTGAACCGCTATTTTAACGTAACCACTGTTGTTTCAACAATGAAACACTATTCTGAACTAACCGAATATAATTTATATTTAATTTAAACGTGTATATATATAATAACCAAAATAATTTAAAATAAATTCTTTGATAATAAATTATTATCATCGATTCCTTTTAAATCGAATTTCTACAAATTATCTAAATTGTTTCAATTTAGTTTAAAATTCCCAATTGAATTATTTTTCATATTACAATAATTTAACATATTCGATATTAATTTGATAACTCAATATAAAAATCGATTTAAAATATCAACTAAATATTCAAAACTATATTAAATATTTCAATTAAATAAATCACAAATCTAGGTCATTACTGCTTCTATGGGGAAAGACTGTTACTATATATAGAACTTAAAAGGCTTTGCCATTATTGCATTTATATTATTAGTCGAATATGGAAATTGATATCAATTACATATTGATTTGTTTTCCATGAAGATTCCATAGTTAATGGAATGTGATTTTGGACTTATCGTGAACTATGTTTTAAATGACATTGGTTCTTTAATCCAGTTAAAGACAGGATTACAGGTCTAACATTGTATTTTGAACTGTATTGTTGATCTCTACTAATATATATCTGTTTGGTGGCGGAAAATTTATTCTCTTGCTTAACACCCTTCTCTGAGATGTATGAGCTTAGAGCTTATATATTGGTAGAAATCAGTGGTACGGTATAGATTGTCGATGTGGCTTGTTTATGATTCCAAAGTTAAATAATCATAAAATAATTATTGTTGGAAGAATAAAACTAATTGGAGTTTTAATGAATCTGTAATTAAATTGAAATGAGAATGTGATAATTTAAATTGTCAAATTTGGGAAAATGATCGAGAATGAAGTACCACCAGTTAACTCCAGGCGATTGTTAAATCTTTAATTAGATTTGAACGTGAAATGGTAATTAATTTTACCGATAACACCATGGGTATTAGATATGGAGTACAACCAATTTTACTCCATAGGATGAATAGGATGGGATTAGGATAATAAAATAAATGATTACTTCGGTAAGGCTCGCTAACCCAACTATTTGATAAACGTTAATTTAGTTTAGAATTGTTAAAGGATAAAATCTTTTGAAATGGATATCCAAAGGAAGATTAAAGAATAAATTTAAAGAATTTATCTTTGATAAAATTAATGGGAACCTTTCCCCAAAAATATGAATATTTGAATAAAATAATGTTCTGAATTGGAATGAGGCGTATGATGTGTTTTTATAACACTGGATTATTGATTATAAAATACGCGGGTTATTCGGAAAGATCGGGTTCATCCCATTCTGAATAACCGATACGACGTCGAAAAGTCGACGATGAAGACGATGATTGAAGACCGAAGTTCTTCACATCGTTTGGATGATTACTGATGTCTTGATTGGGTCGTACACCCAAGACAAAGTAATAAGTGGTGATTATCCAGATGTACCTGGAGATTGACCGGATATGCGAGGACCTCTCTCTTGTATTGGACATATGGGACGAGGAATAAGGTGCCTCCGGTTTCGTTCAGACCCAGAACGGACTTGTAAATGGATGTGTGTCTGACATTGGATTTCGTTCTATATTGATTGATTTCTATTAAATATATATCTATTTGATGGCGGAGAATTCATTCTCTTACTTAACACCTTTCTCTGAGACGTATGAGCTTAGAGTTTATATATCGATATACATCAGTTGTATGGCGTGAATTGTCAGTGTGGCATGCTGAGATGCAAATGATCAAGGCTTTTGTTGAAAAGTAGAGTCTTGTAGTTGATGATCAAAGAACAGCTCTAATTAGCGTAGCTTTGTGTATAGCTTCAATTCGCGAGCTACATATCCCAGTATGAACTAGAAACGGGAGAGGAACGCAGGGAGGACATGCATTTCTTTCTAGCTAGGAGTGGTATCATGGTATGGAGCCCAGACATTTTACTTATGTTGATAATGGAAAGCGAGGTACGTCGGATTTGAGTCTCAGTGGCTCTTGATATTGGTCGACATACTGATCAGGTTTTATGCCCCATAGGGCAGGGAAGCGTATTGTTCAGGAATTATAATCCACAAAAGTAAGGGTGGACCGGCCCTGCCACTCCAGGTGCAGCTATGGCTGAGCCTAAGGCATGGTGCTAGATTGTCTCGAATTGGTAAGGACGATCCCTTGCCTTGGTTCATGATGGAAATCCAACTTCCAATACGACATCGTGCGATTTTAATTATAGAACTAGTATGGCGACATGATATATGGTACTCATGCCGTCTATGATTGATACATTTATATTTGAAGTTGTTTTTAGCACTATACACTTATAATGGTGTCAATGATTTATTTAAAAGTATCAAGCATGTTTGGCTATTATAAGGGAAAAATCTATCCTCCGGCTTGCGTTGCATTGTGTGTTGGGACCTGAGTCTTATAATACCTTCATTTTTCAAAAAAACATTGCATTGTCTATAAACTGTTTTATGCATTGTTATTCATTGGAGTAAACCCATTCCATGTCATACGGCATGGTCCCTTGATTTACCAAATTTTAGTTTAAAGTCTTAAATAATTGTTTTAGTTCTCACACCAGTCCCATGACTGACCTGGAGTTTATTGTTTTAACCTAAACTCTAGGTGCTCCTATTTTCCATGCGGGCAGCTAGTAGTTTTGGTTTTGCAGATTTCTATTTTCACAGGATCCTGGATTTACAACTAGAGCTATATTCTTAAAGCTTTGTATCCGTGTATCTCTTTCAATTGTGTTATGTATTATTTTTCCGCTGCTATGTAATGTATAATAATCTCTAATATTTTTCTGAAGTATATTATTTATTCATACTCTGTTATATTCTTGTACTCGATGTAAATTGTTGTAATAGCAATGAAATGTTCTGTCGTTTGCTTTCCGATCTGTCGTGTTCTAACCTCAATCTGGGCTTTCCCTTACGAGCGAGTTTAGGTTGTCTCAATTTAAATAATAAATTAATTACTATCTATAAAACTAAATGATTGTGTTTGTAATTTTATTGGGCATGACCCTTATTACTTCTTGTGCATTCGTTCATTCAGCAGTACCGATCATCTACATCAGAATTTACGTTCAAAGTTAATGATATTAAATAAATAATTTCTTATGCTGATATTTTCTTATGCTTTAAGAGCAATATCATATTTTTGACCTATTTTTCTACTTCAAAGGAAACATTATATGCTTACGTATTTAAAAACACAATTATAATCTTTCTCTTATAGGCATAACAATCATATTGGATTATGAATACTATATTTTGTTAATGTCAGATATACAAGCAATAATGTTATATGCATTCAATTATTTTGCAAGTACATGATATTTTAATGATTCAATAAGTTTGCTATTTTTCCTTCTACCGGTTAGTCTTCTTTTTATCTCTAATGTAACAATATCCAAAATATTTGGATATATGTTCATAAGTAAATTTTCTTCGAGTGGTAAATTATATAGCTAATCATGCTAAAATTTGTATTGCATCAGTTGTTTTATTGATACGAACATTTGAACAAACAAAAAAGTTGTTTGGTTATTCCAGAACTTAAAACACAATGTCCCCAAGTAATATGTCATCCATTGTTTGCATTAAAGGTAATGGAAAGGTGAAAAAGTAATTTTTTGATGATAATATTATTTCTATTATTTATTATAGTGGTTTTCGTTTTTCTTGAGTAGCAAGGTGAAGAAATAAATATAAACTATACAATTTCTATGATTTTTCCATGTTTCTAGCATCATGTTTTGCTATGTCAGTTTTTCTTGAGTAGTAAACATAATGTTTCAAGCTAATGAAATTCTTATCTAGGACAATTTCAAACGACATATAGATATGGTAATGGAATATATTTTTATACTAAATTCGAGTTGCTATTTTTTTAGAGCATGATTTATTTGTGTCAGTTATGGAACAATGATCATATCGAATGTTTATATATTTGAAGTTATGTTTTTTATAATATGAATTCATGATGAACTTACTCTTCTTTTAAATTAATATACACACTCAATATCATAACTTTTACAAAGTAATGAATATTTAGTAGGTGCCATTTTTGTTGTAAATCTGTTACATCATTAATCTCCTTTATAGTTGTCCCGTTTCATACCAAACATTCATTTTGCATCGTCGTCCATTCATCAAGTATTGTGGATCTCACTAATTTAATTAATTTACTGTGATGGATGACTAAGATTTCATATGACATATGGTGCACAGAAAATAAAAGGAGAGGATTGGACTTATACTCTACATGCTGCGTAAATCAATCAGTTATTTGGTGAACCTCGTTTGCGTAGCACGAGTTCGCACTTGTATTTATAAAAGATCACATTGCATAAATTTAACAAGATAAATGTCAATAAATAAACTACCATACATTCATTCATTCAACATTTCATTTAACAATTTTTTATATGAAATCAGTATTTATACATATAACATTAAATCTAGACTACCACCAAATATCATAATCAACCATGTAAACAACTAAACAATATATATCTATATAACAAAAAACATGGGTGTTGGTGGCAGAGACAAAGAGCGGCTCAGATTTAAAGATACAAGAGACATCAGACGGTTTAAACTTTGGCACTAATTTCATGGACCAGCTGCAAATTTATGGTAATACTCTTTCCCATGCATCATTCTAATGCTAATAGCATTCCATCATAACTATAATTAGATTGATATATATATATATATATATATATATATTAAAAGTGTCCACTATATGTTAACATTTTTATGCTTTATATGCTTCCACAAATAATTTGTATGGTATTATTTACCGTTTATGCCTATCTGTCCACTGTATGCTAATTATTTAGCAACTGATTAGCTTCCACAAATTAACATATTCCACTATATATCAGACATAATTTTTTATAATGAATTATTAGCTTCCACTATATGTTAATTTTTTATAATAATTGATTAGCTTCCAATTATATATTCCTCTCCATTTATTTTATGATGGAATATTTATTTCTGTCCACTACATATAATAATTTTCTTTACTTAAATCTTTGATGTAAACTTATATATTTCTACTTATCCATTGATGCATCATATAAATATGTTGGTGGGAAAGACAAAGAGCGGCTCAGATTTAAAGATACAAGAGACATCGTAGGTTTAAACTTGGACACTAATTTCATGGACCAATTGCAAATTTATGGTAAGGCTCTTTCGCATGCATCATTCTTACACTAATAGCATTCTATCATAACTATAATTTTAAAGATACATTAAATGTGTCCACTATATGTTAGTATTTTTATGTCTTATATGTTTCGACAAATAATTTATATGGTGTTATTTATCCTTTATGCCTCAAATTTTAATGATATATCAGATGTGGCAGAGACAAAGAGCAGCACAGATTTAAAGATAGAAGAGACATTGAACGGTTTAAACTTCGACACTATTTCATGGACTAGCTGCAAATTTATGGTAAGGCTCTTTCTCATGCATCATTCTAAAGCAATAACATTCCATCATAACTATAATTTGAGTAATATATTAAATGTGTCCACTATATGTTTATATCCTTATACCTTATATGCTTCCACAAACAATTTATATGATATTATTTACTCTTTATGCCTCAAATTTTAATGATATGTTAAACGTGTCAACTATATGCTAATTTTTTAATAATTGATTAACTTTCCACAAATTAACATATTCCATTATATATCAGTCATAATCTTTTATAATGACATATTAGCTTCCAATGTATGTTAATTTTTTATAATAATTGATTACCTTCCAATTATATATTCCTCTCCAATTATTTTATGATGGAATATTTATTTCTGTCCACTACATATAATAATTTTCCTTACTTAAATTTTTTGTTACAAATTTATATATATTTCTACTTATCCATTGATGCCTCATATAAATATGTTGGTTGCAACGACAAAGAGCGGCTCAGATTTAAAGATTGAAGAGACATCAAACGGTTTAAATTTCGACACTAATTTCATGGACCAGCTACAAATTTATGGTAAGGCTCTTTCCCATGCATAATTCTAACGCTAATAACATTCTATCATAACTATAATTTGAATGATATATTAAATGTGTCCACATATTAATATTTTTATGCCTTATATGCTTCCACAAATAATTTATATGGTATTATTTATCCTTTATGCATCATTCTACATATCTTTCTATGCTCCTAACATTTGATCATAAATCCTACTTATTTTAAACACTTCATGTTGTAGACTTGGGATACTACTGTGCTAGCACACAAAGGGAATACGAAGAAAATTGGGTGGACTACCGAATGGCCTTTAAAAAACGTTTCGGTATGCCCCTCCATTGATTTTATTTTCAGTTATAAAGCAACAACATATCCAGATTAATCACCTTTTTACTTATTCATACTTGTAGCTTAAGATGCATTTGGCGTATTGGAGTTCGAACGTGGTCATCGACAACTACACATTTTTACGTGTACTTAAACAAATTTTTAAATGCTGAAATGTTTATGCATTTCATGAAAATTAAGCTTTTTTCATTGACCATGTTGTTATTACTATGTAATTAGTATTCATATGTATTACAATTTTCTTTTGCTTATTCAGTGCATACTTGATGTGTTGTGCTGATTATGTTATTATTAAACATTGGATTATGAAAACCTTTATGGTAAGGGATAAAAGATTTTATAAATTGTTCTTTGAAAACAAGGAACTGACATTCAATTAAGAAAATGTTACTTTAATAAGGGCGTTGTTAATGACACCCCCTTTTTGGTTAAGGGGTGTCATTTTGTTAAGGGGACACCGGTGTATAAAAATTTGTTAAGGGGCAACAACAATTATACTTTTAAGGAACAAAAATAACCCTGCGGTACTTGAATGCTCGCGCTCGAACCAGAAAAAATGGTAAGAGTATACCGTTTTTATTTAATAAAAACTGTAGCATTAGAACATCTTTTCTATCTCTATAACAAAATTAACAAAAACAACAGAAACGATCATACTCTACCGTGTTTGCAAATTAAAAACGGTCATAATTTTCTATTTTTATAATGATTGTTCGATGTTTGCAGGCCGTTTTTCATATTTTCACATCTAGGTCGTGCTTCGGAAATGGTGACTCATGACCGAATTTCACCACGTTGTGCTTCTTCTTCAGATTAAGGGTAATTTGGTCTAAAAGTGTTATATTGTTAAGGGGGGTTTAGTATGCATTGTGCATCCCTTAAAAAAAATTAAAAATTGTGCCCCCCTTAGCCAAAAGGGGGGTGTCATTAACAATCCCCTTTAATAATACAACTTCATGTTTATAATGCAAAGACTTAAAGGGCTGCAGGCTTGCGTTTGCATAACTTCACATGTATAGTTGAGCATTTATAAAAGTATGAGAAAAATATGTGTTATTATAGGATTAATTTACTGCTCTCATTGTCTAAATGATTGAAAGTGATCTTCAGCCGTGATTCGGCTTCAGAAATGAATTTTTTTCCTTCAGTCTGCATAGGTAAGCTTTGCATATCTTTGAATTTCTAAAGAAAGAATTGCAGGCATATGCTTACCTACAAATTTATTAACTTCGTGATTTGGTTTAACATGAATTGATAATGAATGAGGTTCATCTTAGCATGTAGTTAGATAGAAAGAATTTTGTCAACTGGAAAGATAACATCAGCAATTTTAAATACCTGTTTACATGTTAGTGTGCATTATATTCATTTAATACCAATGTAATGTAACTAACAAATTACTTTAAATGCTATAAGACAAGGATAGACGAGTTTTTTTTTCCTCAACAGTAATTCAACATAATATACCACTTTGATATAAAAATCCATACTCTTTAACAACATCTATATTTCAAGACAATAAATTGGTTCAGCATCTTTATTTGTGTGTTTTACACATAAATCTTAATGTAGATAACATCTAATATATTTCAAAATGAACTAAAGTTCTATATGGGGTTAAAACATTAGATTAGAAAATATACATTTTGTGTATGGCTTCAGCTACCAATATGTGTGCAATGACTATATTTATACCATATTATGTGGATGGACTTTTGAGACATCTACAGCACGCAAAGACCATAAGGTCCACTAGACCAAGATGGTACTGAAATTTATGTGGAATTTAATGTTGTTGTTAGCAAATTTTCTACGCTCTTTTTGCTTAATAATGGAGTACTTTGTTATTTCAACGTCTGGTACTTTGCAGTTACCAAATTAAGTAAAATTAGTATAGACTTAATTGAATGATCAAAAGTTATCTTTGTATTTTGTAAATTAAATTGTTGATTTTTTAGCATGCCTTCCTTGTGTACTTATTTTGTAACAAAAAAGGATATTGCATTTCAGTTGCATTTATGTTCTCATAGAAATATAGGCAAATTAGGAAAGACATTATATATGTTTGAAAATAGGTATAAAGAGGTTTATATGGGGATACAAAACGAGTTGGCTACAATTGTTGTTTGACTAGAAAATTCAATGATGAATGGGTAATTGAAGCTGTTGAAAAAGAAGAAAGGGTCGTTTTGAGGTTTCTGATATTTTACTGGCTGAAATTGTGGCATGCAAATTGAACTAAATTGTAAACTCAGTAAACATGCAAAGGATCCATATTCAGGGAATAGTAATAAATTGCTCTTTTGCATTGCTGCCTCTTTAGCTTATTTCGTTCCTTGCAATAGCATGACAATTTATTCATGTGCGTAGTGCAAGTTGTATATTGTTTGCGTTTTGTCATTCATAGAAGCAAATTTTCCTCTTTCGTATAGATGGTTAGTATGGTCTCTAAAATAATTACCTCTTAAACTGTCTTGCAAATAAAGTGAAGCTGAATGTTTCTATTGAGTAACGCAAACTCAAATGGATGCAAACTACAACCCTTGACAATCTATGCTGAAACACACCACCTCCGTTAAGGTCACTCACAAAGGGAATGCCTTAACTTTGGTGGAGCATTATAGGTAAAAGACACAGATAATTTACAAGACAGACATATATAAGCAAGAGAAAAACTAAATTTATTTCATACATGGTTCATAACAAAAACATTACATCAAACTGTCTCAAAACAACTTCCAAATCATTACATCAAAATCTCTGTCTTGATTATAACATAAAGAAGCATAAAACACAAATAAACTGCATAAATCCCCAAGTGTTAGTGTGTCCAAAGTCATAGCCAAAGATAAGAGGTTCCAAGCCATACCTCACAGAGTCTTCAAGTCTGGAAGGATGAACGGTCCGAATTAAGCTGAGCTATTCCCTCCCTGGCTACCTATGGGGGGGGGACAGAAGAAAAGAGAGCGAAAGAAAAATGGGTCAGACATGAGTTTGATAAGTCCAGTGATTATTCAGCATGTAAACTGGTAAAAGAACCATGACATGAAAAAACTTGACACAGGACTATAACAAAGAAATAAGGTAACATAGGATAAGGCAAGATAAATAAGGCAAGATAAACTAATCATACTATCGCACTCATATCCATATTCTCTGCACCTACTAGATATTTCAACCATCATCATAAAGTACAAACCCAGTGATCCCTTTTTATCGATCGGCTCCTACTCGCACGCATTTACTAATTGATCATACGGCCCCCTCGATTGTAGATACCTGTGCTAGTCCCACTATGGGGTGTATCAAATCCTATGGTGGTAACCCGACACGATTCAAGATGCACAGTGTATAACTACTGATGCCCAGTATGTGACGGCAAGGAATTTCGTTCGATCCGAATCAGTCGTTAAACCGATCTAGACCGTTCGAAACCCCTGATCGTTTTGAGAACAGGACAAATCTGAACGCAGACGGAAGAACATTTCATTGCTATTACAACAATTCCATCAGATACAAGAATATACAGAGTATAATTGAATAAATTACATTCGATAAATATCAGAGATTACAATAAATTACATAGCAGCGGAAAATAATACAAAGCACAACTGAAAGTAATACACGGATACAGAGCTTTCCGAGCATCGTTCCAGCTGTAAATCAGGATCCTGTGAATATAAGTCTGCAAAACCAAAACTACAAGCTGCCCGTGTGGAAAATAGGGGCACCCAGAGTTTAGGTTAAAACAATAAACTCCAGGTCAGTCATGTGACTGGTGTGAGAACTAAAACAGTTATTTAAAACTTTACTTTAAAAGAGAGTAATTCAAGGGACCACGCCGTATAACACGGAACGGGTTTCCTCCCAAGAATACCAGTGCAAATAGATAAACAACGCAATGCTTTTTCGAAAAATGAAGCTATTATAAGACCAAGGTCCCATCACACAATACAACGCAAGCCGGAGGATAGGGTTTTCCCTTGTAATAGCCAAACATGCTTGATACGCTTAAAACAAATCATTTGATACTATAATAAGTGTATAGTGTCAAAACAATTTCAATCATAAATATCAATCATAGGCGGCATAGCTACCATATACTATGTCGCCATACTAGTTCTACAATTAAAACCGCAATATCACGTATTGGAAATTGGATTTCCGTCATGAGTCGAGGCAAGGGGCAAGCTCCTCTCCGCTTTCGAGACACTCTAGCAAATGTCCCAGGGCTACGCACTCTGGGCAACCCCTGGATCTTCAGGGCCGGTCCTCTCTTACGTTTGAGGATTATTTATTCCTGAACACACGTTTCCCGGTCCTTACAGACCTAAAATCGAGGCGCCTCATCCAACAACCACAAAGGTGAAAAGTATATAAATGTCAGGGCTGGTAAGTCACTGACACCACCAAAGCTAGAAAGAAACGTCGTGCTCTCCCTGCAGTCCTTATCCCGTTTATAACTCATACCGAGGTGTGAGGCTCGCGAATTCACGCTATACACAAAGCTACGCCACGAAGGCCGTGCTTTGATCATCAACCACAAGACTTTGCTTTTCAACAGAAGCCTTGATCTATGCAACTCAGCGTGCCACACAGGCAATTCATGCCATGTGATTGATATCTATCGATATATAACCTCTAAGCTCGTACGTCTCAGAGAAGGGCGTTAAGCAAGAGAATAAATTCTCCGCCGCCAAACAGATATATATTTAACAGAAATCAATCAACACAGAATAAAATCCAATGTCAGACACATAATCAATTTACAAGTTCGTTCTGGGTATGAACGAAACCGGAGGCACTTTCCTCGCATATCCATCCATCCCCAAGTACGTCTGGACGACCACTAACTGATTCCCTCATCTTGGGTGTACAGTCCAATCAAGATCATCAGTAATCACCCAAACGATGTGAAGACTTCCGGTCTTCAACCACCGTCTTCATCTTCGACATATCGTCGAATCGGTTATTCAAAATGGGTATAAACCCGGACTTTCCGAACAACCCGCGTATATTAAAAATGAATGTTACACAAACACAACATACGCCTCATTCCAATTCATATTCTCAGGGAAAGGTTCCCATTAATTTTATCCAAGATAAATTCTTTAAAATTTATTCTTTAATCTTCCTTTGGATGTCATTTCAAACCAAATTATGGTTTTTCCAACTAGTCGAGATTAACGAACCACACCGAAGTAATTATTTATTTTATTTCCCGATCCCAACCTATTCATCCCATGAAGCAAAACTGGTAATACTCCATATCTAACACCGGGGTGTTATCGGTAAAATTAATTACCATCTCACGTTCAAATCTAATTAAAGATTTAACTATCGCTTTGGAGCAAAACTGGTGATACTCCATTCTCGCTCAATTTCTAAATTGGATAATTTAAATTATCAATTCCCCATATCAATCTAATTGCAGATTCATTAAAACTCCTTTTACTGGGTTAAGGAACTAGTGTTATTTAAAACACAGTTCACGATAAACCCAAATCACATTCTATTTATTATCGGGTTAAAGAACAAATGTTATTGAAAACACCGTTTATGATAAACCCACAAATCAATTCTGTTTAAAACCCATTTCAAATCCAGTTTATTTATTTAAAAATAAACGGGTTTAATTTTAGTTCAAAACTAGTTCATTTTGATAAAAATCTATTTTTATCTTTTCAAATGTGGAGTTTTTCATCCCAATTTTTCCCAAGTCATTTCTTATGATTTTACACAAATTATCACTATTTTTAATAATTTTATCAAGGCCCGTACAGTCGATTTCCATCAACGGCCATCGAACTGCACTTACAGCGACCTTTTTCAAATTTTATTTGGACGTATCTCCAAATCCAACCGTTAGATTTAAAATTTTCTAATATTCGTTAGAAAGCTCTTTTCGATACGAACCCAACGGTTCCGGTTTTAGGAGAATCCGACGGTCGGATCTCCCGTAATGTCCGTTTGAAATAAATGGTCGAAATTCACGAACTGCCGCGGCGCGCCGCGTTCTATTCAGGCCATTATATTATATATATAATATATATTTCGTCGATTTCTATTTAAAAACGAATTTTATAAATAGTTTTGAATTCGTTCCAAAACAATTTCAACCTTTATTTCAGATTCAAATCAAAATTGAATTTCCTATTATAAATCCTTTTTACTTTCATTTCTATTTGATTTCAATTCAAATCGATTTTAATTCGATTCGAATTCATTTCGTTTTCTATTCAATTTGAATTCAAATTGGTTTTCTATTCAATTCAAATCAAATTCGTTATATATTCAATTGAAATCAAATTTGTTTTTTTATTCCATTCAATTCGAAATCGTTTTATATTCAATTCATTTCGAAATCGTTTCATATTCAATTCATTTCGAAATCGTTTCATATTCAATTCATTTCGAAATCGTTTTCAATTCAATTCATTTCGAAATCGTTTTATATTCAAATCAAATTTGTTTTAAATTCAAAAACGAATATAATCGATATAAATATCGTTCACGTCAAAATAGCGCATCACTAATCAACCCGGCTTTATATTCAACAAATGGATCTATATTTCTTTCAATACACGACTCTATATCTTTGTCAACACACGACTAATCTCAGCGAATGAGTATTGTCCACGTGTGACTATTTTTGTTATTTAATATATTTTATGAAAATTAAGGTATCTATCGTTTGATATTGAATCAAACTCCAACCGTAAATTAGTAAGAGAACGACTTCCTGAATATTAACCCCGAAGGCCGAAACCAACATCAGATTAATATCCAGGAGACCACTCATCTCATTTATTTTCCAGTTGATTTCTAATTCTATATATGATAAAGATGTAAATTTTATTGTTAGAATATTTCGTTCAACTCATGACTAATCTCAACGGATGAGTACAGTCAACACATGAACCTTTACTTTATAGTGATAAAGATATAAATTTTATTGTTAAAATACTTCGTTCAACACATGACTAATCTCAACGAATGAGTACAGTCAACACATGAACCTTTATTTTATAATATTCTTTATCTTCTAAATTGGAATGAGGCCCAATCAATCACCATATAATGTTAATTATATGGATTTTCATACATCACACGTATATAATAGCATTGAAAAATAATCAACCATCAACCAAAGTGCACTACACTGTATAAGCATCAAATATAGATATCTAACGCTTATAACAGCCTGTCAATCAATCGATCAACATATTTAATCAATCAGGATGAGTGAACTTCAAATTTCATCCCAACACCCGTGTGGGGTTTCAAACAATCAAACACAGATTTTATTTGTGCAGTTGGGCGATGTGTAAAATTTATCGTCCCAATCAATGTCATTCAAATAGGTGTACATAAACAAACCGTATGGTTTGTAAATGAATATTTATTTATTCACATTCACGTTAAAAATTATATTTTTAACGATAAAATATTTTATTTCAACATATGAATTTCTATTCAGTTCATTCTTTAAATAAAATGATATTTTTATTTTTCTAACATATTTTTAGAAAATTTCGGCGGCATAACGACACGATACTAGAAACGGGACGAGGCCTAGCCTTATCCCCGGTCTAGTGAAGGCCCACGCCATTCACACATCAATCAAATCCATTCATTTCACCAAACATTTCAATTTCAATCAAATAATCTAACTAATTTTTGCAATCAAACAAACAAGTCCATGGTCTGTGGATGATTGTGTCGGGTGCTACTAAACACCGTCTGCATCCTAGTATATATATATAACTAGAAAAGAAATTTTGAGTGAGAAGTTCTCACCAATAGCTATCCCAATTCCACGACTTCATTTATAGAAATCTTCGTCGTTCTCTCCTTTTTGTCATCTTCGTTGCCCGTAGCCACTACATATGTAAAAATCGAATTTTTACTTCGTTATTCAATATATAAAAATTGAATTTTTACTTTGCTATTCAATATATAAAAATCGAATTTTTACTATGCTATTCAATATATAAAAATCGAATTTTACTATGCTATACAATATATAAAAATCGAATTTTTATAATCATGCTATATGGATAAAAATTCTATTTTCACACCGCTACTATATAGATAAAAATTCTATTTTTACCTCGCTATTCTCTATATAAAGATTTCGCCTTTTCAAATATATCATTATAAAAATCACATTTTTATTTTTCTACACATATAAAGATGATATTTCTAATATTCCTATCATGTAATAATTATATTTTTAATTCTCTACATAAACAAAAATCATATTTTTACATCTTCTATATAGTAAAGATTATATTTTTAATACTTTGAAAATATAAAAATCATATTTTTAATTCTTTAAAAATATAAAAATTATATTTTTAATACTCTACTTATATAAAAATCCGATTTTTATACTTCATTTATATATATAAAAATCCGTTCTTTTTACTTTTAAAAAAAATCCGGTCTTTTATATTTCAAAAATCTCTTCTTTTAACGAACAAAAATCTCACCTTTATATAACTAAAAATCATTTCTTTGAATAATTAAAAATCAATCCTTTTATAGTTACAAAACAACGTATGGTTTTTTTCATAGAAAAATCAAAATTTTCAAATTGATTAAACTAAATGAATTAAAAATAAGATAACATAACTTACAGCGAAGGGGGAAAAGCTTTTTGGTCGTCGGAAGGGCATTGGGCGGTCGGAGGGGTGCTGCCTTGGTGGTGGCAGGGCATCGGCCATCAGAAGGGGCGGAGCAAGCAACACGGGCGGTGGGTGAACAGGGTATCGGTCTCGAGCTAAGGGATGGCGGCTAGGGTTCGAATGGTCGTGGGTTTGCTAGGGAAGGGGGCGCCGTCGCGTGGAGGGGGGGGGACTTCGGAGGTGGCGCGCCGCCACCTGGGGCACGGCGGTGGGCGGCGCTGCCCTAGGGGGGGCGCGATGCTCCTCTCCGCCTCTTTTTGTTCTTTTTCTTTTTTTATTATTTTCTGAATCGGGTTTTGAAAATAAAAGGGGGGCCAGATGAGTTAAAGGGGGAGAGAGTTATATTTTTTTAATTATTTAATTCAAAAAGTTGACTTTTACATACGACCTCTAAACGAGGCCTACCGCCTGTCATCCCTAGCGTTTTACCCCTATTCCGAACACAATGGGATATGTATCGTAGGCTGATTCTATCGTTTCGATCAGTTTCCGTTAAAATCAACATATAACTCTATATATTGATTTTAAACGCGCATTTCAATTTACTGGGGTCACATACTAACTCGAAAAATTCCGTAAAAATATTTCCTAGCTTCGTATTGACGATACGGTCCTAAAAAAACTAGTTTCGTCGAATTCTGAGACAGTTGGAAAAATGGCCATTTTCCAGTCGATTAAAATCAACTAAAACTGGTCAAACGCGTTTTCCTTTGCCACGCTCACATATTGATTCGAAAAATTATGAAATTTGGAATCTAGCAATAACTTAACACTGCGGATCCAACAAAAGTGGTTTCGTCGAAATCCGCGGTCGTTTGCAAAATTTCAAATTTTAAGGGCCTGAATTCCATAGCGACTATTCAGAATTTTCAACTGGACATATCTTTTGATTCCCACTATGAAATTTCGATTATTCGGATTCGTTGGAAAGATATCATCAATTAGATCCTAATGTTTTTGGTTTCACTAAAATCCGGATTGTTTTGCACCCGATATGTTCAATTGAAATTTGAAATCGAATTATCGAACTACCGCGCCATTTTCAATTCTATTTATAATTATATATAAATATTTATATTCTAACGACGACGTATATAATATAAACATCGAATTCCATTCAAAATAAAATTCTCGTCGTTTTTATTTAAAATAATCTATTTTAAATGTTCAAAATTCGCTAAAATTGCCAAAATAAAATTTTTAAACTAGTTCAGAATTTCCAGGTTATTACACAGTGCCTGCTTTTTCCACTCCGGAGTACGTGCACGCCCGTACTCCGTCGGAACCTACACTGACGTACCAACCGCCATTGTTTTGACCGCTTACAATCAGCCCAGTAATCGTGCTCCACCCTACCTAGTTCAGGGTACCATGATATGTCTATGTGGGTTACTGCTGAAATGGGTCCCCGTTACTAGGGTTTCCTAATCAACATGTTAAATTGATTAAGTGTCCAAGTTAACCTAACCCCATCCATCAGTTTAGTTAACATGATGTATTGGTTAACTATTGCCTTAATTAACTTAACCCTACCATTCCTGACTTAGCTTTAATACATTAATTAAAGCACTAACCACTCACATTAGACAGGTATTGTTGCAGTCATGGATGTGCCGGTCGGGTCCGAGCAGTTTTACACCACAACTCAGTCTAACCTCGGGTTCTTTTGGGCTCAATGCACTATCCTCTCACATTAGATATATATTGTTACGGTTGCTGGATGTGCCGAGCGGTTCCGAGAAGTCTTACACCGTAACTCAAACTAACCTCGGGTTAGGCATATTTGTCTTTTCTAAATTTACATATTTGCCTCTTTATGTTTATATGTAAATTATTGTCATTCAAGTCAAGCCCCACTTTCCCTTTAAATCAAGTTTATAATTTTTGGTATAAAAATTATTCCACTTTATGCCATAAACCATTTACATGATCATGAGTCAAATATGCCAATTATATGTAATTTCATGTTTTCCCCAACGTTACCCCCGTTAAACGTTCGCATAAATCACATAAAATGTTAGGCTCACTACATAGCCTAACTCTTACACAAAAGGGAAAAAAGAGGAACATATAATATTCCAACATCATAAAAATACGGATCTAACTACACATGTGTCATATGAATTCGGCATAGAACAATATACATTTAATTATGAACTTGCAAATTTAGATCTACTCAATATGAATCATAAAATAGGGGTTTTACGTAGAACTACATAAACTTAAATTAGGCATGTAGTTGTGAACTTGCAAATTAGCGTGTATTTCTAGTCATATATGTGAACATGGTTGAACTTGCATAAACATAGCAAAATTCCCAAATTGACATACAACATATAGGTGTCATCACCAAATTATACAACATGATATGTCATCGCCAAATTATACAACATGATATGTCATCGCCAAATTATACAACATGATATGTCATCGCCAAATTATACAACATGATATGTCATTGCCAAATTATACAACATATAGGTTCATTGCCAAGCATTTAACATGTTAGTTTTATCATCAAATTACATACAACATGATCACAAATTTAACATGATAAGAGTCATAGACTTATACAATTCACTTTTAACAAAAATGATAGGCATAAATTTACATTAGGCATTGTTCCACATCTAGTTATTTTAGTCATGATTCAAATATCATTTAGGTCTAAATGATAACTGGACTTACAAAAAAGAGACTGTTCTGGGATCTATATTCTGAAACTGAATAGCTCTCCTTTGTTGTAGACGTTGAATTCTCTTAGTTGAATTAGATTTGATTCGTAGTTTCTAACTTGCTTTCTAGTTGAAGGAGAATGGCGGCTACTCTAGGTTGAGTATTGACAGCATGACGGTTCTAGGAATAATTTTGTGTGGCTTAGGGTTTAGATTTAGGTTGCTTGTGTAGAAGTTTTATTTAATAGGAGCCGTTAGATCAACCTAGGGCCAATCAAAGCCATTCAAACCAAAGAGAACCAACCAGAACTTGTCACACAAGCCCTAATGACCAAGAAAATCATCACTCAAAGAAATACGTCATGTTTCAGATCTGGCCCGAGGAGGAGGTCGATCCCCAGGTCAACCCCTAGGTCGACGCCCTGGACAACCTATGTAACCCAGGTCGACCCCCTGGTCGACCTGATTTCTGGGCGGGAAATTTCACGCCCAGCCTGCTTCAGGGTTTTTGAATTTCGAAACTTGAATTTGAATTTCGGGCTGGTTTTATTATTTAAATTCTTGAATCTTCTGAAGGTCATAACTCCTTCATACGGAGTCCGATTTATGCAAACTCGGACTCTATCTCAAGAAGAATTCCAAGATGAACGCAATGGTGTAACCCGTTTCCCTTAATTCTCACATTTGTAATTAATTATTCTTTAATTCCTTACTTTAATGTTACAGAAAAAACGGGGTGTTACATTCTCCCCTCCTTAAAGGATTTCGTCCCTGAAATCTTAGAGTCAAGAAGAACGTATATCCTACCATCCAATCGTCCATCTACTCATCCATCAAACACAGGCGTCCGTTGTCCTTAAAAAGACTTCTAATGCTTCATGATCATATGCATAGTTTGTGTACATGTCCTTATCTAATGCTAAATCAGGCGGTCTACTGAGTCAGTTGACCTCCTTAATGCAAGTCATGTCGGTGCCATGAGTCCATTATGTATGCAATCATCCCTAATCATACTTTCTACGTGAGTGCACAATCATTCATATAAATGCAACATCCACATGATAACACATCATGTTTCAATCATATACAAGTACATATATGCATATGCAATTTGAAAGTGACTGAGCCAATCTAACACCTAATGTGTGTGTGTGTGCATCCACGAGAAACCACTAGCAATCGCTTGCAACCACTTGCAACCATCAATCATAACATGTTTCAAATACATGTTTACATCCATTTATTTCTACCTAAGGATCAAGAATAGCACAGAGGAAATACTAAAAAAAAAAGATAGATGCGCGCATGAATAAACTTAAGGAAAAAGAGATCAAAGATGTACCGTCAAAAAGAAAAGGGTAGGCTGCGCGTATCTTGGCCTCAGTCTCCCAAGTCGCGTCTTCCTCAGCGTCACTCCATTGAACGTTAACAAGTTTGACTTCGCGGTTATGTAGCTTTTTGACTTATGTACCCAAGATACGAGTTGGAACTCTTCTCACAGTCGCCTCTCGTTCTACTTCTACTTCCTCTAATATGCTTGGTTCCACCACTTCCGCAGACTCATGTAAGCACTTTCGTAGGTGAGAAACATGAAAGACATTATGAATTCCAACCAATCTTTCGGGCAGCTCTACTCAGTAAGCCATCTTTCCAATCTTTTTAATGATAGGAAACGACCCAATAAATATTGGTGCCAACTTTCCTGCGGATCCAAAGCGAATGATGTCCCTTAAAGGAGATACTTTAAGGAAAACCCTGTCTCCAACCTCAAACTCAAGGTCGGTCATTCTTTTATCTGCGTAGGACTTCTGTCTATCTTGGGCAGTCTTCATTCTTCTTCGTATCAAGTCCACTTTCTTTGAAGTTTCTCTAATCATATCTGGTCCAAGTATGAGCTTGTCTGTAGACTCCCACCAACAATTTGGTGATCGGCACGGTCTTCTATATAAAGCTTCGAAGGGTGCCATGCCTATGGTGGCTTGGTAGCTATTGTTGTAGGCAAACTCCACCAAAGGAAGATGATCCTCCCATGTTCCTCCAAAGTCAAGAATGCATAATCTCAAGAGGTCCGTTAATAATCTGTTCACCCTTTTCGTCTGACCATCGCTTTGGAGGTGATAGGCTGTGCTTAAGCATAACTGTGTGCCAACAGTCTCTTGCAAGCTCCTCCAAAACTCGCTCGTAATGATAGGATCTCGGTCACTCACAATGCTGGAGGGTATCCCATGGATTCGAACTATCTCTTAAAGGTAAACGGATGCTAAAGACGAGGCAGTCCTTCTACTTTTAACGTGTATAAAGTGAGCGCTTTTTGTGAGTCTGTCCACTATTACCCAAATACTAGTATTGCCCCTTCTTGACCTAGGCAGCCCATCAATAAAGTCCATTGAAATGTTATCCCATTTCCACTGTGGAACCTCTAAAGGATGAAGCAAACCAACAGGCTTCTTTTGCTCCACCTTGACTTGTTGGCATATTAAGCACTTAGAGACGAATTCAGCTACATCCCTCTTCATACCATTCCAAAAGAAAACCCTTTTTACGTCTTTATACATCTTGTCTCCACCTGGGCGTATGGTCAACTTGGAATGGTGTGCCTCTTCGAGAACCTTCTTCACCAAATCCCTTGCTTGTGGGATGCATAGCCTTTCATCTTGCCTCAACCAACCCTTATCATCGATGGAGTATCTATTGAGGTGACCAGATGTCTCATCCCTAATTATCTTATCCATCACATCAACTAGCTGAGGGTCTTCACGTTGTGCAGTTCCTATTGAGTCCAAAAGAGTAGGTCGCACCTCTAGCGATGCTAACAAACCAGTCACATGATCGACAGAGGGTCTAAAGTCAAAGTTGGCTATGTACTCCAAGCTCGGGCTTTCTACCAAGAGAGGGCTTAAGATCATCTTCTTTCTACTCAAGGCATCCGCTACTACATTGCCCTTGCCAGGGGTATAGGAAATCTCGAAATCGTCGGATGCCAAGAACTCTGTCCACCTTTGTTGCCTCAAGTTAAGTTCTTTATGTGAGAAAAGGTACTTCAACGATTTATGGTCAGTATACAACTCAAACTTCTCACCTAGGAGATAATGGCGCCAAGACTTAAGCGCAAAGACGATGGCAGCCAACTCTAGATCGTGGGTTGGGTAGTTTTTATCATGTACTTTCAATTGTCTGCCTCCATAATCTACTACCTTCCCTTCTTGCATCAAGACATCACCTAGTCCCGTACCATATGCATCCATGTATACGGTAAACATCTTGCTCCCATCCAGTAATGTCAGAACTGGAGCTATTGTTAGAGCCCTCTTCAATCGTTGGAAAGCAACATCGCAATCCAAATCCCAATTGAAAGTAAGGTTCTTCTTCGTCAACCTTGTAAGTGGAGATGAGATTTTTGCAAAGTCTTTGATGAACTTTCAATAAAAGCCCTCTAGCCCGGGGAAGCTTCGGACTTTGGTCGCATTCCATGGAACCTTCCAATCTTGAACCACAACTACTTTTGCAGGTTCCACAGCTAACCATTCCTTGGACACCACATGTCTAAGAAACCTTACTTCCTCTCTCAGAAAAGGCATTTGCAGAATTTGGCTTTCAACTGATGTGCTCGAAGAGTATCAATGACTTCTTTTAAATGCTGAGCATGCTCTTCCTCACTCTTTGAGAAAATAAAAATTTCGTCTACGAAGACCACCACAAACTTATTAAGGAACTCCCTGAACACCATGCTTATTAAGTCAACGAAATAAGCGGGTGCATTCGTCAAGCCGAAAGGCAAGACAAGCTACTCGAAGAAACCATCTAGGGTTCTGAACGCGGTCTTATCAATACTGTCTTCAGCCACACTTAGCTGATGAAACCCAGTAGATAGATCTAGTTGGAGGAAAACCGATGCACCTACAAGCTGATCGAACAAGTCATTATTCTTGGAAGTGGGTGCCCATTCTTCTTGGTCAGCTTGTTTAGCTCCCTATAATCGACGCATAGGCGAAGCGAACATTCTGCTTTGGTTGCGATTACTACTTGAGCACCCCATTCAGAAATACTCCGCCTTATAAACCCCTTCTCAAGCAACTCTTTAACTTGCTTGCTGAGTTCTTTCCTCTCCCTTGGAGCCATGTGTCTAACGGGTAAAGCAATGGGTTTTGCATTATCAACAAGGTATATGCGAAAGTCTACCTCCCGCTTCGGAGGTAACCCCGTCACCTCTTCAAAGACATCCGAGTATTTACGGACTACTCTAACAGACTGCAAATTCTCAACAGACGCATCAAGAGATTCTAGATAGCTAAGCATAACAGAGTTCATGGGATTACAAGAAATTTTGAGAGTGTTACCGAGGTGATTCATGAGTCCAACCACTCTCTTTTCACAATCGAGGATGGCACAATTACTTGATAGCCAATACATGCATAGAATCAACCCATAGCCCGTGAAGCCCAAAATATAGGCATTACATCTAAACCCAACACCTAGTGTAGAAATTTCCAAATCCAAACAAATCATTGACAAATATTTTGATCCTCTAATTGGATTTGAAACAACCAAGGAGTCCTCTACTAAATTGGTGTCTAGGTGCAGAAATTCAACTAAAGCAGTAGATATAAAAGAGTGCAATGCGCCAGAATCAAAGAGTGTACGAACCGGATGATCAAAAAGATAAACTAAACTCCCAACAGAAATATTTCAACCTTGTTCTTGCGGAGGTGCCATGAGAGCGTGAACCTTCCCTCCGGAAGTAGATCCAGCTCTCTGCCCTTGCCATTGCTTTCTTGGGTAGTCCCTAGCCATGTGTCCTGTCTCACCGCAATGGAAACAACCACCCATCTTCCTCTTCTTCTTTCTGCAGTCCTTAACTAGATGTCCAGGAATGCCACAAAAATTACACTTCCTCTTGTCATGGGGTTTGTTGTTCTTCCCGCCCTTCTTGGAATCTGTCTTCTTGCTCTGTGATCCCTCCACTTTCTTATCTTGAGGTACTTCCACCTTTGTCTCTTTCTTGCCAACCTTATCTTCTTCTTGTAACAATGCCATGTCCACCAGTCTCTCATAAGTCACACCCATAGGTATATGGGACATAGCTACGCTGTGCAGTGCCTCATTCAGTCCTTAAACAAAACAGAGAGCCTTCTTATGTGGAGTGTTCACTAACTCCATTCTGAACCTAGCCAGTTGGTTGAATTGGTTTACGTATTCTTTGAACGACGTACTTCCCTATTTGAGAGCTAAGAACTTCTCCATCTGTAGGCTTCGTTCAGCTTGTGAGAGGAAATTCATTTCAAACCTCATTTTGAAATCCATCCAAGTTTCAACTGGTCTTTTAGCATTAGTAACTTCCCACCAATAGGAGGCTTCGTCTTTAAGCAACCATACGGCCGACTGTATCTTCTGCCTATCGTCCACTTCGAAGATAACAAACGAATCCTCAGTTTCTTTAAGCCAGTTTCTTGCTTCCACGAAGGATTCATTTCCATTGAAGTTATTTCCACCCATGGCTCGAAAGTCCCTACATATTTTTGAGAAAGCTTTGCATGTGGAGGAGAGGAGGAGGAACTGCCGCAGCTGGGGGAGGAGGAAGTCTGCTGGGCTTGCGACATTAGCCCTAGCCTCTAGGTACCTTCTGAACCAGTCAGGTGCCAGCACGCCCTCTAGAATGTTTAGATCCCTAGACATGCTGAAACGAAAAAGGAAAGATTTAAAATAAAGGATAGAAAGATAGTGCATATGGCTTAGGGGGATTATGCCTTTTTAAAATAAAACACTTTTTCTTGAAAAATTGCTTCATTAAACTTCTTTTTGAAAAACAGTTTTCAAAATTTTTATCTGACCTGGTAAACCTTTGCTCTAATACCAAGTGTAACACCCCACCTCCATTAAGGTCACTCCCAAAGGGAATGCCTTAACTTTGGTGGAGCATTATAGGTAAAAGAAACAGATAATTTACAAGACATATATATAAGCAGCGGAAAAACTAAATTTATTTCATATGTGGTTCATAACAAAAACATTACAGCAAACTGTCTCAAAACAACTTCCAAATCATTACATCAAAATCTCTGTCTTAATTATAACATAAAGAAGCATAAAACACAAATAAAACTGGATAAATCCCCAAGTGGTAGTGTGTCCAAAGCCATGGCCAAAGATAAGAGGTTCCAAGCCATACATCACAGAGTCTTCAAGCTTAGAAGGATGAACGGTCTGAATTAAGCTGAGCTATTCCCTCCCTAGCTACCTGAGGTGGGGGGGAGGAACGGAATAAAAGAGAGCGAAAGAAAAATGGGTTAGACATGAGTCTGGTAAGTCCAGCGATTATTTAGCATGTAAACTGGTAGGAGAACCATGACAAGAATAAACTGGACGCAGGACAATAACAAAAAAATAATGTAACATAGGATAAGGCAAGATAAACAAGGTAAGATAAACTAATCATACTATCGCACTCATATCCATATTCTCTGCACCTACTAGATATTTCAACCATCATCATGTGTTCAAACCTAGTGATCCCTTTTTATCGATCGGCTCCTACTCGCATGCATTTACTACTTGTGTCATACGGTCTCGCTCGATTGTAGATACCTGTGCTGGTCCCACCATGGGGTGTATCAAATCTTATGGTGGCAACCCAACACGATTCAAGATGCACAATGTATAACTACTGATGCCGAGTGTGTAACACCCCGGATTTTTGAATAATCGAATTAACCAAATTAAATAATAAAGGTTTAGCATTGTTCTAAGGTTTGTAAGCAAAAGACTTAGTAGCTCACTTGGTTGGAACATGTGACTTGCATACAAGAGGTACAGAGTTCGATCCCCGCCAACGCCATATTTTTGTTTTAGGGGAATGGCTAAAAAGCGGCTTAGTGTGAACGCGGTTCAAAAAGTTGTTTAGTGTGAAAATGGTTAACTAGGAAGATAGAAATATATATAGATATATCTATAAAAATAAAATAAAATTCAACCTAAAATTTAAGAAAAAAATCCAAAACAGTGGAAGCGGGAAAGCAAAACACCAAACCAACCTATTTTATGGGTCGACCCAAGACCCTCTGGGTCGACCCCAGGGTCGACTCAGGAGGTTTGGAATTGGTCCCGTCGGCCCTAAATGGTCTATGACGAAATTTTATGTTTTAGGGCTTAGGTCGCGATTTCTGGTTGGTCTGTTGACATCATTTCTTGGTTTCTAAGGCCTAGATGGATTCTAGAGTGATCTGACAGCAGTAAATAAATTCAAAACTCTATAAAAAGACCCATAGACTCAAACCCTAAATCAGAATTAAAACTAAAACTATGGTCGTCATGCTGTTGTCTTGAACCCTAGAGTATCCGCCACCAATAAGAGAGGAAGAACAGCAAACCAAATCAGTTCTATTCAACCCTAACAACGAATCTTCTTCAAAGGAAAGCTAATTCAACTTCAGAAATCATAATTCAGAACTCAAGACCGCCTTTGAGTTGTGAGTTCGATAGTTTTAATAAAATAATTAGTAATTTAATTGGATTAAGTTATGATGCGGATTGTATGGATGTGATGTGAATTATTGATCACATGTTGTAATTAAATTATGTTGAAATCTCTATGACGTTATGTTGTGATGCTATCATTTATGATGTAAAGTTATGTTGCTATCTTCTATGTTGTAATTTTATATATAACCAAATCATCACGTTTCATATGCTAGTTTGGTGATGTTGATTTATATGATAAATAATATGTATGCAAGTTTAGATTTTTATTTAAACATGAATCATATACAAGTTGGGTAAAATTATATGTGACCTTACATGGTTATGACATCTAGTTTATGTGAAAAATTGATTAAAAGTTAGGCTATGACATGGGTGAGTTATATGCTAAATTCTACATGATATTTTACATGTTAGATGCAAGTTTACACCATTGTTATGATGCATAAATCGCATATGCAAGTTTCTATAAATATATGAGTTTGGGGTATGAATCATGTTATGCAAGTTTAGGGTTATTGCCTATGCAAGTTTACACCATTAGATGTAGATCTATGACATACATGATTTATGCAAGTTCACACCTTTAGATTTGGATCCATGACATATGTTGTTTATGCAAGTTGTAACTTTTGCCTATGCAAGTTTTAGATGTAGAACATCATTCACATATGCAAGTTCATCCCTATGTTTAGATCTATGTTTTCATTATGTGTACATTGTGATGTTTTCTCTTTATTCCATGAGTTAGACTATTCGAGTCTAACGTATATTTTACGTTAAACAAACAAACGTACAACATGGGGTAAATGGGATAATATTAAAAGATTTAATTGGTATAAATGCCTTAAAAGGCATAAAATAAGTTGTGGTGAAAATTGGTATGATTTTACATACCATAAATGGATGGACATAATTGAGTCAATTATGGACATCGTTAAATTTGGAATTGATTGATAATTTGAATAGGGAAAGTAATTCAAGTTGGGGAATGATTAATTAGGAGTAATTAATCGTCTAAGACATGGGGTTAGGCTCTTTTGTGGTGTAAGACTGCCCAGACCCGCCCGGCAAATCCAGCTGCCACAAAAGCTAGTCTAATGTGAGAGGTCTTAAGCATAAATTAAATACGTAACAATTGTAAAGACACGAGGTTAGGCTCTTTTGTGGTGTAAGACTTCCCGGACCCGCCCGACAAATCCAGCTTCCACAAATGTCAGTCTAATGTGAGAGGTCTTTATGAGGTTACGGTCTTAATGAATTAAGAAACACTTAACCAGATAAACATGTAGTGGGCATGAGGGGGTTAAGTGGGTGCCTTGGGTGGCATGTGGGATCTAGTGGGTGCCTTGGGTGGCATTTGGAAATACGATTAGAAACACTTAACCAAAATTGAAACATGAATAAGAAGTGGGTTAAGTGGGATGTACTAGAGGGGACCAAGCTTAGGTGGATAGCTTGTGTCAAGTAATGGGGGCCCATTTCAACCAGTAACCCATACGTATCTTTGTGGGCTCGACCCAAGTCGAGGACGGGACACGCAAACTGGGCTTGATTGTAAGAGGCCAAATCGGGTTAGCGGTGGCAACGCAAGTCCAACGGGTTCATATGCGTGTGTGGACCCGGACTGGTAGGTAAGACGTTGTTGCATCGTGTAGGTATAAGCCGTGCATTGTTGGTTGTACCGGGTTGCCACTTTGGGGAGTGATACACCCCACTGTGGGGTCTGCACGGGTATCTACGAGTTAGGGAGCTGATCGCTTGGGGGTAGTGGGTACACCTAGTGGAGATAGGGGCAGGCGACACCTATGAAGGCAGCTAGGGGTGCACGAAACTACCAATATCATTATTAAGTTCTGTAGGCGGGATCAACCTTAGAGTGACTAGTGGTGGTGCAGTATAGTAGTGGTGGTGCAGTATAGCAATTATCCTATAATGTTCGTGTAGTTTAGTAATTATCTTACAGTAGGTTAGGTGCGCTTTAACGATATCGCCGTTCATCTTGTTTCCTTATTTGCTCTGCCATGTTCAATGGTTCATGGTCATTTCCTTATTTTCCAACTTATGCCTTAGCCTAGTTACTTTGTTAGTTATATTGTTAAAATTATCGCACTTTCCAAACTTTATGTCTGACCCCCTTTGTTTCCTCCGCTTTCCTTCCTTCCCCCCCCCCCCCCCGGTGCTCAGGTTGGAACTAGCACCAGTGGAGCTTGATCTTGGACTGCTTTTAGAAGATTGCTTGGATCGCTGGAGTAAAGTTCAGCTTCTCTTTTATTTATGGCTATTTTGATGTTGGGGATTATGTCTTTCAATTTATGTACTTTTGATAGTCAAGATGGATATTATGTACTTTGACTCTGGTTTTTGATGATGTAAGCAAACATATGTGTTTTCCGCTACAATGAAATAAAGTTTTAAATCTTTGAGTACTATTTATATTTGTCTTGTTGTTAAGTTTCTGTTCTATACTTACTTAAAACGCTCCATAGAAGTTATGTAACAACCCGTATTTTTATAACGTGTAACAACCATAAATCAGGGCAGAATTAATTTTTAAAATAAGAATCAAGGGAAACGGGTTATGCCATTGCGTTCGTCTCGAAATTCTGCTTGGAAACGAGTCCGAGTTTTCGAAAATCAGTGTCCTTATGACCAAGTTATGACCTTTCGAAGTTTTCAGAAGTTTTCAAGTTCAAAACAGCTCAGGATTCGAATTCGAATTTTGAATTCAAACCTCAGAATGGACTGGGCGGGAAATTTCCCGCCAAGGACCAGGCCGACCTGGGGGTCGACTATATAGTCGACCTGCCCAGGACCAGGTCGACCATAGTGTCGACCTGGGGGTCGACCTGGGGGTCGACCTGGTGGCCGAGCCCACTTTTGAAGCTTGATTCACTTTAATGTTTCTGGCCTTGTTTCTGTCCACATTCGTTGACCTGACCCTATATATACAGCCCCTAACACTAGTCTCTCTACACAAAATTCTTTCTGACCTAATGCTGCTCTAATTCTGGTTGAAAAATTAGAAAAAGGGACTACTTCTTCTACGTCGAAACTACGTTGTTGATTTGGGGATTTCTGTTAGGACTTGACTAAGCATAAAAAGATTCAAACATCGACTCTCTTTTTCTAATTCTCGAACCACGATCTGTAAGCCCCAGTTATTTTTAGATTTAAACTGTAAATGTAATACGAATATGTTGTAAATTGAAATTGGACCTATGTATGATGATTGTTTTACATCCATTCTTGT
The DNA here is from genome assembly GCA_030737875.1 of Allium sativum. NCBI lineage: Eukaryota > Viridiplantae > Streptophyta > Magnoliopsida > Asparagales > Amaryllidaceae > Allium > Allium sativum. The sequence goes on along the minus strand of CM060916.1, from coordinate 66,494,785 downwards.
TCATCTTGGATCTTGACTTTTGGATATATTACTATGACATTGATTTAGGGCCTATTCATGTTGTAAATCAAAAAGAGAAACCCCTCATATTATCATGTTGAATCTGCTATTAGTCACAAGTTTATGACTATCACCTTATGTCAATCATTACCATGACTATACTATTATCTTATGTCAATCGTTACCATGACTATACTATCACCTTATGACAACTGTTATCTTGACTAGTACCTTATTTTGCTAGATTTATGTTTGAGGCCAATATTCCATATGCCAGTAATGTTATAATTATTTATCTCAAGTCATACCATGCTATGCTAGTAATCACTTTTGCCACCTTATACCCCGTCCCTTTTTATGTTATTCCCTAGTTAGATTTATTTGTATCGATTCGAGCTTATGTGTGATGGGAATACGATTTGGGTAGGTTAGGTAAAACATGAATTGGGTTTAAACATGAACGTTATTATAACTTAAACCTAGATATGGACATGAACTTGACACGATTTGACATGAAACATGACATGAAAACTCGACATGAATTTTGACATGAAAACTTGAACGTGGGCATGACAATTAAATAAACTTGAAAATGACCAACTCGAGTTTGGGTTGAGTTTGCAGTGTAAATCTGCCCGGAACCGCTCGGCAAATCCAGCGACTGCAAACAATAGGATCCAATGTGGGTAGTTGGTCATATCGCACGAAAAACCCGAGGTTAGACTATGTTGTGGTGTACCCGGAACCACCCGGCAAATCCAGTGACCACAACAGTTAGTCTAATGTGAGAGGTTGGGGTGCATTAATGAATTAATGCCACATGATAGGGTTAAGTCATGAACCACTTGAATATACTTAACCAACTTGACACGATGATTTGATAGGGTTAAGTCATGAACCGCTTGAACACACTTAACCAACTTGATACATGATTTGGATAGGGTTAAGTCACGAATTTGAATGACAACACTTAACCCATTAGAAACCCTAGTTACGCGGTCCTTTTCAGCAGTAACACACTTAGATGTATCACGATACCCTAGGACTAGGCAGGGTGAGGCACGATTACTGGGCTGATTGTAAGCGACCAGAACGACGGCTGAGTAGGTGTGCCATTGTAGTTTCAGGCAGACTATGGTCGTGCACATAGTCGGGAGTTGAAAAAGCAGGCATTGGGCACCGTAGGTTTACACTGTGCGTGCTTGATTCGTGTCGATGGTTGGCACCATAGGGCTTGATACACCCTATGGTGGACCTAGCACAGGTAACTACATTTCAGGATAGGGCCGTATGACACAGACACATGACGAGCTAGAACTTGTAGGGAGATGATCGATTAGTACATCATACCGTAGGACCCCATAATGGGTCACTTCATGATATTGGGCCAAGGCATCATTTCATGATTAATACTTGACATGGGTTAGAACACTAGTACAGTTGGTGTAGCGAATCTCGAATATGCGATGCTAGACTTGACTTATCCTGTTATCTTAATTATCCTACCAGTTCTGTTATCATTCTTTTTTTTAATTCCAGTTTTCACATATCATGTTACCTTTACTAGTTTTCATACTGAAAGTCACTAGGGCTTACCAGTCTTTATGACTGACCCTTTTTCTTTCGCCTCTTTTTCTTTCGTTTTTCCTCCCCCCCCCCCCAGGTTCTCAGGGAGGAAACACTAGCTCTTAGCTTGGATTTAGCTTGCTTTCTGACAGCTCATGTACGGTTTGGTCTTGGGCTATGCTATGGATGCTTCTGCTATTTATGGGGAATAATTTACTTTTGTTATCTTAAGTTTATGCTTCTTTATTTGGAACTTGATGTAATGGAATAATTTGTACCTTGGATATATGGGGTTTGACTCTTTTCGTGAAAGTAATAAATTTGGTTTTTAGTTTCTACCGATGCTTTATTTATGTTCTGCCTTATGATATCTCTATGTATGTTTACCTAAATAATACTCCACCAAAACTAGTGCATTCCCTTTGTGAGTGACCCTAGCGAAGGTGGGGTGTTACATTTGGTATCAGAGCAGAAGGTTACCAGGCTGGGCAAAACGTTTTAAAAACCTTCTAAAACTATTTTCAAAACCATTTATAAAGAAGCATTTTTCAAGAAAAGTTTTATGTTTAAAAAGGCTATTCCCCAAGAAGCCATTAGCACTTTCCTTTGCTCCCTCGTTTGAATCGTTTTCTTTTCGTTTTTCAGCATGGCTAATCTTAACCTTCCTGAGGGAATACCCGTGCCTGGATGGTTCCGAAGGTACTTAGAAGCCAAGGGCAACAACGCGGGCCCGACAGACATCCCTCCTCCTCCTCCCCCAGTGGCCGCGGTTCCTCCTCCTCCTGGTACCGCCTTTGCCAAAATATGCAAAGGCTTTAAAGCAATGGGCGGCAAGAACTTCGTTGGAACTGACACCTTTGTTGAGGCACGAAACTGGCTAAAGGAGATGGAAGACTTGTTCATTATCTTTGATATGGAGGACCATAGGAAAGTTCAGTTGGCAGCATGGCTGTTGAAAGAGGAAGCTACATTTTGGTGGGAAGTCACCAACGCTACCAGGCCAATTGAGACTTGGGCAGACTTTAGAGAGAGGTTTGGGCTTAAATTCTTATCGTCAGCAGAAGAGAACCTTCAGATGGAGAGGTTCCTAGCACTCAAGCAAGGGGACATGTCTGTTAGGGAGTACGTGAATAAGTTTAATCAGCTTGCTCGGTTCGGTTTGGATTTGGTCAACACAGCCCAGAAAAAGGCTGTACGCTTTGCTCGAGGATTGAACGAACCACTACACGGTTTGGCCATAACTCATATACCCATGGGGGCGACCTTTGAAAGCTTGGTGGATATGGCTCTACTTCATGAGGAAGACAAGAATAGCAAGAAGGAGGTTAAGCCTAATGAGACTCAAAATAAGAAAGCTGACTTCAAGAAGGGGGCAACAAGAATAACAAGAATAACAAGAGCAACAACAAACCACATGAGACGAGGAAGTGCAACTTTTGTGGTATTACGGGACATCTAGCTAAAGACTGTAGAAAGAAGAAGAGGAAGTTGGGTGAATGCTTTCATTGTGGAGATACTGGATACATCGGCAAGGATTGCCCTAAGAAGCAAGGGTAGGGGCAAGGGCAGACCCAGCGAGCAGGAACTTCTGGAGGGCTGTTGCATGCTCTCATCACCACTCCAGCTCTTGACCGAGGTAGTAATATTTCCGTAGAAAGCCTTGTTTACATTTCTGACTTTCCTGTTCGAACCTTATTTGACTCTGGCGCATCGCATACTTTTATTTCTTCTGATATTGTTGAAAATCTGCAACTAAGTACTAGTCTGGTTGAGGATCCCATTATAGTTTCAAATCCAACTGGGGGCTCCGCCCATTTTTCTATGATGTGTGTGGATTTGAGGATCTCTATCTTAAGCGTAGAATTCACGTGTAATGCTTATGTTCTCGGATTTATGGGATACGGTTTGATCCTAGGTATGGATTGGCTGTCCGGTTATGGAGCCATTCTTGATTGTGAACAAAGGATAGTGAGGCTCATGACTTGCCTTGGTAATACCCTTGAAATTTCTTGTAATCCTAAGGGTCCAGTCATGTTGTGTTATCTTGAATCCCTTGACTCGTCCGACGATAATTTGCAATCTGTAAGAGTGGTCCGAGAATATCCAGATGTCTTTGATGAAGTGAGGGGGTTACCTCTTAAACGCGAGATAGACTTCCGAATTTATCTTGTTGATAATGCCAAGCCAGTTTCATTGCCAGTTAGGCACATGGCCCCGCGAGAAAGAAGAAAGCTCAGTAAACAAGTTCATGAGTTGCTTGAGAAAAATTTCATAAGGCAAAGCATTTCTGAATGGGGTGCTCCGGTGGTATTCGCTACTAAGGCGGATGGATCGCTTCGCCTATGCGTAGATTATCGTGAGTTAACAAGCTGACAAAGAAGAATAGGCACCCACTACCAAGAATCGACGATTTGTTTGACCAACTTGTGGGACCATCTGTTTTCTCTCAACTCGATCTAGCCACAGTATTCCATTATCTTAGAGTGGCTGAGGATAACATTGACAAAACTGCGTTTAGGACTCCATATGGGTTCTTCGAATGGCTCGTCATGCCGTTTGGGTTAACGAATGCACCCGTGTAATACCCCACCTCCGTTAGGGTCACTCACAAAGGGAATGCACTAGTTTTGGTGGAGTATTATCTAGGTAAACATGCACAGAGATATCACAAGGCAGAACATAAATAAAGCAGCGGTAGAAATTAAAAACCAACTTTTTATTATTTTCCAGAAAATAGTCAAAAGCTCATATATCCACGATACAAATTATTCCTTTACATCAAGTTCATAATAAAGAAGCATAAACTTAAAACAAAAGTAAATTATTCCCCATAAATAGCAAAAGCAGCCATAGCATAGCCCAAGACCAAACCGTACATGAGCTGTCAGAAAGCAAGCTAAATCCAAGCTAAGAGCTAGTGTTTCCTCCCTGAGAACCTGGGGGGAAGAAACGAAAGAAAAAGGGGTGAAAGAAAAAGGGTCAGTCATAAAGACTGGTAAGCCCTAGTGACTTTGAGTATGAAAACTAGTAAAGGTAACATGATACATGAAAACTGGAATTAAACATAAGAATGATAACGGAACTAGTAGGATAATTAAGATAACAAGATAAGTCAAGTCTGGCATCGCATGTTCAAGGTTCGCTGCACCATCTGTACTAGTGTTCTAACCCATGTCTGGTATTAATCATACACAAAGCTATGCTATATTAAAGCCATGCTTTGATCATCAACCACAAGACTCTGCTTTTCAAAAGAAGCCTTGATCATTTGCATCTCAGCATGCCACACAGGAAATTCACGCCATGCAACTGATATCTATCAATATATAATCTCTGAGCTCGTACGTCTCAGAGAAGGGCGTTGAGTAAGAGAATAAATTCTCCACCGCCAAATAGATATATATTTAATAGAAATCAATCAACACAAAATAAAATCCAATGTCAGACACACATCCATTTACAAGTTCGTTTTGGGTCTGAACGAAACCGGAGGCACCTTATTCCTTGTCCCATATGTCCAATACAGGAGAGAGGCCCTCGCAAATCCGTCGATCTCCAAGTACGTCTGGACGATCACCACTTATTACCTCGTCTTGCATGTACAGCCCAATCAAGACATCAGTAATAGTCAAAACGATGTGAAGAACTCCGGTCTTCAACCACCGTCTTCATCGTCGACTTATGGTCAAATCAGTTATTCAGAATGGGTATAAACCCGGCCTTTCCTAATAACTCACGTATATAATAAACAAGTGCTATAAAAACACAACATACGCCTCATTCCAATTCTGAATATTCTTTAATTCAAATATTCACATTCTTTGGGAAAGGTTCCCATTAATTTTATCAAAGATAAATTCTTTAAATTTATTCTTTAATCTTCCTTTGGATATCATTTCAAACCATGTTAAGCTTTTCCAAACTAGTCGGGATTAGCGAACCACACCGAAATAATCATTTATTTTATTTCCCAATCCCAACCTATTCATCCCATGGAGCAAAACTGGTAATACTCTATATCTAACACCATGGTGATATCGGTAAAATTAATTACCATTTCCCATTAAAATCTAATTGAAGATTTAACTATCGCTAGGAGCAAAACTGGCGATACTCCATTCTCGATCATTTCCCAAATTTGATAATTTAAATTATCAATTCCCATTTCAATCTAAATAAAGATTCATTAAAACTCCACTTAGTTTTAATCTTTCCAAAAATCAATATAAATGATTATTTAACTTTGGAAACACAAACATGCCGCATCGACAATCTACATCGTACTATTGATTTTTGCCAATATATAACCTCTGAGCTCGTACGTCTTAGAGAAGGGTGTTAAGCAAGAGAATAAATTCTTCGCCACCAAAAAGATATATATTTAGCAAAGATCAACCATACTGTTCGAAATACAATGACAGACATGTAATCCTGTATTTAACTGGGTTAAAGAACTAATGTCATTTAAAACATAGTTCATGATAAACCCAAATCACATTCCATTAATTATGGAATCTTCACGGAAAAACAAATCAATATATAATCTATATCAATTTTCATATCCGACTAATAATATAAATGGAATAATCGCAAAGCCTTTTAAATTCCATATGTATTAACAGTCTTCCTCCACAGAAGTTCACTTCGATTAATATCAAATCGAATTCCATGCAATTCCAATTTAATATATTAAATTGGAAAACTTTTACTTTGAAAAATTCCCGTTAAATCTTAATAAAAAGATTTTTAAATTCCAAATCACATTTTACTGTAAATAGGGTTAAAGTACAAATGTTGTTAAGAACATAGTTCACAATAAACCCAATTGACATTCCATTTTTAATCGGGTTAAATAACAAGTGTTATTTAAAACACTGTTTACGATAAACCCAAAAATCAATTCCAATTCAATTCCAATTAAATATTAATTAATTGGTATACTCCATTAAATCTAAATAAAAAGATTTAGTCTTTTCTCAACTGGGTTTAAGGAAAGTGTTAATGAAGACACCATTCACGACAAACCCAAATCCCATTTGATATTAAATACAAGGCTCTGAATAGAAAATATGGCTTATATTCAATATCAAATTCTGAAATCAACAAATATCGTATTGGAATAACGATATGTATCTTCCAAATTCCTCTACAATGTCCGTATAATCATGGAATCCAATATCGAAATATTCCGAAGATAATTTCGATTCAAATCCATTCCAATTCATATATTGGAAATTCTGGTTATTTTCAAAACCATTTCAAATCCAATTTATTTATTTAAAAATATTGGATTATAATTCTATTTCAAAACTAGTTCATTTCGATAAAAATATATTTTTATCTTTTTAAATATGGAATTTTTCATCCGAACTCTTTCCAAATCATTTATTATGATTTTACAAAAATTATTGATATTTTTAATAATTTTATCAAGGCCCATACAGTCGATTTCCATAAACGCTCATCAAACTGCACTTACAGTGACCTTTTCCAAATTTGATTTGGACATGATTCGAAATCCAACCATTATATTTCAAATTTGTCATATTCGTTAGAAAGCTCTTTTCGATACGAACTCAGCGGTTCCGGTTTTGGAGAATTCGATGGTCGGATCTCCCATCATATCCGTTCGAAGTCAATGGTCGAAATTCGCAAACTACCGCAGCGCGGCGCGTTCTATTCAGGCCATTATATATATATATATGTATATATTATATATTTCGTTGATTTCCATTTAATACGTTTTTTATAAATCGTTTTAAAGTCGTTTTCAAAATGATTTCAACTTCATATTCAATTTCATATCAAAATTGAATATTCCATATCATCGATATATAAATGATAATATTTTCAAAACATTAGATTTTGAAATCATTTCCTTTTGATATTCATTATAAAAATGAATAAAATCGATATAAATATGGTTCACGTCGAAATAGCGTTAATCTAATCAACACCGCTTTATATATTTAAATATTTTCATGTCCATCCCAAATCGGACATCAAAATCATACTTTGATATTTTATTGAATATTATTTTAAAATATTCGTTATTTTAAAATAATCATTATTTTAAAATATTCATTCTTTTTGGACTGGAATCAGACACAGCCAATTACCATATAATGTCATTATATGGATTTCATACAACACAGGTATGTAACAACAATGAAAACAATCATCCATCATCCAAAGTGCATTCTGCACTGCATAATTATTAAATATAAATATTTAACGCTTACAACAGCTTGTCAATCAACTGATCGACGTACAGCTAATTATTAGGACTAGTGTATGTCATATATCATCCCAATACCCATGCGGTGTTTCAATCAACAGATAATGAATATTATTTGTGTAGTTGGGCGATGTGTAAAATTTATCGTCCCAATCAATATCCGTCAAATCAGTGTACATAAAAAAATCATCCAATTTGCAAATGAATATTTATTTTATTCATATTCACATTAAAAATTATATTTTTAACTATAAAATATTTTATTCGATTCCACATCACACAATCAATTTTCACAACACAATCAATCAAACAAACAAGTCGACCATGGTCTGTGGATGACGGGGAGCAGTTCATATATGCAGTTATAAAATAAATAACTATACAAAGAAAATTATAGTGAGGATTTCTCACCTTTGGGTTCCACTCCGCCATTTCATTTTTGAATAGCTTGGATTTTCCAGAAATTCCAATGCGATCCTTTCCAGTTGTTCATAGTAAAAATCGCATTTTTAATATGATGTTTATTTTAAAAATCACATTCTTATAATGGCATTTCATATATAAAAATCACATATTTTTACAACTCTTTTTCTACTTAAAATTTATATTTTTATATCTCTACTTCTTATATAAAGATCAAATTTTTATTTCGCTACAACATTATAAAAATCACATTTTTATATTGTTATCCCTATAATAAAAACCATATTTTTATAATGCTAAAAATCATATTTTTAATTTGCTACCTGTATAAAAATAATATTTTATATCCTCTATTATATAAAAATCATATTTTTAGTCCGCTACCGATATAAAAATCAAGTCTTTTGTATTTCAAAAATCAAATTATTTTAAATTTTAAAAATCTAATCTTTTTAATTAAAAATCATTACTTTATATTTTATAACCAAAATCATTTTTTTATTTCATAAACAAAAATAATTTCTTTTTATTTCATAAACAAAAATCATTGTTTATAAAACAAAATAAAATAAAAATCAAACAAGACTAAAACAAAAAAAAACTCACATTTTGATGTTAAAATCAAGTCTCTGTGGCCATAGGGGGATCCACGCTAGTGGTGAAGTGCTGAGATGGTGGCGCTGGGCCTGTAGGTGGCGGTGGGGCCGTAGTTAGGTGGTGGCGGGTCTAGGTGGGTCACGCGGCGATTTTACAGGGGTTGGGGGGCCTTGGGTTCTATTGGATAGAAGAAGAGAGGGGGGAGGAGTTGCTACGACGAGAGCTCGTCGGAGGGGGGTGGGTGTGCCCTCCACGGCCGCGTAGGTAGAGGAACGGCGCTACGATCGCCGGTGGCTATGGGAGGGGGGCAACGGGTTTAGGGATCGGGTTTTTGTCCTTTCTTTGTTCGATCTGAAATGAGGGGGGGAAGAGAAAGTTATAGGGGTTGACTTTCATTAATAATATATTTAATTTAATTTCAAAAAAGTAAGTTTTTAATTTGAACTCCAATTCAGCTGTTACGATCAGTTTCTCTTTAAATTAAAATTTAAATCAATATATATTTAATTCAAACGTACATTTTAATTTACCGGGGTCACATACGGGCTCTTAAAATCCTAGAAAATAAAATCTAGCTATGTTTTGATGATACGGTCCTAACAAAACTAATTTCATCAAATTTGGAGACCGTTTGAAAAATGGCCATTTTCTGGTCGATCCAAATTGACTAAAACTGTAAAAACATGTTTTATTTTTCCACACTCACATATTGATTCCAAAAATTAAGAATTTTATAATCTAGCAATAATTTGAGATCTCGGATCCAACAAAAGTGGTTTCGTCGAAAACGGAGGTCGTTTGCAAAATTTCCATTTTTAAGGGCGATATTTTCCATAGCGACTATTCCGAATTTTCAGCTGGGCATAGCTTTTTATCCCCGCTACGAAATTTCAATTTTTTGGATTCGTCTGAAAGATATTTTCAAATAGATTCTAATATTTTTGGTTTCGCCAAAATCCGGTTTATTTTGAATCATGTGCATTCATTTGAAATTTGAAATCGAATTTTCAAACTACCGAGCCATTTCTAATTCCTTTTATAATTAACATAAATATTTATATTCTAACATCGATTCATATAACTATATACGCTCTAATTCTATTCAAAATAAAATTCTCATTGTTATTATTTAGAATAAATCATTTTAAATATTCAAAATTCATTAAAATTGCCAAAATAAAAAATTTAAATTGGTTCAGATTTTCCGGGTTGTTACAATGTGGCTCAGCCGTGGTATATGGAGCATATAAGCTTTCAGAAGGGGATGTGGATGCTTGTATGGCGAGAAGAGCATGTTTTGGGTGTTTAGGGAACAAGCAGGCTCAGGTCTGGTGTTTGGTAGTAGAGGCTATGATTTTTAAGCGATGGAAGGGGTGTGGCCATGGGTAGTATGGTGGAGAAGTGAGGGTGGTGATGAGTGAGAGCAAGGCCGAGCGTAGGGTTGGAAGAAGGTGGGAATTGGACAAATTTGTCAGGAAGCTGTGGAAGAACATGGCAAAGTGAGAAGAAGAAGAACAAGAAGGAAGTATGGAAAAAAGAAGAAACGGAGGAAAGGAGTGAAAAGAATTTGTGAATGAAACCATGGAGCTTGGGTGCTATTTACAGTTGTAAGAATAAAGCAAATGACATTTCACGTCCTCCATATTTTATCATTTGATTTTATAATTTTTTTACCGTGACATGATGTTTGCTTTATGTGGAATGATATGTACTAATGGTGATAAGGGACTTATGATATGTCAATATAATGTTTACTTAATCTCCATGTGTATTAATCGAAGTGATGCGAAATGATGTTACAAAAGATGCATTAATAGTGGTTTGATGTAAAGTAATAATTATAATTAATAAAAATTTAAATAAATATTGAAATTAGTCAAATAATGTCAATTGATTTGAAATGGTAATAGTGACATTGCTTTATGTCTTAATCACATAAGTGATAAGTAAGAAAATCTCATTATTATACTGTTTTAATTTGATTTTTAATTATGACTTTACTTTATGTCATTTCACACTTAACTTAATTAACTACTTTCGTAACTTAATTAATCTTTTCATTATTTTAAGAAAGATTTATATACTTGTTAACATATCTATGTGTTATTATTCAAGTCGCAAAATGTTCGTACAATTTATTTTGTTTAAACTGTTGGTTTTCGACAAAAATAGTTAACATTCATATTTTGACTTTTTATTTATACAATCTGTTTAAATAAAAACATATGCAAAATGGATTTCCTACTTCCTTTAGTCGTATACCAAAAACTCCAATTTCTAAAAATTTTGACCTAATTGGCAAAATCAACCAAATATGGTAAATTTGATATTTGCAAATAGATTACAATTTATCGAACTATTATTATATTTTAAATATCATTATGAAATGTGTTTCAAGTACCATTCATTATCTAAAAATTGTGTATATATAATATTAAAAGTCGCGAAATTTACAATGTTGTAAAAAATGTTAAATTCTCATTTTTGATGATATATGATAAATCACTAAATACGGTATGTTGATAAAACTGGTATAACTATTATATTTGATCATTATACATTTAAAAATCATATTTAAATACCTATGTATCCAGAATCATGCATGGTTATTCCTAATTATTTTAAAACACAAATTTTCAAAATAACTGAGTTTCTAGGGCGTTACAAGATGTTGCTTCTTGTTTAAGTCTTATGTATCACAGTCTCATAATTTATCAAGTGGGTGGTCATACTGGCTTCTACTCAAGTCAACCTAAGTAATGTTTTTTTTTGTTTGTATTTATAAGATATTAGAGGCCTTTTATATGTACTGTGGATTCTCATTCATCAATCTTCTGACGAGAAACTAATGTGGTTGCAAATGCTCTCAAGGAGATGTGTTATATTATTAGAGTACAATACACAATTGAAATGTAAAAAAGTATCTACGATGGCGATGTTGTTGATATTTTTCATGACTTGGATATGTTAGGGAAAAATTTCCTAATAAACGCCTTGGGAATAAAACCCAACCTTATGGAAAAACAAATAGGAACGGATTGATGGTGAGGCAAAACAAACAATAGATAGTCACTAGCAAAACAATCATAGATCAAGCAATAAAAGAAAGAAAACAAGAGATTTATAGTCGTTCCACTAACATCTTGTTAGTGTATTTGACAACCACGGGATTCGAACCCCCGACCTCTCGGAAAGAAACACCACGCACTAACCACTGTGCTAAACGATCTTTTTTAAATTTTCGAGATAGGTGTTACAGACTACCCTCCTTAAAGAGCTCAACGTCCTCATTGGCTCATATACTCACCACCCAGGCATTGTGCATTTAACCCGCATCAGTACCACACCGACTGACATCCGCAGCATTACACACACAATTCCGGATGGGTATAGACTTTGATACCAAATGTGATAACCACGGAATTCGAACCCCCGACCTCTCGGAAAGCAACACCACGCACTAACCACTGTGCTAAAAGATCTTTTTATTCGAGGGGGGGTGTTACAGTGTACATCCACTTGGGGAGAGGAGATTTTATTCCTTTTTATAATAAGAAATTATTAGAAGACTGGTAATAAGGAAGAAGAAAAAGAAATACAACTTTTAGAGATGTACCGTACATTTACCTAATCCCTGTCATTATATAAGGATTAATACTTGGGGTTGAAGTAATTGATTTATGATTATAAATCAATGCCTAATTAATTCTCCAATCAGATAATTAATTCCTTATATCAATATCCCAAAAGAAACTTCTTCACATTCTTCCACTTATGTAGGTAATTTATTGCCTTATCTAATTTTACAAAAAAAAAATGATATCTTCTAAATCTTCTGCAATTGGAAATATTATATTACTCAAATTAACAATATTTCCTAAATCTTCTCTAAATGGAAATATTGTATCACCATAATCAATAATATCTTCCAAATCTTCTGCAAATGGAAATATTGTATCACAAATTCAAACGATCTCCACCTTGATACTATATTTTTTTTAAAGCATACCAACTCCACCTACATCCTCTTACTCTAAGCATCTTCTCGAACAAGACACCATGATTACTTTCCCCAATGAGCTTCGGCATGAACATCACCCATTGCACTTTGTCAACAAACTCCGGCAACGCCACCGCCTGCCAACAATGTGTTAAAAGTATCCCCTTCAAGTAAGACCTATCAATCATCACCATGAAAACAAACGTCTCCATGAACCATCTCAACTCTCTCCCCACACCATGCCACCACGTGGCTCCTAGCATTTCGATAAGCGATTCCAGCTGGAGCAATGCCCGAACATAGTAGTCTGCAAAGACTTATTCATATCCACTACTTTCTCCTTTGATCTCATACCAACTTCAGATGATTCCTTCTTCCGCTTATCAAGCACATCCTCTTGGAAAAATCCCACCTTCATGAAGCTTTCCCCATTGATCATATTCTTCCTATGTAGAAACTCAAATTCCCTTCTCATATGCCTAGCTTTGACATCTTTTCCATGGGAACTGTAGACTCCAAGCCTTGTCCCTCCAAGTACAGTGCTTCCCCTCAGGAGATACAAATTATGAAACATATCTCCCTTCATTACTACAAAAGCACCGTTAGAAACCCTTATACTATCCTTATCAATAATCACCTCGCATTCTTTGGATGCCAGCTTCCCAAGAGATATCATTGACTTCCGAAGACCTGGAACATAACAGACACTAGTCAAGGTGTGTATTACCCCGTCATACATGCGAATCTGCACAGTACCTTCGCCCATGACACTACAAATAGCATCATTTCCCATAAGAATCAATTTCTGTAACACCCCACCCTAAGACCCACATTAACAAAGAGAATTACATTGTAATGCCGTCTACTAATGTGGAGAATATGGCTGGTTAGGGGTGACCAGTTATAACTTAGTCTTAACTATCTATTGAACACGTCGACAAACGCTATCTATATTTTTCTCAACATAAGTGGGTCGACATATTCAATAAATATTTAATACAAAGCTATAGATGGCTATGGATCTATCAGAACAAAACAGTATAACTAAATGAATAACTCATCACAGAACAGTGTAGATATACAAAATTTTACATATACAATGATACATCTCAATATAGTACCAGAGTGGTATGACAACCACTCAATATACATGGAGCAAAGAATATACAATTTGATAATGTCTCATAAGAATGCTGACAATCCCAAGTAAATGACTTGATCCCAAAAGGAAGCATCATGTAATCTCTATAACCAAAGGGGAGAATAATACTTGAAACAAACTCGGTCTGACCCGAGTGAAAGCACACGGATCAGGCTGGCTAAACTTATCAAAAAAACGTATCACTCAATAAGGTTAAGTAAATGGATGATATGATATCCTTTTACTCAAGGGATACCATGCCATAACAAGGTTACTTCCTTCTAATGAAGAATGACATCACTTCTATGGAAGTAGAAGAGATAATTAGAATATGGCTGTACTCAAGTGGAAAAACTATACTTAAGAAAATAAAATGTCAACAGGCTAAGTCTTAAAGGTAAAGCTTAATTAACATAGCTTCCACCTTACATCATTGACAGTGTGTATTAAATGTCGATATAGACTTCAAGGAAAGGTTCATCTCCCTAAAGGAGGGATTAGCAAAACTATACATCCAAGTATGTAACCTTCATATGAAGATGAACACATAGATATGCCTCATATCATTGGCATATGCTAGAATCTCAAAATATCATTCAACATATCATAAAATGTAGCTATAGAATCTTCTTAATTATATTTACCTCTTTTCGTTGGTATAAATATAGAAACATCTTATATCTATCACTAAACTCATTATAAAAAAATCTCATGATAATTTATACCTCATTCCATTGGTATAAATATAAGTACATCTTGCATCCATCGTTAAAACTCATTTTAAAAGAATTACCATAATTTATATCTCATCTTATTGGTATAAATATAAATATGTTCCAAATCCAACAATTAAAATGCATCAGAAAAGAATCCCCATAAATTATACCTCATCTCATCGGTATAATTATAAATATATCTCAAATCCATTTTAATAAAACTTGGATGGAGTTCAAAACATCATATTAGAAACCACCATAAAACATGCATATAAATAAGCCTTTTTCTTACATAAGCCAATAATAAAGTATCATCATCGAAATGGTGAGACCAAAACATCAAGAAATACAGCTCGTGTTTGCATCTTGACTAGTACTACATCTTGGTACCATCCATCGTGATGATTAGGGCCATAAACATCATGAACATCTTAATGACTACAGCCGAAACTTCGTAATGCCCTTGGTCACAAAATCCGAGTAATAACATCGTGGTGATTGGTGTCATAAACATCATGATCATCGTGATAGCTATAGTCAAAATCATCGTGATGACTCCAATCGGGTACTCGGTAATAGCACTTGTAACATCTTGAATGTGTCTCAACTACTCGAATAAGAACCCATAAGCATGAATATATGTCTCATACCAAACGTTTGTGCCTAAAGGATTACTAATGGAGAGTCGATACCACATCAGAAGCCTCATAAAACATCATAAACATCATGATATGTATTACGCATCATCTCATCGGCGAGTAAATACAATACCATACTCGTCTCATGTAAGGACCCGTAACTTCCCCGGTAAGGAAAAAACGGATTGCTTTGAGGACAAGACGAATCAGAACACAAACAGAAGAATGTTTCATTGTATATTACAACAATATCATCAGATTACAAGAATATACAGAGTATGAATAAATATTTCATAGAAAATATCAGAGATTTAAATTACATTTAAATTCATCGCATCGGAAAAACAATACAAATCACAACTGAAAACAGATACACGGATACAGAGCTTTCCGAATACCGCTTCAGCTATAAATCAGGATCCTGTGAATATAAATCTGCAAAACCAAAACTACTGGCTACCCATGTCGAAAATACGGGCACCCAAAGTTTAGGTTAAAACAATAAACTCTAGGTCAGTCATGTCACTGGTGTGAGAACTAAAACAGTTATTTAAAACTTTACTTTAAAATAAAGTAAATCAAGGGACCACGCCATATAACACGGAACGGGTTTCCTCCAAAGAATACCAATGCATATAAAAAAACAGCGCAATGCTTTTTGGAAAAATGAAGCTAATATAAGACCCAGGTCACATGTAACGACCCGTATTCTACGCATCATGGGATCGTAGAATATTTATTTATTTCACATACGAAGTCGTATGGTCATGTAACTTTGGGAGACGACTATTGGGGTCATTTCCCATGTTCGTGATTTTTGTCGATTTTTAAATGACCGTTTTGCCCCTAGTCGGTACTGTTTTGGCCATAACTTTTGACTGGAAAGGAATTTTGACCTAAAACCACTTCCATTGGATTCGAATGATGGTTTCTCTTTCCGTAGAGTGGTCACAATAGCCAAACGAACTTACCGTTTGGGAGATATGGCTGAATTAAGGTTTAAAGGGTTAATTTCAGCTAATTGGGCTTAACCGGGTGATTAGCAGCTAGGCCCAATGGGGGATTTCGGGTTTAGGGGTATATGATGGCTGATAGGGTTAGAATTTCGGTTTTTTCCTCATTTTTCCAGCCGCCACTTGCTTGCCTTCAACCTAGTCATGGCCTCCATCCCCTAGAATCATCCTAAATCACTTCTAAAACACTTTCTAGTTGAAGATTAAGCTAATTAGCATCAAACCAAGGCTAATCAACGTCAAATTTGGAATAGAGCTGCTGTGTTGCATAGAGATTCAACCCAAACAGAGAATCATTTCAGATCTATAATTTGCTTTGTGGTAAAGGTGAGTGATTTGCATTGTTTTTCACTAATTACGGCTAATTATGGTAATTAGCGAAGATTAGCGAAATTATGGCTCAGAAAAATCTAGAAAAATTCCTAAAATTCTAAAACATCATTTTATGCCTCTGATATGAATTTGGGTTAATTTCGACTAATTTTGTTAATCCCGGATTTTGGGGGATTAAGAGGTGATTAGTGATAATTAGCGAATTTATGCAAGATTAAAATCTAGAAAAATATTCAGAAATTCATAAATATTATTTTAGGCCTCTGTTAGAAAATTTGGCTAATTTGGATAAGTTTTGCTAATCCTATGCTTAAACATGATTAAGGGGGATTAAGGGAAAATATGGGGTTTTTGCCATGTTTGATCCATTTTGCCATGTCATATTGTTGTTTTGGTGTTTGAGGTCACTTGTATGTGTTGTTATGACTGTATGGTATGATTTGTTATCGATTACAATAGTTAGAATGGTTGAAAACGCCGTCGAGAGGCGTATAAACAGTTGCAGGAAAAGTGCAGAAAGGTACCCGAACCGGATCGGATCGGGGGAAGAGGTCACGAACCGACCCGTTCGTGGGAAGGTGCCACGACCCGATCCCTCGCGTTTGAAGTTCTCCGATCCAACCACTCGTGCATGGTAGTTGCGAACCGAACCGTCCCAGCTGGAGTTCATGATCCGACCCAATGGAAACTGGAGACCACGATCCAAAGAGAAGGCACGAACTGATAGAAGGAGCGCGATCCGATCCAGCTTGATGAGGCGCCACGATCCGAACCGAGCTGGAGGAGTACTCGAACCGATCCGAGAGGAGGTGGTGACCACGATACGACCAGGAGTTGAGGCCACGAACCGATCCGCCTCATATCCTCTGAAGCGATGCCTCTATGAATTGATGAAGCGCCACGATCCGAAGGGAGAGCCGATCCGAACTGATGTAGCGCCACGATCTGATGCCGCGGGACATGCACGACCCGAACCCAGTGGGCGATTGCGATCCGACATGGATGGCCACGACCTGAAGCGAAGCGAACTGAATGAAGACCGATCCGGATGGAGATGACGACTAAAACCCGAGATGCAAAGGTAGTCCAAATGGAAGTTAGAGCTCAGGATCCAGACGGGAACCAATGAGTTCACTTCATGATTGGGCTTTGCTGCGGGACGTGTGCAAAGGGGTTGTCGGTATCCATAACTTTGGTTCACCACTGAGAGATGGATAGTGGGCTTGTAGTGATAGTTACACGGGATTGGATTCCGTCATGGCCGAAGTATTAGGTGACCAAAGTAGTGGATAACGTATGCTTTACGCACTGAGTGAGGGATGCGAGGATGATTGCTATGCTTGACTGTTTGACATCACTATGACATGCACACCCCCACCCCCGTTATCTTTACACCATTTGAAAGGGCACCTTAGAGTGTTGTACAGTATGTAGTGCTAACTCTTTGGTTGCAGGTCCAGGTTCAGGTATGATTGGATTATACCTGTTATTGTTATGTTTTGATGCTTATCGCTCATACCAGGCTTTATGTCTGACCCAGAGTTTTATGTCTCTTCTTATTACTCTGGGTGCTCACACGAGCAGACTAGAGACAGGTTATGGTTAGCTGGTGATGCGCGAGTAGCTGATTCGGAGGCGAGCAGGAGGCTTCCACGTATGATATATAGATATTCTCTCTGTGTCGTTGGTGGTCGCTACTTGGGCATTAGTAGGGTACCTCCTTTATCTTGCTTTTGCTTTGAGACAGTTTGAAAAGTTGTAATAAGCTATATTTTTGGATTTCCGCTGCTATGATGCTCAGTTCTGGTTTTAGCTTATGCACTGTCTCTTCTGTTTTATGTCAAGTATGTTATTATTATATTTTGTTCTATGCGCTGTGAGACATATTACAGGTTCCTTGATTAGTCCATTCTCTTCTTTCTTTTTCTTCTGGCGACCCGTTCCATGCTAACTGGACATGTGTACAGCGCACTTTTGGAGAAAATGTCGGTTGGTGCGGGGCGGACCGTCACACTTGGTATCAGAGCTCTAGGTTGCGTAGTTAACCTAGGGAAAGACACCAGGGAGAGATAGTACGTATATGAGAGCGCGTATTTGTTATATTTTGGTTTTCAAAAGTTAGTTATATATATATATATACTAGTAGTATTAGTAAGGATGAAGTCGCACTGCACTAGTACCACTATGGAGATGGCTGATTCGTTCTCTTTGCAGATTGAACGATGAGCCGAAACCTGAGGAACAATGGTCCAAGGGGTAACAATAGGAATGACCCAGACTTGAGGACGATGTTCACCAACTTCATGCGAGATATGATTAGGGATGCTCAGGGAGCAGTCCCTAATGCTGTTAATGGTGGTGGTGCAGCGGTGCAGGCGCCTAGGGTCGATTTCGCCAAGTTGTGCAAGGATTACACTAACCTTAGTGGAAAGCCGTTCCACGGAACGGAGTCGGCCACAGATGTTCAGGATTGGTTGGATAGCTGTGATCGTATCTTCGACGACTTGGGTATTGAGGATGCGATGAAGAGAAGGCTAGCGTCTCGTCAGCTGCAAGGGCGAGCGATGAATTGGTGGAATGCCATTAGAACAGCTACTCCAGAAGATCAAGTTACTTGGAATCAGTTTAAGACTCGCTTTTGTGATAAGTTTATTCCAGCTGCTCATAAATCAGAACTGTTTTAGAGGTTCTTGGAGCTTAAGCAGAACGGTAGAGCAGTCTCGGAGTATATCGCTGAATTTGACACTTTATCGAAATATGGATGGTCCCTTATCGATACAGTCGAAAAGAAGAACGAGAAGTTCATAACTGGCTTGGATGGGTACTTGGGGGAAAGACTTATAAACCATATCGATGAGACGTTCGAGTCTATTGTAGGAAAGGCATTAAGGTCAGAGAGCCTTTTCCCTAAGTCGAAGACCGAAGTTGCTACGGCATCTGTAGAGGAGCCAAAGCCGCAAGCAGGCGGTGAAGGCAAGAAGAATTCTCAGAACAAGAGGAAGCAGAACCCGACCAAGGATGGTCAGGGTAAGAAAAATAAGAAAGATGGCGAATGCTTTAGTTGTGGCCAGAAGGGCCATTACGCCAGAGATTGTCGAGAAAAGCCTGGGGAAAGGAAGTGCTTTAACTGCGGCCAGACGGGACATCACAAGGATGATTGCCCACAACCTCCTAGGGAGAAGCAAATTGCGAAAGCGTATGCTATCAACGCTGTTCCTTCTTCGTCAAATGCCCCAACTGCGGCGCAGAAGGAAAAAGGTGTCGTTATTCGAGGTATGCTTTCTATTTAAGATGTTTTGATCGGGTTTTGTTTGACAAACCTGAGTTAGTCGATAGACCTTTAGTAGTGACGAACCTGATTGGTGGTTCGACTAGTTTTGGCATGATTTGTTAATGTGGTCTTATCGAGTCATGGATGTATGTTTCCTTGTGATTGCTTTGTTTTAGGCTTTACTGGGTTTAGCATTATTTTGGGAAGTCGATCTACTCCAAAGGAATAGGGTGGTATTAGGTACCTACCTAGTGATGGCAAGGGTAACTGGAGTTAAGGAAGCTAAGAGGTTATCGTTGCATTAAGTTCTAGTTGTCTCTAGGAGGCAAATGAGTACTCCAGTGCTAGATTGTTTCGCTAGTATCACCTCATGTGGATTATCCGAACTCGGAGGAGATGTTCCTTGGGTGCTTGTCTGATATTGGTCTAGGCCTTTGGGGCTTGTGCTTGGGGAATGTCGATTTCGACTAGGATGGGTTGCGTGAGGGGTAAATAGTTGTTGTGATTTTTCATTGGATGATATCTTGGTTCACTCGAGGAGTGATGGGCAGACGGAACATGATAAGACTGTTCAATGGTATAGACTGCCCAGAGTTAGACTCGATAGGGTTATGAGATTGCTCGAGTGGGACTCGAGAAAGATGCAAAGAAATGGATTGTTTAGGACCCTATGTTGATGTTCTCTATTGGATAGTAGAACTTTGAAGGAATAGGATGTGTTCGTTGATCATGGAAGGTACAACGAAGATTAGGACGATTCAAGTTAGACTTGAACTCGTAAAAGAAAAATGGGGCGAGTTCGTTAGTCATGGTGATATAACGAATATGGAAATACTTCACATTAGATTTGAAGTATGTTTGGAACATAGTGGGAAGCTCGTTGATCTTGGAGATTCAGCGAACATAGGAGAGTTTTCACGTTGGACTTGGACTCGTAGGTAGAGTACCTAGATTCACTAGGTGGGTCTAGTTTACCTTTGGAAGGTGAATGTACGTTGGACGTGCAGTACGAGATTCATTGGATGAGTCTAGTTTATCTCTGGGAGATTGACTCGAGTTAGACTCGAGAAGGCTGCAAGGAATTGGATTCAGCTCGAGTTGGACTCGAGAGGGCAGCAAGATAATGGATAGTCTTGGGTTAGACTCAAGCATTTTAGGAGGACTAAAAGCAGGGGTATCTGGGGACGCCCGTTACCTTGGATCCGTTGGACGTGATCTAGTTATCCTTGGAGGATAAACGTACGTTGGACGTACGGTAGTCCGATTGGAGGCTGGGCTTCCATTAGTTTAATTATCCTTGGAGGATAAACGTACGTTGGACGTACGGTAGACCGAAGGGAGGCGGGGCTTCCATTGGCCTGGGATTGGTTGGACCAGTCAAGTAGGCATCGGTGTATGTATGGGGGCTGGGCTTCCATTATTTATTGATGTTGGTTGGACCAGGTAGACTGGAATCGACATATTGGGATTGGTTAGACCAATCATGTAGGTGTCGATGTGTTTATGACTTTAGCAGGTGATAGATAGGATTTGTTTGATGGATGTTATGGTTGCTATGTTTGTTCCTATCTTTCTTCTCTTGAGTAGACTATCACCTGTAGGGTTCCAGCGATGGGGAACAAAGTGATTGTAGTAGGACTATGAGCCAGTGCAGTAGAGTCGTCATGACTCGAGGGGCAAAGTGGACATAGTAAAGGATTAGTAAGGCTATGATCCAGTGCAGTGGAGTTGTTATGACTTCATGGGGCAGAGTGTACATAGCAGAGGACTAGTGACTATGGATCAGTGCAGTGGAGTCGCCATGACTCCATGGGGCAGAGTGATCATAGTAAAGGATTTGGGTGCAGTACTAGTTGCATTGAGTAGGAGACATGCCAGTTTAGGGGGTTTTGTTTCTAGGATGGAAGCAACTAGAGTATGTCATAGGATATGATTTCAAACCCAAGACTGAATTGGATTCAGAAACGCTAGTAAGCTTGACGATTAGATCGGTTTTGATTGAGTGGATTGTTTCCAGTTAGAAGGACGATCCTAATCTATTGGGAACCATCTCTAGGGTAGAGATGGGTATGGATGGAAAGAGAATGATTAGGTAAGGATGTGATCGAGAAGGGATAAAGATAGGCAGAAGGCTTATCTCGATAAGAGATGAAGAGATTTGGAATCCTTCGTTAATGACTTGGTGTTCGTCGGGATCTCTCCATAGAGAATGTGATTCGGATTGGTTGGAGAGGTAAGTTAGCACCAAGATTTGTTGGCCCATTCCCAGTCCTCGAGCAAGTTGGGAATTTGGCGTATGAAGTAGAGCTACCTAACAAGATGGCGGGAGTTCACAACGTATTTCATGTTTCCCAGTTAAGGAAGTTTGTGCAAGATCCTAATGTGGCTATTTCACCAGATCAGTTGGACGATATCGAGGTTGAACCCGAGGCGGTTGAGAACCGCAAGTCTATGCGTATCGTTGGGAACGATACGAAGCAGCTTCGAAGGAAGGCGGTGAAACTAGTCAAAGTCCAGTGGGGTGAGAATGAAAAAGACTGTACTTGGGAAACAGAGGAGGATATAAGGAAGAAGTATCCAGAACTCTTTGCCTAGTAAGGTTTTGGTAGTGATAGTTCCTTCCCTTGTTAGTAAACCGCATGCTAGGATAGACTTGTTTTGCATGTTGATTGTTGTTTTATGGTTGATAGGCATGCGGAACCCTTTGTGTGTTTTGGTTAGGGAATTTCGGGGGCGAAATTTCTTAAGGGGGGAAGAGTGTAACGACCCGTATTCTACGCATCATGGGATCGTAGAATATTTATTTATTTCACATACGAAGTCGTATGGTCATGTAACTTTGGGAGACGACTATTGGGGTCATTTCCCATGTTCATGATTTTTGTCGATTTTTAAATGACCGTTTTGCCCCTAGTCGGTACTGTTTTGGCCATAACTTTTGACTGGAAAGGAATTTTGACCTGAAACCACTTCCATTGGATTTGAATGATGGTTTCTCTTTCCGTAGAGTGGTCACAATAGCCAAACGGACTTACCGTTTGGGAGATATGGCTGAATTAAGGTTTAAAGGGTTAATTTCAGCTAATTGGGCTTAACCGGGTGATTAGCAGCTAGGCCCAATGGGGGATTTCGGGTTTAGGGGTATATGATGGCTGATAGGGTTAGAATTTCGGTTTCTTCCTCATTTTTCCAGCCGCCACTTGCTTGCCTTCAACCTAGTCATGGCCTCCATCCTCTAGAATCATCCTAGATCACTTCTAAAACACTTTCTAGTTGAAGATTAAGCTAATTAGCATCAAACCAAGGCTAATCAACGTCAAATTTGGAATAGAGCTGCTGTGTTGCATAGAGATTCAACCCAAACAGAGAATCATTTCAGATCTATAATTTGCTTTGTGGTAAAGGTGAGTGATTTGCATTGTTTTTCACTAATTACGGCTAATTATGGTAATTAGCGAAGATTAGCGAAATTATGGCTCAGAAAAATCTAGAAAAATTCCTAAAATTCTAAAACATCATTTTATGCCTCTGATATGAATTTGGGTTAATTTCGACTAATTTTGTTAATCCCGGATTTTGGGGGATTAAGAGGTGATTAGTGATAATTAGCGAATTTATGCAAGATTAAAATCTAGAAAAATATTCAGAAATTCATAAATATTATTTTAGGCCTCTGTTAGAAAATTTGGCTAATTTGGATAAGTTTTGCTAATCCTATGCTTAAACATGATTAAGGGGGATTAAGGGAAAATATGGGGTTTTTGCCATGTTTGATCCATTTTGCCATGTCATATTGTTGTTTTGGTGTTTGAGGTCACTTGTATGTGTTGTTATGACTGTATGGTATGATTTGTTATCGATTACAATAGTTAGAATGGTTGAAAACGCCGTCGAGAGGCGTATAAACAGTTGCAGGAAAAGTGCAGAAAGGTACCCGAACCGGATCGGATCGGGGGAAGAGGTCACGAACCGACCCGTTCGTGGGAAGGTGCCACGACCCGATCCCTCGCGTTTGAAGTTCTCCGATCCAACCACTCGTGCATGGTAGTTGCGAACCGAACCGTCCCAGCTGGAGTTCATGATCCGACCCAATGGAAACTGGAGACCACGATCCAAAGAGAAGGCACGAACTGATAGAAGGAGCGCGATCCGATCCAGCTTGATGAGGCGCCACGATCCGAACCGAGCTGGAGGAGTACTCGAACCGATCCGAGAGGAGGTGGTGACCACGATACGACCAGGAGTTGAGGCCACGAACCGATCCGCCTCATATCCTCTGAAGCGATGCCTCTATGAATTGATGAAGCGCCACGATCCGAAGGGAGAGCCGATCCGAACTGATGTAGCGCCACGATCTGATGCCGCGGGACATGCACGACCCGAACCCAGTGGGCGATTGCGATCCGACATGGATGGCCACGACCTGAAGCGAAGCGAACTGAATGAAGACCGATCCGGATGGAGATGACGACTAAAACCCGAGATGCAAAGGTAGTCCAAATGGAAGTTAGAGCTCAGGATCCAGACGGGAACCAATGAGTTCACTTCATGATTGGGCTTTGCTGCGGGATGTGTGCAAAGGGGTTGTCGGTATCCATAACTTTGGTTCACCACTGAGAGATGGATAGTGGGCTTGTAGTGATAGTTACACGGGATTGGATTCCGTCATGGCCGAAGTATTAGGTGACCAAAGTAGTGGATATCGTATGCTTTACGCACTGAGTGAGGGATGCGAGGATGATTGCTATGCTTGACTGTTTGACATCACTATGACATGCACACCCCCACCCCCGTTATCTTTACACCATTTGAAAGGGCACCTTAGAGTGTTGTACAGTATGTAGTGCTAACTCTTTGGTTGCAGGTCCAGGTTCAGGTATGATTGGATTATACCTGTTATTGTTATGTTTTGATGCTTATCGCTCATACCAGGCTTTATGTCTGACCCAGAGTTTTATGTCTCTTCTTATTACTCTGGGTGCTCACACGAGCAGACTAGAGACAGGTTATGGTTAGCTGGTGATGCGCGAGTAGCTGATTCGGAGGCGAGCAGGAGGCTTCCACGTATGATATATAGATATTCTCTCTGTGTCGTTGGTGGTCGCTACTTGGGCATTAGTAGGGTACCTCCTTTATCTTGCTTTTGCTTTGAGACAGTTTGAAAAGTTGTAATAAGCTATATTTTTGGATTTCCGCTGCTATGATGCTCAGTTCTGGTTTTAGCTTATGCACTGTCTCTTCTGTTTTATGTCAAGTATGTTATTATTATATTTTGTTCTATGCGCTGTGAGACATATTACAGGTTCCTTGATTAGTCCATTCTCTTCTTTCTTTTTCTTCTGGCGACCCGTTCCATGCTAACTGGACATGTGTACAGCGCACTTTTGGAGAAAATGTCGGTTGGTGCGGGGCGGACCGTCACATCCCATCACATAATGCAATGCATGCCGGAGGATAAGGTTTTTCCCTTACAATAGCCAAACATGCTTGGTACTTTAAAACAAATCCTTTGATACTATTATAAGTGGATAGTGTATAAAACAACTTCAAATATAAATGTATCAATCCTAGATGGCATGGGTACCATATATCATGTCGCCAATACAAGGCTCTACAATCAAAACCGCAAATGTCACGTATTGGAAGTTGGATTTCCATCTGTGAACCGAGGCAAGGGATCGTCCTCACCGAATTCGAGACTGTCTAGCCCGAGCCTCAGGACCCAGACTCAGGTGGGCCCTTGGATCGTCAGGGCCGGTCAACCGATGTGGATTAAAATGCCTGAACACTGCGTTTCGCCGTCCTTTGGGGCGTAAATGAGCCAAATAACTCCATCAGCTCCACATAGTCACCGATATATCCGAGGCGCCTCGCAATCCAACAACCACACAGGTGAAAATAGTATAAATGTCAAGGCTGGTAGGTCACTGGCACCACCCTAGCTAGAAAGAAACGCATGCCCTCCCTGATGTCCTCTCCCGTTTCTGGTTCACAACCGGGGTGTGAGGCTCGCGAATTAACGCTACACAAAGCTATGCCACATAGGCGGTGCTTTGATCATTAACCACAAGACTTTGCTTTTCAACAAAAGCCTCGATCATTTGCATCTTAGCATGCCACACAGGAAAACCACTCCACGCAACCGATATCCGTCAATCACACAGAATGATATCTAATGTCAGACACACAGTCCATTTACAAGTCCGTTCTGGGTCTGAACAAAACCGGAGGCACCTTGTACCTCGCATATCCATAGATCTCCAAGTACATCTGGATGATCACCAACTAATTCCCTACTCTTGGGTGTACAGCCCAATCAAGATCATCAGTAATTATCCAAATGATGTGAAGACCTCCGGTCTTAGACCACCGTCTTCATCCTCGACACATCGTCGAATCAGTTATTTAGAATGGGATAAACCTGGTCTTTCTGAATAACTCGCGTATACAATCAATAAGTGTTACACAAACTCAACATACACCTCATTCCAACTCAGAATATTCTTTTATTCAAATATTGTTATACTTTGGGAAAGGTTCCCACTCATTTTATCAAAGATAAATTCTTTAAATTTATTCTTTAATCTTCTTTTGAATATCAATTCAAACCAAATTATTGTTTATCCAAACTAGTCGGGATTAGCGAACCTTACCGAAGTAATCACTTGTTAAATTTCCCAACCCAACCTATTCAACTTATGAAGTAAAGCTGGTCGGACTTCATATCTAACACCACGGTGTTATCGGTAAATTCAATTACCATTTCACGTTCAAATCTAATTAAAGATTTAACTATCGCCCAGAGCAAAACTGGTGATACTCCATTCTCGATCATTTCAATCTAATTGAAGATTTATTAAAACTCCACTTGGTTTTAATCTTCCCAAAAATCAATATTAATTATTATTTAACTTGGGAAATCAAATCCTGCCTTTAACTGGGTTAGAGAATCAATGTCCTTTAAAACACGGTTCATTATAAACCCAAAATCACATTCCATTAACAATGGAATTTTCACGGAAAACAGATCAATGTATATAATCGATATGTACTTCCATATCTAACTAATAATATAAATGGAATAACGGCAAAGCCTTTTAAATTCCATATATATTAGTAGTCTTCCTCCATAGAAATTCACTTCGATTATCACCAAATCGAATTCCATTCCATTCCATTCCAATTTATTTTATTAAATTGGAAAACTTTACTTTGGAAAATCTCCTTTAAATCTTAACAAAAGATTTATAAATTCCAAATCACATTTCACTGCAAATTGGGTTAAAGAACGAATGCCTTTAAAACACAGTTCACGATAAACCCAATTCCCATTTGAGATTAAAAACAAGGCTCTGAATAGAAAATATATCGGCTTATATTCAATATCAAATTCTACGACCAACAAATATCTTATTGGAAATAACGATATAAATATATCTTTCAAATTTCGATGACAATATCTGTATAATCACGAAATCCAACATCGAAATATTCTAAAGACAATTTCGATTCAAATCCATTTCCAATCTATATATTGGAAATTCTGGTTATGTAATAACCCGGAAATCCGAGCCAATTTAAAAATTTTATTTTGGCAATTTTTATGAATTTTGATTATTTAAAATGAATTATTTTAAATAATAACGACGAGAAATCTATTTTGAATAGAAGTAGACGTATATATTTATATATATCGTCGTTAGAATATAAATATTTTATTTTAATTATAAAAGGAATTGAAAATGGCGCGGTAGTTCGAAAATTCGATTTCAAAATTCAAATGAATGTACAGGATTCAAAATAAACCAGATTTTAGCGAAACAAAAAATATTAGAATCTATTTGAGAATATCTTTCCAACGAATCCGAAGAATTGAAATTTCATAGCGGGGAATCAAAAGATATGTCCAGCTGAAAATTCAGAATAGTCGCTATGGAATTCTGGCCCTTAAAAATGGAAATTTTGCAAACGACCTCGGATTTCAACGAAACCACTTTTTTTGGATCCGGGATGCCAAATTATTGCTAGAATCCAAAATTCATAATTTTTCGAATCAATATGTGATGAAATCAGTTTTGTTAGGACCGTATCGTCAATACGAAGTTAGAAAATATTTTTCGGGAATTTTTAGAGTCCGTATGTGGCCCTAGTAAATTGGAATGCGCGTTCAAATTCAATATATAGAGTTATATGTTGATTTTGACGGAGACTGATCGAAACAGTCGAATCAGCTTACGATACATAGCCCATTGTGTTCGGAATGAGGGTAATTAGCTATGGACGACAGGCGATGGGTCTCGTTTCGAGGTCGAAAATAAAAGTTGCTTTTGAAATTAAATAGAATTAAATTAATTATTTTATAAACCTACCTCTGTCTCTATACTCTCCCTCAGGCCCCCGTTGACCATTCAAATCGAAAAATAAAAAAAAATAAGAAAAAGAGAAAGGGGGGCGGAGCGCCGCCCCATCGTCCATCGCGCCGCCGGGGGCCCACCGCCGTCGAGCGCGCCTTCCCCCACTCGACCTTCCTTCTCCTCTTCCTCCGCCCTAGCCTCTCTCCCCTTGAACCCAAACCCGACGCCCTAGCCAACGACCCACCCCGCGCGAGCCCATTGCGCCTCCTCCCCTGCCGCTTGTAGGCTCCGACGCAGGCACCCCATTTGCCAGTTTTGCCAGTAAGCTTTATTTCAGTTTGTTTTATTATCTTTCTTTACTTGTTTAATGTAAATAAGGTTTTAAAGGGGATAAAAAAGCAGTTTTACACCTATTATAACATTGATAAGGAAATATATGATTTTTACTTATATAGGATTGTATAAAAGTAATGATAAGGTTTTTATTATATAAAGATAGTTTTTTAATTAGAAAGCTATGATTTTTTTTAAGGAAAGTGAACGGAGAAAGATTAGATTTTTCTATGTAATCACATCGATTAAAAATGTGGTTTTTATATAAAGTTAGCAAACTAAAAGTATAATTTTCATATTATAGAGATAATAAAAATATTATTTTTATATTATAGAGATAATAAAAATATTATTTTTATATATGTAATGAAGTAAAAATTTGATATTTATATTTGTAGCGATAGGATAAAAATACGATTTTTACATATGAAGTGATGATATAAAATTGTGATTTTTATCATCCATGTATCAAAGTAAGAATATAATTTTTATCATTTGAATGGCAATGTAATAATGTGATTTTTATATATTCATTTGCGATAGAAAGATTTGATTTTTATCTATATAGTAATGGTATAAAAATAGGATTTTTTATCCATATAGCGTAGTTATAAAAATGTGATTTTTATATACATAGCAACAATATAAATATGCGATTTTTATATAAGTAGCGGGTTAAAAATACAATCTAAATATAAAAGGAAGCGTTGTAAGAATATATAATTTTTATATATAAAGTGCCATTATAAAAACGTGATTTTTAAAATGAACATCATATTAAAAATATGATTTTTATTATGAACAGCGGGAAAAGGACTCCGTTTGAAATTTCAAACCGATCTAGACGGTTCAACAGTTCAAAAGTAAAGCAGGCGGAGTGGAACCCTCTGTGAGAACTTCTCACCTTTAATTTAATTTTCTAGTTAGAAATTATATACTAGGATGCAGACGGTGTTTAGTAGCACCCGACACCCGTCGTCCACAGACCATGGATGGCTTGTATGTTTAATTTTTGTTTGTTGTGATGAAAATTGATTGTGCGATGTGAAATGAAATAAAATATTTATATAGTTAAAAATATTTTATCGTTAAAAATATAATTTTTAACGTGAATGTGAATAAATAAGTATTCATTTACAAACCAGACGGTTTGTTTATGTACACCTATTTAAAGGACATTGATTGGGACGATAAATTTTACACATCGCCCAACAGCACAAATAATATTCAGTGTTTGTGGATTGAAATCCCACACGGGTGTTGGGATGATATTTGACGTACACTAATCCCAATTATTTACTTGTATGTCGATCGATTGGTCGACAGACTGTGTGAGCGTTAATTATTTATATTTTAAGCGTATGCAGCTGTGTTGTGCACTTTGGATGATGGTTGATTATTGATCATTGCTATTATATACATGTGTTGTATGGAATCCATATAATAACGTTATATGGTAATTGATTGGGCCTTATTCCAATTGAAAAAATAAAGAATATTATAAAATAAAGGTTCATGTGTTGACAATACTCATTCGTTGAGATTACTCATGTGTTGAACGAAATATTTTAACAATAAAATTTACATCTTTATCATATATAAAATTAGAAACTAACTGGAAAATAGATAAGATGAGTGGTCTCCTGGATATTGATCTGATGTTGGTTTCAGCCTTCGGGGTTAATATATAGGGAATTGCTCTCTTGCTAATTTACGGTTAGAGTTTGATATAAAATTAAACGATAGAAATCAAAATTTTATAAAATATATTAAATAACAAAAATAGGCACGTGTTGACAGTACTCATTTGTTGAGATTAGTCATGTGTTGAAAGAAATATAGATTCATGTGTTGAATAGAATAAATATTCTTTTGTTGAATAGAATAACGAAGTTATTGAAAAATATAAAGCCGTGTTGATTAGAGATGCGCTATATTGATGCGAACGATATTTATATCGCTTATATTCGTTTTTAAAATGAATATTGAAAAGAGATTTAAAAATCGAGTATTTATAAAATGAATTCAAATTGAATTGAATATAAAATGAATTCGAATTGAATTGAAATCGATTTGAATTGAAATCAAATAGAAATAAAAGTAAAAAGAATTTATAATGGAAAATTCAGTTTTGATTTGAATTTGAAATGAAAGTTGAAATTGTTTTTGAAACAAATTTGAAACGATTTATAAAATTCGTTTTTAAAAGGAAATCGATGAAATATATATAATATATATTATATATATAATGGCCTGAATAGAACGCGCCGCGCCGCGGTAGTTCGTGAATTTCGACCATTGACTTCGAACGGACATTACGGGAGATCCGACTGTCGGATTCTACTCAAACCGGAACTGTTGGGTTTGTATCGAAAAGAGCTTTCCAATGAATATTAGAAACTTGAAATCTAACAGTTGGATTTGGAGATACGTCCAAATCAAATTTGGAAAAGGTCGCTGTAAGTCCAGTTCGATGGCCGTTGATGGAAATCGACTATACGTGCCTTGATCAAATTATTAAAAATATTAATAATTTGTGTAAAATCATAATATATGAATTGGAAAGAACTGGGATGAAAAATTCCATATTTGTAAAGATAAAAATATATTTTTATCGAAATGAACTAGTTATTAACTAGAAAAATAATCCAATATTTTTAAATAAATAAAGTGGATTTGAAATGGGTTTTAAATAACCAGAATTTCCAATATATGAATTGGAATGGGTTTGAATCGAAATTATTTTCGGAATATTTAGATATTGGACTTCGTGATTATACGGACATTGTTGAAGAATTTGGAAGATATATATATCGTTATTCCAATACGATATTTGTTGATTTCAGAATTTTATATGGAGTATAAGCCGATATATTTTCTATTCAGAGCCTTGTATTTAATATCAAATGGGATTTGGGTTGTCGTGAATGGTGTCTTCATCAACACTGTTCTTAAACCCCGTTGAGAAAAGATTAAATCTTTTTATTTAGATTTAATGAAGTATACCAATTAATTAATATATTTAATTGGAATTGAATTAGAATTGATTTGTGGGTTTATCGTGAACTGCGTTTTAAATGACATTAGTTCTTTAACCCAGTAAAAGGAGTTTTAATGAATCTGTAATTAGATTGAAATGTGAATTGATAATTTAAATTATCAAATTTGGAAAGTGAGCGAGAATGGAGTATCACCAGTTTTGCTCCAAAGCGATAGTTAAATCTTTAATTAGATTTGAACGTGAAATGGTAATTAATTTTACCGATAACACTGTGGTGTTAGATATGGAGTATTACCAGTTTTGCTTCATGGGATGAATAGGTTGGGATTGGGAAATAAAATAAATAATTACTTCGGTGTGGTTCGCTAATCCCGACTAGTTTGGAAAACCTTAACATGGTTTGAAATGACATCCAAAGGAAGATTAAAGAATAAATTTAAAAGAATTAATCTTTGATAAAATCAATGGGAACCTTTCCCTAAGAATGTGAAATTTAGAAACTAACTGTAGGTTAGCTAAGAAGAAGGTTTCCTAGGTATTGATCTGATGTTGGTTTCGGCCTTCGGGTTTAATATTTGGGGAATTGTTCTCTTGCTAATTCACGGTTAGTGACTGATGAATTTGAATGAGGCGTATGTTGTGTTTGTGTAACATTTGTTTATTATATACGCGGGTTATTCGGAAAGGTCGGGTTTATACCCATTCTGAATAACCGATCCAACGATATGTTGAAGAGGAAGACGGTGATTGAAGACCGGAAGTCTTCACATCGTTTGGGTGATCACGGATGATCTTGATTGGGTTGTACACTCAAGATGAGGGAATCAGTTGGTAATCGTCCAGACGTACTTGGAGATCGATGGATATGCGAGGAAAGTGCCTCGGTTTCGTTCAGACCCAGAACGGACTTGTGAATGGACTGTGTGTTTGACATTGGATTTTATTCTGTGCTGATTGATCTCTATTAAATATACATCTGTTTGGCGGCGGAGAATTTATTCTCTTGCTTAACGCTCTTCTTTGAGACGTACGAGCTCAGAGGTTGTATATCGATGGACATCAATCGCACGGAGTGAATTGCCTGTGTGGCATGCCTAAGTGGCAGATGATCAAAGCTTCTGTTGAAAAGCAAAGTCTTGTGGTTGATGATCAAAGCACGGCCTAAGTGGCACAGCTTTGTGTATAGCGTGGATTCGCTAGCCTCACACCTCGGTATGAGTAAAAAACAGGATAAGGACTGTAGGGCGAACACGACGTTTCTTTCTAGCTAAAGGTAGTGTCAGTGCTTAAACTGGCTGACATTTATATTATTTTTACCTATGTGGTTGTTGGAATGCGAGGCGCCTTGATTATAGGTCTGTTAGGACCGGGAAACGTGTGTTCAGGAATAATTAATCCTCAAACGTAAGGGAGGACCGGCCCTGAAGCATCCAAGGGTTACCCAGATTGTGTAGTCCTGAGACATTTGCTAGAGTGTCTCGAAGCGGAGAGGAGCTTGCCCCTTGCCTCGACTCATGATGGAAATCCAATTTCCAATATGTGATATTTCAGTTTTATTTGTAGAACCTAGTATGGCGACATAGTGGTATGGGTCATTAATGTCGTCTATGATTGATATTTATGATTGAAATTGTTTTGACACTATACATTTATAACAGTATCAAAAGATTTGTTTTAAACGTACCAAGCATGTTTGGCTGTTATAATGTAAAAACCCTATCCTCCGGTTTGCGTTGCATTGTGTGATGGGACCTGGGTCTTATAATAGCTTCATTTTTTTTGAAAAAGCATTGCGCTGTTTATTTATATGCACTGGTATTCTTGGAAGGAAACCCGTTCCGTGTTATACGGTGTGGTCCCTTGAATTGCTCTCTTTTAAAGTAAAGTTTTAATAACTGTTTTAGTTCTCACACCAGTCACATGACTGACCTGGAGTTTATTGTTTTAACCTAAACTGTGGGTGCCCTTATTTTTGACATGGGCAGCTACTAGTTTTGGTTTTGCAGATTTTATATTCACAGGATCCTGATTTACAGCTGGGACGATGCTCGGAAATCTCTGTATCCGTGTATTACTTTCAGTTGTGTTTTGTAATATTTTTCCGTTGCTATGTAATTTATTGTAGTCTCTGATATTTATCGAATATATTTTATTTATTCATACTCTGTATATTCTTGTATTCTGATGGAATTGTTGTAATAAACAATGAAATGTTCTTCTGTTTGCGTTCTATTTTGTCGTGTTCTCAAGGTAATCCGGGCTTTCCTTACCGGGGAAGTTACGGGCTATCACAGTTTATTTTTAAAACCAATTCAAATCCCATTTATTTATTTTTAAAAATAATTAGATTATAATTCTAGTTCAAAACTAGTTCATTTCGATAAAAATTTATTTTTATCTTTTCAAATACGGAATTTTTCATCCCAATTCTTTCCAAATCGTTTCTTATGATTTTACACGAATTATTGCTATTTTTAATAATTTTATCAATGCCCGTACAGTCGATTTCCATCAACGGCCATCGAACTGCACTTACAGCGACCTTTTCCAAATTTGATTTGGACATAATTCCACATCCAACCGTTAGATTACAAATCTCTTACATTACTTAGAAAGCTCTTTTCGATACGAACCCAATTGTTCCAGTTTTAGGAGAATCCGACGGTCGGATCTCCCGTAATATCCATTCGAAGTCAATGGTCGAAATTCGTGAACTACCACAGCGCGGCGCTTTCTATTCAGTCCATTATATATATAATATATATATATTATATATTACGTTGATTTCCTTTTAAAACATATTTTATAAATCGTTTTAAATTCGTTTTCAAAACGATTTCAACTTCCTATTCAATTTCAAATCAAAATTGAATATTCCATATCATCGATATACAATTGATAATATTTTCAAAACGTTATATTTTGAAATCACTTCATTTTCTATATTCATTATAAAAACGAATATAATCGATATAAATATCGTTCGCGTCAAAATGGCGCATATCTAACTAATACGGCTTTATATATTTCAATAACTCCGTTATTCTATTCAACAAATGAATATTTTCTTCAACACATGAATTTTCTTTTATTCAACACATGAATATATATTTTATTCAACACGTGAATTTTCTTTTATTCAACACATGAATATTCTTTTATTCAACACATGAATATATATTTTATTCTACACATGAATTTTCTTTTATTCAACACATGAATACATATTTTATTCACCACATGAATTTTCTTTTTATAATATTCTTTATTTTCCAAATTGGAATGAAGCCCAATCAATTACCATATAATGTTAATTATATGGATTCCCTACAACACATGTATATAATAGCAACGATAAATAATCAACCATCATCCAGAGTGCACCATACAACTGCATAAGCATTATATATAAATAATTAACGCTTACACAGTCTGTCAACCAATCGATTGACATACAACTAAATAATTGGGAATAGTGTATGCCAAATATCATCCCAACACCCGTGTGGGGTTTCAAATCAACAAACATAGATTTTTATTTGTGTAGTTGGGCGATGCGTAAAATTTATCGTCCCAATCAAATATCAGTCAAATGGGTGTACATAAACAAATCGTCCGATTTGTTTATAAATATTTATTTTATATACACATTAAAAATTATATTTTTAACTATAAAATATTTTCCACTATAAAATATTTTATTTCATTCCACATCACACAATCAAATTTCACACCACAAACAACAAACAAACAAGTTGTCC
The DNA here is from genome assembly GCA_030737875.1 of Allium sativum. Classification (NCBI taxonomy): domain Eukaryota; kingdom Viridiplantae; phylum Streptophyta; class Magnoliopsida; order Asparagales; family Amaryllidaceae; genus Allium; species Allium sativum. Next base: position 66,459,400 of record CM060916.1, on the reverse strand, counting down.
ATGGTCTGTGTACAAAAGGTGTCGGGTGCTGCTAAGCACCGTCTGTATCCTAGTATATATTTCAACTAGAAAATAAATTAAAAGTGAGGAGTTCTCACCTTGGGGTTCCACTCCGCCATTCTTTCTGTCTGAACGGTTTGGATTTGTTTGAAATTCCAATGCAGTCCTTACCACGCTGTTCATAATAAAATTTATATTTTTAATAACGTTACATGTACATAAAAATCATATTTTTATTTCCACTTTATATATATATAAATCGAATTTTTATCTTCTATTTATATAAATAAAAATCCATACTTTCTATGATTAAAATTATATCTTTCTTCTCTTTCATGACAACAAAAACCTAATTTTTTCTACTTTAAAGTCCTAACCTTTATCTACATAAAAATCATAGCTTTTATGTATTAAAAATCTCAACTTTATACTTTTAAAAATTAGAACTTTATACATTTAAAAATCACATTTTCAGCCAACGCTATTTATAAACAAAAAGCACATTTTTATCTCGCTTTCATTATAATAAAAATCTTGCCTTTCAATATAATCAAGATCTTTGTTTATAACAACTATATACCAAACATTAACTAGTAAATAAATGAATTAGTTCAAATCACCTTTTCTTTGTAAGGGGGGAAGGCTTTTGCTGTTGAACGGCTAGAGGGGGCAGCTGCGGTGGTCGGTGGACGATCAGAGGGCAGAGTAGGGCGGTGCCCGGCCTTCAGGTGCCAGCGGCTAGGTCTGCTGGTGGTCTACTGGCGAGGAGTAGCGGACTGGAGAGATTGGGGGGGGGGGTTCGGGTTTGTAGAAGATCGTCGGAGGAGGAGGGGAAGGTGGCGGCCTGTTATGGGGGTGGGCGGCAGTGTCCGATGGTGCGGTGGCAGGTGGAAGGGGAGGGTGACGTGGGTTACGGCCTGAGTGGGTTTTCAAAAAAATTGGGGGCGCAATTTTAATTTTAGGGTTTAGAGATAACTAGGTGAGCTGAGGTGTATATATATAATATAATTATTATATTATTTTTTTCTCTAAAAAGTTGATTTTTTAATCAATCTTGAAATCAAACCCAATGACCACCGCCCCTAGCTAATTACCCCCATTCCGAACACAATGGGATATGTATCATAAGCCAGTTCGGCTGTTTCGATCAGTTTCTGTTAAATTTAAAAATATAAATCATTATATTTTAAATTCAAACGTACATTATAATTTACCGGGGCCACATACTGATTCTAAAAATTTTAGAAAAATTATTTCTAGCTTCGTATTAACGATATAGTCCTAAGAAAACTAATTTCGTCAAATTCTGAGACCGTTTGAAAGATGGCCATTTTCTGGTCGATCGAAATTGACCGAAACTGTCAAAACACGTTTTCTTATGCCACGCTCGCATATTGCTTTCAAAAATTATGAATTTTGAAACCTAGCAATAACTTGGCATCCCGGATCCAACAAAAGTGGTTTCGTCGGAAAGAGAGGTTGTTTGCAAAATTTCCATTTTTAAGGGCCAGAATTCCATAGCAACTATTCTGAATTTTCAACTGGACATAACTTTTGATTCCCGCTACGAAATTTTGATTTTTCGACTTCATTGGAAAGATATTCTCTAATAGATTCTAATATTTTTGGTTTTGCTAAAATCTGGTTTATTTTGAATCTTCTACATCCATTTGAACTTTGAAATCGAAATTTCAAACTACCGCGCCAATTCCAATTCCTTCTATAATTAAAAATAATTATTTATATTCTAACGTCGATTTAAATAAAAATACACGTTCTAGTTCTATTCAAAATAAATTTCTCGTTGTCATTATTTAAAATAATTCATTTTAAATCTTCAAAATTCACTAAAATTGCCAAAATAAAATTTTTCAATTGGCTTGGATTTTCGGGTTATTACATCTCATCTCACTAACGAGTATAATTAACATTGTGACTTGTCTCGTTTTATCGACAAGTGGAAAATCGTCTTAAAACAACATAACTCTGTGAAATCATCATAAAGAAGCTTGCCTCATCTCATCGGCAAGTAAAATAATATCATGAAGGTTAATTATAACAATAATTCACAAATCAGGAATTTTAGCAATTAAAACGTCTCATCTCATCAGCGCTTACAAAATACATCTGAAAATGGTTTCTAAATGAATATACTCAAACAGGATCTCTTGATCCATATAATTTTATCCAAAATTTTGTAACATCGTAAATCATCTCAAATAATTCATCGAAAGAGTTTCGATCGTCTAAGTTTGATATTAAGCGATAAAGCAAATCCATATGACCCATACCACATGTTTTACTTTACCGTTTAATTGTCTTTCTCATACGATCGAAGTTCGTAAAAATAAGTAGTTTTATTTATAAAACAAACTTTTACTATGTAAAACATGAATTTAAAACGATTTCTTAAAATTATTATTCTATAAATTCCTTTTACTATAAAAATATATATAAATAGATTCTAAAAAAATTCATTTGAAATTTCCAAAAATATTTAGTTTTATAACTACTCATTGAAATAGAAGATTTAACTGAAATGCATTTATTAATAGATTGACTGTAGAACCCGAAGAAGACTGTTGTGTAGGTCCTTCACAACAGGCCGAACATACTGACAGCATGGCGGTTGCCACGACAACTGTTAATTATACATGCTGGACCGAAGTCAACAATGAACCACTGAACTATGACTTTCCAAACATAGTAGATCCCGAAGAAGATGGTAATGAGGTTCAAATGGAAGTACCCATGGACGATGATCTCTGCATGGCGCAAATGATGGCCAGATTCGTAATGGCAAATCCAGAGTTTTCTGGCGAAAAATTCTTGGCTGCCTACGTACAAATGGTTTTGCTATTGGGATGACATTCCAAAGCAAGGAACATTTTCTCCATCAACTTATGGAACGGTCTATTCTGCAAAGTGTTACGTACAAGCCAATCAAGTCGAATAAAACAATATACACCGCTATATGTAATGTTGCTAGTACTTTTCCATGGTGAATACATGCTATAGTGTCGAAAAAATCACAAAACGGATGGTGGGAAATCAGAAAGCTGTCTCATCAAAATAACCGTGCTAACCCTACGATTAATTCCAACCACAAGCGAGCCACTTCTGGGTTTCTTGCATCCAAAATCATGTCTTTTGTGAAGGCCAATTTGGATATCTCAACTAGGATGGTGCAAGTGCTTGTCGATGAGCAACTCTTCATCAAAATCAGTTACATGGAAGCTTGGCGAACGTTGAATAAATCATTGGAAAAAAATATGGTGACTAGGCCGAATCGTATTCTTACCTTAGTATTTTGCGGAAATAAAAAGAAGCAATTCAGGTTCAGTAGGACATATAGTACACAATGAAGTTGAGGTATCTGAGCGTGCTTTTTGGGCATCTGGTCCTTCCATTATAGGTTTTGTACACTACCGTCCAGTGCTCTCTATTGACGAGACATATTTGTACGGTAAGTACAAAGAAACACTGCTAGTTGCTATCGCCGTGGATGAGGACAACTGCCTTTTCCCATTAGCTTTTGGGGCGGTCGAATCCGAATCATATGATAGTTGGGCAAGGTTCTTTTCATGCATGCATGAGTTCATTTATAGCGTACGAAATCGTCACAATACATTTATATCTGACAGAACGAAAGGGATCCCAAGTGCTTTGCAGGATAAATGGCAAGAACCTCACAAACATAGGTTCTGTGCAAGGAATCTGAAAGCAAATTTTCAAGCTGTAGGTCATCGAGACAAGCGACTTAAGGCTTGTTCTACGCTGTTGCATGTGCTTCAGAAGTGGTTGAATACACTAAACTTAGAGAATAAATCAAGGAAACTAAGCCGGAGGCGCATAACAGGATTGAACAAAGCCTAAGGAATTGCGAAGAAAACTGGGCTCTTTGCAGAGATGACAGTGGCCGCTTCCTTATTATGACGACCAACGCATCTGAAAGTCTTAACGGCGTACAAAAAGGAACCAGATCGTTGCCTATAAAGGCGTTGGTTGCAAGAAAGTTCTTTCAATCATTTAAATATTTCTATAAGTGGCGGGAAAAGGGGGAGGGTCTGATTACAAAACTTACTCCAAAATGGGAAGCTAAAATTGAAGCTCGTGCTATTAAAGTAAGGAGTTGTACCTTGTTCGATTTGGTCAATATAAATGGAAGGCGATTCACTGTTACAGAGATGAATTTGATGTTGAGATCGACGGTTCTCATGCCACCTGTACATGCAGATTCCCACTTTCTGCACAAGATACCATGTTCTCATGTGATAGCGGCTTGTTCAGCACAAGATTTTGGTAGTAATAGAGCACATCACGATTTTGCCTTTGAATGGTACCCCGTTCAAAGTTATAGAGCTACATACGACCCAGAGTTTAATCCTATACGCGATAAGAAATACTAGGACCCGTACAACGATCCACGAATATTGGCTCCGCCTGTCAGAAGACTAGCCGGACGACCAAAATCAACGAGGTTCAAAAATGTTTCGACGAGCATCAAACACCCAAAACAAACAGGTGCAACAAATGTGGATCGCAGGGCCATAACAGAAAGCGGTGTACTTCAGTAGCCAAAATTGGAGATGTACGGTTGTTGATGCGATGTCAATGTGTTGCATTTCGTGTATTTGTATTCCTTATGTTCCGAAATTATCTATCCTAAACCGGACTATGTATCTCTCTTATATTTGACTATTAGAATTTGGTATTTATTTTATGTTGTTTGGTAAAGCTATATATACTATTTAAATGTCATGGTAGTTTGTAGTTTAATGTTTCCAAGTTCAATCGAATATATAGGAATCGTTATACGTCGGATTTCATTGAAACACAAAACGTTCGAATCTATAGAACTATACTTTAGAAATGGAATAGAAAAATGGAAATTTCATATTATAGCTATAGAGTTATGTCCAAATCAAATTTCAAGAAAGTTGCTATGGAATTTAAAACCACAAAGTATACAGGCGATTTTTGAAAACTCGCCTTTGTGCTAGTTTTGAAAAGGCTCCTTCATTATTTCAACACAGGTCTATTTCTGTAATTAATTTTCAAACAAGTCTGTTTGCATTATAAACTTTAAAAACAAGGCTAACATAGTGAATTATCCTATTAAGAAAGCTTTCTCAGATAGACGCACTAATAACAATAATGAGCGAAATCATGGATTATTTGTTAAATCTGTCTTAAATGCTATATTTGAAATTGCTAAAATTAACCGCTAGCATTAGTAGTGCAGTAAAGCCATAATCATATAAGGATTACTCTCATTATCTATTCTAATTTGATTCCTGTTAAGTCCTACTATTCTCAAAAGTCAAAGTTTCAAAATGACATAAATATGATATAATTCCATCATCAAAAAATAAATACATTTAATTACTCAAATTACTTGCCTTAATCCAACATTTTAATCTAGATGAAAGGTCAAAACTTAAATTACTTGCCTTAAACTCAATCGACCTTCTATACCGTCGATTACTCTTACTTCTCAATTAATTAGTTATAATGTTTCCTTCTCCTCGTGTTTCTTATCTGTGATTTTATTTTATTCATGTTATGTTTGATTGTTTCATCTTTGCTTTAAGTCAACATGCTGACGTGTCATATGAGTGGGTTGGGCAAGATAACATGCTTCGGTAAACTTTAGCCCCTTCCCTATTTTTGCCTGAAACAATTTAAAATGTCCACAAAGGTTAATGATATAATAAGCAAATAATTCTAGGAAACTTACCATGTGCATAAGGACATTATGCCATAGTACCAGTGTTTAGAATTTAGAATGACATGTGCATATGCTATGCGGTATTCGCGGATCAAGCTATTTGCATTAGGAAGGTTCTATTATGATCAAGAATGTACTTATTTTCAACCTCTGCAGTGAAAATTTCAAGAAACAGCACATATTTTCCTTAACACTTGTAGATTACCTTTTTGAGGTTCATCGTGGAAAATGAAAATATGTGCCGTTTCTTTCTACTGTTAAGGAATATTATTGACCTGGACTTTTGCCTAAGTTGTGAAATAGATTAGAGAAATAGATTCAAGAACAATAAAACTAACAAAACCATTTGCTATGCAATTTTTGCACTCATGTTAACCTTTACATGAGATTATATATCGACAAGTATTTTCAGTATTTGGAACATATTCACTTCGTAATTTTATTAGTGCATATAAAAACATAAATGTTCATGGATATAGTTTATACTATGCTAACTGTAATCACATAAATAGAATTTAAGTAATACATCAACTTTTATCTATTTCCACCTCTCTAATTACTTTCATAATCGATCCTGTATAGGTAGAGAAAAAACACATTGATTAGAGCATTATTACAAACTCGTCATGTGCATTTAAATGTGAGTGATAAAAATGGGTGTTGACATACGAAAAGCATAGGTGAACTAATGCAAAGTTTGATGATGTCAGAGGAATGGTTTTCTGTAACGACTGCCTTTTCGACCGCTTCAAGTCGATAAATAAACCAACTTAAACCGCTCGAATCGACAGATTGTTATTTCGCTTACAGGGTTTAATAAATCAAAAACAGAAAAAACAAAATTAATAAGATATAATATATCACAGCGGAATAACTTTACACAAAATATCGTAGTTGGTACAAAAACTTTACACAGCGGAAATACATATATTTTAAATAAAATAAAATTGTAGAAATTTTCGGATCAGTGTGCGCGTCTTCATGATTCTTTAACCTTGAAAGCCACAAATCTTTAAATCTGCAAACACTTGGTCTGACCCGAGCGTTCCATGCAAAACACAAAACACTCGAGTCGGGATTAATATTCTTTTGCATGTAAATTAACTCAAGTGAAATGTACAAGTAACTCAATAAATGAAATGCTCCAATTTAAATAAACATCATATTTATGTTACAAGTTGATTTAATTCAAACACGGATTTTCATTATTATACCAAATTGTAATCCAAACCTCATATCAACATTTCCAAGTTTCAAATTAAAAATTCAGATTTCGAATTTTAAATTTCAGATTTCAACATAGTGTTATATTAATTTACAATAAAAATTCCAATCTATTACCATGTTCATTAAAACTTAAATTCCAAATTTAAATTTCATTTTACTAAAGTAAAACATCATTCAAAGTTTAATTATTTCACTTTAATCAAATTCATAATTTTATCCTTAAATCATTCAAACAATTTACCTTAGTAGCAATCTTATGTTAATTTAATCTTTAACTTAATAAATCAAATCAACTCTTTACCTCAATGTTAATATAAAATTAAAATTTCAAAATCAATCTTTGATATTAAAAATTAAATCAAATAACAAAATTTAGCTTAAAAATTATCAGCTTTGCATTAAATTTAATTAAATTTCAATTTCGTAATCTTAAGTCAGATATTTCAAACATTAATTTAAACTTAACATCATTTAATCGAACATCAACATGATTTCATATACAATATATAATATTGAGAACATGCGGTGTTATACAAGGATGAAGACAATACAAACAAACATAGCATATTATGAACCAATCACTATATTCATGCGATGAGCAAGATAGTATGGTTTCTAGTGGATTATCAATATCATTTCATGTAATTTGCACATAAAATTTCGTGAAATTTTCTACTAACAATTCATGTTAATATTGGGAACTTACAGTATGATTGAAGGATGATGACAATGCAATCATAACATAATATGCCTCAATCATTATTATTCCATGCGATGAACAACTATGATTTGATGTGAATTTTTACTGTCATTTTGTTAAACTAGAACTATAATTTAACATAAATAATCACTAACATTTCAACTTTTTAGGTAATTTACTATCAACAAATCATGTAAATGACAAATAAACAAATATTTAATAACTAATTTAATGTCATGTAACAAACAACTAACAATTAATTTTTTTACCGTAATGTTAACATCACTTCATTTGACGTCAATATTTGCAAAAAGAATGTTAATCGTGAGTTGGAACTCAGCGTGCGTGGATACAAACAGACACAAGATGGCCAATAGAAGGTAGCAACAAAAGCAAAACAAATTGAAGATTTTCCATTTTTTCTGTTTCTTATTTTTTCTATAGAAGTTGAGGCAATAGATTATAATTTTATGAAGAAGATGGTGATTTATTGAGAGAAATGGGGATTTACAAAAAGAGATGGAGATTTCCAAAGTGAGAGATCTAGGTTTGGGAGAGAGGAGAGGGATTATAATTTAAGTTTAGAAAGACTAATGAAGGGAATATGTGGTTCCTATTTTTTTATAAATAAAATAAAACAATGGATGAAAGATTATGAGAAAGAGGAAGATTTAAATAGCGTCGAAATGTGAATAAAATGATTGTTGGATACGAGATTTAAGTTAGGTAGCAAAACAAGTGAAAAGAAAATAAATAAAGGAGGACTTGTAACGACCCAGCGAGTTCGATGCCGAATCTTGACAATAATACATAAAACTCGTACTACTTGCCAAAACCCAAGTATCGAAAACACCAGATAGTTATTGGAAAGAATTTAGAGGTGAGATAAGAAAGAAAGAAACAGAAGAATAGAAGAAGAAGATGATGAACACTACACAGAGTCTCACATCGCAGCGGAACAAAATATAATATAGAAATGATTTTTATTGAGAGCTTGAAATAAAAACTTACAAATCGTCAGAGTACAACTTACATTCAACACATCTGGACAGTTATAATAATCTGTCCCCCTATACAAAACACATCGGAATAACTAATACGTGTGAACTCCTCCAGCACGTCTTTTGAACTTTGTAGTATCCAAAAACCTGAACCTGAAAACCCGGGCTAACCCGAGTATTACAAATACCGGGTCAGTCTGGTGAACAGGAGTGAGAAACCCACTAAGTTTTTAATATCATCCAACTTGATTTTTACATTCAAAAATCTTTTCCAAAGGAAAAGATAATTGTAAGACCAAATCCAAACATAAATCCGGACGGTTTTTACCTTACGATTACCCAAAACAGTTTTGAAAACAATATTATTCTTCTGATATTATGATAATGTCTAAATACAAATAAATATCAATCTAGCGGAACGCTTGCATCTCACGCTCCACATATACAGTATACAAACAAAACCACGGGCGCTTATTGGAGATTGGATTCCGACTATGACAAGGTATGGAACCACCTACCGATAGTGTATCTCTAGAGGCGAATACATTGGGTTCAACAAAAACGTCTTGCAACCCGGCCCACACATGACCGACCAATCATTTCGCTTGAGTGTATCGAATGTATATAACCAACGGTTGGGATCAACAACCGTTTCCCAAAAAGGGACAGCATTGATAGATTAAAGAAGCAAAAGGGTTTTCTCTAGATAGGTGATTATACACCCTAATGGGAGCGACCCACATAGCCATGCTACTTGTCCGATTTTTGTCATTTCCCGGTTGTGAGGTTTGAGGTTTGAATCACTTCTTTGATAGCACGCCACCATTCACTTTGAATGCCACATCATCAGATCTATCGGAAATCACTAATTGATTTCCACAAAGATACTCAAATTGTGAGGCTCAAGAAGTTTCCCTTCTTTGCCACCAACTTCGTACGTTTGAAGAAATCAACGTACGTAATCCCTTTGGAAATACTCTATCAGACATTCGTCCATACAAGTTGTCATGAGACTGGACAAACCGAAGGCACTTTCCTACTGCATCCTAGGAATCACCCTATAGATCGGTAGTGAGTAGTCCTTGCAAATCCGTAGATTTCAATCACGTCATAATCACAAATCAAATAACTCTGGATGCATGCCAGAGGGATTCGATAAGTTGTTCTTTCGCTTATGAAGATCTACGGTCTTCACTGCTCCATCTTCAATTTGCATCTTCAACGATTCGCATTCGCTAGTTCGGAATGGTTTTCGAATAGAAATTCGATCCCGGTCTTTCCGTACCAACAATCGTATTGGCCAGATTTGATAGTCGGGTATTTAACTATCAAATAAACAATCAATAAATCATGAAAAAAATGAGTTCACTGGTTCAGTACTCAGCATCACTTGGCCCTTTTTAAATTAACATAATTTACTTAAATGATTTCATTTAAAAAGTATTCACTTAATTTATCATAAATAAAAATAATAATTTACCTCCCCATAAATTGAAACTAAATAATAAACTCTTTTTTAAAAATCTTATTAAAACAATTATTCGTTATCCATCTCATTTGGTTAAAACAAACTAATCAGATAATCGATCCTATTTTAAACAGTTACTTAGTCAACTCAAAAACACGGTTATTTCCTTAACCAATCTCATTTAATTCCTCCTTTAAATTAATTAATTTAAATAAATTTCACTCAATTGTTTCTTATAAATAATTAATCCACTCCTAATCATTATGTAAATTTCTGTTCATTTGCTTGTAAATCTGATTAATATAAGTACTTGCAATTTAAAACCTTTTAATGATCACTTATAAACTTAAATAATAGATAATAAACAATATACTTTTATTTAAGATAACCGATTTAAAAATCCATCTTCAGTTATAAAATAAATTTTATAACTTCATATCTGTCAATTCACCTGACGGTAAATCACTATTTATAAAATGGTCGATTTTTAGGCCAACTGCTGCCAATTACTCAACCAATACTGCCCATTGGTTAAAACAAACAAATGTTGAATTCCTAGTCTACGATCAATACCCTAAATCAATCATCCAATCAGAACAATTCATATGATGATGATATGAAAATGAATAACATATAATATATTTGAGGAATCCAGTTGGATCCCTCCAACCTTTTTTTTCCTACATCCAAAAACGTTACTTCAAATAATGCAATTCACTGAAATGTATAGATATAATTTCATCCATCAACAATGAACAGAAATCTAAACACGTTTATATTTTTATAAACGTGACCAACGAGGTAAGTTACCTCAGTTGGAAACAATCGTTAAAATAACGATCGATTTCAATTAAATTAAACAACTATTTAATTTTATCAGTTCAGTCAATATCAACAAATATATGCAGTAATCATCCAAAATAAACAACCATAACACGCACAAAATAAACCCGACTTATATAGATATAAGTGGAATAAAAACTGAGTGAGTAAACTCACCTTGAGTCTCATTCGTCGTTTAAAATGGTTGGTTTCGGTTAAATTAAACAAGCATTTAATTTAACTGAAATTTCCAATTGATTCCGAATACGCCCAAAACCATCTTTAGATTGCAGTGTCCATTCGTTCGATCTGATTTTTTCCCTTCTAGTTCTGTTCATGGAATAAAGAGTTATCCACGATTTAGTAACCTATTTAATTTAAACAAAATTTTAATTATTTGTTACTGTAACCATCAAAGTGTTTACCAATATAGTATATATATATGAATAGGGACTGGACAACACGATGGTTAAGTACAAAAATCTAGTTTGTCGCTATCGTTAATTTAACAAATACAATTTGCTAACTTAGATACATTAGAAATGCACTGTATTGTTTCGCTGTTTCGTTTTCCTCCCTCTGAGACGTTCCCCATTACAACTAATATCATGAAAACATAAAACAATCTATTATGTCGATATAATTCAATTATCAGGCTACGTTACGTAGTGTAATTTGGCATCATTTAATCATGATTTTAGGAACGTTAAAACATCACTGGGCACATGCTAAACCCCCTTCCCCCAATGGCTACGTTGACATATGCTACTGCACTTTCGAAATGATGATTAGGAAAAATTATTTCTTACGTTAGAATACTTAGATTAGGGGTCATTAAACCAAATTAGGCAATTCTAAACGTTATTAGTCCTATATACTTTACTGTTTCTTCTAAAACTACCTGCAATGTGTTATCTTGTTCCAAGGAAACTCCCAATGATGTATTGTAACAACCCGAAAATCTGGGCCAGTTTAAAATTTTTATTTTGGCTGTTTTAGCGAATTTTGATTATTTAAAATGAATTATTTTAAATAATATCGACGAGAAATTTATTTTGAATATAATTCGAACGTATATATTATATACGTCGTCGTTAGAATATATATAATTTTATATATTATTATAAATAGAATTGAAAATGGCGCGGTAGTTCGATAATTCGATTTCAAACTTCAATTGAATGTACCGGGTGCAAAACAATCCGGATTTTAGTGAAACCAAAAACATTAGGATCTAATTGATAATATCTTTCCAACGAATCCGAAAAATCAAAAGTTCGTAGCGGGAATCAAAAGATATGTCCAGTTGAAAATTCTGAATAGTCGCTATGGAATTCAGGCCCTTAAAAATGGACATTTTACAAACGACCTCGGATTTCGACGAAACCAGTTTTGTTGGGTCCGTGATGTCAAGTTATTGCTAGGTTTCAAATTTCATAATTTTTCGAATCAGTATGTGAACGTGGCAAAGGAAAACGCGTTTGACCAGTTTCAGTTGATTTTAATCGACTGAAAATTGGCCATTTTTCTAACGGTCTCAGAATTCGACGAAACTAGTTTTGTTAGGACCGTATCGTCCATACGAAGGTAGAAAATATTTTTCTGGAATTTTTCTAGTTAGTATGTGACCCCGGTAATTTGAAATGTACGTTTAAAATTCAATATAGCGATTTAAATGTAAATTTAAAGGAAACTAATTCAAACGATCATATCAGCTTACGATACATATCCCATTGTGTTCGGAATGAGGGTAAAACGCTATGGACGACAGGCGGTGGGCCTCGTTTCGAGGTCGTATGTAAAAGTCAACTTTTAAGAAATTAAATAATATAAAAAAAAAACCTTTCCTCCTCCTTAAAATCGTTCTGCCCCCCCCCTTTCGTTTCATTTCAATAATTAAAAAAAAAAAAAAAAAAAAAGAAGAACGCTTCTCCAGATCGGCGGCCGCCTCCCACCGCCCTCGCGATGGCCTCCCAACGCCGACGCCCTCTCTTCTTCCCCCTCCCCTCCTCTTGTGCGATGCCCGAACCATCCCAGGACCCCACCATCGAAACCACCCAATCGCCCCCCCCCCCCCCACGGCGCGCCGCCGCAAGCGGAAGCCCCAGCCCAGAGCCGACGCGGAAACACACCCCCCCCTCTCGGTAAGTATTTCTTTTTATTTTATTATTTTATTTTTGTTTTATTAAAACAGCAATTTAAAAACTGATTTTTTTTTTTTTTAGGTATAAAACTGTTTTCTTTTTAAAGCATTTTAAAAACTGAATTTTAAAGCAATTTAAAAACTGATTTATTTATTTTTTTATTAGGTATAAAACTGTTTTCTTTTTAAAGCATTTTAAAAACTGAATTTTAAAGCATAAAAAAAAAAAAACTGATTTTTGGTTATATTAAGAAACTGATTTTTGGTTATATGAAAACTGATTTTTGTTTAGTTTAAAACTGAGAAAAATTGGATTTTTGAACACATGAAAAGATTAGATTTTTATGTTATAAAAATATATGATTTGCTAATAAAAACTTATAGAAAAATTTGATTTCTAGTTCATAGGAAAAGACTTGATTTCTAATGTAAATAAAAATATGATTTTTATATATTGAACTTCGAAATAAAAATATGATTTTTATATATTGAACTTCGAAATAAAAATATGATTTTTATATATTGAACTTCGAAATAAAAATATGATTTTTATATATTGAACTTCGAAATAAAAATATGATTTTTATATATTGAACTTCGAAATAAAAATATGATTTTTATATATTGAACTTCGAAATAAAAATATGATTTTTATATATTGAACTTCGAATTAAAAATGTGATTTTTATATGTTAGACTTCGAATTAAAAATGTGATTTTTATATATTGAACTTCGAATTGAAAATAGAATTTTTATATATTGAACTTCGAAATAAAAATGGAATTTTTATATATTGAACTTCGAAATAAAAATATGATTTTTATATATTGAATAGCGAAGTAAAATTTTGATTTTTACATATGTAGTGAAAGCGGACAACGAATGTGACAAAAAGGCGGAACGACGAAGACTTCTGCAAATGAAGTGCCGTGGAGCTAGGATAGCTATTGGTGAGAATTTCTCACCTTTCAATTTCTTTTCTAGTTATATATATATATACTAGGATGCAGACGGTGTTTAGTAGCACCCGACACAATCGTCCACAGACCATGGACTTGTTTGTTTGGCTGTTTGGTGATTGATTGCGATATTGGTTTGAATGTGGTTTGTGGTGTGAAAAAAATCGAATCGATAAATTGGTTAGGATTAGACGTGCGCCGTTATAAGGCGAAGGAGTAAGGCTAGGTTAGACTCTTACTCCAAATTTTGTGGTTTACATAACGAATTGATTTGATGGATGTGTGAATGGCGTGGGCCTTCACTAGACCGGGGATAAGGCTAGGCCTCGTCCCGTTTCTAGTATCGTGCCGTTATGCCGCCGAAATTTTCTAAAATAAGTTAGAAAAATAAGGTGTTAGGATAAAAATATCATTTTATTGAATAAATGAACCGAAGAGAATGTTCGTAGGTTGAATAAAAGTTTTATCGTTAAAAATATAATTTTTAACGTGAATATGAATAAATAAATATTCATTTACAAACCCGACGGTTTGTTTATGTACACCTATTTGAAGGACATTGATTGGGTCGATAAATTTTACACATCGCCCAATTGCACAAATAAAACATTTGTTTGATTGTTTGAAAACCCCACACGGGTGTTAGGATGAAATATGCAGTTCACTCATCCTGATTGATTAAAGATGTCGATCGATTGATTGACAGGTTGTTATAAGCGTTAGATATCTATATTTGATGCTTATACAGTGTAGTGCACTTTGGTTGATGGTTGATTATTTTTCAATGCTATTATATACATGTGTTGTATGAAAATCCATATAATTAACTTTATATGGTAATTGATTGGGTCTCATTCCAGTTTGAAAAATAAAGAATATTATAAAATAAAAGTTCATGTGTTGACAGTACTCATTCATTGAGATTGGTCATGTGTTGAACGAAATATTTTAATATTAAAATTTACATCTTTATCGATATAAAATAAAAGTTCATGTGTTGACAGTACTCATTCATTGAGATTGGTCATGTGTTGAACGAAATATTTTAATATTAAAATTTACATCTTTATCGATATAAAATAAAAGTTCATGTGTTGACAGTACTCATTCATTGAGATTGGTCATGTGTTGAACGAAATATTTTGATAATAACAACTATTTTGAAAAAGAAATATTTGAAATAGAATATTTGAAAATAGAAATTTATGAAGCCGTGTTGATTAGATTGACGCCATTTTGACGTGAACGATATTTATATCGATTTTAAAACGATTTCGAAATGAAATGAATTGAATTGAAAACGATTTCGAAATGAAATGAATTGAATTGAAAACGATTTCGAAATGAAATGAATTGAATTGAAAGCGATTTCGAAATGAAATGAATTGAAAACGATTTCGAAATGAAATGAATTGAAAACGATTTCGAAATGAATTGAATGGAAAACGATTTCGAAATGAATTGAATTGAAAACGATTTCGAAATGAATTGAATTGAAAACGATTTCGAAATGAAATGAATTGAAAACGATTTCGAAATGAATTGAATTGAAAACGATTTCGAAATGAATTGAATTGAAAATGAATTCAAATTGAATTGAAATTTGAATTGAATAGAGATGAATTTTAAAACGAATTTATAAAGAAGGATTCGATTTTGATTTGAATTGAAAAGAAAGTTGAAATAGCTTTTGAAACGATTTTAAAACTATTTATATAATTCGTTTTAAATAGAAATCGACGAAGTATATACTATATATATTATATATATAATATAATGGCCTGAATAGAACGCGCCGCGCCGCGGCAGTTCGTGAATTTCGACTATTTATTTCAAACGGACATTACGGGAGATCCGACCGTCGGATTCTCCTAAAACCGGAACCGTTGGGTTCGTATCGAAAAGAGCTTTCTAACGAATATTAGAAATTTGAAATCTAACGGTTGGATTTGGAGATACGTCCAAATCAAATTCGAAAAAGGTCGCTGTAAGTGCAGTTCGATGGCCATTGATGGAAATCGACTGTACAGGCCTCGATAAAATTATTAAAAATGGTAATAATTTGTGTAAAATCATAAGAAATGATTTAGAAAGAATTGGGATGAAAAACTCCATATTTGAAAAGATAAAAATAGATTTTTATCGAAATGAACTAGTTTTGAACTAGAATTATAATTCTATTTATTTTTAAATAAATAAATTGAATTCGAAAAGGGTTTTAAAAATAACCAAAATTTCCAATGATTGCATTGGAATGGATTTGAATCGAAATTGTCTTCGGAATATTTCGATGTTGGAATTCGTGATTATACAGATGTTGTTATGGAAATTTGAAAGATATATATTTATATCGTTATTTCCAATACGACATTTGTTAGTCGTAGAATTTGATATTGAATATAAGCCGATATATTTTCTATTCAGAGCCTTGTATTGAATATCGAATGTGATTTGGGTTTGTCGTGAATGGTGTCTTCACTAACACTGTTCTTGAACCCAGTTGAGAAAAGATTAAATCTTTTTATTTAGATTTAATGAAGTGTACCAATTAAATAATATTTAATTGGAATTGAATCGATATTGATTTTTGGGTTTATCGTGGACAGTGTTTTAAATAACACTCGTTCTTTAACCCGACAATTAATGGAATGTGATTTTGGGTTTATCGTGAACCGTGTTTTAAATGACACTGATTCTTTAACCCAGTCGAAGATTAAAACTAAGTGGAGTTTTAATGAATCTTTAATTAGATTGAAATGATCGAGAATGGAATATCACCAGTTTTGCTCCAGGCGATAGTTAAATCTTTAATTAGATTTGAACGTGAAATGGTAATTGAATTTACCGATAACACCGTGGTGTTAGATATGAAGTATTACCAGTTTTACTTCATGGGATGAATAGGTTGGGATTGGGAAATTAAAACAAATGATTACTTCGGTAAGGTTCGCTAATCCCGACTAGTTTGAATTGATATTCAAAAGTATATTAAAGCATAAATTCAAGAATTTATCTTTGATAAAATTAATGGGAACCTTTCCCTATGAATGTGAAATTTAGAAACTAACTATCGGTTAGCCAAGCAGAATGGTTTTCTGGATATTGATCTGATGTTGGTTTCGGCCTTCGGGGTTAATATTTGGGGAATTATTCTCTTGATTAATTTACGGTTAGTGACTAATGAATTGGAATGAGGCGTATGTTGTGTTTGTGTAACACTTTTATAATATATACGCGAGTTATTCGGAAAGACCGGGTTTATCCCATTCTGAATAACTGATACGACGATAAGTCGAAGATGAAGACGATGGTCGAAGACCGGAGGTCTTCACGTCGTTTGGGTGATAACTGATGATCTTGATTGGGCTGTACACCCAAGAAGATGGAAACAGTTAGTGATCGTCCAGACGTACTTGGAGATCGATGGATATGCGGGGTACTAGGTGCCTCCTGTTTCGTTCAGACCCAGAACGGACTTGTAAATGGACTGTGTGTCTGACATTGGATTTTAGTCCGTGTGATTGATCTCTATTAAATATATATCTGTTTGGCGGCAGAGAATTTATTCTCTTGCTTAACGCCCTTCTCTGAGACGTACGAGCTCAGGAGTTATATATTGATGGATATCAAACGCATGGAGTGAATTGCCTGTGTGGCATGCCTAAGTGGCAATTGATCGAGGCTTCTGTTGAAAAGCAAAGTCTTGTGGTGATGATCGAAGCACGGCCTTTGTGGCGTAGCTTTGTGTAACGTTTACCTCGCGTGTTTCACACCCGGTATGAACCAAAAACGGGAGACGGACCTCAGGGAGGACTTGCGTTTCTTTCTAGCTAGAAGTGGCGTCAGTGGTTTTACACGCCCTGACGAGTTTGACTTATGTGGTTGTTGCTGTTGCGAGGCGCCTCAGATTGATCGGTCGTTCTCGAACCGATGGAGTCATTTAGTTGGCTCGTTTACGCCCCAAAGGGCGGAGAGACGTATTGTTCAGGCACTATAATCCACATCGGTGGACCGGCCCTGACGATCCAAGGGGCAGTTGCGGCTGTTCCGGAGACATGGGCTAGATTGTCTCGAATCGGAAGAGGACTATCTTTTGCCTCGGTTCATAGATGGAAATTCAATTTCCAAATACGTGACTTTGCGGTTTTAGTTGTAATCCTATATATGGCGACATAGTGGGATGGGGCGCTTATGCCGCCTATGATTGATACTTATGATTTGAAGTTGTTTTTATACACTATGCACTTATAATAGTATCAAACGATTTGTTTTGAAACGTATCAAGCATTCTTTGGCTGTTATAAGGGAAAACCCTATCCTCGGCTGCGTTGCATTGTGTGATGGGACCTGGGTCTTATAACAGCTTCATTTTTCTTTATTTAGCATTGCGCTGTTTGTTTTATGCACTGGTATTCTTGGGAGGAAACCCGTTCCGTGTTATACGGCGTGGTCCCTTGATTTACCTAACTTTGAAAATAAAGATTAATAACTGTTTTAGTTCTCACACCAGTCACATGACTGACCTGGAGTTTATTGTTTTAACCTAAACTCTGGGTGCCCCTATTTTCCACACGGGCAGCTAGTAGTTTTGGTTTTGCAGATTTATATTCACAGGATCCTGGTTTACAGCTGGAACGATATCCGGAAAGCTTTGTATCCGTATATCTCATTCTAGTTGTGTATTGTATTATTTTCCGCTGCTATGTATTTAAATGTATTTAAATCTCTGATATTTCTGTGTAATATTTATTCAGTAATACTCTGTATATTCTTGTAATCTGATGCATTGTTGTAATATAAATGAAATGTTCTTTTATATGCGTTCTGTTGTGGTTTGTTCTCGAACTATCCGACGCTTTCCTTTACGGGGAAGTTGCGGGTTTTCACATGTATCTTTCCTTCCCTGGGATCACCTACTCCATCACCGTCACCATCCGCACGCACCCTACCTCGGCCAGAACACCACGTTCCCCACTCCAGTCGTTTTCTCCTTACCTTCATGAACAACCATCTTTCTCTTGTGCCATTCAAATTTCGAGATACCCTGTTCGAAAACATTTCACTGCCCCACTTCTTCTTCCTCTTATTTTACTGCATCGGCCGTGTTTTCCTCGCCGCTTCCAACAAATATCGACCGATTCTCCAACGTGAACACCCCCACTACACTATTGTTAAAACAAAACCATCTTCTACTGTGTAATCCATTCTGTGCGCCAACCACCAGTACTTCAGTCCCCTCTCGCAACTTCTCCACTCCAAACTCGAACCCGTCTCCTGCTCCTTCTTCTAGTGGCTAAATCCGATCACGGCATACCACAAAACGTACTGCACTTCCTCATCAAGAACCGCCAAGAATCCTCACTGCTGTTACTTTCCTTCCCTCACATGCATTGTTTTGATTTCCCTCCCCTTTCTCGTTTTATTTCTTTTTATTTTGCCAATAAAGTATGAGTTTAAAATATGTGGATCTTGCGGATTCTTTTTTTCTATTTAGAAGATCGGTTTTGTGGTTCTCTTGAGTGCTGGAAGGAGGATAGCATGTGTGTATTTATATACGTAGATGCCTTGGGGTTGAAGGTTTAGGTGGGTAGCTTCTGCCATGTATATAGCTTAGGTCTGAAATGGTTTCGAATTGTCTTATATGTGTTTTCATATACTGACTGCTGCCTGATTTCTGTACGTGATTGGCACGTTGTACGGTTTTCATAAAAACATGGGTATAATAGGGGAGAGCATAGCTGTGGGTTTAGCCAGGTATGAACATGCTAGGGTGGCAATTCTCAGTTAGACATGTGTTGAAACTGGCTTGTGACTGTCGAAATAACAAGACCTTGCAAAAGTATTTATTTGATAGGATTTTGCTTGCTCAAGATAGAGTAGGCATCAAGCAGAGGTCGGCTGGACTGAAACCATGGTAACTGAAACTTCCTTTCTATTTTTTCAGATATGAACATACAAGGCTGGAGTTGATTTGATAACACAAGTAGTATGTACGAATAAATCGGTAGCAGCGTGTATATTTTTCCCTAGGCCAGTGTTCTTTTCATAGGTGGACGCCAGTAGCTAGAGATTTGATTTGCATGTGCCTTAGTTCACTAGGCAATGGGAGAATGGGTAGCTACATGGATTTTAGGCTATACGTGACAAATCCTTTCTTTTCATGTGTCTACATAAGATAGCTGTAGGAAATTTTCTGCGGTAGGCTTTAACTGGGTTTGTTTACTTTGGCCATGTGCACGAATTGAGTTGATGAGTGTTGTATCATAGGGTAGACTGCATTTTTGACAACCCAAGATAATGAGGGTATTCTGCATTTTCATCGGATTTGATATATATACATAGGGATTAAGCTTTGTATTTTAGTTATTATAATACGACATTAAATTTCACCATTAACCGTTGTTTACGGATAACCATAAAACTCGTATCGTCAGACACCAATTCTAAGCACAACAAAAATGGAACCATAGCTACATCTTGGCGTTCGGGTCCCAATGAAATTAATTTCGTTGAAAACAGAGATCGTCTAAAAAGAAAACACTTTTATGGCCAGTATAATATATCGAACGATTTCCCATGTGTGAAGCATGAGCCTCATCATAAGGTAAGCAACACATTGATTTGAACATTCTATGTCGTATGATTATTTAATTTCATCGTCGATTATTGTTTGGCGTTATATTTGTACCGATATACATGAATTTCAAATCGTAAATCATGAAAATCCGCGACATTTACGAGTTTGAGTTTAATTATACGTTTAGACGTCATTTAATAAACAAATTATAATTTATAAATATATTTATAAATAACAAATCAATATTTTAAAATAATAAATTAAATTAAATATTGATCACCAAAATACGGGACGTTACAAGACTACATGCTGTATTTTTAAATTAGATGTGTGAAAATAAGGTAAAGAATTTAACGTGTGATTAATGATGAAATAAAGTGGATAGAAAATACGTGATAAATTTTCCTAAGATGTCTCTTCTAAATAGATTATGTTTCATAGAAATTAAATTGACTGAGAAGACATGACATGAAAGTCTAATCTAGTATTTATTTTCGTTAAGAAAACTGTTTGCAAATAGAATGGTTAAAGTTATCCATCTGTTATTTTGACAGTTTTGCATGCTTTTTCATTTTATTCCTGTTTTGAATGTAACAAGAGAAGAATTATATGTGTATATATAAATATAGAGAGAGAGAGAGATTGTTTTTTTGGAAAAATAATAGTAATGTGAAATAAAAGGAAAAATGAAAAAATAAAGAGGTGGAAATAAATTTAAGGAATGAGAATAAGTACATGACATAAGATGCATGAAAACAGAATGAAGGGAAAAAAATTAATAGAATAAAGGGAACTAAATTAACAAAATGACGAAAAGAAATGAATGCGTTATTCAGATTGCAAATTAAATTAATTAATGAAGGTGTAATTCGGCATGTAATCCACATTATAAATTCCTAAATGTTACATTTTGAACAAACACGAAAAGAATTAAAGACATAGCCAAAGATACCTACATGTATGGATTATAATTTATTTCATCTAGAATGTACACAATATTTTCAGTCAATCTTTCAGCAGAAATTAATAAATTTCATTAATACCACCATAAATTTTATTTAAAAACCCTTTTAATTTCAATAATTAATTTTAATTCAACAACTTAAATGGTCAAAATTTATGGGATGTTACAATCTCCCCCACTCAGAACTTTTCGTCCTCGAAAAGAAGAGGTAGTTAAAAATATGCTTATGTATACAAGAAAATTCTTATTCTAATACAAAATTTAGTTTAAATAAAAATAGTGATTTAAATTCAAAAATTCCATAAAACTTAATTTATCAAAATTATTTTTAATAAATCATAAAGTTAAAGGATGAAATAATTTCTTCGACTTAAAATCCCAGTTTAATTTTAAAATAATTGAAATACTACATATTTCTTTCATATTAAATCATAATTCACTTCGTGATTTCAAATAAAAACAATTTTGAAAACTTTTAAATATTTCACAGGCATATCAATATATATGTCACCGGATCGAGAGGTTTCCCCCCAATGACAAGGCCAATAGGCACGGCCTACGCATATATGCATCCATAGGTTGTAGGTTTAATATGGGAGGTCTAGTGCATTACTATCATAAGTGGATTTATGGTAATGAATTAGGGTAAACAGGGAATGATAGTAAACTATTATAATTAATTACTCTAATAAGAATGTTATATAATGGGTCGTCTTGTCCTTGGGACAAGTGAAAATTATAACATAGGTAATAATAGAAGGTAAGAAAGCTTATTAGTACAACTTAGTTAGGAAAAGTAAGTTGATAAGTGAACAACGTCAAGTTGTAGTGGTACGTTGAACAGAAAACAGGTGAACTGAGATGAAGTACACTTAATAACATATTAAGTAAAACATATTATTTGTAACTATGGAATAAGATAATGAATAATAAAAAGGAATTGTAAGATTACTTCCGTTAATTACAATATAAAGAATAACATGTGATGGGGCTTATTAATAAACTTTAATGGATTAAGTTATATTTATATGAAATTAATAAGCAAGTGGAATTTCGGCAAGTGAAAAGAAGTCAATGTGAATGGGGATAACCTGTTAGTCTGTAATACTTAACCTAGGTGAATCCATATAGATTGTATAAACATGTTAACTAGAGTAGAGGTTAAGTAAACATGCTTGAATTAGTGGACGGGTTAAGTAAATCTTATGGGGGAGGGGGTTGGGTTATATTTATATATAGGCCCACAAACTTAACCATTAAATAAACATGCTTAAATTAGTTGATGGGTTAAGTAAATCTGAGGGAGGGTGGGTAATATTTATATATAGGCCCACAAACTTAACTTAATAGGGTTATGTAATTAAATAAACCGATAGTTATGCATAACTTGAGGAAATCCAAGTGGCGATACAAGACAAGGGGAGAGCTTGTATCATCTTGTGTGTGGGACCCGTTTTAGCCAGTAACCCATATAACTGTATCAGACGAGGACTCCGCCCTAGGTCGGAGTCGAGGCACGCTTACTGAGCTGATTGTAAGAGATCCAAACGTGAAGGACGGTGTGGGCGGCGCAAACCGACCGGATCATGTGCGTGCATGTACGGGCAGAGGGGGATAATACGACCGTGGCACCAGTAGATATAGTTGTCCACAAGGGTTTTCACTTTAGGAAGTGATACATCCTAATGTGGGGCCAGCACATGATATCTACAAAGTATTGAGCCGATCACTTAGGGTAGTAGTTAGGGTACATCTAGACTCTGGTAAAAAGTTTTGGAGCCAATTAGGATGGGTATCTTGTGGATTGTATGGGATTAAAACCTCTCACCAGAAGTATGCCTAAGTCTACCATCGTATAGTTGTTGGGATCATCTCATTCGGTTATACTAGTATCGGTGCAAAGAATCAGAGTAATCGTTAGAGAAGTGTATAAACTCCATTATGTTTACCTTGTCACACCTGCCTTGTGTGGTGTTATCTTTCTTATCCACTTTATATGCCTATCATGATACTTTTACTTATTTATTTGCTAAAAGTAACTAGACTTGCAATACTTTATGTTTGACCCTTTTTGTTTCCTCTTCTTTCTTCCGTTTCCCCCTAGGTTCTTAGGGATGGAATACTCAAGCTTGACCAGGATTCTGTTATCATTTGCAGGAGTTGCTTAGATGTATTGCACAAGCTCCTATCCTAGCTATTATGGATATATTTTATTGGGGATTTTGCTTCTTTTATTTATTATTCTGATGTTTAAAATGCAAGACACAAGTTTTTATGATGTACCGGGTTTATGTGTTTTCAGACATATGATGTTTTGAACTATGATGCTTTATGATTAATAAAGTTAATTTTTATTCCACTGCTATTTTTATATCTGTCTTGTAATGTTTATATTTCTGTTTACATATAACCCTTCATGAAACTTAATGCATTCTGTTAATGAGTGACATTAACGGACACTGGGTGTCACACTTGGTATCAGAGCTGAAGGCTACCATATTAGATAAAAAAAATTGAAAATTATTTTTAAAAAGGTTTTGAAAGGAAGCATTTTCAAATGAAAAGTCTATTTTGAAAAACATATTCCCCAAAGCCATATAAAATATCTCTCGATTCTCCGCTTGATTCCTTTTTGTCCGGGGAACTGATTCTTCCTGAAAGGTGTCCCCATTGCGGCATGGTTTCGTAGGCATGTTAAAACTACGACACATGTCAAAGGGCAATGAAGTGCCTAACCTCCATCTGTAGCTACAATAGTTTCACCTACGGCTACTTTTCTCGAGCTTTGTAAGGATTTCCGTGCGATGGAGGCAACTTTCAAGAGACTTGTTAGCTTGTTACGCAACGATGGTAAAAAGCTGAAAAGAAAGGGGCTAAGGTCGAGGAAACACAAAACAAGAAGGTATGGCCCAAGAAAAGTACAACAACAATAACAAAAGAAGGGTGGAAATAATGACAAGGCTAAGTATAATAGGAAATTCCATAATTGCTGATGCGAGAGTCATTTGGTAAGGGATTGCAAAAGAAGGAAGAATGCTTGCTTCACTTGTGGAGAGATCAGACACTATGCTAAGGAGTTCCCAAAGTAACAGGGACAAGGTCAATGGGAAGGAGCTTCTGGAGGACAGATGCATGCTCTCGCGACCAGTGCTACAGATAGAGGTAGGAAAGTTTCCGTGGAAGGTTTAATTTCTCTTTCTAATCATCCTTTTAGAACTCATTTTGATTATGGCGCTTCGCATTCGTTTATATCTAATTCTATGGGTGAGCCTCTACACCTTAGTTCTAGTATGGTAGTGGATCCCGTTGTTGTCTCAAACCTCATTGGTGGTACAGCTCATTTGTCTATGATTTGTCGAGATTTGAGAATATCTGTGCTAGGCGTCAAGTTTGAGTGCGGCGCATATGTGCTCGGTTTTATGGGCTATGGTTTGATTCTAGGGATGGATTGGCTAACCATGTATGGTGCCATTCTGGATTGTGAGAGGAGGGTTGTTAGGCTTCAGACTGGTCATGGGAGGACCCTCGAGGTTTCTAATGACCCACAAGGGTCTGTCATGCTTAGTTTTCTAGAGTCTTTTGATGCATCTATCGATGATCTGTGATCGGTACCAGTAGTTCGTGAGTATTCCGATGTCTTTGATGAGGTTCAGGGTTTACCTCCAAGGCACGAAATCGACTTCCGCATATATTTGGTAGACAATGAAAAGCCAGTTGCATTGCCTGTGCGCCATATGGCTCCAAGGGAAAGAAGGGAGCTTAGCAAGCAATTAGGGCAGCTACTTGAGAAAGGGTTTATTAGGCGAAGCATATCTGAAGGGGGTGCTCCGGTGGTACTCGGAACTAAGGTGGATGGTTCGCTTCGCCTATGTGTGGACTGTAGGGAGTTAAAGAAACTCATTAAGAAGAATAGGCACCCACTTCCGAGGATAAATGATATGTTTGACCAGCTAGTTAGTGACATCTTGATTTTCTCAAAGAGCGAGGAAGGGCATGCCTTACATTTAAGGGAGGTTTTGAAAACCCTCCATGTGCATTGGCTTAAGGCGAAGTTCTCCAAATGTTATTTTTGGAGAAAAGAAGAGAGATTTGTAGGGCATGTGGTTTCTAAAGATGGGATAGTAGTAGATCACGCGAAGGTAGTTGCAGTTCAAGATTGGCAGATCCCAAACAATGTAACGAAGGTGAGAAGTTTTCTTGAATTGGCTGGCTATTATAGGAAGTTCATTAAGGACTCCACTAAGATATCAGCTCCACTCACCAGACTTACAAAGAAGAATTTCACATTGACTTTTTCTACAGGCGCATGATGATATCACTGGACAAGCATAGATAAAGAAAGAACCGATATCGAGTAGAGGTGGGAGAGATGGTTTCATCATGATATCACCTCCGAAAGATGTGGTTATTTTTGGAACTGTAGGGAAACTGGCACCAAAGTTTGTAGGACCATTTTCCATAATGGAAATAATTCAAATGGCTTATAAGGAAAAGCTACCAGAGAGATTAGCGGATGTTCATTTGCGAAAATGTTTGCATGATACAGCAGAAGTAGTTGAGTTGAGAATGCCTGGGGAAGTAGATGTGGAACGGGAGGCGATAGTGAGATGAGTTCCTACCCGTATTCTTGGATCATAAGTTAAGAAGCTACGCAATAGAGAGGTCAAGTTAATGAAGCTTCAATGGGGAGATAACCTAGAGGATGCAACTTGGGAGACCGAAGATAAGATTTTGCGCTTTGTACCCTTTTCTTTTCAAGGGAATGTTCTTAACCTCTCTTCCAAAAGATTTTATCCGTACATGCTTCTATCATTTAGGTATATCCTATCAATCGAATCTTCAACCTTTAGGTAGAAATCCCATGATTGTAAACATGTGTTTGAGATATGTTATGTTTGATGGATGCAAGTGATTGCTAGTGGTTTCCCGTGGATGGATATACATACACATTAGGCACTAGATCAGCTCAATCACTCTCATACTGCATATGGATGTGTGTGCATTTCTCTCTCTTTTAATGGAGAAAATGGATGTATCATCGTATGGATGTTGCATTTGGACGGACAATTGTGCACCCATATAAAACTTACATGTTATAATAGGATTATTGCATACATGTTGGATTCATGGTACTAACATACATTGCATTAAGGAGGTCGACTGAATCAGTAGACCGCCCGATCTTTTCATTAGTATTGGGACATATACACTCACCTTTGCATATGTTCATATAAGCGTTAGAAGTCTTTAAGGAAAATGGATGCCTGTGATTGGTGGATGAGTAGATGGATGTGGATGGTACGATATACATTCTTCTTAACTTGAAGATTCAGGGGACGAAATCCTTTGAGTAGGGGAGAATGTAACATCCCGTAATTTTAACAACACAAAGAGGATAAATTAAAGAATAATTAATTTAATATTCAGAATTAAGTGAAATTGACTGTGCCATTGCGTCCGTCTCAAAATTCTGGTCAAGATAGACATTTGGTTCGTGTCAAACAATCACCGTATGAAGAAGTTATGAAGGTTTGAAGTTTGTATAAGCACAAGAGAATTATATATATAAAAACAAATCAAAATGTTCAAATTAATTCAAAGTAGCCAAGCGGGAAGACCAGAAGTGGGAAAATAGAGAACCGACCGTTTCAGGGTGTCGACCCAAGAGCCTGCTGGATAAACCTAGGATCTTTGGGGTCGACCCCGGGGTCGACACCCAAAGGGGGTCGACCCCTACATATGTGGGCAGGTTCATGTTTTTGAATGTAGACTTGTTTTGTGGCTTGATACATTGACCCTATGGTATAAATAAGGCCACATTTCTCTTGTTTCTCCACATCTAAATCAATGGAGAACTAGATGCTGCCTTTGCTCAGATTAAATCAAGTATTTTTCAGCTCTATTCTTCTTCAGCAATCAATTAGAGTTGTGATTCAAACGCCTTCATCCTTTCTCTATTTTTCTAGATCCAAACGCTGTGAGTTTAAGTTACTTTTAGATTTAAATAATTAAAAAGTAAAACATGATATGACTGTAATTTGGATTTATGCCTATAACTCCTTGGATCATATCAGATCTGTAATAATTTGTGAATCTATGATATTCTGACATAACACTGACTTGGATCTTAACATTTATCATGTCAGATCTACTTTGATTATAGATCTAAATTCACTATTTAGATCGCCTTGTACCTATCATTTTTGTTGTTAAATAGGATCTATTACTAATTGGACATCTAAATTATTATTTAGATCTTATCATGTCTATTATGACATCCCTACTATGTTGGACACAGTTCTATTATATCATGTTCACAAGATCTGTTCTTATATGCCCATCTTATTTATATGCCACTATGTGTTTATGTCAATCTTGTCATTATGTTCATTTTTGTCCTCTTCCCTCCTTTTCCCTTTTTATTTTTATAGCCAGGCTACCTTCGAGCCTAGGCATGCCATTGAAATATGCAATCGCATTAAATTAGGAACGAGGGAAAACATTAGAATTGGGGCGTAAATTGAATTGGGAAATTTGGGCATAATGTGAATTAAATAGGTGAAAATGGAATTTAGGCATGTGAATATGGAATTTGGACATAACTTGAAATTGATTAAAAACCTAAAATTTGGGGCATATGGTTCATTATGAACATAACTTGGGTGAGGGGCATGAAAACCTATAATGACATACATATAATTGATTAGTAATGAAAATGCCTAGAATCACAATAACTAATATTGTAATCACACTTAGACACGAGGTTAGATTACACTTGTGGTTAAAGTCTGTGCGGAGCCGCCCGGCATAACCAACGACCACAAGTGGTAAATCTAATGTGGGTGGTCTAAGTGCATAAACACGAGGCGTGCTAAGACACGAGGTTAAACCCGAATTGTGGAAGAAGTCTACCCAGAGCCACCTGGCATATCTAGCATCCATAAATTGTAGGTTTAATGTGGGAGGTCTAGTGCATTACGACCATAAATGGATATATGGTAATGAATTGGGGTAAATAAGGAATGATAATAGCCTATTGTAATTAATTACTCTAATAAGAGTGTTATATCTTATCCTCGGGACAAGTGAAAATTATAACATAGGTTATAATAAAAGAAAAGAAAGCCTATTAGTAATAAGTTGATAAGTAAACAATGTCACAATGTAGTGATACGTTGAACAGAAAACATGTGAACTAAGATGAAGTATACTTAATTACATATTGAGTAAAACATGTTATTTGTAACTATAGAATCAGATAACGAGTAATACAAAGGGATTATAAGATTACTGCTATTAATTATAATCTAAATAATAACATGTGATGGGGCCTATTAATAAACTTAAATGGATTAAGTTATATTTATACGAAATTAATAAGCAAGTGGAATTTTGGCAAGTGCAAAGAAGTCAATGAATGGGGATAACCTGTTAGTCTGTAATACTTAACCTAGTTGAATCCATAGTGATTATACAAACATGCTAACTTAAGTAGGGGTTACGTATACATGCTTGAATTAGTGGATGAATTAAGTAAATCTTGGGGGGTGGGGGGGGGAGGTGAGTAATATTTATATAGAGGCCCACAAACTTAACCGTTAGATAAACATGCTTGAATTAGTGGATGGGTTAAGTAAATCTGAGGGGGTTAGGTATTTATATATAGGCCCACAAACTTAACCTGAGGGGGTTATGTAATTAAAGACACCAATAGGTATACATAACCCGAGGAACTCCTAGTGGGGGTATAAGAGAATGGGAAGAGCTTTTGTTATCTTGTGTATGGGACCCATTTCAGTCAGTAACCCATATAGTGTTATCGGATGAGGACTCCGCCCTAGGTCGGAGTCATGGCACGCTTAATGGGCTGATTGTAAGAGATCCAAATGTGGAGGACGGTGTGAGCGGCGCAAACCGACTGGAGGATGTGCGTGCATGTATGGGGTAGAGGGGAATAGGACGACTGTGACACCAGTAGATATGGTTGTGCACAAGGGTTGCCACTTTAGGAAGTGATACATCCTGCTGTGAGGCCAACATATGGTATCTATGGAGTAGGCAGCCGATCGATTAGGGTTGTAGTTAGGGTACATCTAGACTCTGGTAAGAAGTTTAGGAGCTTGTTAGGTTGGGCTTCCTATGGATTGTATAAGGTTAAAACATTTCCCCAGAAGTACACCTAAGTCTACCATCTTATAGTTGTTGGGATCTTCTCATTCTGGCTATACTAGTATCGGTGCAAAGAATCAGAGTAATTGTTAGAGAAGCGTATACTCTCTATCATGTTTACCTTACCACACCTGCCTTTTGTGATGTTATCTTTCTTATCCACTTTATATGCCTATTATGATACTTTTACTTATTTATTTTCTGAAAGTAACTGGACCTGCCAGACTTTATGTCTGAACCTTTTTGTTTCCTCTTCTTTATTCCGTTTTCCCCCAGGTTCTCAGGGAGGGAATACTCAAGCTTGACCAGGATTCCGCCATCATTTGCTGGAGCTGCTTAGATGTATTTCTCAAGCTCCTATACTTGCTACTATGGCTATGTTTTATTTGAGGATTTTGCTTCTCTTATTTTGTACTTTGATGTTTAAAATTCAAGATAGAAGTTTTGATGATGTACTGGGTTTGTGTATTTTCAGACATATGATGTTTTAAACCACGATGCTTTCTGATTGATAAAGTTATTTTTTATTCCGCTGCTAGTTTTTATATCTATCTTGTAATGTTTCTGTTTCTGTTTACATGTAATGCTTCACGAAACTTAATGCATTATCTTAATGAGTGACATTAATGGACGTGGGGTGTCACACCTATTTTTTCCTATAAAATGGGAGACAATAGATTATAATTTTAGGAAGATGATGGTGATTTATTGAGAGAAATGGGGATTTATAGAAAGAGATGGAGATTTCCAAAGAGAGAGATCTAGGTTTGGGAGAGAGAAGAGGGATTAGAATTTAAGTTTAGAAAGAGGAATAAATGGAATGTGTGGTTCCTAATTTTTTAAAAATAAACTAAAATAATGGATGAGAAGATTATGAGAAAGAGGAAGATTTAAAGAGCGTAGGAATGTGAATAAAATGATTATTGGGTTCGAGATTTAAGGTAGGTAGCAAAATAAGGGAATAGAAAATAAATAAGGGAGGATTACAGGCTGTATTTTTGAAATTAGATGCGTGAAAGTAAAGTAAAAAAATTAATGTGAGATTAATGATGAAATAGAGTAGAAAGAAAATACGTGACAAATTTTCCAAAGATGACTCTTCTAATTAGATTACATTTCATAGAAATTAAATTGACTGAGAAGGCATGACATGAATATCTAATCTAGTATTTATTTTCCTCAAGTAAAATAATTTGCAAATATAATGGTTAAAGTTATCCATTAGTTATTTTGACAGTTTTACGCACTTTTTTCATTTTATTCCTATTTTGAATATAACAAAAGAAGAATCATATATATATATATAGATTGTTGGTTTTTGGTAAAATAATAGTAATGTGAAATAAAAGGAAAAAGGAAAAAAAATAAGGAGGTGGAAATAAATTTAAGGAATGAGAATAAGTACATCACACAAGATGCATGAAAACAGAATAAAGGGAAAGAAATTAATAGAATGAAGGAAAGTAAATTAATAAAATGAAGGAAAGAAATGAATGCGTTATTCAGATTGCAAATTAAATTAATAAATGAAGGTGTAATTGGATATGTAATCCATTTTCTAAATTCCTAAGCATTACATTTTGAACAAACAGGGAAAGAATTGAAGATATAACCAAAGATATATACATGTATGTATTATAATTTATTTCATCTAGAATATACACATTATTTTCAATCAATCTTTAAGTAGAAATTAATAAATTTCATTAATAGCATCATAAATTTTATATAAAAACCCTTTTAAATTTAATAATTAATTTTAATCCAATAATTTAAATTGTCGAAATTTATGGGATGTTACAATCTCCCTCACTCAGAACTTTTTGTCCTCGAAAAGGAGAGGTAGTTAAAAATATGCTTATGTATACAAGAAAATTCTTATACTGATACAAAAATTAGTTTAAATAAAATAAAATTAGTGATTTAAATTTCAAAATTCCATAAAACTTAATTTATCAAATCTATTTTTTAATAAAACATAAAGTTAAATGATGAAATAACTTCTTCGACTTAAAATCCCAATTTCATTTTAAAATAATTGAAATACTATATATTTTTTTATATCAA
This sequence comes from Allium sativum, assembly GCA_030737875.1. NCBI lineage: Eukaryota > Viridiplantae > Streptophyta > Magnoliopsida > Asparagales > Amaryllidaceae > Allium > Allium sativum. The sequence goes on along the minus strand of CM060916.1, from coordinate 66,427,571 downwards.
ATCATAATTCACTTTGGGATTTCAAAACAAAATCATTTTTGAAAACTTTTAAATATTTCACAAGCATATCAATATATATATGTCACCAGATTGAGAGGTTTCCCCCATTGTCAAGGCCACTAGGCACGGTCTATGCATATATGCATCTATATCAATAAATGATGTCTCCCCTCCGAGAAGACCATCATCAAGGGTTTACACCCACATCATACCTGTTTTTAGTCATGGGTCACTCGCATCTTGGTTACATATCAAATCAGTATATATCCCGTAGTTATAAATCTTTTCGCACAATAATTACAAATACTTTCAAATTATAGTGTCATTGTTTTTTTTCATTTTTTTTAAATATCGAGATTTAAATCATTAAACTTATAGATCAATAATATCGTGATTCCCTACCATTTCTACAAATCTTTATATCTATGTATCACAAAAATAAAAAACTATTAAGAAATAACACCATGAACTTATAAATCAACAATTATTTTAAAGAAATAGGAATTCCATATATTTGATTATGAATGGAAGAAGATTAACTGTATCTGAAATTAAAAGTAAAATTTGATATTTGACTTTAAGTTAAAATTTTCAGTCATATAAATATTGAAATTTCACTAGCATTCAAGTCTACATCAATAGTAATTATCCATTGCTCGTTATACTACCAATAGTGAATGAATTTGCTTTTATGCAACAGAAAATAAAAGTAAAGAGGAAAACGTACAGGTCGCTAAAGAAAAATATATTTCATGTAACTTTAATAATACATTATGTTATGTACATGTAGGAAGCATATGATCATTATAAAATTAAAACAAAGGCATGAAATATATAGTAAAATAAGTTTTAGTGTGGAATCCATTCATTTGCATTTAATAATGAGCAGAAAGATGCACAGATCCATTTTCCCCCGAACTCTTGATGAGTACAAAATGTGTAAATAAACTTATCTTATAGTAGTAGAAAAATGAGAACTAAAAACGAAAAGATTATTCTTCTTTAAGGAGCCCTCCCTTTCTAAATTGTGGCTGTATTATACTTCCAAGAGCATTTTGAGCCCATCATCTAGCTTCTCTCTTGGATCAACTTCAATCGTTATCCCTACAAAGTACATCAACTAGTATATAAACTTAGTCCTCTTTGTAATACATTTCATCATACTGTTGTCATACTTACTAATTATTTTTAAGACATAAAAATACATTGATGTTCGGCTATCAATATCTGTTAAAAAGTCAAGAGACTTTTAACAAATACCAAGTTATGGCTAATTTTAACAAATATCAAGTTATAAGTCAGGAAGAAAATCTTAATGGCTCTAATATGGTTAAATCATTTGGTACTCAGGTTGATTTGAATGATAGCACTGATAATGTAAAACAAATTGATGGAAAATATAATTTGGTACAACAGTTTGATTGGAGGAAAAGTAGAATAATGCTTCAATAGCAAAGGATATTTACCTCTTTCACAAACAATAAGAACCATGAAAGAGAGTGATGGAGGAAAAACTAGTCCAGTGATAAAAACCATTATTAGTTCAGAAGAGTATCAAAATAATGTAGGGTTAATACAATTGTGATATTTATAATATGTACAAAAGTTTGGTAAATATAAGGTGCAAATATGGATGAGTAATATTCTTCCACATATTACCCTGATAGTCGTACCAGTTGAAGCTGAAAAAGAATGAGTAGGAGCTAAAAAAGGAAATATTTAGAGGAAAGGTTAAATGTCAAATAAATAATTATTAGTTTACTCTGATATAGTTAAATCTGATTACAATGTCGAATACTATGTTGATCAAACAAAAATAAATCAAAATCAGGAAAAGGTTAGTCGCAATGATCGAAAATAAAATATATAAGGAATTAATAGGTAATAAATTGAGAAAGTTGCATTTGAAATTTCAAAGTTAATAGGAAACTAATGGCTAACAAAAAATAGCACCAAAAAATATAACAGCCTTCCTATTTAGGGCAATGATGATCTCAAAAGAAGATGTTACTTTTATGTTAAATTTTTTATCATTTACTAGATTATTCAATCCTACATATCATAAAATGGAAGGACAATTATATGCTTAATTTCCCTTCATGTGTAAAATTGATACTCAATGTAATGGCGAATATTTCATTGAATATTAGAATCAATGATGCAGCATGTCAGGTTAGAGTTAGTTTCATGCAGTCAAGGAAATTAAGAATTTAGTTATCGATCCATTTGTTTAAGGCCATAATAAAGCGAACCTTACCAAATGCATGAATCAGTGACAAAGTAAGTAATAAATAATTCAAATGAAAAATCAAATCCAAAATAAATATATATTTTCACAAAAATATCAGTAAATTTTCGAGGTGTAATAACTACATAGCTTAAGTTCTAAAATAAAATAAGAAACCACATAAACTTATATGTAATAACAATTGAGCAATATGTTGGAGAACTATTGTGGTCATCCCAAACACTTTTATCATTCTTATATGATAGCTTCTCTTACATTATCAAGGCTCTTTAATAATATTTTGGTGATCATCACAATTAAAAAATTGGTATAACTAATAGATTTTGAATGATATATTTAAGTCCAACAAACCATTTCAAAATTCTATCATAATTTCTTACGGTGTACAAGTAAAGTTAAAAAAGGAGAAACTGACCCACTAAAACACGTGGTTCTCCTTCTATAAGACCCCGTATTTTTAGTGTAAGATAATAAAATAAGAATAACTTAATTAAATATTTAGAATTTAGTTAAATGGACTGCGTTATTGCGTCCGTCCCGAAATTCTGGTCAAAATCGACACCTGGTTTGCGTAAATCGACACCATATGAAGAAGTTATTAAGGTTCGAAGTTTGTATACGCGCAGGAAGAATATATATATATATATATATATATATTAGGTTCATAAAATTAAAAAATGGGACCAAAAATTCGAAAATCGGTTCAAAATTTCAAAAGGCGGCAGATTTCCCGCCCAGGTGGGTCGACACTGGGGTCGACCCACTCAAAGGTGGGTCTACCCACCTACGGCAGATTTTGGTAGATTAGGTTTTTGTGATATTTTGATGATTCGGATGACTTTTGGGCAAATCTGCTGGTCCTGGTTGCTCCATACTCCTATAAATAAGAACCTAGACCTAACCCTAAATCTCATAATTCGGTATCTACGCCAAAGCTCTTCCATTACTCTCTCTTCTCAAATTTATTCTAAAAATTAAAATACTAGCCTAGGAAAATTAAGAATTCAGATCTAGAAGAGAGAATCAACATCAATAAAAAAATGATTATTGAATCATGAAAGCAAGTTAAACTTCTTGATCCAATCTATTAAATTCTTCCTATTTCTTTCCCTTCTCTTTTAATGAAAATAGTCGATCCACGTTATTAGGTTTCAAATCAAATTAAAGGGGAAAGGAAAATCATGGATGATAGAATGTATCATATCCAAAATTTGGGAAAAGCATGAAAGGTGAGTGGGTTTAAACTATAGTCTTTAGATAATGTTATGACTATCGTTTAGCATTCCCGTTTTTCATAAATTGTGAAATTACCAGTTTAATTATCAATTGCGATTATAACAAGTTGAGATGTTAAAATGAACAGATCAGGAAATTCATATGTCGAATCTATTAAACTGGGGGAATGATTAGCATGATATAACGTCAAATTGTTAATATGAATAATTCATATATTGAATCAGTTGAAATGTTGGAATGTTTACATGTTATAATATTAAATTGAACATGTGGGAAAAATTCATATATTGGATTTGTTGGAGTGCTAGAAAGTTTACAGATAAATTTGTCCCAATTATATGTAGAAAATAATTGGAGTAAGTATATGACTATATGGATCATGTTAACATAAAATCGAATAAATATGGTTTTGGGGCATCGACCAAATTATGTTTAAAGGTCTTAAATTGGATCATAAGTATAGAAAAATGATTTGGGCGCAAATGGGATCATACGTAAAATATGAATTGGCATAATTCGAATAACATGAATTTAGACATATAACCCGTCATGAATATAATTGGGTAAATGGGCCCTAACACCTATAAAGGCATAGGTTTAAATAATTAATTAGTAATGAATGCCTAGGATTACAATTAGAAATTGTAATTGCACTTAGGATACGAGGTTAGGTTGCATTAGTGGTGGAAGTCTGCCTGGACCCGACCGACATATCCAGCAGCCACTAATGTTGAACCTAATGTGAGAGATCTAACTGCGCAAGTACGTAATGGGCTATGACACAAGGTCAAGCTCAACTTGTGGAAGAAGTCTGCCCGGACCCGACCGGCATATCCAACATCCACAAGTTATAGGCCTAACGTGGGAGGTCTAGCCTATTATAAACCATAAATGGACATGGTAATGAATTGAACTACTTAACCTAATCTAATCCATAGGGATTGTATGAATATGAACTACTTAACCTAATCTAATCCATAGGGATTGTATGAATATGAACTACTTAACCTAATCTAATCCATAGGGATTGTATGAATATGAACTACTTAACCTAATCTAATCCATAGGGATTGTATGAATATGAACTAAAGTTAGGGTTAGGTAAAAATATGTTGGATAGTGGGTGGGCTAGGCAAATCTAAGGGGTGGGTAATATTTATATATAGGTCCGCAAATTTAGCCGGATAAGGTTATGTATTTAAAGAAACCTAGTGGTATACATAACCAATAGAAATAATGAATTTATTTAATTAATGGCACTTTTTAGGGTAAGCATAACTTGTAGATAAGATAGTCACCTATTATAAATAAATAACATTAATGAAAATGTTGTATAATAGGTAGACTTGTCCTAGGGACAAGTGAAGATTATAACTTAGGTTATAATATACTAATAAGGAAATAGGATAACTGGCGAAATGAGATAAGGGACACTTAGTTATAAATTAAGTAATCAGTAAAGGGGAAAACTTGAAACCAGTAAGAAAAGGGTTGAATATATTGTAATTAATTATAAATTAAGTAATTTGTAAGCTTGGGAGTCTGAAACCCATTGATAAGAATGTTTAGGCTTGTCCTAGGGACAAGAGGAAATTATAACATATGTTATAGTAAACGGGTAGAGAAACTTATTAATGGGCCTCAGTTAATAGAACAAAGTTAATAAGTGAAGAACGATAAGTTGTATTGACAATGTAAAATAGAATTATGATAAAATGAGAAAGAGTGAGGAAAACTTATGAAATGAAATAAGTTATATTTAATCACAAATGGTAAGTGATATGTTAATTAGAAAACATGTGAATTGGATATACTTAATTACATATTAAGTAAAATAGGTTATTAAAATGATGAAATCAACAAGAAGATAAAAGGGCGGACCTTGGGCCAAAATCTAGAGAATAACACGTTGTGGGCTTATTAATAAACTTAAATGGATTAAGTTGTATGATTGAAATTAATAAGCAAGAGAACTTTGTAATTTTACTAAGAATTCAATATGAATTGGAATAACCAAGTAATTGGAAACCTGGTGAGGTGAGATAAGCGCGTAAAAGAATGTTTAGACACAGGGTCTAATAACATATTAAAGTGAGGCGCTTGAACCAGTCAGCATGTTTGAGGGTGAATAACCCAATGGGGTAGATTATTGTGGTGTTATTAGGCACGAGGAGGAGCGCACATTCATCGGATTGTTTTGACGACTCCGAAGGACTAGAAGGGGAAGCACGTGACTTCCTGAGGTACGTAAGGTGCTCCAAGTAGTCCTCTTTGCGACGGCATATGACTTAGGTTGTGCCTGCAGAGGATGGGTCTGCGCGTAACTACTTGGTGGGTGGGCCTTGACTGTAGATGTAGCTATGAAGTCAGAATGTTGTGACGAGGTGACACAAGGTTGGTTCAACGGTTGCCTCGCGAGGAGGCAGAGGGACACGATCAACAAGGATAGTAAACTATCAGACACCCATCATCGGCAACCAGTGGGATGCGGAAAGACTCGAGCTAAACCCAAGATACCATTTCACCCTTCACTATCGGGGTAAGGGGTTGACGGGAGACGCCACATGGATGTTTAGATTGTTTTCATAGGGGAAGTCGCTTAGCTCTGGTAGACTTTACAAGATGAGGGAAGGGCCAAGGTAGGGCCATAGCCACCGCGAAAACAGACCCTAGGTATATCTGTATATAGAGGCTCTTTAAAGACGGGCTTATACAGATATGGAAAAGCTCCCGACCGGGTTTCATGCTTCTTGTATTGCCCTGCCATGGAACTCGGTGCATATTAGAGGATGTGCGATTGAGGCATCGAACTACAATTGAAGGTACATATGGTGGGCAGTCTAGATACATGCATGTCGGCTCTAGGTGGTGTATCGTAGACTTGAGGGCATTACTCCTGTATGGAGTCTGATTCGAACAAAGGTGGCAGTCAGTACGGTTATGTAGCATAGTAATGATATATATATATATATGTGTGTGTGTGTGTGTGTGTGTGTGTGTGGAACATAATATTGTTATCCATACGTCACTACGACGTAGGATGAGGGACTGTGTATATTCCGATGGTGTTATGTTGGAGACCGTGCGAGTGGAGTACCATAGGGTGTACCTCAATATGGGGCTAGCTATACATATATGGTATTAGGTTAATCCACTGGGAAGTAAATGGGTCTGACGTATGTGTAAGCCTTTAGTGCTGTTAACCCTAATAACCTAATAAATAAGAAAATATGATTGAATGGTATATAGGATTATCCAATGTGTATAGTATAAATCTAGTCATCAGGACTTGTGTTCTGATCCCCCGTCCATATAACATACTCGCAGGTTAGTTTTGTGGCAGAGACATGATAGCTTCAGATACTGGTTAGGCAGTATTAATAATACGGCAAGTCTATGTTTTGATTATACTATATTTTATCCATTCCGCTATGAGATATTTTTTGTGCTCTGACATGTTTTATGTCTCTTTCTTTTCAGTAGGATTCAAGAGCAAACCAATCCGAGTTCATATAGAATGGAATTTTGAAAAAAAAATCGGTCTGTCGGAATTCGGGTTGTCACATCTGGTATCAGAGCATAGGTCTATGATTCCGATATAAATATTGAGTGAACGTATTTGTATTTAAAAAAATATAAGTATATTATATATATACACCTAGATCAATAGAGGAACCCACTAATTAGAAAGAGTATAATGTGGTAGAAAATGGGATGTTTATTTTGTACACTAAAGGGATGAATATTGAAATCTGAGACCCTTAGGTAATTCGAGTGGAAAGTGTATAATATATTTTGTATGGAAGGAAAATGAATCCCATATGATTAGTATTTTAAGTTAGTGGGCTTGAAAACCTAATAAATTAGAAAAGGTTAGAAAGAAAAACTAGATGGATTAGGAATATATATAGTTGGGAGAAGTGGCCTTGGAGAGTGTCTAGGAAAGCCTAGAAAATTGGAAACCCACTTTGAGTCTAACCCCATTGTTAACTTTTTGAGATTATAAAAGTTTTTGGAAAATGGTTTATGGTCTTTTCAAGTTTTAGTCTTAAAAGTTATAGTTTTAAATATGTAAAGTATACATATTGGGTCTTGAAGTAAAATGGGGCATATTTTGCAAATAGTGATTTCTTGCGAAAATTTTGTCTAAAGTAAAATTCTCTCAGTAAAAGGTGCATAACATAGAGCATATACAGCTCGCTAGTTTTCTTATTATATTTCATACAAGAATCTTTAATAAAGAAAGATTTTAAATCTCTATTCTTATGATAGCCCTTTTCGATAAATTATTTTAAGATAATTTTGTTAGGTGGACAAATTAAGTCCAGGAATTAAGAATAGAGTGGATGTTTGCACCTTGTAGTAAGAGACTAAAACGACATTATAGGTAAGAACAAGTCTAATCCCAATGGAGAAAATAGTTGTCCGTATCTACTCCATTTTTGTGATTTGAAAAAAATATGATTTACATTTTTAAGATGACTTGTTTTTATGGTTTGGCAAAAGAAAGTTTTCATAAGGAAAATAAAGTTTTGACACTTTTAATTTTTGGAAGAAAAAGGGCCAAACCATATTTTAAAAAGTATGGAGTTGGTAAGGATTAGTGCCTAGGAAAGACGGGAATAGTTTTGAGGCTATAAAGTAAATAGCGAGAATTATATTGGAATAATAGTGAGTTCCCGTAGAATGCATAAGCATTGGAAAGCCTAGGATGTTGCTTGAAATAATTGTTGGAACACAGCTAGGGCTAGTAGCGACTACTAGATAGAAAAGGGCAAGTAAATGTTTAGATCTCGTTCCTAATTTTCATGCTAGGGGTAAAACCCGTTACCACATTTCTATTGGGATCGTTCCGTTATTTTATTGGGTAGTTAGGGTAACACCCAAACCTATCGTAGATCCCATAGTTTGGACTTTTCTGTCTGAGGGGAGGACATAGTCCTAAGATTCTTGGCCCTTAGCAGTAGCTATGTAGGGTGTCTGTTCTCCTGTTTTAGTTGGAAGACTAGAGGCTTATTTAAATTTAAACTAAGATCAAATAATTAAATAAGCTAAGAAAAGAGAAAAGGTACAACTGAAAAGGAAACAGAAAATTCAGTAAAGCAACAAAAATGGGAAATTATGAGAAAAGACGGATAAGAACAAAAATTTCCAAGATAAGATAATCAGTGTTAGACCGAAATTTGGGCCTAACACCCAAATTCTATGTGAAATCCTCACAAATCACAGATTACAGATAAAAAGAAGTAAAAACAGGGAACACACGAGATTTTTATAGTGGTTCGGCTCAATCCAAGCCTACGTCCACTTTATAGTTTCTCATATCCTGAGGAATTACAATTACAGTGGTGTCTCACAATCCGTGAGATTCGATTATACACAATAGCCTTGTGTTGTAATGAAGAAGAGGAGAAAAGAGATTGAATTTATGCACGATAGCCTCGTGTTTGATTGAGTTGAGGAGTACCCAAAATCCTTGAATACTTGGTAATGGAGGTCGGGAGGTGTTAGTGCCAGAAAAGTCCGTTGAAATGACCATCTCGTGGTGTATTTATAGGCGTAGAGAAGCTGGTAGGTGCTCTGAATCGGATCGGATCGGAGGGGCACGTGGCGTGTGGAGAGGCCATCTCGGAGATAGTGGAGAACGTGGTCTTCAGATCGTGCTAGGACAGGTGTAAGCCGATCCAAATTAATAGGAAATAGTTACTCCTTGAGAATAGGTCAAAGTTGAGGTGTAGCAGCAGGTCGAAGCGGTTCGGTTCGGGTCCTCTTCCTTCCGAACCGATCCGGAGCATTCCAACCGAAGGCGAGACTTGTTGCTATACATCTGGTGCAAGGCGGATCGGACTTCCGATCCGAACCGAGTTGGTGTCTTCGATCCGAAGAGTGGAAGCACTTCAGTGCAGTGTGTAAGGCGGGTCGGGTTCGGATGATCCGATCCGAACCGAGGTGAGCTGGAATCCAAGTCTGAGCATCTTCGAAGTGTGGAGTCGGAGCGGGTCCGATCCGATCCGGGAGGTCAAGCGAATTTCCAAATTCCAAGTTTCCGGTTCTGTATGCGTTCACGGAAACGGGCATAACTTTCAAACCGTAAGTACGATTGAGCTAAACCAAAGCTCAAACTGAAGCTAATTCAAAGAGCTACAAAAGTTTCAGAGCACAGCTCCGTAATCGATGTTTTCAGGCCTAGAAAAGGTCATCTTGTATGAGTTTCGGGCCATTCTTTGTTTGTGATGCGATTTCAACCAAATCACTTCATGTCTTCTAACGATATTCCCAACACTTGAGCGTATTGTTGAGAAGAGATTCCATGTGTGTCTGCTTTGACTAAAAAGCGGGTCAACATTTTGCCCCCTAGAACATATCTTGCTGGTTGAAGGAAGATGTGTTCTGGATAATCCAAGGTCACGCCGGGCCTGCCAGCTGCAAGTATAATCCATACCTGCGAATAAAAGAGAGCAGAAAGGTGTTTCAAATCCTGACAAAACTAATTACACTTTCGAGCATAAACCATGCTTGGGCGTTTGTTTGAGCATAAACCATACTCGAGGGATGTTCGAATCATCCTGACAAAACCTGGCAAGGGACCTAACCTTCCGGGTACAAGCCATACCAGGAAGTTCAAACTGAGCATAAGCCATACTCGAGTTTTATTGAGTTCCTTTGCCAAATCCTGACAAAACAGTAAGCCGTCCCAAAGTATAGTACATACTTAAGAATCCTAGTGAGTACAATCCATACTCATGTCGGGATAGAGCTATGCTTGCCAAAACCTGCCAAGACAGTCTGTCCCTAGGCATAATCCATGCCTAGGGGTCCGAGATAAGTATAAGCCATACTTTAGTTAAGATTGAGAATCCTGCCACAACCTGACAAGATAATTAAATTGCCAAACATAATCCATGCTCGGAAAGTCCTTCCTTATTCAATCCAAAGTACAAAACCAAAGCAAATCCTGATTGGTTTGTCATCGAGTGCAGAGCACGATTTGGAGCTAAATCCTAACCCCGAACGTGCGTACTCCGATTTAGCCAATCGGAAAACCTAAAGAAAGCACAGAGACATATCTTAAATCCTAAGAAATGCTGAAAACGCAGGGTGATCCAATCCAGATCAGTTGATGACGAGCCGATGGGAGCTCGTTCCAGGGTCATTCCCTCTCCGGGGAGCAGGTGGTGGCAGCACAGGTACAGGTGTTGTTGGTGGTTTCACATACTCGGGTAGCTCTCCACGTCTAACCCGTTCCTCAATCAGATCTCGCAAGTGTCTACAGTCATTTGTGTCATGACCGTCCATATCGTGAAATATGCAATATTTCCCAGAATCGTGTTCTCTTTGCGATGGCTCCCTCCTGGGAGGCTTTGGATAGGAGACGCCACCGTTTGTGTTTACGTAGATGTCAGTTAGTGATGAATTGAGTTCTGTGTACTTTTCATATTTGGGCCCTCTCCGGGGCTGAGCGTTGCTGTAACACCCCACCTCCGCCAATGCCACTCTTGCAAGCGCACTAGCTTTGGAGGGGCGTTAAACGAGGTAAACATGCATGCAGATATCACAAGAAAGAACATATAAGTAAAACAGAGTAAGTAAAGCAGCGGATAAAACTAGTATTTCAAAACCATAGTTAAGTTACATCAAAGTACTGAGTCATTATTTTCCACAAAACAAAGTCTAGAAAAACATAAACTGAAAACTGGAAATAATCATAAAGTAAACTATCCCTAAAGTAGAATAAGGCCATAGCATGCTCAAGTCCAAACCGTACATGAGCTATCCAGAAAAGCAGCTAAAGATCCAAGCTAGGTACCAGTGTTCCCACCCTGTAAACCTGGGGGGGGGGGAACGAAAGAAAAGAGGCAAAAGAAAACGGGTCAGTCAAAAAGACTGGTAAGCCTTACCTACTATTAGTATAAAAACTAATAAAGTTAACTGGACATGTAAAGCAGAGATGAGACATAGGGTGTTAACTGGCATGGTGAAAAGTTAACAAGATAGATCAAGTGTGCACCGCATATACAAGGTTAAGTTGCACCAGGTGTGTACTAGTATTCCAATCCATGTCAAGTATAAACAAGAAATGATCCCTTGGCCCAAAGCTGGCCCAATATCATGAGGTGACCTAAATCATGGTCCAACTACTCGGTCTAGTCGATCGGCTCCCTATAAGCCTAACTCGTCGTGTATCGGTGTCATACGGCTTAATCGTGGAATGTAGTTAACTGTGCAAGGTCCACCCCAGGGTGTATCCGGCCCTAAGGTGTAAACCACAGACACAATTCAAGCACGCACAGTCTAAACCTACTGGTGCCCATGTTCAACTCCGGACTTAATGTGCACGACCATGGTCCTCCTGAACAACTGGTGCACCCTTCAGCCGTCTCTTTTGGTCTCTTACAATCAGTCCAGTAATCGTGCCCCACCCTAGCCTAGTCCAGGGTACCCATGATACTTCCAAGTGGTTTACTGCTGAAAAGGACCACGTAACTAGGATTTCAAGTGGGTTAAGTGTGTTGAACCCTATCCTAACCATGTATTGAGTTGGTTAAGTGTATTCAAGCAGTTCATGACTTAACCCTATCAATACATCGGGTTTAATTGGTTAAGTATATTCAAGTAGTCCATGACTTAACCCTACCAATCCATCGTGTTTAATTGGTTAAGTATATTCAAGTAGTCCATGACTTAACCCTACCAATCCATCGTGTTTAATTCGTTAAGTATATTCAAGTAGTCCATGACTTAACCCTACCAATCCATCGTGTTTAATTGGTTAAGTATTCAAGTAGTCCATGACTTAACCCTACCGTGTGGCATTAATTAACTTAATGCACCCCAACCTCTCACATTAGACTTTGTTGTGGTTACTAGTTAAGCCGGGCGGGTCCGGGTAGCTTTACACCACAACCTAGTCTAACCTCGGGTTTTAAGTGCGACATGACCAACTACTCACATTGGGTCCTATTGCTTGTAGCCACTAGTTAAGCCGGTTGGTTCCGGGTAGATTTATGCTACAAACTCAACTCAACCATATGTATGTTAGTGAAATGAGTCCATATGTATGCAAATTTCTAGCATAATTCATAATCTCTATATGATTGCACATATCATTCATCCATATGCAACATCCACGTGATAGCATAACAAGTTTCAACCATGAATAAGCATAAACACTCATGCATATGCAATATGAAAGTGTGTGAGCCGATCTTAGTGCCTAATGTGTATCATGCATCCACGAGTATCCACTTGCAAACACTTGCAACCACTTGCAAACATCAAGCATAACATGTTTCAAATACATGTTTCATCCAAAGGGTTTCAACCTAAGGTTCTCATGACAAGGTTAACGAGATAACAAGATATACATGGATAGTGAAAGAAAGATATGCTGGCTAGGAAAAGAGATTGAGAATGTACCCTCAAAAAGAAATGGGTGAAGCGCGCGCATCTTCTCCTTGGTTTCCCAAGTTGCGTCCTTTTCGGCTTCACTTTACTAACTTGACTTCTCGATTCCTCAGCTTCTTGATCTCCGTTCCCAAGATACGGATCAGAGCTCGCCTCAAGGTCGCCTCTTTCTCTGCCTCCATGTCGTCAAGAATGCTAGGCTTAACTACCTCGGCTGACTCATGTGGGCACTTTCGGAGATGCGAGTCATGAAAAACATTATGCACTCCGGCCAGCTTCTCGGGCAATTCCACCTTATAGGCCATCTTCCCAATTCTCTCTATGATAGGGAAGGGTCCTACGAACCTTGGTGCTATCTTTCCAACTGCTCCAAAACAAACCACGTTTTGCAAAGGAGAAGAAAACCATATCTCCAACTTCGAATTCCAAATCTGTCATTCGCTTGTCAGCATAGGATTTCTATCTGTCTTGGGCCGTCTCCATCCGCCTTCGAATCAACTCAACCTTCTCGGATGTGTCCCTTATCTTGTCGGGCCCAAGTATAAGCTTATCCATCATTTTCTACCAACATGTTGGTGACTTGCTCGGCCTCCCATACAAAGCTTCGAATGGTGTCATTCCTATGCTTTTTTGGTAGCTGTTATTATAAGCAAACTCTACAAGAGGAAGGTGGTCTTCCCAAGTACCACCAAAGCCAAGAACACAAAGTCTCAAAAGATCTTCTAGCATTCTATTCACCTTCTCGGTTTGGCCATCCTTCTGGGGGTGATAGGCTGTACTCAGATTCAATCGCGTACCCATCGCTTCTTGCAAACTATTCCAGAACTGGATGGTGAAGATTGGGTCACGACCGCTAACTATGCTGGAAGGAACTCCATGCAATCGCACTATCTCTCGAAGATAAACAGATGCTAAACCTGATATAGTCCTCTTGTTCTTTACTGGAATGAAATGGGTCCTCTTCATAAGTCTATCAACTATGACCCATATCCCATAAAGCCCAAATAGTTTGGTCATCTTAATGGACATCTTCACCCCAAATATAAATCACAAACAGGCGAGTCATACTCCTTATGGGGTTTGCAACAGAACTAAGATTGAGAATAGGACCGAGAGGATATACTTAAAGGATAGCATGCGAGTAAGCTCTACAGAATAATAGGGATCAAGGATATACTCTTAGAAAGAGATATAATGCGCGTATCTAGTCTTCAATCTTCTAAGCCGCATTTTCTTATGCTTAATCCCATTGTGCCTTGACCGTCTTTTAACTTCACAATTTCGTAGCTCTTAATTTTTATTTCCAAAATATGAGTTAGAACTCATTTCACTGTTGCCTCTCGTTCCACTTCCACTTATTCTTTGCCTAAAATACTTGGCTTAAACATAACTGCGTGCTCATGGTTTCATGCAAGCTTTCCAAAATTCGTTAGTGAATCCTGGATCTCGTTTACATACCTTACGGTATTCCACGCAAAAGAACTATCTCTTGAAAACAAATGCCACTCCACGTTGCCAAATGTTCTTACTAGGGTGATTTCTATAACCCATGCTTAAGCGGAGTAGACTATCCGCCTTAGTGGCGAACACTACTCGATTGGATTACAAATTTCCAAAAAGTGCCAAGGGATTCTAGATAACTAATCATGACGGAACCCTAAAGGTCACACGAGATTTCGAGGGTATTACCGAGGCGAGTCATGAGCCTCGCAACCCTATGTTCAAAGTCAAGAATGGCTCCATAACTGGACAACCAATCCACGCCCACAATCAACCCGTGTCCCATAAACCCGAGAACATAAGCATTACACATGAATTCTACGCTCAAGATAGAGATTCTCAAATCCATACAAATCGCAGATAGATGGGCAAAACCCTCAATTGGATTTGAAACTTCTAACGGGATCCTCAACTAGACTAGTACTTAGGTGCAAACTTTCAACCAGATCAGAAATAAAACTATGCGATGTGCCAGAATCAAACAAGGTGCGAACAGGATAATCAGAAATATAAACATGACTTTCTATAGAAACACTACCTCGATCAAAAGCTGGAAGAGCGAGGGGAGCCTGCAACTGCCCTCCAGAGGGTCCTGCTCGCTGAATTTTCCTTTTCCCTTGTCCTCGCTTTTTCGGGAAATCCTTACTATAGTGTCCAGACTCTCCACAATGAAAGTATTTGTCCAACTTCCTCTTCTTCTTCCTACAGTCTTTGACTATGTGCCCAGTGATCCTACAGAAGTTGCACTTCCTCCTTTCTCTTGACTTGTTGTCCTTGCTGTTGTTGTTCTTGCCTCCTTTCTCGGAATCTTCCTTCTTGCCTTGAGACTCATTTGCCTTGACCTCCTTCTTGCCACTCTTATCTTCTTCTTGAAGCAGGGCCATCTTCACCAAACTAGAGCAAAGCGTAGGGCCTTCTTCTGAGCTGTGTTAACCAAGTCTAGACCGAACCGAACAAGTTGATTAAACGTATCCACGTATTCCCTAACTGTCATGTCCCCTTGCTTTAGAGATAGGAACCTCTCCATCCGAAGGTTCTCTTCTGTCGATGATAGAAACCTCAATCTGAACCTTCTCCTAAAGTCATCCCAAGTCTGAATTGGTCTAGTAGTGGTGGTGAGTACCCACCAATATGCAGCTTCCTCTTTCAATAACCATACCGATAACAGAACTTTCCTACGGTCTTCTATATCAAAGATAACAAAGAGGTCTTCAGTTTCCTTCAACCAGTTTCTTGCCACAACAAAAGTCTCCGTCCCAACAAAATTCTTGCCACCCATCGCCTTAAAGTCCTTGCAAATCTTCGCGAAATCCGCTTGCGGATGCTGAGGAGGAGGAGGAGGAATGTCCGCGGGGCCGACTTCATTTTCCCTTGCCTCTATGTACCTTCTAAACCAAATAGGTATTGGTACGCCCTCCAGAATGGCAAAATTATCGGCCATACTGAAACGAAGAAAAAGATAGATTGAGAACGAGGAAACCAAGGATAGTGCTAATGGCTCTTGGGGAATAGCCTTTCAAAATAAACTAGACTTTTCTTGGAAAATACTTAATTGGTTTTGAAAATAGTTTCTCAAAAGGTAAGTTTTAAAAACCTTTTGCTCAGATCTTGTAAACCTTATGCTCTGATACCAAATGTAACACCCCACCTCTGCCAATGCCACTCTTGCAAGCGCACTAGCTTTGGAGGGGCGTTAAACGAGGTAAACATGCATGCAGATATCACAAGACATAACATATAAGTAAAACAGAGTAAGTAAAGCAGCGGATAAAACTAGTATTTCAAAACCATAGTCAAGTTACATCAAAGTACTGAGTCATTATTTTCCACAAAACTAAGTCTAGAAAAACATAAACTGAAAACTGGAAATAATCATAAAGTAAACTATCCCCAAAGTAGAATAAGGCCATAGCATGCTCAAGTCCAAACCGTACATGAGCTATCCAGAAAAGCAGCTAAAGATCCAAGCTAGGTACCAGTGTTCCCACCCTTTAAACCTTGGGGGGGGAACGGAAGAAAAGAGGCAAAAGAAAACGGGTCAGTCAAAAAAGACTGGTAAGCCCTACCTACTATTAGTATAAAAACTAATAAAGTTAACTGGACATGTAAAGCAGAGATGAGACATAGGGTGTTAACTGGCAAGGTGAAAAGTTAACAAGATAGATCAAGTGTGGCATCGCATATACAAGGTTAAGTTGCACCAGGTGTGTACTAGTATTCCAATCCATGTCAAGTATAAACAAGAAATGATCCCTTGGCCCAAAGCTGGCCCAATATCATGAGGTAACCTAAATCAAGGTCCAACTACTCGGTCTAGTCGATCGGCTCCCTATAAGCCTAACTCATCGTGTATCGGTGTCATACGGCTTAATCGTGGAATGTAGTTAACTGTGCAAGGTCCACCCCAGGGTGTATCCGGCCCTAAGGTGTAAACCGCAGACACAATTCAAGCACGCACAGTCTAAACCTACTGGTGCCAATGTTCAACTCCGGACTTAATGTGAACGACCATGGTCCGCCTGAACAACCGGTGCACCCTTCAGCCGTCTCTTTTGGTCTCTTACAATCAGTCCAGTAATCGTGCCCCACCCTAGCCTAGTCCAGGGTACCCATGATACTTCCAAGTGGTTTACTGTTGAAAAGGACCACGTAACTAGGATTTCAAGTGGGTTAAGTGTGTTGAACCCTATCCTAACCATGTATTGAGTTGGTTAAGTATATTCAAGCAGTTCATGACTTAACCCTATCAATACATCGGGTTTAATTGGTTAAGTATATTCAAGTAGTCCATGACTTAACCCTACCAATCCATCGTGTTTAATTGGTTAAGTATATTCAAGTAGTCCATGACTTAACCCTACCAATCCATCGTGTTTAATTGGTTAAGTATATTCAAGTAGTCCATGACTTAACCCTACCAATCCATTGTGTTTAATTGGTTAAGTATTCAAGTAGTCCATGACTTAACCCTACCGTGTGGCATTAATTAACTTAATGCACCCCAACCTCTCACATTAGACTTTGTTGTGGTTACTAGTTAAGCCGGGCGGGTCCGGGTAGCTTTACACCACAACCTAGTCTAACCTCGGGTTTTAAGTGCGACATGACCAACTACTCACATTGGGTCCTATTGCTTGTAGCCACTAGTTAAGCCGGTTGGTTCCGGGTCGATTTATGCTACAAACTCAACCCAACCTCGAGTTGGCCATTCTCATGTTTTCTAGAAGTCATGTCCAAGTCCATGTTTTCAAGCATAAACACATGTCAAACTTTCATGTCATATTTTCAAGTCATGTTCTCATGTTATTTAAGTTTGCCCAACTACCCATAACGTATTCCCATCGCACGTAAATTCGCATCAACGCAAATAGATCAAAGAGGGAACATAACTATATGACAAGGTGGGCATAAGAGGGAAAAGTCTATCACAAATTAAACATGGTGATATTTGAGGCCAAAAGGGGTTCAATATACTAGCATATGGCCTCAACATGTATGATAGCATAAAAGGTGACTTGGCCTCAAACATATCAAATAGCATAAGGGTGATTTGGCCACAAGCATGCATAATAGCATAAGGGTGATTTGACCACAAGCATGCATAATAACATAAGGGTGATTTGGCCACAAGCATGCATAATATCATTAGGGTGATTTGGCCACAAGCATACTAAGGAACATGAGGGGTTAAGGTTTTGCCACAAGTTAAACATGGTGGCATATGAGGCAAATGTGTTTATAAACTTGCATATTACATCATAGGCCTCAAAACATGCATGATATCAACTTTAGCAAAATAGATGAAACATGGTCATAAATAACATGGGATGATAGCAAGTGATTCGCATATAACATCATATGCAAGCTAACATAAGGGTTATGAGAGTTTCTATGTTGCTTCTATGCAACATTTCAAATCAAAGCTCATAGCTTTCTATGCACAAAGTCAAGGTAATAGCTTTACAAACATGCATAGAACAAATCTATGCATAACATGATAGAATCAAAGCTCATAGCTTTCTATGCACAAAGTCAAGGTAATAGCTTTACAAACATGCATAGAACAAATCTATGCATAACATGATAGAATCAAAGCACAAATCATACTTAGGCCCAAACTCAAACTTGCAACATGTCATATTTAACTTCATAGTTAGAATCTAAGAGTAGAATAGGGCTTACAATGCTATGAAGACCTATGAAATAAAATAAGATTGAGACGAAGCCACTAGCAACTCTAAAAAACCTCAATCGCATATAAGATCCAAGTTGTTTTGAGAAACAATAAGCTCCTTTGATTTGTATGAAGAAAGATCCTTGTTTTGATGAAGAAAGGTGGCTCTTTTACTAGCTTAGGACACTCAAACTTTCATGAAGAGGATGGAGGCCATGATATGAAGATGGAGGCCATGATCAAGAAACATTTTGGCATAGTTTAGTTGTAGGAATGATTAATGAGGGTTTAGGCTAGGTCTTAGGGTCTTTTTATAGAAGTTAGGATTAGTTTTAGCCATAGGATTAACCATAAATCAGATCTGAGCCATCAATTCATGTCACTAGCCCCCAAACATGTCTTGAGAAACAAGTCAGGTGCACCCAGGCCAGACTGGCCGACCACCCAAGTCGACAGGGGTGTCGACTGGGCAGTCGACACCACCTGGGGTGTGTCGACTCCCAAGTCGACTCCCCAGTCGACTTGGGGTTGCGGGAATTTTTCCCGCCTTCCCTGCCCAGCTGAATTTTGAAATCTGTTTTTAAATTTGAATTTTCTGAAAACTTTGACGGGCCATAACTTGGTCATACGGACTCCGATTTTCGAAAACTCGGACTCTATTTCGCGTATTTTTCCGAGACGAACGCAATGGCACAGCCCGTTTCCCTTGATTCAGAATTTATCATTTAATTCTGCCTTGATTTATGTTATAACATGTTATTCAAAATACGGGTTGTTACATCCTCCCCACCTTAAAGGATTTCGTCCCCGAAATCTCTAAGTTAGGAAGAACGTATCCTACCATCCATCATCCATCTACTCAAAACATCATCCACGTGCAGTCATTGTCCTTAAAGGATTCTAAATGCTGTATGATCATATGCAAAGGTGTGTGTATATGTACCTATCTAATGCGAAAATCAGGTGGTTACTGATTCAGTAAACCTCCTTAATGCGAAGTATGTTAGTGAAATGAGTCCATATGTATGCAAATTTCTAGCATAATTCATAATCTCTATATGAGTGCACATATCATTCATCCATATGCAACATCCACGTGATAGCATAACAAGTTTCAACCATGAATAAGCATAAACACTCATGCATATGCAATATGAAAGTGTGTGAGCCGATCTTAGTGCCTAATGTGTATCATGCATCCACGAGTATCCACTTGCAAACACTTGCAACCACTTGCAAACATCAAGCATAACATGTTTCAAATACATGTTTCATCCAAAGGGTTTCAACCTAAGGTTCTCATGACATGGTTAAGGAGATAACAAGATATACATGGATAGTGAAAGAAAGATATGCTGGCTAGGAAAAGAGATTGAGAATGTACCCTCAAAAAGAAATGGGTGAAGCGCGCGCATCTTCTCCTTGGTTTCCCAAGTTGCGTCCTTTTCGGCTTCACTTTACTAACTTGACTTCTCGATTCCTCAGCTTCTTGATCTCCGTTCCCAAGATACGGATCAGAGCTCGCCTCAAGGTCGCCTCTTTCTCTGCCTCCATGTCGTCAAGAATGCTAGGCTTAACTACCTCGGCTGAATCATGTGGGCACTTTCGGAGATGCGAGTCATGAAAAACATTATGCACTCCGGCCAGCTTCTCGGGCAATTCCACCTTATAGGCCATCTTCCCAATTCTCTCTATGATAGGGAAGGGTCCTACGAACCTTGGTGCTATCTTTCCAACTGCTCCAAAACAAACCACGTTTTGCAAAGGAGAAGAAAACCATATCTCCAACTTCGAATTCCAAATCTGTCATTCGCTTGTCAGCATAGGATTTCTATCTGTCTTGGGCCGTCTCCATCCGCCTTCGAATCAACTCAACCTTCTCGGATGTGTCCCTTATCATGTCGGGCCCAAGTATAAGCTTATCCATCATTTCCTACCAACATGTTGGTGACTTGCTCGGCCTCCCATACAAAGCTTCGAATGGTGTCATTCCTATGCTTTTTTGGTAGCTGTTATTATAAGCAAACTCTACAAGAGGAAGGTGGTCTTCCCAAGTACCACCAAAGCCAAGAACACAAAGTCTCAAAAGATCTTCTAGCATTCTATTCACCTTCTCGGTTTGGCCATCCTTCTGGGGGTGATAGGCTGTACTCAGATTCAATCGCGTACCCATCGCTTCTTGCAAACTATTCCAGAACTGGATGGTGAAGATTGGGTCACGACCGCTAACTATGCTGGAAGGAACTCCATGCAATCGCACTATCTCTCGAAGATAAACAGATGCTAAACCTGATATAGTCCTCTTGTTCTTTACTGGAATGAAATGGGTCCTCTTCGTAAGTCTATCAACTATGACCCATATCCCATAAAGCCCAAATAGTTTGGTCATCTTAATGGACATCTTCACCCCAACTATAAATCACAAACAGGCGAGTCATACTCCTTATGGGGTTTGCAACAGAACTAAGATTGAGAATAGGACCGAGAGGATATACTTAAAGGATAGCATGCGAGTAAGCTCTACAGAATAATAGGGATCAAGGATATACTCTTAGAAAGAGATATAATGCGCGTATCTAGTCTTCAATCTTCTAAGCCGCATTTTCTTGTGCTTAATCCCATTGTGCCTTGACCGTCTTTTAACTTCACAATTTCGTAGCTGTTAATTCTTATTTCCAAAATATGAGTTAGAACTCATTTCACCGTTGCCTCTCGTTCCACTTCCACTTATTCTTTGCCTAAAATACTTGGCTTAAACATAACTACGTGCTCATGGTTTAATGCAAGCTTTCCAAAATTCGTTAGTGAATCCTGGATCTCGTTTACATACCTTACGGTATTCCACGCAAAAGAACTATCTCTTGAAAACAAATGCCACTCCACGTTGCCAAATGTTCTTACTAGGGTGATTTCTATAACCCATGCTTAAGCGGAGTAGACTATCCGCTATAGTGGCGAACACTACTCGATTGGATTACAAATTTCCAAAAAGTGCCAAGGGATTCTAGATAACTAATCATGACGGAACCCTAAAGGTCACACGAGATTTCGAGGGTATTACCGAGGCGAGTCATGAGCCTCGCAACCCTATGTTCAAAGTCAAGAATGGCTCCATAACTGGACAACCAATCCACGCCCACAATTAACCCGTGTCCCATAAACCCGAGAACATAAGCATTACACATGAATTCTACGCTCAAGATAGAGATTCTCAAATCCATACAAATCGCAGATAGATGGGCAAAACCCTCAATTGGATTTGAAACTTCTAACGGGATCCTCAACTAGACTAGTACTTAGGTGCAAACTTTCAACCAGATCAGAAATAAAACTATGCGATGTGCCAGAATCAAACAAGGTGCGAACAGGATAATCAAAAATATAAACATGACTTTCTATAGAAACACTACCTCGATCAAAAGCTGGAAGAGCGAGGGGAGCCTGCAACTGCCCTCCAGAGGGTCCTGCTCGCTGAATTTTCCTTTTCCCTTGTCCTCGTTTTTCGGGAAATCCTTACTATAGTGTCCAGACTCTCCACAATGAAAGTATTTGTCCAACTTCCTCTTCTTCTTCCTACAGTCTTTGACTATGTGCCCAGTGATCCTACAGAAGTTGCACTTGCTCCTTTCTCTTGACTTGTTGTCCTTGCTGTTGTTGTTCTTGCCTCCTTTCTTGGAATCTTCCTTCTTGCCTTGAGACTCATTTGCCTTGACCTCCTTCTTGCCACTCTTATCTTCTTCTTGAAGCAGGGCCATATTCACCAAACTCTCGAAGGTCGCCCC
Organism: Allium sativum; assembly: GCA_030737875.1. Lineage (NCBI taxonomy): Eukaryota > Viridiplantae > Streptophyta > Magnoliopsida > Asparagales > Amaryllidaceae > Allium > Allium sativum. The sequence goes on along the minus strand of CM060916.1, from coordinate 66,405,226 downwards.
CATGGGTATATGAGACATGACCAAACCGCGCAATGGCTCATTCAATCCTAGAGCAAAGCGTAGGGCCTTCTTCTGAGCTGTGTTAACCAAGTCTAGACCGAACCGAACAAGTTGATTAAACGTATCCACGTATTCCCTAACTGTCATGTCCCCTTGCTTTAGAGATAGGAACCTCTCCATCCGAAGGTTCTCTTCTGTCGATGATAGAAACCTCAATCTGAACCTTCTCCTAAAGTCATCCCAAGTCTGAATTGGTCTAGTAGTGGTGGTGAGTACCCTCCAATATGCAGCTTCCTCTTTCAATAACCATACCGATAACAGAACTTTCCTACGGTCTTCTATATCAAAGATAACAAAGAGGTCTTCAGTTTCCTTCAACCAGTTTCTTGCCACAACAAAAGTCTCCGTCCCAACAAAATTCTTGCCACCCATCGCCTTAAAGTCCTTGCAAATCTTCGCGAAATCCGCTTGCGGATGCTGAGGAGGAGGAGGAGGAATGTCCGCGGGGCCGAATTCATTTGCCCTTGCCTCTATGTACCTTCTAAACCAAATAGGTACTGGTACGCCCTCTAGAATGGCAAAATTATCGGCCATACTGAAACGAAGAAAAAGATAGATTGAGAACGAGGAAACCAAGGATAGTGCTAATGGCTCTTGGGGAATAGCCTTTCAAAATAAACTAGACTTTTCTTGGAAAATACTTAATTGTTTTGAAAATAGTTTCTCAAAAGGTAAGTTTTAAAAACCTTTTGCTCAGATCTTGTAAACCTTATCCTCTGATACCAAATGTAACACCCCACCTCCGCCAATGCCACTCTTGCAAGCGCACTAGCTTTGGAGGGGCGTTAAACGAGGTAAACATGCATGCTGATATCACAAGACAGAACATATAAGTAAAACAGAGTAAGTAAAGCAGCGGATAAAACTAGTATTTCAAAACCATAGTCAGGTTACATCAAAGTACTTAGTCATTATTTTCCACAAAACAAAGTCTAGAAAAACATAAACTGAAAACTGGAAATAATCATAAAGTAAACTATCCCCAAAGTAGAATAAGGCCATAGCATGCTCAAGTCCAAACCGTACATGAGCTATCCAGAAAAGCAGCTAAAGATCCAAGCTAGGTACCAGTGTTCCCACCCTGTAAACCTGGGGGGGGGGAACGGAAGAAAAGAGGCAAAAGAAAACGGGTCAGTCAAAAAGACTGGTAAGCCCTACCTACTATTAGTATAAAAACTAATAAAGTTAACTGGACATGTAAAGCAGAGATGAGACATAGGGTGTTAACTGGCATGGTGAAAAGTTAACAAGATAGATCAAGTGTGGCATCGCATATACAAGGTTAAGTTGCACCAGGTGTGTACTAGTATTCCAATCCATGTCAAGTATAAACAAGAAATGATCCCTTGGCCCAAAGCTGGCCCAATATCATGAGGTGACCTAAATCAAGGTCCAACTACTCGGTCTAGTCGATCGGCTCCCTATAAGCCTAACTCGTCGTGTATCGGTGTCATACGGCTTAATCGTGGAATGTAGTTAACTGTGCAAGGTCCACCCCAGGGTGTATCCGGCCCTAAGGTGTAAACCGCAGAGACAATTCAAGCACGCACAGTCTAAACCTACTGGTGCCCATGTTCAACTCCGAATTTAATGTGAACGACCATGGTCCGCCTGAACAACCGGTGCACCCTTCAGCCGTCTCTTTTGGTCTCTTACAATCAGTCCAGTAATCGTGCCCCACCCTAGCCTAGTCCAGGGTACCCATGATACTTCCAAGTGGTTTACTGTTGAAAAGGACCACGTAACTAGGATTTCAAGTGGGTTAAGTGTGTTCAACCCTATCCTAACCATGTATTGAGTTGGTTAAGTGTATTCAAGCAGTTCATGACTTAACCCTATCAATACATCAGGTTTAATTGGTTAAGTATATTCAAGTAGTCCATGACTTAACCCTACCAATCCATCGTGTTTAATTGGTTAAGTATATTCAAGTAGTCCATGACTTAACCCTACCAATCCATCGTGTTTAATTGGTTAAGTATATTCAAGTAGTCCATGACTTAACCCTACCAATCCATCGTGTTTAATTGGTTAAGTATTCAAGTAGTCCATGACTTAACCCTACTGTGTGGCATTAATTAACTTAATGCACCCCAACCTCTCACATTAGACTTTGTTGTGGTTACTAGTTAAGCCGGGCGGGTCCGGGTAGCTTTACACCACAACCTAGTCTAACCTCGGGTTTTAAGTGCGACATGACCAACTACTCACATTGGGTCCTATTGCTTGTAGCCACTAGTTAAGCCGGTTGGTTCCGGGTAGATTTATGCTACAAACTCAACCCAACCTCGAGTTGGCCATTCTCATGTTTTCTAGAAGTCATGTCCAAGTCCATGTTTTCAAGCATAAACACATGTCAAACTTTCATGTCATATTTTCAAGTCATGTTCTCATGTTATTTAAGTTTGCCCAACTACCCATAACGTATTCCCATCGCACGTAAATTCGCATCAACGCAAATAGATCAAAGAGGGAACATAACTATATGACAAGGTGGGCATAAGATGGCAAAGTCTATCACAAATTAAACATGGTGATATTTGAGGCCAAAAGGGGTTCAACATACTAGCATATGGCCTCAACATGTATGATAGCATAAAAGGTGACTTGGCCTCAAACATATCAAATAGCATAAGGGTGATTTGGCCACAAGCATGCATAATAGCATAAGGGTGATTTGACCACAAGCATGCATAATAACATAAGGGTGATTTGGCCACAAGCATGCATAATATCATTAGGGTGATTTGGCCACAAGCATACTAAGGAACATGAGGGGTTAAGGTTTTGCCACAAGTTAAACATGGTGGCATATGAGGCAAATGTGTTCATAAACTTGCATATTACATCATAGGCCTCAAAACATGCATGATATCAACTTTAGCAAAATAGATGAAACATGGTCATAAATAACATGGGATGATAGCAAGTGATTCGCATATAACATCATATGCAAGCTAACATAAGGGTTATGAGAGTTTCTATGTTGCTTATATGCAACATTTCAAATCAAAGCTCATAGCTTTCTATGCACAAAGTCAAGGTAATAGCTTTACAAACATGCATAGAACAAATCTATGCATAACATGATAGAATCAAAGCTCATAGCTTTCTATGCACAAAGTCAAGGTAATAGCTTTACAAACATGCATAGAACAAATCTATGCATAACATGATAGAATCAAAGCACAAATCATACTTAGGCCCAAACTCAAACTTGCAACATGTCATATTTAACTTCATAGTTAGAATCTAAGAGTAGAATAGGGCTTACAATGCTATGAAGACCTATGAAATAAAATAAGATTGAGACGAAGCCACTAGCAACTCTAAAAACCCCCCAATCGCATATAAGCTCCAAGTTGTTTTGAGAAACAATAAGCTCCTTTGATTTGTATGAAGAAAGATCCTTGTTTTGATGAAGAAAGGTGGCTCTTTTACTAGCTTAGGACACTCAAACTTTCATGAAGAGGATGGAGGCCATGATATGAAGATGGAGGCCATGATCAAGAAACATTTTGGCATAGTTTAGTTGTAGGAATGATTATTGAGGGTTTAGGCTAGGTCTTAGGGTCTTTTTATAGAAGTTAGGATTAGTTTTAGCCATAGGATTAACCCTAAATCAGATCTGAGCCATCAATTCACGTCACTAGCCCCCAAACATGTCTTGAGAAACAAGTCAGGTGCACCCAGGCCAGACTGGCCGACCACCCAAGTCGACAGGGGTGTCGACTGGGCAGTCGACACCACCTGGGGTGTGTCGACTCCCAAGTCGACTGCCCAGTCGACTTGGGGTGGCAGGAATTTTTCCCGCCTTCCCTGCCCAGCTGAATTTTGAAATCTGTTTTTAAATTTGAATTTTCTGAAAACTTTGACGGGCCATAACTTGGTCATACGGACTCCGATTTTCGAAAACTCGCACTCTATTTCGCGTATTTTTCCGAGACGAACGCAATGGCACAGCCCGTTTCCCTTGATTCAGATTTTATCATTTAATCCTGCCTTTATTTATGTTATAACATGTTATTCAAAATAAGGGTTGTTACAGTTGCGGTCATTCTTGACGGCAGCTTTTCCTTTGCCTTTACCAGAATCAGGCGGTTCTCCGTCTTTGAGCATGTTAACATCAAGAATTTTCTTTTCGGACGTTGCGTCTTCTTCACGCAAAAACCTATTCGATTCAAGATAGAATTCACTGAGATTCCTTGGTGGGTCTCGGTACAAGGATTTCTTGAACTCCGAGTTGTCTAGAATGCCGGATACTGCCGTCATCAATACCATAGATGGATCAGGTCGATAAACTAATGCTGCTGCAACGTTGAACCTTTCCAGAAATGACCGTAGAGTTTCTTTAGGCCTCTGCTTGATTGTAGTTAGTGACATTACATTCTTGGGTCGAGCGATATGGACCCGAAATTATTCAATAAAGCGAGCGACCAACATGTTCCAGCTGTTGATCGATTCAGATTCCAGCTGCCGAAACCACATAGCAGCAATATCAGTCAAAAAGAGGGGAAAGCATTTAGCCATGACGTTTTCCGATGCCGATTGAACTTCCATATGCCGTTTATAGCGCATTAGGTGCACGGTAGGATCTGCCCTACCGTTGTAGGGTTCCAGTTGTGGAAGTTTGAAATCTGGAGGATTGCGGGAATTCCTGATTTCCTGTGTGAATGGATTGTGATTGACATCATCCATGTCATTCTGATAAGTGCGGCCTCTCGAGAGGCGCTCAATAAGGCTGGCGAGCCGATCGCCTTCAAAGAGCTGTTGCAAGTTGACAAGTCCAGAGCTGGTGCCCCCAGCGTTAAGTTCAGAAGAGTGTGGAAGAGTATAAGGAGCTTGGCAGGTCATCCGGTTCGGTTCGGAGGTGCCCCCTTGCTGCGGCTCGGAGGAACGAGGGAGGTTATGGAGAGGTGCACGGTTCGGATCGGATGTTCGGTTCGGGTTGGAGGTACCGAACCGACCCGGTTCGTCTTGCTCGACCTGAACGGGCCTGTGGTGATTGTCCTGCTGCATTCCACTTCGGAGCTGTGTCATTGTATTTCCTATCCGAACCGGAGCAGATATTGGACGTGGTAGGCCTGTGCTTCTAGCGACGTTTCCATCCAAAACGTTAAGTGTTGAAGGTGCAAGTTATTGAGGGGGATTTCCCCCGAGTTCTCTTGGAGCTTGCTCATCGGTTCGGATCGGGTCCGAACCGATCCGGTTCTCTGCTCCTGCTGGGGCTGATTCAATGTTATTTCCAGCGATTTGTGCCTTGCCGCTCGGCCTTCCTTCCATCCGAGCGAAGAATTGGTCGATCATCTCCTGTTGTTTGCGGAGGAGATCATCTTGCCTTGCCATTTGAGTTCTCAATTCAGCGAGAACGCCATCCATTTCATCTCTGGTTAAGTATGCTGATGGATTTTCATGAGAGGAAGCCTCCTGGCTTGCCTCGTTCCTTGTGCCTTCAGTGCCAACATCCTCAGCATGAGAGAAGGTTCCGTCTTTCTTTCGCTTGACCATTGATCCAATAGCCAAATAATCCGCTTCCGTTCAAGCTAGTAGAAGAAGTTGTATCGTGTGCCCCCCTTCTAGGCGCGCCAAAATGTTAGACCGAAATTTGGGCCTAACACCCAAACTCTATGTGAAATCCTCACAAATCACAGATTACAGATAAAAAGCAGTAAAAACAGGGAACACACGAGATTTTTATAGTGGTTCGGCTCAATCCAAGCCTACGTCCACTTTATAGTTTCTCATATCCTGAGGAATTACAATTACAGTGGTGTCTCACAATCTGTGAGATTCGATTATACACAATAGCCTTGTGTTGTAATGAAGAAGAGGAGAAAAGAGATTGAATTTATGCACGATAGCCTCGTGTTTGATTGAGTTGAGGAGTACCCAAAATCCTTGAATACTTGGTAATGGAGGTCGGGAGGTGTTAGTGCCGGAAAAGTCCCTTGAAATGACCATCTCGTGGTGTATTTATAGGCGTAGAGAAGCTGGTAGGTGCTCTGAATCGGATCGGATCGGAGGGGCACGTGGCGTGTGGAGAGGCCATCTCGGAGATAGTGGAGAACGTGGTCTTCAGATCGTGCTAGGACAGGTGTAAGCCGATCCAAATTAATAGGAGGTAGTTACTCCTTGAGAACAGGTCAAAGTTGAGGTGTAGCAGCAGGTCGAAACGGTTCGGTTCGGGTCCTCTTCCTTCCGAACCGATCCGGAGCATTCCAACCGAAGGCGAGACGTGTTGCTATACATCTGGTGCAAGGCGGGTCGGACTTCCGATCCGATCCGAGTTGGTGTCTTCGATCCGAAGATTGGAAGCACTTCAGTGCAGTGTGTAAGGCGGGTCGAGTTCGGATGATCCGATCCGAACCGAGGTGAGCTGAAATCCAAGTCTGAGCATCTTCGAAGTGTGGAGTCGGAGCGGGTCCGATCCGATCCGGGAGGTCAAGCGAATTTCCAAATTCCAAGTTTCCGGTTCTGTATGCGTTCACGGAAACGGGCATAACTTTCAAACCGTAAGTCCGATTGAGCTGAACCAAAGCTCAAACTGAAGCTAATTCAGAGAGCTACAAGATTTACAGAGCTCAGCTCTATAATCGCTGTTTTCGGGCCCAGAAAAGGTCATCTTGTAGGAGTTTCGGGCCATTCTTTGTTTGTGATGCGATTTCAACCAAATCACTTCATGTCTTCTAACGATATTCCCAACACTTGAGCGTATTGTTGAGAAGAGATTCCATGTGTGACTGCTTTGACTAAAAAGCGGGTCAACAATCAGTAACAAAGAAAATTTTCTTATGCGGACTGTGCTTGGATAGGAAAATGGGGAATCTTTATAAATAGTTACATAAAAATCCAAGTACAGTTAGAAAAAGGTTAGAAAAAGCGGGAGGTCTAGAGTTTTCCGTTTTCCACCTTTTTGTAACATAAGAAATCGGATGTAGAAAATTAGATTTTTCTGAATTTCGAAAAGTAAAGTTGGTTGGTAGGATTATGGATGCAACAATTGGATGAACTATGCTCTTACTCAGTAAGAGTGTGGGAAAATTTGGATGAAAAAGCATTTTGATTTTCAAAATAGTGCATTCATGTAGAACTGCCAGTATATTTAGGATGTGAGCATCATATTTTAAAAGGATTTTTGAAAAGCTTGCATACACATAGGAGGTACCGATTAGGCATGCAAGCATTATTATGTTGTACTTCACTTTGCACAAGTGCACAATGTTTGCAAAAATTAGATGCACACATAATGGATGTATTTTATGCGAGGGGTTAAATTATTTTACCCTTATCAAATTTCGAGGATTAAATTTCCTAAGGGTGGTAGAACGTAACACCCTGTATTTTTAGTGTAAGATAAGAAAATAAGAAAAACTTAATTAAATATTCAGAATTTAGTAAAATGGACTGCGCCATTGCGTCCATCTCGAAATTCTGGTCAAAATCGACATTGATTTGCGTAAGCTGGATACCATATGAAGAAGTTATTAAGGTTCGAAATTTGTATATGCGCAAGAAGAATATATCTATATATATATTCGGTTCAGAAATTCAAAAATGGATCCAGAAATTCGAAAATCAGTTCAAAATTCAAAATTTCAAAAGGCGTCAGATTTCCCGCCCAGGTGGGTCGACCCCCTCAAGGGGGGGTCGACACCAAGGTCGACCCCCTCAAGGGTGGGTAGACACCAAGGTCGACCCACTCAAAGGTGGGTCTACCCACCTACGGCAGATTTTGGCAGATTAGGGTTTTATGGTATTTTGACGATTCAGATGGCTTTTGGTCAAATCTGACGGTCTTGGTTGCTCCATACTCATATAAATAAGACCCTGGACCTAACCCTAAATCTCATAATCTAGTATCTATGACAGAGCTCTGCCATTACACTCACTCTCTCTCTTCTCAAATTTATTCTGAAAATTAAAATACTAGCCTAGGAAAATTATGAATTCAGATCTAGAAGAGAGAATCAACATCAGTAAGAAATGATTATTGAATCATGAAAGCAAGATAAACTTCTTGATCCAATCTATTCAATTCTTCCTATTTCTTTCCCTTCTCTTTTAATGAAAATAGTCGATCCACGTTGTTAGGTTTCAAATGAAATTAAAGAGGAAAGGAAAACTGTGGATGATAGAACGGATCAGATCCAAAATTTGGGAAAAGCATGAAAGGTGAGTGGGTTTAAACTATAGTCGTTAGATAATGTTATGACTGTCGTTTAGCTTTCTCTTTTTTCATAAATTATGAAATTGCTAGTTTAATTATAAATTGCAGTTATAACAAGTTGAGACGTTAATATGAATGGATTAGGAAATTCATATGTCGAATCTATTAAATTGGGGGAATGATTAGCATCATATAACATCAAATTGTCAATATGTATAATTCATATATTAAATCAGTTGAAATGTTGGAATGTTTACATGTTCTAATATTAAATTGAACACATGGGAAAAATACATATATTGGATTTGTTGGAGTGCTAAAAAGTTTACATTTAAATTTGTCCCAATTATATACAGGGAATAATTAGAGTTTGAATATGACTATATGGATTCAGGTTAACATAGAATTGGATAAATATGGGCTTGGGGCATCGACCAAATTATGTTTAAAGGTCTTAAATTGGCTCATAAGTATAGAAAAATGATTTGGGCGCAAATGGGATCATATGTAAAATATGAATTGGCATAATTCGAATAACATGAATATAGACATATAACCCATCATGAATATAATTGTGTAAATGGGCATTAACACCTATAAAGGCATAGGTTTAAATAATTTATTAATAATTAATGCCTAGGATTACAATTAGAAATTGTAATTGCACTTATGACACGATGTTAGGTTGCATTAGTGGTGGAAGTCTGCCCGGACCCGACCGGCATATCCAACAACCACTAATGTTGAACCTAATGTGAGAGATCTAACCATGCAAATACAAGACGGGCTATGAAATAAGGATAAGCCCAACTTGTGGAAGAAGTCTTCCCGGACCCGACCGGCATATCCAGCATCCACAAGTTGTAGGCCTAATGTGGGAGGTCTAGCCTATTATAAACCATAAATGGACATGGTAATGAATTGGACTACTTAACCTAATCTAATCCATAAGGATTGTATGAATATGAACTAAAGTTAGGGTTAAGTAAAAATTGGTTGGACAGTGGGTGGGCTAAGCAAATCTAAGGGGGTGGGTAATATTTAAATATATGCCCACAAACTTAGCCCGATCAGGTTATGTAATTAAAGACACCTAGTGGTATACATAACCGGTAGAAATAATAAATTTATGCAATTAAAGGCACCTTTTAGGGTAAGCATAACTTCTAGAAATGATAATAACATATTATAAATAAATAACATTAATGAAAATGTTGTATAATAGGTAGACTTGTCCTAGGGACAAGTGAAGATTATAACTTAGGTTATAATAAACTAATAAGGAAGTGGGATAACTGGAGAAATTAGATAAGGGACACTTAATTATAAATTAAGTAATCAGTGAAGGGGAAAACTTGAGACCAGTTACGAAAAAGGGGGAAATATATTGTGCGTAATTTTAAATTAAGTAATCTGTAAGCTTGGGAGTCTGAAACCCATTGATAAGAATGTTTAGGCTTGTCCTAGGGACAAGAGGAAATTATAAAATAAGCTATAATAAACGGGTAGAGAAACTTATTAATGGTCCTTTGTTAATAGAACTAAGTTAATAAGTAAACAACGATAAGTTGTATTGACAATGTAAATGGAATTATGATAGAATGAGAAAGAATGAGGAAAACTTATGAAATGAAATAAGTTACATTTAATCATAAATGGTAAGCGACATGTTAACTAGAAAACATGTGAATTGGAAATACCTAATTACATATTAAGTAAAACATGCTATTGCAATGATGAAATCAATAAGAAGATAAAAAGGGGTTGTGGATTACAGACCTTAGGCCAAAATCTAGAGAATAACATGTTGTGGGATTATTAATAAACTTAAATGGATTAAGTTGTATGACTGAAATTAATAAGCAAGAAAACTTGGTAATTTAAATAAGAATTCAATATGAATTGGAATAACCAAGTAATTGGAAACCTGCTGAGGTGAGACAAGCACGTAAAAGAATGTTTAGACATAGCGTCTAATGACATATTAAAGTGAGGCGCTTGAACCGGTCCGCACGTTTGAGGGTGAATAACCCAATGGGGTAGATCATCGTGGTGTTATAAGGCATAAGGAGGAGCGCACATTCATTGGATTGTTCTGACGGCTCCGAAGGACTGGAAGAGGAAGCACGTGACTTCCTTAGGCACGTAAGGTGCTTCTAGTAGTCCTCTGTGCGGCAGCAGATGACTTAGGTTGTTCCCAAAGAGGCTGGGTCTACGCGAAACTACTAGGTGGGCAGGCCTTGATTGCAGATGTAACTATGCAGTCAGAATATTGTGACGAGGTGACACCAGGGTGGTTCGGCGGTTGCCTCACGAGGAGGCAGAGGGACACGACCAACAAGGATAGTAAACCGTCGGACACCCGTCATCGGTAGCCAGTGTGATGCAGAAAGGCTCAAGCTAAACCCAAGATACCTTTTCACCCTTCACTATCGGGGTAATGGGTTGAGAGGAGACGCCCCATGGATGTTTAGATTGTTTGCGTAGGGGCAGTCGCTTAGCTCTGGTAGCCTTTACTAGTTGAGGGAGTAGCCGACGTGGGGCCATAGCCACCACGAAAACAGACCCTAAGTTTATCTGTATATAGAGGCTCTTTAAAAACGGGCCTATACAGATATGGAAAAGTTCCTGACCGAGTTTCGTGCTTCTTATATCGCCCTGCCACGGAACTTGGTGCACATTAGAGGATGTGCAATTGAGGCATAGAGCTACAATTGAAGATACGCATGGTTGACAGTCTAGATACATGCATGTCGGCTTTGGGTTTTATATCGTAGACTTGAGGCATTACTCCCGTATGGAGTCTGATTCGAACAAAGGTGGCGGTCAGTACGGTTACATAGCATAGTAATGATAGATATATGTGGTACGTAATATTGTTATCTGTATGTCACTATGACATAGGATGAGGGACTGCGTATATTCCGATGGTGTTACGTTGGTGACCATGCGAGTGGGGTACCATGGGGTGTACCTCAATACTGGGCGTAGCTACATATATATGGTATTAGATTAATCCACTGGGAAGTAAATAGGTGTGACATATGTGTAAGCCTTGATTGTTGTTAACCCTAATAACCTAACAAATAAGAAAATATGATTGAACGGTATATGTAGGATTATCCAAAGTGTATAGTTTAAATCCAGTCACTAGAGCTTGTGTTCAGACCCCCTCCTCATAACATACTCGCAGGTTGTATTTGTGGCAGAGACACGATAGCTTCGAATACTGGATAGGTAGTATTAATAATATGGTAAGGCTGTGTTTTGATTATGCTATATTTTATCCATTTCGCTGTGAGATATTTTCTGAGCTCTGACAGGTTTTATGTCTCTATCTTTTCTGCAGGATACTAGAGCAAACCAATCCAAGTTTCTATAGATTGGTATTTTGAAAAAAAAATCGGTCTGTTGGAATTCAGGTTGTCACACTCTCAATGTGAACTTTACCAATAGCTAGGCTTCAAATTTGTCCACAAAACAGAAATGCTTCAAAGTAATAAACATGCAAAGAAAACACGAAAACTGTAATATAAAAATGAACAGCTATATAAACCGCCATACTGATTTGCTGAAGTAATGCTTGGTTTTAGTGGGTCCTGAAAGCTATGAGCTGCTCCAAGAAAAATCATCGAACTTCATCAGCTGCAAGGTTGTAAAATTCATAAGAAAATAGAAGTGTAGATGGCACATGCTATTTCGCAACATGCTAGATGCAATCTAACTTTTTTGAAGCCTATAGGGCATTAGCCACATGGTTCCTATGCATTTAAAGTTTCATGTTCCATCCACTATTTTGTTTTAATGAATGATTTGTTTAGTGCTTACCATTGCAACATTTATGAAAATATACTCTGGATATAAGAATATTAAATAAAGATAATGAAATTTGTGGATCTTAATTTTATTTTTTTAATGGAATCTTTACTCATATATTTAACTGTTGAAATGATGATCCGACAACCTAAGTATTCCTGAATTTGAACAAAAATGTAAGTAAACAATAGATAAGTAATATATTTAGTGCCGTAACACAAACAGGTCAAAGCCGCAAGTTGTAAGTCGTATTAGTCAAATAATTGATCAATTTAATTGCCTGGATATTATTATATTGTATATTGATGCATGCATTCATCCATGAAGATATTTGAATGCATTACAATGATGAGTTGTTGTCACTCAAACGTTATTAAGCATGTTATGCAGTCAAGTCATTGGTTGCTAAATTACTTCCATGTATTTTTGGCAATCGTGTGGTGTAATGTATAGTGTTGTGTAATGAAAATATCAATCAACCGACATCTCCTAAATTCGGAAAAGAAACTGTTGAAGCACGGATGAAAAATGTTGCTAATCGTTGAAAATTTGTGTTTTTGCCCAAAATTTCTATCTTGTAAAATGAATCTTTATGTTCCAAGTCAAAAAAACAAAGAAAATTTCCATTTTCATATGTAGTGGCTCATCGGTATTAAAGCAGCTGCAAATATACATAATCAAAAGATAGCCAATTTACGTACTTACCATATTAGTAGCTTTCGGTAATAATGCAGAGCAAACAAACTTCATTTTCATTTCATGTTTTGAAATAGGAACTACATTTTACTTGATGAAACTTATGGAAAAGAAAATGGATAAAAGAACCCAACTGACAGATAAATAAGATTTGACATTTATTAATTGAAATTTTAAAGGGGCACCAAAAATTCAATTGTTATTTTCTATGAAAACAATCACATTAGTAGCATATTATACTGAAATCAATGAACAAATACTATCAGAGAATATACATTTAAAAATTGACGTATCAACAATTACAACAAAAATAATCGAAATTATGCAACAACAAAAAATGAAAAATAGCAAAGATGATTAAATTATATCATTTTTTAATTTTAGACTCCATTAACCAAAAAATGGGACTTTTAGGTCTTCCATTTTTACAAATAGTAGATGTGCAGAATAACTTCGATAGATACAAAAGCTCCAACCACATTCGGATTAAATTGTGCAACAGAACATCATTAACAAACAAAAATCAAACTAATTACTGAAAAAGATCTGCAAATATGGCCCTTTTTGGTTGAAGATGATATTCTTACATTTCAAAAATCGAATGAATTAATTCATCGAAAACCGCTTAAAATATTAACCGTTACTTAATATAACACCACCTCAACTAAGGGAAATTGAAATTGAAGAAGGAAACATTTTACTGACCTAAATAAAGTGAATTGAAATATCAGTAGAAAACCCAGATTTGATAAATTGATCTAAATAAATAAATTCAAAAACCATGTATTGAAAGTAGAGTACTTAGAAAAAAGGTAATACTTCAGAGATCTGGATTGTAAGAAGAAGGTGGCACCATCAAGAGCATGTTCATTCGTGGGTTGATTACGTTGATGATGGCACCCTCAAGAGCATGTTCATACGCGGCTTGATTGTGTTGACGATCTGAAGTAGTAAAAAAGAGTTGATTTGAGAAAATGATTTATGAGGAAGAGAAATAGATCGTAGGAGCGTGCGATGAAGAATGAAATGGTGAAAGAACATGACAGAACAAAAAGAGGGACAGCTTTGAACAGCCGTAACCCACATTAATTGAATCGATACGTGTTCTTTTCATTGCCGCTAGATATGTATGCTCAGAATAATTCCTAGCCGCTCTTTGTCTCTTGGTTTGTCTACTAAGGGATTATATTATTTAGATAATATATAAAACTTATAATCCATAAAACTTGAGTTTAAAACAAGAGTAAAATAGTGAAAGTAAAGTAGAGAAGATAAAAATTAAAGATAGAATTTGAAAATAGAATTTGAAATCAAAAAATGAAAATTAGAGCTTAAATTTGAATTAGAACCCGGAGTGATATTCAGAGTCTTACACAATCTAGACTCTGTTACTATATTTATTTTGAACTCTTGAAATCTTGATTACTCATGAGTCTTGAATCATCTTTGAAATCTAAGTCTCTAGAAGATCTTAAATTGTATAGTCTTATGTATTAATTCTTGTATATAAATCCTGCATATGTATATATGTTAGCCTGCTTTGTGTTCAGGCTTTACAAAGCTAAAGAATCAATTAACGAATACACTCAAAACCGAAGCATGTAGAAGACAGACCTTCAGATCAGATCAAAGATCCATAGACAAAACCCACTCTTCTATACGCAAACCAAAAGATTAGCTCCATATGATATTCCCGGGTCGGTTCGGCCCTCAGATATCTGATTCGAACTGCCATCTTGTACCTCGATCCGAGCCGCATTTTGGAGCTGCATTAGTTACACACCATGTTCCTATAAACCTGAAGCGGCTACCACCCATGCATCCACGTTTTTGATGTGCGGTTATCATCTTAGAGTTTCCGAACCCGAGATTTATGGAATGGGCCCCACCTGGCACCCGAACCGAATGGATTTTATGCTTATAAATACCCCAATACACACTATTTTGAGGATCTTTGGCCATTATTCATTCCTACTCTGTCACCAATGAATTTCTTCTATTATTTTAGATTGTACTTAGAATCTTTGAGCATAATTCAAAGAAATTGAGAGGAATTATCGATCGTACTTGTGAGACCAAGTGAGTATCGTCGTTGCATTTATATTTAATTTATCAATTGAAGAAGTATAAAGTGGACGTAGGCTCGTTAACGCCGAACCTCTGTAAATCTTGTGTTCTCGTTGCTTTTTGCTTAATTCTCTTTAAAATTAACGTCAAATTGGGTGTTAGAACCACTTTTTGGTTTAACATTTTGGTGCTTTCACTGAGAGCTTTGAATTCTCAGCATTTTGGACTATCGTTCTACTGTTTGGATTCTCAAATCCGAAGAAGTTAGTCCTATTTCTCAGTATTTCTGAAGGTTTTTGGTTAATCTCAAGAGAATCAGACTTCATGACCAAAGGAAAAGGAAAGGAACTGCAAGTTCTCGGGAAACTGAGGCGGGTGAAGATCAACGGGTGATAGTTGTCACCAGATCAAGAGCGCAGGGTTCAAGACCGAACCGATCTGAAGAAGGACCACCAGTCCGAACCGGTGGAGCTAATCCGTACTGAACCGAGTTGAGAGCCTCGAATCGAATGGAGCAACTGAATGCCACTAGTAGTGCTCTCCCGACCCGAACCGATGGTGCAACTATGACTGGAACCAAACCGGTTATAGTTAAAGCTGGTACTTCTACTTGAGCCTCTACAGATGCTCCAATGTCAGCCGCGACAACAGGTAATCAGCCTACTGCTTCTGCAGCCGCCACGCACAAGGATTTGTCACGTCTTCTCGACATGTTGGATAGAACTAACGATGATTAGAGGTCCAGAGATGTGAAAGTGTCCTTATGCGACAAAACATGAAAGCTATCAGTAGGGAGATAGACAAGCTTCCTAGACAAAGAACACCCTCTCCAACTCATCATCTCGCTGCAGATCATTCATCCTCTTCGGAGGAAGGTCGTAAACGCCAAAGGAGGCCATATGAGCGACCTGAGAATCTTAAAGAATTTACGTTTGGATCGTAGGGATCATGTGACGACCCCAAACCCCGTACTGATGGTGACAAGGGTAATCTTTGGAATATAACACATAAACAGATAATAGCAGAACAGAAATAAATAAATACACCAAATAATGTACAATAATACACTGGATAAACGTAATCATCAGAGTTACACAGTATATAGGATCATATTTAGTACAAATACAGTTCATCTATACATAAATGTCTACAGCGGAAAACAAATATAATATGTACAATAGGAGCAGAACAGCATAAAAAGAGATAAATGATAGAATCCATCTTTAGCTCCAGCAATCCAGAAAGAGCCTTCTAAAACCTGAACACAAGGCTTCCCTTGTAGAAAAAGGGGCACCCGAATTTGCAAGTGAAACAAACTACGAGTCAGTCATGGGACTGGCATGAGAAATCTACTTAACACATTTATAATATGGCTAATCACAGGACCACGCCACTTTCGCGGAACGGGTTTACTCCATTGGATTGCCAATGCTTTACAATAAGTAAATCTTTTAAACATCGCAATGCTTTTTACAAAAATGAAGCCAATATAAGACTCAGTTCCCATCACACAATGCAACGAAAACCGGAGGATAGAGTTTTTACCTTATAATGGCCAAAATATGATTGATACGAATAAAAAAAGCATTTGATATTACTACTAGTGTTTATGTGTTTCAAAAACAATTTCAAATCATAAGTATCAATCATAGACGACATTAATGCCCCATAGCACTATGTCGCCATATAAAGGTATACAATCAAAACCGCACAGTCACATATTTGGAAATTGGATTTCCATCATGAACCAAGGCAAAAGATAGTCCTTACCAAATTTGAAACTGTCTAGCCCGAGCCTCAGGATCAGAACGCATCAACCCTTGGATCATCAGGGCCGGTCCACCGATGTGGATTATTATGCCTGAACACTGCATTTCCCCGCCCTCTGGGGCGTAAATGAGCCAACGAATGACTCCATCGGCTTCACATAGTCACTGATATATCCGAAGCGCCTCACAACAGTAACAACCACAAAGGTGAAAATAATATATATGTCAGTCAGTTTAAGCACTGACACCACCTCTAGCTAGAAAGAAACGCATGTCCTCCCTGATGTCCTCTCCCGTTTCTGGTTCATACCGGGGTGTGAGGCTCGCGAATTCACGTTATACACAAAGCTACGCCACAAAGGCGGTGCTTTGATCATCAACCACAAGACTTTGACATTCAACAGAAGCCTTGATCACTGCATCTTAGCATGCCACACAGGCAATTCACACCATGCAACTGATGGCTATCAATCACACAGAATGAATTCCAATGTCAGACACACAGTCCATTTACAAGTCCATTCTGGGTCTGAACGAAACTGGAGGTATTATATACCTCGCATACCCATCGATCTCCACGTACATCTGGACGATCACCACTCATTATCCATATTTCGGGATGCCTCCCAATCAGGACATCAGTTATCATCCAACCGAGGTGAAGATCTCCGGTCTTCAACCACCGTCTTCATCTTCGATTTCTTATCGTCGATTCAGTTATTCAGAATGGGATAAACCCGGTCTTTGTAAGCAACTCGCATATATAATAAACAAGTGCTATACAAACAAAACATACGCCTTATTCCAATTCATTAGTCACTAACAGTAAGTTAGTAAGAGAACGATTTCCCAAATATTAACCCCGAAGGCCGAAACCAACATCAGATCAAAACCCAGGAAACCATTCGGCTTAGCTAACCTTCAGTTAGTTTCTAAATTTCACATTCCATATCGTTTATAATATTTTATAACGATTTATCGCTATTTTTATTTAAAAATAGCCAATTTATTCAAACAACGCTTCAGGCCATAACGCGGCTGTGGCGCTGTTTTTCTTCGGATTTGATTTACACATATCTGAAAATCTAACCGTTGGATCTTCACAAATTTTATATCATTAGAAAGATCTTTTCAAAACGAATCCAATGGTTCCAGTCTTGGGAAAATACGACGGTCGGATCTCCCGGTACACTCGTTTGAAGTTTCGATTTCAAAATACGAACTGCAGCGTTGTTATTCGATTTGATTTAATTACATATATATATATATATATATAATCGATTCTGGCGCTGTTTTTCTTCTGATTTGAATTAAACATTCCAGACAATCCAACTGTTGGATCTTTACAAAGTTGGTGTCTTTGGAAAGATATTTCCAAAGCGAACCCAACGGTTTCGGTTTTGGGAAAATCTAATGGTCGGATCTCTCGCACGAATCGTTTGAAATCACGGTTTCAAAACACGAACTGCAGCTTCGTTATTCGATATATTTCAAATATATATATATATATAAAATCAATTCTTCGATTTCAAAACTATTTTCTTTTCATACATTTGATAAAAATGATATTTTTATCCGACCGACATTTATTTCGACACTTCACTATTTTTAACAATTCATGTATATAATACAAATGTGATTTTTATTGCAAAACAATTTAATTCAAAGCACGACTATTTTATATAGTTCATATAGATGATAAAAATATGATTTTTATTATAAAACAATTTATTTCAAAATACGAATACCATTCAACACATGAATTTCTATTCAACGAATGAATTTATATTCAACACATGAATGTTTTCTATAGTTCGTATATATAAAATAAAATTGTGATTTTTATTGTTCAAACAATTTATTTAAAACATGAATGTTGTTCAACACAAGAATTTCTATTCAACACACGAATATAGTTTCAACACATGAAAATAATTCTAACACATGAATATTATTCTAAATTTCGACAGCATAATGGCAAGGTAGTTAAAACCGGGGTCGTCCCTAGTACGGCTCCTCGCTCTACCTTAAAGCCTCGCAGCTTTTGACAATGGGGATTTCATGCATCTAGTTCGCACGCAGGCGGCATGCATATTTTTTTTTCTTTTCCACAAACTAATCCTTTGTGGTTTCAACCAAATAATTCTCAACCACAAACGGGTATTTTTCAACTACAATCAATCAATTTCAACCACAAACAATTCTAATCAACCATTCGCTATCAACCAATTTTCACACCAATCACAACCAATAAATATCATCCATGGTTTGTGGAAGAGGGGCGT
Source organism: Allium sativum (assembly GCA_030737875.1). Classification (NCBI taxonomy): domain Eukaryota; kingdom Viridiplantae; phylum Streptophyta; class Magnoliopsida; order Asparagales; family Amaryllidaceae; genus Allium; species Allium sativum. Next base: position 66,386,366 of record CM060916.1, on the reverse strand, counting down.
GTGTGTGTGTGTATAAATATATATATATAAGTATATTTTACTTCTACTTCAACACATATATAATTTTTTTATAACGCATATATAACTTATACATCGAACGTACAACTTATACAACGCTTATACATGAGGTGTACAACGCTTATATAACCCATACATCGACTATATAATTTATACATCATCGTTTTCCATATCGTTTATAATTCAGAAATCTCACATTGGGTTCCACTCCACCAAAAATAGTATAAGGCTCAGAAAAATATCCGTTCTCTTCTAGGATGTAGAAGGCGCACGCACGAGTCCACTGTCTCTTATTTCACTGGATTTTGTCAGCAAACGAAAAAGATATGATTTTTACAGTGGAATCACAAACCGTAGCGCTTTAAAGTGCTATAGAATAGTTTAATTTAATTTCAGCCGTTACCTTTCAAAGTTGTTCAAAACTAGGTTTTGATTTTTCGTGAAATCCGTGTAGCCTCGCGTCGATCGACCGGCGCCACGTGAGAGAGCTCGGACAGGCGCACCCGCGGAGCCCCCCTCTGATGAACTCGACGACGTGTAGGGGTCTCGGCGGAGAGATAAAGGTGGCGACTTCCCAGCCTCCAAACTTTTCAAATACTCAACGAAAAAAACCAAACCTTATATTGATTCGAAGCTCGTGAGAGGTTCTTCAAATTACTCCAAAGGAGCATGTGGTTTTATTGAGAGGGTTGCGAGAAAATGAGGAGAGAAGATGGGATCGGGTTTCCATCGTTCGATTTTGAAGAGGAGCAGCGGTTGGGGTCAACGCGTGAATGAGTGGAAGAATCTGATTAGCCCATGGATTTTTTTTATATTTATAAATTTTAAAAATCCAAAAATACCCTCTTTCACACACGAACCCCAATCCAAACCCAACGACTGTCGTCCCTAGCCAAATACCCTCATTCTGAACACAATGGGATATGTTTCGAAGGCCCATTTGATTATTTCAGTTAGTTTTCCTTCAAATTAAAATATAAAACTTCGATTTTTTAGATTCGCTAGAAAGATATTCACTAACATATTTAAATATTTTTGGTTTCACTAAAATCCGTTTTGTTTTGCACCTGGTACAGTCAGTCAAAGTTTGAATTCAAAATTTGAAACTACCGCGCCATTTCAGGCCTTGTTTATAATTAGAATAAATATATTCATTTCCAAACATCGATTCAAACTTACTTTTCGTCGTTATTATTTAAATTATTTATTTTAAATATTTAAAATCCACTAAAATAGCCAATTTAAAATTTTTAAATTGGTTTAGATTTTACGGGTTGTTACAATCTCCCCCACTTAAATCTTTTCGTCCCCGAAAAGGAACAAAGTCGAAAGTGGTTTGATTAATCAACACTACTTTCAATCTGGCTTCCATTCTTCAACTTTTCAGTTTCTAAGAATTTTCAAATTCTTCAAAAATTTGGCTAACACCCTAAATTTTCGAAAAATTTCGCCATAACCTCCTTTGTATGGGGAGGGGTTTAGAAATTTATTGGGCCGTATTAGGTGCCCAATAAATCCTAATAAGCATGCACATATTTATAGTGATATATTCCGGTGTCCACAAGGAAGTGTGTATAGATCATAACTCCAGAGAATAAATTCTCGTCACCCTATAAATGGTTTTTTGCCTTAATGACCAAAGAGACGTGTTTATTGTCATCTCCAGACCCGTATGGGTTTTTTATTATTCGTGTAATTTACCGTTACATTTTATATGGTCTATATCAGTCGTCAGTTCAACCTGTAATAAAGAGTCATCGCCGTAGAAGCCTCTCGCTCGTATGGTAAATCTTCAACCTCGTCACACAAGCTCCAAATGCTTATGTGGTATATGATGAAGTACGCCTATCTTCAAGAAGTATGCCATGTAGTGTAGTTCAAAATTAATTGTTACTATCCTATGGCGACATTTATTATTACACACAGAATAACCAGCACTCCGCATCCAATGGCATTCACAGGAGTTGATATAATAATAAAATTGCGCATCCAACTAATTAAGGTTTATCTATTTGTCAGGCATGCAAATAAATTCTTTACTCAACAGCTAATCCATTTACCTGTTCAAACATATATAATGCACATGTATATATTTCTATCCATTTTTAAATCAGTTCAATACTTGATTTAATTTCATAAATTTACCATCATTCTCGGATTAATTTAACTATCATTCTAATTATTTAATTAATCATATCCACTATCAAACAACACAAACAACAATCAATTTGTTTTTAACTTTTCAAAAATATCCTAATCAATTCATATACTCTTTTTAAATTAATCGTACTATAGAATTAAAAGTTCACATCCATGAAAAGAAAATAACAACAAAGTAGGGAACAAAATGGTAATGCAAAGTATGGTAAATGTACCTTGCACCGGAGTCAATCAGAGATATCCACCCTGCACTTAGGATAGGCTTTCTTAATGCTTTCCTCTGTTTCCCAAGTACAATCTCGCGGATTTCCACTCCATTGCATTTTGACTAAGTGAACCTTCCTGTTTCTCAGTTCTTTGGTTTCTTTTCCGATAATCTTTAGCAGCTCTCTTCTCACAGCCAATTCTGGAGTGATTTCTATATCCTGTTGCGCGGCTTCTTCCACGATCAAGTCTGGATCATGAACGTGCTTTCAAAGTTGAGATATGTGAAATACATCATGCAGTCCAGGCAACCAATCTGGCAATTGAATTCTATAAGCGAGGGTCCCAATCCGTTCAAGTATAGGGAATGGACCAATAAATCTAGGCGCCAACTTCCCATTTTTGCCAAATCGAATCACTCCTCTCATCGGAGAAACCCTTAGATACACATAATCACTAACAGAAAAAGCCAAATCTCTTCTTCTCGAATCAGCATAGATCTTCTGTCGGGTTTGAGCGGCGAGTAATCGTTTCTTAACGAAATCGACTTTGTCTGCAGCTTCACAGATCATATCAGGTCCCAATACAAGCCTATTACCAGATTCGACCCAACAAGTAGGGGATCGGCACAGTCTACAATACAATCCTTCGAATGGTGACACTGTCAGGCTCGCTTGGTAGCTGTTGTTATATGAGAACTCGGCCAAATGTAAATGGTCTTCCCATGATCCACCGAAATCAAGTACACAAGCCCGCAATAGATCTTCTAGTATAGGATTCACCCTCTCAGTTTGACCATCAATTGAGGATGATAAGCGGTGCTCAAGTTCAGCTTCGTTCCCAGTTCTACTTGAAATGCCTCCCAGAATTTGCTAGTGAATATTGGATCTCTATCACTAACTATACTGAGAGACACTCCATGTAGCCTAACAATTTCCTTAAAATGTATCTGCGCTAGACTCTGAGCAGTTCGGTTTGATCTGACGGGTATGAAATGGGTGGTCTTCGTGAAGCGATCTACGATCACCCAAATACTGTCATTTCCTTTCCTGGTTCTGGGCAAACCATCAATGAAGTCCATGGAAATATGTTCCCACTTCCAACCTGGAACGTCCAGCGGTTGCAGCAATCCAGCAAGTTTCTGTTGGTCGCTTTTGACTAGTTGGCAAGTAGAGCACCTGCTAACATATATTGAAACGTCCCTTTTCATAGCCTTCCACCAGAATGTTCGCTTGAGATCGTTATACATTTTGGTCACACCTGGATGGATACTCAACTTGGACTTGTGACATTCATCTAACACTTCCCTTTTTAGCTCGGTGATGTCGAGAACACAAATCCTTCCTCTCAATCTAAGGGTCCCATCGTTATCTATTTGAAAACACGAGGGTTCGCCTTTCTGAATCCTTCTGATCATATCCTTAATAAAGTTATCATCCTTTTGAAGAATAGATATTTTGTCAATCAAGGAAGTCGTAAAAATAAAGCCAGCGATTATTGCATTCTTTCGGCTTAGGGCATCGGCTACGACATTGGCTTTCCCTGGAGTGTACAGAATCTCAAAATCGTATGCTGCAAGGAACTCTAGCCAACGTTGTTGCATCAGATTCAAGTCTTTCTGGGTGAACAGATACTTTAGCGACTGATGATCTGTGTACAGTTCGAATTTCTCACCCAAAAGATAATTTCTTCAGATTTTCAAAGCGAATACGATAGCCAACAACTCAAGATCATGAGTAATGTAGTTCTTTTCATATGGCTTCAGCTGGCGGCTAGCATAAGCAACAACCTGGCCTCTTTGCATTAATACTGCACCAAGGCCTTCTTTAGAGGCATCTGTCCAGACTTTCAAGTCCTAATTGCCGTCGTTAATCGTTAACACTAGAGCCGTTGTTAATCTTAACTTTAGCTCCTCAAAAGCCTCCTCACATTCTGGAGTCCACTTGAATTTTGAGTGCTTCTTTGTAAGCTTTGTTAAGTGACTAGATATCTTCGAAAAATCTTTAACGAACTTCCAGTAATAACTAGCCAATCCGAGAAAACTTCAGACTTCGGTGGGAGTACTAGGCTGCTTCCAATTTTGAATAGCGGTGATTTTACTTGGATCCACAGCAATTCCCTCTTTTGATACGACATGGCCAAGAAACTTTACTTCATCTTGCCAGAATATACATTTAGACAGTTTAGCTTTCAATACATTCCTTCTCAGAATTTCTAACACTTGTTCCAAATGTTTTTCATGTTCGACTTTTGACTTAGAGAAGATTAGAATATCGTCAATAAAAACCAGAACAAACTTACTCAAGACTCCTTGAACACTCGATTCATCAAATTGACGAAGTAAGCTGGAGCATTACATAAGCCAAACGACATTACTAACCATTCATAGAATAAGTCTGGACCTCTGAATGTTGTCATAGGAACACACTCTTCGGCAATACGAAGCTGATGGAAGCCTGTAGTTAGGTCCATCCTTGAAAATACTTGTGCTTCATTCAGACGATCCAATAAATCATCGATTCGCGGCAATGGATATTTATTCTTTATTGTTTGCTCATTCAAGTCACGATAATCCACACATAGTCGCAGAGTACCATCAGACTTTGGGACAAACCCTTCCATACAAGCTGTCGAGTTTGATTGTCTAGTTCTTCTTTCTCCTTCAGAGTCATTCTCCGAATAGCGTGCACTACTGGCCTTGCGTTCGGAATTAAAGCGATCTTGAAATCAATTTCTCTCTACGGAGGTAAGCTAACAACTTTTTCGAACACATCTGCATAATTCTTAACGACAGGAATATCTTTTATGAGGTCTTGCACATTCTCTGTGACTACAGGGATATTTTCTATTTGAGCAGGAGAAACATCCAAAGCTTCCCAGAAGTCTTTTCTATCAGAATTCTGTCCTTTACAGGGAATGGTTATATAATTCCCTGATTTAATCTTTTCTCTGACAACTCTGTCGGCGCATCTAACATCCGCCTCATATTTAGTTAACCAATCCAATCCCAAAATAAGATCGAATTCAGTAAAATTCATGACGATCGAGATGGTAGGGAACTTATAGCAGGAAAAAGAGACAGGCACCCCACAAATCCAACTAAGATCAAGGGAACTCCCAACCGGATTATGTACAGTGATGGGTTCTTCGAGCTTTCTCAATGTCAAATCCAACTTCTTAACTGCATTCTTGGCAATAAAGCTTCGTGATGTGCCTGTATCAAACAGTACTTTAACTGGAATGTTTTTGACAGTAAGCGTGCCTTCCAAAACATCAGACCTTCCCTGACTAGCTGAGGGTGCTGAAGTTTCTGCCACTTCATTCATTTGTACCATTCCAGGCTTCTTTAAGAGCCAGCAATCCTTTGCAAGATGACCAGTCCGATGGCATTTACTGCAATCTCTTTTCTCTTGAAAATTCTTCTTGGATTTAGATCCACTCTTCTTCTGCATTTTCAAAGACTTACATTTCTTGGACAGATGACCCTCTTGATTGCAGTTAAGGCATATGGCGGTCATTACTGATTCTTTTTTAGATCTGGCTCTTTTCCGATTGACTTTAGGCTTATTACTGACCTTAGACATCATACTGGCCTCAGGATTATCAGTTTCAGACTCCCCTTTACTACTAGAATAGACTTCCTCTTCGTAGCGCAACATACCTTTCTTGTCGAGATCCTCATACTGGTAAGCCATGTATACCATTTCAGAGAAAGGAAGCTTCATGTGCCCCATTACACTATTCTGTTATTTCCTTTGCAGGCCATGAATAAACCTCAGATTCTTCCTCTTTGGATCTTGAATCAGATGCGGGGCAAAATGAGAAAGTTCGTTGAATTTCTTATGATATTCTGGGATATTCATATCTCCTTGTATCAGATAAGAGAACTCATCACATAGCCGCTCAGTTGCTTCAGGAGGAGTAAATGTTTCTAGGAAAATCACATTGAACCTATCCCAGGTGATATCACCTTCTGGATTATCCTTGGTGATTGTTTCCCACCAGATTAAAACTTCATCTTTGAGCGCCCAAGATGCCACTAATCTTTTTTGATCATCTCTCAGCTGGAAACGCTCAAAAATTCTTTCGGCAGAACTCATCCAAGCTTGGGTTTGAATTATAGATTCATTGCCCGAGAATTGTGCTCCGCCCAGATTTCGATATCTCTTTAATAGAGCCTCTAGATCTGGTTCTGTATTCCTTCTGTTTCTGATACTCATTTTCTAGTACTTCTGCAAATAGTAGATCAAGCGTCAGGTCAACAGAAAAGGTATTTTAAAACATAGAAACATATACTTGGAGGTAAATGTGTCTATCAGGGTGTATTTCATTCTGCTTTATCCATACTAGGATATTACCGATCTATCTGTAATGAGTTAGCCGTCCTAGAACACTACAGGTTCTATTTCTGACGAGTTCGTTAATATGTTATATTCCAGCACTAAGCTTAACCAAAGCTCTGATACTACGCTGTGACGACCCCAAACCCCGTACTGACGGTGGCAAGGGTAATATTTGGAATATAACACATAAACAGATAATAATAGAATAGAAATAAAAAATACACAAAATAATGTTCATTAATACACTGGATAAACGTAATCATCAAAGTTACATAGTATACAGGATCATACATAGTACAAATACAGTTCAACTATACATAAATGTCTACAGCGGAAAACAAACATAATATGTACAATAGGAGCTGAACAGCATAAAAAGAGATAAATGATAGAATCCATCTTCAGCTCCAACTATCCAGAAAGAGCCTGCTAAAACCTGAACACAAGGCTGCCCGTGTAGAAAAGGGGGCACCCGAGTTTGCAAGTGAAACAAACTACGAGTAAGTCATGGGATTGGTATGAGAAATCTACTTAACACTTTTATAATATGGCTAATCACAGGACCACGCCACTTTCGCGGAACGGGTTTGCTCCATTGGATTGCCAGTGCTTTACAACAAGTAAATCTTTTAAACATCGCAATGCTTTTTACAAAAATGAAGCCATTATAAGACTCAGTTCCCATCACACAATGCAACGCAAACCGGAGGATAGAGTTTTTACCTTATAATGGCCAAAATATGCTTGATACGAATAAAACAAAAACATTTGATATTACTACTAGTGTTTATATGTTTCAAAAACAATTTCAAATCATAAGTATCAATCATATATGGCATTAATGCCCCATACCACTATGTCGCCATATATAGGTATACAATCAAAACCGCACAGTCACGTATTTGGAAATTGGATTTCCGTCATGAACCAAGGCAAAAGATAGTCCAGACCGAATTCGAGACTGTCTAGTCCGAGCCTCAGGATCAGAACGCATCAACCCTTGAATCGTCAGGGCCGGTCCACCGATGTGGATTATTATGCCTAAACACTGCGTTTCCCCGCCCTTTGGGGCGTAAATGAGCCAACGAATGACTCCATCGGCTTCACATAGTCACCGATATATCCGAGGCGCCTCGCAACAGCAACAACCACACAGGTGAAAATAATATATATGTCAGCCAGTTTAAGCACTAACACCACCTCTAGCTAAAAAGAAACGCATGTCCTCCCTGATGTCCTCGCCCGTTTCTGGTTCATACTGGGGTGTGTGGCTCGCGAGTTCACGTTATACACAAAGCTACGCCACACAGGCGGTGCTTTGTTCATCAACCACAAGACTTTGACATTCAACAGAAGCCTTGATCACTGCATCGTAGCATGCCACACAGGCAATTTACACCATGCAACTGATGGCTATCAATCACACAGAATGAATTCCAATGTCAGACACACAGTCCATTTACAAGTCCATTCTAGGTCTTAACGAAACCGGAGGCACTATATACCTCACATATCCATCGATCTCCACGTACGTCTGGACGATCACCACTCATTATCCATATTTCGGGATGCCTCCCAATCAGGACATCAGTTATCATCCAACCGAGGTGAAGATCTCTGGTCTTCAACCACCATCTTCATCTTCGATTTCTTATCGTCGATTCAGTTATTCAAAATGGGATAAACCCGGTCTTTGTGAGCAACTCGCGTATATAATAAACAAGTGCTACACAAACACAACATATGCCTTATTCCAATTCATTAGTCACTAACCGTAAATTAGTAAGAGAACGATTTCCCAAATATTAACACCGAAGGCCGAAACCAACATCAGATCAAAACCCAGGAAACCATTCGGCTTAGCTAACCTTCAGTTAGTTTATAAATTTCACATTCCATATCGTTTATAATATTTTATAATGATTTATCGCTATTTTTATTTATTTAAAAATAGCCAATTTATTCAAATGACGCTTCAGGCCATAACGCGGCCGTGGCGCTGTTTTTTTAGATTTGATTTACACATATCTGAAAATCTAACCGTTGGATCTTCACAAATTTTATATCATTAGAAAGATCTTTTCAAAACGAATCCAAAGGTTCCAGTTTTGGTAAAATCCGACGGTCGGATCTCCCGGTACACTCGTTTGAAGTTTCAATTTCAAAATACGAACTGCAGCGTTGTTATTCGATATAATTTAATTATATTTATATGTATATATATAAATATAATCGATTCTGGCGTTGTTTTTCTTCAGATTTGAATTAAAAATTCCAGACAATCCAACCGTTGGATCTTTACAAAGTTGGTGTCGTTGGAAAGATATTTCCAAAGCGAACCCAAGGTTTCGGTTTTGGGAAAATCCGATGGTCGGATCTCCTGCACGAATCGTTTGAAATCACGGTTTCAAAACACGAACTGCAGCTTTGTTATTCGATATATTTCAATTATATATATATATAATCGATTCTTCGATTTCAAAACTATTTTCTTTTCATACATTTGATAAAAATGATATTTTTATCCAACTGACATTTATTTCGACACTTCACAATTTTTAACAATTCATGTATATAATACAAATGTGATTTTATTGCAAAACAATTTATTTCAAAATACGACTATTTTATATAGTTCATATAAATGATAAAAATATGATTTTTATTATAAAACAATTTATTTCAAAATAGAATACCATTCAACCCATGAATTTCTATTCAACGAATGAATTTCTATTCAACACATGAATGTTTTCTATAGTTCGTATATATAAAATAAAAATGTGATATTTACTGTTAAAACAAATTATTTAAAACATGAATGTCGTTCAACACATGAATTTCTATTCAACACACGAATATAGTTTCAACACATGAAAATAATTCTAACACATGAATATTATTCAAAATTTCGGCAGCATAACGGCAGGGTAGTTAAAACCGGGGTCGTCTCTAGTACGGCTCCTCGCTCTACCTTAAAGCCTCGCAGCTTTTGACAATGGGGATTTCATGCATCTAGTTCGCACGCAAGCGGCATGTATATTTTTTTTTCTTTTCCACAAACTAATCCTATGTGGTTTCAACCAAATAAGTCCCAACCACAAACGGGTATTTTTCAACCACAAACAATTCTAATCAACCATTCGCTATCAACCAATTTTCACACCAATCACAAACAATAAATATCGTCCATGGTTTGTGGACGAGGGGCGTATATATATATATATATATATATATATATATATATTTCACTTCTATTTCAACACATATATAATTTTTTTATAACGCATATATAACTTATACATCGAACATACAATTTATACAACGCTTATACATGAGGTGTACAACGCTTATATAACCCATACATCGACTATATAATTTATACATCGTCGTTTTCCATATCGTTTATAATTCAGAAATCGCACATTGGGTTCCACTCCACCAAAAATAGCAGAAGGCTCAGAAAAATATCCGGTCTCTTCTAGAATGTAGAAGGCGCCCGCACGAGTCCACTGTCTCTTGTTTCACTGGATTTCGTCAACAAACGAAAAAGATATGATTTTTACAGTGAAATCAAAAACCGTAGCGCTTTAAAGTGCTATAGAATAATTTAATTTAATTTCAGCCGTTACCTTTCACAGTTATTCAAAACTAGGTTTGGATTTTTCGTGAAATCCATGTAGCTTCGCATTGATCGGCCGACGCCACGTGAGAGAGCTCGGAGAGGTGCACCCGCGGATCCCCCCTCTGATGAACTCGACGGCATGTAGGGGTCTCCGCGGCGAGATAAAGGCGGCGACTTCCCAGCTTGCTAACTTTTCAAATGCTCAACGAAAAAATCCCAACCTTATATTGATTCGAAGCTCGTGAAAGGTTCTTCAAATTACTCCAAAGGAGCTGGTGGTTTTAACGAGAGGGTTGCGAGAAAATGAGGAGAGAAGATGGGATCGGGTTTCCGTCGTTCGATTTTGAAGAGGAGCAGCGTTCGGGGTCAACGCGTGAATGAGTGGAAATATCTGATTGGCCCATGGATTTTTTTTTTATATTTATAAATTTTAAAAATCCAAAAATACCCTCTTTCACACACGAACTCCAATCCAAACCCAACGACTGTCGTCCCTAGCCAAATACCCCCATTCCGAACACAATGGGATATGTTTTGAAGGCCCGTTCGACTGTTTTAGTCAGTTTTCCTTCAAATTAAAATATAAAACATTCAATATTTAATTTGAACATACATTTCAATTTGCCAGGGCCACAAACTGATTCCAAAAATTCCCGAAAAATAAATCTAGCTATGTTTTGACGATACGGTCCCAACGAAACTAGTTTCGTCGAATTCTGAGACCGTTTGAAAAATGGCCATTTTCTGGTCGATCCAATTTAATAGAAATCGACCAAACACATTTTCCTTTGCCACGCTCACATACTAGCTTCAAAAATTATGAAATTTGAAACCTAGCAATAATTTGACATGCCGGATCCAACAAAAGTGGTTTCGTCGAATTCTGAGGTCGTTTGCAAAATGGCCATTTTCACAGGCTATATAAACTCTATAGCGACTTTTCTGAAAATTCATTTAGCCTTAACTTTTTCTTCCCGCTATGAAACTTCGATTTTTCAGATTCGCTAGAAAGATATTCACTAGCATATTTAAATATTTTCGGTTTCACTAAAATCTGTTTTGTTTTGCACTCGGTACAGTCAGTCAAAGTTTGAATTCAAAATTTGAAACTACCGCGCCATTTCAGGCCTTCTTTTTAATTAGAATAATTATATTCATTTTCAAACATCGATTCAAACTTACTTTTCATCGTTATTATTTTAAATATTTAAAATCAACTAAAATAGCCAATTTAAAAATTTTAAATTGGTTCAGATTTTATGGGTTGTTACAGATCCCATGAAGATGCTGCTCGTGTCTTGGGACCTAACGACCCGAGCCTAAGGGAACCAATGCTGTTGCCAATGCGGGGATCTCATGTATTTCCTATAGATCCCAACATCACTAGCCTTACTCAAGGACAACTCCTCCAACCCACTCCTCTGTGAATGACCAGGATTGTAGCGGGCTAGGAAATTCAGCTGCTACCAGAACCTAAAGAGCATCACCTGATATGAGAACTGGACATATCAGGAGAACTAGAAGTGCAGATCCCGAGCCAACGCTGACCAACAGTGTGGTGGAAGATATGGTATGCTAGATTATAGCTGACATCAGACACTACACCAATGAAGATTGGGGCATCGAGCGTAGCCATACCCCTTTCACTATTGATATCCTGGATTTTGAATTCCCTCGCGATTTAATCAGCCCTCAATGGATCGCTATGGAGGAAGAACTGATCTGAGGCAGCATTTAATGTGGTATTCATGGTACACTAATGTTGTAGCAGCTCCTGATGTCGTAAAATGCAAGGCCTTTCCCATTTATCTCAAGGACAACGCGCTGATGTGGTTTACTCGACTCCCCCCTCGATCAATTTCCAATTTCAAAGAGCTGGGTGATAGTTTTATGAACCGATTTCGACTCTATGCACGGAAGTCCAAGAGTGTCATCGGACTATCCGGGATCAATCAAGCTTCTGGTGAATCTTTGAAGTTATATTTGGATTGTTTCAATGAGGAAGTTGCTGAAGTAAGTAACCCATATGCATGGACCATCTTGATGGAATTAGTAGATGGGGTTGACAAGGACCCAAAATTCGAAGGATATTTAGCGACAAAACCGCCATTGACCAGGGAGCTATTCTACGAAAAGGAAATCATTCGCCTATGACGAGAGGAAGTGTATGCTAACCGTAAGAGAAAGATCGACGAAGCTCGCTTGGAAGACATTAAGAGTAATGTTGCTATCAATTAATCCGGGGACAGCGCAGGAAAGGTCGAGGTAAATGTTGGTAATAAAAATGAAGGAAATGGTAACCTGGGTGGAACAGTGGCAGACGAAACAGGAATCGAGGAACAATTCCAGAAAGAGGCCTCAATTTAAAACTTTTGAGAATTACACGCCGCTGAGCGACACTTTGGAAAAAATCTGTTTAGGTACTTATAACGTCGTCCAATTCAAGAAACTTCCGACTAGGGATTCGACTTAGAAACAACGTGAAACTGGGAAATTTTATTTGTTCCACGAGACTTGTGGCCACTCCAAGAACGAGTGTCTCCACCTAAGAGGTGTGGTAGAGATACTACTTCGTGCGAGAAAGCTAGATGAGTACAAATTCACAAGGGACAAGGAGGGCAAGCTTCGAATCAGAACCGGCTGCCTCCAAACCCACTGCCCAAAAGAAGGGAAGGAATATTGTCATCAACACCATAATCGGGGGACCACATCAAGATGGATCTAGCAACATAACAGTGGAGCGGTATGCTAATGTAGCCAAACATCCCGAAACTGGAGAATGTAGTAAACTAGAAGAAACTGCACTAATGATGTAGCAAAAGGAAGCTATCGATGATGTTCTCTTCCGAGACAGAGAGAGTGTTGGTGTCGAAGCGCCTAACACCAATCCATTAGTGATAACTAATGTTATCGGACCTGCAGTAGTTAAGAAAGTCCTTGTGGATAAGGGAAGTTCCATCAACATCCTATTTAAAAAGACTTTTGAACATATGAAATTAGAAATGAAGGTTTGAAAGCCATATGGAGGATGGATACGTGGATTTAATGGATCATCAACCTCTCCGAATGAAATGATAGACTTAACGGTAGTGCTAGGGGAAAGAAAGCGCCAAAGAATAAGGATCCTCCATATCATGATAAAGGATATTAATTCACCTTACAATTCTTTCCTAGCCGACCGAACCTTGTAGAGTTTAGAGCCTGCGTTGTACCCTAGTGCATGTTAATGAAATTCCCAATCGAAGTTGGAGTGGAAATGATTCGTGGTGACCAAGTCATTGGAATAGCCTGCTATGTGGCATAATTAAAGATGATGCGCAATGGAAAAGAGGCAGAACCTAAGAATACTTCCTCTTCCATTAAGGAGAACTCAACATAGCAATTAAAGACAATATCGCCGAGGGAGTCGCCTAACGACCTTCTTGAAGGTATCGATCCTAGAGAGGACGAAGAACCTGGAAGCAGGATGGCGACACCTATTGAAGCAACTGTAGATATTCCGATTGATAATGATGACCCGACAAAGTTCTTGAAGATCGGATCTCATTTGGATTCCCTCCATACGAACGAATTAGCTGACTTTTTTAAAGCAAAATCTTGATGTGTTTTCTTGGACCCACGCAGACATGTGTGGAATTTCTCCTTCGATCATGAGCCATTCAATAAGAATAAACCCGAAGCATCCTCATGTGAAACAAAAAAGGCGTATGTTGGACCCTGAAAGGTCAGCAGTCTTGAAAGAAGAAGTTGAGAAGTTAAGAAACAACGGTTTCATCAGAGATTCAACCTATCCTGATTGGATATCAAATCCTGTCCTCATTAAGATATCCAACGAGAAGTGACGAACATGTATCGATTTTTCTTATCTAAACAAAGCCTGCCCGAAGGACAGCTTTCCGGTCCCCACAATTAACCAACTAGTAGATTCAACAGCGGTACACGGACTTTTATCCTTCATAGATGCATATTCAGGATACAACCATATTCGTATGCATGTGCCGAACCAAGAACATACCAGTTTTATCACAAACTTGCGGTTATACTGTTATGTGGTGATGCCCTTTGGACTAAACAAAGCTGAAGCCACCTATCAGCGCTTTGTGAACCAAATGTTATACAACCAGATTGGGAAAACAATGGAAGTTTACGTGGATGATATGCTTGTGAAGTCTAGGCGATCATTCAATCAAACAAAGGATTTGGCGGAGATGTTTGGAATCCTACGGTGATAAGAAATGAATCTAAACCCTTTGAAATGTTCATTCGGGGTTGCATCAAGAAAATTATTCGGTTTCATAGTTAGCTCTCGTGGAATCGAAATTAATCCTGACCAGATTGCGACGATCAGGAACATAGAGAAGCCATGAAAGGAAGATCAGCGATGTTCAAAGCTTGGCCTTGATGGTTGCAACATTGTGCAGGTTTATTTCCAAAGCCACAAACAAGAGCATTCCCTTTTTTATCTAATTAAACGAGGGAAATGCAATTTCGAGTGGACCTCAGACTGTGTAGAAGCTTTCCAAAACTTGTTGGATCTGCTAGGGAAACCCTCGATATTATCCAAGCCAATGGACCATCAGGATTTATTTGTATATTTGGAAGTATCATATCAAGCCATCAGTTCAGCTCTGGTACACTAGGAAGACAAAGTTCAGAGACTGGTATATTATGTAAGCAAGAAATTAACTGGAATAGTATTCAAAGATAAAGAAACTTGCTTATGCCATCCTGATTGCATCTCGAAAACTCCATCATTATTTCCAAGCTCATCCAATTGTTGTGTATACAGACCAATCACTTTGACAGGTCCTGCAACGACCTGAAGCGTCTGGGCAGTTGCTTAAATGGAATATTGAGGTAAGCCAGTTCGACCTGAACTTTCAACCTAGAAAATCAATAATGGGGCAAGCATTACCTGACTTCATCGTTGAGTTTACGATCCCCGAGGAGGATGTGTTAGATGATGAGGCTGGCCCCTCGGAGTAGAAATTAAAACTTAGTCCCTAAAAACTATATATAGATGGGGCTAAAAATTATTGATGATCCGTCACTAGAGTTGTTTTAATAATTCCTGAAGGACGATCAATTTATTATGCTATTCGATAAGAATTTTCCACGACAAACAATGATCCTGAATACGAGGCCCAGATTGCCGGGCTGAAAATCGCTAAGGAGTTAGGTGTGATAAGGTTGGACATTTTCTATGATTCAAAGATTGTCGTTTTTCAGGTTCTGAAGGAATTCCAGGCTAAGGTACCTCGACTAGTCACCTACCTAGAAAGGTTAGAGGAGTTGTCAAACTACTTAGAGCATTATAAAATAACTCACATTCCGCGGATGGAGAATCAGAAAGCAGATAGACTAGTTGGCAAGTTCTGATAATCCTAAAGAGACAGAGATAGTTCTGATTGAGGTACTAGAGTCTCCAAGCATCGACCGAATGGAAGTCGATCCAGTGCTAGAAACCAAGCCAGAAAGAGAATCATGGATGAGACTAATAAAGAACTTCCTACAAAACGAAACACTCTCGGCAAAGAAGAACAATAGACGGGTTATGGTTCGTAAAGCCGCAAGATATGTCATGCAAGATGAAGTTCTTTATTGTCAAGGATTTTCAATGCCTTTGCTATGATGTATAGCACACGAAGACATCACACGTGTACTAAGAGAAGTGCATGAAGGTGAATGTGGAGATCACACTGGTGGTCAAACTCTAGCAAAAAAAATATTGCGATATGGCTATTTCTGGCCAACCATAAATTGAGATGCAGCTGATTATTCACGATGCTGCGATAGGTGCCAAAAATTCACAAAGATTCCTTGAGCAGTTAGCTTAAGTCGATGGTGAGCCAGTGGCCATTTTCTACGTAGGGAATAGACATCATTGAAAGTCTGTTGATCGCCAAAGGTGGAGCCAAATATGCAATCGTGGCCGTAGATTACTTTACAAAATGGGCGGAAGGCTAATCATTAACTATGATCGCAATAAAGCGGGTGATTAATTGTGTGGTTAGGAACATCATTTGTCGATTTGGGATTCTAAAATCATTATAACTGATAATGGAAGCCAATTCGATAGTACTGAGTTCAAAGATTTCTACCACAAATACAAGATTGATAAGAGATGTGGCTCACCCTCAATCAAAGGGACAAGTTGAAGCAATAAATAAAATCATTAAGTCTATCCTGAAAAAGCGATTGGAGCAGGAAAAAGCCATGTGGGTCGACGAGTTACCATTATCATTATAGGCTTATCGAACGACTTAAAAATAGCAACGGGTCATACCCCCTTTTCACTTTCTTTCTGATCAGAAGCAGTCATTCCAGTGGAGTTGAAAGTTCCCTCTCATAGGACAACGTACCATGATTCGATGACTCACAGAGCTCTTCTTCTTGAATCCCTGGACATGGTTAAAGAAAAAAGAGACGAAGCAGACTTGCATGCCTCAAGGCATAGACACCGAGTTGCACGATATTATAATAGGAAATTTCTGCCTCGTACCTTTGAACCTGGAGACTTGGTCCAGAAACGTGTCTTCCCAACTCCTGTTCATTTGGGTACGAAATGGGAAGGACCGTACACAATTCAATGGAAACTTGACATGGGAGCTTTCAAATTAACGACCGTAGATGGTGAGTAAATACCCAGAGCTTGGAATGCCTAGCTCTTGCGATGTTACTTGACTTAAGCTTGTACTGATTCTTTTGTTTTATGGACTATATAAAAAGCATAACTTGCCTAGAAAATTCTAGTTAATATGAACAAAAGATTACAAAGTGGACGTAGCCTATGATTTGGACGAACTACTATAAAAATATTGTTTGCCCTTTTTTCCTGCATTTATCTCTTTATATCCTATGATTGATTTTTTTATTTTTTTGATATAAAACATCAAACATGAATTGAAATTGAAAATAAAATATGACACTCGAGCCAGTGAAACTCCTCCTTAAGAATTAGGTGTAGAAGGAAAACTGGAATGAACGAGATGACTGTTTGCATAATAAAGTGAAAAAGACGTGGAGATGACACCCAAAAATCTAACTCTCGTGATTCAAGAGTGAGTATAAAGGACAGGAAGAGGACGTCCCTAAGGCATGATGGCACACCACGATTAAAGACCGCCTAGACCTTACTCTAACCTCGACAGGCGATAGGAAATTATAAAGGCACTAGAAATAGGTGCCAACGAAAAAAGATCCTTATCCCACTGAAGGAATGGGGGCAGCTTAGCGACAATCCTAATCAATCCCGAACAAGCCCTGGCCAGGCCTTTTAATCAAGATTGATTGGGAGCGTATACTCACACATCACATTTCCTTGTTGCTTATTATTTTTAATCTAGCAATGATTTTTGCATTATAATTGTTATTGTTTGTAGGGAAACTTTTTGTTTAATCTGTGATGTAATTTGTCATTCGTTACTTGTGCTAGTAATGTTTTAACTGCTAGTGCATTCAATTGAAACCAATGACCAACTAGAAAATATTGATATCGCAAGAAAACAAGCTACTTTATTTACATAAGTGCAGGTTTATACAAGCAAATTATTCAAAAAAATGTGAGGGGCGCACTCGCTACAACAATAGTAGGCCAGTGGAAAACAAAATGAAAGAACTAAATCACGTTTCACTTGGATTTAGGGGAAGGCTTAGACATTCGAGAAGCTTTTTGCTCCTCTTTTTCTTCCTTCTCAGCATCTACGAGAAGGCGCTTATTTGACTTCTTCTTTTCTTTGGGAGGAGTAACTTGGGGGAGTAGTGGAGGATTGAGATGCTAGTTGAGAAATGATTGACTTTGAAAACTTGAGGACTATTTTTTGACCAAGAGGTACTAATATTGTGACACCCCACGTCCATTAATGTCACTATTTATCGTAATGCATTAAGTTTCGTGAACCGTTATAGTTAAATAGAAACAGAAACATTACAAGACAGATATAAAATAACATCTGAATTTAAAACTTTATTAAATAGAAAACAACGTAGTCTAAAACATATTTACATCATAAGTCTGAAATACAGAAAATCTATTACATCAACTTAAAACTTTTGTCTTGTACTAAAATCATCATAGTACGATAATAAATGAAGCATAATTTCCCATAAATATAGCCGTATCAGAGAAGATAGGAAATCAAAGCGGTACATCTAACCATCTCCAAGCAGAATGAAAGAGAGAATCCAAATCAAGCTCAAGTGTATCCACCCTGAGAAAGTGGTGGGAGGGGAAGAAATGGAATAGAGAGAAGAGGAAACCAAATGAGTCAAAAATAAAGTATGGCAAGCCCAGTTACTTTTAGCATATAAATACGTAAAAGCATCATGACAGGCATATAAACTGGATGAGACAGATAACAATATCATAAGACATGTATAACAGACTGAGCAGGATAAACAGAATAAACATGATGAAATATATTGAGCTTCTCATGTACTTTTCTCTGCACCAATACTAGCATAACAAGAACAAGATGATCCAAACAACAAGAAGATGGTAGACTTAGGTGTACTTCTAGTGACATGTTTTACCCCAACAAGAATAACAGGTAGCCCAACAGGAATGACAGGTGTTACCCCCAACAATAGTAATAGGCTCCCAACAAGCAAGACTAGATGTACCCAAATTACTACCCCAATCGATTGGCTCCCTACCTCGTAGATACCCTGTGTCGGCCCCATAGTAGGATGTATCACTTACTAAAGTAGCAACCCCGTTATTTATAAGATGCACAACAATATCTACTGATGTCACGACATCTTATCATCCCTATAAAGCAGACCCATGCATGCACATGACTCCGATGGAACGCGCCCTCAACAACCTCACTCAGTGACTTCTTATAATCAGCTCAGTAAGCACTCCCCGACCCCGACCTAGTTCGGAGTACTCGTTCGATACCAAGATGGGTTACTGACTGAAACGGGTCCCATACAATAGATGATACAATCTTCCCTCCTAGGCTTGCATCCCCACTACTAGGATTTTAACAGGTTATACTTAATAGTTTAACAAGGTTGCATAACCCCCACATGTGAAACAGGTTAAGTTTGTCGGGTATATATATATATATATATGTGTGTGTGTGTGTGTGTGTGTGTGTGTGTGTGTGTGTATAACCCGGCCCCACAGATTTAACAAAATTAACATAACCCCAACTGATTCAAGCAAGTTTACATAACCCCTAATCAATTTAAGAGATTCATGTTACCCTTCAAAGATTTAAATAGGTTAAGTATTGCAGGTTCACAAGTTATCCATTTATGGCTGTTGATGGACTAGACCTCTCACATTAAGTCTACTACTTGTGGATGCTAGATATGCCGGGTGGTTACAGGCAGACTTCTACCACAAATAGGACTTAACCTCATGTCTTAGTACCGTTACATGTACATTTATGCACTCGACCCCTCACAAGTGTAATCTAACCTCTTGTCTAAGTGTGGTTAAAGTTTCTAATTACTGTAAATCTAGGCTTGTTCATTATTAACCAATTTTTTGTCCAAGATTGTGCCCTAAATTAAAGTTTTAGATCAACATATATATTATGCCCAAATCCCAATCATGTTTTAATATAAGTTATGCCCCAAATTAACATTCCCTCTATTCCCAATTTCGTGCGCTTACATATTTCAGCGATAGGCCTAAGCTCGACGGTAGCATGGCTATAAAATTAAAAAGGGAAAGAGGGAGAGAAGATAACAAGAAATGGCATATGATGAAAGAAGTGAACATACCAACATGATAGACATATGGTGACATAACTAGGTATACTAATAGAATGACAATTATAAAGATAGGCATGCAAGAACTAAACAAAGTATCAGGTGTACAAGTAATGCCAGTTTTGTTTAGTTATGATTCAGGTTACTAATAGAAACAAGTTTAAATCCAACTTATGAACATGTCAAGATTACTATTAATTGTTTATATCTAAAAATAACATGAACTCATTGTAACTAGATCTGAAGAACAGAGAATTGACTGTTGGTGTTGTAGTAGAGATTCTTGAATAGGTATAACTCGTTGTTGCAGAAGAATAAGCTATTTTATTCTGAGTTTGGGCAACTCTTTGTCCCCATTGTTTTTGGTGAATAAAACAATGAGAAAGAGCTCCTATTTGTAGCCTAAGGTTAACGAATCTTGCCCAGAAATGTGTCCAGGTGCAGGGGCTTAATCTGCCCAGATTTCGGCGGGGTCGGCCCTGGGGTTGACATAGGGGTCGACCTCATCGTTATGGGGTTGACCCATAGGTCGACACCTATGGGGAAGGGATCGACCCCTAATGGGACGATTTCCCCTTCCTTTTCCTACTTCACAGGTTTGAATAATTTTGGATATTTTGGTTAGTTTGTATATGTATAATTCCCTTACGCGCATACAAATTTCTACGCTTAATACCTTCTTCATATGATGTCCATTTTACATAAACTCGGAGTCTATCTTAAACAAAATTCCAAGACGAACGCAATGGCGCAGTCAGTTTTACATAATTTCTAACATTTAATTAAATATTCTTTAGTTTATTATTATTGTGTTCTTTAAAATTACGGGGTGTTACATTCTCCCCTACTTAAAGGATTTGGTCCCCGAAATCTCTAAGCTAACAAGAATGTATATCCTAACATCCATCATCCACCTACTCATCCGCCAATCACAGACATCCATTGTCCTTAAAGATTACTAATGCATAAATGAACATATGCAAAGGTGTGTGTATATGTCCCTATACAAATGCAAAATATCAGGTGGTCTACTGATTCAGTTGACCTCCTTAATGCAATGTATGTTATTGTCGTAAATCCAACATGCATGTAAATAATCCTAATATAACATGTAAGTTCTATATATGTGCACAATCATTCTACCAATTCCAATATCCACATGACAATACACCCACTTTCATCCATTAAAAGAAGAAAAACAAATATGCACACGCATCCATATGCAGTATGAGAGTGATTGAGCCGATCTATGCCTAATGTGTGCGTATATGCATCAACAAGCAACCACTAGCAAATACTTGCATCCACTTGCATCCATCAAACATTAAATGCTTCAAACACATGTTTACATCCATGGGTTCCCTACCTAAAGCTCGGAGATTCGACAGATAGGATATACTTAAACGATAGAAGCAAGTACGAATAAAAGCTTTGGAAAAAGAAGTTTAGAACATACCCTTTAAAAGAAAAGGGTACGAAGAGCAAATCTTTTCTTCTGTCTCCCATGTTGCCTTCTCGGGGTCTTCTCCCCTTTGAACTTTCATCAACTTGATCTCTCGGTTGCCTAGCTTCTTAACCTCTGATCCAAGAATATGGGTAGGGATTCATCTAACTGTCGCCTTCTGTTCAATCTCTACTTCCTCAAGCATACTCGGCTCAAATACTTCTGTCGTACCATGCAAGCACTTCCATAAATGAGAAACATGGAAAACATCATGAACACCAGACAGTCTCTTTGGTTGCTTTACTCTAAGGCCATTTGGCCAATCCTTTCTGTTATGGGAAATGTCCCTACAAATCTTGGTGCCAATTTCCCTATAGATCCAAAACAAACCACATTCCTCAAAGGTTGTACCTTGATGAAAACCATGTGTCCTACTTTGAACAAAATGTTGGTCCTTCTCTTATCTGCAAAGTTCCTATCTGATCCAACAGAGTGGGTCGCACCTCTAATGATGCCAATAAACTAGGTGTGAACTTGGTGGAGGGTTTAAAATCAAAAGTCGATATAAACTCTAAGCTCCGCGTCTCTACAAATAAAGGACTCAAGATCATCCTCTGCCTATTCAATGCGTTCGCTACCAAATTACCCTTGGGTATAAGCTATCTCAAAGTCATAAGACGCTAGGAACTCCATCCATCTTTGTTGCCTCAAATTGAGATATTTCTACGACAACAAATACTTGAGAGATTTATGATCTGTGTACAACTTGAACTTCTCCCCCAAGTAGGTAATGGCGCCAAGTCTTAAGCGCGAATACTATGGCAGCTAACTCTAAGTCATGGGTAGGGTAGTTCTTCTCATGAACTCTTAACCGTCTACCTCCATAACAAACTACCATTCCCTCTTGCATCAGAACTATACCAAGCCCTGTACCACGTGCATCATTGTATACTTATGAACACCTTGTTCCCATCAGGAAAAGGCAAGACTGGAGTTGGTGTCAGAGTCCTCTTCAATAGTTGGAAAGTATCCTCACAGTCTGTACACTAAGAAAATGTCAGATTCTTCTTTGTCAATCTGTTGAGTGTGGCTGATATCTTTGCGATGTCCTTAGTGAACTTCCCATAATAGCCCGCTAAACCAAGAAAACTACTTAACTCCGTTGCATTCTTTGGAATCTGCCAACCTTGAACTGCAACTACTTTCACGGGATCTACTTCTATCCCATCCTTAGAGACCACATGCCCTAGAATTCTAACTTCTTTTCTCTAAAATTGACATTTGGAGAATTTCGCCTTAAGATGGTGCGCACGGAGAGTTTTTAAAACCTCCTCTAAATGTATGGAATGCTCTTCCTTGCTCTTCGAGAAAATCAAGACATCATCAGCAAAGACCACAACAAACATATTTAAGAACTCCCGAAGCACCCTACTCATCAGATCAATAAAATAGGTAGTTGCATTTGTCAACCCAAAAGGCATGACGAGCCACTCGAAGAAGCCACCTTGAGTTCTAAAAGTGGTCTTCTCTATATTGTCCTCAGCCACACTCAACTGATGAAGCCCTGTGGCCAAGTCTAGTTAGGGGAAAATAGATGCACCAACAAGCTGGTCAAACAGAGCATCTATCCTCGGAAGTGGGTGCCTTTTTTTCTTAATGAGTTTATTCAACTCTCTGTAATCCACACATAAGCAAAGCGAAACATCCACCTTAGTGACGAATACCACTTAGAGCAACCCATTCAGTTATGCTTCGCCTAATAAACCCTTTCCAAGTAGCTCCTTTACTTGGTTGCTAAGCTCCCTCTTTTCTCTCGAAGCCATATGGAGCACATGTGATGCAACTAGCTTTGTGTTGTCCACCTAGTATATACAAAAATAAATCTCTCGCATTAGAAGTAAGCCCCGAACCTCTTCAAAATCATCAGGATACTCATAGACTACTGGTACAGATTGTAGATCATCGATAGATGCATCAAGAGAATTTAGGAAACTAAGCAAGAATGACCCTTTAGGGTCACAAGAAATCTCGTGGGTCCTCCCATGGAAAGTCAAAAGTCTAATGACCCTCCTCTCACAAACCAGAATGGCACCATACATGGCTAGCCAGTCCATCCCTAGAGTCAAACCACAACCCATGAAACCAAGCATATATGCGTCACATTCAAACTCGACGCCCAACAAAGATATTCTCAAATCCGGACAAATCATAGACAAAAGAGTTGTACCCTCAATGGGGTTTGAGACAACAATGTGATCCAAAACCATACTAGTACTAAGGTACAGAGACTCAACCACAGAATCAGATATAAAAGAATGCCAAGCGCCAGAATTAAAAATAGTTCTAAAAGGATGATTGGAAAGAGAAATCAAACATTCAACAACTTTCCTACCTCAGTCCAATACACCAGCCACAAGAGCGTGCATCTGCCCTCCAGAAGACCCTGGCCTTTGGCCTTGGTCTTGCTTCTTCGTGCACACCTTAGATTAGTGTATGACCTCCCCACAATGGAAACAAGAATTCTTCTTTCTTTTGCAGTCTTTGACCAAATGACCCTCACGTCCGCAAATATGACATTTCCTCTTATCTCGAGCTTTTCTTTCTTTCCGCCCTTCTTTTGTTGTTGTTGTTGTTGTTATTCTTTCTCGGGCCACACATTCTTATTTTTTGTTTCAACAATCTTAGCCTCTTTCATTCCACCTTTATCTTCTTCGTACATCAATGCCATATCAACGAGTTTCTTAAAAGTTGCTCCCATTGGAATATGAGACATAGCCAACCTATGAAGGGGTTCGTTCAATCCTCTAGCAAACCTCAAAGATTTCTTGTGCGAGATGTTTAGTAACTCCAAAGCAAACCTTGCCAATTGATTGAATTTATTAACATACTTTTTGACAGACATAGCCCTTTGCTTAAGTTCCAAAAACCTTTCCATTTTCATATTTTGCTTGGCTTGAGAATGAAACTTCACTTCGAATATCTATCGAAAATCATCCCAAGTCTCAACTGGATGCTCTGCTTGCGTCACTTCCCACCAGAATAATGCCTCATTTTTCAGCTGCCAAACAGCCAACTGAATCTTCCTACGGTCATTAACCTAAAAAAATTCAAATAAATCCTCCGTCTCTTCGAGCCAGTTCCTTGCTTCTACAAAAGTCATAGTTCCTCGGAATGGATTTCCTCCCATAACACAGAATTCCTTACATATCTTGGAGAAATTATCTGCTCGCGGAGGGGGAAGAGGAGGAACAACGGCTGCAACTAGGGGAGGGGCGTCCACTTGGCCTCCAGCAGGCGCCGTAGCCTCAAGATACCTACGGAACCAAGCTGGTATCGTAATGCCCTCAAGAAGAATCGGTTCCGTAGACATGCTAAAAAAAGGAAAAGGGATTCAAACAGAAAATTGAAGGATATTCTATATGGCTTTAGGGAATATGTTTTTCAAAACAGAGTTTTCTTTTGAAAATGCTTTCTTTTAAAACCTTTATGAAAATAATTTTCAAAATCTTTTATCCTATCTGGTAACCTTCATCTCCGATACTAAATGTGACACCCCATGTCCATTAATGTCACTCCTTATTAGAATGCATTAAGTTTCGTGAAGCGTTGTAGGTAAACAGAAACAGAAACAATACAAAACAAATATACATAACCGCGGAATTTAAAACTTTATTAAATAGAAAACATCGTGGTCCAAAACATAGTTACATCATAAATCTGAAATACAGAAAACCCATTACATCAACTTAAAACTTCTGTGTTGTACTAAAATCATCATAGTATAGTAATAAAAGAAGCATAGTTCCATATAAATATAGCCATATTAGAGAAGATCAGAAATCAAACCGGTACATCTAAGCAGCTCCAAGTAGATTGAAAGAGAGAATCCAAATCAAGCCTTAGTATTCCCAACCAAAGAACCTAGGGGGAGAGGGGAAGAAACGAAAGAGGGAGAAGAGGAAACCAAATGAGTCAAAAATAAAGTACGGCTTGCCCAGTTACGTTTAGCATATAAATTAGTAAAAGCATCATGACAGGCACATAAACTGGATGAGAGAGACAACAGTATCATAAGACAGGTATATCAGACTGAGCAGGATAAACAAAATAAACATAGTGGAATATATTGTCTTCTCAAGTACTTTTCTTTGCACCAATACTAGCATAACAAGAACAAGATGATTCCAACAAGAATAAGATGGTAGATTTAGGTGTACTTCTAGTGAAAGGTTTAACCCCAACAAGAATAACAGGTAGCCCAACATGAATGACAGGTGTTACCCCCAATAATAATAACAGGCTCCAAACAAGAAAGACTAGATGTACCCAAATTACTACCCCCAATCGATCGGCTCCCTACCGCGTAGATACCCTGTGATGTCCCCACAATAGGATGTATCACTTCATAAAATGGAAACCCTGTTATTTTCAGGATAAAAAACAATATCTACTGAAGTCATAACGTCTTATCTTCCCTAGCAAGCAGACCCATGCATGCACATAACTCCGATGGAATGCGCCGTCAACACCCTCACTCAAGTGACCTCTTATAATCAACTCAGTAAGCATGCCCCGACACCAACCAAGTTCGGAGTACTTGTTCGATGCCAAGATGGGTTACTGACTAAAACGGGTCCCACAAAATAGACGATACAAGCTTCCCTCCTAGGCTTGCATCCCCACTACTAGGATTTTAATATGTTATGTTTAACGGTTTAATAAGGTTGCATAACCCCCACATGTAAAACAGGTTAAGTTTGTCGGGTGTGTGTATGTGTCTATATATGTGTGTGTGTGTGTGTATATATACACATATATACACACACAAATAACCCACCTGCACAGATTTAATAAGATTAACTTAACCCCCACTGATTCAACCAAGTTTACATAACCCCTAATTAATTTAACAGGTTCATGTAACCCCTCATAGGTTTAAACAGGTTAAGTATTACAGGTTAACAAGATATCCGTTTATGGCTGTAGATGGACTAGACCTTTCATTTTAAGTCTACTACTTGTGGATGCTGGATATGCCGGGCAGTTACGGGCAGACTTCTACTACAAGTCAGACTTAACCTCATGTCTTAGTACCATTACGCGTACATTTATGAACTCGACCCCTCACATTAGAATAAGCACTTTTGGATGCTGGATTTGTCGGGCGGTTCCAAGCATACTTCTACCACATGTGTAATCTAACCTCGTGTCTAAGTGCGGTTACAATATCTAAATACTGTAAATCTAGATATGTTCATTATTAACCAATTTTCATGTTTATCCAAGATTATGCCTCAAATCCCAATTTGATTCAGAATACTAGTTATGCCCCAAATTAAAGTTTTAGATCAAGATATAAATTATCGAATATCGAACCCAAAAATCCTAAAGAAGCAATAACAGATGAAAATTGGATAATTGCAGCGCAAGAAGAATTAAATCAATTTGAGCGTAACGAAGTATGGGAATTAGTTCCAAGGCCGAGCGATCAAACTGTCATTGGAACAAAATGGATTTACAAAAATAAAGTAGATGAATTAGGTAATATCACTAGAAATAAAGCTAAACTTGTTGCACAAGATTACAATCAAGAAGAAGGCATAAATTATGAAGAAACATTTGCTCTAGTCGTAGGACTAGAAGCAATTCGAATACTATTAGCATATGCGAGTAATCACAACTTTAAACTATATCAGATGGACATTAAAAGCGCTTTCTTGGATGGTTATATTAAAGAACGAGTATATGTTGAGCAACCTCCACTATTTGCTCATGAAAAATATCCTGAACATGTTTTTAAACTGAAAACGGCCTTATATGGTTTGAAACAAGCACCTCGTGCTTGATATGAAGGTCTCAAAACTTATTTTTTAGACTTAGGATTTCAAATTTGAAAGGTTGATCAAACACTCTTTATCAAAAAAAGATAATACAGATATTCTAATAGTACAAATATATGTAGATGACATTATCTTTGGTTCAACAAATGATAAATTATGCCAAGAATTTTCAAAAAAAATGACCAATGAATTTGAAATGACACATATGGGAGAACTATCTTACTTTCTGGGATTGTAAATTAAGCAATTGTCAGATGGAATTTTCATTAATCAAGAAAAATATTGTACTAATTTAATAAAACGTTTTGGAATGGATAATACATTAGGTAAACCTACACCAATGAGTACGACGACGCATTTAGATAAAGATGAAAACGGTAAAAGTGTCGATCAAAAGCTATATAGAAGCATGATAGGTTCACTTCTGTATTTAACTTCAAGTAGACCGGACATTATGATGAGTGTTTGTTTATGTGCTTGTTTTCAAACTAATCCAAAAGAATTACATTTGAGTGTTGTTAAACGAATTTTACATTATCTTAGCAGTACTAAAGACTTTAGACTCTTCTATCCAAAAGATTGTTCCTTTGAATTAGTTTCATATAGTGATGTTGATTTTGGAGGTTCACGGATGGATCATAAGAGTACAAGTGGAACATGTCATCTTATTGGTAAATCACTTATATCTTGGTTCAGCAAGAAACAAAACTGTGTTTCACTATCAACATGCCAAGCTGAATACACATCTGCCACACTAGCATGTTCTCAAGTAATATATATGCAGCAAACATTAAAAGATTTCAACGTAAAATTGTCTAATTCCACAATTTATTGTGACAATACAAGCGCAATAAATATATATAAAAATCCGGTAAATCATTCCAGAACTAAACATATTGATATCGGACATCATTTCTTGAGAGACAATATTGAAAATCAAACAATTATATAAATTCAGAAAATCAAATTGCTGATATCTTTATTGAACCCCTTTTAGAGAACTCATTTACAAGACTCCGATGAGAGTTAGGAATTGTATCAATCAATGATCTCTAAAAATGTCACTCGATTTTTTCATGCTAATTATGACTATTCACTTTTTAATCGATGACAAAGGGGGAGAAAAATCATTAATTTTACATATATTCTATGCTTTCAATGATGAATTTATTGAGAATATATGTGCTATGCTCTTAATATTGAGAATACATGTGCTAACATTCTCTTGCAGGAATCAAAATGGTAAGAATATAATTTTATTGAGCTAGCAAAATGTTGCAGAAATTCAGGGGGAGCATACACTTAGGGGGAATAAAAACAGATATGTTGTCATCAATCAAAAAGGGCGAGAATGTTGATATCAAGATTTTGATTAATGCCAACAAAATAAGATAGAAATGGAAATCATGTTATAGAAATAAGGTTATATATATATAAGTTGAGTCGTATTAGAATAATGTTAGAATCTATCCTTAAGTGTGAGTGTGTGTGTATATATATATATATATATTCATATGGCTTTAGAAAAGCCAGAAGTATAAAAAATAAGCTCTAACAGCCAATTGGTAGAAAAATTGACCAGTCAATTGGTCAGAGAAATTTTGTACACAACGGCTAGTTTTGAAACATATTTTCATTTATACGATTTAAAGTTTAATTCAACTAGTCAACTGATGATTTTTAACCAGTCGACTTATTCGACCCAGAAACTATTTAATGAGGAACCACCATCTTTCATGAAGAGATTCCTCTTCAATAATCAATGGAAATGGACACAACTTTTTATAGAAACTCTTCATGAAGGAATGCTACACTTTTACTATTATATAAACACTCCAAACATATTTTTCAAATCACCAATTCTAAATATATTCTCTTTATTTTCTGAAATTAACTTCTATATACTTTGCAAACAAAAGCACTCGAAATTCTTGTTAGTTATTGAATCCTTGATAATACTTTTCATATCTTTATTCAACAAGTAACTAGCTTCCTTAAAGTCTTTGCACGCATTTCAAATACTCGAGGATAAGATTATAGGAAGGGTGTACTTAAACTGTTGACTATCCATGTTGATTAAAGAACACAAGCAGAAGTCAAAGCACCTGTATTATTGAAGCCCTTTGTAGTTCCTTAGGCGAGAGGCATCCTTGTTGGGGCTCAAGTGTACTAACCTATTCCTCTGGGTTAAGAGAGGGCGTGATAGTGAATTCCGAAGAGGAGCTTCGGGACTGGACATAGGGCAGGAAGTCCGAACCAATATAAAGTTCCTGGTGTCACCTACTTTACTTATTGCTTTTATCTACTTGTTATATATCATATCAGTTCCTATCTATTTACATAACTACTGAATATTAGCTAGTTAGTATATCATCTAAATTTCCCCTATATCTATATAGATCATGCTTAAGTCGTAGACACCGACTTTTCAAAATGTAATTTCCCACTCTTGAAGAATAAAAAAGGAGTGCTTTACTTATTTTGATGGTTCTACTAGATTTTATCCTTCAGATAATGGGTCCTTAAAACCAAACAGTTATGTGAAAAATTGATAGTTATAGGTCGAAAGGTAGAATACAAAAAATGTATGAAGTAAATAACATAGAATAAGAGGAAATTGTTATTGATCAAGATTTTGAGGGGAATTTGAAAAGATTGAACCCCTATAGAAATTGAGGAATTGTTCATAGATCCCACAGATTTTGGAAAAATATCGACGTAGTGATATCTAAATGTGAAAGCTAACCTAATTATTTTTCTCAAGGATAGAAAGGACATTTTTTCATGAATACAGTCCGATATGGTTGGAATAGACTGCTCGGTCGTGTACTGGTCCCTCAATATTGACCAAAGTATGACCCATGTCCGATAAAAGAAAAGATAATTTGACAGGGTGTGATTGAATTCCTTAATTAAACGAGTAAAGAAGTTTCTTAAGAACATGTTAACTCTAGAAGTTTTTTTCCCAAAATGGTTGGAAACCCGTGTTTTGGTAAAGAAGTCAAAAGGGAAATGGAGGATAAGTGTTGATTACACAAATTTGAATATGTCTTGTCTGAAAGATTGCTACCCTTTATCTAGAATGGATCAACTAATGAAGATCATGAGTAGACACAGATTTTTATCTCTTATGTGTGCTTACTCTTTTTACAACCAAATACCAATGTTTAAATCTAGTGAGGAGAACACGAGCCTTGCCACCAGTAATGGAACAAACTTTCATAAGGCAATGCCCTTTGGTCTTAAGAATGCTAGAGAAACATGTCAGAGAATGGTAAAAGGATATTCATTGAGTAAATCGAAAGGAACATTATGGTCTATGTGGAAGAATGTTTAAACATAGAGGATAATCTTATAGGCCTTCGACAAATATGTGACGACCTACTATACACCACTAATGCTCATAACTAAAAATTTATGTTTTACAAGCACTCGATCAATGTAAAACAATCTTAAAGGAAAATAAATTGTAGAAAAGAAGAGATAGGAGAAAGAAAAGAAAGAAATACAAGGGAAGATAAAGGAGATAATAAATGGAACATAAACACATTCATAGAACATGTCGGATATCTCACAGTGCAACATATAACATATAGTAGTAATAGTCATAGATATGAAACGTACGAGATAATATATTTAAATAAATCATATGAACTCAATGGTTCTAGTCTTGAGTCCTGATTCGATCGTTTTTGAAAAATCCCATTTTGGAACTGTTAAATTAATGGTTTACGATCAATATTTAAATAAAATATTTAAATTTCTAGTCATTATAATACGACTACTTGCAAAATGTGGGTTATTCTTTGATGTGATAAAAATAAAATTGAGTGGGAAGAAGAATATCAAAGAGCAATCCAGTAATTAAAAGATCATTTGGAAAAACTACTCGAAATGTCTAGTCCAAATGATGGAGAAACCTTGTATCTTTATATGCCAATTTCAGAACATGCTATCCGCGTAGTACTAATTAGAGAGAATAATGAAAGACAACTTTTAGACTGTTATATGCACCGAAGGTGAAAAGATGACGAAACCAATACCTAGTGATTACGAAATTGGCTTACGGATTAATTCTAACTGGCTGAATGCTACGGTTTTATCTTCAGTTATACCCAATCAAGGTCTTCACCAACTTTGCACATAAACAAATATTTATCAAACCAGATACCTTTGGAAAGCTAGTGAAGTAAGGACTTGAGGTAGGCCATTATGATACGGACCATAAACCATAGACAACTATCAATGCTCAAGCCTTAGAAGATTCTGTAAATGAATGAGCAGGATTGATTGGACAAGAAAAAGTAAGAGAAAAGGAACTAGAGTTGAAATGGCAATTGTTTGTCGTTGAAACATATAATAAACAAGGTGCAGGGGCAAGGTTTGTTTTCATAACACCAGATAGGCATCACCTATGTTAAGTCATGAAACTGGATTTCCGTACAACAAATAACATGGAAGAGTATAAATCAATGGTTTTTGGATTAACATTAGCGATGCAACGTATGATCCTATGGATCCATATTTTCCTTGAATCTAAATTAATGGTAAACCAGCTAAAACAAACATACCAGGCAAAGGATCCAAAACTAACCTAACATGTGACGCAAAATATTGGGAATGTTCTTATCTTTCAAGGATTTCAAAATACATCTAATTCCAAGAGGAGAAAATACTCAAGAAGATTACTAAGCTAAGTTTGCTAGCTCAATAGGAGCTCAAAACACTCGGATTATTCTTGTTTGGTATCAGGCGAGCACGAACATTGAGGAAGCGAAAATGGAGAAACCAACGATATCTTTGGTTCTGACTAGATCACTAGAACATGGTCAAGAAGAAATTGAAAAGGGAATAAGCCGTGTGGTTTTGCTCAAACAAAAGGACAATTTTAGATGAAATGACTAAAGATGCTAGATGACTCCTATTCTTAAATATTCTACTAACGATAATTTTCCTATCGGTAAGATGAAGGTATGGAAAATTAAGAGGCATGCTTAAAATTTTACCATTTTAGATGCAATCTTGTATAAAAAGGCTATGCACATTGATAATTGAGATGTATAAGGTCATTAGAATGGGCTAAAACTATTGAATGAAACACATAGAGGGTCCTGCATGTACCAATCTAATGGGGTAAAATTGTCTAAGAGAACGGTATAATAGGGATTCTTTTGGCCTCGAATGACTAAGCAGGCCATAGACTTGTCAAAAAGATGCGACAAGTGTCTAAGATGTTTTTTTTATCCCTTGGCTACTACCAAGCTACCTAACACTCATAGCAAGTCCATAGCCATTTGATGTACTTGGATCTGAGCTTAACTGTGCATTACCAAATTACAAAGGAGGAGCTAAGTAAGCAGTTGTGGAGGTTGATTTTTCTACCAAATGGTTTAAAGCTGAACCACAGTTGAAAATCACTTTCGGTAAGATACTAAAAAAATTCAATGGGAATATCATCACCATATCTGGAATATCTCATAAAATTACAATTGCTAATGGGACGTAAATCGACAACGAAGAGTTCTTGTGCTTTTGTTCTAATAATGGGTTCATTTAGATATTTCCTTAAGTATCGCATCTGAAGGTAAATGTTTTGCGGATGTCTTTAATAAATCCATAAAGACCACACTAAAGAAGCGATTAAAAAGGCAAAAGAAAATAGTATAGAAGAATAACCATTGGCACGTTGGGCTTACTGTACCTCTTCTAACGCAGCTTTCGATCACATAAGCTATTCTTCGGCCTTTGGATGTGAAGCAATGCTTCCAGTCAATATTGCGATACCATCCCACTAAGGATTAACATATGCTTTTGACATGAATTAGGAATTAAGGAAGGAATTTTTAAACTTGATCCATGGACTACGAGATGAAGCTGCATTTTGAAAAGGAGAATACCAGGGAAGGAAGACAAACTACTTTAATTCAGAGGTAAGATCAAGAGCATTCATAAGAGTCTAAGTACTTTTAAAAGTAATGGACGACACTAAGAATCTGATGTATCATTAGTACCAAATTAGGAAGAACCCTCAATTATTCATGCGGAAATATTGCCAAAGACTACAGCTTGTGTCATCCTTACAACAAAATTGTTCCAAGAATAAGAAATAAGGAACACTGAAGACCTTATTTTTCCTCCATAAGTAAATAAAGTGATATATCTAAAAAAGATTTTATTTCAAAGCTTAACTAAATCTAGTTCAATTGGTAAACGATGGAACCAAGACTCGAATAAGCTTTGATTATTTTATCTACACGGATAATAATAATCGATAATAGTTTGTAATGGAAAAACAAAACAAGAAAGTATACTTCATCTTGGTGAAATGAAATTTTATCATGTGTTAACCCAAAAAAATTGTCCTTGACATTGTCAAGGAGCTTCCCAAATAGTACAATGAGTAAGACCGGGGACATGCACCTAACACCCACTTATATCCTTTGTATATTAAGGTTCTCCTTAAAAAGGGAGGAAATAATCCCATGGAAATTTGCTTGGCTCCAAATCTTAGGTGTATTATAGGCTACTCCTAAAGGGAGGCTGCTAAACTATCAGTCACATATATATGGCTAGGCTTACCTACCACGAGCAGTGGATGCGGTCAAGGCGGACCCTGAAGGAGGGATGGTTAAGCCCGGGACACGCACTTGGCTTTGTATGAAGCGCACTCTACATATGTTCTTCATAGAACATGCATGACCTCTGCTTCAGGTAAGAACATCATGCCATAC
This sequence comes from Allium sativum, assembly GCA_030737875.1. Classification (NCBI taxonomy): domain Eukaryota; kingdom Viridiplantae; phylum Streptophyta; class Magnoliopsida; order Asparagales; family Amaryllidaceae; genus Allium; species Allium sativum. The sequence goes on along the minus strand of CM060916.1, from coordinate 66,352,275 downwards.
CTCTAAAATATGAGCATGTCCAACCACTTGTTAAACCTACTCCCACTGAAGGGAACGAAAGCTCAAAAGGAGCACTTTAGCATGTCCTGCCTGTTTTCGATAAAGAATACGCCCTACCTTAGCTTTAAGAAAAATCCTTAATTTAAGAATATTTTGAAACGAGCACTGGATTTAACAAGTGGATTTGACCCCCTATTACTTCCAAAACAAGATTTCTGGACTTGTATTAAATTAATACAAGAATATGGTTTTAGGCCTGCTAAAGCCGAAAGTAGTTTCGGTCCTTTATTATTTCGAGAACTGGTCTAGGCATCTATTATTCTAATACCCGAATCTGGGCTTGAGGTCCTCTAATATGAAAAGTAGTTTCGATCCTCTATTATGTCTAGAAATGGAATTATGAACATCATTTATTCCAATACCTAAACCTGAGTTTTAGGCCTTTAAATGTCGAAAGCAGTTTAAATTTTATGTTATTTTCGAAAGTGGATTTCTAAATTTTTGTTAATCTATTAGCCAGTTGATTTCAATATTTGAATTTGTGTTTTGGGTCTTTTACTATCGGCAATAGTTTCAGTTCCCTATTATTTCCGAAAGTGGATTTCTTTCTATGTTATTCGAAAACCCAAATTTGGGTTTCAAGTCTTTTATGAGAAAAAGATGGCTTCGCCTATATCATTCCTAGATTGAATCATATTATTATCGAAACCGGGGTTTTAGGAATTCTTTTAGCCGATGGGGGATTTTTTTGGTCATTATTATCCCAATGAGAGAGACATATTTTTACTACCATATTAAGGAAATATGGGTTTCAGGACTTCTGTATTCCAAAGATGGCTTCTACTCTTTTATTACGTCCAGAAGAAATGAATTCTAAATTTCTATCATGCTTGAATATAAATGACAAGCCTTCTAAAGAAAAAAGTGGGCTTTGTTTCTACTGCACTAGGAGAATTGGTATTCCACTTTTGAACTAAATACAATTGAGTGAACTTTTTCATATTTTCTATTACTGGACCTTTGTTTTATAATCTGATACCAATGCTAACGAAAATGAGCCTACAGTTATATAGAAATGGAAGCATTAATGATTTTTTCCATTAAGAACAAAAGATTCATTCACACATGGTGGAGAGGCAAATTGTTAACCAAGAATTATCTCCACGATAGACCAAGAGACAAAAGGCGAAAATAGTGGAGGAAGCTCTAGAGAATGCTGGAAGAGGAAAAGTCATCCAAAAAGTACTAAAATGAAGACGTCCAAATAAACCGATGCTTCATACCAAGAATGAATGGTCTTAAGAAACTAAATAAGTGAAAAAGATCAAGGGAGTCATCAAAGGATAAAATGCATCCGGGATAATGAAGAATAGCCCCTTTCAGTGACACTGAAGGGCGTATTACTATGTAACTAACTTTTAACCGAAGCAACAAAGCGTGGCCCTTGGGAAACTTAGATGGAAGTGTTTAGGAGAATTATTAATCTGAAAAGACGTCATATCCAATAAACTGACGCCATTCGTACTAGAGTAAGCTTCGCATAGGATTAAACTCTCCATCTTGAAATTCAAAAGCTGGGAGCTTTGCATACGCACATGCCTCTTGTAGTGATTAGGCCCATGTAAGATCCCGTATTTTTATGGTATAATAATTAATTTATTTAATTATTTAATTAGTGATTTAGAAATTTAAATGGTTGTTTAATTAAATAATAGTGAATATTTAATTAATATAAACAATAGAATGATATAATTAATTTTGAAATAGTCAGAAATAGTGGAATTCACAATATTTTGTGAATTGGATTATTTAAAAATATTTAATCTAGTTTAGAGTTGAAATTATAATAACGAATATATTATTTAAACGACATTAGAACGTATGAATTATAATCATAATCGAGGTCGAAATGGCGCGGCAGTTCGTAATTTGGCAGTTCAAACTTTAAATGAATATACAGAATACGTTTTAAGTCGAATTTCTGCGAATCAAGAAATGTTCGAAGCCGGTGAACTTTATTTTCTAATGGAAGAGAAAAATCAGGATTCCATTGTGTAGATGTTGATTTATGATCAAATAAAATTTTCAAATAGTCGCTATGGAGTCGTTTATAAACCATAACGATATATTTAATTTTTATTAATTATTGGCTTCGAATTTAGACATGATCTTTGAGGCGTAGGTATAAATTAATTTTTAAAATTTTAATGTAGCTTTTAATTTGGAAAATAAAAAACTTTTTATTTGGAGTATTTTACACCCTATATCAGCATTTTGGGGTTTCACAGAATAAGTTAACTAGTCTATATTATTATATTTTTGGGATTGTGGCAAATTGCTCATCTCGACAATATTTTTATTTTTGTCTATAGCGGTCCGTAAAATGGATATAATTTTATGTAATGGAGTTTTGTATGATGGAGTACACTGCAATTAAGGGGATTTCTTTTATACTGAAACATTTCCATCTTCCTACCATAATTGATGCCTAACTAGACAAAAAGCAAACAATATTTTTGCATCAACCAAGAGAACAAAGTGAAAAAATATAAGGTAAGTAAATGGTATTTTTACTGCTAGCTAGGAGGGTACATCCCACGTTATTGAACCGCTCCATTTTTATTTTATTTTTAACTTCAATTTAAGTTATTATTTATCACTCAGATATGAATGTTGTTTGTATAATGGCATTTACGCATGCATGCCTTACAATAAGAAATAGATCACGAATTGTGTACAGCAAGCGCAATACCTTGTTAACAACAAAGTCTACATATTTCTTTTTTTATAACATATATACAAATGGTTCCTTAACCACTATGTATACATATTGCTTCTCTGCATCTAAGATATTTAACTAAATTGTCATCCATCGATCACACAGTACCAAACGCTACTACTTAACCCCAAAGTCGCTGCACCCTATAAATAGCTCACGACGCCTTCACTTTCCTTTTTCTTTGCTTCAGTTAAACCACAACCAAGTTTTCAATGACTTCGAGAATTCAAACCAAACCCATACTACACTTTAAAATACAAAATTGTATATAATAAAGGAGCCATATTCTTTCCTCTTCACAGCCGAGATGGGATTCATGCTCCATTTACCTTTCACAGTGACATAAAGGAGAAATGGAAGACGCGAGTGAGATGAGGTTAGGGGTTGTTGGTCGATGTCTGTAGATACTGTGGTGTCTGGCCAACTGCGTTTCCATGAAGCTCCACCTTAGCTGCAGGTCACGAATGCCAAGATGGTGCCAAGCTGGGAACTAAGGGAACATTTGGGTACTAATTGGTTGGGCAAGTACAGCGAGGTGGATGGATGAGTTGATGGTGATCGTGAGGTATGGTTTACGATGAAGAACAGTAAAAAGGAAAGAATGAGATAGGGAAAGGTTAGTTCAGGTGTGGATGTTTGTTTTGATGGCAGTATTGTTTTTAAATGGAAATTTTACTGATGTTTGTAGTATTTTGATGTAACAACCCAGAAAATCTGAACCAATTTAAAAAAATTTAATTGGCTAAAATAATGGATTTTAAATATTTAAAATAAATATTTTAAATAATAGCGATGAAAACTGAATTTGAATCGACAATTGAAAACGAATATAATTAATTATAATTATAAACAAGGCCTGAAATGGCGCTGTAGTTTCAAAAATAGAATTCAAACTTTGTCGGACTGTACCGGGTGCAAAACAAAACGGATTTGAGTGAAACCAAAAATATTTAAATCTGTTAGTGAGTACCTTTCTAACGAATCTGAAAAATCGAATTTTCATAACGGAAAGCAAAAGTTATGGCCAAATGAATTTTCAGAAAGGTCGCTATGGAATTTATAAAGCCCGTGAAATTGGCCATTTTGCATACTACCTCGGAATTCGACGAAACCACTTTTGTTGGATCCGGGATGTGAAGTTATTGCTAGGTTTCAAAGTTCATAATTTTTGAAGCTAGTATGTGAGCGTGGCAAAGGAAAATGTGTTTTGGTCAATTACAGCTAAATTGGATCGACCAAAAAGGGCCTTTTTGCAAACGGTCTCGGAATACGAAGAAACTAGTTTTGTTGGGATCGTAACGTCAAAACATAGCCAGATTTATTTTTCTGGAATTTTTCGACTCAGTTTGTGGCCCTGGCAAATTGAAATGTACGTTCAAATCGAATATTGAATGTTATATTTTTTAATTTGAAGGAAAACTGACTGAAACAGTCGAATGGGCCTACGAAACATATCCCATTGGGTTCGGAATGGGGGTAAAACGCTAGGGACGACAGTGGTTGGGTTTAGATTGGTGGTCGTGTCAAAAAACCCCTTTAAAACTTCCCCGACCAATCAGAATTTTTATAAAAAAAAAAGAAAAAAACATTTTTCTCTCTCCCCGATCGAAGGCGGAAGAGTCTTCAAACCTTCCAGCCCCGATTCCGACCGCCTCGTCCCTCGTTGACCCCCGATCCTTTGGAACTTTTTGAAGATCTCCTCGTGACCTTTAAATCCATACCCGCCTCGACTCCCCTCGTCGCCTGTGCCGCCGGAATCACCTCCTCCAACTACCGCCGTTTCGAGCGCCGCCGTGACCACCTGGCCCCACCGAACTGCCTCCAACCTCCACGCGCGAGAATCCCTCACTTCCCTCTTCGACGCTGCGTAGTCCGATTCCAACAACAATCAACGGATTTGAGTGAAATTCAAAACCTAGTTTTGAAGAAAACAAGGAGGTATACGGCCAAATTTATTTTCAGCAGTTTTAACAGTTTAAAACCGTTGCAAACTTTGAAAAATCATATCTTTTTTGTTTCTTGTCGAAATCCAGTGAAACAAGAGACAGTGGACTCGTGTGGACGTCTTCTACCCTCTAGAAGAGACCGCATATTTTTCTGAGCCTTCTGCTATTTTTGGTGGAGTGGAACCCAATGTGAGATTTTTAATTTATAAATGATATGGAAAACGACGATGTATAAATTATATAGTCGATGTATGAGTTATATAAGCGTTGTACACCTCATGTATAAGCGTTGTATAAGTTGTACGTTCGATGTATAAGTTATATATGCGTTGTAAAAATTATATATGTGTTGAAATAGAAGTGAATTGCTATATATAAATATATATATATATATATATATATATATATACGCCCCTCGTCCACAAACCATGGACGATATTTATTGGTTGTGATTGGTGTGAAAATTGATTGATAGTGAATGGTTGATTGGGATTGTTTGTGGTTGATATTGATTGATTGTGGTTGAAAAATACCCATTTGTGGTTGAGAAATATTTGGTTGAAACCACATAGGATTAGTTTGTGGAAATGAAATAAATATATACATGCCGCCTGCGTGCGAACTAGATGCATGATCCCCATTGTCAAAAACCGCGAGGTTTTAAGGTAGAGCGAGGAGCCGAACTAGGTACGGTCCCGGTTTTAACTACCCTGCCGTTATGCTGCCGAAATTTTGAATAATATTCATGTGTTTGAATTATTTTCATTTGCTTAAACTATATTTATTCGTTGAATAGAAAACCTTCAATTGTTGAATCGATATTCATTCGTTGATTAGAAATTCATGTGTTGAATGGTATTCGTGTTTTAAATATAAAAATGACATTTTTATCTATATATATAAACTATAGAAAACCTTCATGTGTTGAATCGATATTCGTTCGTTGATTAGAAATTCATGTGTTGAACGGTATTCGTGTTTTAAATATAAAAATCACATTTTTATCTATATATATATAAACTATAGAAAACCTTCATGTGTTGAATCGATATTCATTCGTTGATAAGAAATTTATGTGTTGAATGGTATTCGTGTTTTAAATATAAAAATCACATTTTTATCTATATATATAAACTATAGAAAACCTTCATGTGTTGAATCGATATTCATTCGTTGATTAGAAATTCATGTGTTGAATGGTATTCGTGTTTTAAATATAAAAATCCATTTTTATCTATATATATAAACTATAGAAAACCTTCATGTGTTGAATCGATATTCATTCGTTGAATTGAAATTCATGTCTTGAATGGTATTCATATTTTTGAAATAAATTGTTGTATAATAAAAATCACATTTTTATCATATATATGAACTATATAAAATAATCTCCTTTTGAAATAAATTGTTTTAAAATAAAAATCCTATTTTTATCACCTATATTAACTATATAAAATAATCGTGTTTTGAAATAAATTGTTTTACATTAAAAATCTCATTTTTATTATATACATGAATTGGTAAAAATAGTGAAGTGTTGAAATAGAAGCCAGTTAGATAAAAATATCATTTTTATCAAATGTGTGAAAAGAATATAGTTTTTGAAATCGAAGAATCGATATATATATATATAAAAATAGAATTGAAATATATCGAATAACGACGCTGCAGTTCGTATTTTGAAACCGTGATTTCAAACGATTATACCGGGAGATCCGACCATCGGATTTTCCTGAGATCGCAACCGTTGGGTTCGCTTTGGAAAAATCTTTCCAACGGCACCAACTTTGTAAAAATCCAACGGTTGGATTGTCTAGAATGTTTAATTCAAATCTGAAGAAAAACAGCGCCAGAATCGATTATATTTATATATATATATATATATATAAATATAATTATATTTAATCGAATAACGACGCTGTAGTTCGTATTTTGAAATCGAAACATCAAACGATTATACCGGGAGATCCGACCGTCGGAATTTCCTGAAACTGGAACTGTTGGATTCGATTTGAAAAGATCTTTCTAATGATGTAAATTTTGTGAAGATCCAACGGTTAGATTTTCAGATATGTGTAAATCAAATCTGAAGAAAAACAGCGCCACGGTCGCGTTATGGCCCGAAGCGTCGTTTTGAATAAATTGGATATTTTAAAATAAATAAAAATAGCGATAAATCGTTATAAAATATTATAAACGATATGGATGTGATTTAGAAATTAACTGAAGGTTGACTAAGTCGAATGGTTTCCTGGGTGTTGATCTGATGTTGGTTTCGGCCTTCGGGGTTAATATTTGGGAAATCGTTCTCTTACTGATTGACGGTTAGTGACTAATGAATTGAAATGATGCGTGTATATGTTAGTGTTGCACTTGTTTATTATATACGCGAGTTGCTCAGAAAGACCAGGTTCATCCCATTTTGAATAACTGAATCGACGATAAGTAATCGAAGATGAAGACGGTGGTCGAAGACCGGAGATCTTCACCTCGTTTGGATGGTAACCGAGGTCCTGATTGGGAGGCATCCCGAAATATGGATAATGAGTGCTGATCGTCCATACGTACGTGGTGATCGATGGGTTTGCGAGGTATTTAGTGCCTCCGTCTTCGTTCAGACCCAGAACGGACTTGTAAATGGGCTGTGTGTCTGACATTGGATTTTATTCTGTGTTGATCGATCTCTGTTAAATATACATCTGTTTGGCGGCGGAGAATTTATTCTTTTGCTTAACGCCCTTCTCTGAAACGCACAAGCTCAGAGGTTGTATATCGATGGACATCAGTCGCATGGCATGAATTGCTAGTGTGGCATGCCTGAGTGGCAAATGATCAGGGCTTCTGTTGAAAAGCAAAGTCTTATGGTGATGATCAAAGCACCGCCTGTGTGGCGTAGCTTTGTGTATAACGTGAAATCGCGAGCCTCACACCCCGGTATGAACCAGAAACGGGAGCAGGACCTCAGGGGGGACGTGCGTTTTCTTTCTAGCTATGGTGGTGTCAATGACCTACCAGCCCTGACATTTATATACTTTTCACCTGTGTGGTTGTTGCTGTTGCGAGGCGCCTCAGTTAGATCGGACGATCCGGGTCCGATGGAGTCATTCGTTGGCTCATTTACGCCCCAAAGGGCGGAGAAACGCATTGTTCAGGCATTATAATCCACTTCGTGTGTATCGGCCCTGACGATCCAAGGTATGGTTGCGGCTGTGCCTGAGGGGCGGGCTAGAGCGTCTCGAATTCGGTAAGGACTATCTTTTGCCTTGGTTCATGACGGAAATCCAATTTCCAAATACGACATCGTGCGGTTTTGATTGTATATATATATGGCGACATGATATATGGTACCCATGCCGTCTATGATTGATAGTTATGATTTGAAATTGTTTTTAAAACATATAAACACTAGTAATAATATCAAATGCTTTTGTTTTATTCGTATCAATCATATTTTGGCCATTATAAGGTAAAACTCTATCCTCCGGTTTGCGTTGCATTGTGTGATGGGAACTGAGTCTTATAATGGCTTCATTTTTATAAAAAACATAGCGACGTTTGAAAAGGATGATTTGTTTTTAAAGCACCGGCAATCGAATGGAGTAAACCCGTTCCACGAAAGTGGCATGGTCCCGTGATTAGCCATATTATAAATGTGTTGAGTAGATTTCTCATACCAGTCCCATGACTGACTCGTAGTTTGTTTAACTTTCAAACTCGGGTGCCCCTTTTTCTACACGGGCAGCCTTGTATTCAGGTTTAGCTGACTTTCTCTGGATAGCTGGAGCTGAAGGTTGATTCTATCATTTATCTCTTTTTATGCTGTTCAGCTCCTATTGTACATTATGTTTGTTTTCCGCTGTAGACATTTATGTATAGTTGAACTGTATTTGTACTAAGTATGATCCTGTATACTGTGTAACTCTGATGATTACTTTTATCCAGTATATTCTATTGTTCATTATCTGGTGTATTTATTTATTTCTGTTCTGCTATTATGTGTTTCTGTGTTATATTCCACGGATTACCCTTGCTGCCGTCAGTACGGGGTTTGGGGTCGTCTCATTTGGTATCGGAGCTTTGGTTAAGCTTAAGTCTGGAATATAACATATGAACGAACTCGTCAGAAATTGAACCAGCAGTGTTCTAGGATGGGTAACTCTATACAGATAGGATCAGTAATATCGTAGTATAAGTAAAGCAGAATGGAATACACCCCAGTAGACACATTTACATTGAAGTATTTGTCTCTATATTTTGAAATATCTTTTCTGTTGACCTGACACTTTGTCTGCTAATTGCAGACGCACTAGAAAATGAGTGACAGGAACAGAAGAAATAATCGTATGGCTCGACTAGCTAATGAGCCAGTTGTGCTCCCACAGCCAGAATCAGATATATAAGTTCTATTCATGAGATTTCGAAATCTGGGTGGATCGCCATTCTTAGGCAAAGAGTCCATTATGGAAACACAAGCTTGGATTCGTTCTGCAGAGAAAATCTTTGAGGGTTTAAAGCTGAGAGATGATCAGAAAAGATTACTGGCGTCTTGGGCACTCAAAGAAGAAGCTTTGTTTTTGTGGGATTCAGTTATTAAAGATAATCTAGAGGGTGATATCACCTGGGACAGATTCAAAGTGATTTTCTTAGAAAGATTTACTCCTCCCGAAGCAACCGAGCGATTATGTGATGAATTTTCTTATTTGATACAAGGTGATATGACCATCCCAGAATATCATAAGAAATTCAACGAACTTGCTCACTTTGCTCCTCATCTGATTCAAGATCCAAAGAGGAAGAATCTGAGATTTATTCATGGCCTGCAAAGGAGATATCAGAATAGTGTGATGAGGAATGTGAAGCTTCCTTTTTCAGAAATGATATACATGGCTTATCAGTATGAAGATCTCCATAAGAAAGGAATGTTACGCGGCGAAGAAGAAGTCAGTTCTAGTGACAAAGCAGAGTCAGAAACTGATATTGCTGAAGTCAGTACGAGGTCGGAGGTCAATAAGAAGCCCAGTGCCAAGAGAAAAAGGGCTGAATCTGGGAACGAACGAATACCGACCGCCACGTGCTCAAGCTGCAATAGAAAAGGACATTTGGCGATAAGTTGCAAATCTTGGAACCAACGAAGAAAGAGTGGATCTAAATCCAAGAAGGATCTTCTAGGAAAGAAAAGGTGCAATCAATGCCATCAGTTTGGTCATGTAAAGCAAGATTGCCGGCTGTTAAAAACGACCAAAGAAGCTCAGGTAAATAAAGTGGCAGAAGTGCCTGCATCTTCATCTGCTCAAGAGAGGCCAGATGTTTTAGAAGGCACACTAACTGTCAAAGATATTCCAGTTAAAGTACTGTTTGACACAGGCGCGTCACGAAGCTTCATTGCAAAGGATGCAGTTAAGAAACTGGATTTGAATTTGAAAAAGCTGAAGGAACCAATGACTGTCCAGAATCCGGTTGGGGGTTCCAATGATCTCAGTTGGGTTTGTGGAGTGTCGGTTTCTTTCTCTCGTTATCGGTTTCCTACCATCGCGGTCGTCATGAATTTTAAAGAGTTTGATCTTATCTTGGGGTTAGACTGGTTGACCAAATATGAAGCTGAAGTTAAATGCGCCGACAGAGTCGTAAAGGCGAGGATTAAATCATGTGATTATATAACCATTCCCTGTGAAGGTCAGAATGCTAATAGAAAAGGCTTCTGGGCAGCTTTGAATGTTTCTCCAGCCCAAATAGAAAATATCCCTGAAGTCACAGAGAATATTCCCGACCTAGTGAAAGATATTCCTGTCGTTAAAAACTATGCGGATGTGTTCGAAGAAGTTGTTCGCTTACCTCCACAGAGAGAAATAGATTTCAAAATTGCTTTAATTCCAAATGCAAGGCTGGTAGTTCACGCTATTCGAAGAATGTCCTTGAAAGAGAAAGAGGAATTAGACAATCAAACACGACAGCTAGTATGGAAGGGTCAGGCCTAGTTTCTCTGATTGGGGTGCAGTGGTGTTTGTTCCAAATTCTGACGGTACTCTACGTCTATGTGTGGATTATCGTGATCTGAACAAACAGACGATAAAGAACAAATATCCATTGCCGCGGATTGATGATTTGTTGGATCGGTTGAATGGCGCACAAGTATTTTCACGAATGGACCTAGCTACAGGTTTCCACCAACTTCGAATTGCCGAAGAGTGTGTTCCAATGACAGCATTCAGAGGTCCCGACTTATTCTACGAGTGGTTAGTAATGCCGTTCGGCTTATGTAACGCTCCTGCTTACTTCGTCGATCTGATGAATAGAGTGTTCAGGGGGGTTTTGAATAAATTTGTTCTGGTTTTAATTGACGATATTCTAATCTTCTCTAAATCTAAGGTCGATCATGAAAAACATTTGGAACAGGTTCTGGAAATCCTCAAAAGGAATGTATTGAAAGCAAAGTTTTCTAAATGTATATTCTGGCAAGAAGAAGTCAAATTTCTGGGCCACGTTGTATCGAAAGAAGGAATTGCTGTGGATCCAAGTAAAATCACAGCTATTCAAAACTGGAAGCAGCCTAGTACCCCTACTGAAGTCCATAGTTTTCTCGGATTGGCTAGCTATTACCGGAAGTTCGTTAAAAACTTTTCGAAGATATCTGGTCATTTAACGAAGCTTACAAAGAAGCACTCTAAATTCAAATGGACTCCAGAAAGTGAGGAGGCTTTTGAAGAGCTAAAGTTAAGACTAACGACTGCTCCAGTGTTAACCATCATAGATGGCAATCAGGATTTGAAAGTCTGGACTGATGCTTCTAGAGAAAGCCTTGGCGCAGTGTTAATGCAAAGGGGTCAAGTGATTGCTTATGCTAGCCGTCAACTGAAGCCGCACGAGAAAAACTACGTCACTCATGATCTTGAGTTATTGGCGATAGTATTCGCCTTGAAAATTTGGAGACACTATCTTCTGGGTGAGAGATTTGAACTGTTTACAGATCACCAGTCGTTAAAGTATATGTTCACTCAGAAAGACCTGAATCTGAGGCAGCAACGTTGGCTGGAGTTTCTTGCAGCATATGACTTTGAAATTATATACACTCCAGGGAAAGCTAATGTCGTGGCCTATGCGTTAAGCCGAAAGAATGAAATGATCGCCAATTTTATTATCACGACTTCACTGATAGATAAAATATCTGCTCTTCAGGAGGATGATCACTTCATTCAGAAGATCAGAGAGATAATTCAACAAGGCGAACCCTCGAGTTTTCAAGTTGATAATGATGGGATTCTAAGGCTCAAAGGTCGAATCTGTGTCCCTAACATTTCTGAGCTTCGAAAGGAAGTACTGGATGAATGCCACAAGTCAAAACTTAGTATCCATCCGGGGGTAAGAAAAATGTATAATGACATCAAACGCACTTTATGGTGGAAGTCGATGAAGAGGGACATTTCTTTGTATGTTAGCCGATGCCCTACTTGCCAACTAGTCAAGAGCGACCAACAGAAGCTGGCTGGATTGTTACAACCGCTAGACGTTCCTGGTTGGAAGTGGGAACATATTTCCATGGACTTCATTGATGGTTTTCCCAGAACCAGAAAAGGGAATGACAATATTTGGGTGATCGTAGATCGCTTCACGAAGACCGCCCATTTCATACCTGTTAGATCAAACAAAACTGCTCAGAGTCTGGCGCAGATATACTTCAAGGAAATAGTTAGACTACATGGAGTGCCGCTCAGTATAGTCAGTGATAGAGATACAATATTCACTAGCAAATTCTGGGAAGCATTTCAAGTCGAGCTGGGAACGAAGTTGAACTTAAGCACCGCTTATCATCCTCAGACAGACGGTCAGACTGAGAGGGTGAATCGTATTTTAGAAGATCTATTGCGGGCTTGTGTTATAGATTTCAGTGGATCATGGGAAGACCATCTGCATTTGGCTGAATTCTCATATAACAACAGCTACCAGGCGAGTCTGACAATGTCGCCATTCGAAGCATTGTATGGTAGACCGTGCCGATCTCCTGCTTGTTGGGTCGAACCCGGTAATAGACTTGTGTTGGGTCCTGATATGATCCGAGAAGCCGCCGACAAAGTCGATTTTATTAAGAAGCGATTACTCGCTGCTCAAAGCCGACAAAAGAGCTATGCCGATAGAAGAAGAAGAGATATATCCTTTGTTGTTGGCGACTACGTATATTTGAAAGTATCGCCGATGAGAGGAGTTATCCGGTTCGGTAAAACTGGAAAGTTGGCGCCTAAATTCATTGGTCCGTTTCCTATTCTGGAACGGATCGAAACTCTCGCTTATAGGGTCAAATTGCCTGACTGGTTGCCTGGAGTCCATGATGTATTTCATATATCTCAACTTCGAAAGAACGTTCATGATCCAGACTTGATCGTGGAAGAAGCAGCTCAGCAGGATATTGAAATTACTCCAGAACTAGCTGTGAGAAGAGAGCCGCTAAAGATTATCGGCAAAGAAACCAAAGAACTGAGGAACAAGAAGGTTCACTTAGTCAAAGTGCAATGGAGTGGGGATCCGCGAGATTGTACTTGGGAAACTGAGGAGAGCATTCAGAAAGCTTATCCTAGATGTCGAGTGGATACCTCTGATTGACTCTGGTGCAAGGTACATTTACCATACCTTGCATTACCAATCAGTTCTCGATTCTGTTGTTATTTTCTTTCCATGGATGTGCACTTTTAATTCTATAGTCTGAATGATTTTAAAAGAATATAGGAATTAATTTCTATGATTTTGAAAAGTTAAAAACAATTTGATTTTTGTTTGAGTTGTGTGATAGTAAATTTGATTAATTTAATTGTTGAAACGATAGTTAATTTAATCAACAATAGAATAATGGAAGAATTTATTCGATTAAACCACACATTGAACTGATTAGAAAATGAATAGAAATATATACATGTGTATTATATATGTTTGAACAGGTAAATGGACTAGCTGTTGAGTAAAGATTTTATTTGCGTGCCCGACAAATAGGTAAACCTTAATGAGTTGGATGCGAAATATTATTATATCAACTTCTGTGAATGCCATTGGATGCGGAGTGCTGGTTTTTCTATGTGAAATAATAAATGTCGCCATAGAATAGTAACAATTAATTTTGAACTACATTACATGGCATACTTCAGAAGATAGGCATACTTCATCATATACCACATAAGCATTTGGAGCTTGTGTGACGAGGTGGAAGATTTACCATACGAGCGAGAGGCTTGTATGGCGATGACTATATTTTACAGGTTGAACTGATGACTGATATGGACTATTTAAATTGTAACGATTAAAATGCCAGATTAATAAAAACCCCACACGGGTCTGGAGTTGACAATAATCACGTCTCTCTAGTTATTAGATACGGCACATGGACTATTTATTTCCCACACGGGACAGGGTGACGAGAATTTATTCTCTGGAGTTATTATCAATACACGCTCCCCTGTAAACACCAGAATATATCACTATAAATATGTGTATGCTTATTAGGATTTATTGGGTACCTAATACGGCCCAATAAATTTCCAAACCTCTCTCCGTACAAAGGAGGTTATGGCGAAATTTTTCGAAAATTCCGGGTGTTAGCCAAATTTTTGAAGAATTTGAAAATTCTCAAAAACTGAAAAGTTGGAGAGTGGAAGCCAGATCGAACGTAGAGTTGATTAATCAAACCACTTTCAACTTTGTTCCTTTTCGGGGACAAAAAGTTTTAAGTGGGGGAGATTGTAACGACCCAGAAAATCTGAACCAATTTAAAATTTTTAATTTGGCTAAAATAATTGATTTTAAATATTTAAAATAAATATTTTAAATAATAGCGATGAAAACTGAGTTTGAATCGACAATTGAAAACGAATATAATTAATTATAATTATAAACAAGGCCTGAAATGGCGTTGTAGTTTCAAAAATTGAATTCAAACTTTGTCGGACTATACCGGGTGCAAAACAAAACGGATTTGTGTGAAACCAAAAATATTAAATCTGTTAGTGAGTACCTTTCTAACGAATCTGAAAAATCGAATTTTCATAAAGGAAAGCAAAAGTTATGGCCAAATGAATTTTCAGAAAGGTCGCTATGGAATTTATAAAGCCCGTGAAATTGGCCATTTTGCATACTACCTCGGAATTCGACGAAACCAGTTTTGTTGGATCGGGATGTGAAGTTATTGCTAGGTTTCAAATTTCATAATTTTTTAAGCTAGTATGTGAGCGTGGCAAAGGAAAATGTGTTTTGGTCAATTATAGTTAAATTGGATCGACCAAAAATGGGCCTTTTTGCAAATGGTCTCGGAATACGACAAAACTAGTTTTGTTGGGACCGTATCGTCAAAACATAGCCAGATTTATTTTTCTGGAATTTTTCGACTCAGTTTGTGGCCCTGGCAAATTGAAATGTACGTTCAAATCGAATATTGAATGTTATATATTTTAATTTGAAGGAAAACTGACTAAAACAGTCGAATGGGCATACGAAACATATCCCATTGGGTTCGGAATGGGGGTAAAACGCTAGGGACGACAGTCGTTGGGTTTCGATTGGTAGTCGTGTCAGAAAACCCCTTTAAAACTTCCTTGACCAATCAGAATTTTTATAAAAAAAAAAAACATTTTTCTCCCTCCCCGATCGAAGGCGGAAGAGTCTTCCAACCTTCCAGCCCCGATTCCGACCGCCTCGTCCCTCGTTGACCCCCGATCCTTTGGAACTTTTTGAAGATCTCCTCGTGACCTTTAAATCCATACCCGCCTCGACTCCCCTCGTTACCTGTGCCGCCGGAATCACCTCCTCCAACTGCCGCCGTTTCGATCGTCGCCGTGACCACCAGGCCCCACCGAACTGCCTCCAACCACCACGGGCGAGAAGCCCTCACTTCCCTCTTCGACGCTGCGTAGTCCGATTCCAACAACAATCAACGGATTTGAGTGAAATTCAAAACCTAGTTTTGAAGAAAACAAGGAGGTATACGGCCAAATTTATTTTCAGCAGTTTTAACAGTTTAAAACCGTTGCAAACTTTGAAAAATCATATCTTTTTCGTTTCTTGTCGAAATCCAGTGAAACAAGAGACAGTGGACTCGTGTGGACGTCTTCTACCCTCTAGAAGAGACCGCATATTTTTCTGAGCCTTCTGCTATTTTTGGTGGAGTGGAACCCAATGTGAGATTTCTAATTTATAAATGATATGGAAAACGACGATGTATAAATTATATAGTCGATGTATGAGTTATATAAGCGTTGTACACCTCATGTATAAGCGTTGTATAAGTTGTACGTTCGATGTATAAGTTATATATGCGTTGTAAAAATTATATATGTGTTGAAATAGAAGTGAATTGCTATATATAAATATATATATATACACGCCCCTCGTCAACAAACCATGGACGATATTTATTGGTTGTGATTGGTGTGAAAATTGATTGATGGTGAATGGTTGATTGGGATTGTTTGTGGTTGATATTGATTGATTGTGGTTGAAAAATACCCATTTGTGGTTGAGAAATATTTGGTTGAAACCACATAGGATTAGTTTGTGGAAATGAAATAAATATATACATGCCGCCTGCGTGCGAACTAGATGCATGATCCCCATTGTCAAAAACCACAAGGTTTTAAGATAGAGCGAGGAGCCGTACTAGGGACGGTCCCGGTTTTAACTACCCTGCCGTTATGCTGCCGAAATTTTGAATAATATTCATGTGTTTGAATTATTTTCATTTGCTGAAACTATTTTTATTCGTTGAATAGAAAACCTTCATGTGTTGAATCGATATTCATTCGTTGATTAGAAATTCATGTGTTGAATGGTATTCGTGTTTTAAATATAAAAATCACATTTTTATCTATATATATAAACTATAGAAAACCTTCATGTGTTGAATCGATATTCATTCGTTGATTAGAAATTCATGTGTTGAATGGTATTCGTGTTTTAAATATAAAAATAACATTTTTTATCTATATATAAAAACTATAGAAAACCTTCATGTGTTGAATCGATATTCATTCGTTGATTAGAAATTCATGTGTTGAATGGTATTCGTGTTTTAAATATAAAAATCACATTTTTATCTATATATATAAACTATAGAAAACCTTCATGTGTTGAATCGATATTCATTCGTTGATTAGAAATTCATGTGTTGAATGGTATTCGTGTTTTAAATATAAAAATCACATTTTTATCTATATATATAAACTATAGAAAACCTTCATGTGTTGAATCGATATTCATTCGTTGATTAGAAATTCATGTGTTGAATGGTATTCGTGTTTTAAATATAAAAATCACATTTTTATCTATATATATGAACTATAGAAAATCTTCATGTGTTGAATCGATATTCATTCGTTGAATTGAAATTCATGTGTTGAATAGTATTCATATTTTTGAAATAAATTGTTTTATAAAAAAAATCACATTTTTATCATATATATGAACTATATAAAATAATCTCCTTTTGAAATAAATTGTTTTAAAATAAAAATCCTATTTTTATCACCTATATTAACTATATAAAATAATCGTGTTTTGAAATAAATTGTTTTACATTAAAAATCTCATTTTTATTATATACATGAATTGGTAAAAATAGTGAAGTGTTGAAATAGAAGCCAGTTAGATAAAAATATCATTTTTATCAAATGTGTGAAAAGAATATAGTTTCTGAAATCGAAGAATAGATATATATATATAAATAGAATTGAAATATATCGAATAACGACGCTGCAGTTCGTATTTTGAAACCGTGATTTCAAACGATTATACCGGGAGATCCGACCATCGGATTTTCCTGAGATTGCAACCGTTGGGTTCGCTTTGGAAAAATCTTTCCAACGGCACCAACTTTGTAAAAATCCAACGGTTGGATTGTCTGGAATGTTTAATTCAAATCTGAAGAAAAACAGCGCCAGAATCGATTATATTTATTTATATATATATATATAATTACATTTAATCGAATAACGACGCTGTAGTTCGTATTTTGAAATCGAAACTTCAAACGATTATACCGGGAGATCCGACCGTCGGAATTTCCCGAAACTGGAACCGTTGGATTCGTTTTGAAAAGATCTTTCTAATGATGTAAATTTTGTGAAGATCCAACGGTTAGATTTTCAGATATGTGTAAATCAAATCTGAAGAAAAACAGCGCCACGGTCGCGTTATGGCCCGAATCGTCGTTTTGAATAAATTGGCTATTTTAAAATAAATAAAAATAGCGATAAATCGTTATAAAATATTATAAACGATATGGATGTGATTTAGAAATTAACTGAAGGTTGACTAAGTCGAATGGTTTCCTGGGTGTTGATCTGATGTTGGTTTCGGCCTTCGGGGTTAATATTTGGGAAATCGTTCTCTTACTGATTGACGGTTAGTGACTAATGAATTGAAATGATGTGTGTATATGTTAGTGTTGCACTTGTTTATTATATACGCGAGTTGCTCAGAAAGACCGGGTTCATCCCATTATGAATAACTGAATCGACGATAAGTAATCGAAGATGAAGACGGTGGTCGAAGACCGGAGATCTTCACCTCGTTTGGATGGTAACCGAGGTCCTGATTGGGAGGCATCCCGAAATATGGATAATGAGTGCTGATCGTCCATACGTATGTGGTGATCGATGGGTTTGTGAGGTATTTAGTGCCTCCGTCTTCGTTCAGACCCAGAACGGACTTGTAAATGGACTGTGTGTCTGACATTGGATTTTATTCTGTGTTGATCGATCTCTGTTAAATATACATCTGTTTGGCGGCGGAGAATTTATTCTTTTGCTTAACGCCCTTCTCTGAAACGCACGAGCTCAGAGGTTGTATATCGATGGACATCAGTCGCATAACATGAATTGCTAGTGTGGCATGCCTGAGTAGCAAATGATCAGGGCTTCTGTTGAAAAGCAAAGTCTTACGGTGATGATCAAAGCACCGCCTGTGTGGCGTAGCTTTGTGTATAACGTGAAATCGCGAGCCTCACACCCCGGTATGAACCAGAAACGGGAGCAGGACATCAGGGGGGACGTGCGTTTTCTTTCTAGCTAGGGTGGTGTCAGTGACCTACCAGCCCTGACATTTATATACTTTTCACTAGTGTGGTTGTTGCTGTTGCGAGGCGCCTCGGTTAGATCGGACGATCCGGGTCCGATGGAGTCATTCATTGGCTCATTTACGCCCCAAAGGGCAGAGAAACGCATTGTTCAGGCATTATAATCCACTTCGTGTGGACCGGCCCTTACGATCCAAGGTACGGTTGTGGCTGTGCCTAAGGGGCGGGCTAGAGCGTCTCGAATTCGGTAAGGACTATCTTTTGCCTTGGTTCATGACGGAAATCCAATTTCCAAATACGACATCGTGCGGTTTTGATTGTATATATATATATGGCGACATGGTATATGGTACCCATGCCATCTATGATTGATAGTTATGATTTGAAATTGTTTTTAAAACATATAAACACTAGTAATAATATCAAATGCTTTTGTTTTATTCGTATCAATCATATTTTGGCCATTATATGGTAAAACTCTATCCTCCGGTTTGCGTTGCATTATGTGATGGGAACTGAGTCTTATAATGGCTTCATTTTTATAAAAAAACATAGCGATGTTTAAAAAGGATGATTTGTTTTTAAAGCACCGGCAATCCAATGGAGTAAACCCGTTCCACGAAAGTGGCGTGGTCCCGTGATTAGCCATATTATAAATGTGTTGAGTAGATTTCTCATACCAGTCCCATGACTGACTCGTAGTTTGTTTTACTTTCAAACTCGGGTGCCCCTTTTTCTACACGGGCAGCCTTGTATTCAGGTTTAGCCGACTTTCTCTGGATAGCTGGAGCTGAAGGTGGATTCTATCATTTATCTCTTTTTATGTTGTTCAGCTCCTATTGTACATTATGTTTGTTTTCCGCTGTAGACATTTATGTATAGTTGAACTGTATTTGTACTAAGTATGATCCTGTATACTGTGTAACTCTGATGATTACTTTTATCCAGTATATTATATTGTTCATTATCTGGTGTATTTATTTATTTCTGTTCTGTTATTATCTATTTCTGTGTTATATTCCACGGATTACCCTTGCCGCTGTCAGTACGGGGTTTGGGGTCGTCTCATTTGAGGAGGGAATCAAGCACGTGAAATGGATGGGAAAACGTTGAGTTTGAAGTGGTAAATGATGTGGTGCAGATGTGTATTTGTCTAAGGGAAGGAGATGGAGTTAGCAGTTGTTTAGAGTTTATTATGTGAAAAAAAGACGGTGGAAGTTGAAGTTCCCAAAATAGCAGATGGACCTTGTTGTGAATACCGGAAGAAGTATCCAAATTGTGATTGGGAAAGAAACGGTTGGTGGTACTAAAACAAATGATTACATTGATGAGTAGTTAAAAAAATAATTAAGAAATTAATAATTTATTAAGAAAATAATTATTTTAATTAATCGTGAATGTTTACAATTGTGTAATTTGATCATTTGTTAACAGAATTAAACGCAACTAGATCCGTTGGAACCGTAGCAACAAAAGCTACATTGTGGAACTGATTTCACTAAGAATGGAGCTACTAATATTTCATGGTAAAATCAAACATTTTGTTGATTTTAAAACGAACCGAAAGCAGAATGTCAACTGAAAACGATGTGAGTAAATCTCACTAACTCTAATCAGTTTATATTTTCATAACTTATTTTTAGAATTGATAATTGTTGATTGATTGTTGGGTGTTGACTGTTTGTATGAACTACTAATTGTTTGGTTGAAATTATAGATAATGATATATATATATATATATCGTTAATCAAAGATTGATTCTGTTTATAGGAATATTTCATATTGAAATGAAGTTGATGTTATTATATTGTTCAACATTTGTGATGCAGGGAAACAGGTTAGAGGCCGGATCCAACTAGATTCCTCAATATTTATTATACTGTTTGTTTTCATATATGGTGATATATGATGTGATATATAATCTGTGATTAATTATGATGACACTGGTCTTGTTATTTGGTATTTTTAAATAACATATGAAACACTGTAATGTAAAAAGGGAATTTTCAAAGTGTATATTTAAAATAAAATATTAATATAAAATCAATGGATTTTATATTAAAAAGGAATTATTTGGAAAATTAAATAAGAACTTCTGTATAAGACTATTAAAAGTTATATGAATGTTTTAAAAGGTTGTTTTTGGTATAAATACCGAATGAAGGTAATAAGAGGTAAATAAGCGGGTATATGAAGTAAATATAATATTTTGGGAAATTTGTAGGATTATAACAAGAGAATTTTACATTAGGGAGGTTTAGACCCGTGCTTCGTATACAGGTGTAACATGATATTGATTAAGTGGAATAGCGAGATATAAAAGAATTATGGGAAGATTAATTTAAAGTAGATTGTAAATAGAATCTGTTTTAACAAATAAATTGAGAAGATGAATTTATAAATAATGTTTTATAAATTAAATAAAATATTTATCGTTTGATAAATGGAATATATAAGTCTGAAATTATATAGAGAAGTAAAATCGGTTTCAACACCGATATTTGAAATCAAATGTGAACGTAGCGGTTGTAAAGGGAGTTATAAATAAGATTTTTATGAATAGTCTATAAATAGAAGTATAAATATAATTTGTAATCGGGATATTGTTTTTAAATGCGAAATCAAACAGTTTGAATTAATAAAAGAAATATTTTTCACATTTAATGTGAATAAGGGATTTAAGTAAATATTGTGTGAAATGAAAATATTATAAAGGAAACTGGGTTTTGAATTAGGAATTTAAAACGAGAATTAATCGAATATAAATTATTCGAATAGAGTTAACCGAATATTAGTTATTCGAATAGAGTTAATCGAGTATAAATTATCGAATAGAGTTAATCGAATATTAGTTATTCGAATAGAGTTAATCGAGTATAAGTTATTCGAATAGAGTTAATCGAATATTAGTTATGTGGAGAGAGATTCTCGATTGTAGTCTATTCGAAAAGAGTTATCGAATATAGTTTATTCGAAAGAGAGATTATCGAATATAGTTCATTTGAAAAGAGTTATCGAATATAGTTATCAGAAAGAGAGTTATCGAATAGAGATTATTCGAGAGAGAATTATATGTTGAAATTCGATTATATCGAATTTGGGAAAGAACTATTTACTTTCCATTTTTAAATCATGATTTAAATATTAATAAATTAGTTGTTTGTTTATTTATCCAAATTAGTAAATAAAAGTTATATTTAAGTTATTATATTTCAGTAGCATGGGATTTTAAAATTATTGTTACAATCAAATAATTTCTATAAAAGAAGTGGATTCGTAAATAGAATCCGAGGTTACGTAAGGAAGTTTGTTTAAGGTTTTAAAGGTGAACTTTGTCTATTTCGAGGTTACAAATGTTGTTCAGTTAAGGTCTGAGAGGTAGTTATACCCCAACTTGATTGGTTTCATTTTTAACTAAGGCATAGTTAAGGTTCGATAGTGAAGGTTGGTTAAGTGAATTAAGTTAATGAGTGTTAATGGTTTGAGTTGGCATAGTGATGTTTTATTTAAACCTCTGTTTAAATCCAATGAAGGAGTTTTGGATGTGTTTTCCAAATAAAAAATCAGAAATGTTTTCTAATATAGAAAATAAGAAATGGGAGTAAATATGGAAATGTTTTCCAACGATTAATAACGTATATTTTCTAAATTTGGAAAATAATAATTCACAAATATATGGAAATAGGAAATAGGGAAATGAAAAAATTAATGATAAATTAATTTAAAAGGGAAAAATGTTGTTGATGATGGATCGATAATATTTCCATTTGGAAATAAGATCGTTGTGTGTGTGGATGTTTTCCTTTGATAGTTAAATATCCGACTATCAAAGTTTTGATCATTTTCTGTCATCAATATGGAGAGACCGGAATCAGATTTTATTATCTGAAAACCACTCCGAATGGGCATTAGCATTGTGAATCAAATACGATCAAGATAATCGAAGACGGAGTAATGCAATGGTTGTTATGGAAAATGCTAGGTAGAAATTGCCTAAGATAGATTCATAGAATTGTGCCTTCGGTTTGTCCAGTCCCAGGACAACCTGTATGGAAGAATGTCTGACAGAGTATATTTAATATATCGCGTAAGTTGATCTCTTCAAATGTACTTGCGTTTAGTGGCGGAGGAATTCGTTTCTCTTAGATGTATACCTGTTGTATTTTTTGGGAAATCAATTTGTGATTTGACGGGTATGACGATGTGACATTCAAAGTGAATAAAGGTGTGATCTATACGTTATGGTCTCTAGCCTCACAACCAGGAAATGGTATAAAATCGGGTAGGTCGCATGGCTAAGTGGTTAGCTGCCAATTAGGGTGTATTGTCACCTAATCTAGAGAAATTCCATTTACTTCTATAATCTATTTCGATGTTGTCCCTTTCAGGAAAAGGTTGTTGATCCTAACCGTTGGTGATAATACATTCGGTACACTCAAGCAAAATGAGTGACCGGTCATGTTCAGCCTGGGTTACAAGACGTTCTTGTTGAACCCGATGTATTCCACTCTAGAGATACACTATCGGAAGGTGGTCCCATACCTAGCCAATTGGAATTCATTACCCAATAAGCGCCCGTGGATTTTGATTATATATTATGTATGTGGAACGTGAGATGAAAGCGTTCTGCTAAATGATTATTATTTGTTGTTGATAGACACTATTGTAATATCAGAAGAGATTTGTTATAAAGAATAATTTGGTTTATCGTAAGGTAAAAATCGTCCGTGTTTATGTATGGATCGGTCTTACGATTATCCTTTCTTTTAAAGGGATTTTAAAAGTAAAACAAATGGTTGGAGTTTACTCACACCAGTCACATGACTGACCCATAGTTTATTTTGTTTTATTTTCCCTAAACACTTGGGTGCCCAATTTTGTACGGGCAATCAAGTAATCGGAATTTTACAGATATACAAGAAGGAGGTTGGAGTAGGAGGCTTCAAGATTTTATAACAGTTGTTTATTTCCGCTGTGTTGTACTCTGATAATGTTATTGTATACATATACTGGTTTTATTTCAAAGATATTTTATATTTTATTCGTTCCGCTGTGAGATTTGTGTTTACTCTATTTCTGTTGTTATATTCTTCTTCTATTCTAATTTTCTATCTTATCTATTCTCATCCTCTATTTTCTTTCATTAACTATCTGGTGTTTCTGATACTTGAGATCTGGAAAGTAATATAAGTTTATGTATTATTGTTGGAATTTAAGCGTCGAATTCCCTGGTTCGTTACAATGGTAACAGAGCTGAAGGTTAAGTAATTACCTTGGCCCTGTGGCGTGACTCAGTAGAGATGGGTTTAGCAATACCCTAGATTGAGTTGAGTGTATATATATGAGCGCGTATTTTTTGTAAAACATAAAATGATTTTATATTGTAGAGATTTATTAGTTGAGTGGTTTATGAATTTTGGTCGATCAGTTTGATGCACTGCATCGGTAGGAGTTTCTAAACACTTTAATAGAATGAACCGACACATTATGTTTTGAAAAAAGGGTAAATGAAATAATTTTACGCAAATTATATTTTGGTATAAAGGATTTATATTGAAATTATTATAATATGTGGATATATTGGTTGTTATTATAATCGAGTAAGATTATAAAAAGTGAGATGGTTATGTAAATAACCAATCAGAACTCAAATAAGTGTTATAAAATGAATTATATCTGAATTTAAATCAGAATTGAAATTACAACTCTGGAAATTTGGAAAAAAGTGTTCGCAAAACGGATTTGTATTTATTATATGAGAATTTTAAAATCCTAGGAGATTTTAAATTGTTTTACAAACATTGGCAAGATATTTTGAATTTCATAAAAGAAATATTTAAAAATGAATTTTTAAAGGTGATATAGTACACTTCGACTACAAGAAAATAAACCTGACGATGTTGGCTACATCATTAGTGTTCATTTTCAAGTTCTAAGTGACGGATTACTACCAAAGATATAGTTTTTGGAAATGTTTTGAGAAAACAAGTGGTTTTGATTTCCAAAAAGAAATATTGGATGTTTGAAAAGGGTAAGTTGTTTAAAACTCCTAGGAAGATTGTTTTGAATTAAAAACAAATTTAAAGAAAATTTTGCGAAAGTAAATTGAAATTGGATATAGCCAGAAGTGGAAATTAGTTAGAAATTTGTGAAAGCAAATATGAACTGAATTGAAACCAATTAACTATAAATTGAATTGGAATATAATATATAAAGTAGAATCAGATTATGAATTGTGAGATAAGAATCTGAAATGTTATTGAATTCGTGAGTTGGAGTTTGAAATCGAGAATGGAACTCGAATGTGAAATGGAATTTGACTTGGGTATAACTGAATGATTGGGTGAGGATAAAACTAATTGGAGTTTGATTGGGATGATATTGGTATATGCTGAATTGGTAGCAAATGAAAGTGATAGAGTTGAATACCTGACAAAAAGGTACATGTTTATATTTCATATGGGTATGAGATTTTTATGATCCTACTAGGCAAGCCGCTTGGCTGTTTGATTTTCTTTTGGATTGGAGAAGGCCTAAAGAGGTGAGTTGAAGTTTTACTGATTGAGCCGTACAAAGGTGTTGGCGAAATTTCCCCGAAATTTAGGTTGTTACAAAATTTTCAAGATTTTCGAAAATTTTCGTAAAAAAGAATGAATTAATAATTTAGTTAAAATAAAATGGTTCAGTTGAAACTGAAACTAAAAAGTAAAACAAATAATTTTTAACCCAGTTAATTGGTTCTGTTTTCTACCTTAGCAAATTCGAGGACGAAATATTTTTTTAGGACGGAAGAATGTAACGTCCCATATTTTTGTGGTATAATAATTAATTCATTTAATTATTTAAATAGTGATTTAGAAACTTAAATGGTTGTTTAATTAAATAATAGTGAATATTTAATTAATATAAATAATAGAATAATATAATTAATTCCGAAATAGTCAGAAATTGTAACATCCCAAAATTTTAGCGATTTAATAATTTATATATTTATTTTAAAATATTGGTTTAATATTTGGACAAGATTTTTGAGGCGTAGTTATAATTTAATTTATAGAACTTTACTAAAAAAATTAATTCGTAAAATAAGCAACTTTTTGTTTAACGTAATTTGCATCCTATATCAGTGTCTTGAGATTTCACAAAATAAGTTAACTTTTCTATTTTATTATGTTTATCGGATCGCGGTACATTACTTGTCACAACGGTATTTTTATTTTTGCCTATAGCAGTACGCGATCGCGGTACATTACTTGTCACAACGGTATTTTTATTTTTGCCTATAGCAGTACGTAAAACGAGTGAAATTTTATATAACAGAGACCATAAAAACTTCACTTTGAAAACAAAAGAAAATGGATAGCCCATATCAATGCAACGTGGTTCCAGTACTGAAGCCGTTTAATGTCCATGAACACTACTATACCACCATCAAACTAAGCATGTGCACTCAAACATCCATGAATACAATTTCTTTGCTATTTGATGCATTGTCATCATAATTTGCCAACGCCATATCAATGCATGGCCAACATGTAAACGAACAAAGGATCAACAACATTAATAAAAACCCATACAACCAAAACACACTATGTTTTATTAGTATCTGCATTCTCTCCAGCTTTTACTAGTTCATGGAAAGTTTCAAGTAGCACACCCTACATGTATATTTAATCAAATGGGGTATACGCATTGACATTTTAGTACTATACTAAAGACCAGCTCCTCCTTTTTATTTACGAAAGCATCGAAATAAGTGAAGGTAAAATCTGGCCAACGCTTTGCCTCAATCTTTTCAAATAAAAACAAATATCTCGGATAGATCCTCCAATCGCTCTTTAAGTCAAAAATCATGGCTAGAATTAAAAACCTATCAGTCCTGAGTGAAAAAACCCTAACACTGCCTTTGACTTTATAATGTAAGCTGCCAACACAATACAACAAAATTTATTTCCAAGCTGACCAAGGACCTACGCAATTAGAACGAATGTACCAAAATCTTAGTTGATAAGAAAAAGAAAAAAATATACACGTGTCTATAGGATGTAAACAATGATGTATAAGCACAAGAACTAAGCTAACTCGCTTAAACAGATATTACTGAATGAAAAATTACTAAAACTGAAGAGATAAATTAACAAGTACATACAGAGATAATCTAAATGCTAAGGTGGTCACTACAAACCAGGATCATTAGACCTATTCTAGCTGCATACAAACATGCACAAACAGCTAACTTATTCAAACTAAATGCTCGGAAATAAATAATCATGTTTAGATTAAATAATTAATCCAGCAAACTCCTCCTTAATCTAAAAGTGATTATGGTCCTTGACTCCCAGTAGATCACGCATCTTCTCAAATTTAACGACTGACATAGGCTTGGTTAGAACATCTGCTCGCTGCAATTCAGTACACACATGCTTGATGATGATGGAACCCTTCTCCACACACTCTCAAATGAAATGATAACGCACATCTATGTGCTTACCACGACCATGAAATACTGGATTTCTTGCAAAATCAATAGTAGACCTATTGTCTATGTAAATCACAACTGGACCAGCTTTGACATCTGTAATTTGACTCAGTAAACTATGCAACCATAATCCTTGACATGCTGCAGCAGTAGTAGCCATGAACTCGGCTTCGCATGATGACAATGCCACACACCTTTGCTTCTGAGACACCCATGTGATCAACGATTCATCTAGATAAAATGCCATCGCACCCGTGCTTTTCCTTTCCACAACATCTCCTGTAAGATCACTATCCGAGAATCCAGACAGCATATAATCTCCTAGACCTTTGGTGTAAACCAAACCATAATTTAGTGTTCACTTTACATACCTCACGATCCTCTTAACAAAATTCCGATGTAACAAAGTAGGCCTCTCCATGAATCTGCTCACCACCCCAACTGCATACGCAATATCCGGGCGTGTATGTACCAAATAACTCAAACCACCCACCATAGTTTTAAATTATGTATAGTTAACTGACTTGCCCTTTTCATCCTTATGCATCTGAATCTTTCGCTCCATCGGGAACTTTACTGGGTTGCAGTTGGATAAACCAGCCTTCTCAAGTACCTTCTTTGCATAAGCCACCAGTTTTAATTCGATATAGCCCTTCCCTTGATCAACTTCTATGCCAAGATAATAACTGAACTTTCCCAAATCTGACATCTCAAATTCTTTACCCATCTACATTTTGAACTTAATAATATTCCTTACATTTATACATGTAATAATTAAGTCATCGACATAAACGCCTATGATCAATGACTCCTCTTGTTCTTTCTTCATGTACACATCATGTTCTAATGGACATTTGATAAATACAAGCTTCTCGAGATATTTATTTAACTGAGTATACCAAGCTCGTGGAGCTTGTCTCAGTCCATACAGGGCCTTTAACAACTTGTAAACTTTTCGCTTTTGTCCTTCCTTCACATAACCCTCCGGCTGATTCAAGTGCACCTCTTCATATAGTGTGCCATTCAGAATAGATGACTTTACGTCTAAATGATGAATTTCCCAAGAATTTTTAGCTGCTAGTGCCAACAAAAGACGTACTATTTCCATTCTTGTTATCGGAGCAAAGACCTCTTCAAAATCAATGCCATATTTTTGCACTTACCCTTTTCTGACTAGCCTCGCCTTGTGCTTCAAAATTTTACCATCTGTATCTTTTTTCACTTTGTATACCCACTTCAAATCAATTGCCTTGTGATTTGATGGTAAATCTGTTAATTCCCAAGTCTTATTTCACTCATTTGCTTCAATTTCACTTTCCATGGCTTCCTTCCAACAATTTTCTTTAATTGCCTGACTGTAACTAACTAGTTCATCAACGCCAGCCAGCAATAATTCATCAGCTAACTCCTCATCTAGTTCTTTCTCCTCGGTTTCGTTGTAAATGTCACTGAGGAGTCTGAATTTCCGTGGCGGTTCACTCCCATCATATGTATCTTTCAGTGTAATATGATCACCAGTTGTATTCACTCGGCTTAAGCTCGACTCTGCAGACTGAGGGGTTGATAAAAAACTATGATGCTCCTCAACACCTTCCATCACATCAAGTTGAGAGCTTTCTTCATTAGATGTCACTTCGCCTTGAGTATCTGTGAAATGATCACCTGCTACAACAAAGGATGAGTTTGTGTTTTTCGCCACTGTTTCACTCTAGTTCCATCCCTTTGCTTTATGGAATACTACATCCCGACTAATATGCACACTCCCTTTCTCAGGATCAAACAAACGGTAGGCCTTTGTCCCTGCTTCCCTTCTAAGATGCACAACACATTTGCTTCTATTATCCAATTTCTCAGTATGCACACTAGGGATCTTCATGTAAGTAATACAGCCAAGGACTTTAAGATAATCAACCTGTGGTTTTTTCTTCGACCATGATTCATATGGTGTTGCTCCCACAAACCGGTTTAACAAATACACAGCGTGCCTAATGGCCTCTCCCTACATAAATAAAGGCATGTTTCGCTCTTTTAACAGACTTCTTCCCATGGCCACTACAGTCCTGTTGCGGCACTCCACGACTCTGTTTTGTTGTGGAGTGTATGGCGCTATAAAATATCGAACAATACCCATGTGCTCACAAAATTTTGTGAATTCATTTGAACAAAACTCGCCACCTTTGTCTGTCCTGAGAACCTTGATCACCTGAGATGATTCCTTCTCCACCAGGGCTTTAAATTTCTTAAAGTGTGTGAGTGCCTCATCTTTAGTCTTAAGCATGTCGACCCAAATAGCACGACTAAAATCATCAACAAACAATAAAAAATACTTATTACCAGATAGTGTTGGTGGTGAGATCGGTCCGCAAATATCTCCATGTATCAGCTCCAAGCATTTCTTAGCAATGAAACAAGTCTGAGAAGGGAACGAGCGCCTAGCCTGTATTGACGTCAAACATCCTTTGCATACATCCTTTGGGTGAGTAAAGCTGGTAGACCAAATGCCATCCTGTTCTAGGACATAAGAATCATAGCTTGAAAGTTTACATGACCTAGTCGTGAATGCCACAACCAGGTCATTTCCTTTTCCTTTGTTAATAGACAAGAACCTGTGGTCTCTTTAATCAACACCTTGTACAATCTATTAATAGATTTTTTAACTTCCATTATCAACACATTCTTTTCAGTATATATCCACAAATATTCTCCCTTAATAACGACTTTACTACCACTTTCAGATATTTGATCTAGTGAGATAATATTATTGCATAAACTTGGAATGAAATATACCTCCTTAAGAAAACAATCTTTGCCATCATCAGTTGTAAAATGAACAGACCCTTTTCCTTGTATCTTTACTGTAGATTCATCACCAAATTTTACTTCCCCTATCACGCCTTCATCCAAATCCTTTAACCTTGAGCGTTGGTCGGTCATGTGATTACTGGCTCCATTGTCAAGATACCATACGCTTGATTCATTAATTTCACCATTCTCCGTCATGTTGAGTTTTGGATTTACGCCTCCTTCATTCAGAAGAATCATTTCCTCCTTGATGTCCTGGCATTTTGCCAGAAGAAGTGTAGGTTCATCATCATGTATCTGGGCCAAGTTTACTTCATTCCTTTGTTCTTTATCTTGTCCAGGCTTACGAGACTCTGCAGCGTAGTGTCCACAAACATTGCAATTATAACATTGTACTTAGCCTCTGTCACGTCCACCTTTAGCAAATTCTCTGCCTCTGGCTTCACTATTACTATGTGAGCTTCCTCTGTTCGCCCGTTTCAACCTCTCTTCTCGTGGAAATAGTAACTGACCATCCTTTTTCTACAACTGGCCTTCATTGTTCTCCCACTTCACCTACTCTTCTTCTGTGAGAAGAAGATGTTGTTCACCACTCTCCATTTGCCCATGCAACCTTTCTTCGTGAGCCTTAAGGGATCCAACTGTTTCCTCGACAGACATTTTCTCCAAATCGCCAAATTGTTCAATAACTGACGCTATCTGTAGGAACTTGGTGGGTACAGCTCGAAGGAGTTTCTTAACCACATATGCTTCTTCAATTTTCTCTCCCAGCGCTTGGATATTTGTTACCAAGCCATTTTATCTCATACAGAAATCATCGAGCTGCTCAGTTTCTTTCATAGTGAGGGACTCAAACTTTAACTTAAGGGTCTGAGCCTTCGCTTGCTTCACCTTGTCTACACCCAAGTGTACTGTTTTGATCACTTCCCACGCTTCCTTGGAATTCTTCTTCTCTGCAATCGACAACAGTAAGTCCACACCAATTCCTTGGTAAATTATAGCCAATGCTCACTTGTCAACCTTGTCTTCAACAACCGTCTTGGAATCTTTAGGTTCTATAGCTCCAACACGCCATGGGCTTGCATAAAGACCTTCATTTTCAAAGCCCATGCCGTGTAGTTTGTCTTTGGAAGCATCGAATAACTTAGGCCAAATGAGTTTTCTTTCCCCTTGCTGGTTTCCATCGATGTTCAGGTTGGTGTATGTTTTTGAGTGTAGGCTCTGATACCAGATGTAGGATGTAAACAATGATGTATAAACACAAGAACTATGCTAACTCACTTAAACCGATATTACTGAATGAAAAATTACTAAAACTGAAGAGATAAATTAACAAGTACGTACAGAGAGAATTTAAATGCTAAGGTGGTCACTACAAACCAGGATCACTAGACCTGTTCTAGCTGCATACAAACATGTACATACAGCTGACTTATTCAAACTAAATGCTCGAAAATAAATAATCATGTTTAGATTAAATAATTAATCCAACAGTGTCTATCCAAAAACTTGCTAATGTCGTCGCCTTTTTCTCCTAATTAAACAGTATGGCCTTATTCCTTTTGAAACAGTGATGTTAAAACAAAATAAAATAACACTGCTTCTTGGTTCCCTTTTCATTCAAAGTGCGCGCTAGCCATGGATTTAGAAACGTGAAACCTAAGGGTGTGCACTGTTGGACGTAAGTCAGTAGAGGGGTGTAAAGAACAGTTGGGATAGGAAGTTTCGGAATGGCCATTTCTATCCATACTGGTTTTACTGAAGGAAATAAATGTTTGAGGCAAAACCATTGAAGGGGATGGATGTGAACTGGGTAATTGCGTTAATTTTTACTAGGAGGAGATGCACTGTTTAGCATGCAGGGAGGGATGTGATGGTAGTAAAACATTGTAGAGAAGTTGTTGTGGAAATAATAAAGATTATAAAAGGCTCGATGTAGCAGCAAGGCTCATGGAAGAAAGAAGAAAGCAAGAATGGACGTGAGCAGGTGTTGGATCTAAGTGAGAAAAACTGTGCATGCGTCAAGGTATGGTAGAATGCGACAATAGTAGTCGCTGGAGAGGAGGAAGGTCAATGTTGGGAAGGGTTCATAGCTGTCATGAAGGCAGCAAGGTGGACGAAGCGGTGATTGGAAGAAAGCTGCCGACTTTGTGAAAGGGTTTCCTGGGAGGTGCACTGCAAGTGTGCATTAAAAAGGTAAAGGAGCATGTTTTGTTTGGTTATAGGAGGAGATCAACAAGTTATTTTCTACAGCGAGTTTCCGGAAATGTATTATATCAAAAGAGAAGAAGGATTATGGGAAAATTTAATTAACCGTTAATTTGGTTCTAATTAAAATGGTAAGTGAAGTAATTATATATGAGGGAAGAGCGTTCGTGTTGCACTGGAAGAAGAGGATCAAATTTTGGAGTGGATTATTTTCTTTTTAAAGATCGGAAGTGGTTGGTTTCTTTCAGTTCATGGTTACCTGGTAGTATGGTGAAGAAGAATACAAGGAGGGCAGGCCATCCATTCAAAGGTGGGTTGGGCCTTCTTTATAAAAAAGGAAGGAAGGATAACAATCGAGTTAGAGAAAAGTGAAAGGGAGAAAACACGTGAGGAACTTTTGCCCTGCTAACAGGGATTAATGTTATGTAAGGTAATTAGTTATTTTAAATATTCAATTTATATAAATAACTAGTTAAAATTGTAATAATAGTAACCCGTCCATACGATATTAGAATTGCGAATGGTCTTATCTGTTGGAACCGTACGAATGCAGGCTACGCTCTAAGCTGGTTAAGAATCTTTTGGATCTCGTTAGAAATTATGGAAGAATAAAACGCGTGATATAAATCAACCGACGTTGATTGTTATTTAACAATTAACGACCAAGGTGAATAAACTCACTAACTCTGTTTATTTTTATAATATTATAAACATTATTTAATATTGAAAAATGATGATTGGATATTGTGTGATGGTTGTCTGGATGAATTGGTTGAGATAATACATATAGTTATATATGTAAGTCATTCGTTGAATACTGATTCTATTTGCTATTGATATTATTTATATTGAATAACATCTATGGATGCAGGGAAACAGTATGGAAGGATCCAACTGGATTCCTCAACAATTATATTTTTGTTTTTCATATATTACGTAATATGATGTGGTAAATAGTATATTGTTAATTATTGTTTGTTTGGGTAGGGAATTACACTGGCATGAAACAAACTGGTATTTAAATACTGTGAAAATATTAGAAAAGAATTTGAATTTTAAGGAAAATATATTTTTAAAGGAGAATTGAATTTCGGTTGAGTTAGATATAATAACCCATTTTATAAAATCAAGTAGTTGGTTTATAAACGATGTTATGAATGAAATGAAATTATTAACAGTAAAAATAATTTAGAAATATAAATTCAATAATGATTTTTAGAAATTTGGAAATCAGTTAAAAAGGGGAACGATGAAATTTATGTTTATATTCGAAATATGAGATGGGTGGGATAAATTCATAATGATTTATAATGAGAATTCGACTATATCGACAGTTTTAAGAGAAATTTACTTTTTAAAATTATATATATATGTGTGATTTTATAATTTAAAATTTGATAAGGAATTAAACATTTGGTTTAAAACAAATAATTTATAATAGAGTAAATAATCAAGATTAAGTTATAAATTAGATTTTTAATTAAGGAGAAATTGACTTGTAAATAGGAGTTTATAATCTTTGGAAATGTTTTCCAAGAAGTAGGAAAGACTAAACGGGCTTTGAGAAACTGGAAAGTTATGGGAAGATTAGAAAATTAATTAAAAGGGGCCAGTGATTGTTTGATGCTCAGTTGTACATTTGAATGGGTGTTTGTTTTCATTTCGATAGTCAAATAACCGACTATCGAAGTATTTTGACTATCGTTGTCGATACGGAGAGACGGGTTAGATATATTATCCGAAAAACCACTCCGTATAGCCATAAGCGTTGCGAATCAGATTATGATGAAGATAATTGAAGATGGAGTGAAACGCAAGGGTCGTTCTATTTCAGAATAGTACTTTGGCTTGTTCAGTCCCAGGACAACTTGTATAGACGAATGTCTGATAGAGTATTCCTAACAGATCACACAAGACGATCTCTTTACGGTATTACGTCTGGTGGCATAGGAATTCGTTTCTCTTAGCTTTTATACCCGTAATATTTTCGGGAAAATCAACTAGTGATTGACGGATCTGACGATGTGTCATTCAAAGTGAATGGTGACCATATGTTCTAAAAAGATAGACGTAGCCTCTAGCATCACAATTGGGAAATGACAAAAATCGGGCGGGCAGCATGGCTAGTTGGGTCATACCCAAGCAAGGTGTATTGTTACCGGTCTAGAGAAAATTAATATTTGTTCTTCTTTCGATTCTGTATCTTTGGATTATGGTTGGATGGCCAATAACCGTGGGTGACAATATATTCGCTACACTCAAGCTAAATGAGTGGGCGGTCATGTCTGGCCGATTTACAAGATGTTCTTGTTGAACCCCAGTGTATCCCCTCTAGAGTACACAGATCGGGAGGTGGCCCCATACCTTTTCATAGTTGGAATCCAATCTCCAATAAGCACGCTGCGGTTTTTGATTTTATATTATATATGTAGAGCGTGAGATGCAAGCGTTCTACTAGATGGTTATTTATTTGATTGGACATTATTATAATATCATTGGATTTTGATATCAAAAATGTTTTGGGTAATAGTAAGGTAAAAACCGTCCATGTTTATGTGTGGGCTGGTCTTACTATTATCCTTTTCTTTCAAAAGATTTTCAAAGTTAAACAATATGGTTGGAGTTTACTCACACCTATCCCATGACTGACCAATAGTTTATTTTATGTGTTTTTCATAAACTCTTGGGTGCCCAAATTTGTATGGGAAGTCAAGTGTTTTAGGCTTTACAGATACACTTGGAGAAGCTTGAAGCAGGAGGCTTCACTACTATTTATTTAGAGAATATTTCCACGGTGATGTATATGTGTTGTACTCTGATATTGTATGTAAGTACAACTACAATTTTGTATATTCAAAGTTATGTTATATATTATATTTTATTCGTTACGCTGTGAGATTCAGGTTTACTCTTATTCTGTTCTGTTATCTTCTTCTTCTATTTTAAATTTCTTTCTTTCTATTTCTCACCCTCTAACTTCTTTCTATAAATGATTGGGTATTTTCGATATTTGAATAATTAGCAATGTATTTATGTTGATTTTCGGGGTCAAAAATTCCTCGGGCCATTACAGTGGTATCGGAGCTGAAGGTTAAGTGATTACCTTGGCTCTGTGGCGTAACTCAATAGAGATGGGTTTAGTAATACCCTAGATTGAGTTTGAGTATATATGTATGAGTGCATATTTGTAGATTGATATTAAAACTGTTTCATATTGTGTTGATTGGTATGGCGATTGGTTTATGAATTCTGGTCGATATAGTAGTGCGAACTAGATCGATAGGTGTTTCTAAACTCTTGAACAGGGCAATTCAACACAATATTGTTTTAAAAGCTGGGTAAATGAAATAATTTAACTCAAAATATATTTTGATATAAAAAGAAGTATATGTCATAGGATTATTATAGTCTATTGGACGTGTTGGTTGTTATTTTAATCAAATAAGATCATAATTGAGTCGGTTATGTAAATAACCAATCAATATTCGTATAAGTATAATATACTTATATATAAGATCAAGATGATCCAAATCTGGATTTAAATCATAATAGAAATTAAAACTCTAGAAACTCAGGAAGTGGTTGTAAATGGATTTGAATTGGATATATGGAAATTTTAAAATCCTTGGTGAATCTAGAAATATTTTCAGGTATTGTAAAAGATATTTTGAAGTAATTCCAAATTGAAGGGTTTGAAAATAAGTTTTGAAAGTAATATAGTATTGAACTCACTTTGGTAGTTGGAAAATATTTCTGACGATGGACGACCACATCATCAGTTTTCATTTTCAAGTTTCTAAGAGACGGAAGACTACCAAAAGTATTGTTTTGAATCCTAAAAAGGAATATCTGGTTTTAGGAAAGCTAAGTTATTCAAAAATCCTAGAAAGTTATTGTTAAATTAAAATCAAATATACAGGATAAATTATAATATTAGTAAAAAAATACTTAAAGGATTATGTAGAAATTTGTGAAATCATATGGAAATTGAAATTTAATAAAAACCAGTTCAGTAGAAATTAAAGATGGGTTAGATTAGAGGTAATCTGGAATAAAAC
Organism: Allium sativum; assembly: GCA_030737875.1. Classification (NCBI taxonomy): domain Eukaryota; kingdom Viridiplantae; phylum Streptophyta; class Magnoliopsida; order Asparagales; family Amaryllidaceae; genus Allium; species Allium sativum. The sequence continues at coordinate 66,315,959 of CM060916.1, read as the reverse complement.
TGGATTGGTGAGTTAGAGTCGAGATTAAGAATGGGACTGTAGTTTGAAGTGAAATTTGGCTTGGGTATAAGAGAATGATTGGATTTGAGGATAAGTTGATTGGAGATCAAATGGAAATTCATCTGTATATGCTGATAGGATAGCTGATGGAACAGAAAAGAGATGAATGCCCAATAAAAAGGTACAAGTTTATATTTTATTTGGATATGAGATTTATGAGCTATTTCGACAAGCCACTTGGCTGTTTTATTTTCATTTGGATTGGAGAAGACCTAGAGAGGCGAGTTATAGTTGTACCAATTGAGCAATGCAAATGACATACTAACGAAATTTCTCAGAAATTTAATTTGTTAGGAAATTTTCGGAACTTTTGAAAGTAATCGTTAGTATGAATAAATTAACATTTTAGTTAAAATTAACTAGTTCAGTTGAAACTGAAGTTAAGAGGAAAACAAAGTATTTTTAAGTGGGTTATAATAGGGGTTCGTAACATTTTTCCTACCATAATTTCAGGGGACGAAATCATTTTAAGGGAGAAGGAATGTAACGTCCTGAAATTTTAGCAATTTAATAATTTATTTATTTTAAAATATTGGTTTCATATTTGGACAAGATTTTTTAGGCGTAATTATAATTTAATTTATAGAATTTTACTAAAATTTTTAATTCGTAAAATAAGCAACTTTTTGTCTAACGTAATTTGCACCCTATATCAGTTATTTGGGATTTCACGAAATAAGTTAACTTGTCTATTTTATTATAATTTTAGGATCATGGTACATTACTTGTCACAACGGTATTTTTATTTTTGTCTATAGCGGTACGTAAAACGAGTGAAATTTTATATAACGGAGACCGTAAAAACTTCACTTTGAAAACAAAAGAAAATGGATAGCCCATATCAATGCAACATGGTTCCAGTACTGAAGACGTTCAACGTCCATGAACACAACTATACCACTATCAAACTAAGCATGTGCACACTAACACCCATGAATACAATTTCTTTGCTATTTGATGCATTGTCATCAAACAATTTCAATGCCATATCAATGCATGGCCAACCTGTAAACAAACAAAGGATCAACAACATTAATTAAAACCAATACCGCCAAAACACACTTTGTTTTATTAGTATCTGCATTCTCTCCGGCTTTTACTAGTTTGTGGAAAGTTTCAAGTATCACACCCTACATGTATATTTGATCAAATGGGGTATACGCATTGACATTTTAGTATTGTACTGGAGGCCAGCTCCTCCTTTTTCTTCGCGCAAGCATCGAACTATATGATGGGAAAATCTGGCCAACACTTTGTCTCAATTTTTTCAAATAAAAACAAATATCTCGGATAGATCCTCCAATCTAAGTCAAAAATCACAGCTAGAATTAAAAACATGTCAGTCTTGAGTGAAACAACCCTGACACTGCCTTTGACTTTATAATGTAAGCCGCCAACACAATACAACAGAAATTATTTTTAAGCCGACCAAGGATCTGCGCAATTAGAACAAATGTGCCATAATCTTATTTGATAAGAAAAAGATAAAAAATATACACGTGTCTGTCCCAAAACTTGTTGATGTCGTCGCGTTCTTCTCCTATTTAAACAGTATGGCCTTTTTCCTTTCGAAATAGTGATGTCGAAACAAAATAAAATAACACTGCTTCTTGGTTCCTTTTTCATTCAAAGTGCGCGCTAGCTAAGGCTATAGAAACGTGAAACATGAGGGTGTGCACTGCTGAACGTAAGTCAGTAGAGGGGTGTAAAGTACGGCTGGGATAGGAAGTTTCGGAATGACCATTTTTGTGCATATTAGTTTTACTGAAGGAAAGAAATGTTCGCAGCAAAAACGTTGAAGGGGGTAGATGTGAACTGGGAAATTGCGTTAATTTTTACTGGGAGGAGATGCAATGTTTTGCATGCAGGGAGGGACGTGATGGTAGTAAAAAAAGTGTAGAGAAATTGTTTGGGAAATAATGGAGATTATAAAAGGCTCGATGTAGCAGCAAGGCTCATGGAAGAAAAAAGAAAGAAAGCAAGAATGGACGTGAGCAGGTGTAGGATGTGAGTGACAAAAACTGTACATGCGCAGGGTATGGTAGAATGCGACAGTAGCAATCGCTGGAGAGGCAGAAGGTCAATGTTGGAAAGGGTTCGTAGTTGTCATGAAGGCAGCAAGGCGGGCGAAGTAATGATTGGAAGAAAGCTGTCGACTTTTGGAAAGGGTTTCCTAGGAGGTGCACTACAAGTGTGCGTTAAAAAGGTAAAGGAGCATGTTTTGTTTGGTTACAGGAGGAGATCAACGTGTTATTTTCTACCGTGAGTTTCTGGAAATGTATTATATCAAAGGAGAAGAAGGATTATGGGAAAATTTAATTAACCGTTAATTTGGTTCTAATTAAAATGGTAAGTGAAGTAATTATATATGAGGGAAGAGCGTTCGTGTTGCACTAGAAGGAGAGGATCAAGTTTTGGAGTGGATTATTGGCGGGTTAAAGATCAGAAGGGGTTGGTTTCTTTTTGTTCGTGGTTACCTGGTAGTATGGTGAAGAAGAATACTAGGCGAGCAGGCCATGCATTCGAAGGTGGGCTGGGCCTTCTTTATAAAAAAAGGAAGGAAGGATAACAATCGAGTTGGAGCAATGTGAAAGGGAGAAAACACATGAGGAACTTTAGCACTACTGATGGGGATTAATGTTAGGTAAGGTAATTAATTATTTTAAATATTCAATTTATATAAATAACTAGTTAAAATTGTCATAATAGTAAATCGTCCATACGATATCAAAATTGCGAACGGTCTGATCCGTTGGAACCGTACGAAGGCAGGCTACGCTCTGAAGCTGGTTCAAAATATTTTGGATCTCGTTAGAAATTATGGAGAATAAAACGAGTGATATAAATCAACCGACGTTGATTGTTATTTAACATTAAACGACCAAGGTGAATAAACTCACTAACTCTATTTATTTTTATAATATTATAAACATTATTTAATATTGAAAAATGATGATTGGATAATGTGTGACGGTTGTCTGGATGAATTGGTTGAAATAATACATATAGTTATATAGGTAAATCATACATTGAATACTATTCTATTTGTTGTTGATATTATTTATTTTGATTCACATCTTTGGATGTAGGGAAATAGTATGGAAGGATCCACCTGGATTCCTCAACAATTATATTGTTGTTTTTCATATATTACGTTATATGATGTGATATATAATATGTCGTTAATTATTTTTGTTTGGGTGGGGAATTACACTGGGATGAAACAAACTGGTATTTAAATACCGTGAAATATATTAGAAAAGAATTTGAATTTTAAGGGAAAAAATATTTTTAATGGGGAATTGAATTTTGGTCGAGTTAGATATAATAACCTATTTTATAAAATCAAGTGGTTGTTTTATAAACGGTATTATAAATGAAATGAAGTTATTATCAGTAATAATAATTTAGAAATATAAATTCAATAATGATTTTTAGAAATTTGGAAATCTGTTAAAAAGGGGAACGATGAAATTTATTTCGATATTCGAAATATGAGAAGGGTGGGATAAATCCATAATGATTTATAATGAGAATTCGACTATATCGGATGTTTTGAAAGAAAAATACTTTTTAAAATTATATATATATATATATATATGATTTTATAATTTAAAATTTGATAAGGTATTAAACATTTTGTTTAAAACCAATAATTTATAATAGAGTAAATAATCAAGATTAAGCTATAAATTAGATTTATAATTAAGGAGAAATTGACTTGTAAATAGGAGTTTATAACCTTTGGGAATGTTTTCCAAGAAGTAAGAAAGACTAAACGGGCTTTGAGAGACTGGAAAGATATGGGAAGAATAGAAAATTAATTAAAAGGGGCCAGTGATTGTTTGATGCTCAGTTGTACATTTGAATGGGTGTTTTTTTTCATTTCGATAGTCAAATAACCGACTATCGAAGTATTTTGACTATCATTGTCGATACGAAGAGACCGGTTGGATTTATTATCCGAAAAACCACTCTGTATAGCTGCAAGCATTGCGAATCAGATTATGCTAAAGATAATTGAAGATGGAGTGAAATGCAAGGGTCGTTCTGTTTCAGAATAGTACTTTGGTTTGTCCGGTCCCAGGACAACTTGTATGGATGAATGTCTGACATATTATCCCTAACAGATCACACACGACGGTCTCTTTAAGATATTACGTCTGGTGGTAGAGGAATTTGTTTCTCTTAGCTTTTATACCCATAATATTTTTAGGAAGATCAACTAGTGATTGACGGGTTTGACGATGTGGCATTCAAAGTGAATGTTGACCATATGTTCTGAAAAGATAGACGTAGCCTCTAGCCTCATAACCGGGAAATGACAAAAATCTATGTAACAACCCGAGGAATTTGGGATCCTGGATATCGGCATACAACACTATGTCGGCTAGTTAAGCATCGGAAATACCGGATAGTCTATGAAAGAAATTAGAGGGTGAGAATAGATAAGATAGAAACATAGAATAGAAAAAGAAGAACATACAACATCAGAGTAACACGAATCTCACAGCGGAAAGAACAACATATAATAGATAACATATCCTTGAAATAAAATCAGTATATGTATACCGTAGCATTATCAGAGTTCAACACTTACAACACAGTGGAATAAACAATAGCTATATAATCCTGAAGCCTCCTGCTCCAAGCTCTCCAAGTATATCTGTAAAATCCTGACTACTTGACTGCCCGTACAAAATTGGGCACCTAAGAGTTTAGGGAAAACAAAACAAAATAAACTCCGGGTCAGTCATGTGACTGGTATGAGTTAAAAATTTGAAACAGTTTGGGAAGATAACGATATCTCATAAGACCACACCGTATAACGGAACGTTTTTTTCCCTTATGAGAATCCAAATCAATTTGATTTAACTTCCAAATCATTTTGAAAGAAACAATGACCTTTTATATCAAAACTCTTTTGATATTATAATGGTGTCTATCTACCACAATATAATAATCATCTTCCAAAACGCTTTCATCTCACGTTCTACATATATAGTATACAATAAAAAATGTGAGCACTTATTGGATAATGGATGACCAACTATGACAAGGTATGGAACCACCTTCTGATAGTGTACCTCTAGAGAGGAATACACTGGGTTCAACAAGAACATCTTGCAACCCGGCCACACATGACCGATCACTCATTTCGCTTGAGTGTATCGAATGTATATCACCAACGGTTGGGATCAGCAACCGTTTCCCGAATGGGACAGCATCAACAATAGATTATAGAATGAAATGAATATCTCTATATATGTGATAATACACCCTAATTGGCAGCCAACCACATAGCCATGCTACCTGCCCGATTTTTGTCATTTCCCGGTTGTGAGGCTAGAGGCCACGCTTATCTCTGACATATCACACATTTATTCACTTTGAATGTCACATCGTCATACCCGCCAAATCACAAATTGATTTCCCCAAAAATACAACGGGTATATAGCTAAGAGAAACGAATTCCCCACCACCAAACGTACATACGTTTGAAGAGATCAACTTACGCAATCCATTAAATATACTCTGTCAGACATTCTTCCATACAGGTCGTCCTGGGACTGGACAAACCAAAGGCACTATTATATAAACAGGACAGCCCTTGCATAACTCCGTGTTTAATTATCTTCATCATATTTGATCACAACGCTAATGCCGTACGGAATGGTTTTCAGATAATATATCTGATCCCGGTCTCTCTGTATTGACAACGTAAAAATGGTCAAAAACTTCGATAGTCGGTGAGTTAACTATCAAAGAAAAACTTGTGTGCAAACAACGATATTATTTCCAAATGGAAATTCTATCGATCAATCATCATTTATCTCTTAAATTAATTTATTTAATTTATTCGTTCTCCATTTCCTATTTCCATATATATATACAGAAATTCTTATTTTCTAAATTTAGAAAATATACGTCATTAATCATTGGAAAACATTTCCATCTCTTTTTCAATTATCACTGCCATTTCAGTATTCTTTATCATCAAACATTTCATTTTCTAGGATTAGAAAATATCTCTGATTTTATTTGGAAAATGTTTCCAAAACTCATTCATTGGATTTAAACAAATGTTTAAATAAAACATCACTATGCCAATTCAAACCATTTCCTTCATTAACTATATTCACATAACCGAACTTTACTATCGAACCTTAACCAATCCTTAGTTAAAAACGATGTCAATCAAGTTGGGGTATAAATACCTCTCAGACCTTAACTGAACAAAATTTCTAACTTCGAAATAGACAAAGTTCACCTTCTAAATCTTTAACAACTTCCTTACGTAACTCTCGGATTTTATTTACGAATCCACTTCTTTATTGAAAACACTGATTATAACTATAGCGTTATAATCCCTATTCTGAAATATCTAACTTCAAATTATAACTATTATTCCTTAATTTTACCAGATAACTAAATAGGCAATTTATAAATAAATCATTAAATCTTGATTAAAATCAAAAAGTGTACTTTCCCGAATTCGGTACAATCGAATTTCAACTTATAACTCTCTTTCGAATAAATCTCTATTCGATAACTCCTTTTCGAATAAACTATATTCGATAACTCCTTTCGAATAAACTATATTTGATAACTCCTTTCGAATAAATTATATTCGATAACTCCTTTTGAATAAACTATAATTGATAACTCCTTTTGAATAACTAATATTCGATAACTCTGTGAGAACCCGTAACTTTCCCGTGAAGGAAAGAGCGGATACTTTGAGAACAACACACAAATGAACGCAGATGGAAGAACATTTCATTGCTATTACAACAATTCCATCAGATACAAGAATATACAGAGTATAAATGAATAAATTACATTCGATAAATATCAGAGATTACAATAAATTACATAGCAGTGGAAAAATAATACAAAGCACAACTGAAGGTGATATACAGATACAGAGCTTTCCGGATATCGTTCCAGCTGTAAACCAGGATCCTGTGAATATAAATCTGCAAAACCAAAACTACTAGCTGCCCGTGCGGAAAATAGGGGCACCCAGAGTTTAGGTTAAAACAATAAACTCCAGGTCAGTCATGTGACTGGTGTGAGAACTAAAACAGTTGTTATAACTTTATTTTAAAAGAGAGTAATTCAAGGGACCACGCCGTATAACACGGAACGGGTTTCCTCCCAAGAATACCAGTGCATAGAATAAACAGCGCAATGCTTTTTCGAAAAATGAAGCTATTATAAGACCCAGGTCCCATAACACAATGCAACGCAAGCCGGAGGATAGGGTTTTCCCTTATAATAGCCAAACATGCTTGATACGTTTAAAACAAATCATTTGATACTATAATAAGTGTATAGTGTCAAAACAATTTCAATCATAAATATAAATCATAGACGGCATGGGTACCATATATCATGTCGCCATACTAGTTCTACAATTAAAACCGCAATATCACGTATTGAAAATTGGATTTCCGTCATGAGTCGAGGCAAGGGACAAGCTCCTCTCCGCTTCGAGACACTCTAGCAAATGCTCAGGACTACACACTCTGGGCAGCCACTGGATCGGTTGGGCCGGTCCTCTCTTACGTTTGAGGATTAGTTATTCCTGAACACACGTTTCCCGGTCCTTACAGACCTATATCGAGGCGCCTCATTCCAACAACCACAAAGGTGAAAAGTATATAAATGTCAGGGCTGGTAAGTCACTGACACCACCAAAGCTAGAAAGAAACGTCGTGTTCTCCCAACGGTCCGTATCCTGTTTTTAACTCATACCGAGGTGTGAGGCTCGCGAATCCACGCTATACAAAAAGCTGCCACGTAGGCCGTGCTTTGATCATCAACCACAAGACTTTTCTTTTCAACAGAAGCCTTGATCCATGCAACTCAGCGTGCCACACAGGCAATTCATGCCATGCGATTGATATCTATCGATATATAACCTCTAAGCTCGTACGTCTCAGAGAAGGGCGTTAAGAAAGAAAATAAATTCTCCGCCGCCAAACAGATATATATTTAACAGAAATCAATCAACACAGAATAAAATCCAATGTTAGACACACAATACATTTACAAGTTTGTTCTGGGTCTGAACGAAACTGGAGGCACTTTCCTCGCATATCCATCGATCTCCAAGTACGTCTGGACGACCACCAACCGATTCCCTCATCTTGGGTGTACAGCCCAATCAAGATCATCAGTAATCACCCAAACGATGTGAAGACTTCCGGTCTTCAACCACCGTCTTCATCTTCGACATGTCGTCGAATCGGTTATTCAGAATGGGTATAAACCCGGACTTTCCGAACAACCCGCGTGTATTAAAAATATTACACAAACACAACATACGCCTCATTCCAATTCCACATTCTTAGGGAAAGGTTCCCATTAATTTTATCCAAGATAAATTCTTTAAAATTTATCCTTTAATCTTCCTTTGGATGTCGTTTCAAACCAAATTATGGTTTTCTAAACTAGTCGAGATTAGCGAACCACACCGATGTAATTATTTATTTTATTTCCCAATCCCAACCTATTCATCCCATGAAGCAAAACTGGTAATACTCCATATCTAATACTATGGTGTGATCGGTAAAATTAATTACCATTTCTCGTTCAAATCTAATTAAAGATTTGACTATCGTTTTGGAGCAAAACTGGTGATACTCCATTCTCGCTCAATTTCTAAATTTGATAATTTAAATTACCAATTCTCATTTCAATCTAATTGCAGATTCATTAAAAACTCCTTTTACTGGGTTAAAGAACCAATGTCATTTAAAACACAGTTCACGATAAACCCAAATCACATTCTATTTATTAGCGGGTTAAAGAACAAGTGTCATTTAAAACACCGTTCACGATAAACCCACAAATCAATTCTATTTAAAACCCGTTTCAAATCCAATTTATTTATTTAAAAATAAATGGGTTTAATTTTAGTTCAAAACTAGTTCATTTCGATAAAAATCTATTTTTATCTTTTCAAATATGGAGTTTTTCATCCTAATTTTTCCCAAATCATTTCTTATGATTTTACACAAATTATCACTATTTTTTAATAATTTTATCAAGGCCCGTACAGTCGATTTCCATCAACGGCCATCGAACTGCACTTACAGCGACCTTTTCCAAATTTGATTTGGACGTATCTCCAAATCCAACCGTTAGATTTTGAATTTCTAATATTCGTTAGAAAGCTCTTTTCGATACGAACCCAACGGTTCCGGTTTTAGGAGAATCCGACGGTAGGATCTCCCGTAATGTCCGTTTGGAATAAATGGTCGAAATTCACGAACTACCGCGGCGCGTTCTATTCAGGCCATTATATTATATATATAATATATATTTCGTCGATTTCTATTTAAAACGAATTATATAAATAGTTTTAAATTCGTTTCAAAAACAATTTCAACCTTTATTTCAAATTTAAATCAAAATTGAATTTTCTATTATAAATCCTCTTTATTTTCATTCCTATTTGATTTCAATTCAAATCGATTTTTAATTCGATTCGAATTCATTTTCTTTTCAATTCAATTCAATTCGAATTCGTTTTCTATTCAATTCGAATTCTTTTCGTTATATATTCAATTCGATTTCAATTCGTTATATATTCAATTCGAATTCATTTCGTTATATATTCAATTCGAATTCAATTCGTTATATATTCAATTCGAATTCGATTCGTTTTCTATTCAATTCGAATTCGATTCGTTTTCTATTCGATTCAATTCAAATTGGTTTTCTATTCGATTCAATTCAAATTGGTTTTCTATTCAAATCAAATTCATTTATAATCGACATAAATATCGTTCGCGTCAAAATAGCGCATCTCTAATCAACACGGCTTTATATTCAACAAATGGATCTATATTTCTTTCAATACACAACTCTATATCTTTGTCAACACACGACTAATCTCAACAGATGAGTACTGTCCACATGTGACTATTTTTGTTATTTAATATATTTTATGAAAATTATGGTATCTATCGTTTGATTTAAAATCAGACTCCAACCGTAAATTAGTAAGAGAATGATTCCCTGAATATTAACCCCGAAGGCCGAAACCAACATCAGATCAATATCCAGGAGACCACTCATCTTATCTATTTTAAAGTTAGTTTCTAATTTTATATATGATAAAGATGTAAATTTTATTATTAAAATATTTCGTTCAACACATGACTAATCTCAACGGATGAGTACAGTCAACACATGAACCTTTATTTTATAATATTCTTTATCTTCTAAATTGGAATGAGGCCCAATCAATTACCATATAAAGTTAATTATATGAATTCCATACAACACATGTATACAATAGCAACGATAAATAATCAACCATCATCCAAAGTGCACTACACTGTATAAGCATCAAATATAAATCTCTAACGCTTATAACAGCTTGTCAATCAATCGATCGACATACAATTAATTATTGGGATTAGTGTATGTCATATATTATCCCAATACCCGTGTGGGGTTTCAAACAATCAAACACAGATTTTATTTGTGCAGTTGGGCGATGTGTAAAATTTATCAACCCAATCAATATCAGTCAAATCAGTGTATATAAACAAATCGGCCGATTTGTTTATAACTATTTATTTACTCACATTCACGTTAAAAATTATATTTTTAACGATAAAATATTTTATTTTAACACATGGATTTCTGTTCAGTTCATTTACAAAATAAAAAAAATGATAATTTTATTTTTCTACTAATTTTAGAAAATTTCGGCGGCATAACGGCATAATACTAGAAACGGGACAAGGCCTAGCCTTATCCCCGGTCTAGTGAAGGCCCACGCCATTCACACATCAATCAAATCCATTCCATTTCACCAAACAATTCAATTCAAACCAAATAATCTAACCAACTACACAACCAAACAATTAAACAAACAAGCCATCCATGGTCTGTGGATGACGGGTGTCGGGTGCTACTAAACATCGTCTGCATCCTAGCATATATATAACTAGAAAAAGAAATTAAAGAGTGAGAAGTTCTCACCAATAGCAATTCCAACTCCACGACACTTCATTTATAGAAATCTTCGTCGTTCTCGCCTTTTTGTCACCTTCGTTGCCCGTAGCCACTACATATATAAAAATCACACATTTTTATATTGCTGTCTTTTTAAAAAAAAATAAAAATCACATTTTTATTTGTTTACTTTCAATTTTAAAAATCATATTTTTATAATCACTTCATATATTTAAAAATCGAATTTTTACTTCGCTATTCAATATATAAAAATCGAATTTTTACTTCGCTATTCAATATATAAAAATCGAATTTTTACTTCGCTACTATATAGGTAAAAATTCTATTTTTATCACGCCATTCTCTATATAAAGTTTCCGCCTTTTCAAGAATAAATCTTTCACCTTTTCAAAAATAAAGATTTCTCTTTTCAAAAATAAAGATTTCGCCTTTTCTAAAATAAAGATTTCGCCTTTTCTAAAATAAAGATTTCATTTTTTCACTCTTTCTATAATATAAAAATCATATTTTTAATATCTATACTATATAAAGATCATATTTTTAATCCACTACATATGTAAAAATCACGCCTTTCTCCCTTTAAAAATATCGTTTTTCTTCCTTTAAAAATCTAATCTTTTCTATTTTAAAAATCTAATCTTTTCTATTTATAAAAATATGGTCTTTCTCACTATAAAAATCTAGTTTTTATAAACTATGATATATATAAAAACTAGATCCTTACCCTATGTTATTTTATCTAAAGACGAATTTAATAATAAATGCTTTTCAATTAAATTAAAACTTACCGGCTTTCCACGAGGGGGGGTTGTCGCGCTCGTCAATGGATGAGGGGGGGGGGGTGTCGCTTCGCACGCCAGCAGGGGGGAGGGTGGTCTCGCTGTGGTCGAGGCAGAGGGGGAGGGAGGTAGCTCGCGTCGGTTTTTGGTGGCAGGGGGGCTGTGTCGCGAGGAAGGGGGTTTCGGGGGGGGGGGGGGGTAAAGGGGTCGGCGCGAGAGGAGGGGGAGAAAGGGGGGGCTGTCGCTTCCTGGCGGCGGCGACGATGGGAGGAGCGGCGGCTCCTCCCCTTTTCTTCTCCGTCGCCCTCTTCGTTTTTTTTTTTAATTTTATTTTCTGGTACGAATGAATCGAAACAAAGGGGGGCCAGAAGTTAAAGAGGGTGAGGAGAGAGAGAAGTTTTTATTTTAATTATTTAATTTCAAAAAGGTTGACTTTTACATACGACCTCGAAACGAGGCCCACCGCCTGTCGTTCATAGCGAATTACCCCCATTCCGAACACAATGGGATATGCCACGTAGGCCAATTCGATTGTTTCGATCAGTTTCCGTCAAAATCAACATATAACTCTATATATTGAATTTGAACGCGCATTTCAATTTACTGGGGTCACATACTAACTCGAAAAATTCCCGAAAAATATTTTCTAGCTTCGTATTGACGATACGGTCCTAACAAAACTAGTTTCGTCGAATTCTGAGACCGTTGAAAAAATGGCCATTTTCCAGTCGATTAAAATCAATTGAAATTGGTCAAACGCGTTTTCCTTTATCACGCTCACATATGGATTCGAAAATTATGAAATTTGGAATCTAGCAATAACTTGACATCACGGATCCAACAAAAGTGGTTTCGTCGAAATCCGAGGTCGTTTGCAAAATGGCTATTTTTAAGGGCCTGAATTCCATAGCGACTATTCAGAATTTTCAACTGGACATATCTTTTGATTCCCGCTATGAAATTTCGATTATTCGGATTCGTCGGAAAGATATTATCAATTAGATCCTATTATTTTTGGTTTCACTAAAATCAGGATTGTTTTGCACCCGGTACATTCAATTGAAGTTTGAAATCGAATTATCGAACTACCGCGCCATTTTCAATTCCTTATTTTAATTATATATAATTATTTATATTCTAACGACGACGTATATAATATATACGTTCTAAATATATTGAAAATAAATCTCTCGTCGATTTTATTTAAAATAATTCATTTTAAATGTGCAAAATTCGCTAAAATTGCCAAAATAAAAATTTTAAACTGGCCCAGATTTTCGGGTTGTTACAAACTCCTTTCGAATAACTAATATTCGATAACTCCTTTCGAATAACTAATATTCGATAACTCCTTTCGAATAACTAATATTCGATTAACTCCTTTCGAATAACTAATATTCGATAACTCCTTTCGAATAACTAATATTCGATAACTCCTTTTGAATAACTAATATTCGATAACTCCTTTCGAATAACTAATATTCGATTAACTCCTTTCGAATAACTAATATTCGATAACTCCTTCTTCGGATAACTAATATTCGATAGCTCCTTCTTCGAATAACTAATATTCGATATAACTCTAATCCGACTAACTCTAATTCAATTAACTCTATTCGAATAACATTAATTTGATTAACTCTAACTGGTTAACTCTAACTGATTAACTCTAAATGGTTAACTCTAACTGATTAACTCTAACTGATTAACTCTAACTGGTTAACTCTAACTGGTTCACTCTAACTGATTACCTCTAACTGATTAACTCTAACTGGTTACTCTAACTGATTAACTCTAACTGGTTTACTCTAATTGGTTAACTGTATCTGATTAACTCTAACAGATTAACTCTAACTGATTAACTCTAACTGGTTAACTCTAACTGATTAACTCTAACTGGTTAACTCTAACTGGTTAACTCTAACTGATTAACTCTAACTGATTAACTCTAACTGATTAACTCTAACTGGTTAACTCGAACTAATTAACTCTATTCAATTAACTCCCTTCGAATAACCATTATTCGATTAACTCCTTTCTTCGAATAACCAATATTCGATTACTCTATATTCGGCTAACCCTATTTGATTACAAATACTTCCTTTTCTATTTGTTTAACAAATATTCCCTTTTCTATTGGTTTTATAGATATTCCCTTTTCTATTTGTTTATTTAACAAATAAATATTTCCCTTTCAATCCAATTTATTTAACAAATAAATATTTCCTTTTATCTTTTTATTTATTTTGTACATATTTCCTTTTCAATTCTATTTATTTAACAAATAAATATTTCCTTTTATCTTTCTATTTATTTTCTACATATTTCCTTTTCAATTCTATTTATTAAACAAATAAATATTTCCTTTTATCTTTCTATTTATTTTCTACATATTTCCTTTTCAATTCTATTTATTTAACAAATTAATATTTCCTTTTATATTTCTATTTATTTTCTATATATTTCCTTTCCAATACTAATTATTTAACAAATAAATATTTCCTTTTATCTTTCAATTTATTTAACAAATAAATATTATTTTTCAATTATATTTGTAAATGTTTTACAAATATTCACTTTTCAAATCTATTTGTAACTGGTTTACAAATATCTCCTTTTCAAATCTATTTGTAACTATTTTACAAATACATCCTTTTCAAATCTGTTTGTGACTGTTTTACAAATACTTACTTTTCTATTTTATCATATTTATTTCCAATAAATATTTCCTTTTCAAAATGCTTTTGATTTTATAACTATTTTCTTTTATAAAATCCTTTTTCTTTTATATATAAAATCCATTGATTTTATATAAATAATTTATTTCCAAAAACACTTCGAAAATCCCCTTTTCTACATTTTAGTATTTCTTACGGTATTTAAAATACCCAAATAACAATGATCGATATCATTCAACACACGTAATCAACACAGATTATATAGCACATCATATATTACAGTGTATAAAAAAAAGTAAAATAATGTTGAGGAATCCGGTTGGATTCCTCCGACCTGTTTCCATGCATCCACAAATGTTACACAATATAATTCACATCAATTTCATTTCAATATGAAATATTCCACTAAACAGAATAAATATTTGATTAACGATTTTTATATATATCGTTATCTATAATTTCAACCAATACATAAGCAATTCAACCAAACAGTTAACACACAAAAATCAACAGATAATTATCAGTTCTGAAAATATGTTATAAAAACATAAGTGTTCAGAGTTGGTGAGTTTTACTCACATTAAACAGTTATCATTAAATAACGATTAACCATCTTTTGATTCAAACGGACAATTTATTTTGCTATAAGTTGTAATGAGCTCCAATCCACTCCTAGCCAAATCCATTGTGGAGCTCTCGTCCATATGATCCCAATGGATCTGACCGTTTGAAATTCTAATAATGTATGACAAAGTTATCGAGTTAAAAAGTTAATATACAGTTTAAATTAAATAAAACTTGGATTTTTATTTATCGGGCCTCAACCTTTTTCTCTGGCCCATCTTCACTTATTTCAGCCCAGACCCGCAATTTCCTTTCTTCCCCAAATCTGCCGAACCCGACAGCTCCTTCATCACCAATCCGCCAATTACATCCTTCCACCATTATAATCACACTCAACTATCTTCCAAACCGAGGCCATCATCGATCTTCTCTCCGTGAGTACACCCCCATCCACTATATTGTATTCAACTCGCACACCCTCTCTGTGTCGCGACTTCAGCAGCTTCGCACGCAACCGACAATAATCCATCATCACTTTTGATCACCGAAATAAACAAAACTCCTCACTGAGTTACTACACAATCCCATAAACCCGAATTCATGATCCAATTAATGAATCAATGCTTCATGCTCACGATTTTCCCAACCCTAGGTTCACGTCACTACTACGGCTGCGAACAGAATGGTGTCGAACACCTCACATGTTACTCCAAGTTGAAGAGGATCATCGCAAGGATTCAAAAATATAAGTGTTTTGATTTATTGATTTTTCTATGAATTAATATGATTTTGTAGAGATTCACGAAATGGTTTTGGAAGTAAGAAAACTGGCGGCTCGGATATTTTTACTAAGGAATGAAAGAATTAGGTTTAACAAAGTTGGAATGGTATTTATAGATAGTTTTTAATATTTTTGTATTATTATTCTATTCAAATTTAATCAATCGTTATGAGTACTTATCGAATAAAAATTCCTAAAATCACATACTATACCCAAAAATCATGAGAATGGATATACAGCTAGAGTTTGACAATACGGACACAACGAAACTGGTTTCGTCGAATTCCGACTTCGTTTGCTCACACAGCTTATTTTTAACCATCAAAATACTGACTGTTTTTCACATTAAAAATCTTTATGGCCACACACTGACTTCAAAAATCACGGAAATTGAAATCTAGCAATAATTTAATATTGCGGATCCAAAAAAATTAGTTTCGTCGAAAACCAAGGTCGTTTGCAAAACTGGCTATTTTTAAAGCTCTAAATAACCCATTTAGATATGTAAATATATTTAAAAATAATTAAATTAAATATTTAAAAATAAATATTATCGTATATATCCATGCTAGAATAACATACAACTCCAATTGGATTTATAACTCGGTATTTCAAAATTCCCAGTTATATCGATATTCGATTTGTATATAAAATCCTTTTACAATATAAATATGTATTTATAAATTTCAAAGGAATTCCATAGCGACTTTTCTAAAATTTAATTTGGACATAAATCAAAATCTGCACATTGAAATCCCGATTTTTCTCTTGCAATAGAAAAATATACTTTACCAGCTCTGAACGTTTCTTGTTTCACAGAAATCCAACTTAAAACGGATTCTGTAATTCAATTGAAGTTTGAATCGCCAAATAGCGAACTGCAGCGCCATTTCGTGCTCGATTATAATTATAATATAATTATACGTTAAACTGTCGTTTATATAATATATTCATTAATATAATTCAACTCCAAACTGAATTATATAATATAAATGATCCAATTCACACAATATTATGAATTCTGCTATTTCTGACTATTTGAAAAATTAAATAAATTATTCTATTATTTATTTTAATTAAATATTTAATATTATTTAATTCAATGACCATTTAAATTCTCTAAATCACTATTAAATAATTAAATTAATTAATTATTTTTCGTAAAAATTTGGGTCGTTACATTCTTCCCCCCTTAAAATAATTTCGTCCTCGAAATTGATAAGGTAGAAAACAAACTCCACCAACTGGGTAAAAATTATTTGTTTACATCTTAACTCTAGTTTCACTGAACCAATCAATTTCAACTAAATTATTAATTTATTCCTACTAATGAAAATTTCCATAAACTCTGAAAATTTTCTAACACCCGAAATTTCTGAAAAATTTCGCCAACACCTCCTTTGTACTAGTCAATCGATACAACTACAACTCACCTCTCTAGGCCTTCTCCAACCCAAAAGAAAATCAAACGACCAAGCGGCTTGCCAATTCGGCTCATCAAAATCTCATACCATATGAAATATAAACTTGTACCTTTTAGTCAGTCATATCATTATATCCCTTCCATCTTGTAACAACCCAAATTTTTAATAACATGTTAAAACAAGAAATCAGGGAAGAATTAAATTATAAGTTAAGAATCAATGGGAACGGGTTACTCCATTGCGTTCGTCTCGAAATTCTGCTTGAAAACGAGTCTGAAATTTCGTAAATCGGAGTCCGTATGACCAAGATATGGCCCATGGAAGATTTCAGAAAATTCAAAATTCAGCCCGATATTCAAATCCAGCCAGAAACAGATTGGGCAGGAAATTTTACCGCCCTACCCCAGGTCGACTGGGGGGTCGACTGGGGAGTCGACCTGCCCTCCCCCCCCCCAGGTCGACTGGGGTGTCGACCAGGGTGTCGACCTGGGGGTCGACCTCCCTGGTGGCCAGGTTTTCCCTGCTGCACCTGTTTGCTCCTTTGGTCTGCTCAGCTAGCCTGTGACGGGATTTGATGGTTCAGATCTAAACTAAGGTTAATCCTATGGCCTAAACTAGTCTCTACACCTATAAAAACACCCTAATACCTAGCCTAAACCATCACAAATCATCCTAACAACTAAATTCTGCCAAAATGCTCCCTAATCATGGCCTCCATCTTCATCTTGAGAGCTTCTAAGGCAAAAAGGAGCAAGCTTTCTTCTTTCTATCAAAGGAGCTACTTATTCTCAAGGCTTCTAGTGTTGCTACATCATTCCTCGAGCTTCTACAACATCTCTATCTGGTTCTATTTGTTCTAGTTCTCATAGCCACGCTTTGTAAGCCCCACTCTACTCTTAGATTTAAACTATGAAGTTAATATGATCATGTAGCAAGTTGAGATGGGACTTTTGGGTATAATACTTGTCTTGGGGCTATATTTGTATGCATAGATCCATTTATGACTCTTTTGATCTATGATTATGGCACTATCATGAACCTAGTACCATTTACCTTGATTTTTGGGTAGAAAGCTATGAGCTTTATGTGGGGATTATGCATAATGCAACCTAGAACCCCTCATAACCTTGATGTAAACTTGCCTATGATGTTGAACTACATGCTACCCACAAGTTTATCACCCTATGTCAACTATTATCATGTTATCACCTTTGCCTATGATGTTGAACTACATGCTACCCACAAGTTTATTTGCTAAGTTTGATGTCATACATGTTTTGAGGCCAATAATCCTATATGCTAGTTGTGATGAACACCTTTGCCTCAAATATCATCATGTTTAACTTATGACCAACTTTACCAACCTTATGCCCCACTTAGTCATATTTTTATGTTTCTTGATTCACTTGTGTTGATGCGAATTTACGTGCGATGGGGATACGTTATGGGTAGTTAGGCAAACTTGAAATGACATGAAAAACATGACTTGAAATGTGACATGAAACTTTATTATGCTTGAAAACTTGAATATGGTCATGACATGTAGAAAACCATAAAGTGTCCAACTCGAGGTTGGGTTGAGTTTGTAGCGTAAATCTGTCCGGAACCGCCCGGCAAATCCAGTGGCTACAAACAATAGGACCCAATGTGAGAAGTTGGTCATATCGCACTTGAAACCCGAGGTTAGACTAGGTTGTGGTGTAAAGCTGCCCGGACCCGCCCGGCATATCCAGTAACCACAACAAAGTCTAATGTGAGAGGTTGGGTGCATTAAATTAATTAATGGCACATGTTAGGGTTAAGTCATGAACCACTTGGAAACACTTAACCAACTTGATACATGATTGGATGGGGTTAAGTCATGAACCACTTGGGTACACTCAACCAACTTGATAAACGATTGGATAGGGTTAACCACACTTAACCCATTAGAAACCCTAGTTACATGGTCCTTTTCAGCAGTAACCCTCTTGGATGTATCAACGATACCCTAAGGACTAGGCTAGGGTGGGGCACGATTACTGAGCTGATTGTAAGCGACCAAAATAACGGCAGAGTTTGGTGCGCCATTGTAGGTTCAGGCGGACTATGGTCGTGCACGTAGTCCGGAGTTGAAAAAGCAGGCGTGGGCACCAGTAGTTGTACATTGTGCGTGCTTGGAATGGTGTCAGTGGTTGGCATCCTAGGGCTTGATACACCCTAGGGTGGACCTAGCACAGAGTAGCTACATTTGTGATTGGGCCGTATGAAACCGACACTCGACGAGTTAGGCTTATAGGGAGCCGATCGACTAGACTGTGTAGTTGGACCTTGACTTGGGTCATCTCATGATATTGGGCCAAGGGATCATTTCTTGTTTATACTTGACATGGGTTGGAATACTAGTACTATGGGTGCAAAACTAAACCTTGTATATGCGATGCCACACTTGATCTACCTTGTTATCTATTTATCAGGCCAGTTAGTTACCATCTTTATGTTTCATCTCAGTTTCTCATGTTTAGTTAACTTTATTAGTTTTTATACTAATAGTAGGTAGGACTTACCAGTCTTTATGACTGACCCTTTTTCTTTCGCCTCTTTTCTTCCATTCCCCCCCCCCAAGGTTCTCAGGGAGGGAACACTAGTGCTTAGCTTGGACATTTGGCTTCCTTTCTTGACAGCTCATGTACGGTTTGGACTTGAGCTTGCTATGGCTTCATCAGATCTATCTTGGGGATAGTTTACTTTATGTTATTATCAGTTTATGTTTTCTAGACTTGTGGTAGTTGGAAGATAATGACTAAGTACTTTGATGTAAGTTGACTATTTGGTTTTGAAATGGTTAACTATGGTTTTTAAATTTCTACCGCTGCTTTACTTATTTATTTATCTATGTTCTGTCTTGTGATATCTCTGTGCATGTTTACCTAGACAACACCCCTCCGAAGCTAGTGCCAGCACTCGTGAGTGTGGCCCTGGCGGAGGTGGGGTGTTACATTTGGTATCAGAGCATGAGGTTTTACTATACTGGACAAAAGTTTTAAAAACCCTTTTGAAAAACTATTTTCAAAACCAGTTAAGTATTTTTCCAAGAAAAGTCTAGTTTATTTTAAAAGGCTATTCCCCAAAAGCCATTAGCACTATCCTTCGTTTCCTCGTTCTAAATCTATCTTTTCCTTTTTCAGCATGGCCGATCTTAATCTTCCCGAGGGAGTACCCATACCCGGATGGTTCCGAAGGTACTTGGAAGCTAGGGCCAACAATGCGGGCCCAGCAAACACTCCCACTCCTCCTCCCGTACATGAGGTTCCTCCTCCTCCTCCTCAGCGTCCACAAGTGGATTTCGCGAAGATTTGCAAAGTCTTTAAGGCGATGGGTGGCAGGAATTTTTTTGGGACAGAGACTTATGTGGAGGCAAGAAACTGGTTAAAGGAAACTGAAGACCTTTTTGCTATCTTTGATGTAGAAGACCGTAGGAAAGTTCTGTTGGCAGTATGGCTATTGAAAGAGGAAGCTGCTTATTGGTGGGAGGTCACCACGCTACTAGGCCTATAGAGACTTGGGTCGATTTTAGGATGAGGTTTGGGCTTAAGTTTCTATCATCTGCTGAAGAGAGTCTGCAATTGGAGAGGTTTATATCTTTGAAGCAAGGGGACATGACCGTGAGGGAGTATGTGAATAAGTTCAACCAGCTTGCTCGATTCGGTTTAGACATGGTTAACACACCTCAGAAGAAGGCTCTACGCTTTGCTCGAGGATTGAATGAGCCATTGCATAATTTGGCCATGTCTCATATACCCATGGGGGCCACTTTTGATAGCTTAGTGGATATGGCCTTGCTCCAAGGAGATGATAAGAATGGCAAGAAAGAAGTTAAGCTTAATGAGACTCAAACCAAGAAGGCGGACTCCAAGTGGGGAGGCAATCAGAACAATCAGAGCAATCAGAACAACAAGAACAACAAGGGTAACAAGGCCAACAACAACAAGGCAAGGGAGACAAGGAAGTGCAACTTCTATGGGATCACTGGACACATAGCCAAAGATTGTAGGAAGAAGAAGAGGAAGTTGGGAGAATGCTTTCATTGCGGAGAGTCTGGACACTACAGTAAGGATTGCCCAAAGAAGCAAGGACAAGGGCAAGGACAGACTCAGCGAGCAGGACCTTCTGGAGGGCAGATGCATGCTCTCAACACTACTCCAGCTCCGGACCGAGGTAGTATTTCTGTAGAAAGCCTTGTTTACATTTCTGGTTTTCCAGTTCGAACTTTATTTAATTCTGGTGCATCGCATACCTTTATTTCTTCCGGCATTGTTGAAAGTTTGCACCTAAGTACTAGTCTAGTTGAGGATCCCGTTAGTGTTTCAAATCCAATTGGGGGTTCCGCCCATCTATCTATGATTTGTATGGATTTGAGGATTTCTATCTTGACCGTAGAATTCACATGTAATGCTTATGTTCTCGGGTTCATGGGATACGGGTAGATTTTGGGCATGGATTGGTTGTCCAGTTATGGAGCCATTCTCGATTGTGAGCATAGGGTAGTGAGGCTTATGAGTCGCCTTGGCAATACCCTAGAGATTTCTTGTAACCCTCTGAATCCCGTCATGTTATGTTATCTTGAATCCCTCGACTCGTCTATTGACAATCTTCAATCTGTGAGGGTGGTCCAAGAATATCCTGATGTTTTTGATGAGGTGAAGGGGTTACCCCCTAAACGAGAGATAGACTTCCGTATTTATCTTGTTGATAATGCCAAGCCAGTTTCATTGCCTGTTAGGCACATGGCCCCGCGAGAAAGAAGAGAGCTTAGCAAGCAAATCAAGGAGTTGCTTGAGAAAAATTTCATTAGGCGAAGCATTTCTGAATGGGGTGCTCCTGTGGTATTCGCTACTAAGGCGGATGGTTCGCTTCGTCTATGTGTTGATTATCGTGAGTTAAAAAAGCTGACAAAGAAGAATAGGCACCCGTTACCGAGGATTGATGATCTCTTCGACCAGCTTGTTGGTGCTTCTGTTTTCTCTCAACTCGATCTAGCCACCGGATTCCATCAGCTTAGAGTGGCTGAGGATAGTATTGACAAGACTGCGTTTAGGACTCCAGATGGATTCTTTGAATGGCTAGTCATGTCGTTCGGTTTGACTAATGCACCCGCATACTTCGTTGATTTGATGAGTAGGGTGTTTAGGGAGTTCCTTAACAAGTTTGTGGTTGTCTTCGTGGATGATATTCTAATCTTCTCTAAGGACGAGGAAGAGCATGCTACACACCTCAAGGAGGTTATGGATACGCTTAGAGCTCATCAGTTAAAAGCCAAGTTCTCTAAATGCCATTTCTGGAGAAGGGAAGTTCGGTTCCTTGGGCATATAGTTTCTAAGCAAGGCATAGTTGTGGATCCCGCTAAAGTGGTGGCGGTACAAGACTGGAAAGTTCCGAAGAATGCAACTGAAGTGAGAAGCTTTCTCGGTCTGGCAGGATTTTATAGGAAGTTCATTAAGGACTTCGCTAGGATTTCAGCCCCTCTTACTAAGTTAACGAAGAAGAACTTAGTCTTTGCATGGGACTTAGAGTGTGAGCTTGCTTTTCAAAGGCTCAAGAAAGCCCTCACCACAACTCCAGTTCTAGCATTACCCAATGGAGGGAAGTTGTTTACCGTGTACACCGATGCATGTGGCATGGGATTAGGCGCTGTCCTGATGCAAGAAGGGAGAGTGATATGCTTTGGGGGTAGGCAACTCAAAGCTCATGAGAAGAACTATCCCAGTCATGATTTGGAGTTGGCGGCGATCGTCTTTGCACTCAAATCCTGGCGCCATTATCTTCTAGGCGAAAGGTTTAAGTTATACACTGATCACAAGTCGCTCAAGTACCTCTTCTCGCAGAAAGATTTGAACCTAAGGCAGCAGAGGTGGATGGAATTTTTGGCATCATATGACTTTGATATAGCTTATACCCCTGGCAAGGGTAATGTTGTGGCGGATGCGCTAAGTAGAAGAAGGTTGACTTTGAGTCCCTTGTTTGTTGAGATGAAGAGCCTAGAGTTCTTGGCAACCTTTGATTTTACACCTGCTGTTGAGTCGATGACTGGTTCGTTAGCATCCCTTGAGCTTAGACCTACACTTCTTGATCAAGTTGGGGCTTCACAGAGGGAAGACCCGCAGATAGTCGAGATCATGGACAAGTTGATTCGGGGTGAGACGTCAAGTCACCTCGCTAGATATATTATTGATGACAAGGGATGGCTAAGGCGTGATGGAAGACTATGTGTCCCATGAGTGGGAGATTTAGTAAATAAAGTTCTTGAGGAGGCGCATCACTCGAGGATGACCACACATCCCGGAGGGGATAAGATGTACCGGGATATGAAGCGCATTTTCTTTTGGGATGGGATGAAAAAGGATGTTGCAGAGTTTGTTTCTAGATGCATTGTTTGCCGACAAGTAAAGGCCGAGTCGAAGAAGCCCGGTGGGCTACTGCATCCATTGGAGGTCCCGCTATGGAAGTGGGAAAGTATCTCTATGGATTTTGTGGATGGATTGCCGAGATCAAGGAAGGGGAATACTAGCATATGGGTCATAGTGGATAGACTCACCAAGAGCGCCCATTTCATTCCAGTGAAGAGCAAAAGGACCGCATCATGGTTAGCATCTGTTTATCTTCGAGAGATAGTGCGATTGCATGGAGTTCCTTCTAGCATAGTTAGCGATCGTGACCCAATCTTCACTAGCCAATTTTGGAATAGTTTGCAAGAAGCGATGGGTACGCGATTGAATTTAAGTACAGCCTATCACCCACAGACTGATGGTCAGACCGAAAGGGTGAATAGGGTACTAGAGGATCTGTTGAGGCTATGCATTCTTGACTTTGGTGGCACTTGGGAAGACCACCTTCCTCTCGTAGAGTTTGCTTATAATAACAGCTACCAAGCAAGCACAGGGATGGCACCATTCGAAGCTTTGTATGGGAGGCCGTGCAAGTCACCAACATGTTGGTGGGAGACGACGGATAAGCTTATACTTGAGCCCGACATGATAAGGGACACATCCGAGAAGGTTGAGTTGATTCGAAGGCGGATGAAAACGGCCCAAGGCAGACAGAAATCCTATGCAGACAAGCGAAGGACAGACTTGGAGTTTGAAGTTGGAGATATGGTCTTTGTGAAGGTTTCTCCTTTGCGAAATGTGGTTCGTTTTGGAGCAGTTGGAAAGCTAGCACCAAGGTTCGTAGGACCCTTCCCTATCATCCAGAAGATTGGGCAAATGGCTTATAGGGTGGAATTGCCCGAGAAGCTGGCTGGAGTGCACAATGTTTTTCATGTCTCGCATCTCCGAAAATGCCTACATGAATCAGCCGAAGTACTTAAGCCTAGCATTCTTGAAGACGTGGAGGTAGAGAAAGAGGCAACCCTGAGGCGACCTCCGATTTGTATCTTGGGAACGGAGATCAAGAAGCTGAGGAATCGAGAAGTCAAGTTAGTAAAGGTTCAGTGGAGTGAAGCCGATGAAGATGCAACTTGGGAAACCGAGGAGAAGATGCATGGGCTTTATCCATTTCTTTTTGAGGGTACATTCTCGATCTCTTTTCCTAGTCAGCATATCTTTCTTTTACTATCCATGTTTATCTTGTTATCTCGTTAATCTTGTCATGAGAACCTTAGGTAGAAACCCTTTGAATGAAACATGTATTTAAAACATGTTATGCTTGATGGTTGCAAATGGTTGCAAGTGTTTGCAAGTGGTTACTCGTGGATGCATGATACACGTTAGGCACTAAGATCGACTCACACACTTTCATATTGCATATGCATGAGGTGTTTATGCTTATTCATGGATGAAACTTGTTATGCTATCACGTGGATGTTGCATATGGATGAATGATATGTGCACTCATGTAGGGATTATAAATTGTGTTAGGAATTTGCATACATTTGGACTCATTTCACTAACATATTCTGCATTAAGGAGGTTTACTGAACCAGTAACCGCCTGATTTTCGCATTAGTTAGGTGCATATACACACAATTTTGCATATGTTCATACAGCATTAGAAATCTTTTAAGGACAATGATTACTTGTGGATGATGTTTGAGTAGATGGATGATGGATGGTAGGATTCGTTCTTCCTAACTTGGCGATTTCGGGGATGAAATCCTTTAAGGTGGGGAGAATGTAACAACCCGAATTTTTAATAACATGTTAAAACAAGAAATCAGGGCAGAATTAAATTACAAGTTAAGAATCAATGGGAACGGGTTACTCCATTGCGTTCGTCTCGAAATTCTGCTTGAAAACGAGTCCGAAATTTCGTAAATCGGAGTCCGTATGACCAAGATATGGCCCATAGAAGATTTCAGAAAATTCAAAATTCAGCCCGAAATTCAAATCCAGCCAGAAACAGATTGGGCGGGAAATTTTCCCTCCCTACGCCAGGTCGACTGGGGGGTCGACTGGGTAGTCGACCTGCACCCCCCAGGTCGACTGGGGTGTCGACCTGGGTGTCGACCTGGGGGTCGACCTCCCTGGTCGGCCAGGTTTTCCCTGCTGCACCTGTTTGCTCCTTTGTTCTGCTCAGCTAGCCTGTGACGGGATTTGATGGTTCAGATCTAAACTAGGGTTAATCCTATGGCCTAAACTAGTCTCTACACCTATAAAAACACCCTAATACCTAGCCTAAACCATCACAAATCATCCTAACAACTAAATTCTGCCAAAATGCTCCCTAATCATGGCCTCCATCTTCATCTTGAGAGCTTCTAAGGCAAAAAGGAGCAAGCTTTCTTCTTTCTATCAAAGGAGCTACTTATTCTCAAGGCTTCTAGTGTTGCTACATCATTCCTAGAGCTTCTACAACGTCTCTATCTTGTTCTATTTGGTTCTAGTTCTCATAGCCACGCTTTTTAAGCCCCACTCTACTCTTAGATTTAAACTATGAAGTTAATATGATCATGTAGCAAGTTGAGATGGGACTTTTGGGTATAATACTTGTCTTGGGGCTATATTTGTATGCATAGATCCATTTATGACTCTTTTGATCTATGATTATGGCACTATCATGAACCTAGTACCATTTACCTTGATTTTTTGGTAGAAAACTATGAGCTTTATGTGGGGATTATGCATAATGCAACCTAGAACCCCTCACTACCTTGATGTAAACTTGCCTATGATGTTGAACTACATGCTACCCACAAGTTTATCACCCTATGTCAACTATTATCATGTTATCACCTTTACCTATGATGTTGAACTACATGCTACCCACAAGTTTATTTGCTTAGTTTGATTTCATACATGTTTTGAGGCAATAATCCTATATGCTAGTTGTGATGAACACCTTTGCCTCAAATATCATCATGTTTAACTTATGACCAACTTTACCAACCTTATGCCCCTCTTGGTCATATTTTTATGTTCCTTGATTCACTTGTGTTGATGTGAATTTACGTGCGATGGGGATACGTTATGGGTAGTTAGGCAAACTTGAAATGACATGAAAAATATGACTTGAAATGTGACATGAAACATTATTATGCTTGAAAACTTGAATATGGTCATGACATGTAGAAAACCATAAAGTGGCCAACTCGAGGTTGGGTTGAGTTTGTAGCGTAAATCTGCCCGGAACCACCCGGCAAATCCAGTGGCTACAAACAATAGGACCCAATGTGAGAAGTTGGTCATATCGCGCTTAAAACCCGAGGTTAGACGAGATTGTGGTGTAAAGCTGCCCGGACCCGCCCGACATATCCAGTAACCACAACAAAGTCTAATGTGAGAGGTTGGGTGCATTAAATTAATTAATTCCACATGTTAGGGTTAAGTCATGAACCACTTGGAAACTCTTAACCAACTTGATACATGATTGGATGGGGTTAAGTGATGAACCACTTGGGTACACTTAACCAACTTGATACATGATTGGATAGGGTTAACCACACTTAACCCGTTAGAAACCCTAGTTACGTGGTCCTTTTCAGCAGTAACCCTCTTGGATGTATCAACGATACCCTAGGGACTAGGCTAGGGTGGGGCACGATTACTGGGTGATTGTAAGCGACCAAAATGATGGCAGAGTTTGGTGCGCCATTGTAGGTTCAGGCGGACTATGGTCGTGCACGTAGTCCGGAGTTGAAAAAGCAGGCGTGGGCAGCAGTAGTTGTACACTGTGCGTGCTTGGAATGGTGTCAGTGGTTGGCACCCTAGGGCTTGATACACCCTAGGGTGGACCTAGCACAGAGTAGCTACATTCGTGATTGGGCCGTATGACACCGACACTCGACGAGTTAGGCTTATAGATAGCCGATCGGTTAGACCGTGTAGTTGGACCTTGACTTGGGTCATCTCATGATATTGGGCCAAGGGATCATTTCTTGTTTATATTTGACATGGGTTGGAATACTAGTACTATGGGTGCAAAACTAAACCTTGTATATGCGATGCCATACTTGATCTACCTTGTTATCTATTTATCATGCCAGTTAGTTACCATCTTTATGTTTCATCTCAGTTTCTCATGTTTAGTTAACTTTATTAGTTTTTATACTAATAGTAGGTAGGACTTACCAGTCTTTACGACTGACCCTTTTTCTTTTGCCTCTTTTCTTCCGTTCCCCCCCCCCCCCAAGGTTCTCAGGGAGGGAACACTAGTGCTTAGCTTGGACATTTGGCTTGCTTTCTTGACAGCTCATGTTCGGTTTGGACTTGAGCTTGCTATGGCTTCATCAGATCTATCTTGGGGATAGTTTACTTTATGTTATTTTCAGTTTATGTTTTCTAGACTTGTGGTAGTTGGAAGATAATGACTAAGTACTTTGATGTAAGTTGACTATTTGGTTTTGAAATGGTTAACTATGGTTTTTGAATTTCTACCGCTGCTTTACTTATTTATTTATCTATGTTCTGTCTTGTGATATCTCTGTGCATGTTTACCTAGACAACACCCCTCCAAAGCTAGTGCCAGCACTCGTGAGTGTGGCCCTGGCGGAGGTGGGGTGTTACACATCTGCTACCAATTCAACATATACCAATGTCATCTCAACCAATTTCCAATAAATATCTATTCAACACAGTTATCCGCTTATATCCAAGTTGAATTCTATTTCAAACTCGAGTTCCATTCTCGAATTCAAATTCTTAACCAACCCATTATACATAACCTTGTTAAGTTCCATCCACATATTTCATTAACTGGTTAATTTCTCTAATCAGTTATCTTTATCATATAATTCAATTCTGATTTTGATTTCAAAAATCAACTCAATTCACCTGGGTCCAGTTGTATTCAAGAATACAATTTTTCTTGATATCATTCTATATCAATTCAATTCAATTACCACTGAACTGCCTTTATTTCAAATTTCAATTTTTCTTTCCCAAATTTCTATTTACTTTGTTTTTATTTCAACAATCTTTACCTGGGAGTTTCAAATAGCTTAGCCTTTCCAAAAAATCAAATATCCCCTTTCAGGATTAAAAACAACTTGCTTTTCACAAAACAATTCAAAAACAAAATCTTTGGTAGTAATCCGTCACTTAACAACTCAAAAATGAACACCGATGATGTCCGGATCAACATCGGAATTTATTTTCCAGTGACCGAAGTGAGTTCAATACTATATCACTTTCAAAACCATTTCAAAACACTTCCATTTTGAAATCAATTCAAAATCTCATTCTCAATGTTTGTAACAAATTTAAAATCTCCCAGGATTTTAAAATTCAAATATATTTAATCCGGTTCCATTTACAAACACTTCTCCAACTTTTAATTCCAATTATGATTCTAAATTCAGATTTACTTCATCTTATTTCATATATTATATTCATATGAATTCTGATTGGTTATTTACATAAGCATTCCAATTTATAATCTCATTCGATTATAACTATAACCAATATATCCTATATATTATAATTATTCCAATATAAATCCTTTATATCAAAATATACTTTGGGTAAAATTATTTCATTTACCCTCTTGTCAAAACATACTGTGTCGGTTCATCGTAGTTGAGTGTTTATAAATCCCTACCGATACAGTGGATCAAACTGATCGACCAGAACCCATACACAACTCATCCAACAAAACACCACAATATAAAATCATTTTATATTGAATAACAAATACGTTCACTCGTATATATACACTCAACTCAATCTAGGGTATTGCTAACCCCATCTCTACTGAGTCACGCCACAGAGCCAAGGTAATAACTTAACCTTAAGCTCTGATACCACTGTAACGACTCGGGGAATTTGCGATCCTGGATATCGGCATACAACACAATGTCGACTATTCAAGCACTGGAAATACCGGATAGTCTATGAAAGTAATTAGAGGGTGAGAATAGATAAGATAGAAACTCAGAATAGAAGAAGAAGAACATACAACATCAGAGTAACACGAATCTCACAGCGGAACGAATAACATATAATAGATAACATATCCTCGAAATAAAATCAGTATATGTATACAGTAGCATTATCAGAGTACAACACTTACAACACAGCGGAATAAACAATAGCTATATAATCCTGAAGCCTCCTGCTCCAAGCTATCCAAGTATATCTGTAAAATCTTGACTACTTGACTGCCCGTACAAAATTGGGCACCCAAGGGTTTAGGGAAAACAAAAAAAAGTAAACTCCGGGTCAGTCATGGGATTGGCATGAGTAAACAATTTAAAACAGTTTGGGAAAATAACGATATCTCATAAGATCACGCCGTATAGCGGAACGGGTTTTTCCCTTATGAGAATCCAAATCAATTTGTTTTAACTTCCAAATCATTTTGAAAGAAACAATGATCTTTTATGTCAAAACTCTTTTGATATTATAATAGTGTCTATCAACCACAATATAATAATCATCTCGTAGAACGCTTTCATCTCACGTTCTACATATATAGTATACAATCAAAACCGCGAGCACTTATTGGATAATGGATTACCAACTATGACAAGGTATGGAACCACCTTTCGATAGTGTACATCTAGAGAGGAATACACTGGGTTCAACAAGAACATCTTGCAACCTGACCACGCATGACCGACCACTCATTTCGCTTGAGAGTATCAAATGTATATCACCAACGGTTGGGATCAGCAACCGTTTCCCGAATGGGACAACATCGACAATGGATTATCGAATGAAATGAATATCTCTAGATAGGTGATAATACACCCTAATTGGCAGCCAACCACTTAGCCATGCTGCCTGCCCGATTTTTTTCCATTTCCCGGTTGTGAGGCTAGAGGCCACGCTTATCTATGACAGATCACACATTTATTCATTTTGAATGTCACATCGTCATACCCGCCAAATCACAAATTGATTTCCCCAAAAATACAACGGGTATACAGCTAAGAGAAACGAATTCCTCCGCCATCAACGTACATACGTTTGAAGAGATCAACTTACGCGATCCATTAAATATACTTTGTCAGACATTCTTCCATACAGGTCGTCCTGGGACTGGACAAACCGAAAGCACTATTCTGTAAATAGGACAGCCCTTGCATAACTCTGTCTTCAATTATCTTCATCATATTTGATCGCAACGCTAATGTCGTACGAAGTGGTTTTCAGATAATATATCTGATCCCGGTCTCTCCGTATTGACAACGGAAAAACGGTCAAAAACTTCGATAGTCGGTGAGTTAACTATCAAAGAAAAACATGTGTGCAAACATTGATATTATTTCCAAATGGAAATTCTATCGATCGATCATCATTTATCTCTTAAATCAATTTATCATTACTTTATTCGTTCTCCATTTCCTATTTCCGTATATATATATATATATATATATATATACAGAAATTCTTATTTTCTAAATTTAGAAAATATACGTCATTAATCATTGGAAAACATTTCCATCTCTTTTTCACGTATCACTGCCATTTCAGTATTCTTTATCATCAAACATTTCAATTTCGAGGATTAGAAAATATCTCTGATTTTATTTGGAAAATGTTTCCAAAACTCATTCACTGGATTTAAACAGATGTTTAAATAAAACATCGCTATGCCAATTCAAACCATTACCTTCATTAATTATATTCACTTAATCGAACTTTACTATCGAACCTTAACCATTCCTTAGTTAAAAACGAAGTCAATCAAGTTGGGGTATAACTACCTCTCAGACCTTAACAGAACAACATTTCTAACTTCGAAATAGACAAAGTTCACCTTATAAATCTTTAACAACTTCCTTACGTAACTCTCGGATTCTATTTACGAATCCACTTCTTTATTGAAAACACTGATTATAACTATAGCGTTATAATCCCTACTTCTGGAATATCTAACTTCAAAATATAACTTTTATTCTTTAATTTGACTAGATAACTAAATAGGCAATTTATAAATAAATCATTAAATCTTGATTAAAAACAGAAAGTGTACTTTCCCGAATTTGATACAATCGAATTTCAACGTATAACTCTCTTTCGAATAAATCTCTGTTCGATAACTCTTTTTCGAATAAACTATATTCGATAACTCCTATTGAATAAACTATATTCGATAACTCCTTTCGAATAAACTATATTCGATAACTCCTTTCGAATAACTAATATTTGATAACTCCTTTCGAATAACTAATATTCGATAACTCCTTTCGAATAACGAATATTCGATAACTCCTTTCGAATAACTAATATTCGATAATGCCTTTCGAATAACTAATATTCGGTTAACTCCTTTCGAATAACTAATATTCGGTTAACTCCTTTCGAATAACTAATATTCGATAACTCCTTTCGAATAACTAATATTCGATAACTCCTTTCGAATAACTAATATTCGATAACTCCTTTCGAATAACTAATATTCGATAAATCCTTTCGAATAACTAATATTCGATAACTCCTTCTTCGAATAACTTATATTCGATATAAATCTAATCCGACTAACTCTAATTCAATTAACTCTATTCGAATAACTCTAATTCGATTAACTCTAACTGGTTAACTCTAGCTGATTAACTCTATTGATTAACTCTAACTAGTTTACTCTAACTGATTAACTCTTACTAATTAACTCTAACTGTTTAACTCTAACTAGTTAACTCAAACTGATTAACTCTAACTGATTAACTCTAACTGGTTAACTCTAACTGGTTAACTCTAACTGGTTAATTCTAACTGGTTAACTCTAACTGGTTAACTTTAACTCGTTAACTCTCACTAATTAACTCTAACTGATTAACTCTAACTGATTAACTCTAACTGGTTAACTCTAAGTGGTTAACTCTAAATGATTAACACTATTCAATAAACTCCCTTTGAATAACCAATATTCGATTAACACCTTTCTTAACCAATATTCGACTACTTTATATTCGACTAACTCTATTTGATTACAAATACTTCCTTTTCTATTTATTTTACAAATATTCTCTTTTCTATTGATTTTACAGATATTCCGTTTTCTATTTGTTTATTTGACGAATAAATATTTCCTTTTCAATCGTATTTATTTAACAAATAAATATTTCCTTTTATCTTTCTATTTATTTCCTATATATTTCCTTTTTCAGTTCTATTTATTTAACAAATAAATGTTTCCTTTTATCTTTCTATTTATATTCTACATATTTCCTTTTCAATTATATTTGTTTAACAAATAAATATTTCCTTTTATCTTTCTATTTATTTTCTACATATTTCCTTTTCAACCCAAATTATTTAACAAATAAATATTCTTTTTCAATTCTATTTGTAAATGTTTTACAAATATTCCCTTTTCAAATCTATTTGTAACTGGTTTATAAATATCTCCTTTTCAAATCTATTTGTAACTGGTTTACAAATATCTCCTTTTCAAATCTATTTGTAACTGTTTTACAAATACTTCCTTTTCAAATCTATTTGTATCTGTTTTACAAATACTTCCTTTTCTATTTTATCATATTTATTTCCCATAAATATTTCCTTTTCAAAACCCTTATGATTTTATAACTATTTTCTTTTATAAAATCCTTTTTCTTTTATATATAAAATCCATTGATTTTATATAAATAATTTATTTCCAAATACACTTTGAAAATCCCCTTTTCTGCATTCCAGTATTTCTTACGGTATTTAAAATACCTAAATAACAATGATCGGTATCATTCAACACACGTAATCAACACAGATTATATAGCACATCATATATCACAGTATATGAAAAACAGTAAAATAATGTTGAGGAATCCAGTTGGATTCCACCGACCTGTTTCCCTGCATCCACAAATGTTACATAATATAATTCACATCAATTTCATTTCAATATGAAATATTCCACAAAACAGAATCAATATTTAATTAACGATTTGTATATATATCGTTATCTATAATTTCAACCAATACATAAGCAATTCAACCAAATAGTTAACACACAGCAATCAACAGATAATTATCAGTTCTGAAAATATGTTATAAAAACATAACTGTTCAGAGTTGGCGAGTTTTACTCACATTGGACAGTTATCGTTAAATAAAGATTAACCATCTTTTGATTCAGACGGACAATTTATTTTGCTATAAATTGTAACGAGCTCCAATCCACTCCTAGTCAGTTCCATTGTGGAGCTCTCGTCCATACGATCCCAATGGATCTGACCGTTTGAAATTCTGATAATGTATGACAAATTATGTAACACCCCACATCCATTAGTGTCACTCACAAAGGGAATGCACTAAGTTCTGTGGAGCATTTAGGGTAAAAGATGCAGATAAATTACAAGACAGACAAAAATTAAACAGTGGAAAATAAAACTTTGCTTTATTGATAAAATAGTTTGTACAATAATTTCTTTACAATATCAGAGTATCATCTGTCTTACAAAATAAAGGAGCATAAAACAACATTTATATTCCCCAAATTTTTAGCAAGAGCCAGCCATAGCATCTGAAAGGAGAATCCAAGCAAAACTTCGACAAATATTCAAACTGGGAAAGAGTGACAATCCAACTCAACCTGAGCTATACTATTCCCTCCTTTACTACCTGGGGGGGGAACGGAAGAAAAGAAGACGAAAGAATAACAGAGTCAGACATAAATCCTGAGTAAGTTCAGTAACTTCTAGCATATGAACATGGAAAAACAAAACGACATGAATTAACTGAATACAAGACAACACCATGATGATAGGGTTGGCAAGGTTAGACAAGATAATCACAAGATATGCTAAGATAAGATAAACTGGATATGCTCTAATACTTCCGCCGCTTCGCTATTTCCTTTTTACAGGTTTCTATACCTCTGCACCACCTAACTAGTGTTCCAACTAGTAACGATAACGTGATCCCAATCCCTATATTTTCCGTTGCCTTCGGGCATACATTTATTATTTATTACCTAGATCTAATCCAGGGTTTTCTATCAAGTGCTTTCTAGATTCAACTAGAGTTTACGCTATCTGCTGAACGCTTCTCGGATTCAGGGTTTATGCCACCTAGTCCAACTAGGGATTATGCTACCTGTTCGAACGATGCCGCCAAAGCTAGGACACACTACCTAGAGTGGTATATGTTCCTATACTTCCCCACGCATGTATCGCGAATCGTAATCGCTTGTCTAGATGCACATGTCCTGTAATGTGCGGCCCAAGTCCTGTGGCAGGGCAAATCAAGGAATACAGAACTCAGTCGGGAGCTTTCAGATATCTGCCGATGCAGATGCTAAGGTCTGTTTTTATTCCAGTGGCTATGGTCCCACCTGACCCCTCCCTCAACTAATGAAAGGCACACCTTGAAAAATGAGAACTATACGCAGGCCCCCGGTGCCCCAATATCCTATGGCCATCCTCACCCATAACTAGATAGCAAGTATATGGTCTTTTGCAGTTCTCCGCCTTTCCGCTTCACGTATCTCAATTGACTCAAGATGGATGGTAGACGACGAGTTGTTATCACAGGGCTACCGTTTTCTCGTCGAATCACGCCGGTCCATCCTAGTCTTTAGGTTGCCATATATTGCAACCAAGGCATAGCCCTGGTTCTTCTAAAGCAGACCTTAACCTCTGTGAGCCCAGGAGGATCATCTGCAGCCTCACAGAGGGATACCAAGAGTACCCTCACGTCCCCTCGAAGCCTCGGGCTTCGTAACCCAATTCGTTGGAGCCTTCTTTTTACTCAGACGGACATTCGCTCCTTCCCGTGTTATACTAAGAATTACTACTTAGTTCTACTAACTAAGGTTTACCACTTAGTTTCCAGAATCGTTGTTTTCTTAACTAAGGTTTACTACTTAGCTCCTATTAACTAAGGTTTACTACTTAGTTCTCTTTCCCGTCAATTTGGATTGGTTACGTGTCATTAGTCAATTCAAGCTAACTTAACCCTCTTCATTTATCCTGTTAAACTGGTTAAGTGTCATAAGTAATTCACGTTGACTTAACCCTACCACCAACCAAGTTATATTGGTTAAGTATTTCTTATTACTTAACCCTATTCATTCATCCTGTATTGGTTAAGTGTTCCTTTTTAACTTAACCTTGCCCTTCTGTTTTAACTAACATGTTATTTGTGGTTAAGTATTATCCCTTCATGTTTTAGACTTAACCCTATTCCTTTATCACAATCTGATGGTTAAGTGTTCAAGTTTACTTAACCCTACGGTCTAGTCCAGCTAACATATCAAATTGGCTAAGTGTATTAGATTTTACTTAACCCCAACCTCCAGTCTAGTTAACATATTAATTTGGCTAAGTGTATTAACTATACTTAACCCCACCTTCTAGTCTAGTTAATTTGGCTAAGTGTTTTCTTAGTTACTTAACCCCTACAAATCTTGTCTTGTTACCATGTTAAGTTGGTTAAGTGTCCCTATGGACTTAGCCCTCCCATTCTAGCTTAACTGTGTTAAGTTGGTTAAGTGTTCCTATGGACTTAACCCTCCCATTCTAGCTTAACTGTGTTAAGTGTCTGTATGAACCTGACCCCACCCACCGGTCTGGTTATCATGTTGAATTTGTTAAGTGTCTTAGTTAACTTAACCCTACCATTCTTGTTCTAGCTTTAACTAAATAAATTAAAGCCTCTACCACTCACATTAGACAGATATTGTAGTGATTACTGGATGTGCCGGTTGGTTCCGGGCATGTTTACATCGCAACTCAGTCTAACCTCGGGTTAGGCATATTCGTGTTTCTAAGTTCAAAGGGTTTTGATTAATTTTCAAATTAGGTTTTGAAAGTAACCATCCCGTCCGTCGGATCAGTTAGGGATAGCCAGGGAGAGCAGGAAACTTGTATTTACTCAAGCCTAGACACTATCCTCTCTGTCACCCTAGAACTTTCTGGTATATGTATTATAAAAGAGATGTCATTAATAAACCTTTCTTTTGTATATAAATAAATTGTTAACAATTTATCCTCAAAGTCCATTTTCCCTTTTTCAAATGAATTTGGCTTATACCCTATACATTTGCCATGCCTACTAATTGGACTTGTATTCTAGGCCAAATCTTGATTTGCCTATCTTACAGTTTACAACAATTTAGTTCCAACAACCCCATTTACAGTTCATGCCAAACTAGATTTTATATTCTAGTTCAACGTTTATGCCCAAAACTTAATTTGCATACCAACTACCTATTTTGTGGCCCATTTAACCATTTACCATTTATGCCCAATGTATGTAAATTATGCTAATATACTTATCATACTTAATTTAGCCACCCAATTCTGATTTAATATTCTAATTTCAGTTCATGTCAAAACTAGACTTGTTATTCTAATTTTCATCAAATTATGCCATTTCCAAGTTTAGTCAATTTCATGTTTTTCCCCAAAACGTATTCCCATCGTTCGTATAATCGTGATTCAACCTAGATCATAAATAGAGCTAAATTCGTGGATAGAAGGGAATGAGCCAAAATGCCATGAAAGAACAGACATAAAAAATGGCATAAGATGACAATTCACAGGCATATAGATATGGTAATATCATGACATGAAAAGGGTCGGATAGTATAGGTTCAAGAACATGGGTAGACCTAACTTAATAGGTAAATTCCCAAGATCTAAAACCAAAGAAAACAAAGAATAGACAGAATAGATAAACATGGGTAGACCTAACTTAATAGGTAAATTCCCAAGATCTAAAACCAAAGAAAACCAAGAATAGACAGAATAGATAATCAGGTTTAGACCCAATTTCATAGTCACAAAACTTAAGCAGCACTTTCCTAGTCATGAATCATAGGTGTTTAATCACAGTTGTCCCTATTATGTCATAGGCAATAGTTTATGTTTCCTAATCAAAGGCATAGGCTTGTGTTCATAGTCAAGGAAATAATTCTCACAATCACAGTCACAGTCATAGGAAATGTTCATGGACATAGGCAATGTCCATAGTCATAGGCAATGTTCATAGTCATAGGCAATGTTCATAGTCATAGGCAATGTTCATAGTCATAGGCAATGTTCATAGTCATAGGCAAGGCCTAATTGGTCATCGAATCATAACAGTTCTTAATTAGGTACAAGGATATAAGAACAGATTCGAATAGAAAGATTTGGCATATTCTTTTATTCCTTTAATTCATGTCACGAACAGAGAAAACGTTCAAATCTAAAAAGTAACCGACTTACAGAGATTAGATTAGAATAGAAAGAAGGCGTTGCTATGATTCGTGCGACGTTAGCCTTTAATCCTTATCTTGAAGCTTTAATCTTGATTTGAATCTCTTCTGGACAACTTGAGCAGCATAACCTTGTCTTGGATTTTCGTATTATCTTCTTATTTTTATTTATTTATACATTTTCTCAGAGGCAGCATAAGGATAGAAAAGAATTGTGAATAGAGAAGGAGACTAAGGCTGTTTATATAGGGTTAGGCGGACGAACCTAGGCCGAAAACGTGACCAAATACATCAGAACGAACCAGGTTCAGAAACCTGGAAAAAGCGGGGGGGGGTCGACCCCCAGGTCGACTACCCAGTCGACCTGGGTGCCTTGGGCGGGAAAATTCCTGCCCAGCCCAATCTGGGTCCGATTTTGAATTTGAATTCGCTTTTCTGAACTGTTTCGAAATTTGAACTTTGCTGAATCTTCCGGAGGCCATATCTTCCTCATACGGACTCCGATTTACGCAAACTCGGACTCGTTTTCATGCAGAATTCCAAGACGAACGCAATGGCGCAGCCCGTTTCCCTTGATTTTGATTTTAACTTTTAATTCTGCCCTGATTTATGAATCTTAGTGTCTCAAAATCACGGGGTGTTACAAGTTATCGCGTTAACAAGTTAATATACAATTTAAATGAAATAAAAGTTGGATTTTTATTTATTGGGCCTCAACCTTTTTCTCTGGCCCATCTTCGCTTGTTTTAGCCCAGACACGCAATTTCCTTTCTTCCCAAAATCTGCCGAACATGACAGCTCCTTTATCACCATTCCGTCGATTACATCCTTCCATCGTTATCGTCACACTCAACTATCTTCCAAACTGATGCCATCATCGATCTTCTCTCTGTGAGTACACCCCCTCCACTATATTGTATTCAACACGCTTGCCATCACTATGTCGCGACTTCAGCAGCTTCGCATGCAATCGACAATAAACCATCGTCACTTTTGATCACCGAAATACACAAAACTCCTCACCGAGTTTCTATACAATCCCATAAACCCGAATTCAAGATCCAGTTAATGAATCGATGCTTCATGCTCATGATTTTCCCAACCCTTACTACGGCTGCAAACAGAATGGTGTCGAACACCTCACATGTTACTCCAAGTTGAAGAGGATCATCGCAGGGATTCAAAAATATAAGTGTTTGGATTTATTGATTTTTCTATGAGTTAATATGATTTTGTAGAGATTCATGAAATGGTTTTGGAAGTAAGAAAACTGGTGGCTCGGATATTTTGACTGAGGAATGGAAGAATCAGTTTTAACAAAGTTGGAATGGTATTTTGACTGAGGAATGAAATAATTCTATTCAAATTTAATCAATTGTTATGAGTATTTATCGAATAAAAATTTATAAAATCACATACGATACCCAAAAATCATGAGAATGGACATACAGCTAGAGTTTGACATTACGGACCCAACGAAACTGGTTTCGTCGAATTCCAACCCCGTTTGCTCACACAGTGTATTTTTAACCATCAAAATACTGACTGTTCAGATTAAAAATCTGTACGGCCACACACTGACTTCAAAAATCATAGAAATTGAAATCTAGCAATAATTTAATATTGCGGATCGAACAAAATTAGTTTCGTCGAAAACGAAGGTCATTTACATAACTGGCTATTTTTAAAGCTCTAAATAACCCATTTAAATATATAAATATATTTAAAAATAATTAAATTAAATATTTAAAAATAAATATTATCGTATATGTTCGTACTGGAATATAATACAACTCCAATTGGATTTATAACTCGGTATTTCAAAATTCCCAGTTATATCGATATTCAATTTATATATAAAATCCTTTTATAATATAAATATATTTATAAATTTCAAAAGAATTCCATAGTGACTTTTCTACAATTCTATTTGTACATAAATTAAAATCTACACAATGAAATCCCGATTTTTCTCTTCTATTTGAAAAATATACTTCACCAGCTCCGAACATTTCTTATTTCACGTAAATCCGACTTAAAACGGGTTCTGTATATTCATTTGAAGTTTGAATCGCCAAATAATGAACTGCAGCGCCATTTCGAGCTTGATTATAGTTATAATATAATTATACGTTCAACTATCATTTATATAATATATTCGTTTATTTCAACTCCAGACTGAATTATATATTATAAATGATCCAATTCACACAATATTGTGAATTCCACTATTTCTGACTATTTTAGAAATTAATTATATTATTCTATAATTTATTTTAATTAAATATTTAATATTATTTAATTCAATGACCACTTAAATTCTCTAAATCACTATTTAAATAATTAAATTAATTAATTATTTTTCGTAAAAATACGGGTCATTACAGTTGGGCGGGCAGCATGGCTAGTTGGGTCATACCCAAGCAAGTTGTATAGTCGCCGGTCTAGAGAAAATTTGTATTTGTTCTTCTTTCGATTCTGTATCTTCGGCCTACGGTTGGATGGCCAATAACCATGAGTGACAATATGTTCGCTACACTCAAGCTAAATGAGTGGGCGGTCATGTGTGGTCGGGTTGCAAAATATTCTTGTTGAACCCCAGTGTATCCCCTCTAGAGTACACTGATCGGGATGTGGCCCCATGCCTTTTCATAGTTGGAATCCAATCTCCAATAAGCACCCTGCAGTTTTTGATATCATATTATATATGTAGAGCCTGAGATGCAAGCGTTCTGCTGGTTGGTTATTTATTTGATTAGGCATTATTATAATATAATTGGATTTTGATATCAAAAATGTTTTGGGTTATAGTAAGGTATAACCCGTCCATGTTTATGTGTGGGCTAGTCCTACTATTATCCTTTTCTTTCAAAAGATTTTCAAAGCTAAACAATATGGTAGGAGTTTACTCACACCTGTCCCATTACTGACCCAGAGTTTATTTTGTGTGTTTTTCATAAACTCTTGGGTGCCCAAATTCGTATGGGTAGCCAAATATTTCAGGCTTTACAGATACGCTTGGAGGAGCTTGAAGCAGGAGGCTTCACCGCTATTTATTTAGAGAATATTTCTGTTGTGATGTATATGTGTTGTACTCTGATATGGTATGTAAGTACAACTTCAATTTTGTATATTCAAAGTTATGTTATATATTATATTTTATTCGTTACACTATGAGATTCGTGTTTACCCTGATTCTGTTCTATTATGTTCTTCTTCTATTTTAAATTTCTTTCTATCTATTTCTCACCCTCTAACTTCTTTCTATAAATCATTTATGATTGGGTATTTTCGATATTTGAATAAGTAACATGGTATTTTTGTTGATTTTCGAGATCAAAAATTCCTCGGGCCGTTACAGTGGTATCAGAGCTGAAGGTTAAGTGATTACCTTGGCTCTGTGGCGTGACTCAATAGAGACGGGGTTAGTAATACCCTAGATTGAGTTTGAGTATATATGTTTGAGTGCGTATTTGTAAGTTGATATTAAAACTGTTTTATATTCTGTTGATTGGTTTGGCGAGTGGTTTATGAATTCTGGTTGATACGGTAGTGCAAACTGGATCGATAGGTGTTTCTAAACTCTTGAACAGGACAATTCAACACAATATTGTTTTAAAAGCTAGGTAAATGAAATAATTTTACTCAAAATATATTTTGATATAAAAAGAAATATATGTCTTGGGATTATTATAGTCTATTGGACGTGTTGGTTGTTATTTTAATCAAATAAGATCATAATTGAGTTGGTTTTGTAAATAACTAATCAATATTCGTATAAGTATAATAAACATATATATAAGATCAAGATGATCCAAATCTGGATTTGAATCAAAATAGAAATTAAAACTGTAGAAACTTGGGAAATGGTTGTAAATGGATTTGAATTCGATATATAGAAATTTTAAAATCCTAGGTGAATCTTGAAATATTTTCAAGTATTGTAAAAGATATTTTGAAGTAATTCCAAATTGAAGGGTTTGAAAATAAGTTTTGAAAGTAATATAGTATTGAACTCACTTTGGTAGTTGGAAAATAGTTCTGATGATGGACGGCCACATCATCAGTTTTCATTTTCAAGTTTCTAAGAGACGGAAGACTACCAAAAATATTTTTTTGAATCCTAAAAAGGAATATCTGGTTTTTTGGGAAAGCTAAGTTTTTCAAAAATCCTAGGAAGTGATTGCTAAATTAAAATAAAATATACAAGATAAATTATAATATTAGTATAAAAATTTACTTAAAGGAGTATGTAGAAAT
This sequence comes from Allium sativum, assembly GCA_030737875.1. Classification (NCBI taxonomy): domain Eukaryota; kingdom Viridiplantae; phylum Streptophyta; class Magnoliopsida; order Asparagales; family Amaryllidaceae; genus Allium; species Allium sativum. Next base: position 66,273,853 of record CM060916.1, on the reverse strand, counting down.
TTGTGAAAGCATATGGAAATTGAAATTTAATAAAAACTAGTTTAGTGGAAATTAAAGCTGGATTGGATTAGAGGTAATTTGGAATAAAACTGGATTGGTGAGTAAGAGTCGAGATTAAGAATGGAACTGTAGTTTTAAGTGAAATTTGGCTTGGGTATAGGCGAATGATTGGATTTGAGGATAAGTTGATTGGAGATCAAACGGAAATGCATCTGTATATGTCGACAGGATAGCAGACGGAATAGAAAAGAGATGAATGCCCGATAAAAAGGTACAAGTTTATATTTTATTTGGATATGAGATTTATGAGCTATTTCGGCAAGCCACTTGGCTGTTTTATTTTCATTTGGATTGGAGAAGACCTAGAGAGGCGAGTTAAAATTGTACCGATTGAGCAATGCAAACGAGATACTAACAAAATTTCTCGGAAATTTAAAATGTTAGGAAATTTTAGGAATTTTTGAAAATATTCGTTATTATGAATAAATTAATATTTTAATTAAAATTAACTAATTCCGTTGAAACTGAAGTTAAGAGGAAAACAAAGTATTTTTAACCTGGTTATAATAGGGGTTCGTAACATTTTTCCTACCACAGTTTCGTGGACGAAATTATTTTAAGGGGGAAGGAATGTAAAATCCCGAAATTTTAGCAATTTAATAATTTATTTATTTATTTTAAAATATTGGTTTCGTATTTGGACAAGATTTTTGAGGCGTAATTATAATTTAATTTATAGAATTTTACTAAAAATTTTAATTCGTAAAATAAGCAACTTTTTGTCTAACTTAATTTGCACCCTATATTAGTGTTTTGGGATTTCACGAAATGGGTTAACTTGTCTATTTTATTATATTTTTAGGATCATGGTACATTACTTGTCACAATGGTATTTTTATTTTTGTCTATAGCGGTACGTAAAATGAGTGAAATTTTATATAACGAAGACCGTAAAAACTTCACTTTGAAAACAAAAGAAAATGGATAACCCGTATCAATGCAACGTGGTTCCAGTACTAAAGCCGTTAAACGTCCATGAACACAACTGTACCACTATCAAACTAAGCGTGTGCACACTAACACCCATGAATACAATTTCTTTGCTATTTGATGCATTGTCATCAAAATTTGCCAACGCCATATCAATGCATGGCCAACCTATAAACAAACAAAGGATCAAGAACATTAATGAAAACCTATACCATCAAAACACACTATGTTTTATTAGTATCTGCATTCTCTCCGACTTTTACTAGTTTGTGGAAAGTTTCAAGCAGCACACCCTACATGTATATTTAATCAAATGGGGTATACGCATTGACATTTTAGTACTGTACTGGAGGCCAGCTCCTTTTCTTCGCGCAAGCATCGAACTATATGATGGGAAAATCTGGCCAACACTTTGCCTCATTCTTTTCAAATAAAAAAAATATCTCGGATAGATCCTCCAATCGCTCTTTAAGTCAAAAATCACGGCTAGAATTAAAAACCTGTCAGTCCTGAGTGAAAAATCCTTGACATTGCCTTTGACTTTATAATGTAAGCCACCAACACAATACAACAAAATTTATTTTTAAGCTGACCAAGGACCTGCACAATTAGAACACATGTGCGAAAATCATATTTAATAAGAAAAAGAAAAAGAAATATTCACGTGTCTGTCCAAAACTTGCTGATGTCGTTGGCTTCTTCTCCTATTTAAACAGTATGGCCTTTTTCCTTTCGAAACAGTGATGTTGAAACAAAATAAAATAACACTGCTTCTTGGTTTCTTTTTCATTCAAAGTGCGCGCTAGCCAAGGCTTTAGAAACGTGAAACATGAGGGTGTGCACAGTTGTACGTAAGTCAGTAGAGGGGTGTAAAGTACGGTTGGGATAGGAAGTTTCGGAATGACCATTTTTGTGCATACTAGTTTTACTAAAGGAAAGAAATGTTTGCAGCAAAACCGTTAAAGAGGATAGATATGAACTGGGAAATTGCGTTAATTTTTACTAGGAGGAGATGCACTGTTTCGCATGCAGGGAGGGACGTGATGGTAGTAAAAAAGTGTAGAGAAATTGTTTATAAAATAATGGAGATTATAAAAGGCTCTATGTAGCAGCAAGGCTCATGGAAGAAAAAAGAAAGAAAGCAAGAATGGACGTGAGTAGGTGTTGGATGTAAGTGAGAAAAAACTGTTCATGCGGCAAGGTCTGGTTGAATGCGACAGTAGCAGTCGCTGGAGAGGCGGAAGGTCGATGTTGGAAAGGGGTCGTAGCTGTCATGATGGTAGCAAGATGGACGAAGCGGTGATTAGAAGAAAGTTGTCAACTTTTGGAAAGGGTTTCATGGGAGGCGCACTACAAGTGTTCGTTAAAAAGGTAAAGGAGTATGTTTTGTTTGGTTACAGGAGGAGATCAACACTTTATTTTCTTCTGTGAGTTGCTGGAAATGTATTATATCAAAAGAGAAGTAGGATTATGGGAAAATTTAATTAACCATTAATATGGTTCTAAACAAATGGTAAGTGAAGTAATTAGATATGAGGGAAGAGCTTTTCTGTTGCACTAGAAGGAGAGGATCGAGTTTTGGAGTGGATTAATGGCAGGTTAAAGATCGGAAGGGGTTGGTTTCTTTCAGTTCATGGTTACCTAGTAATATGTTGAAGAAGGGCGGGCCATGCATTCGAAGGTGGGCTGGGCCTTCTTAAAAAAAAGGTAGGATAACAATCGGCTTTGAGCAAAGTGAGAGGGAGAAAACACACGAGGAACCTTAGTACTACTGATGGGGATTAATGTTAGGTAAGTGTAACAACCCGGAAATTCTAAACCAATTTAAAAAATTTAAATTGGCTATTTTGGTGAATTTTAAATATTTCAAATAAATATTTTAAATAATAACGATGTAAAGTGTGTTTGAATCAATGTTTGAAAATAAATATAATTAATTTTAATTATAAACAAGGCCTGAAATGGTGCGGCAATTTCAAATTTTCAATTCAAACTATGACTGACTGTATCGGGTGCAAAATAAAACGGATTTTAGTGGAACCAAAAATATTTAAATCTGTTAACAAATATCTTTCTAACGAATCAGAAAAATCAAAGTTTCGTAGCGGAAAGCAAAAGTTATGGCCAAGTGAATTTTCAGAAAGGTCCCTATAGAATTTATATAGCCCGTGAAAATAGACATTTTGCAAACGTCCTCAGAATTCGACGAAACCACTTTTGTTGGATCCGGGATGTCAAATTATTGCTAGGTTTCAAATTTCATAATTTTTGAAGCTAGTATGTGAGCGTGGCAAAGGAAAATGTGTTTTGGTCAATTACAGTTAAATTGGATCGACCAGAAAATGGCCATTTTTCAAAAGGTCTCAGAATTCGGCGAAACTAGTTTGGTTGGGACCGTATCGTCAAAACATAGCCAGATTTATTTTTCGGGAATTTTTAAATAAGCATGTGGCCCCGGCAAATGGAAATGTACGTTCAAATTAAATATTGAATGTGTTATATTTTAATTTAAAGAAAAACAGACTAAAGTAGTCGAATGGGCCTACGAAACATATCCTATTGTGTTCGGAATGGGGGTATTTAGATACGGATGACAGTCATTGGGTTTGGATTGGAGTTCGTATGAGATAAGGGATATTGTTGGATTTTTAAAATATATAAATATAAAAAAATATCATTGGCCAGTCAACATTCTCTCTCCCCATAAACCCCCAATTGCGAACGACGATCTGAGCTCCCACCTTCTCTCTTAAATTCCGGCCAAACCACTCAATAAAAACTTGTGTTCTAGTTAAGGTTTTTGCAGAGCAGGCCGTGAGCTTCACATCCATATAGGGATTGGATTTTATCGTTGGGTATTCATCGAGTTACGGGTCCCCGAAGTCAGAGACTTCAAGCCGCCGCCGCCGCTTCCTGGTCAGGTCGAACTGGACCCCACCACCCTGCGCCTGAAGCTCTCTCCACCCTCTTCCTCGTAGTGAAGACCGATCGACGAATCGCTGCACGGTTTGGTCGTAAATCGAAAACCTAGTTTTGAACAACTTCATAGAGGTACGACTGTATACAATTTCAACTATTCTATAGCACTTTAAAGCGCTACGGTTTTTGATTTCACTGTAAAAATCATATCTTTTTGCTATGTTGACGAAATTCAGTGAAACAAGAGACAGTGGACTCGTGTGGACGCCTTCTACATTCTAGAAGAGACCGCATATTTTTCTGAGCCTCCTGCTATTTTTGGTGGAGTGGAACCCAAAGTGAGATTTCTAATTTATAAACGATATGGTAATGACGATGTATAATGTAACACCCCGTAATTCTGTTAATATTAATATTCACAAATTAAAGAATAACTAATCTCAGACGTGAGAATTGTGGGAAACGGGTTGCGCCACTGTGTTCGTCTCGGAATTCTGGTTGAAATAGAGTCCGAGTTCGCGTGAATTGGACTTCGTATGAAGAAGTTATGGCCATCGGAATTTTCAGAAAATTCAAAACATATTTCAGAAGATTTAAAATTCAAAATTCGAAGTCAAACAGGCTAGGCGAGAAAATTCCCGCCCTGCACCCCAGGTCGACTGGGGAGTCGACTGGGCAGTCGACACCCCCCCAGGTCGATTGGGCAGTCGACCTGGGTGTCGACCTGTCCAGGCGGCTAGGGTTTGGCTGATGTGTCTTTAGGGCTGAGTTGGCAAATTTAACGGTTCAGTTTAGTTCTAAGTTGATCTTACGGTCTAAATAAATCCTAAACTCTATAAATACCTAGGTAGTCTCTCACTCTAATTCACATGAAAAATAGAATAGCCACCGTCATACCGCCGCCATGGAACTCAGTCTAGCCGCCGCCAACTAAGAAGTAAGAAAGCTAATCAAAACCCTAATTCTACTCAACTCTAAAGCAAATCAAGACTCTCTTTCTCTTCTAATTGTGAGTATGATGATCTTAACAAGATTATTATTAAACTAATTAGATTAAGTTATGAATGGATTATAAGTGAATGATGTGGATTGTCATATATGTTGTTGTAAACCTTATGCTTTCATGTATGTTGTAAATCCTATGTTATGTGATGATGATATCCTATATGTTGTAAATCATGCTATGATGATATTGTATAGGTTGTAATTTTCTATGCTAAATTGTGATAAATCATACATGTTATAAAGTCATGATGTTATTATCTATGCTAATTAGTTCATGTTAATCAAGTCATAATGTTGATATTATTTGGGCTATGTTGATGACAAATCATGTATGCAAGTTAGATTGATTAGTAAAGATTGTGAACATATGCCATGACATCTATTTAGATCTAGAATTATGACATCTAGAATTATGCTATGACATATGTGAATTCTATGTATTAGATGCTAGTTCACACCATCATTATGTTGCATAAAACCCCATATGCGAGTTTATACATGAATTTGGGTTATGATCATATCATGTAAATTGTGATATTTAACCAAACAAGTTGACACCTTTAGGTCCATAACATGTACAGTTTTATGCAAGTTTCACCCCTATTATGATTAGATCTATTTTATTTGTCTATATGTTGTGATAATTTATCTTTGTGCTATGAGTTAGACTATTCGAGTCTAACGTATATTTTGCGTCGAATAAGCGAACGTATAACGTGGGGTAGGGGTTATATTAAGGATTTAATATTAAGAAGTTAGGGTGCAATTGATATGATTTTGCATGCCATGAATGGATGGCCATAATTGAGTCAATTATGGACATCAATAAAATTGGAGTTAATTAATAATTTGAATAGGGAATTATTAAAATTGGGGTAAAAGATTATAAGCGATAATCAATGCTTATGACACGAGGTTGGACTCGTTTGTGATGTAAACCTGCCCGGACTCGCCCGGCAAATCCAGTGGTCACAAATGTCAGCCCAATGTGAGAGGTCCTAGGCCCGAACTAAAGCATAACAGTAGTAAAGACACGAGGTTAGACTCTTTTATGGTGTAAGACTGCCCGGACCCGCCCGGCAAATCCAGCTGTAATAAATGCCAGTCAAATGTGAGAGGTCTTTTTGAGGTTATGGCCTGAATGAATTAAGAAATACTTAACCAGATAAACATGTAAGGTGGGTCATGGCGGTTAAGTAGGTGCCTTGGGTGGCATGAGGAATCTAGTGGGTTCCCTTAGTGGCATGTGAAATACGATTAGTAAGACTTAACCAAACACACATGTAAATGAACATGACTAAGAGGGTTAAGTGGGATATACTAGTGGACAAGCTTAGGTGGGTAGCTTGTGGGGGCCCATTTCAACCAGTAACCCAAATGTATCTTTGTGGGCTCGACCCAAGTCGAGGACGGGACACGCATACTGGGCTTGACTATAAGAGGCCAAAACGGGGTAGCGGTTGCAACGCAAGTCCAACGGGTTTCATATGCGTGTGTGGACCCGGGCTGGTAGGTAAGACGTTGTTGCATCGTGTAGGTAGCATTCTCAAGTTGTATCGGGTTGCCACTTTAGGGGAGTTATACACCCCACTGTGGGGCCAGCACGGGTATCTACGAGTAGGGAGCCGATTGAAAGTGGGTAGTGGGGTACACCTAGCGGAGATAGGGGCAGACGGTGCCTAAGTAGTCAGCTAGGGGTACGCAAGGCTATTTATATAGTTTCTGTGTAAAGCAAGTGGGATCAATCTTGAGGGTGACTGGTGTGGTGCAGTGTAGTAATTATTCGTTAGTAATTAGGTATGCCTTTAACGTTATCTTTAACGTTATCTTTATCTGCTCATTCCATACCCAATAGTTCATAGACATTTCCTTGTTTTCCAGCTTATGCCTTAGTCTAGTTATTTTGATAATAGTATTGTTAGAATTATCATACCCGCCAGACTTTATGTCTGACACCCTCCATTTCTATCCTTTTTCCCCCCTCCAGGTCCTCAGGTTAGGCCCAGCTCTAGTGGAGTTTGATTGGATTGCTTTATCTCTCTTGGAAAGCTTGGAGCGTTGAAGTAAAGTCCAGCTTGTTACCTTCTTTAATGGCTATTTGTGTAATGGGATTATGTATTTTGTTTTATGAAGATGGATATTGTACTTGACTCTGATTTATGGTTTTATGATGTAACAAACATGTTTAATTTCCGCTGCAATATAATGAAGTTTTAGATTTCCAAGTACTAATTATTATCTGTCTTGTTGTAATTTTTCTGTTCTATATTCACTTAAAACCTCCACGGAAGTTAATGCATTCCCTTTGTGAGTGACATTAATGGACGTGGGGTGTTACCCGTGGTATCAGAGCTTAAGATTACCAGAACAGATAATTTTTTTAGAAAAACTATTTTTCTAAAGTATTTTTGGAAGAAGTGTTTTCAAAAACATGTCTTAATGAGTAATTTAAAGAGGAAAGTTTTTATGAAAAACATAATCCCCAATAGCCATATCTTTATCTTTCGAATTCTCCATTTTGAATCTTTCCTTTTTCGTTTCAGCATGGCTGAAGATCTTAACCTTCCGGATGGTGTAACGATACCAGGATGGTATATGAGGCTATTAGAGGCTAGGGCCGCTGCAGGTCCAGCCAATGTTCCTCCACCACCAGTTGCACCCGCTCCTCCTCCTCCTCACATTGATACTTTTGCAAAGACGTGCAAGGAATTTAAGGCTATGGGTGGAAAACCTTTTCAAGGGTCAGAAACGTTTGTGGAAGCTAGAGATTGGCTTAAGGAGGTGGAAGAATTGCTAGAAATCTTTGAAGTAGAAGAAGGGAGGAAAGTCAAATTAGCAGCTTGGTTAATGAAGGGAGAGGCCTCATTTTGGTGGGAGGTCACTAATGGGGAGCATCCTGTTGATTCTTGGGCGGATTTCAGGCGTAGGTTTGAGGCGATGTTTCTCTCAAGGGCAGAAGAGAATCTATATATGGAAAGGTTCTTGACATTAAAGCAAGGAAGCTCATCAGTGAAAGAATATGTCAACAAATTTAATTAGTTAGCAAGGTTTGGCTTGGACTTAGTGAACACGCCGGAGAAGAAGGCTCTGAGGTTCGTTAATGGATTGAATGAACCATTGCAAGGGTTGGCTATGACCCACATCCCTATGGGGGCCACCTTTGAGAAGCTAGTAGACATGGCACTCATGCACGAGGAGAAAGGTACTAAAGCTGATAAGGCACCCGAGAAGAAAGGGGATTAGAAGAAACCACAACAGCAAAACAAGAAGGGTGGTAAAGACAATAATGGCAAGGGAAAGAAGAAATGCTTTAACTGTGGGACACCAGGCCATCTCAGCAAGGATTGCCGAAAGAAAAAGAAGACTGGCTGTTTTCACTTTGGAGAAGCGGGACATCTAGTGAAGGACTGCCCAAAGAAGGGGCAGAGGGCAGGGTCTACCTCGGGAGGACAGGTGCAGGCTCTTATGGCACCAGGGCAGGCAAGGGGACAAGTTCAGGCTCTCGCGGTCCCACCGCTGCAAGAACGAGGTAGAACCATTTCTGTTGAAAGCTTAGTTTTTCTGTTTGATCATCCTGCCCGTACTTTATTCGATTCAGGCGCATCGCATTGGTTTATCTCTACATCATTAGTTGAATCACTGCACTTAAACACCAGTTTAGTATAGGATCCCTTAGTTGTTTCGAATCCAATTGGGGGCTCAGCTTATTTTTCCATGATGTGTTTGGATTTGAAAATTTCTATACTTAGCGTTGAGTTTAGATGTGATGCTTATGTTTTGGGCTTCACGGGCTATGGGATAATTTTAGGAGTGGATTGGTTATCCAGAAATGGGGCCGTTCTTGATTGTGAAAGGAGAGTAGTTAGGCTCATGACTCGCCTTGGCAACACTCTCGAAATCTTTTATAATCCCATAAATTCCGTTATGCTAAGTTATCTAGAGTCGCTTGACGCATCTGTGGCGAATCTACGATCTGTTAGAGTGGTCCGAGAATACTCGGATGTGTTTGAGGAGGTGAAGGGCTTGCCTCCGAAGCGGGAGATAGATTTTCGAATATATCTTGTGGATAATGCAAAACCAGTATCTTTTCCAGTACGCCACATGGCTCCTCATGAAAGGAGGGAACTCGATAAGCAAGTGAAGGAGTTGCTTGAGAAGGGGTTCATAAGACGAAGTATATCATAGTGGGGTGCTCCAGTAGTATTTGCCACGAAGGCGGATGGGTCCCTTAGACTTTGTGTGGACTATAGAGAACTTAATAAGCTTACTAAGAAAAACAGACACCCACTGCCGAGGATTGACGACCTCTTCGATCAGTTAGTTGGCGCCTCAGTGTTTTCGCAGTTGGACCTAGCCACTGGATTCCATCAGTTGAGAGTGGCTGAGGATAGCATTGACAAGACTGCCTTTAGGACTCCGAACGGTTTCTATGAATGACTAGTGATGCCCTTCGGTTTGACAAACGCCCCCGAATACTTTGTTGATTTGATGAGTAGGGTGTTTAGGGAGTACCTTAACAAATTCGTGGTAGTCTTTGTAGACGACATCTTGGTCTTTTCTAAGGATGAAGAAGAGCATGCCCTACATCTTAGGGAAGTGTTGGAGACCCTACGAGCGCATAATCTTAAAGCTAAATTTTCTAAGTGTCACTTCTGGAAGAAGGAAGTACGATTCTTTGGGCACGTGGTTTCCAAAGAAGGGATAGCTGTGGATCCCGCGAAGGTGGTGGCCATCCAAGATTGGAAGGTCCCTAAAAATGCTACCTAAGTGAGAAGTTTCTTGGGGTTGGCTGGCTACTATAGGAAGTTTATCAAAGACTTCGCAAAGATATCAGCTCCATTAACACTCTTGACGAAGAAGAACCTAGTTTTCACATGGGACGTAGATTGTGATGATGCGTTCCAACGTTTGAAGAGAGCTTTGACTTCAGCTCCAGTCTTAGTGCTGCCAGACGGGAGTAAGCCATTTACTGTTTATACCGATGCTTGTGGGATAGGTCTAGGCGCAGTCTTAATGCAAGAGGGTAGGGTAATAGCCTATGGTGGAAGGCAGTTGAGAGCGCATGAGAAAAATTACCCTACACATGACCTAGAGTTGGCCGCTATTGTTTTCGCGCTTATGTCTTGGCGTCATTATCTTCTTGGCAAGAAATTCGAATTATTCACTGACCACAAATCTTTAAAATACTTATTCTCTCAAAAGGACTTGAACTTAAGGCAGCAAAGGTGGATGGAGTTCTTAGCATCCTACAACTTCGAGATAGCATATACCCCTGGCAAGGGTAACGTAGTGGCAGATGCCTTAAGTAGAAAAAGATTATCCTTAAGTCCTTTGTTTGTTGAGCGGCAAAACTTAGAATTCATCTCTATGTTTGACTTTAGACCTTCCGTTGACTTTGTACTCAGTTTGCTAGCATCCTTGGAGGTCAGACCTACGCTTTTGGGACGGATTGGCGAGGCACAGCGAGATGACCCACAGTTGGTTGAGTTAATAGGAAAGCTCAAAAGAGGGGAGTCATCAATCCATCTCCGTAGGTATACCCTAGATGATAAGGGTTGGTTACGTAGGGATAGTAGACTTTGTGTACCTCGAGAAGAAGGTTTGAGGAAGGCTATTCTTGACGAAGCACATCATTCGAAGATGAACATTCATCCCGGCGGGGACAAGATGTACAAAGACATGAAGCAAGTTTTCTTTTGGGCCGGTATGAAGAGAGATGTGGCCGAGTATGTCGCTAGATGCTTGGTGTGCCAACAAGTAAAAGCGGAGCAAAAGAAACCCGGTGGGTTGCTTCACCCATTGGAGGTTCCACTATGGAAGTGGGAAAGTGTCTCGATGGACTTTGTGGATGGATTACCGCGATCAAGGAAGGGTAATACGGGGATTTGGGTTATAGTGGATAGACTTACTAAGAGCGCCCATTTCACTCCCGTGAAGAGTAAGAGGACTGCTCCATGGTTAGCTTCTGTATACGTCCGAGAAATAGTTCGTTTGCACGGTGTTCCTTCTAGCATAGTGAGCGACCGCGATCCTATTTTCACTAGCGAATTTTGGAGAAGCTTACAAGAGGCGGTAGGGACTCAGTTATGTTTGAGCACCGCATATCATCCTCAGACGGATGGCCAAATCGAGAGGGTGAATCGTATTCTAGAGGACCTATTGAGGCTATGTATCCTAGACTTTGGGGTACATGGGAAGAGCATCTTCCATTGGTAGAGTTCGCATATAATAACAGCTTTCAGTCCAGCATTGGCATGGCACCTTTCGAAGCTCTTTATGGACGACCTTGTCGTTCACCTACATGTTGGTGGGAATCTACGGATAAGATCTTACCTGGGCCCGATATGATTAGGGAGACTTCAGAGAAGATCGACTTGATTCGAAGGAGGATGAAAGCAGCGCAAGATAGACAGAAATCTTATGCGGATAAGAGGAGGGCAGATCTTGAGTTTGAGGTTGGGGACATGGTCTTTGTAAAAGTGTCTTCATTACGGAACGTTGTTCGCTTCGGGTCCGTTGGGAAATTAGCACCAAGGTTTGTAGGGTCGTTTCCTATTAAGGAGAAGATTGGACAGATGGCATATAGAGTGGAGTTGCCTGAGAGACTTAGTGGTGTACACAACGTATTCCATGTATCACATTTGAGGAAGTGCCTACACGAGACCGCGGAGGTGGTAGAGCCGAGCTTGCTTAGAGAGGTGGAGATAGAGCGTGATGCGACGATTCGACGAGCTCCTACGCGCATTCTTGGGTCAGAAATTAAGAAGCTGAGAAATCGAGAGGTCAAACTAGTCAAAGTACAATGGGGAGATGATGAGAGCAACGCTACTTGGGAGACAGAAGAGAAGATGCGTTCACGATACCCTTTTCTTTTCGAGGGTATGTCTTTTAATTTCTCCTTTACCGCTTATCTTGTACTTATCTTACCTTTAGAGTATCCTCTCACTAATATCCTTGACCTTTATTTAGGATAATCCTATGGTTAAAACATGTGCTTGAGACATGTTGTGTATGATGGATGCAAAGTGGATGCACGTGTTTGCTAATGGTTGCTCGTGGACGCATATACACACACTATTAGGCACTAGATCGGCTCAGTCACTTCATACTGCATATTGCATATAAATGGCTGTATTTAGTAAAATGGATGTATGATGATTGTATTATCATATGGATGCTGCATTCAGATGATGATTGTGCACGCATATAGTGATAATATGTAGCATTAAGGAACTTTTGCATACATAATGGACGCATGGCACTATCATGATTTGCATTAAGGAGGTCAACTGAATCAGTGGACCGCCTGATTTTGCATTAGATATGGACATATACACACACTGTGCATTTAAACATGAAAGCATTAGAAGTCTATAAGGACAATGGATGCCTGTGTTTGATGATTGAGTAGATGGACGATTGGATGTTAGGATATACATTCTTCTTGACTTGAAGATTTCGGGGTCGAAATCCTTTAAGGAGGGGAGAATGTAACACCCCGTAATTCTATTAATATTAATATTCACAAATTAAAGAATAACTAATCTCAGACGTGAGAATTGTGGGAAACGGGTTGCGCCATTGTGTTCGTCTAAGAATTCTGGTTGAAATAGAGTCCGAGTTCGCGTGAATTGGACTTCGTATGAAGAAGTTATGGCCATCGGAAGTTTCAGAAAATTCAAAACGTATTTCAGAAGATTTAAAATTCAAAATTCGAAGTCAAACAGGCTAGGCGGGAAAATTCCCGCCCAGCACCCCAGGTCGACTGGGGAGTCGACACCCCCCTCCCCAGGTCGACTGGGCAGTCGACCTGGGTGTCGACCTGTCCAGGCGGCTAGGGTTTGGCTGATGTGTCTTTAGGGCTGAGTTGGCAAATTTAACGGTTCAGTTTAGTTCTGAGTTTATCTGACGGTCTAAATAAATCCTAAACTCTATAAATACCTAGGTAGTCTCTCACTCTAATTCACATGAAAAATAGAATAGCCACCGTCATACCGCCGCCATGGAACTCAGTCTAGCCGCCGCCAACTAAGAAGGAAGAAAGCTAACCAAAACCCTAATTCTACTCAACTCTAAAGCAAATCAAGACTCTCTTTCTCTTCTAATTGTGAGTATGATGATCTTAACAAGATTATTATTAAACTAATTAGATTAAGTTATGAATGGATTATAAGTGAATGATGTGGATTGTCATATATGTTGTTGTAAACCTTATGCTATCATGTATGTTGTAAATCATATGTTATGTGATGATGATATCCTATATGTTGTAAATCATGCTATGATGATATTGTATAGGTTGTAATTTTCTATGCTAAATTGTGATAAATCATACATGTTATAATGTCATGATTTTATTATCTATGCTAATTAGTTCATGTTAATCAAGTCATAATGTTGATATTATTTGGGCTATGTTGATGACAAATCATGTATGCAAGTTAGATTGATTAGTAAAGATTGTGAACATATGCCATGACATCTATTTAGATCTAGAATTATGACATCTAGAATTATCCTATGACATATGTGAATTCTATGTATTAGATGCTAGTTCACACCATCATTATGTTGCATAAAACCCCATATGCAAGTTTATACATGAATTTGGGTTATGATCATATCATGTAAATTGTGACATTTAACCAAACAAGTTGACACCTTTAGGTCCATAACATGTATAGTTTTATGCAAGTTTCACCCCTATTATGATTAGATCTATTTTATTTGTCTATATGTTGTGATAATTTATCTTTGTGCTATGAGTTAGACTATTCGAGTCTAAAGTATATTTTGCGTTCAATAAGCGAACGTATAACGTGGGGTAGGGATTATATTAAGGATTTAATATTAAGAAGTTGGGGTGCAATTGATATGATTTTGCATGCCATAAATTGATGGCCATAATTGAGTCAATTATGGACATCAATAAAATTGGAGTTAATTAATAATTTGAATAGGGAATTATTAAAACTGGGGTAAAAGATTATAAGTGATAATCAATGCTTAGGACACGAGGTTGGACTCGTTTGTGATGTAAACCTGCCCGGACTCGCCCGGCAAATCCAGTGGTCACAAATGTCAGCCCAATGTGAGAGGTCCTAGGCCCGAACTAAAGCATAACAGTTGTAAAGACACGAGGTTAGACTCTTTTATGGTGTAAGACTGCCCGGACCCGCCCGACAAATCCAGCTGCCATGAATGCTAGTCTAATGTGAGAGGTCTTTATGAGGTTATGGCCTGAATGAATTAAGAAATACTTAACCAGATAAACATGTAAGGTGGGACATGGGGGTTAAGTAGGTGCCTTGGGTGGCATGAGGAATCTAGTGGGTGCCCTAAGTGGCATGTGAAATACGATTAGTAAGACTTAACCAAACACACATGTAAATGAACATGACTAAGAGGGTTAAGTGGGATATACTAGTGGACAAGCTTAGGTGGGTAGCTTGTCGGGGCCCATTTCAACCAGTAACCCAAACGTATCTTTGTGGGCTCGACCCAAGTCGAGGACGGGACACGCATACTGGGCTTGACTATAAGAGGCCAAAACGGGGTAGCGGTTGCAACGCAAGTCCAACGGGTTTCATATGCGTGTGTGGACCCGGGCTGGTAGGTAAGACGTTGTTGCATCGTGTAGGTAGCATTCTCAAGTTGTATCGGGTTGCCACTTTAGGGGAGTTATACACCCCACTGTGGGGCCAGCACAGGTATCTACGAGTAGGGAGCCGATTGAAAGTGGGTAGTGGGGTACACCTAGCGGAGATAGGGGAAGACGGCACCTATGTAGTCAACTAGGGGTACGCAAGGCTATTTATATAGTTTCTGTGTACAGCAAGTGGGATCAATTTTGAGGGTGACTGGTGTGGTGCAGTGTAGTAATTATTCGTTAGTAATTAGGTATGCCTTTAACGTTATCTTTAACGTTATCTTTATCTGCTTATTCCATACCCAATAGTTCATAGACATTTCCTTGTTTTCCAGCTTATGCCTTAGTCTAGTTATTTTGATAATAGTATTGTTAGAATTATCATACCCGACAGACTTTATATCTGACCCCCTCCATTTCTATCCTTTTTCCCCCTCCAGGTCCTCAGGTTGGGCCCAGCTCTAGTGGAGTTTGATTGGATTGCTTTATCTCTCTTGGAAAGCTTGGACCGTTGAAGTAAAGTCCAGCTTGTTACCTTCTTTAATGGCTATTTGTGTAATGGGATTATGTATTTTGTTTTATGAAGATGGATATTGTACTTGACTCTGATTTATGGTTTTATGATGTAACAAACATGTTTAATTTCCGCTGCAATATAATGAAGTTTTAAATTTCCAAGTACTACTTCTTATCTGTCTTGTTGTAATTTTTCTGTTCTATATTCACTTAAAACCTCCACGGAAGTTAATGCATTCCCTTTGTGAGTGACATTAAAGGACGTGGGGTGTTACATATAAATTATATATTCGAAGTATGAGTTATATAAGCGTTGTACATCTCATGTATAAGCGTTGTATACGTTGTATGTTCGATGTATAAGTTATATATGCGTTGTAAAAATTATGTATGTGTTGAAATAGAAGTGAAAAATACTTATATATATATATATGTATATATATAACCGCCCCTTGTCCACAAACCATGGACGATATTTATTGGTTGTGATTGCTGTGAAAATTGGTTGATAGCGAATGGTTAATTAGAATTGTTTGTGATTGAAATTGATTGATTGTGGTTGAAAAATACCCGTTTGTGGTTGAGAATTATTTGGTTGAAACCACATAGGATTAGTTTGTGGGAAAGAAAAAAATAAACATGTCGCATGCATGCGAACTAGATGCATGAAATCCCCATTGTCAAAAGCTGTGAGGCTTTAAGCTAGAGCGAGGAGTCGTACTAGGGACGGTCCCAGTTTTAACTACCCTGCCGTTATGCTGCCGAAATTTTCAATAATATTTATATGTTAGAATTATTTTCATGTGTTGAAACTATATTCGTGTGTTGAATAGAAATTCATGTGTTGAATAGAAATTCATGTGTTGAATAGAAATTCATGTATTGAACGACATTCCTGTTTTGAAATAAATTGTTTTATAATAAAAATCATATTTTTATCATTTATATGAACTATATAAAATAGTCCGTGTTTTGAAATAAATTGTTTTATAATAAAAATCATATTTTTACCATCTATATGAACTATATAAAATAGTCGTGTTTTGAAATAAATTGTTTTACAATAGAAATCACATTTTTATTATATACATGAATTGTTAAAAATAGTGAAGTGTTGAAATCAATGTCAGTTGGATAAAAATATCATTTTTATCAAATGTATGAAAAGAATATGGTTTTGAAATCGAAGAATAGATTATATTTATGTATATATATAAATATAATTAAAATAAATCGAATAACGATGCTGTAGTTCGTGTTTTGAAAAAATGATTTCAAACGATTAGTGCCGGAGATCTGACCATCGGATTTTCCCGAAACCAAAACCGTTGGGTTCGCTTTGGAAATATCTTTCCAATGACACCAACTTTGTGAAGATCCAACGGTTGGATTGTCTAGAATTATTAATTCAAATCTGAAGAAAAACAGCGCCAGAATCGATTATATTTATATATATACATAAATATAATTAAAATTAATCGAATAAGGACGCTACAGTTCGTATTTTGAAATCGAAACTTTAAACGATTGTACCGGGAGATCCGACCGTCGGATTTTCCCAAAACTGGAATCTTTGGATTCGTTTTGAAAAGATCTTTCTAATGATATAAAATTTGTGAAGATCCAGCGGTTAGATTTTCAGATATGTGTAAATCAAATCTGAAGAAAAACAGCGCCACGGCCGCGTTATGGCCTGAAGCGTCATTTGAATAAATTGGCTATTTTTAAATAAATAAAAATAGCGATAAATCGTTATAAAATATTATAAACGATATGGAATGGAAATAAACCAAATTTACCTGGTTTATTGGATATTTGATGGTTGAATGTGTTTGACATGAAAATTATGCTAAAGAATTTATCTTTGATAAGAATAATGGGAACCTTTCCCTAAGAATGTGAAATTTAGAAACTAACTGAAGGTTAGCTAAGTCGAATGGTTTTCTGGGTTTTGATCTGATGTTGGTTTCGGCCTTCGGGGTTAATACATGGGAAATCGTTCTCTTACTAATTTACGGTTAGTGACTGATGAATTGGAATGAGGCGAATGTAGTGTTTGTGTAGCATTTGTTTATTATATACGCGAGTTGCTCAGAAAGTCCGGGTTTATCCCATTCTGAATAACCGAATCGATGATAAGAAGTTGATGATGAAGACGGTGGTTGAAGACCAGAGATCTTCACCTCAGTTGGATGGTAACTGATGTCTTAATTAGGAGGCATCCCGAAATATAGATAATAAGTGGTGATCGTCCCGCCGTACGTGGAGATCGATGGATATGTGAGGTATGTGGTGCCTCCGGTTTCGTTCAGACCCAGAACGGACTTGTAAATGGACTGTGTGTCTGACATTGGAATTCATTCTGTGTGATTGATAGATGTTAATTACATAGCATGAATTGCCTGTGTGGCATGCTAAGATGCAATGATCAAGGCTTCTGTTAAAAGCAAAGTCTTGTGGTTGATGATCAAAGCACAGCCTGTGTGCCATAGCTTTGTGTATAACGTGAATTCGCGAGCCTCACACCAGCCAGAAACGGGAGAGGACCTCAGGAAGGACATGCGTTTCTTTCTAGCTAGAGGTGGTGTCAGTGCTTAAACTGGCTGACATATATATTATTTTCACCTGTGTGGTTGTTGCTGTTGCGAGGCGCTCGTTTATATCGGTCGATCCGAGACCGATGGAGTCATTCGTTGGCACATTTACGCCCCAAAGGGCGGGGAAACGCAGTGTTCAGGCATTTTAATCCACATCGGTGGACTGGCTCTGACGATCCAAGGGCTCACCTGTGTCGGGGTCCTGAGGCTCGGGCTAGACAATCTCGAAGTCGGTAAGGACTATCTTTTGCCTTGGTTCATGATGGAAATCCAATTTCCCAATACGTGACTGTGCGGTTTTGATTGTATACCTATATATGGCGACATGATATATGGTACCCATGCCGTCTATGATTGATACTTATGATTTGAAATTGTTTTTGAAACATATAAGCACTAGTAATAATATCAAATTCTTTTGTTTTATGCGTATCAAGCATATTTCGGCCATTAGAAGGTAAAACTCTATCCTCCAGTTTTCCTTGCATTGTGTGATGGGAACTGAGTCTTATAATGGCTTCATTTTTATAAAAAGCCATGCGATGTTTAAAAGATTTACTTATTGTAAAGCACTGGCAATCCAATGGAGTAAACCCATTCCGTGAAAGTGGCATGCACCTGTGATTAGCCATATTATAAATGTGTTAAGTAGATTTCTCATACCAGTCCCATGACTAACTCGTAGTTCGTTTCACTTGCAAACTCGGGTGCCCCTCTTTCTACACGGGAAGCCTTGTATTCAGGTTTTAGCAGGCTCTTTCTGGATAGCTGGAGCTGAAGATGGATTCTATCATTTATCTCTTTTTATGTATTTCAGCTCCTATTGTACATATTATGTTTTGTTTTCCGCTATAGACATTTATGTATAGCTGAACTGTATTTGTACTAAATATGATCCTGTATACTGTGTAATTCTAGTGATTATGTTTATCCAGTGTATTCTATTGTACATTATCTGGTGTATTTATAATTTTGTTCTGCTATTATCTATTTATGTGTTATATTCCAAAGATTACCCTTGCCACCGTCACTACAGAATTTGGGGTCGTCACAACGTGGTATCAGAGCTTTGGTTAAGCTTACTTCTGGAATATAACATATTAACGAACTCATCAGAAATAGAACCAGTAGTGTTCTAGGATGAAAAACTCATTATAGATAGGATCAATAATATCCTAGTATGAGTATGGCAGAATGAAATAACACCTCGATAAATGCATTTACATTCAAGTATATGTCTCTATGCTTTAAAATATCTTTTCTGTTGACCTGACACTTGGTCTGCTATTTTCAGAATTACTAGGAAAATGAGTGTCAGAAACAGAAGGAATGTAGAACCAGATATTGAGGCTCTATTAATTAAATATCGAAATATAGGTGGAATACCGTTCTCGGGCGAAGAATCTATTATTAAAACCCAAGCTTGGATTCGTTCTGCTGAGATAATCTTTGACAGTTTAAAGCTGAGAGATGATCAGAAAAGATTACTGGCATCTTGGGCACTCAAAGACGAAGCTTTGTTCTAGTGGGATTCGATTATTAAGGATAATCCAGAAGGTAATATTACCTGGGATAGATTTAAAGAGGTTTTCCTAGAAAGATTTACTCCTCCTGAAGCAACTAAGCGGTTATGTGATGAATTCTCTTATCTAATACAAGGAGATATGACCATTCCAGAATTTCATAAGAAATTCAATGAACTTTCTCATTTTGCCCCGCATCTAATTCAAGATCTAAAGAGGAAGAATCTGAGGTTTATTCACGGGCTCCAAAGAAAGTACCAAAATAGTGTAATGAGGAATGTGAAGCTTCCTTTTTCTGAAATGATATACATGGCTTACCTGTATGAGGATCTCGACAAGAAAGGTATGTTGCGTTACGAAGAGGAAGTCAGTTCTAGTAATAAAGGTGAATCTGAAACTGATAGTCCTAAGGCCAGGACGATGTCTGAGGTCAGTAAGAAGCCTAAAGTCAATCGGAAAAGGGCCAGATCTGAGAAAGAACCAGTAACGATGGCCACATGTTCTAACTGCAATAAGCAAGGGCATTTGACCGGAAATTGTAGATCTCTGAAGAAAGATGGATTTAAATCCGGTAGGAAGGCTCGAGAAATTAGGAAATGCCGGAAGTGCCATCAGGCTGGCCATATTGAGAAGAATTGCCAGCTATTAAAGAAAGAGTCTGGAGCAGTACATGTGAACGAAGTGGCAGAAGTGCCTGCGTCTTCCTCTGGTCAGGAGAGGTCTGATGTTTTGGAAGGCACGCTTAATGTCAAAAACATTCCAGTTAAAGTACTGTTTGATACAGGCGCATCATGAAGCTTTATTGCAAAGAATGCGGTTAAGAAGTTGGATTTGAAATTGAAAAAGCTCAAAGAACCCATCGCTGTCCATAATCCGGTTGGGGGTTCTCTGGATCTTAGCTGGATTTGTGGGGTGCCTGTCTCTTTTTCCAGATATCGGTTTTCTACCATCTCGATCATGATGAATTTTACCGAGTTTGATCTTATCCTGTGGTTAGACAAGTTAACCAAATATGAAGCAGAGGTTAAATGCACCGAGAGAGTTGTTAGGGAAAAGATTAAATCAGGGGATTATATCACCATACCATGTGAAGGCCCGAATTCAGATAGAAAAGACTTTTGGTCAGCTCTTGATGTTTCTTCTGCCCAAATAGAAAATATCCCTGTAGTCACAGAGAATATTCCGGACCTCATAAAAGATATTCCTGCCGTAAAGATTTATGCAGATGTGTTCGAAGAAGTTGTTAGCTTACCTTCGCAGAGATAAATTGATTTCAAGATCGCTTTAATTCCAAACGCAAGGCTAGTAGTGCACGCTATTTGGAGAATGACTCTAAAGGAGAAAGAAGAACTAGACAATCAAACTCGACAGCTGTTATGGAAGGTTCTGATCAGGCCTAGTTTCTCTGATTGGGGAGCAGCAGTGGTGTTTGTCCCAAAGTCTGATGGTACTCTACGACTATGTGTGGATTATCGTGACTTGAATAAGCAGACATTAAAGAATAAATATCTGTTGCCGCGAATCGATGATTTGTTGGATCGATTAAATGGCGCACAGGTATTTTCAAGATTGGACCTAGCTACAGGCTTCCATCAGCTTCGTATTGCCGAAGAGTGTGTTCCTATGACAACATTCAAGGGTCCAGACTTATTCTACGAATGGTTGGTATTGCCATTCGGACTGTGTAACGCTCCTGCATACTTCGTCGATTTAATGAATAGAGTATTCAGTGGAGTCTTGAATAAGTTTGTTCTGGTTTTTATTGACGATATTCTAATCTTCTCTAAGTCAAAAGCCGAACCTGAAAAACATTTGGAACAAGTTCTAGAAATTCTGAGAAAGAATTTATTGAAAGCTAAACTTTCCAAATGTATATTTTGGCAAGATGGATCGTATCAAAGGAGGGAATTACTGTGGATCCAGGTAAAATCACCGCTATTCAAAATTGGAAACAGCCTAGTACTCCCACAGAAGTCTGAAGTTTTCTTGGATTGGCTAGTTATTACCGGAAGTTCGTTAAAGATTTTTCGAAGATATCTAGTCACTTAACAAAGCTTACAATGAAGCACACGAAATTCAAGTGGACTCTCGAATGTGAGGAGGCTTTACAGAAGCTAAAGTTAAGATTAACAACGGCTCCAGTGTTAACGATAATCGATGGCAATCAAGACTTGAAAGTCTGGACGGATGCCTCTAGAGAAGGCCTTGGTGCAGTATTAATGCAAAGAGGTCAAGTGGTTGCTTATGTTACCCGTTAGCTGAAGCTGCATGAGAAAAACTACGTTACTCATTATCTTGAGTTGTTAGCCATTGTATTTGCTTTAAAAATCTGGAGGCACTATCTTTTGGGTGAGAAATTCGAACTGTTTACAGATCATCAGTCGCTAAAGTATCTGTTCACCCAGAAAGACTTGAATCTGAGGCAGCAACGTTGGCTAGAATTTCTGGCAGCATACGATTTTGAGATTTTGTACACTCTAGGGAAAGCCAATATTGTGGCCGATGCGCTAAGTAGAAAGAATGTAATGATCGCTAGTTTTATTATTACGACTTCATTGATGGATAAAATATCCACTCTTCAGAAGGACGATCACTTCATTCAGAAGATCAGAGAAAGAATACAGAAAGGTGAACACTTGAGTTTCCAGATTGATAACCAAGGGATTCTAAGGCTAAAGGGTCGAATTTGTGTTCCTAACATTTTGGAGCTCCGAAAGCAAGTGCTGGATGAATGCCACATGTCAAAACTTATATCCATCCAGGAGTGAGCAAAATGTATAATGACCTCAAACGCACTATCTGGTGGAGGTCAATGAAGAGAGACATTTCTTTATATGTTAGCAGATGCTCTACTTGCCAACTAGTCAAAAGCGACCAACAGAAACTGGCTGGATTGTTGCAACCGCTGGACATTCCAGGTTGGAAGTGGGAACATATTTCCATGGACTTCATAGATGGTTTGCCCAGAACCAGGAAAGGAAATGACAGTATTTGGGTGATCTGTAGATTGCTTCACGAAGACCGCCCATTTTATACTTGTCAGATCCAATAGAACTGCTCAAAGTCTGGCACATGTTTATTTCAAAGAATTTGTTAGGCTACATGGAGTGCCAATCAGTATATTTAGTGATAGAGATCCAGTATTTACTAGCAAATTCTCGGAGGCATTTCAAGTTGAACTGGGAACGAAGCTGAATCTAAGCACCGCCTATCATCCTCAGACAAATGGTCAGACTGAGAGGGTGAATCGTATACTGGAAGATTTATTGCGGGCTTGTGTTCTAGATTTTGGTGGATCATGGGAAGACCATTTACATTTGGCTGAGTTCTCATACAACAACAGCTACCAAGCAAGCCTGGCAATGTCACCATTCGAAGCATTGTATGGTAGACCGTGCCAATCTCCTGCTTGTTGGGTCGAACCTAGTAATAGACTTGTATTGGGACCTGATATGATCCTTGAAGCTGCAGACAAAGTCGATTTCGTTAAGAAACGATTACTCGTTGCTCAAAGCAGATAGAAGAGCTATGCTGATTCGAGAAGAAGAGATTTGGCTTTTTCTGTTGGTGATTATGTGTATCTAAGGGTTTCTCTGATGAGAGGAGTCATTCGATTTGGCAAAAATGGGAAGTTGGCGCCCAGATTTATTGGTCCATTCCCTATTCTTGAACGGATTGGGACTCTCTCTTATAGAATTCAATTACAGGATTGGTTGCTTGGAGTGCATGATGTATTTCATGTATCTCAACTTCGAAAGCATATTGGCAAAGAAACCAAAGAACTGAGGAACAAGAAGGTTCACTTAGTCAAGGTGCAATGGAGTGGAGATCCGCGAGATTGTACTTGGGAAACAGAGGAAAGCATTAAGAAAGCCTATCCTAAGTGCAGGATGGATATCTCTGATTGACTCTGGTGCAAGGTACATTTACCATATTTTGATATTTCCCTTATGTTCTCTACTTTTTTGTTATTTTCTTTTCATGGATGTAAATTTTTAATTCTATAGTCTGATTATTTTAAAAGAGTATATGAATCAATTAGTATATTTTTGAAAAGTTAAAAACAAATTGATTGTTGTTTGTGTTATGTGATAGTGGATAGGATTAATTAAATTGTTAGAACGATAGTTAATTTAATCAAGAAGAGGATGATGGTAAATTTATGAAATTAAATCAAGTATTGAACTGATTTAAAAATAGATAGAAACATATACATGTGCATTATATATGTTTGAACAGGTAAAAGGATTAGCTGTTGAGTAAAGAATTTATTTGCATGCCCGACAAATAGGTAAACCTTAATGAGTTGGATGCGCAATTTTACTATTATATCAACTCCTGTGAATGTCATTGGATGCGGAGTGCTAGTTGTTCTGTGTGTAATAATAAACGTCGCCATAGGATAGTAACAATTAATTTTGAACTACACTACATGGCATACTTCTTGAAGATAGGCATACTTCATCATATACCCCATAAGCAATTGGAGCTTGTGTGACGAGGTTGAAGATTTACCATACGAGCGAGAGGCTTGTATGGCGATGACTATATATTACAGGTTGAACTGATGACTGATATGGACCATATAAAATGTAACGGTAAATGGCAAGATTAATAAAAAAACCACACACGGGTCTGGAGATGACAATAAACACGTCTCTTTGGTCATTAAGGCACAAAAAACATTTATAGGGTGACGAGAATTTATTCTCTGGAGTTATGATCTATATACACTCCCTTGTGGACACTGGATTATATCACTATAAATATGTGCATGCTTATTAGGATTTATTGGGTACCTAATACGGCCCAATAAATTTCCAAACCCCTCCCCGTACAAAGAAGGTTATGGCGAAATTTTTCGAAAAATTTAGGGTGTTAGCCAAATTTTTGAAGAATTTGAAAATTCTTAGAAACTGAAAAGTTGAAGAATGGAAGCCAGATTGAAAGTAGAGTTGATTAATCGAATCACTTTCGACTTTGTTCCTTTTCGGGGACGAAAAGTTTTAAGTGAGGGAGATTGTAACAACCCGTAAAATCTAAACCAATTTAAAATTTTTAAATTGGCTATTTTAGTGGATTTTAAATATTTAAAATAAATATTTTAAATAATAACGACGAAAAATAAGTTTGAATCGATGTTTGAAAATAAATATAATTAATTTTAATTATGAACAAGGCCTGAAATGGCGCGGTAATTTCAAAATTTCAATTCAAACTTTGACTGACTGTATCGGGTGCAAAATAAAACGGATTTTAGTGAAACCAAAAATATTTAAATCTGTTAGCGAATATATTTCTAACGAATCTGAAAAATTGAAGTTTCGTTGCGAGAAGCAAAATTTTTGGCCAAATGAATTTTCAGAAAGGTAGCTATAGAATTTATATAGCCCGTGAAAATAGACATTTTGCAAACGACCTCAGAATTCATCGAAACCACTTTTATTGGATCTGAGATGTCAAATTATTGCTAGGTTTCAAATTTCATAATTTTTGAAGCTAGTATGTGAGCGTGGCAAAGGAAAATGTGTTTTTGGTCAATTATAGTTAAATTGGATCGACCGGAAAATGGCCATTTTTCAAACGGTCTCAGAATTCGACGAGTCTAGTTTGGTTGGGACCGTATTGTCAAAACATAGCCAGATTTATTTTTCGGGAATTTTTAAAATCAGTATGTGGCCCCGGCAAATGGAAATGTACGTTCAAATCAAATATTGAATGTGTTATATTTTAATTTAAAGAAAAACAGACTGAAATAGTCGAATGGGCCTACGAAACATATCCTATTGTGTTCGGAATGGGGATATTTAGCTAGGGACGACAGTCATTGAGTTTGGATTGGAGTTCGTATGAGATAAGGGATATTTTTGGATTTTTAAAATGTATAAATATAAAAAAAAAATCATTAGCCAGTCAACATTCTCTCTCCCCGTAAACCCCAATCGCGAACGACGATCTGTGCTCCCACCTTCTCTCTTAAATTCCGGCCAAACCACTCAATAAAAACTCGTGCTCTAGTTAAGGTTTTTGTAGAGCAGGCCACGAGCTTCACATCCATATAGGGATTGGATTTTATCGTTGCGTATTCATTGAGTTACGGGTCCCCAAAGTTAGAGACTTCAAGCCACCGCCACCGCTTCCTGGTCAGGTCGAACTGGACCCCACCACCCTGCGCCTGAAGCTCTCTCCTCCCTCTTCCTCGTGGTGAAGACCGATCGACGAATCTCTGCACGGTTTGGTCGTAAATCGAAAACCTACTTTTGAACAACTTCAGAGAGGTACGGCTGTATATTATTTCAACTATTCTATAGCACTTTAAAGCACTACAGTTTTTGATTTCACTGTAAAAATCATATCTTTTTGCTATGTTGACGAAATTCAATGAAACAAGAGACAGTGGACTCGTGTGGACGCCTTCTACATTCTAAAAGAGACCGCGTATTTTTCTAAGCCTCCTGCTATTTTTGGTGGAGTGAAACCCAATGTGAGATTTCTAATTTATAAACGATATGGAAATGACGATGTATAAATTATATATTCGAAGTATGAGTTATATAAGCGTTGTACACTTCATGTATAAGCATTGTATAAGTTGTATGTTCGATGTATAAGTTATATATGCGTTGTTAAAATTATATATGTGTTGAAATAGAAGTGAAATATACTTATATAAATATATATATATATATATATATATATATATATATACGCCCCTCATCCACAAACCATGGATGATATTTATTGGTTGTGATTGCTGTGAAAATTGGTTGGTAGCGAATGGTTGATTAGAATTGTTTGTGATTGAAATTGATTGATTGTGGTTGAAAAATAACCGTTCGTGGTTGAGAATTATTTGGTTGAAACCACATAGGATTAGTTTGTGGGAAAGAAAAAAATAAACATGCCGCCTGCGTGCGAACTAGATGCATGAAATCCCCATTGTCAAAAGCTGCGAGGCTTTAAGGTAGAGCGAGGAGCCGTACAAGGGATGGTCCCGGTTTTAACTACCCTGCCGTTATGCTGCCGAAATTTTCAATAATATTCATGTGTTAGAATTATTTTCATGTGTTGAAACTATATTCGTGTGTTGAATAGAAATTCATGTGTTGAACAACATTCCTGTTTTGAAATAAATTGTTTTATAATAAAAATCATATTTTTATCATCTATATGAACTATATAAAATAGTCGTGTTTTGAAATAAATTGTTTTATAATAAAAATCATATTTTTATCATCTATATGAACTATATAAAATAGTCGTGTTTTGAAATAAATTGTTTTATAATAAAAACATATTTTTATCATCTATTTGAACTATATAAAATAGTCGTGTTTTTAAATAAATTGTTTTACAATAAAAATCACACTTTTATTATATACATGAATTGTTAAAAATAGTGAAGTGTCGAAATAAATGACGGTTGGATAAAAATATCATTTTTATCAAATGTATGAAAAGAATATGGTTTTGAAATCAAAGAATAGATTATATTTATATATATATAATTAAAATAAATCGAATAACGATGCTGTAGTTCGTGCTTTGAAACCGTGATTTCTAACGATTAATGCGGGAGATCCGACCATCGGATTTTCTTGAAATCGAAACCGTTAGGTTCGCTTTGGAAATATCTTTCCAACGACACCAACTTTATGAAGATCCAACGATTGGATTGTCTAGAATGTTTAATTCCAATATGAAGAAAAACAGCGCCAGAATCGTTTATATTTATATATATACATAAATATAATTAAAATAATTCGAATAACGACGTTGTAGTTCGTATTTTGAAATCGAAACATCAAACGATTGTACCGGGAGATCCGACCGTCGGATTTTCCCAAAACCGGAACCGTTGGATTCGTTTTGAAAAGATCTTTCTAATGATATAAAATTTGTGAAGATCCAATGGATAGATTTTCAGATATGTGTAAATCAAATCTGAAGAAAAATAGCGCCACAGCCGCGTTATGGCCTGAAGCGTCGCTTGAATAAATTGGCTATTTTTAAATAAATAAAAATAGCGATAAATCGTTATAAAATATTATAAACGATATGGAATGGAAATAAACCGAATTTACCCGATTTATTGGATATTTGATGGTTGAATGTGTTTGACATGAAAATTATACTAAAGAATTTATCTTTGATAAGAATAATGGGAACCTTTCCCTAAGAATGTGAAATTTAGAAACTATCTGAAGGTTAACTAAGTCGAATGGTTTCCTGGGTTTTGATCTGATGTTGGTTTCGGCCTTCGGGGTTAATACCTGGGAAATCGTTCTCTTACTAATTTACGGTTAGTGACTGATGAATTGCAATGAGGCGAATGTAGTGTTTTTGTAGCACTTGTTTATTATATACGCGAGTTGCTCAGAAAGACCGGGTTTATCCCATTCTGATAACTGAATCGACGATAAGAAGTCGATGATGAAGACGGTGGTTGAAGACCGGAGATCTTCAACTCAGTTGGATGGTAACTGATGTCTTTATTAGGAGGCATCCCGAAATATAGATAATAAGTGGTGATCGTCCCGCCGTACATGGAGATCGATGGATATGCGAGGTATGTGGTGCCTCCGGATTCGTTCAGACCCAGAACGGACTTGTAAATGGACTGTGTGTCTGACATTGGAATTCATTCTGTGTGATTGATAGACGTCAGTTACATGGCGTGAATTACCTGTGTGGCATGCTAAGATGCAGTGATCAAGGCTTCTATTGAAAAGCAAAGTCATGTGGTTGATGATCAAAGCATAGCCTGTGTGGCATAACTTTGTGTATAACCTGAATTCGCGAGCTTCACACCCCGGTATGAGCCAGAAATGGGAGAGGGCCTCAGGGAGGACATGCGTTTCTTTCTAGCTAGAGGTGGTGTCAGTGCTTAAACTGGCTGACATATATATTATTTTCACCTGTGTGGTTGTTGCTGTTGCGAGGCGCCTCGGTTATATCGGTCGATCCAGGATCGATGGAGTCATTCGTTGGCTCATTTACGCCCCAAAGGGTGGGGAAACGCAGTGTTCAGGCATTTTAATCCACATCGGTGGACTGGCCCGGACGATCCAAGGGTTCAACTGTATCTGGGTCCTGAGGATCGGGCTAGACAGTCTCGAAGTTGGTAAGGGCAATCTTTTGCCTTGGTTCATGATGGAAATCCAATTTCCCAATACGTGACTGTGCGGTTTTGATTGTATACCTATATATGGTGACATGATATATGGTACCCATGCCGTCTATGATTGATACTTATGATTTGAAATTGTTTTTGAAACATATAAGTACTAGTAATAATATCAAATTCTTTTGTTTTATTCGTATCAAGCATATTTTGGCCATTATAAGGTAAAACTCTATCCTCCGGTTTGCATTGCATTGTGTGATGGGAATTGAGTCTTATAATGGCTTCATTTTTATAAAAAGCATTGCGATGTTTAAAAGATTTACTTGTTGTAAAGCACTGGCAATCCAATAGAGTAAACCCGTTCTGCGAAAGTGGCGTGGTCCTGTGATTAGCCATATTATAAATGTGTTAAGTAGATTTCTCATGCCAGTCCCATGACTGACTCGTAGTTTGTTTCACTTGCAAACTCGGGTGCCCCTCTTTCTACATGGGCAGCCTTGTATTCAGGATTTAGCAGGCTCTTTCTGGATAGCTGGAGCTGAAGATGGATTCTATCATTTATCTCTTTTTATGTTGTTCAGCTCCTATTGTACATATTATGTTTTGTTTTCCGCCGTAGACATTTATGTATAGATGAACTGTATTTGTACTAAGTATGATCCTGTATACTGTGTAACTCTGATGATTATGTTTATCCAGTGTATTCTATTGTACATTATCTGGTGTATTTATAATTCTGTTCTGCTATTATCTGTTTATGTGTTATATTCCAAAAGATTACCCTTGCCACCGTCAGTACGGGGTTTGGGGTCGTCACAGTAAGGTAATTAATTATTTTAAATATTCAATTTATATAAATAACTAGTTAAAACTGTAATAATAGTAACACGTCCATACGATATCAGAATTGCTAAAAGTCTGATCCGTTGGAACCGTACGAAGGCAGGCTACGCTCTGAAGCTGGTTCAGAATCTTTTGGATCTTGTTAGAAATTATAGAAGAATAAAACGCGTGATATAAATCAGCCGATGTTGATTGTTATTTAACAATTAACGACCAAGGTGAGTATAATAACTGACTCTATTTATTTTTATAATATTATAAACATTGTTTAATATTGATTAGTGATGATTGGATATTGTGTGATGGTTGTTTGGATGAATTAGTTGAGATAATACATATAGTTATATCTATAAATCATTCGTTGAATACTGATTCTATTTGCTATTGATATTATTTATGTTGATTAATATCTGTGGATGCAGGGATATAGGTTGGATGGGTCCAACTGGATTCCTCAACAATTATATTGTTGTTTTTCATATATTACGTTATATGATGTAATAAATTATATGTCGCTAATTATTGTTTGTTTGGGTTGGGGAATTACACTGGCATAAAACAAAATGGTATTTAAATACTGTGAAAAATATTAGAAAAGAGTTTGAATTTTAAGGAAAATATATTTTTAAAGGGGAATTGAATTTCAGTTGAGTTAGATATAATAACATGTTTTATAAAAACAAGTAGCTTGTTTAAACAGTGTTATAAATGAAATGAAATTACTATCATTAATAGTAATTTAGAAATATAAATTCAATAATGATTTTTAGAAATTCGGAAATCAGTTAAAAAAGGGAACGATGAAATTTATTTCGATATTCGAAATATGAGAAGGGTGGGATAAATCCATAATGATTTATAATGAGAATTCGACTATGTCGAATGTTTTAAAAGAAATTTACTTTTTTGAAATTATATATATATGTGTGTGTGATTTTATAATTTAGAATTTGATAAGGTATTAAACATTTGGTTTAAAACCAATAATTTATAATAGAGTATATAATCAAGATTAATTTATAAATTAGATTCATAATTAAGGAGAAATTGACTTGTAAATAGGAGTTTATAATCATAGGAAATGTTTTCCAAGAAGTAGGAAAGACTAAACGGGCTTTGAGAAAATGGAAAGATATGGGAAGATTAAAAAATTAATTAAAAGGGGCCAGTGATTGTTTGATGCTTAGTTGTACATTTGAATGGGTGTTTGTTTTCATTTCGATAGTCAAATAACCGACTATCGAAGTAACTTTACCATCGTTGTCGATCCGGAGAGACCGGTTGGGTTTATTATCTGAAAAACCACTCCGTATAGCCATAAGCGTTGCGAATCAGATTATGCTGAAGATACTTGAAGACAGAGTGAAATGCAAGGGTCGTTCTGTTCGAGAATAGTACTTTGGTTTTTCCAGTCTCAGGACAACTTGTATGGACGAATTCTGACAAAGCATTCATAACAGATCAAACAAGACGATCTCTTTAAGGTATTACATCTAGTGGCGGAGGGATTCGTTTCTCTTAGATTTACACCCGTAATATTTTTGGGAAGATCAACTAGTGATTGACGGGTTTGACGATGTGGCATTCAAAGTGAATGGTGAGTAGATGTTCTGAAAAGATAGACGTAGCCTCTAGCCTCACAACTCGGAAATGGCAAAAATCGGGCGGCATCATGGCTAGTTGGGTCATATCTAACCAGGGTTTATTGTCACCAATCTAGAGAAAATTCATATTTTTCTTCTTTCGATTATGTATCTTCGGATTATGGATGGATGTCCAACAACCATGGGTGACAATATATTCGCTGCACTCAAGCTAAATGATTGGACGGTCATGTGTGGCCTGGTTGTAAGATGTTATTGTTGAACCCCAGTATACCCCCTCTAGAGTACACTGATCGAGAGGTGGTCCCATACCTTGTCATAGTTGGAATCCAATCTCCAATAAGTGCCCTGCGGCTTTTGATTTCATATTATATATGTAGAGCGTGCGATGCAGGCGTTCTACTACATGGTTATTTATTTGATTAGACATTATTATAATATCATTGGATTTTGATATCAAAAATGTTTTGGGTTATAGTAAGGTAAAAACCGTCCATTTTTATGTGTGGGTTGGTCTTACTATTATCCTTTTCTTTCAAAATATTTTCAAAGTTAAACAATATGGTTGGAGTTTACTCACACCAGTCCCGTGACTGTCTCAGAGTTAATTTTGTGTGTTTTTCCTAAACTCTTGGGTGCCCAAATTTGTACGGGTAGTCAAGTGTTTCAGGCTTTACAAATACACTTGGAGGAGCTTGAAGCAGGAGGCTTCATCGCAATTTATGTAGAGATTATTTCCGCTATGATGTATATGTGTTGTACTCTGATATGGTATGCAAGTACAAGTGCAGTTTTGTATATTCAAAGTTATGTTATATATTATATTTTATTCGTTACGCTGTGAGATTCGTGTTTACTATGACTGTGTTCTGTTATGTTCTTCTTCTATTCTAAATTTCTTTCTTTATATTTCTCACCCTCTAACTTCTTTCTATAAATGACTAGGTATTTTCGATACTTGAATAATTATCATGGTATTTATGTTGATTTTCGGGACTAAAAATCCGTCGAGTCGTTATAGAAATAGTGGGGTTCACAATATTTTATGAACTGGATTACTTAAAAATATTTAATCCAGTTTAGAGTTGAAATTATAATAACGAATATATTTTTTAAAAGACATTAGAACGTATAATTTATATTATAATTATAATCGAGCTCAAAATGGCACGGTGGTTCGTAATTTGGTAGTTCAAACGTTAAATGAATATACATAATCCGTTTTAAGTCGGATTTCTGTGAAACAAGAAACGTTCGGAGCTGGTGAACTATATATTTCTAATGGAAGCGAAAAATAGGGATTTCGTTGTGTAGATTTTGATTTATTATCGAATCAAATTTTCAAATAGTCGTTATGAAATTGTTTATAAGCCATAATGATATATTTAATTTTATTAAATATTGGCTTCGAATTTAGACAGGATATTTGAGGCGTAGGTATAATTTAATTTTTAGAATTTTACTGTGATTTTTAATTTGGAAAATAAACAACTGTTTATTTGGGGTATTTTACACCCTGTATAACCATTTTGGGGTTTCACAGATTAAGTTAACTAGTCATATTATTATATTTTTGAGATTGCTGCACATTGCTCATCTCAATAGTATTTTTATTTTTGTCTATAGCGGTCCGTAAAACGGATATAATTTTATGTAATGGAGTTTTATACGACGGAGTACAGTGCGTTTCAGGAGATTTCTTTTATACTGGTATATTTCCATCTTCTACCGTAATTGATGCCTAACAAGACAAAAAGCAAACAATATTTTTGCATCAACCAAGAGAACAAAGTGAAAAAAATATAAGGTAAGTAAATGGTATTTTTGCTGCTAGCTAGTAGGGTACATCCCACGTTATTGAACTGCTCCATTTTTATTTTATTTTTAACTTCAATTTAAGTTATTATTTATCACTCAGATATGAACATTGTTTGTATAATGGCATTTACGCATGCATGCCTTACAACAAGAAATAGAACATGAAATGTGTACAGTAAGAGCAATACCCCGTTAACAACAGAGTCTACATATTTCTTGTTTTATAACATATATATAAATGGTTCCTTAACCACTAAGTATACATATTGCTTCTCTGCATCTAAGATATTTACACTGAATTATCTTCCATCCATCATACAGTACCACACCTTAATACTTAACCCCTAAGTCTCTGCACCCTATAAATAGCTCACGACGCCTTCACTTGCCTTTTTCTTTGCTTCAGTTAAACCACAACCAAGATTTCAATGACTTCGAGAATTCAAACCAAACCCATACTGCAGTTTAAAATACAAAACTATATATAATGAAGGAGCCATCTCATTCCTCTTCACAGCCGAGATGGGATTCATGCTCCCTGTACTTGTCACAACGACATGAAGAAGAAATGGCAGAGGCAAGTTGAATTGAAGCTGACGATTTCTTCATGAAAAGGACTGGGGAAAATCCGGGCGAGCTGAGGGAGAGGGGTGTTGGTAGAAGTCTGTAGATCCGGTGGTCTCTGGTCAACCGCGTTTCCATGAAGCTCCACCTTAGTTGTAGGTTGCGAACGCCAGGATGGCACCAAGCTGGGATTTATGGGGACGTTTGGGTAGTAATTGGTTGGCCAAGTACAGCGAGGTGAATGGCTGAGTTGATGGTGATCGTGAGGTATGTTTTTTGTAGAAGATCAGTAAAAAGGGAAGAACAAGATAAGGAAAGGTTAGTTCAAGTGTAGATGTTTGTTTCGATGGCTGTATTGTTTTTAAATGGAAATTTTACCAATGTTTGCAGTATTGTGGTGGAAGGAATCAAGCACGTGAAATGGATGGGCAAACGTTGAGTTTGAAGTGGTAAATGATGTGGTGTAGATGTATAATTTCCTGAGGGAAGGAGATGGAGTTAGCAGTTGTTTAGAGTTTATTATGTGAAATAAAAAGACAATGGAAGTTAAAGTTTCCAAAATAGCAGATGGACCTTGTTGTGAATACGGGAAGAAGTATCGAAATTGTGATTGGGAAAGAAACGGTTAGTGCTAGTAAAACAAATGATTACATTGATGACAAGTTAAAAAAATAAATAAGAAAATAATAATTTATTAAGAAAATAATTATTTTAATTAATCTTGAATGTTTATAATTGTGTAATTTTTTCATTTATTAACAGAATTGAACGCGACTGGATCCGTTGGAACCGTAGCAACAAAAGCTACATTGTGGAACTGATTTCACTAAGAACGGAGCTACTAATATTTCATGATAAAATCAAACACTTGTTTGATTTTAAAACGAGCCGAAAGCAGAATGTCAACTAAAAATGATGTGAGTAAATCTCACTAACTCTGATCAGTTTATATTTTTACAACCATTTTTAGAATTGATAAATGTCGATTGATTGTTGTGTGTTGACTGTTTGGATGAAATGCTAATTGATTGGTTGAAATTATAGATAATGATATATATATATATATATATATCGTTAATCAAAGATTGATTATGTTTATCAGAATATTTCAAATTGAAATGAAGTCGATGTTATTATATTGTTTAACATCCGTGATGCAGGGAAACAGATTGGAGGGATCCAACTGGATTCCTGAATATTTATGTACTCT
Organism: Allium sativum; assembly: GCA_030737875.1. Lineage (NCBI taxonomy): Eukaryota > Viridiplantae > Streptophyta > Magnoliopsida > Asparagales > Amaryllidaceae > Allium > Allium sativum. Next base: position 66,239,488 of record CM060916.1, on the reverse strand, counting down.
TGGTTTTCATATATGGTGATATATGATGTGATATATAATCCGTGATTGATTATGATGACACTGGTCTTGTTATTTGGTATTTTAAATACCATAAGAAACGCTGAAACGTAAAAAGGGAATTTTCAAAGTGTATATTGAAAATAAAATATTAAAATAAAATCAATGGATTTTATATAAAAAGGAATTATTTGGAAAATTAAATAAGAATTTCTGTATAAGATTATTAACAGTTATATGAATGTTTAAAAGGCCTTTTTTGGTATAAATACTGAATGAAGGTAATAAGAGGTAAGTAAGCAGGTATATGAAGTAAATATAATATTTTGGGAAATTTATAGGATTATAAGAAGAGAATTTTACATTAGGGAGGTTTAGACCCGTGCTTCGTATACGAGTGTAACATGATATTGATTAAGGGGAATTGGCGGGATATAAAAGAATTATGGGAAGATTAATTTAAAGTAGTTTGTAAATATAACATGTTTTAACAAATAAATTGAGAAGATTAATTTATAAATAAAGTTTTATAAATTAAATAAAATATTTATCATTTGATAAATAGAATATATAAGTCTAAAATTTATATAGAGAAGTAAAATCGGTATCAACACCGATATTTGAAATCAAATGTGAACATAGCATTTGTAAAGGGAGTTATAAATAATATTTTTACGAATAGTCTATAAATAAAAGTATAAATAGAATTTGAAATTGGGATATTGCTTTTAAATGCGAAATCATACTGTTTGATTTGATAAGAGAAATATTTTTCACATTTGATTTGAATAAGGGATTTAAGTAAATATTTTGCGAATTGAAAATCTTATAAAGGAAACTTTGTTTTGAATTAGGAATTTAAAAAGAGAGTTAATCGAATATAAATTATTCGAATAAAGTTGATCAAATATTAGTTATTCAAATAGAGCTAATCAGATATGAATTATTCGAATAGAGTTAACCGAATATTAGTTATTCGAATAGAGTTAGTTGAATATTAGTTATTCAAAGAGAGTTAGTCGAATATAAGTTATTCGAAGAGAGTTAATTGAATATTAGTTATTCGAAGAGAGTTAGTCGAATATTAGTTATAATAAGAGAGTTAATCGAATATTAGTTATTTGAAGAGAGATTCTCGAATATATTTTATTCAAAAGAGGGATTATCGAATATAGTTTATTCGAAAAGAGTTATCGAATATAGTTTATTTGAAAAGAGTTATCGAATATAGTTTATTCGAAAGAGAGATTATCGAATATAGTTTATTTGAAAAGAGATATCGAATATAGTTATATGAAAGAGAGTTATCGATTAGAGATTATTCGAGAGAGAATTATACATTGAAATTCGATTATATCGATTTTGGGAAAGTACTATTTACTTTCTGTTTTTAAATCAATGTTTATTTATTTATTAATAAATTAGTTTTTGGTTTATTTATCAAAATTATAAAATAAAAGTTATATTTGAGTTATTATATTTCAGAAGCATGATATTTTAAAACTATTGTTACAATCGAATAATTTCTGTAAAAGAAGTGGATTCATAAATAGAATCTGAGGGTTACGTAAACAAGTTTACTAAAGGTTTAAAAGGTGAACTTTGTCTATTTTGAGGTTACAAATGTTGTTCAGTTAAGGTCTGAGAGGTAGTTATACCCCAACTTGATTGACTTCATTTTTAACTAAGGAATAGTTAAGGTTCGATAGCAAAGGTTGGTTAAGTGAATTAAGTTAATGGTTTGGTTTGAGTTGGCATAACGATGTTTTATTTAAGCATCTGTTTAAATCCAATGAAGGAGTTTCAGAAATGTTTTCCAAATAAGAAACAAAAATGTTTTCTAATATTGAAAATAAGAAATGCGAGTAAATATGGAAATCTTTTCCACTGATTAATAACATATATTTTCTAAATTTAGAAAATAAAAATTCACAAATATATGGAAATGGGAAATAGGGAAATGAATAAATTAATGATAAATTAATTTAAGAGGGAAAAACGTTGATTGATGATTGATCGATAATATTTCCATTTGGAAATAAGATTGTTGTGTGTATGCATGTTTTCCTTTGATAGTTAAATAACCGACTATCAAAGTTTGGATCATTTTTCCGTCATCAATACGGAGAGACCGAAATCAGATTTTATTATCTGAAAACCACTCCGAATGGGCATTAGCGTTGCGAATCAAATACGATCAAGATAATTCAAGACGAAGTTTATTCAAGGGCTGTTATGGAAAATCCTATGTAGAAATTTCCTAAGACGGATTTACAGAATAGTGCCTTTTGTTTGTCCTATCCCAGGACAACCTTTATGGAAGAATGTATGTCAGAGTATATTTAATATATCGTGTAAGTTGATGTCTTTAAGCGTATTTACGTTTGGTGGCAGAGGAATATGTTTCTCTTAGCTATATGCTTGTTGTATTTTTGGGGAAATCAATTTGTGATTTGATGGGTATGATGATGTAACATTCAAAGTAAACAAAGGTGTGATCCATACATTATGGCCTTTAGCCTCACAACCAAGAAATGGTATAAAATCGGGTAGGTCGCATGGCTAAGTGGTTAGCTGCCAATTAGGGTGTACTGTCTCCTAATCTAGAGAAATTCCATTTAATTTTATTATCTATTTCGATGTTGTCCCTTTCGAGAAGCGGTTGCCGATCCCAACCGTTGGTGATAATACATTCGGTACACTCAAGCGAAATGTGTGACTAGTCATGTTTAGCTTGGGTTAGAAGATGTTCTTGTTGAACACAGTGTATTCCACACTAGAGATACACAGTCGGAAGGTGGTCTCATACCTTGCCAGTTGGAATTCATTACCCAATAACCGCCCGCAGTTTTTGATTATATATTATGTATATGGAATGTGAGATGAAAGCGTTCTTCTAAATGATTATTATTTGTTGTTTGTAGACACTATTGTAATATCAGAAGAGATTTGATATAAAAAATAATTTGGTTTATCGTAAGGTAAAAACCGTCTGCATTTATGTGTGGATCAGTCTTACGATTATCCTTTCTTTTAAAGGGATTTTAAAAGTTAAACAAACTGTGACAACCCGAATTCTGACAGACCGAATTTTTTTTCAAAAATTCAATCTATCGAAAACCGAGTCGGGTGCTCTGGTATCCTATAGAAAAAGAAAGAGATAAAGAAACATGTTAGAACTCGTAAAGCAACTCATAGCGAAAGGAATTAAAATATAATTTATTCAAAAATAGCTTTACCATATATATCATACTGTCTAACCATTATCCAAAGCTATACCTTCTCAGTCATGAACCTAACCTGGAAGTATGTAATGAGGAGGGGGTTAGAACATAAGTTCTGGTGACTGAACTTAGAATAAACTTCTGTATAATCCTACATATACCATTCAGTTATATTTTCTTGCTTATTAGGTTATTCGCGATATTAGCTCTCTAGGCTATACTCATGTCCCACTAGTAGGTTAACCTAATATAACATATATGTAGATACCCCCAACTCATCTAATCCTTTCCATGTATATATACAGTCCCTTGCCGTATGTCGTACGTGCTTCATCATGTAAATCTATACTACTTTAGTGTAGTGCAACCATTCTCGAAATCGTTTGGACTGCCACTCTTGATCTTGCTAGATTCCGTGTATCATCTAGATCTAATATAAGGTTTACTATCGAGCGCTTCCTAGACTCAACCAGGGTTTACGCTGCCCAGGGCCATTGGGGTTTATGCTACCTACTGAATGCTTCTCAGATTCCGGGTTTACGTGACCTAGGTCCAACTAGGGATTATGCTACCTATCGAATGATGCCCCCCAGTCTAGGACACACTACCCAGAGCGATATATGTTCCTAGACTTTCCCCACGTATGTGTCGTGAATCGTTATCGATGTCTAGTTGCACATGTCCTCTATATGTGCGGACCGAGTCCCGTGGCAGGGGTAATCAAGAAACATTGAACTCGGTCGACAGCTTTAAGTTATCTGTTGATGCAGATGCTAAGGTCTGTTTTTATCTGTGTGTGGCTATGGTCCCACTTGAACCCTCCCTCAACTAATGAAAGGCACTAAAGAAAATCAAGAATAGGTTGTGTTCCTTATAGCCCATAAATCAAGGAATAAGAGTGGTGTTAACCTTGTAGCCTTGAAATCAAGGGTGTTTTAATTGGATACGGATATTAATAAAACACTGCACACTCCAGCATTGTGCGGGACTGGACGTAGGAGTAATCCAATCCAGTATAAAATCCTGTATGTTCTTTCCTTTTCTGCATTTTACTTTTATTTTTATAATTGCATCTATGATTGCTTCTATTGTTCAATAACAGCCTATTCATATGCAAGAATTTCTTCTACAGCTTCAGCCTATTGTTCTCTATTCTTTAGATCCAGTCTCTGTGAGTTCATGTTATTTTTAGATATAAACATTTAACAAGTAATCCTGACATATTTACAAATCTGGATCTAAACCTATGCCTATTAAGAATCTGATTCATATCTAAACAGATCTACCATTACATGTATTCCCCTGTACACCCGATTTACTGTTCAGTTCTTATATGCCTATTTCTGTAATGCCTATTTCTTTTATCATATGCCTATTCTATTATTATGTCTATTTCTGTTCTCTTTTTTCCCTCTATCCCTTTTTATTTTTGTAGCCTAGTATACCTTTGAGCCTAGGCTTATCACTGAAATATGCGAACGAGCAAAATTGGGAATGGATGGGAAGGGTAAATTGGGGCATATCTTATATTATAAATCATGACTGGGATTTGTGGGAATATCCTATACCGTGATGTCTGATTAAAAATTAGGGCATATCTTATATGGTAAATTATGACTTGAGCTGTGGGGCATGTAAACCCATAGGCTTAATTTATAGATTAAGCAGAACATGTAATGAAATCGTAAACAACATGTGAAACTTGTTTAGATCCATGGATTTATACGAAACTATTAACCTGTGTTTCATGACCTGTTTAAATCTGTGGGAGGTTATATGAACCTGTTAAATAGTGGGGGTAAAGTTAACTTGTTTGAATCTATGGGGGTTAAGTAAATCTGCTAAATATTAGAGGAGTTATATGAACCCGTTAAACTTAACCTGTTTTATCTGTTGGGGTTATGCGGGCTTGTTAATCTGTTAGGCATAACCTATCAAAATCCTAGTAGTTGGGGATACTAGCCTAGCGGGTGGCTTGTGTCATCTATTGCGTGGGACCCATACCAGTTAGTAACCCATTCTGATTTCAAAGGGGGGACCCCGCACTAGGTAGGGGTCAGGGCACGCTTACTGAATTGATTATAAGAGGGTCATTTGGGTAGAGGTGTTCTGATGGCGCGTTCCAACGGAGTCATGTGCGTGCATGGGTCCGGCTTGATTGGGAAAATAAGTCGCTATAACACCAGTAAATAAGTCCGTGTCCTTCTGCGGGTTACCACTTTAGGAAGATATACATCCTACTGTGGTGCCAGCATAGGGCATTTACGGGATAGGGAGCCAATGGATTGGGGGTAGTAATTAAGGTACATCATATCCTGCCTGTGTACGTGCCGGTATTTTCTGGTTGCGGTAACACCCGTTATTTCTATTTGGGTGCCTATTATTATTGTTTGGGGTAAAAACCATTACTAGAATTACACCTAAGTCTACCATTATGTTTATGTTGGGATTATATCTGTTATACTAGTATTCGTGCAGAGAAAACTATTTGAGAAGCTTAATATGTTCAGTTCATTCTGCTTATCCTGTTCATACCTGTTATATGATACTGTTATCTCTCATATAGTTTATATGCCTGTCATGATACTTTTACTTATTTATATGCTAAAAGTAAATGGACTCGCCATAATTTATGTCTGACCCGTTTTGTTTCCTTTCTCTCTTTTTCTCCCTCCCCCCACCCCGGCTCTCAAGGTGGGATTGTTCAGGCTTCACTAGGACTCTCTCTTCCGTCTCTACTTGATTTGGATTTGCTTCGATATACGGCTTTGACTTTCTGTCTACTTGTTTATGGCTACTTATGGGGACTATGGCTTTTTACTTCTGTACTCTGATGGTTTTTAGTGCAAGATAGATGTTTCTATTTGATGTATTTTATTCTAGTATTTCAGTTTGATGTTGTAACTGGATTTTGAGACCACGATGTTTTCTGTTGGAAAAATAAGTTTTTAAATTTCCGTTGCCATTTTATATATATGTCTTGTGAGATTCTATTATGTTTACCTATAAGGCTTCAAGAAACTTAATGCATTCTGTTAAAGAGTGACATTAAAGGACGTGCGGAGCTATACTATATCCGGAACAGTACGAAGACCTAAAATTTGAGAACATAACTACGAAACCTCATAAGCTGCTTCACATTGTGGGGAATGACACGAAACAACTTAGGAGGAAGACGTTTAAGCTAGTTGAGGTGTAGTGGAGTAACAATGATGACGATTGTACATAGGCAATGGAAGGGTGTGTGAAGACGATCCATCCAGAACTGTTCGTTGGTATGACCTATTAATGTCGTGTCATCTTACATCATTGTAACTTGTACTATTTGCTAGAATTTTGCGTGCTAGGGTAAGCCTATGGATGTATGGATGGATGGATGCTTGGTTGAGTGGTAAATTAGTTGTCAGTGGATGATAGGCATGCGAAATTGTTTGGTTGCTTGTGTTTTCTTGGAATTTTAGGGGCAAAATTCCTAAGAGGGGGAGAATGAAACAACCCACATTTTACATATCAGAGGATCGTAAAATATTTTTATTTAATTCCCTAAGGGTCAGATCATTCTCATATTTTGATGTGTTGTTTGTGGGAATGTGAGACATGTGCATATTTTGTACTAATTTTATTTGTGACCATTTTCCCCTGTTAGTTTTGTATAGGGAATAACTTTTGACTAGCATCGAAAGAGGTGTTGAGATCAATTTCATTGAAAAGGAAATGATGTTTCCAATTTGGTAGAGTGGTCACATTAAAGATTTGGTTCGGCGGTTTGGGAGGAATTGATGTTTTAGTGTTACACAATTTCTGGACAAGCTAATAGGTCATTATTGGCTGATGGTTTGGCCATAAATAAGGGGGTAGAGGCAAGGGGAAAAGGTTACTTTCTTCATTTCTTATTTGGTTGAGCTCATAATCCTCCTTGCTCAATCAAATACCTCTCTCTACCATTGAAATCATCGATCTACATTGGAAGATTGAAGATCTACATTAAGAAAGGCTAGATCTACGCCAAGTAAGAGAAGATTACATCAAATTAAGTGATTTGAAGATCGTTCTTCGCTGTCCGAATTAGAGATTAGTCGTTTCAAGTTATTTCGAATATTTAGTGAGTTATAAGCATCTCTTGCATAGATTCAATCAATTATATGGGTTATTTGGTCTTATTTTTCATCATTTCAAGTTGTTTTCCCTTGATCTACATCATGGTAAGTAAGTTTCCATTAGAATCACCATACGATCTAATATATCAACTTAATTTGGTAATTCCTATGTTAATTCATATATTTATGCAAAGTTTAGATCCACTATTTTGTTCATTCATTGTTTTATCATGATTTCATGAATTCCATAGGAATGTACGATGATACTTGATGTGATAATGTTGTTTGATGATTTCACAAAGTGTTGCTGATTGAATCACTGTAATTCATTGGTGTGAATGAGCGGTGTTCAAGTTTATTGTCATTTGGTTATGGATTGGTTGAGATTGGAGATGGATCGGTCAAATCTGGAGTCTGGTCGTTTGACTTATTGCTTAAGAAATGATGGGTCGGCCAAGACTTCATGTCGTTTGGATGTCGGGTCGTTGTTGCTAGATAGGTCAGTTCGTTGGGCACAGGTTGTTTGGCATGGGTTGCCTCAAGTGTTTAGGTCGTTGGCGCACTACGTCGTTGGTGCACCAGATCGCTGGTGCTTCTGGTCGTTGGTGCATCAGGTCGTTGGTGTTTCAGGTCGTTGGTGCATCGGGTTGTTCTGAGTTGGATCGTTTGTGGCTTGATGAGTCGGGTTGTTCATGATCAGATGAGTCAGGTCGTTTTTCTTATGAAGTTGGGAGAAGATAATACAACATTTGACAAATGCTGTGGATGGGAATTTAAATGCTATGTTATTTTTTTCATAGCATGAAGGCTGAAGTGTTATGGGTTGAATGTCGACAAAAAGGGATGATTATTTTAGTTCGAGAATGGATGTGGTTGCGAAGTGAATTCATGGATGTTCGAAGTGTTGTGGAGTGTTCGTTGATCGGCAAAGTGCAACAAATATGCAGACGACTCATGTGTATTTCGAGCTCGTGAATAATGGTTGTGCAATTTTGTTTTGAGCTTATGAATAGTCGTCCGTGATGACGACTAGGGTTATGGAGGACAAGGAATTAGCATTGTCGTAGGTTATATCGGGCTCAAAGCAGGAGTATAATAGTGACTAAGACCGTCCAAATGGTTGAATACCCTGGGTAGTCATTATGGTCCTAGAGATATGTTAACCTTGTTAAAAATAAGGGCCAGAAGTAATTAGTTAAATGCATTCGAAACAGATTAGTTCTAGTCGGCCTCAAAATAGTTCCTGGTCGGCATCAAAATCAGTTCTTGGTCGGCCTCAAAATCAGTTCCTGGTTGGCCTCAAAATTTACCCAGTGGCATTTTCGTAAATAAGTTTCAGACCGACCCAAAACCTGCACACTACACCTATAAATAGCCAACTTCTCCACCATTAAAGAGACCGGTTTTTCCACCCCAAAGGGCTATCCAAACCATTTCTCCACCACTCTTAAACACTCCAAGCTCCATTAATGGCTTCCAAGGATCAATCAACCTTCATGCAACATCAAATGGGTCAAATCTCCTTCAAACTACATTAGAAATATCTCTAACACAATTCAAGTGATCTTAATCTCTGCTAAACATCTCTAGAGCCTAGATCTAACACTAAATCGCTATGGAGTCTATGAAGATCATCCAATTGCTTAAGTGATTAAAGATTCATACATCCACCATCGCAAAGAAAGTGATCTCTCCAATTCCTTTTCCATTTCAAGTGTAATTTAGATCCTAGAAAGAGAGAAAAGCGAGAAACGAACAATATGAGAGAATTCATGTATGTTGTAAAACAAAATATCATAATGAGAAATGATTCAAAAGTGGACTTTAATCTATTTCAAATCGAACCACTTAAAAATCCTTGTTCTTCATTTCTGCTTTTTATTTTTTATTTGTGGTCTCACTCTAACCATTTGGTGAAGTGTTTACATAAAACCTTTGGTGTTGAAATCAATTTTTAGTTTTAAAATTTCACACTAAACATGGGGCCGCATTCATACTTCCTTCTCTCATATTCTCTCAAGGTTAAAGGCCTTGCATTGAAGTTCTAAGCCTACTTCAACTATAGATCCTACAAATCTAAGATCTAGACCAATCGACGAACTCTCTACCAAATTCAAAGCCTTCTCCGAAATCGTGGCTAAGTCTAAGAAAGCTACAAGCAAAACCGTGGTAGAAACCGATAATGCCGCTAATGAAGAAACACTGCTTACTTACTGTTTTGAAGTTGGCGAAAATTTGGAAGGTGGAGCCGGCGTGACTGAAAATGAGTTGAATGCCGCTATCGCCAACATGAACCAATGAATGGATGTCTCTACTAAAGCTACGATGGAAAAACTTGACACTATCCTTAACGCTCGACCAAGTCCACCACTCAAAAGGTCCATGTTGATCTCGACGAAAATGCCAATTCATCTGCTTCTAACCATGATTGCAACGACAACACGGAAGATGGTAACGAATGGTTGAGCGATAAAGACGAGGCTAATGTCGATAACTCGAAGACAAAAGCTAAAAATCTTTCTGAGATGAAAGCTTGAAGGGTTACCTGTCCTATCACAGGGGCACCTCCTCGTCGGGAAGGTAAAGGACCTAAGCTCTCTAATCAAGACCGCTTGCCTAGACGAACATTTGGTAAAGAGCTCAACTTCGCAAAGCGTTATACCATCGAAGAGTACATCTTAGATATGATAGAACAAATCATAAAGGGAAATCAAGTGGGCAATGGTGATGAAAGAGAATAGGATTTCTCTCCCGATAGGACTCCGTTCATTGGAAGAATCCTTGAAGTAGAGTGTCCAAAGAGGTTCAATCCTCTAACTTTGCCTCCATGCAACAGCCTTGTTGATCCTAACTATTTTTTGTTCAAATACGAGTGGCATATGAGTGCAGCTATGGCGACTGATGGGATGAGAAGCACATACTTTCCTCTCTACATAGAAGGTGATGCATCATTATGGTTCACAAAGCAACCACCTAAGTCCGTAGACCAGTTCTCTGACCTGACCAAAAAGTTCAAGGAGCAGTTCCGTTTGTATGCTAACAAAGCCAAGGATGGCATAACACTTTCAGCAATGAAGCAGATTCCAGGGGAATCCGTTAAGGCTTTCCTCAGCCGATTCAATGTTTCCTTGTCTGAAGTGAGGAATCCAGAGCCTTACATAATCCTCATGTCTCTAATCGGCGCCATAGATGAGAAGAGAGAATTTGCTAGATGGATTAAAATGAGAGAACCAAACACGCTTGAAAAATTCTATAAAAAGGCCAAGGAGTACATGAGAGTCGAAACTAATCCTATACCTCTTCAACTTTTTGATGCTAACCTGCTTCTTGAAGCTCCCAAAAATGTTGCTACTCAATATAACTAGAAGAATACTCAAGGGCAGAAGTGCACCAATGACTTGAATGACAACAAAACTAATAAGAAGTCTCGCCTTTTCAACTTATTAGAGCTGACGCCTTTGAATGACACTCCTGAAAAATATCTATCTTGCGACAAAGAATTCTGTGGAGTATGCGAATCCAAATCCGATAAGGATAAGCGACAAAGCATCAACTCGGGAAAATTCTGCAAATTTCAAAACCAGTCTGGTCATAACACTAATGAGTGCCGATACCTGAAGAACCTCATCGAGGAATTGATCAAGAAAATAGGCTGCAGCAGCATGTAAAGAATCCACAAGCCGCGAATCCTTCTGCAATTCCCCAAGGGCGGAGGCATCAAATGATCAGTCTGGTACAAGTAATGGGCTCCTGCTCAAACCAATCCAAGGCTAATCGTCAACTGATAACCGTTGATGGTACTGTAATTTCAATGGCTAAGAGTAAGCGATCAACATCACCACTACTTTACTTCATGCTCTATTTCCTACTTTAGTTCATGCATTACTTCATGTTTTACTTTCTATTATATTTAAAACTTCCTGTAAACAGTCTGTAATAATCTACAAGTGATGCATTGAACATTAGCTCCGCGATTAAGAGCATATCTGACTGAATGAACTTCTTACTTGCAAAATTATATGTCAAATCAAAACTTGCTTAAAAGATGATTTCATAATTGCAGGCCATCTGTCAAGCGCTTGTTCCTGTAACATCGCAACCCAAATAATACTAGTTCAAGTGCCAAATGCAGTAAATGTTAACATGCAACAATGCAAAAATAGAAAAGCACCGCCTTGAAATGTGAATGGGAAGAGTTGAAAAGATTCAAACAGCAAGCAAGCCCATGGAAAACAAACGAAGGAGCTGCAACTTTTGTCGAAGGGGCACTTCGTCAAGTAGGAGGTTCAAAGCCTCAACTCCTAAACTGAAATAACCCGCCAAGTCATGAGTCTGACAAAGGAACTAATGATTGCCCAATGGAAAATAAAACCACTTCAAATCATTTGCATGGCATCTGAAATTTCAGATGTGAAGAATGAAAAATCCACTTGCGTAACATCTGCAATCTCAGATTTGAAGACTGTCAAATGATTTGCATAGCATCTAAAGTCTCAGATGTGAAGAATGAAAAATCTGCTTGCGTAACATCTGGAATCTCATATGTGAAGAGTGTCAAATCATTTGCGCAACATCTGAAATCTTAGGTTTGAGGAATGAAAAATCCACTTGCGTAACATCTGAAATCTCATATGTGAAGAGTGTCAAATCATTTGTGTAGCATCTGAAATCTCAGATGTGAAGAATGATAAATCCGCTTGTGTGACATGTGGAATGTCTGATGTAAAGAATGTCAAATCATCTACATAGCATCTGAAATCTCAGATATGAAGAATGAAAAATCCACTTGCATAACATCAGGAATTCAGATGTGAAGAGTGTCAAATCATTTGCATAGCATCTGAAATCTCAGATGTGAAGAATGATAAAATCCGCTTGTGTAACATCTAAAATCTGAGATGTGAAGAGTGTCAAACCATTTGCGTAGCATCTGAAATCTCATATGTAAAGAATGAAAAATCCACTTGTGTCACATCTGGAATCTCAAATGTGAAGAGTGTCAAATCATTTGCGTAGCACCTGAAATCTTAGATGTGAAGAATGAAAAATCCACTTGCGTAACATCTGGAATCTCAGATGTGAAGAGTGTTAAATATTTGCATAGGATCTGAAGTCTCATATGTGAAGAATGAAAAATCTACTTGCGTATCATCTGGAATCTCAGATGTGAAGAGTGCCAAATCATTTGTGTAGCGTCTAAAATCTCATATGTGAAGAGTGTCATATCATTTGCGTAGCATCTGAAATCTCATATGTGAAGAATGAAAAATCCACTTGCGTAACACCTGGAATTTCAGATGTGAAGTGTGTCAAATCATTTGCGTAGCATCTAAAATCTCAGATGTGAAGAACAAAAAATCCACTTGCATAACATCTGTAGTCTAGGATGTGAAGAATGTCAAATCCATTCGCGTAGCATCTGAAATCTCAGATGTGAAGAATGAAAAATCCATTTGCGTAGCATCTGAAATCTCAGATGTGAACAATGAAAATCCATTTGCGTAGCATCTGAAAATATCAGATGTAAAGTACGTTCAAATCATTTACGTGAAATCTAATTATCTTAGATGTGAAGAATGCCCAGCCTCCAATGAACTTGCGTAGCATCTGAATACCGGACGTGACAATTGAATTTTTTTGCCCAAGTAGGCGCACGAAATTCAAATTCCTTCCTAAGCGGTTGCATAACGACAAAAGTCCTTTTCATAGAAAGGGAAACTTTTCCATAGCAGAGATCAACAGTGCCCAATGAAGTCTAAAATGTTGGTTCAGTCGACAAGACAAGCATTGGGTAATAGACGACCTCTCAATAGTAGGGGCATCCAATGGAGTCTCTAATGTTAGAATTGACCAAGAAACAAACAAATGTTGAGCAACAAAAATACTTCTCACAATAAAGGATAAAGACATCCCAAACAGGGGCACAGATATCCAAGACTTCTCTAAAAGGGGAGCAAGAGATAAATCACAGATACGTATTTCCTAAATGTGATATGTCGTACACCATCATACATGTCATTAAAACAGCAGCGTTTAAAATCCACAGTTGAATTATCTCGGCTAGTTGGTCTTAAATGTTGACGCGAATTCGAATTAGAATGACGTGTTCATGCAGATAATATTCAATGGGTTATGAACCGTTGAATAAAATAGCCCTATGCAAACACCTCATTCAATTCAAAGTAAAATTCGCTATAGTTAAAATTTTGACTAACTAATTTTTTGTCGATAAGGGCAGTCGATAGCAAAATATTAGCCTGAAATTGTGCAATGCTTTTGTTGTTACAGAACAGGTTGCAGCCTTAAAAAGGCACAAACGTCAAAAGCGACAAAAATTTGAATTCAAAATCGGAGCGTTTGTTGTTGCAACAATATCTAGCGAGTTTGAGTTCAAGTTATCGTCGACAAGCTTCTAGTGCTCGGCAAAATTTGAATTGAGAATACATGTTCCCTACGCAATGCAAGAAAGCTTGAGTGTTCAAATGCCGGAAGATAGAAGCCAAATGAAGCGATTTAGGCCTAAGTTCATATCTACAACCGAGAAGTGAAGAAGTGAGCAAATACCAACCCACCAAGGCCATCCTTTGGTTCAGAAAATAAAGGCACTCTGATCCAACTTAAACGTTTATGATCTAGTCATGTGCATTTGATATAGAACATGTTAACAACAACGCTTATTTCGAATCCCGTATTTTTCACAGGCAAAATACAAGCATCTAGGGGCAAATGTTAACCCTATTAAAAACTTAATTCAGAAATAATCAGTTAAACGCATATGAAACAGATCAGTTCCTAGTCGGCCTCAAAATCAATTCCTGGTCGGCCTCAACATCAGCTCCTGGTCGGCCTCAAAATCTACCCGGTGGCATTTTCGTTAATAAGTTACAGACCAACCCAAAACCTGCACACTACACCTATAAATAGCCCACTTCTCCACCATTCAAGGGACTGATTTTTCCACCCCGAAGGGCTATCCAAACCATTTCTCCGCCACTCTTAAACACTCCAAACTCCATTAATGGGTTCTAAAGATCAAACAACCTTCATGCAACATCAAATGGATCAAATCTCCCTCAAACTACATTAGAAATCTCTCCATCACAATTCAAGTGGTCTCTGATCTCCACCAAACCTCTCTAAAGCCTAGATTTAACACTAAATCGCTATGGAGTCTATGAAGAACATCTAATTGCTAAAGTGATTGAAGATTCATACATCGCCATCTCAAAGCAAGAGATCTCTCCAATTCCTTTTTCAATTCAAGTGTAATTTTGATCATAGAAAGAGATAAAAGCGAGAAATGAACAATATAAGAGAATTCATGTATGTTGTAAAAAAATATCATAATGAGAAATAATTCAAACATCGGTGTAGATCTATTTTAGATCGAACCACTATAAAAATCCTTGTTCTTCAATTTTGCTTTTTATTTTGTGATTGTGGTCTCACTATAAATGTTTGGTAAAGTGTTTATATAACACCTTTGGTGTTGAAATCAAATTTTGGTTTTAACAAGATACGAGTCACAATGGCGTACGGAGTTTTTGCTAGAATCGGGGATACCATTAGCCCTTGACAAAATGGCGTAACGTAGTCAATCTTATGATTAATAATGGTTTCAAGGTAGGATTGGCGGTGATAGCCAGTGTCATTAGTGATGATTGTTTTGTTTGTATTATCTTGTGAAGATTATTCGACGTTGATGGAAATATCTCTTGGTTTCTTGTCTGATGTTGGTTTAGGGCTTCGGGGCTTGTGCTTGGGGAATGTCGAAC
The DNA here is from genome assembly GCA_030737875.1 of Allium sativum. Classification (NCBI taxonomy): domain Eukaryota; kingdom Viridiplantae; phylum Streptophyta; class Magnoliopsida; order Asparagales; family Amaryllidaceae; genus Allium; species Allium sativum. The sequence continues at coordinate 66,224,395 of CM060916.1, read as the reverse complement.
TCGATTAGGATGGTCTGCACTTGATAACTAGTTGCGTTAAATGTATTGTTTATTACTTTTCTAGTTTTGTAGTAAGGGCTATCCCTGTCGGGTGTGGAGGAGATGGGTATGGATTTCTTCTCTGTTGATGTTGGTAGATCATATGATTAATTTGTCTATTTCTCATATACTTTATTGATGATGTTAGATAGCTATTTTATCTCTCATTTAGTATTGTCCGAATCAAGGTTTTATTTTTCCTCTTATTACCTTGGGTTGTTCATCCATGTGTTGGATGGGCAGACTGAGTAGCAAGTGACAGGTAGTTTATCTTGATGAGGTCGATGCTGTTGAGTGACAACGAGCTGGAGGCTTACGTATTAGTTTTCTATTACCCACTCTTTGTTGTTTTTCTGCTGCTATGTTGACTGTATTCTCTGGGTGACTTGTAGCGAGGCACTTGTACAGACTCTTAGAATGTTATCTAATGTTTTATGGATATTTCATAGTGATATGAAAAAGTTGAAGATTCTTCTTAGTTCTGCTTCATAATTATTGCATGTTGTATATGCTCTATTAAAATTTATCCTTGCACTATGAGTTGTATGACAGGTTCCGTGCAATGACCCAAAAATATTAGTAAAAAATTTTCAACTATATTTTATTGGATTTAAAATAGGGATTGATGGGGTTTCTCGTATGTGTACAAATGTATATGTGTGTGTGCATGTGTACACCAAGAATTTGTACAAGACATAACTTAAATTCCCGAAGAGCCAATAGGGCACAAATACATACAAGTTTTCCATTCAACTATATTTAAAAAATATGGTTATTAAATAATGTAAGGAAGGCCTAAGATGTATACATGTATATAGTAAGACAAGTTATATAAGTTTAAAAATATATTTAGGTAGATTTAGAAAGGGGGTTATTATATTTAAATCAACATTTTTCCATGATATAGGATAAGAGGGAATTTTTTTTTGAAAAGAGAAATCGGATTTTTTCCAACCTTTTTACAACCCGAGCATCAAAAGGAAAATGGGGTAAAAATAATAAGTGAAATGCTCATACATATTGCATGATTTGTTGGGGGCAAAAATGACATTAGGCAACACAAAACCCTAGGAATCAAAGCTATATAAATGAGTGGTAAACAGGTAGAATTTTGTTTCCCAGAAAAATGAAGATATATATATATATATATATATATATATATATATTTACTAATAATACAAATACTTCACTTTGGTGAAGCTTTTTCATTTTTCCACGCCAGTCCTTGAACCTTCAACAAACTGAATGCAACAACCAAATTAAATTGAGGGAAAACATATCTTCTTCCGTTCCACTACCTCCATAACTCAGTTCGTTTTGTCCACGTTTCATTTTTACTTTTCATTTTCCACCCACTTTCTTCACTTCATTCTCAATTCCGCTCACTTTCTTCGCTTCATTCTCCAGATTTTTCAGGGTTTCCTCCTCGACCAACAAATCTCAGGTAAAATCGTTTCTCTCCTTTACCCTTCCATGAATCCTTTCCCCACCTTTATGTGTTACCTCCATCACCTAGACATAACTGTGTTTCTTTTTCAAGGCTTCGAACAAATGATGGCTCTCTGCTTCCAAACTGTTCTGTTTCACGGTAGAATCACGCGGATATTTCGACCTTATGGTGCTTAACTAATTTCGTTTCCGATTTTGGGGTTTGAGGCATAACTTGACATGAGACAGCAATCGGGTGTTAAGTTCTTCTAGTGGACGTACCCCTCTTCCGCCTCGACGGCGCCATGAGCGGTTTTTTTTTCTCAAACTTCTGTAGTTAGTCCTAATTCTTATTACTAATTCTTTGTTATTGTTGCACTTTACGCTTTACCAACACAATAATGGGTTAATTCTTTAGAACTAACATTCTGACTAACAGTATCTTCTTTAGAACCCTATTTCAGACATACCGTTAAAGGTTTGTTAGATTGACATTTTACTGCACTTTTGATGAATGCATTAGACTTTCAATTCGTGTAAGTAGACAACACACAGTAGAACTTGATGGTTAATTTTGAAATTAACTTCAGATTGAATGCTGATTTTACCCTTTTTTGTATAATCTTATTTTTGATACAGATAGTGAACCATGATTTGCTTGGATAACAATAAAGTTTGCATGTGTGGCTGTCACTGCCTCTGCTGCTATAGAAATTGAGCTCGAAAGCCATAATCCAGTTTCTACTACTACTGAGGTACGTATTGAATATCGCTTTTTATGTGCTAAAAAATAAGAGAATGAAAGCTGATTATAAATAAAGATCTCAACTACAAGTCTTTATAAAAATTTTGTTTGATCTTTTGCTGCTACTGGCAGAACAGAGGGGTGCCACATCAGTTTCTAGGCTTGTCACGGCAGGCCGAGTGCATAATCAGTAAGGAAATAACTTATATCTATTTTGGATGATAGGGTGATCAGGGAATAGATTTTTATGTGCTAAAAGATAATAGAATGAAGTCTGATTATAAATAAGCCAGAAAAGATGGCAAATTACTTAATCTTTTTGCTCTTTCACATGAATAATTAATATTTAGCAATAGTATAAAGAAATTTTTCATCCTTCAAAGATGATTAGCAATGTATATTTCGCTTAGTAATGGTTGGTTTTGTAGCATATCTTTGAATCCGTGAGTAGCCAAGATTTAAATTGTATCGAAAAATGCAACAAAATATTTTAGGCTGCTATATATGCTAAAACTATGAGGAATTTTGAATTGAACAAGGGCATGACACACTTGTGTGCATGTTAACGTGTTAGCCAGGAAAGTGAATTGCTTTATTTTATCCATCACAACGTTCTAGCTTCCAAATTTAGGTAGAAGTAGATGATTATATATTTGCATCAAAACCGTTTATCGTTCTGATATTGTTGTTGACACAACGCTACTCATCACTCCTAAGTCCCAAATTCACGTGTTTGCACCAAGACTCCTAAATCACTTGCCTCATGAATCAGCTGATCGTGAATCACTGCGGTCCAATCATTACCAGCTAGATATTCAAATTGTAGATTTCCTCTTTATAATTTGAGCTTCATCCCTCACATGTTCAATCTTCAGTAATTCTTCAGGGCATCCATTCAAGGCCATCCTCATCTGACGTCTGGGCATCAACACATTTACATAACATATTCTTATCACAACCTTTTGTTTTGGTTAATTAAATTGCCTAATTAACGTAATTTAGTTGTTTCTTTTCTCCATTGCACAGTTACTTACAGTTAGCGGGTTTTTATACTAACTCGTAAAGCATAATTTTTTTTAATACCCAAGGTATTGAAATGATTTGATTTATAACTGACATCTTCAGCTTTGTTTGCGGATTTCTCCTTTACAATTTAAGCTTCAGTCATCACATATTCAATCTGCAGTAGTAATTCTTCAAGGTTGAGGTATGTTATCACAAACCATAAAATTCCCTAATAAATTATACACATTCAAATTTTGTCTATTAATTTGTACAAACCAAATTCATCTGCATAATATTTATTAACATTCATATATTTTTTTATGTAATTTTAACTGTACTTATAACTATTTCATCCATATTCTACTTTAGCAAACTCAGATTTTGCAGGAGTGGGATAAATTACTATTCCAATTGATATTGGCAATGTTTACAATTTCTTACACTTCATCTCTTTTTTACTTTTCTATTTGCAGTTGAAATATTTCAACCTGAATCTATACACTGTCATGACATGGATGACCAATTTGACACATTTCTGACTTCTACCGACTACGGAGCTATCCATGCTAAGGTACAATAGGCTGACGACTGTGACTATCAACCTTAATACAGTGATGCAAACTCATCCTTACATATCTCAGAATGTTATGGTTGTTGCTGAGTTTCTAGCTATATATTTATTTTACCTGATGCATTGGGGATTATTACTTCACAATTTTAGTTGTTGCATGTGAAAAATTATTTTATAATGAAAATTTTCATTTGCGGTTACGACATGGTTCGGCTTTGCGAGAAGAAAACTTTACTATAAATAGTTGTTATCGAATTCATTAAATTTAGAGGGCATATCATCTTTTTGCAAATTCATGAATCTTATAAATTTTGTACTTTCATTCCATATTTGTCTTCAAATTCGCGTCATCAATTTTTCAGTCATAAGTTTGAGTCCATAGAAGCTATTTAATGTCTAAAATCAAACATTACATAACATTACATACTATGTATTTGGCTTCACATCTGTGTTTGCAAACAAAAAATTCAATATATAATTGATTTTTTTGGGTACATTTTTGCAGCAAGGTGGCGAGGCATTGGACAAGAGAGATTTTTAAAAAAGCGATAAAGAAGAAGTGGACTGCTAACAGTGAGTGGTTCTTAAGGAATGTTAAACATGTTTTCTAGATTTCTACATTACATTTATATGTTCCTAAGCCATGATATGCGTATGTTTTCATTTACTATTTTTTCAATTAGTTTCTACACTACATATAATATCTGTCCAATATCTTATTCCTTGATTTACCTTTCTTTCAATGGTTATGTCAGATAAAAAGGGATTATATCTTCTATTTTTTTATGGTGGTAGGAATAGTTACCTTTGTTTTAGTACCGTCTTTGCTTTTACTTTCAACTCCATTCAATACATCAATAACTGAAAATAACACTAAGCTGATTATCATTAGTAACCATTCAGTTAATGAATCATTTTCTCAAATCATAGTTGACGTTGAAGAGAATGTAGAAAGTAAATTGGAATTAATTGTTTTTTTGGTTTTGTTACTTTATTTATTGCATAAATTCAAGAGTACAGGTACATATTCAACGGCATAGAGAATTAATGCAACTGAACTATTTTGATGTAGATGCATCCATTTAATGATTTTATGTTAATGATACACTTAGTGAAATATATTTCTAATGTGGTCATCCATTTTCCTCTAACAACTTCCCTTTTTTTCTTGCTCGTTTATAAGCATGATACTGTTTTCTTATTTGTTTTCCTTTAACTGTTTTCTTTTGCATCTCCACTAAAATGCAATATAATTACTTGCTGGGCTAACTTATCAACTTCTTTACTTGATTACTCATATTTTTATTATTCTTATTGCTAAATTATTTATTCTTTTGTCGTCCTGAACTAAAATTCAATCCTTTCATCATAAATGATGAAATACCTTAAATGAATTACTCCTGAATGAAATATATAACGCCTGCTACGACAATAAGAATGCCACATGTGAACATATATTCTTTATTATTTTGCTACAACCTTAAAATTATGTTTTTAAATTACCTTTTCCTTTTATTTCTAATTAAATTAAATTATTGAGTGATAGTACTTACATTATGTTTATGTCAAAGGCATTTATTAGTTTGTATAATATAAGTCATATAAGGATTACGAAATTGAGAGCTTGCCTCACTATCAATTGTCTATATTCTCATGTATGCTTATTCGGTCTTTTTGACAGATCCCGTTTTTGTTGAGTAAGTTAGGAGAAGTTAAGAGCAAAGCTATCTTACAAAAGGTATGATAGTTTTGAATTTTAGCTACATTTCTCATGCAAATTTTAGTATGTCAAATATGGTTGCAGTGGGTATGGCGTAAGTGAATTTAGATTAATATTAGTGTTATTTCATCATGCACAGTAGAGTATGAAAAATATGCTTGTGGTGGGTCGGAATAAGTTGATTTGAATAAGTATTTGATGTGTTTCATCATGTAAATTACTGTATAAATAAATTTAATTAGGTGATTATTGTTATAAGTGGATTTGGGTTAGATCTGAATTACAGCTCAATAGTGTTTTAAGCTAGGTCCACTGTGGCAAGTAAATAAATATGAAGCTTCTCCTATGGATTAGGGATAAGTAATGCTTATATGACATGGTTTACTATACCAATTTGCAGTTTCTTTGTGCTCATGGTTTAGTCTTTTATAGCAAATCCTGAGCCAGTGTATGCATGGTGCGTCCCTGAGACTGTATCATGTACATAGTGATAAGCTAATTGAAAATATAGGCTCGAACACAAGGGGTAAAAACTATTGGAATGATACAATAGAGTGATGAAACTTGCTTCAGTAAGTCATGCCTATAATATAAACTTTGTCATCACAGGTACTTCTAACCGGGGTCAGCATTATGTTGAACCTATAGGCTTACGAAATTGGAGTAATTGATGGACTTCACATTCAAAAGAAAGATAGATATTTGTTATTGGAATATAGTACTTTCTCTCTTGAAACTGCACATGGAGTAGTTATAAGTGTATACCTGGACATGCATATGGCTTTATCATTGTGAAAAACAAATCTGCACATGTTACTTTGGATTCAACTTCAAATTTGCTTTTGGAATATATGTAAGGACTGGATTATGAGCACGATCATTCTAGAGATTGGACATGCAACATTTTTGAAATAACGTATTCATCTTTGAACTATATACTATGATTCTTTTGTTTGCAGGACTACAGACAACAGCAACATTTTCAATGATACATTCGTTTGCTTGGTAGACGATTGGAGAGCTACCTCATTTCGAAATTTTGTTTTGATACAAAAGTTAGAGCAATATTAGTATTATAATATGTACTCGCGTTTTTCCTTTCCACAATTTTCATTCTCCATTTGTATTCTGTAATCATATGTACCCGCTGTTTCGAATTCGTATTTGAAATAAACATACATTGCACTGTTTCCTGTTTACCTATTACTTTAGAAGCCTCTTGCAAGTTAAATAACATGCATGTACAGATCTGTCTTACAACTTTGACCCAGATGTATGTCATTTATCTTCCTTACATTTTTATCTTTCTGTCTTTTCCATACTAAACTGTATATTAAACCATGCAGTGTTTTCTGTTTTGTTTTGTCGTATTGCAAACTCCTGAATTTTTACCCACAAACAACAGCAAAGACTGTGCACTCTAAACTTTATTTCCAGCTTTGGTCGAATTCGTCTATGCACATGCCCATCGGGCGTGTCTTTGTACTGGTATATATATATATATATATATATATATATATATATATATATATATATATATATATATATTCAAATACAAGCGAATAGGCTTGGAGTGTAAGGCAGAAGTACTTTGCAATTTCCAGTTAAGAAGAAGGAGATTTTAGCGAGCAATCTCACTCAAATATACATGGCATTAAGTTCTAAGAAAAGAGGCAGCCAATACTTTTATATCAAATACATTTGTGGTTTTTAAATCATAGCTTAGGATCTCTATTAGTCTTTTAAATGAATGCATTATGATTGATTTGATTTTAGTACATGTGTATTATTTCTTTGGTTGCATGCACTCAAGATTTCGTTGATTTATTAAATATAAAGGTTTTAAAACCCTGTACGGTTTTACATAGAAACTATTACAAGTGATATTGATATATGGCCAACATTCAGGAAAGAAACTATGGGTTGCAACATACTTATGTATAGGTGCTGAGGCCCTAAAGATTAAATGTTTAAAGGGTGCAACAGAATTTCTGTGTGATGGGTTCTTTGACAAATTCTGGAAACTATGGTCCAACTTGGTTTAAATTCTTTGAAACAGGCTTAACCATATTGGCTTTAGTAAATAAAAATACTCCAAGATGCCATATACCAATGCCACTTGCAAATGAACATGTATTTACCCATTTTGAGGAAAATCCACTTATATAATTTCATTGATGGTTGTCTACTGGTTAGTTATTTGGTTGGTTAAATGACTATTTGATACTTCCTTGTAAATTGATTAGAACATCTTGTGATGACTTGTGGATGACATATTACATCAGAATTCAATTTAATTGATGTTATAATAGAAAAGGCAGAACACTTAGTAAATAAGCTAAGGAATATTAGTCAAGAAGGCTGCTGAATGGCTTGTACTTGAGCTACAACTTTGACAGTTGGCTTAATTAAGTCCTGATATCTTTATGTAATGATGTGAATTAGATCATTACAGTATGTCCCAGTAATTCATATATGCAGACAAGATCAGTTTATAAATTGCAAAACCATGAATGAATAAGGTGCTTGTGCCTTCTTGGATATTATTTTATGGCAAAATCTGATAGCAAGTATATAGGTTATATGGCTTAATCATATTGATTTTAACCTGTAGATATATGGTTGATGTGGTGCAATGATACTTGTATTATTTCTATTTTAAATACTCATTGATTTTGGATAAAAGGTATGTGCACCTGCACTGACACAAGGCATGCACAAATGCTCAAAAAAGTAATTCTAAACTGGATTTTAATGCTTTTTCACCTCTGTTTTACCAATTAAGCTATGCTTTGATGATTTCTCATACCTGACCAATAGTCTAACCTAAATTTGCTCGTGGTATATCGGGTGTCTCATTTTATAATGAAGCAGCTTCCATTGCTTTCTCAGGAAATGAAGATGCTAAGAAATTTGGATGAGAGTCATCGATTTATGATGGAATATGGCATGCTAGCGTTATTTAAAATAAGAGATTCAGAAATGTTTAAATCTGCATGAACTCCAAGAATACACACATATATATGTAATGAAATGTTATATGTTCAGTTGTTTAAAGGAATTATATAAATTTAAGGTTTTGTAATTGATTTATAGCTAGATTCAGAATCTTATTTGTGGTTACATTGACTTGTATTAATTCTAGGTACTTTTGAAAACTGGAAATTGGATAAAACATATTCGAAGTTGTGAAAAGATTGTTAATACTATGTATTAGTCAATCTGGAGTAATCAAACAAAGGCAAGTGTGTATATGCATACCTTTTGAAGTCGAGATCATTGGTGCACTTATTATGTCCAGTTTTCACTTTAAAATGCAAGTACTCTAACCTCTGGTTCAACACAAACCAAATGGGTCAGCCATGGTTTAAGTGATGCATATGCACCAAATTCAGGAGGTCAAGGAAATACATATAGTGTAGCCTTAATTTTGAATCCAAGTCTACTATATTTTTATAATACAGTAGTAACATTTTATAATAAGGAAACAAAATGCAAAGTAATTATATATATATATATATATATATATATATCTTTACTGTATTAGGCACCTTAGATTAAATTATTATCTATGAATATAATCTATCTTATAACTAAAGGTAATCATCTTTTACTTCCCAAATTAATTTGAAACACTAGTACACAAGACATGAAATAATTACATGATTTTCTACTACAATCTATTTATTAATTGATCAAAGAAATACTAGTGTATCTGTTGCTTTATCTCTTATGCTCTGATTTTAAAGTGAGAGGGGTATATATATCTCCATATATATATATATATATATATATATATATATATATATACACACACCAATTATTTTATATATACTGATATTATTATATTGGTAATTTATGGATCCTGGATAGTGTGAAGGAGAGTAATGATTCTGGTTTTAGCCAAGTATAACACACATTTTGGGGGGGAAAATCACTACAAAATTTAGTATTAAAATCAAGGTCATTCCATTTTGGTATCAGAGTTGTGTTGGCATAAAAACACAGACTATAATTGCTTGAAAAGTAATATTGGATGGTATGATAATTTTCTTCGAATTTGTATGACTGGTTGTATATTTTTGCTTGGTTTCTAATATTATATACAGGGATAATTAAACATATATATGGAGAAGAAAACTGTTCTAACCTAAGTCCATTATCACCCAAGAAACATGGTAGGAAGATGCAGGGCACCACCAATGGTAAATATGCTAGAATTGGTAAATGCTTTAGAAAAGGGATAGGGCACAGTCCAGAAAATCCACTTGAAGAACCCTCAAAATTGCTAAAGACTATTGCAAATCAAGGAGGCAATAACTTTGAGGGAACATAAAGTGTTATGGAAATCAAAGTTTGGCTAGAACTTCATATAGTGTTTTTGGAGACATGCAATTAGATGACCAAAGGAGGAGGAAGGTAGCTTACAGGTAGTCGAAAGGAGCAGCTTTAATTTGGTGGGATGTGATCATTGTAGGAAGAGTTGTAACTAAGATTAAATGGAACCAATTTAAGGAACTACTTGAAGCCAGATTTGTTCTTGCATCTTCCAAAACAACATTGTTTGAAGAATTTATAAAGCTTAGGCTAGGAACTTCAAGTGTCATGAAGTACACCTAGAAATTTGAAGGATTATCTAAGTATGGAGCCATGCTGATAGCTGATGAAGCCTCCAAAAATGGAAGATACATTAATGGGTTGAATCCAAGCTTAAGTAGAGTTATGATGCCATATGTTGACAAAACTTTTGATAAGTTCATAGACCTAACCTTGAGCTTTGAACAGCACGACAAGGAGAGGGAGAAATATAGAAATTTCAAGAACAATAACAATAAGAAAGGGAAAGGAAGGTATCACCCCTATGATAAGAAGTAGGAAGACACTGGAAATAGGAAAACCAGTGATGCAAAACCTAATGAAGCTAAGAAGAAAATAATATGTCATCACTTTGGCAAGAAAGGGCATATTAAACCAAAGTGTCCAAAACTAAAGGGTGGAGCCTTCAAGTGCTACATTTGTGGAAAAGAAGGCGATCTGAAGAGGAATTTTCCTGAAAACAAGCAACAAGAAAAAGTGGAAATTTTGGAAACCAAAGGCAAATCCATAGTGGAATCTAATGCAGAAAATATGGGGAAAGTTGAAGGTACATTATTTATTTGCCAAATGCCTATACCAGTATTGTTTGACACAGGGGCAACTCATTCACTAATCTCTCATAACATAGTACAATTATTAAAGTTGAATTGCATTTTTGTCAAAAAACCTTTACTCATAAGAAGTCCTACAGGAAGTTCTTGTGTCTTGGATATGGTATGTGTGGATGCAGAATTAATTATCAAGGGAAATATTTTTATTTCCAATTTATATGATTTAAATTACCCATATACAAGTATTGTATTGGGTACAGATTGGTTAAAGCAACATAAGGCTATAATTAATTTAGAAACATCCACCATCTCATTCCAAAACAATAGGAAATAAAGAGTTACTATTCTTTGTGGGTATGCAAAGGAAAGAAGGGCATTTAATTTATATGGGTTGAGTGGTGAAAATTCTGAATTTGCAATTGAGAAAATACCCATAGTAATTGAATATTTGGATGAGTTTGGGGAAATTAAAGGTATTCAACACCACAGGCCAGTAGAGTTTCAAATTAGTTTGATTCTAGGAGAATATCCAGTCATTAATAAACCTACAAGAATGGGGCCAAGTGAATTAATTGAATTGAAGGAACAATTAAAAGAATTAGAAGATAAAGGTTTTATTAAACCAAGTAATACTTTCTAGGTGCACCCATGGTGTTTGTGAAGAAACAAGATGGTTCTTTAAGGCTATGCATAGATTATAGAGAATTAGACAAGGTAACAATTAAAAACAAATCCCCGTTACCAAGAATTGATGATCTTTTTGACCAATTGTCTGGGTCCAAAATATTATCAAGATTAGACATAGCCTCTTTTTTTCATCAAATGAAAGAGGAAAAATCCAGCATAAAATACATAACATTTAACAATAGGTATGAATTGAATTCTATGAATTCTTAATCATTCCTTCGGGTTAACAAATGCACCACCATATTTTTTTGATTTAATGAATAAACCATTTAGAGATTATTTGGATAAATTTGTGCTGATTTTTATAGATGATATTTTTATTTATTCTAAGACAGTAGCGGAGCATAGAAAACATTTTCACTTAGTTTTGAGTAGACCGAGGAAAAATGATTTGAAAGCAAATTTTTCTAAATGTACATTTTGTAGAGAAGAAGTTAAATTTTCTTTGATATGTAATTTTTGCCCAAGGTATTCCAGTGAACCCTAGTAAGGTCGTAGAAATACAAACATGGAAAAGACCAAAATCGGTAAGTGATAAGGTCATTCATGAGGATGACTGGGTACTATAGGAGATTTATTAAATATTTCTCTAAAATTTGAGCATCACTTACTAATTTGTTTAGGAAAGATCAGGCATATGTTTTGATTGAAAAATGTGAAAAATCTTTTGAGGTTTTAAAGGTGGCATTAGTGAATGCTCCAGTTCCTAGAGTACGTGAAGGAAATAATGATCTAGTTGTGTACATAGATGCATGTAGATAAGGGTTAGGGGTTGTGTTAATGCAACAAGGACAAGTAGTAGCATATGCATCTAGACGATTGAAACCACATTAAGTTAGATATGCAACACATGATCTTGAATTAGCAGCAGTTGCATATGACTTGAAACTGTAGAGACACTATTTATTATGGGGTAAATTTGAGCTTTACAATGAACACAAGTCTTTGAAATATTTATTTTCACAAAAAGATTTAAACATGAGGCAACATAGTTGGGTGGAATTTTTAGCTGCCTATGATTTTGACATACTTTACACACCAGGAAAAGAAAACAAAGTAGTTGATGCTTTAAGTAGATAGAAAGCTAAGGTAGCCCTATTGATGATAGAGGAGTTCAAAGATTTAATGTTGCTTAATGATTTGGAGATAAAGGAAAGCAAAAACATGCACACAGAAGTGCATGGTACACAAGGAAATGAGGGAAGGTTAATTCTAATAACCTTGCAATCTGGTTTTGGTTTTGAAAGTGGGGAGTATAAAGTATCAAGACCCCATTATATTTGAAAAGAAAGCCCTTTTTGCAAAAGGGGAGGAAGTGATGAATCTGCACATTGATAAAAATGGTTATGTAAGAAATAAAGGTAGAATTTGGGTTCCTGAAAACTCAGAATTAAAAGAAGAAATATTGAATGAGTATTATAGAGGTAAATAGTCCATACGCCGAGGAATTACAAAGACGTACCGAAATGTTGAAAGAGATTATTGGTGGAAAGAAATGAAAAGTGATGTAGCTAATTTGTGCCAAAGTGTATGATCTTTCAATAAGTAAAAGCAGAAAAATAGAAGCCATTAGGATTGAATCAACCATTAAGTATACCTCAGTGGAAATGGGAGGATATTTCCATGGATTTTATAGATGGCCCGTTAAGATCAAAGAAAGGAAACACAAGCTTATGGGTAGTGGTTGATAGGCTGACTAAAGTAGCTCATTTCATCCTTATCAAGTCAGAAAGGAATGCACCAAAACTTGCTCAAGTGTTTATGAAAGAGATAGTGAGGTTGCATGGTATACCCAAGACAGTTGTAAGATACTATCTTCACATCAAAATTTTGGAAAAGTTTTCAAGAAGCCATGGAGAGTAAGCTTTGCATGAGCACTGCTTACAATCCTCAATTTGATGGGCAAAAAGAAGTGGTTAACAAAGTGTTAAAGGATATATTAAGAGCACATATATTGTAGTTTGGGGTAATTGGGAGGATTATCTCCATATGGTAGAATTTACATATAATAGCAGTTACCAAAGTACCATAAGAATAGCACCATTTGAAGCGTTATATGGCAAGCCATGTCTATCTCCTATATGTTGGGTTGAAACTAGAGGTAGAACAATCTTAGGACTAGAGTATATGAAAGAAACCAGTGAGAAGATTGCATTGATCATATAAAGAATGGCAGCTGCATGAGACATGCAAAAGAAATATGCAGATAGGAAAAGGAAGCAAGTTGAATATCAGGTAGGAGTCTTTGTTTTCATCGAACTTTCTTCAATGCGGAAGGTGTTATGATTTGGAAAGCAAGGCAAGCTAACACCAAGGTATATAGGACCCTATAAAATTTAGGAAAGGATTGGCTCTTTGGCATAAAAATTGGAATTACCTGGTGCTATGCAAGGAATGCATAATGTTATTCATGTGTCATAATTGGGGAGATGGATCCATGACAAGAAGGAAATTCTGGAAGTACCATCCTAGGTTCAAATAAATCCAGATTTGGTTTATGAGAAGGAACCAGTGGGGATTTTGTCTAAGGAAGAGAAGAAATTAAGAAATAAAACCTTAAAGCTGGTGAAAGTGCAGTGGAGTCTTGATCCAGATGATTGTGCATGGGAGTTAGAAGACAAAGTTAGGTTAAATTATCCTAAGGTGTTTACAAATTAAATGTATCTTTAATTTTTGATATTATTTACATGAATGTGTTTTGTGATTGCTAAGCTTAAATTAGTTGTTTATCTTAGGAAAAATATGTATGTGTGTTTGAATAGAGTTTAAATTCCCTTGAATTAAGTTGATAATTATACACACGTGTACAATAAATTGTGAGGACACAATTCGTAAAAGGTGGGGTATTTGCATTAACCCAAAAAATTTGGTAAAATTATTTCGACTATATTTTACTGGGCTTAAAATAGGAATTGATGGGGTTTCTGGTCTCTGTGCAAATGTATATGTGTGTATGCATGTGTACACATGGAATATGCACCAGACAGAACTTAAATTCCTAGAGAGCCAATATGGCATAAATACATACATGTTTTCCATTTAACTAAATTTAAACAATTTGGTTATTAAATAATATAAGGAAGAACTAAGATGTATACATGTATATAACAAGATAAGTTGTACAAGTTTAAAAATATGTTTAGGCAGATTTAGAAAGGTGGTTATTATACTTAAGTCACCCCTTTTCCATGACATAGGATAAGAGGGAAAAATGTTTTAAATAAAACATTTACTTTATCTTTTCCTGGAAAGAGAAATCAGACTTTGTCTAACCATTTTACAACCCGAGCATCAAAAGGAAAATAAGGTAAAAATAATATGGTCAGTTTGTCTTAGGTCCTTGTTAAGTTTCAAAATTAGGCTCACATCCAGTCAAAATTTTCACATAAATTACATCCCCATTATTTGACAAATCATCAAAAAATTACCAAAAAATAAAACAAAATCATGAAAATTTATAATTAAACAAAACAACTGATCATCGTCAAATTTAGGTGTTAAAACCACCAAAAAACAACTCAAGAACCAAAAAAAAAAATCGTCGAAACAACAGAATATTACATCAAAACATGCGCTTATTTGTAAATAGTTGCATATATTTATGCATATATTTCAGTTATGCATCAAACTGCACTATTTATGCATACATGTATGCAGTTAAACTGCAACATATGCATCGTTTTGTGCATATATTCAATTTTGGGATTTTTTTTCAAGCATTCACAGTTTTTAGACATTGTTACATACATTTATGCACTTATACAGAATAAATGCATACATTCATGCACATATTCAGAAACCTTCATCCTTTTTAACTTTGTTGCATACATGTATGCATACATACGGAATAAATGCATACATGTATGCATATATTCACCCATATTTTCAATACAAACACTGGATGAATATATGCATACATGTATGCATATATTCAGTGTAAATGCATAGATGTATGCAACTTTTTTTCAGATTGTTTTTGGGAATATTTGCAATTTTCTAAAATTTTATTTTGTGGTCAACGCATTTTTTCTTCGAAAAACACGTAACATGCAAACTAGGGACCTACTTTGAATTATAAAGATGGGGTGGTTGCTGATTACATTTCCAAAAATTTTAAGGACGTGACCCTAAGCAACACAAAACCTAAGAAATCAAAGCTATATAAATGAGGGGTATAGGGGTAGAATTTTGTTTCCTAGAAAATTGAAGAAAAATATATATTACACATATTCATATACAAGGGAAAAGACTTCGAGAGTAAGGCGGAAGTTCTTTGCATTTTGCTGTTAAGAAGAAGGAGATTTTGATAAGCAATCTCACTCAAATATAGGTAGCCAATACTTCTATATCAAATACATTTATGTTTTTTAAACCATAATTTAGGATCGCTATTAGTCTTTTAAATGAATGCATTTTGATTTGATTTTAGTACATGGGTTTTATTTCTTTTCTTGAATGCACTCAGGATTTCTCTGATATATCAAATATAAATTTTTTAAAACCCTGTACAGTTTTACTCAGAAACTGATGCAAGTGATACTGATATATGGCCAACATTCAGGAAAGAATTTATGGGTTTCAATATACTTATGTATAGGTACTGAGGTCCTAATGATTAAATGTTTAAAGGGTGCAAAGGAATTTCTACGTGTTGAGCTCTTTGACAAATTTTGGAAACTATGATCCAACTTGGTTTAAACTATTTGAAACCAGCTTAATCATAGTGACTTTAATAAATAAAAATACTCCAAGATGCCATATACCAATGTTAGTTGCAAATGAACACATATTTACCCATTTTGAGGAAACCCCACTTGTTTAATTTCTTTGGTGGTGGTATACTGGTTGGTTTTTTTGGTTGTTAAATGACTGTTTGATCCTTGCATGTAAATTGATTAGAACGTCATGTGATGACTTGTGGCTGATATATTACATCAGAATTCATTTTAGTTGATGCTAGAATAGAAAAGGCAGAACACTTAGTAAATAAGCTAAGGAATATTAGTTAAGAAGGCTGCTGAATGGCTAGTACTTGAGCTACAATTTTGACACACGGCTCAATTAATTCCTGAGATCTTTGTGTAATGATGCGAATTAGATCATTATAGTATGTCCCAGTGATTCATATATGCAGACAAGACCATGATATAAATTGCAAGACCCTGAATGAATACAGAACTTTAGTCTTCCCGGATATTATGATATGGCAAAATCTAATAGCTAATATATAGTTTTTAGGGCTTAATCATATTGATTTTAACCTATTGATACATGGTTGATGTGGTGCTATGCTCCTTGTATTATTTCTATTTTAAATACTCATTGATTTTGGATAAAAGGTATGTGCACTTACACACAGACACAAAGCATGCATGCACACAAGCTCAAAAAGTAATTCTAAACTGGACTTTAATGTTTTTTCACCTCTGTTTTACCACTTAATCTATGCTTTGATGATTGCTCATACCAGACCAATAGTCCGACCTCAATTTGCTGATGGCGTGTTGTAACGACTGCCCAAAACCACTGCACTATACTAAAGAAATAGTGCGCTGAAAGGTGTGCCAGGCAGCTATGGACGATCATCAAGGTAAGGTATATAAGAGGAACCTATCGTAAACTCACAGCGCAAAGACAAAATATAATAGAATATATACAACAGGTAGTGATAGTAAAGCAGAAAACACTAAACTTTCATAACAACTAGAAAGTATTTTCCATACATGTAAAGACCCGGAAATTCCCGCTCTTTGAATCGACCATAAACCACACAGGTCTGACCCAAAGGTTGGAAATCTTCGAATACTTTAACTTTGGGAATACAATACATCAGAACAATAACAGCAGACTTTTATTACATTATAATAATGTTACATCAGAGTACAGAATATATCAGAGTACATTGAAATAAAATTACAGCGGAAGATAAATTACAACAGATTTAATACATTAAACAGCGGAAGACTTCTAAGCTCTGGACACAGCTTTAGGCTTCGATCCAGGATCCTGCTAAAGAGAGAGATATCTGCAAAAAGCTACTCGACTGCCCGTGTGGAAAAGAGGGCACCCGAGTTTGCAAAGTGAAACAAACTACGAGTCAGTCATGGGACTGGTGTGAGAATTCTTAACTAATATAACTAATAAGACAAATCCAAGGACCACGCCACTTTCGCGGAACGGGTTTACTCCTATGGATTGCCAGTGCATAAACCAAAGTAAATCGAGAAATAACGCAATGTCTTTTTGGAAAATGAAACCATTATAAGACCCAGGTCCCATCACACAATGCAACGCACACCAGAGGATAGGGTTTTACCTTATAATGGTCAAAAGATGCTTGATACATATAAAACGGATTTGATATTATTATTAGTGTATATATGTTTTAATAAAAAGATTTGAATCATAAGTATCAATCCTAGACGGCATGGTTACCATATAGCATGTCGCCAATACTAGTTCTACAATCAAAACCGCAAGGGCGTATTGGAAATTTGGATTCCATCATGAGTCGAGGCTAGGGGCAAGATCCTCTCCGATTCGAGACACTCTAGCAAATGCCTCAGGATTCCCCGCAGTGAACCCTTGGAAGCGGTAGGGCCGGTCCCCGCCTATGGGCAGTGGATTAGTTATGCCTGAACACACGTTTCCCGGTCCCTTTGGACCTATAGTATGACCACCAACGGCCTATAAAAATAACGAGGCGCCTCAAAATCCATCATCCACATAAGTAAAATGTCAGGGCTGGCAGGTCGCTGACACCACTCTAGCTAGAAAGAAACGTGTGCACTCCCTACGGTCCATATCCCGTTTTTGACTCATACCGGGGTGTGAGGCTCGCGAAGTCACGATATACACAAAGCTATGCCTAAACAGACTATGCTTTGATCATCAACCACAAGGCCTGCTTTTCAACAAAAGCCTTGATCAATGCATCTTAGCATGTCACATTGTCAGTCCATACTATACCATTGATTTCTGCCAATATATAACCTCTAAGCTCATATGTCTCAGAGAAGGGTGTTAACCACCAAACAGATGTATATTGACAGAGATCAACGAATGTAGTATAAAGGGCTACAACGTCAGACATACATTCCATTTATAAACTTATGCCCTGGGTCTGGACGAAAGTCAAATCCGTACAAATCAACACTACGTCTGGATAACTACCATCTTAGCCCCGTCTTGGGAGCAAATCAATCAAGGACCTCAACGCTAGTTACCCATTCGATGTGAAGATCGTCGGTCTTCAATCGCCGTCTTCAACTCTTAGATTTAAAACGTCGTATAATCATTTGAAATGAGATTGAACTCGGTCTTCTCAAATGATTCTCGCATATATATATAATAATTTGAAAACATTTCCTATCGTTATTAATATTTGATAACGACCTATCGCTATTTTTATTTATATAAAAATTAGCTCGAATAAATTTAACGATGCTTCGGGTCAATGGGCGACCCTGGCGCTGTTTTCAACCAAATTTTGATTTAAATATATCTTGAAATCTAACCGTTGGATTTTGGCGAAATTTATGTCATTGGAAAGATCTTCCCAAAGCGGTCCTAACGGTTCCAGTTTTGGAAAATCCGACGGTCGGATCTCTCGGTATAACCGTTTAAAGTAACGATTGTCGATATGCGAAATGCCGCGCGCATTCCGTTTAATTTATAATTTATATTTATATATATATAAATATAAATCGTTTGGCGATTTCAACTATTAACGTCTATTCTTTTATCGCATTTAAAATGACGATAAAAATATCACTTTTATTTTACTCTGTTTTTATTTACATTTAAAATGTAAATAAAATGTGCTTTTTAAATTCACTTTAATTCATGCTTTATTTACACCAAATATAAATAGATATTCTTTTTTCTATCTTTGGTTTATTTACACTAAATGTAAATAAATAATTAAATAATCTTTTCTATCTTTTGATTTATTTACTCTAAATGTAAATAAATATTCTTTCTTACCATTTATTTATTTACCTAGATATAAATAAATGTTTTCATTTTCCTTTTCTTATTTCTTTACCCAAATGTAAATAAATGGTTTTTCTCCTTCTACTTTTTCTTATTTATTTACACTATTTGTAAATAAATGTTTTTACTTTTCTTTTACCTTACACTATTTGTAAATAAATGTTTTACTTTTACTTTTGCTATATTTATTTACATTAATTGTAAATAAATGTATCTAATTTCTTATTCATATTTATTTACGCTATTTGTAAATAAATGGTTTCCATTTCCCTGCCAATCCTATTTACATAGTAAATGTAAATAAATGTATTTCTTTAATTCTTTTCTAATATTTCTTTTTAACATAAAAAGAATATCTTATGTTAATTCTTTTCTAACATTTCCTTTTATTATTTACATAAGAAAATGTAAATAATTACCATTTACAAATTGGTTCTTTTTATTTACATAAGAAAAATGTAAATAAATCCTTATTCACATAATTATTATTTTTAATCTTTTTATTTACATAGGAAAATGTAAATAAATTTTAATTCACATATTTGTTCCATATTTTCTATTTATTCTTAATTACGTAATATGTAAATTTCTTCCTCATAATTTTAATTACATAAAAATGTAATTTTATTTCTTATAATCTTAATTACATATAAGTGTAATTTTCTTTACAGTGTAAAACATATTCTTTTAATTACATATAAAAATGTAATTTAAATAATCTCTTATTTACCTAATGTAGATATATATGTTTTATTTATTTACCCTAAATATTTTGAAGTAATTTACATATGCTTTAACCTCTCACATTGGATAGGTATTGTTGTGATTACTGGACAGCCGGGCGGGTCCGGGCAGGTTTACATCGCAACTCAATCCAACCTCGGGTTACACATATTATTTCTTATTCAACAAAATATATTTTTTTTTTTTTTTTTTTTACTTTAACAAAATGTCTATTTTATCTTTTATCCTTTTCATTCTTAATACATAAAAAAAAATGTACCTTTTTCCTTAATTCATATTTTTTTTACAAAGTCTACATTCCAAAAGAGAACTATATTTCCTAATGCATATATTAGATCCATTATATAACATGACGGTGAAATTTGACGTCATCTCAACTAAATTATCACACAATGCAAATTTGTGTTATTACTACAATATTAATAAGATGATGTAAATTTGCGTCATCACAAAAATGTTAACGCAACATATGAATTGGTGTCATCACAATAAGGTTAACATAACAGATAAATTCATGTAGTCACAATGAGGTTAACACAACAGATAAATTTATGTCGTCACAATGAGGTTATGATTGGGAGTGGAATCTCCATGAACCAACACAAAGGCCTCACCTTTATTTATTTTATTGTAAATGAAAATAAAGATTTTTAAACTTACATTTTTATATGTATAAGTAGAAATAAAGTTTTCAATAAAATGTTCATAAATAAAGGTAAAAATTGGTATTTTAGTTTGTAGACATGACAAAAATAAAAATTTGTCCTTCTACTTATGTTGACAAAATGAATACAAAAATTGTCCCTTTATTTTGTAAACAAATTGAGCACAAAAATTTGTTCTTTTATTATGTAACAAAATGAACACAAAAATTTGTTCTTTTATTATGGTAACCAAATTAGCATGAAATTTGCCTTTTTACTTTGTAAACAAAATCAACATAGAAATTGTCTCTTTTTATCTGTTAACAAATTGACATAAAATTTTATCCCTTTTATTATGTTAACAAAAACAAAGGATAAAAATTTATATTTTATTTTGAAATCAAAATAAGGAATAAAATTGGTATTATATTTTGTAAACAAAACTTGTCTTTTTATTTGACAAAACAATGTTAATAAAAATGTTCTTTTAAACCTTGTCCTTTTATTTAACAACAAAATGTCTTTTACTCTTTAACTTTTATTTAGAAAGACAATTGTAAATAAAATGTCTTCTTAATTGTGTTAACAAAATTTTGTTCTTTTTGTTATGTAACAAAAATTACATGTTAAAGATGTCTTTTATTTTACTTGTAAACAAGATAGACAAAGCAAGAATAAATGTTTTAATTTTTATTTAAGAAAAAGAAAAAAAATAAAAAAAATGAGAATAAAATCAAAGTAAAACTTTGTCATTTATTTTGTCAACACACTTGTCTTTTTATCTTATAAACAAAATTTGCCTTTTTATCATGTAAACAAAATAACATAAAATAATTCTTTTTATTATTTTATACAAAATAAACAAGAAATAATCCTTTTTATTTTGACAATTAAAATAAAAATCAAACTTTCCTTTATTTGTGAATCAAAAGATTTAACTTTCTTTTATTTGTGAGTCAAAATGTTCTTCTCTTCCTTTATACTTTTATTTGGTGAATCAAAAGATGTGGACTTTTCTTTTAATTTGTAAACAAAAATTTGTCTCCTTATTATGTAAACAAAAATTACATAAAGATTTGTCTTTTTATTTGTAAACAAAAGTAATGTTAAAAACTTGTCCTTTATTTTATTAACAAAATTTATATTAAAAACTTGTCATTTATTTTGTAAGCAAAATTTATATTAACAATTTCACTTTTATTTTGTAAACAAAATATATGTTAAACTTTTGTCCTTGATCTTGTGAAACAAATAAAGATTTTAACTTTTCTTTTGTTTTGTTTTACAAAAACAAGATTCAGCATTCTTTTGGTTTTTAGAGAGAAATAAAAATGAAAACAAAAATAAAATAAAAATAATAATAATAATAAAGAAAATAAAGATGAGGATTTATAGAGATTCATCAGAATTTACAGATCTAGAAGCACATGGTTTTATCATAGCATCGCAGGTATTACAAATCACAATCAATCATACATTACAGTACAATACAAACAGATCAAACACCAAAATTTTACCACATCACAGCATAGATTAAATAATATACAGACAGATGTTTAACTGAATGAATAATTTAATAAATTATTTAAATTGTAGAAATCAGAGATTCTCACATAAACATGCTTATCCAAAGATTTTTAAGGCGAGAGAAAATAATTAAATTTAGATTTAATTAAAAGTTCAGAATATCTCACCTCGATATTCATTCCTTCAAAATTCGTCTGTTTAGATTTGAATCCGTCTTAAATCCAAATTCGCTCCTTTTCTGTTTCGATCCGTCCCATCCCATAGATCTCCGCCTCACGATCCCAGCATTTTTCGTTTCGCTGAATTTCGTTAAGATTTGAATGAGATACACGTGTTTAGACATTGGAAAATTTAAATAAATAAATTATTAAATTATTAACTATAACAACTTTTGAAAGAGTGTTACCCTCCCGTTTAAATCCCTTTCTCCTACGTCGAGTCCTTCGATCTTGTGTTGGGAGTTTTTTTTTTTCGAAAACCATTGAGAAATTGAGGAGATAGAAGGAGAAGAGGAGGGCTGCGTTTCAGCCATTGAAGATAAAGGGGCGGCGACTATGTTATGTTTGGGGAGATAGGGTTTTTGGAATTTTCTATTAGCTTTTTATATATATTTTAATACTGATTTTAAGCTCTTTAGTTTTATTTCCCTAATGTGCCTATTACAATATAGTAGGTTAACAAAGATTTAATTAGCTGACTAGGCGTGATGGTCCACACCATTTGTTATTATATATTTTATTATTCAAATTTCGG
This sequence comes from Allium sativum, assembly GCA_030737875.1. Classification (NCBI taxonomy): domain Eukaryota; kingdom Viridiplantae; phylum Streptophyta; class Magnoliopsida; order Asparagales; family Amaryllidaceae; genus Allium; species Allium sativum. The sequence continues at coordinate 66,201,390 of CM060916.1, read as the reverse complement.
AAGTAAATTACAATGAGAGGGATAATAAATGGACAAATTATTTCTCCCCTTATGTCTCTTCATATTGACAAACAAATTAAATGCTTGCTTTATTTTATCTAATTGTTTATGTTGGGCAACTTTTTTTTCCTCTTTTTTTTTATTACAAAACGCGTATTATTAAGTAACATGTATCAAAAGGTTTTATATGAATAATGGACACAAAGTAATATTCTTAACTTTAATATTATTAGATAGAAATATTTCAATCAATACATTGATAAATGTCATTAAAGTTTCTAAGACATTTTATTATACTAGAATCCTCTTATATGAATCTAAAAAAAAATGTAGATTTTTAATGTTAGCATATTTTCTAACAATACATCTTTTTGTAAGATTCATACATACATTAAATGCAAATTTTAATGTGCACACAAATTTACCATACCTGACCCCTTTATATGACTCATTTATACATTAAATTGTAGTTTTTAAATGTACATAATTGAATTTTGAGTGTGTAACAAGAGGTGGAAAATAAACTTAAATGCGAATGGAGAGAGAATAAACGGAAGATGGAGAAAGAATAATTGGAATGGAATGGAAAGAATAAATGCGTGAAAGAAAAGAGAATAAATGCGTGAAAGAAAAGAGAATAAATGCGGCCATTCATAATTCAAAATAAATTTATGAGGGCCTGAACTGTTTCCTTTTTTTTTTTTCCTTTCATACAAACATAAATGATACTTATATTTTTGACCATTTTAACACAATAAAAATGACATTCTTATTTTGCAAAACATGATCCTAATAAATAACATGTTTATTTTACAAAACATTTCCTAATACAATGGCATGTTTTATTTTAACATAACATATACTAATAGAATGAAAGTTTTATTTAACGAATAATATGCTAATAAAATGACATGTTTTATTTAAATAAACATTCCTACTAAAATGACATGTTTAGTCTAAATAAGCATTTATAACCAAAATGTTCTTTTTATCCTTATGTACATTTTCCAACAAAAATGACATTAATAACATGACATATCATCATTCTAATAAATGATAATTTAATATTGTCAATTCTAATTCAATACTAAGATGCCAAATTTATATCGCCAATTTTAATTTAACAAAAGACGACAAATTTATTTTCTAACATAAATGACAAATTTTAAGTGACATGAATATCTTATTCATAAAATAAAAATGTAACATTTTATAACTAAATGGAAATCTTAATTCTAATTCCTAACATTTATAACAAATATGTTACTTTAATCTTAATGCATAACAATTTGTTTTCATTTTAAATTTTAAAAACAAGAAATCTCACGTAATTTCCAATAAAATTTCTAAAAATAAAAAAATTTAAATTGCCCCAAAATTCCGGGTTGTTACAATCTCCCACACTTAAAAAACTTTTCGTCCTCGAAAAGGAACTAAGGTAAAAGTTGTTTAATTAACTAACTAAATTTTAATTTCTCTTATTAATTTCATTTGTTGACTAACTTATCAAATATACATACTCTTTTATATATTTAAAAATCATATTTTCAGAAATAGATTATATAATCAAAAATACGCAAATTATAAGCTTATCACTCTGAACTCATTCTAGGGCATTACTAACCCCATCTCTAATGAGTTTTCTCATTCTAGGACACTGCTGATCCTATCTCTAATGAGTATTCTTATTGGACATTACTAATCCAATTCTCTGATGAGTCTTTTGTTCAGTTCTAACGAGTTGTATCCCAAAGATTTGAGCTAACCTGAGCTCTGATACCAACTGTAAAGACCCGGAAATTCCCGCTCTTTGAATCGACCATAAACCACACAGGTCTGACCCAAAGGTTGGAAATCTTCGAATACTTTAACTTTGGGAATACAATACATCAGAACAATAACAGCAGACTTTTATTACATTATAATAATGTTACATCAGAGTACAGAATATATCAGAGTACATTGAAATAAAATTACAGCGGAAGATAAATTACAACAGATTTAATACATTAAACAGCGGAAGACTTCTAAGCTCTGGACACAGCTTTAGGCTTCGATCCAGGATCCTGCTAAAGAGAGAGATATCTGCAAAAAGCTACTCGACTGCCCGTGTGGAAAAGAGGGCACCCGAGTTTGCAAAGTGAAACAAACTACGAGTCAGTCATGGGACTGGTGTGAGAATTCTTAACTAATATAACTAATAAGACAAATCCAAGGACCACGCCACTTTCGCGGAACGGGTTTACTCCTATGGATTGCCAGTGCATAAACCAAAGTAAATCGAGAAATAACGCAATGTCTTTTTGGAAAATGAAACCATTATAAGACCCAGGTCCCATCACACAATGCAACGCACACCAGAGGATAGGGTTTTACCTTATAATGGTCAAAAGATGCTTGATACGTATAAAACGGATTTGATATTATTATTAGTGTATATATGTTTTAATAAAAAGATTTGAATCATAAGTATCAATCCTAGACGGCATGGTTACCATATAGCATGTCGCCAATACTAGTTCTACAATCAAAACCGCAAGGGCGTATTGGAAATTTGGATTCCATCATGAGTCGAGGCTAGGGGCAAGATCCTCTCCGATTCGAGACACTCTAGCAAATGCCTCAGGATTCCCCGCAGTGAACCCTTGGAAGCGGTAGGGCCGGTCCCCGCCTATGGGCAGTGGATTAGTTATGCCTGAACACACGTTTCCCGGTCCCTTTGGACCTATAGTATGACCAACAACGGCCTATAAAAATAACGAGGCGCCTCAAAATCCATCATCCACATAAGTAAAATGTCAGGGCTGGCAGGTCGCTGACACCACTCTAGCTAGAAAGAAACGTGTGCACTCCCTACGGTCCATATCCCGTTTTTGACTCATACCGGGGTGTGAGGCTCGCGAAGTCACGATATACACAAAGCTATGCCTAAACAGACTATGCTTTGATCATCAACCACAAGGCCTGCTTTTCAACAAAAGCCTTGATCAATGCATCTTAGCATGTCACATTGTCAGTCCATACTATACCATTGATTTCTGCCAATATATAACCTCTAAGCTCATATGTCTCAGAGAAGGGTGTTAACCACCAAACAGATGTATATTGACAGAGATCAACGAATGTAGTATAAAGGGCTACAACGTCAGACATACATTCCATTTATAAACTTATGCCCTGGGTCTGGACGAAAGTCAAATCCGTACAAATCAACACTACGTCTGGATAACTACCATCTTAGCCCCGTCTTGGGAGCAAATCAATCAAGGACCTCAACGCTAGTTACCCATTCGATGTGAAGATCGTCGGTCTTCAATCGCCGTCTTCAACTCTTAGATTTAAAACGTCGTATAATCATTTGAAATGAGATTGAACTCGGTCTTCTCAAATGATTCTCGCATATATATATAATAATTTGAAAACATTTCCTATCGTTATTAATATTTGATAACGACCTATCGCTATTTTTATTTATATAAAAATTAGCTCGAATAAATTTAACGATGCTTCGGGTCAATGGGCGACCCTGGCGCTGTTTTCAACCAAATTTTGATTTAAATATATCTTGAAATCTAACCGTTGGATTTTGGCGAAATTTATGTCATTGGAAAGATCTTCCCAAAGCGGTCCTAACGGTTCCAGTTTTGGAAAATCCGACGGTCGGATCTCTCGGTATAACCGTTTAAAGTAACGATTGCCGATATGCGAAATGCCGCGCGCATTCCGTTTAATTTATAATTTATATTTATATATATATAAATATAAATCGTTTGGCGATTTCAACTATTAACGTCTATTCTTTTATCGCATTTAAAATGACGATAAAAATATCACTTTTATTTTACTCTGTTTTTATTTACATTTAAAATGTAAATAAAATGTGCTTTTTAAATTCACTTTAATTCATGCTTTATTTACACCAAATATAAATAGATATTCTTTTTTCTATCTTTGGTTTATTTACACTAAATGTAAATAAATAATTAAATAATCTTTTCTATCTTTTGATTTATTTACTCTAAATGTAAATAAATATTCTTTCTTACCATTTATTTATTTACCTAGATATAAATAAATGTTTTCATTTTCCTTTTCTTATTTCTTTACCCAAATGTAAATAAATGGTTTTTCTCCTTCTACTTTTTCTTATTTATTTACACTATTTGTAAATAAATGTTTTTACTTTTCTTTTACCTTACACTATTTGTAAATAAATGTTTTACTTTTACTTTTGCTATATTTATTTACATTAATTGTAAATAAATGTATCTAATTTCTTATTCATATTTATTTACGCTATTTGTAAATAAATGGTTTCCATTTCCCTGCCAATCCTATTTACATAGTAAATGTAAATAAATGTATTTCTTTAATTCTTTTCTAATATTTCTTTTTAACATAAAAAGAATATCTTATGTTAATTCTTTTCTAACATTTCCTTTTATTATTTACATAAGAAAATGTAAATAATTACCATTTACAAATTGGTTCTTTTTATTTACATAAGAAAAATGTAAATAAATCCTTATTCACATAATTATTATTTTTAATCTTTTTATTTACATAGGAAAATGTAAATAAATTTTAATTCACATATTTGTTCCATATTTTCTATTTATTCTTAATTACGTAATATGTAAATTTCTTCCTCATAATTTTAATTACATAAAAATGTAATTTTATTTCTTATAATCTTAATTACATATAAGTGTAATTTTCTTTACAGTGTAAAACATATTCTTTTAATTACATATAAAAATGTAATTTAAATAATCTCTTATTTACCTAATGTAGATATATATGTTTTATTTATTTACCCTAAATATTTTGAAGTAATTTACATATGCTTTAACCTCTCACATTGGATAGGTATTGTTGTGATTACTGGACAGCCGGGCGGGTCCGGGCAGGTTTACATCGCAACTCAATCCAACCTCGGGTTACACATATTATTTCTTATTCAACAAAATATATTTTGTTTTTTTTTTTTTTTACTTTAACAAAATGTCTATTTTATCTTTTATCCTTTTCATTCTTAATACATAAAAAAAAATGTACCTTTTTCCTTAATTCATATTTTTTTTACAAAGTCTACATTCCAAAAGAGAACTATATTTCCTAATGCATATATTAGATCCATTATATAACATGACGGTGAAATTTGACGTCATCTCAACTAAATTATCACACAATGCAAATTTGTGTTATTACTACAATATTAATAAGATGATGTAAATTTGCGTCATCACAAAAATGTTAACGCAACATATGAATTGGTGTCATCACAATAAGGTTAACATAACAGATAAATTCATGTAGTCACAATGAGGTTAACACAACAGATAAATTTATGTCGTCACAATGAGGTTATGATTGGGAGTGGAATCTCCATGAACCAACACAAAGGCCTCACCTTTATTTATTTTATTGTAAATGAAAATAAAGATTTTTAAACTTACATTTTTATATGTATAAGTAGAAATAAAGTTTTCAATAAAATGTTCATAAATAAAGGTAAAAATTGGTATTTTAGTTTGTAGACATGACAAAAATAAAAATTTGTCCTTCTACTTATGTTGACAAAATGAATACAAAAATTGTCCCTTTATTTTGTAAACAAATTGAGCACAAAAATTTGTTCTTTTATTATGTAACAAAATGAACACAAAAATTTGTTCTTTTATTATGGTAACCAAATTAGCATGAAATTTGCCTTTTTACTTTGTAAACAAAATCAACATAGAAATTGTCTCTTTTTATCTGTTAACAAATTGACATAAAATTTTATCCCTTTTATTATGTTAACAAAAACAAAGGATAAAAATTTATATTTTATTTTGAAATCAAAATAAGGAATAAAATTGGTATTATATTTTGTAAACAAAACTTGTCTTTTTATTTGACAAAACAATGTTAATAAAAATGTTCTTTTAAACCTTGTCCTTTTATTTAACAACAAAATGTCTTTTACTCTTTAACTTTTATTTAGAAAGACAATTGTAAATAAAATGTCTTCTTAATTGTGTTAACAAAATTTTGTTCTTTTTGTTATGTAACAAAAATTACATGTTAAAGATGTCTTTTATTTTACTTGTAAACAAGATAGACAAAGCAAGAATAAATGTTTTAATTTTTATTTAAGAAAAAGAAAAAAAATAAAAAAAATGAGAATAAAATCAAAGTAAAACTTTGTCATTTATTTTGTCAACACACTTGTCTTTTTATCTTATAAACAAAATTTGCCTTTTTATCATGTAAACAAAATAACATAAAATAATTCTTTTTATTATTTTATACAAAATAAACAAGAAATAATCCTTTTTATTTTGACAATTAAAATAAAAATCAAACTTTCCTTTATTTGTGAATCAAAAGATTTAACTTTCTTTTATTTGTGAGTCAAAATGTTCTTCTCTTCCTTTATACTTTTATTTGGTGAATCAAAAGATGTGGACTTTTCTTTTAATTTGTAAACAAAAATTTGTCTCCTTATTATGTAAACAAAAATTACATAAAGATTTGTCTTTTTATTTGTAAACAAAAGTAATGTTAAAAACTTGTCCTTTATTTTATTAACAAAATTTATATTAAAAACTTGTCATTTATTTTGTAAGCAAAATTTATATTAACAATTTCACTTTTATTTTGTAAACAAAATATATGTTAAACTTTTGTCCTTGATCTTGTGAAACAAATAAAGATTTTAACTTTTCTTTTGTTTTGTTTTACAAAAACAAGATTCAGCATTCTTTTGGTTTTTAGAGAGAAATAAAAATGAAAACAAAAATAAAATAAAAATAATAATAATAATAAAGAAAATAAAGATGAGGATTTATAGAGATTCATCAGAATTTACAGATCTAGAAGCACATGGTTTTATCATAGCATCGCAGGTATTACAAATCACAATCAATCATACATTACAGTACAATACAAACAGATCAAACACCAAAATTTTACCACATCACAGCATAGATTAAATAATATACAGACAGATGTTTAACTGAATGAATAATTTAATAAATTATTTAAATTGTAGAAATCAGAGATTCTCACATAAACATGCTTATCCAAAGATTTTTAAGGCGAGAGAAAATAATTAAATTTAGATTTAATTAAAAGTTCAGAATATCTCACCTCGATATTCATTCCTTCAAAATTCGTCTGTTTAGATTTGAATCCGTCTTAAATCCAAATTCGCTCCTTTTCTGTTTCGATCCGTCCCATCCCATAGATCTCCGCCTCACGATCCCAGCATTTTTCGTTTCGCTGAATTTCGTTAAGATTTGAATGAGATACACGTGTTTAGACATTGGAAAATTTAAATAAATAAATTATTAAATTATTAACTATAACAACTTTTGAAAGAGTGTTACCCTCCCGTTTAAATCCCTTTCTCCTACGTCGAGTCCTTCGATCTTGTGTTGGGAGTTTTTTTTTTCGAAAACCATTGAGAAATTGAGGAGATAGAAGGAGAAGAGGAGGGCTGCGTTTCAGCCATTGAAGATAAAGGGGCGGCGACTATGTTATGTTTGGGGAGATAGGGTTTTTGGAATTTTCTATTAGCTTTTTATATATATTTTAATACTGATTTTAAGCTCTTTAGTTTTATTTCCCTAATGTGCCTATTACAATATAGTAGGTTAACAAAGATTTAATTAGCTGACCAGGCGTGATGGTCCACACCATTTGTTATTATATATTTTATTATTCAAATTTCGGAAGTAAATTACAATGAGAGGGATAATAAATGGACAAATTATTTCTCCCCTTATGTCTCTTCATATTGACAAACAAATTAAATGCTTGCTTTATTTTATCTAATTGTTTATGTTGGGCAACTTTTTTTTCCTCTTTTTTTTTATTACAAAACGCGTATTATTAAGTAACATGTATCAAAAGGTTTTATATGAATAATGGACACAAAGTAATATTCTTAACTTTAATATTATTAGATAGAAATATTTCAATCAATACATTGATAAATGTCATTAAAGTTTCTAAGACATTTTATTATACTAGAATCCTCTTATATGAATCTAAAAAAAAATGTAGATTTTTAATGTTAGCATATTTTCTAACAATACATCTTTTTGTAAGATTCATACATACATTAAATGCAAATTTTAATGTGCACACAAATTTACCATACCTGACCCCTTTATATGACTCATTTATACATTAAATTGTAGTTTTTAAATGTACATAATTGAATTTTGAGTGTGTAACAAGAGGTGGAAAATAAACTTAAATGCGAATGGAGAGAGAATAAACGGAAGATGGAGAAAGAATAATTGGAATGGAATGGAAAGAATAAATGCGTGAAAGAAAAGAGAATAAATGCGTGAAAGAAAAGAGAATAAATGCGGCCATTCATAATTCAAAATAAATTTATGAGGGCCTGAACTGTTTCCTTTTTTTTTTTTCCTTTCATACAAACATAAATGATACTTATATTTTTGACCATTTTAACACAATAAAAATGACATTCTTATTTTGCAAAACATGATCCTAATAAATAACATGTTTATTTTACAAAACATTTCCTAATACAATGGCATGTTTTATTTTAACATAACATATACTAATAGAATGAAAGTTTTATTTAACGAATAATATGCTAATAAAATGACATGTTTTATTTAAATAAACATTCCTACTAAAATGACATGTTTAGTCTAAATAAGCATTTATAACCAAAATGTTCTTTTTATCCTTATGTACATTTTCCAACAAAAATGACATTAATAACATGACATATCATCATTCTAATAAATGATAATTTAATATTGTCAATTCTAATTCAATACTAAGATGCCAAATTTATATCGCCAATTTTAATTTAACAAAAGACGACAAATTTATTTTCTAACATAAATGACAAATTTTAAGTGACATGAATATCTTATTCATAAAATAAAAATGTAACATTTTATAACTAAATGGAAATCTTAATTCTAATTCCTAACATTTATAACAAATATGTTACTTTAATCTTAATGCATAACAATTTGTTTTCATTTTAAATTTTAAAAACAAGAAATCTCACGTAATTTCCAATAAAATTTCTAAAAATAAAAAAATTTAAATTGCCCCAAAATTCCGGGTTGTTACAATCTCCCACACTTAAAAAACTTTTCGTCCTCGAAAAGGAACTAAGGTAAAAGTTGTTTAATTAACTAACTAAATTTTAATTTCTCTTATTAATTTCATTTGTTGACTAACTTATCAAATATACATACTCTTTTATATATTTAAAAATCATATTTTCAGAAATAGATTATATAATCAAAAATACGCAAATTATAAGCTTATCACTCTGAACTCATTCTAGGGCATTACTAACCCCATCTCTAATGAGTTTTCTCATTCTAGGACACTGCTGATCCTATCTCTAATGAGTATTCTTATTGGACATTACTAATCCAATTCTCTGATGAGTCTTTTGTTCAGTTCTAACGAGTTGTATCCCAAAGATTTGAGCTAACCTGAGCTCTGATACCAACTGTAAAGACCCGGAAATTCCCGCTCTTTGAATCGACCATAAACCACACAGGTCTGACCCAAAGGTTGGAAATCTTCGAATACTTTAACTTTGGGAATACAATACATCAGAACAATAACAGCAGACTTTTATTACATTATAATAATGTTACATCAGAGTACAGAATATATCAGAGTACATTGAAATAAAATTACAGCGGAAGATAAATTACAACAGATTTAATACATTAAACAGCGGAAGACTTCTAAGCTCTGGACACAGCTTTAGGCTTCGATCCAGGATCCTGCTAAAGAGAGAGATATCTGCAAAAAGCTACTCGACTGCCCGTGTGGAAAAGAGGGCACCCGAGTTTGCAAAGTGAAACAAACTACGAGTCAGTCATGGGACTGGTGTGAGAATTCTTAACTAATATAACTAATAAGACAAATCCAAGGACCACGCCACTTTCGCGGAACGGGTTTACTCCTATGGATTGCCAGTGCATAAACCAAAGTAAATCGAGAAATAACGCAATGTCTTTTTGGAAAATGAAACCATTATAAGACCCAGGTCCCATCACACAATGCAACGCACACCAGAGGATAGGGTTTTACCTTATAATGGTCAAAAGATGCTTGATACGTATAAAACGGATTTGATATTATTATTAGTGTATATATGTTTTAATAAAAAGATTTGAATCATAAGTATCAATCCTAGACGGCATGGTTACCATATAGCATGTCGCCAATACTAGTTCTACAATCAAAACCGCAAGGGCGTATTGGAAATTTGGATTCCATCATGAGTCGAGGCTAGGGGCAAGATCCTCTCCGATTCGAGACACTCTAGCAAATGCCTCAGGATTCCCCGCAGTGAACCCTTGGAAGCGGTAGGGCCGGTCCCCGCCTATGGGCAGTGGATTAGTTATGCCTGAACACACGTTTCCCGGTCCCTTTGGACCTATAGTATGACCAACAACGGCCTATAAAAATAACGAGGCGCCTCAAAATCCATCATCCACATAAGTAAAATGTCAGGGCTGGCAGGTCGCTGACACCACTCTAGCTAGAAAGAAACGTGTGCACTCCCTACGGTCCATATCCCATTTTGACTCATACCGGGGTGTGAGGCTCGCGAAGTCACGATATACACAAAGCTATGCCTAAACAGACTATGCTTTGATCATCAACCACAAGGCCTGCTTTTCAACAAAAGCCTTGATCAATGCATCTTAGCATGTCACATTGTCAGTCCATACTATACCATTGATTTCTGCCAATATATAACCTCTAAGCTCATATGTCTCAGAGAAGGGTGTTAACCACCAAACAGATGTATATTGACAGAGATCAACGAATGTAGTATAAAGGGCTACAACGTCAGACATACATTCCATTTATAAACTTATGCCCTGGGTCTGGACGAAAGTCAAATCCGTACAAATCAACACTACGTCTGGATAACTACCATCTTAGCCCCGTCTTGGGAGCAAATCAATCAAGGACCTCAACGCTAGTTACCCATTCGATGTGAAGATCGTCGGTCTTCAATCGCCGTCTTCAACTCTTAGATTTAAAACGTCGTATAATCATTTGAAATGAGATTGAACTCGGTCTTCTCAAATGATTCTCGCATATATATATAATAATTTGAAAACATTTCCTATCGTTATTAATATTTGATAACGACCTATCGCTATTTTTATTTATATAAAAATTAGCTCGAATAAATTTAACGATGCTTCGGGTCAATGGGCGACCCTGGCGCTGTTTTCAACCAAATTTTGATTTAAATATATCTTGAAATCTAACCGTTGGATTTTGGCGAAATTTATGTCATTGGAAAGATCTTCCCAAAGCGGTCCTAACGGTTCCAGTTTTGGAAAATCCGACGGTCGGATCTCTCGGTATAACCGTTTAAAGTAACGATTGCCGATATGCGAAATGCCGCGCGCATTCCGTTTAATTTATAATTTATATTTATATATATATAAATATAAATCGTTTGGCGATTTCAACTATTAACGTCTATTCTTTTATCGCATTTAAAATGACGATAAAAATATCACTTTTATTTTACTCTGTTTTTATTTACATTTAAAATGTAAATAAAATGTGCTTTTTAAATTCACTTTAATTCATGCTTTATTTACACCAAATATAAATAGATATTCTTTTTTCTATCTTTGGTTTATTTACACTAAATGTAAATAAATAATTAAATAATCTTTTCTATCTTTTGATTTATTTACTCTAAATGTAAATAAATATTCTTTCTTACCATTTATTTATTTACCTAGATATAAATAAATGTTTTCATTTTCCTTTTCTTATTTCTTTACCCAAATGTAAATAAATGGTTTTTCTCCTTCTACTTTTTCTTATTTATTTACACTATTTGTAAATAAATGTTTTTACTTTTCTTTTACCTTACACTATTTGTAAATAAATGTTTTACTTTTACTTTTGCTATATTTATTTACATTAATTGTAAATAAATGTATCTAATTTCTTATTCATATTTATTTACGCTATTTGTAAATAAATGGTTTCCATTTCCCTGCCAATCCTATTTACATAGTAAATGTAAATAAATGTATTTCTTTAATTCTTTTCTAATATTTCTTTTTAACATAAAAAGAATATCTTATGTTAATTCTTTTCTAACATTTCCTTTTATTATTTACATAAGAAAATGTAAATAATTACCATTTACAAATTGGTTCTTTTTATTTACATAAGAAAAATGTAAATAAATCCTTATTCACATAATTATTATTTTTAATCTTTTTATTTACATAGGAAAATGTAAATAAATTTTAATTCACATATTTGTTCCATATTTTCTATTTATTCTTAATTACGTAATATGTAAATTTCTTCCTCATAATTTTAATTACATAAAAATGTAATTTTATTTCTTATAATCTTAATTACATATAAGTGTAATTTTCTTTACAGTGTAAAACATATTCTTTTAATTACATATAAAAATGTAATTTAAATAATCTCTTATTTACCTAATGTAGATATATATGTTTTATTTATTTACCCTAAATATTTTGAAGTAATTTACATATGCTTTAACCTCTCACATTGGATAGGTATTGTTGTGATTACTGGACAGCCGGGCGGGTCCGGGCAGGTTTACATCGCAACTCAATCCAACCTCGGGTTACACATATTATTTCTTATTCAACAAAATATATTTTGTTTTTTTTTTTTTTTTACTTTAACAAAATGTCTATTTTATCTTTTATCCTTTTCATTCTTAATACATAAAAAAAAATGTACCTTTTTCCTTAATTCATATTTTTTTTACAAAGTCTACATTCCAAAAGAGAACTATATTTCCTAATGCATATATTAGATCCATTATATAACATGACGGTGAAATTTGACGTCATCTCAACTAAATTATCACACAATGCAAATTTGTGTTATTACTACAATATTAATAAGATGATGTAAATTTGCGTCATCACAAAAATGTTAACGCAACATATGAATTGGTGTCATCACAATAAGGTTAACATAACAGATAAATTCATGTAGTCACAATGAGGTTAACACAACAGATAAATTTATGTCGTCACAATGAGGTTATGATTGGGAGTGGAATCTCCATGAACCAACACAAAGGCCTCACCTTTATTTATTTTATTGTAAATGAAAATAAAGATTTTTAAACTTACATTTTTATATGTATAAGTAGAAATAAAGTTTTCAATAAAATGTTCATAAATAAAGGTAAAAATTGGTATTTTAGTTTGTAGACATGACAAAAATAAAAATTTGTCCTTCTACTTATGTTGACAAAATGAATACAAAAATTGTCCCTTTATTTTGTAAACAAATTGAGCACAAAAATTTGTTCTTTTATTATGTAACAAAATGAACACAAAAATTTGTTCTTTTATTATGGTAACCAAATTAGCATGAAATTTGCCTTTTTACTTTGTAAACAAAATCAACATAGAAATTGTCTCTTTTTATCTGTTAACAAATTGACATAAAATTTTATCCCTTTTATTATGTTAACAAAAACAAAGGATAAAAATTTATATTTTATTTTGAAATCAAAATAAGGAATAAAATTGGTATTATATTTTGTAAACAAAACTTGTCTTTTTATTTGACAAAACAATGTTAATAAAAATGTTCTTTTAAACCTTGTCCTTTTATTTAACAACAAAATGTCTTTTACTCTTTAACTTTTATTTAGAAAGACAATTGTAAATAAAATGTCTTCTTAATTGTGTTAACAAAATTTTGTTCTTTTTGTTATGTAACAAAAATTACATGTTAAAGATGTCTTTTATTTTACTTGTAAACAAGATAGACAAAGCAAGAATAAATGTTTTAATTTTTATTTAAGAAAAAGAAAAAAAATAAAAAAAATGAGAATAAAATCAAAGTAAAACTTTGTCATTTATTTTGTCAACACACTTGTCTTTTTATCTTATAAACAAAATTTGCCTTTTTATCATGTAAACAAAATAACATAAAATAATTCTTTTTATTATTTTATACAAAATAAACAAGAAATAATCCTTTTTATTTTGACAATTAAAATAAAAATCAAACTTTCCTTTATTTGTGAATCAAAAGATTTAACTTTCTTTTATTTGTGAGTCAAAATGTTCTTCTCTTCCTTTATACTTTTATTTGGTGAATCAAAAGATGTGGACTTTTCTTTTAATTTGTAAACAAAAATTTGTCTCCTTATTATGTAAACAAAAATTACATAAAGATTTGTCTTTTTATTTGTAAACAAAAGTAATGTTAAAAACTTGTCCTTTATTTTATTAACAAAATTTATATTAAAAACTTGTCATTTATTTTGTAAGCAAAATTTATATTAACAATTTCACTTTTATTTTGTAAACAAAATATATGTTAAACTTTTGTCCTTGATCTTGTGAAACAAATAAAGATTTTAACTTTTCTTTTGTTTTGTTTTACAAAAACAAGATTCAGCATTCTTTTGGTTTTTAGAGAGAAATAAAAATGAAAACAAAAATAAAATAAAAATAATAATAATAATAAAGAAAATAAAGATGAGGATTTATAGAGATTCATCAGAATTTACAGATCTAGAAGCACATGGTTTTATCATAGCATCGCAGGTATTACAAATCACAATCAATCATACATTACAGTACAATACAAACAGATCAAACACCAAAATTTTACCACATCACAGCATAGATTAAATAATATACAGACAGATGTTTAACTGAATGAATAATTTAATAAATTATTTAAATTGTAGAAATCAGAGATTCTCACATAAACATGCTTATCCAAAGATTTTTAAGGCGAGAGAAAATAATTAAATTTAGATTTAATTAAAAGTTCAGAATATCTCACCTCGATATTCATTCCTTCAAAATTCGTCTGTTTAGATTTGAATCCGTCTTAAATCCAAATTCGCTCCTTTTCTGTTTCGATCCGTCCCATCCCATAGATCTCCGCCTCACGATCCCAGCATTTTTCGTTTCGCTGAATTTCGTTAAGATTTGAATGAGATACACGTGTTTAGACATTGGAAAATTTAAATAAATAAATTATTAAATTATTAACTATAACAACTTTTGAAAGAGTGTTACCCTCCCGTTTAAATCCCTTTCTCCTACGTCGAGTCCTTCGATCTTGTGTTGGGAGTTTTTTTTTTTCGAAAACCATTGAGAAATTGAGGAGATAGAAGGAGAAGAGGAGGGCTGCGTTTCAGCCATTGAAGATAAAGGGGCGGCGACTATGTTATGTTTGGGGAGATAGGGTTTTTGGAATTTTCTATTAGCTTTTTATATATATTTTAATACTGATTTTAAGCTCTTTAGTTTTATTTCCCTAATGTGCCTATTACAATATAGTAGGTTAACAAAGATTTAATTAGCTGACCAGGCGTGATGGTCCACACCATTTGTTATTATATATTTTATTATTCAAATTTCGGAAGTAAATTACAATGAGAGGGATAATAAATGGACAAATTATTTCTCCCCTTATGTCTCTTCATATTGACAAACAAATTAAATGCTTGCTTTATTTTATCTAATTGTTTATGTTGGGCAACTTTTTTTTCCTCTTTTTTTTTATTACAAAACGCGTATTATTAAGTAACATGTATCAAAAGGTTTTATATGAATAATGGACACAAAGTAATATTCTTAACTTTAATATTATTAGATAGAAATATTTCAATCAATACATTGATAAATGTCATTAAAGTTTCTAAGACATTTTATTATACTAGAATCCTCTTATATGAATCTAAAAAAAATGTAGATTTTTAATGTTAGCATATTTTCTAACAATACATCTTTTTGTAAGATTCATACATACATTAAATGCAAATTTTAATGTGCACACAAATTTACCATACCTGACCCCTTTATATGACTCATTTATACATTAAATTGTAGTTTTTAAATGTACATAATTGAATTTTGAGTGTGTAACAAGAGGTGGAAAATAAACTTAAATGCGAATGGAGAGAGAATAAACGGAAGATGGAGAAAGAATAATTGGAATGGAATGGAAAGAATAAATGCGTGAAAGAAAAGAGAATAAATGCGGCCATTCATAATTCAAAATAAATTTATGAGGGCCTGAACTGTTTCCTTTTTTTTTTTTTCCTTTCATACAAACATAAATGATACTTATATTTTTGACCATTTTAACACAATAAAAATGACATTCTTATTTTGCAAAACATGATCCTAATAAATGACATGTTTATTTTACAAAACATTTCCTAATACAATGGCATGTTTTATTTTAACATAACATATACTAATAGAATGAAAGTTTTATTTAACGAATAATATGCTAATAAAATGACATGTTTTATTTAAATAAACATTCCTACTAAAATGACATGTTTAGTCTAAATAAGCATTTATAACCAAAATGTTCTTTTTATCCTTATGTACATTTTCCAACAAAAATGACATTAATAACATGACATATCATCATTCTAATAAATGATAATTTAATATTGTCAATTCTAATTCAATACTAAGATGCCAAATTTATATCGCCAATTTTAATTTAACAAAAGACGACAAATTTATTTTCTAACATAAATGACAAATTTTAAGTGACATGAATATCTTATTCATAAAATAAAAATGTAACATTTTATAACTAAATGGAAATCTTAATTCTAATTCCTAACATTTATAACAAATATGTTACTTTAATCTTAATGCATAACAATTTGTTTTCATTTTAAATTTTAAAAACAAGAAATCTCACGTAATTTCCAATAAAATTTCTAAAAATAAAAAAATTTAAATTGCCCCAAAATTCCGGGTTGTTACAATACACGTGGATAACAACAATAGTGTTTGTACAATTTGCCTCACTACAACATTCTCAGAAATAGCAACAGTGGAAACAAATACTAGATAGTAGTAAAGATAGTACGCCAGCCTCCTGCCCGCCTCCGAACAGCAACATCGTCCTCACTTAAGCTACCTATCACCTGCTACTTAGTCTTCCCATCCAACAATCGGATGACCGGCCCAAGGTAATAAGAGGAGACATAAAACCTTGAGTCAGGCAAAAGTCTTAGTGAGCGATAAAACAGCTAACAAACTTCATCAATAAAGTATATGAGAATGGGTAAATAAAAGCTAATCTACCCAGCTCCAGAGAAGAACTCACAACTGCCCTTCCCATGCCTGACAGTGATAGCCTTTATGACCCATACACCCAAAGGAATAACAATTCAACCATGAAAACCAGAACAACCATTCATACATAGAAATAGCAACTCAATCATGATCACAACAACGCATTCAAACATCCATGACTGACTCTGGCTATCACCGCCAACCTTGATTTGGAACCACCGTTAATCGTATGACTGGCTAAACAATTTGCCATCAATTGTCAAGAGCCATAAAACGAAACCCTGGTTTTAGCTAAAACCCAACACACACCATACAATGAAATGTGTCTAGGCCATACAACGAAACCTAGGGTACTCGACTTACAATTGGTCTTCAATTGTGCCCGTGCTTGAGTCCGTTAGAACATACGATAACGATAATTCCTCGGCCATCTCATCTCTAGTCGTTATCAATTACGACCGGTTGGCACTATAGCAAAGGATGACCGGTTGGCACTGTAGCAATGGACGACCGGTTGGTACTATGGAAAACACTGCAGAAATGGATAACCAGTCGGCATTGTAGAAATGGATAACCGGTCGGCACTGTAGCAATGGACGACCGGTTGGCACAGTAGCAATGGACGACCGGTTGGCACTGTGGAAAACACTGCAGAAATGGATGAACTGTCGGCACTGTAGAAATGGATGACCTGCCGGCACTGTAGCAATGGCTGACCGGTTTGCACTGTAGCAATGGCTGACCGGTTGGCAATGTAGCAATGGCTGACCGGTTGGCGATTTTGACCAAAACTTTGCCAAACGATCATATCGACGAAATCAATTTATTCAATTCATCCAATACAATCAATAGCATGTTATGAAACCACTAACATCATGAAAATGACAATTATCATCAAAATATGCAAATTCTCCAAAAATCATGAGAAATGAACATATGATCAAAACGATTGACCTAACTCGCACATTCACATGAAATCTCATAGAAATTACTTACCTAATCTTGCTAAACTAAATCATAAGGATATATATGAAAATAGACTTATAATGGTATAGATCCATGAGTAAACACTTGGATTTGGTGAAAAACATGCATAAACACTCTTATAATTCATTGATTTCATGTGAGAGATGTAAATCACTCACTGATTCTCCAAACAAAGCAAAAACGAAGAAATTATATTTTGGACAGCGAAGATATAATTCCTAGCCCTTCGATTTGATGAATCTACCCTCCTATTGATGTACATCTAGCCTCCAAAGGTGTAGATCTATGATTTCCCTCCTTAGATTTGGATTTCTAATGGTGGAAAAGAATTTAGAGGAAGAAGGAACTCAAGGCCTTCAAATGAGAGAATGAGGGAAGTAACCTATTCTCCATACCCCCCACCCACTATTTATAAACTCCACCAACCCACTAATGGGCCTTCTCCAAATCAGCCCATTAGCTTTCTAAAACCTGGACAGCCAACTGAAAAACCTTAAAATAGCGATTTCTCTCAAACCGCTGAGCCAAATCTTTAATGTAACCACTCTTCGGAAAGAGAATCATCAATTCCTTTCCAATGGCATAGGTCTCACCTTTTGATTCGATTTGAGTCAAAAGTTATGCCCTGTACAAGACTAATAGGGGCAAAATGGTCACAAACAAAATCGGTAAAAATTATGGACATGTCTCACATGCCCATAAGCAATATATTAAAAGATGAGAATGATCCAGCCCTCAAGGGATAAAATAAAAATATTTTACGATCTTCCGATACGTAAAATGTGGGCTGTTACACATGTGGGGTGTCTCATTTTATAAACAGGCAGCTTCCATTGTATTTTCAAGAAATGAAGATGCTAAGTAATTTGGATGAGAGTCATGGCTTTAAGATGCAATATGGCATGCTAGGTTAATTAAAAATAAGAGATTCAGAAATGTTTAAATCTGCATGAATTCCCGGAATATATATATATAATGAATTGTTATATGTTTAGATGTTTAAAGGATTTATATGGATTTATGTTTTTGTAATTAATTTTTGGCTAAATTCAGAAGTTTATTTGAGGTTACATTGACTTGTACTAATTCTGGGTACTTTTGAAAACCGAAAACTGGATAAAACATATTTGGAGTTATGAAAAGATTTGTTGAAACGACCCAAACTTCCCCGTAAGGAAAGCCCGATTGAGTTGAGAATACGACAAATCAAAACGCAAATAGAAGTACATTTCATTGCTATTACAACAATTACATCAGAGTACAAGAATTTAACAGAGTATGAATAAATAATATACATCATAAAAATATCAGAGATTTAAATTATAAAGCAACAAAAAAATAATATATAACGCAACTGTAAGAAATATACGGAAACAGAGCGTTCTGAATATAGCTCCAGCTATAAATCCAGGATCTTGGAAAAGAAATATCTGCAAAAACCAAACTACTAGTTGTCCGTGTGGAAAATAGGGGCACCCAGGGTTTAGGTTAAAACAATAAACTCCAGGTCAGTCATGGGACTGGTGTGAGAACTAAAAACAGTTATTAAATATTTTACTTTAAAAGTAAATCAAGGGACAACCCCGTATAACATACAATGGGTTTCCTCTCAAGAATACCAGTGCATAAAACAAATAGCGCAATGTTTTTTGGAAAAATGAAGCTATTATAAGACCCAGGTCCCATCACACAATGCAACGCAAGCCGGAGGATAGAGTTTTCCCTTATAATAGCCAAACATGCTTGGTACGTTTAAAACAAATCATTTGATACTATAATAAGTGTATAGTTTCAAAAAAAACTTCAAATATAAATGTATCAATCATAGACGACATGGGTACCATATATCATCTCGCCGTACCAGTTCTACAACTAAAACCGAAATGTCACGTATTGGAAATTGGATTCCATCTATGAGTCGAGGCAAGGGATGTACTCCTCGCCGGCTTCGAGACACTCTAGCAAATGCCTCAGGGCTTGGAAACTAGCGAGCCCTTGGATCCTCCAAGGCCGGTCCTCACTTAACGGATTAATTATGCCTGAACACACATTTTCCGGTCCTATAGGGCCTATCCATCGGCTCCATTGTAACCGATATATCCGAAGCGCCTTGCGATCTATCATCCACCTAGGTAAAAATATAATAAATGTCTAGGCTCCATACCGTGACACCACCTATAGCTAGAAAGAAACGTCATGTCCTCCTTGGGTCCCTCATCCCGTTTTTAACTCAAACCGAGGTGTGAGGCTCGCGAAATAACGCTATACACAAAGCTATGTTATTTAAAGCCTTGCTTTAATCATCAACTACAAGACCCTTCTTTTCAACAGAAGGCTTGATCATTTGCATCTCAGCATGCCATACGGGCAATTCACGCCGCGCAACTGATTTCTATTGCGATATATAACCTCTAAGCTCATACCACTCAGAGAAGGGTGTTAAGCAAGAGAATAAATTCTCTGCCACCAAACAGATATATATTTAATAGAGATTAATTAGCACATAATAAACTCTAACGTCAAACACACATATATTTACAAGTTCGTTCTGGTTCTGAACGAAACCGGAGGCACCTTATTCCTTGTCCCATATGTCCAATACAGGAGAGAGGTCCTCGCATGTCCGGTCGATCTCCAAGTACGTCCGGACGATCACCACTTATTACCTTGTCTTGGGTGTACAACTGAATCAAGACATCAGTAATCATCCAAACTATATGAAGACCTCCGGCCTTCAACCACCGTCTTCATCGTCGACTTATCATCGAATCAGTTATTCAGAATGGGTACAAACCCGACCTTTCCGAATAAACCGTGTATATTTTAATCAAGTTATATAAACACACAACATATGCCTCATTCCAATCCAGAATACTCTTTTAGCCAAATATTCTTTTCATAATTTAAATCAAATTAAGGTTTTCCAAACTAGTCAGGATTAGCGAACCATACCGAATTAATCATTTATTATATTTCCCAATCCCAACCTATTCGTCTCATGGAAAAAAATTGGTAATACTCCATATCTTACACCACTGTGTCATCGGTAAATTTAATTACCATTTCAAGTTCAAATCTAATTAAAGATTTAACTATCGCTTAGAGTAAAACTGGTGGTAATCCATTCTCGATCATTTCCCAAATTTGATAATTTAAATTATCTCAATCATTTTTCAATCTAATAAAGATTCATTAAAACTCCACTTAGTTTTAATCTTCCCAAAAATCAATATTAATGATTAATTAACTTTGGGAAATCAAACATGCCACACTGTCAATTTACACAGCACCACTGATTTCTACCGATATATAACCACTAAGCTCATACGTCTTACAGAAGGGTGTTAAGCAAGAGAATAAATTCTCTGCCACCAAACAGATATATATTTAGCAGAGATCAACAATACTGGTCGAAATACAATGCTAAACATGTAATCATGTCGTTAACTGGGTTAAAGAACAGTAACGAACTGGAATTTTCGACCCTGAAAATCGACACAAAACATGATGTCGACCATCCAAGCGTCATAAATACCAGATCATAAATAGAAAGAAGTTAGAGGGTGAGAAATAAAAAGAAAGAAAAGTATAATAGAAGAAGAAGAAGACCACCACAAAATAGAATCAGAGTAATACGAATATCATAGTGGAACGATTAAAATATATTATATAACATAACTTTGGAATACAAGACCATACTTGTACTTACATATATCATTCGATCACATAAATATCACAGCGGAAATAAACTCTATATATATATCTGACACTGAAGTCTCCTACTCCAAGCCTTTCCAATTGTATCTGTAAAATCCTGACTTCTTGACTGCCCGTAAAAATTTGGGCACCCAAGAGTTTAGGGAAAACAAAACAAAATAAACTATGGGTCAGTCATGTGACTGGTGTGAGTAAACTCTAATCATTTCGGTTTAACTTTTCAAAAATCCTCTTCAAGGAAGTGATAATCGTAAGACCAATCCACACATAAACCCGGATGGTTTTTACCTTACGATAACCCAAAACATTTTCAAAAATCAATATTATACTGATATTATAATAGTGTCTAATACAAGTACTTAGCAATCTAGCAGAACGCTTTCATCTCACGTTCTACATATATAATATACAATCAAAACCATAGGCTGTTATTGAGTAATGGATTTTCAACTATGACAAGGTATGGAACCACCTTCCGATCAGTTTAAGCTAGAAGCAATACACTGGAGTTCAACAAGAACATCTTGTAACTCGACCACACATGACCGGCCATTCATTTCGCTTGAATGTTCCGAATATATTATCACCTTACGGTTGGTATGCCAACATAACCGTTCCCGGGAGATACAGAACTGAAAGAAGTAACAAATATGGATGTTCTCTAGATGGTGACAATATACCATACTTGGGTTCGACCCACTTAGCCATGTTGCCAGCCCGATTTCTGCCATTTCCTAGTTGATGAGGTTTGAGGTCATAACGTATCTTTTAACAGATCACATCTTAATTTACTTTGAATGACACATCATCATACTGGCCAAATCACAAATTGATTTCTCCAAAAATACTGCAGGTATAAAGCTAAGAGAAACGAATGTCTCTGCCACCAAACGTAAATATTTTTGAGGAGATCAACTTACGGCGACCTATTAGATATACTTTGTCGGACACTCGTCCATACATGTTCTCCTACGACTGGAAACCCCGAAGGCACTATTTCATCTTCAATTGTCTTCGATATATTTTACTTGAAACGCTAATGCCATACAGAGTGGTTTTCGGATAATATATCTGATTATGGTCACTTCGTATTGACAACGGAAAATGGTCAAAACTTTGACAGTCGGTTATTTAACTATCAAAGGAAAACATATGTACAAACAACAGTCGTATTCCCAAATGGTAATTTTACCGATCAATCAATCACCATTTCATTTCCCAATTTCCCATTCATTTCTTAAAACCCGTTTTACTTCTCACGATTTTCTTGAAAAACAATTCCCATATATTCCCAACTTCCTATTTTCTATATTTAGAAAATATACATTACTACCATTGGAAAACATTTCCATTTCTTATACTCATGCATCACTATCTGTCAACGTCCATCAGTCCCTAACCGTAAACCAGTAAGAGAACAACTCTCTAAATATTTATCCCAAAGGCCGAAACAAACATCAGATCAACATCCATAAAGTCGTTCAACTTAACTAGTCTCCAATCAGTTTCTAATTCCCTTAACTCCTTTTTAAATATGCAAAACATTTTCTTTTAAACTATTATTCACTTTAAAATGTGAATATTATTCCTTTATAGAAAACTAGATTCGTTATATCAATATAATCTTTATTTTTATTTATAAATACTCTTACAGGTTCAAATCCTGTTTATCGAGTTATTATATAAAATTTCATTCATACTTTACTTTGTAAATTCTATTTATAAATCAATTTCTTATTAATTATAAATTAATTTTATACTTAATCTCGATCACATATTCGATTATACATTATTGGTTTTAAACACAATATTAATTATCTTGTCACATTATAAATTATATAATATATAATTTCTAATCATAATTTATTTTACTAGTATCTAACATAGTCGAATTCTCATTATAAATTCTTATGGACTTGTCACCATTCTATTTACATTTCGAACCTTGAAATATTTTCGTCATTTTTCTTTCTAAACGATTTCCGCTTTTCTTTTAAATCAATTCATTTCTTGAATTTATTATTTCAAGCTATTTAATAATAATCATTTTTCTTTGTTTATAAATATCGTTTATAAATCAAACTACTCGCTTTTATATAATTAAAACAAGTTTTCATATTCTAACTAATCGAAATTACATTTCCATTTAAAATAGAATTCCCTTTTTTTTTAAAAAAAAACCAATTTCTTTTCCCATATATTCGAATATATTTTACGATATTTAAATACCAATTATTTCAGGTTAATGTTAATCAACATCCCAAAACACACAATAATCGATCATAGAGTATTTGTCACATCATATAATCAATATACCAAAAAAACAACAATATAATTGTTGAGGAATCTAGTTGGATCCCCCCAATCGGTTTCCCTGCATCCACAGATGTTAATCACAATAATAATACCAATTTCATATAAATGTGAAATATTAAAATAAATAGAATCAATATTTAAGCAACGATTTATATATATACAACGGTATATATAATTTCAAACAATTAATTAGCAAATCATCCAAACAACCATCACACAGAGCATTTAATCATTTTTATCAATATTAAATAATGTTTATAAAATTATAAAACTGGACAGAGTTAGTGAGATTACTCACTTTGGTTCTTTAATCGTTAAATAACGAATAATGGTCGACTGGCTATATCCGGCGTTTAATTCTATTTAAAATTGTAACGAGCTCCAAATGGGTCTGAACCAGCTTCACAGCGTAACATGCATTCAAACGATTTCAACGGTACCAACTTGTTCTAATTCTGATGATGAACGAATAACTTATGAGCATACCAATAAATAAAAAGATTTAAACTTAAGTAAATTTTGAATAGGACCTTACCATATCCATCAGCCCATACTACTTCAACCGCTCCATCCTGTCTACGCTCAGTTTGGCGTACCCATCTCTCACGTTCCTGCCCCTTACCGTATACATTTTTCTTTTCCAATCTTCATCATTTTTTCCTTCAACTATGTTCGAGTTTTTCACCGGAATGTTCCTTCACCTCTCCACCAATTCAATGACTAACACCACTGTTGTCCTCTCACCCGAAGACTCCATCTTCCCCCTCAGCTTACGGTTCAAGGACACTAGCCACTGTTGTTTAATAATACTTACAGCTAAAATGCCCCATAAATTTTAGTCATTTAATTTCATCGGCTTCAAATATCGGTTCAAAAGAAATATCACACGCTACTGTACTCATTCTTTCTAGAATCATCTTCCAAAACATTTGAGGAAATACTCAACATAGCAACTTAAGAGTGTATGATATGCGTATTATCCTCACAAGAATTCGGAGTGTTTTCTTCCTAGCCAAACAAAACAATGTTGGATTGCGGCTCCCCTTCAATTTGCATTGCCGAAACTTCATCAGACTCGTTCAACTCCTCCTGTTGAACTGCACACCTCCGACCACTACCAGGGACTCGCAGCAACCCCCCTTTCCCCATGTTATAAGCCTCACCCTCATGCAATAAAGTTCGCAAACAACATGCATGTAGACTTCAAAACTTGTCTCCTTACCAAAAACTCTTCAACCTCCACCCAAAACTACGGTACCTTCTTCAACAAATTTAAATACTGCGAACTACTCCTCTGCTTAACATTATATGACATACAGAACCCACTTCCATACTTCGTCTAAATCCATGCAAACAACCCCACTTGCTTTTCACTTACTCACGTTTTCCCCTTACTTTGCTATAGTGAATTTCTTCTTCCACAACGCCACCATTTCAAAAACCAAAACACACTTCACACACTACTCGCCCCAAAATGAACAGTGTCTCGACTGCTTTTTTTTGTCGGCTCCCAAATGTCCGCCTTAATCCGTTTCAGTCCATCATCACATGACTCAGCATACCCCCAAACTTGTGCCCAATGTTCCAAAAGCAAATCTCCATCTTCTCAATTTATTTCCCCTCTTCTTATAAGCCTGGTACCCACCTCACCTCGGTAACTAACCCCGGACCTTCGTTGATTTTATTTATTTATTTATTTTGAAGCTATTACAAATTCGAGCATTCAAGCTCATAAAAGAAATGAAGTGGGAGCTGTGAGGTTTATTTATAAGAGCATACCCAGCAGTGTGGATTTGTGCAAAAGTGGGGAGGATCGACGCTCTACTTCTCAACATCGCGCTACAGCAGCGTAAGTTGAAGTGTGAGGAGGAAGAAAGAATGGCGATTTGCGCCACTTTTATTTCTGAGTGTGGGCTCTAAACGAGAAACTGATTCCCGTTTAGAGAGGAAAAAACTAATTTTCGGTCTTAAACGGCAAAGTAATTGCCGCTTAATGCTTTAATTTTTTTTTTTTTTTTTTCTTCCCACTCGCTGCTGGGTGAGTGGGAAGGATTCACGCTATTTTCTCTCCTTCTGTACACTGAAATGGACATGCTGTTGGGTATGCTCTAAGCACATAATACTTGGTCATCAAGTACTAGGCTATCGCATAGGTTTACTTCAAGGACAGGCTAAAGATTTTCTTTGAAAGTTTATTCCAAATCGCATGACTGGTTTGCTGCGTGATTTGAGTGAGCGTGGCAGTGAATGCTTCGGCATTAAATATTTAGTAGCATGTGGGTCGTTAGTACAAGAATTGGCATGTGCCAAATGCGAGAGGATATTATATGGTGCAAACAGAAGCTACGCTGTGAGAATGGACGCATCGAAGACATTAGGTAGGGATGCAGTTTTGATTTTCCATGTCAAAGATCTGGGGTTGACATACTTAGCCACTAAGGATTGGAAATGCATATTTATATATATGTTTTAATCCGTCTTGCTTTGTCTATCTTTTAGGATGTACAGTTTCTTGAAAAAAAATGATGTTTGCTGCCAAACTTTCTAATCTTCGTTCATAAATAATTATACCATAAACAAAAAATGCTTTTGTGCACTTGTACTTGGAGTAGCATGTTTCCGTTGTTCTATTGCATGTGAACACGAAGCTAAAGTGGAACAAAAGTTTATTTTAATATGGTTTAAGTTATGAAGTTTAGCTTACTTCATTATATAAAACTTTATTCACCTTCGAATCGCTATAGACAAAAATAAAAATAAAGTCGTGTCCAACAATGTACCATGATCCCAAAAATGTAATAAAATAGACATATTAACAAATTCTGTGAAATTTCAAATGTGCTGATTTAGGATGTAAAACACTTCAAAAAAATGCTTATTTTCCAAAATAAAAATTTCAGTAAAATTATAACTACGCTTCAAAGATCTTGTCTAAATTCGGATCCAATATTTAATTAAAATTAAATATGTCATTATGGCTCATAAACGTTCCATAACGACTATTTAAAATTAGATTTGGACATAACTTACAATCTATACGACGAAATCTCCATTTTTCACTTCCATCAGAAAAATACAGTCTAATAGATTCCGACGTTTCTTGTTTCAAAGAAATCCGACTTATAACGAAACTGGTATAGTCGTTCGAAGTTCAAAACTGAACATTACGAACTGCCGCGATGTTTCGGACTCGATTATAATTATATTATAATTATTACATTGATCTATTGTTTTAAATAATATATTCGTTATAATGATACAATTCTAGACTGAATTAAATCCAGTAAATCATCCACTTCACACAACATTGTCAATTCTACTATTTCCAACAATTTCGGAAATAAATATATCATCCCATTATTTATATTAATTAAATATTAAGAATATTTAAACTCAAACCATTTTAAATTATCATACACTTGTATTAAAATAATTAAATAAATTAATTATTGAATCACTAAAATTCCGGGACGTTACATTCCTTCCCACTTAAAAGAATTTCGTCCCAGAAATTACTAAGCCGGAAAAATACTATCACCCTATTAACTAGATTAAAAATCTTTTATTTTACTTCTAAATTTTTGTTTCAATTGAACTGATTACTTTTAATTAAAATATCAATTTATTCCTATTAAAGAAAAATTTCCAAAAATCCTGAAAATTTTCTAACACTTTAAATTTCCAGAAAATTCCACCAGCGTCTCCTTTGTACGGCTCAATCGGTACAACTACAACTTGCCTCTCTAGGTCTTCTCCAATCCAAAAGAAAATCAAACATCCAAATAGGCTTATAAAATCTCATACCCAAAATAATATAAACTTGTACCTTTTTGTTGGGAATTCAACTCTGTCTCTTTTATTTGCTATCACTTCAGCAAATACAAAACGTATTCCCATTTGGTCTCTACTCAACTCATCCTCAAATCCAACAATTTTCTTATCTCCAAGCCAAATTCAATTCAAACTCTAATTCCAATCTCAAATTCCAAACTCTTGGCTTATCAATCCGGTTCCATCCCAGATTATCTCTAATCCAATCCAGTTTTATTTAATTTGGTCTAAGTTAAATTCTAACTTATTTATTCACATTTACCATTTCAATTCTATTTAACTTCATAAGTTAAATTTAGTTTCAAATTCAAAATCCTTAGTTTTCATTTTAAATCAGCTTGAAATCATATATATACAATAGCAAATTCAGAACACTTGAATTTCTAAACAACTTATTTCCTCAAATCATTTCAAAACAAAAAATTTGGTAGTAGTCTGTCACTTAGAACTAGAAAATGAACACTGATGATGTGGCCAGCATCATCAGAGTTATTTCCCCGCGATCAAAGTGAGTTCAATACTATATCACTTTTCAAAACTATTTTTTAAAACTTCCATTTTGAAATCTATTTCAAAATACCATTTACAATGTCGTAAAACAATTTAAAATCTCCTAGGATTTTAAAATTCTCATGTATATAATCCAAATCCATTTACAAACACTTATTCAATTTTCCGGAAATAAATTCCAGTTCTTATCTAAATTCAGATTTAAGTCATCTGATTTCATATATTATACTTGTGACGACCCCAAACTTCCGTGATACGAAAGTTAGGATAATCATAGGAGCATAACATAATTAAAACAATAACAGATCTCAGATAATACCAGAACATATAAATCATTTCAGCGGAAATGGAAATGTCATCACAACGAAACATCACAGACATCAGAGTACGCAGTACAGGATACACTTAGCAAAATAGAAGTCTAAACAAGGAAAGAAATAAAATCTCAATCTCCATCAAAATACATCAATGCTCAATAATGTCTCAATGTCTCAAGAAGCAAATAAAAACGTAAAAGAAAAAGAGTCTTCATCTTCTTCCTTAGCAAGCTCCAGTCCAGAAAGTATCCATACCTAAAACCTGTCATTGGGCTGCCCATGTGGAAAGAGGGCACCCGAGTTTGCATAGTGAAACAAAATACGAGTCAGTCATGGGACTGGTATGAGAAATCTTACCTCACTAGCAATATAGCGTTGTTTCTATCACTGGACCACACCGCTAACGTGGAACGGTTTACTCCATTGGATTGCCAGTGCATAAGTTTTATATATTTTAAGTCAAAAACAACGCAATGCTTTTTAGAAAATGAAACCATTATAAGATTCATGTCCCATCACACGATGCAACGCAGACTAGAGGATAGAGTTTTACCTTATAATGATAAAAAATGCTTGATACGTAGAAAATAATATTCTTAATATTATTACTAGTGCCTAATATGTTACAAAAATACTTCAAAGTAAATGTATCAATCCTAGACGGCATTGCTACCATATACTATGTCGCCGTATATAGGTTTACAATCAAAACTGTGATGTCGTATTGGAGAGTGGATTACCATCACGAGTCAAGGCTGGGGACGATCTCCTAACCGATTCGAGACACTCTAGCAATGTCTCAGGATCACACTTACGGGCAACCATTGGATACTGCAGGGTCGGTCCATAAATAACGCTAGTGGATTAGTTATGCCTGATCACACGCTTCCCGGTCCTATTGGACCTATAAAATGGCCACAATCGACCAATAAAACCGAGGCGCCTCAATCCATCAACCACATAAGTAAAAATTTCGGGTCTTGTAAAAACCCAAACACCACTTCTAGCTAGAAAGAAACATGTGCACTCCCTGTGTTCTCTTGCCCTGTTATTGACTCTACCAGGGTGTGAGGCTCGCGAGGTAACATAATACACAAAGCTATGCCAAAATAGGTTATGCTTTGATCATCATCCATAAGGCTCTGCTTTTCAACAAAAGGCTCGATCAATTGCATCTTGGCATGTCACATTGATAATTCATGTCACGCGATCGATAACTACTAATATATAACCTTTGAGCTCGTGCGTTTCAAAGAAGGGTGTTAAGCAATAGAATAAGTTCTCCGCCACCACAGATATAGATCAAATAGAAATCAATTTAATTACACGGAATGAAATTCAATGTCGGACACACATGCATTTACAAGTCCGTTCTGAGTTTGAACGAAACTAGAGCTATGTTATTCCTCGTCCTGTATGTCCAATACGGAAGAGAGGTACTCGCATATTCGGACAATCAACAAGTACGTCCGGACAACTACCACTTTAACCCTTTATTGGTAACTAGCCAATGCCAGGCATCAGTAGTTATCCTTTCGATGTGAAGATCGCCGGTCTTTAATCGCCGTCTTTAAGATCTTCAATTTAGATCGTCGTATAACCATTTGAAATGAGATTTAACTCGGTCTTTACAAATGATTCTGGCATATATATAGTTTAAAATCATTTCATATCGTTAATAATATTTAATAACGATTAATTGCTATTTTTATTTATATAAAAATAGCGAAATTTATTTAACGACGCTTCGGGTCGATGGGCGGCCCTGACGCTGTTTTTATCAAATTTTGATTTACACTTATCTCGAAATCTAACCGTTGGATTTTAACAAAATTTATGTCGATGGAAAGATCTTTCCAAACCGGTCCTAAGGTTCCAAGTTTGGAAAAATCCGACGGTTGGATCTTTCGGTATAATCGTTTAAAGTTATGATTTCAAAACGCGAACTACCGCGCGCGATTCGTTTATTTTTAACTTATATATATATATATATATACTGATTTATTTATATATAAATATAAACCATTCGACGATTTCTCTAACGTATTTAACATACCAAATAAAATAATGTTTTTATTGACAAATCATATTTTTGTACTGTCAAACAGAATATTGTTAGACCAAAAATTGGGCCTAACACCCAAATGCAGACCACAGATCACAGAATGCAGAAAAGAATAAATAAAGAGCAGACACACGAGGTTTTTATAGTGGTTCGGCTGTAGATGTAGCCTACGTCCACTTTATAATCTTATTGTTATACTGACAGATTACAAGAATCAGTTACATGCAGGCACACAATCCGTGTGTTAATTGAGATTACAAGGGTTTATACACGTAATCCACGTGTTAATTGTGTAGAAAAGGGAAGAATTTGACTGTAGGAAAGTGCAAAGTCCTTGCACCTCAGTAATGGTGGAAGCAGTGAAGAAGAATGGCCAAAAGTCCTTGAAAATGCCTTTGAATGGTGTATTTATAGCTGTAGGGGAGCTTCTGGGTTGACCGGATCGTGATGGGGTACGTGGCAGGCGATCCAAGAAAGTAGGAGCATAAATAGCCTTGAGAACAGGTCAAAACAGTGTGCGTATCAGCTGGTCTGAAGGTCGGTTCGTGTTCATGGGATCAGATCGTGAGGAGACAGGGCGAGCCGATCCGGTCGTGGTGCTCGGGCGCTGAAGGTGACGCAGTACGGATCGGATCGTGATGTAGGATTGCGATCCGAGGGGGCGTTCCAATCGTGGGCGAGCCGATGGGAGCGATCCGGTGTGATGGTTCTGAGTCTTCGATGCTAGATTATACCCATTCACGGAAATGGGCATAACTTTCAAACCGTAAGTCCGATTGAGCCAAACCGAAGCTCAAACTGAAGCTAACTCAGAGATCTACAAAATTACAGAGCCTAGCTTTTTAATCGCTGTTTTCGGGCCCAAAAAGGTCGTCTGATAGGAGTTTCGGGCCTGTTTATGTCGAGGATGCGATTTTGACCAAATCTCTCAATGTCTTCTGACGTTGTTTCCACCGCTTGGGCATGTTATCATTCAGGAATTCCATGTGTGATATCTTTTGCCAAAAAATGTGTCAACACGTTTGCTCCCCAGAATATATCTTGCTGCTGGAAGGAAGATGTGTTCTGGATAATCTGAGAAATCCAAGTCCAGAATGCGACGATCACGCCGGATCGTATTAAGGCCAGAAAACCGACGATCACACGGGATCGTATTAAGGCCAGAGAAATCCAAGAAGACCAGGAATTGGTACCTGTAATAAGATAAAACAAACAATGCAAGAATATTTCCCAGATGGCCTTACCGGAGTAAACCATCCGAGGAGATGTTAGAGGGGTTCCAAGACGGCCTTATCGGAGTAAGACGACCAAGGAAATGCCATAAAAGTTCCAAGACGGCCTTACCGGAGTAAGACGACCAAGGAAAAGCACATGAGGTTCCAAGAAGGCCTTACCGGAGTAAGACGACCAAGGAAAAGCACATGAGTATTTATTTATACTGGACGGATCCAGTTGGGAGCCGGAGCACTTGTTTGTACTGGACGGATCCAGTTGGGAGCCGGAGCTCAATGCTTATTACTAATTCATGAAAATGCAGTGGTCATTTGCCTGACACGACTGGAGACCACAAGTCGGTTTCGTGCATGTGGGCTGATGTGATGGCTCTTATTACATGCAGGGAAAACAAAGGAGGGCGAGAACTCGCCTAAAAACCTAAAAACATGAACTATGGACTGGAGTCCAGCAAACTGAAGAGATCCGCTGAGTGGGATCAGTTAATGATAAGCCCGCGATTGCTCGATCCGGGATCGTTCCCTCTCCAGGGAGTCGGTGGTGGTAGCGCAGGTGTGGGCGTTTTTGGTTGAATGACATACTCGGGTAGTTCTCCTCGCCTGATCCGATCCTCGATAAGGTCTCGCAAATGTCTGTAGTCATCGGTGTTTTGACCGTCCATGTCATGAAATATGCAATGTCTTCCGGAGTTGCGTTGTGCTAGCGTTGGCTCCCTCTTGGGAGGCCTTGGATATGAGGCGGCACCTCCTTTATCCACATATATGTTGCTCATAGTGTTGTCTAGTTCAGTGTATTTGTCGTATCTGGACCCTCTTCGGGGTGGAGCATTACGATCATTTGTAGCAGGGGTCTTTCCTTTACCCTTGTCATTGCCTTTTCCAGGATTGGGCGGTTCTCCATCTCCGAGCATGTTGACATCGAGAGTGCGTTTCTCAGAAGTTGCATCTTCTTCCCGTAGGAATCTATCTGCTTCAAGGTAGAATTCGCTGAGGTTTCGCGGTAGATCTCTGCACAAAGATTTTTTGAACTCCGAGTTATCTAGAACGTCGGATACTGCTGCCATCAGTACCATCGATGGTTCAGGGCAATCAACTGATGCTGCTGCAACGTTGAATCTTTCCAGGAATGAACGCAAAGCTTCTCTGGGCCTCTGCTTGATTGTGATGAGAGACATGACGTTCTTGGGTCGTGCAATGTGAACCCGAAATTGTTCAATGAAGCGTGCGACCAACATGTTCCAACTGCTGATCGATTCTGTTTCCAGCTGTCGAATCCACACAGCGGCTATGTCAGTCAGGAAGTGGGGAAAACACTTTGCCATGACGTTTTCTGATGCCGATTGAACTTCCATATGTCGTTTGTAGCGCACGAGATGCATGGTAGGATCCGTCCTGCCGTTGTATGGCTCCAGCTGTGGGAGTTTGAAATCCGGGGGATTGCGGGAGTTCCTGATTTCCTGAGTGAATGGGTTGTGATTGACGTCATCCACGTCAATCTGATAGGTGTGGCCTCTCGAGAGGCGTTGAATCAGATCAACGAGTCGATTGCCTTCAAAAAGCTGTCGCAAACTACCAAAATCAGAGCTGGTGCCCCAAGCGTTGAATGCAGGAGAGGATGGAAGCTGTTGGTGAGCTGCTGTGTGCGGATTGCGGGTCGTGGTTCGAGGGGGGCGACCCGACTCGGTTGTGGATCGTGGAAGGCGGTGCGTGAGTCTGGCTCGTGGATGCCGGTTCGTGAGCCTGGGGAGGCGAACCGATCGGGTTCTGGAGCCCCGTCACGAGCCGTGGCCTGTTGTTGAACAGGCGGGAGCGAGTTGTTGGGATCGGCTCGTGAGCCTGGTAGTGTACCACGATCCGGGTCACGGTCCAGAGGTGTATCACGAGACGAGTTCTTCTGTTGAACGGGGGGTTGCCCCCGAGTTCGGGTGATACTCGAACCGCTTCAATGGCTTCGTTTCCAATTACTTGAGCGTTGCTCGGCCTTCCATCCATCCGAGCGAAGAATTGGTTAATCATTTCCTGTTGTTTCTGGAGGAGATCATCTTGTCGTGCCATCTGATCTCTCAGTTCAGCGAGAACGCCATTCGTCTCGTCTCTGGTCAGGTATGCAGAAGGATCTTCATGAGAGGAAGCTTCCTGGCTTGCCTCGTTCCTTGTGTCTTCAGCGTCAGCATCATCAGCATGTGCGGAAGTTCCTGTCTTCTTCCTTTTGATTGCCATTTATCCAATAGCAAAAAAATCCAAGCAAAAGTTGAAGTTGTCGTGTGCCCTTCCTGGCACGCCAAAATGTTAGACCAAAAATTGGGCCTAACACCCAAATGCAGATCACAGATCACAGAATGCAGAAAAGAGTAAATAAAGAGGAGACACGCGAGGTTTTTATAGTGGTTCGGCTGTATATGTCGCCTACGTCCACTTTATAATCTTATTGTTATACTGACAGATTACAAGAATCAGTTACATGCAGGCACACAATCCGTGTGTTAATTGATATTACAAGGGTTTATACACGTAATCCACGTGTTAATTGTGTAGAAAAGAGAAGAATTTGACTGTAGGAAAGTGCAAAGTCCTTGCACCTCAGTAATGGTGGAAGTAGTGAAGAAGAATGGCCAAAAGTCCTTGAAAATGCCTTTGAATGGTGTATTTATAGCTGTAGGAGAGCTTCTGGGTTAACTGGATCGTGATGGGGTACGTGGCAGGCGATCCAAGAAAGTAAGAGCATAAGTATCCTTGAGAACAGGTCAAAACAGTGCGCGTATCAACAGGTCTGAAGGTCGGTTCGTGTTCATGAGATCGGATCGTGAGGAGATAGGGCGAGCCGATCTGGTCGTGGTGCTCGGGCGCTGAAGGTGACGCAGTACGGACCGGATCGTGATGCAGGAGTGCGATCCGAGGGGGCGATCAAATCGTGGGCGAGCCGATGGGAGCGATCCGGTGTGATGGTTCTGAGTCTTCGATGCTAGATTACACCCATTCACGGAAATGGGCATAACTTTCAAACCGTAAGTTCGATTGAGCCAAACTGAAGCTAACTCAGAGATCTACAAAAGTTATGGAGCAAAGCTCCGTAATCGCTGTTTTCGGGCCCAAAAGAGGTCGTCTGATAGGAGTTTCGGGCCTGTTTATGTTGAGGATGCGATTTTGACCAAATCTCTCAATGTCTTCTGGCATTGTTTCCACCGCTTGGGTATGTTATCATTCAGGAATTCCATGTGTGACAGCTTTTGCCAAAAAATGTGTCAACATGTTTGCTCCCCAAAACATATCTTGCTGGTTGAAGGAAGATGTGTTCTGGATAATCTGAGAAATCCAAGTCCAGAATGCGACGATCACACCGGATCGTATTAAGGCCAAAAAACCGACGATCACACGGGATCGTATTAAGGCCAGAGAAATCCAAGAAGACTAGGAATTTGTACCTGCAATAAGATAAAACAAACAATGCAAGAATATTTCCTAGATGGCCTTACCAGAGTAAACCATTCGAGGAGATGTTAGAGGGGTTCCAAGACGACCTTATCGGAGTAAGACGACCAAGGAAATGCCATGAAAGTTCCAAGACGGCCTTACCGGAGTAAGACGACCAAGGAAAAGCACATGAGTTCCAAGACGGCTTTACCGGAGTAAGAAAACAAAGGAAAAGCACATGAGAATTTATTTATACTGGACGGATCCAGTTGGGAGCCGGAGCTCTTGTTTGTACTGGACGGATCCAGTTGGGAGCCGGAGCTCAATGCTTATTACTAATTCATGAAAATGAAGCGGTCGTTTGCCAGACACAACTGGAGACCACAAGTCTGTTCCGTGCGTGTGGGCTGATGTGATGGCTCTTATTACATGCAGGGAAAACATAGGAGGGCGAGAACTCACCTAAAAACCTTAAAACATGAACTATGGACCGAAGTCCAGCAAACTGAAGAGATCCGC
This sequence comes from Allium sativum, assembly GCA_030737875.1. NCBI lineage: Eukaryota > Viridiplantae > Streptophyta > Magnoliopsida > Asparagales > Amaryllidaceae > Allium > Allium sativum. The sequence goes on along the minus strand of CM060916.1, from coordinate 66,165,356 downwards.
TGAGTGGGATCAGTTAATGATAAGCCCGCGATTGCTCGATTCGGAATCGTTCCCTCTCCAGGGAGTCGGTGGTGGTAGCGCAGGTGTGGGCGCTGTTGGTTGAATGACGTACTCGGGTAGTTCTCCTCGCCTGATCTGATCCTCAACAAGGTCTCACAAATGTCTGTAGTCATCGGTGTTATGACCGTCCATGTCATGAAATATGCAATGTCTTCCGGAGTTGCGTTGTGCTAGCGTTGGCTCCCTCTTGGGAGGCCTTGGATATGTGGTGACACCTCCTTTATCCACGTATATGTTGCTCATAGTGTCGTTCAGTTCAGTGTATTTGTCGTATCTGGACCCTCTCTGGGGTGGAGCATTACGATCATTTGTAGCAGGGGTCTTTCCTTTACCCTTGTCATTGCCTTTTCCAGGATTGGGCGGTTCTCCATCTCCGAGCATGTTGACATCGAGAATGCGTTTCTCAGACGTTGCATCTTCTTCCCGCAGGAATCTATCTGCTTCAAGGTAGAATTCGCTGAGGTTTCGCGGTGGATCTCTGTACAAAGATTTTTTGAACTCCGAGTTATCTAGAACGCCGGATACTGCTGCCATCAGTACCATCGATGGTTCAAGGCGATCAACTGATGCTGCTGCAACGTTGAATCTTTCCAGGAATGAACGTAGAGCTTCTCTGGGCCTCTGCTTGATTGTGGTGAGAGACATGACGTTCTTGGGTCGTGCAATGTGAACCCGAAGTTGTTCAATGAAGCGTGCAACCAACATGTTCCAACTGCTGATCGATTCTGTTTCCAGCTGTCGAATCCACATAGCGGTTATGTCAGTCAGGAAGATGGGAAAACACTTTGCCATGACGTTTTCTGATGCCGATTGAACTTCCATATGTCGTTTGTAGCGCATGAGATGCACGGTAGGATCTGTCCTGCCGTTGTATGGCTCCAGCTGTGGGAGTTTGAAATCCGGGGGATTGCAGGAATTCCTGATTTCCTGAGTGAATGGGTTGTGATTAACGTCATCCACATCAATCTGATAGGTGTGGCCTCTCGAGAGGCGTTGAACCAGATCAGCGAGTCGATTGCCTTCAAAAAGCTGTTGCAAACTACCAAAATCAGTGCTGGTGCCCCTAGCGTTGAATGCAGGAGAGGTTGGAAGCAGTTGGTGAGCGGTTGTGTGCGGATTGCGGGTCGCGGTTCGCGGTTCGAGGTGGGCGACCCGACTCGGTCATGGATCGTGGAAGGCGGTGCGTGAGTCTGGCTCGTGGATACCGGTTCGTGAGACTAGGGGGCGAACCGATTGGGTTCTGGAGCCCCGTCACGACCGTGGCATGTTGTTGAACAGGCGGGAGCGAGTTGTTTGGATCGGCTCGTGAGCCTGGTAGTGTACCACGATCCAGGTCGCGGTCCAGAGGTGTATCACGAGACGAGTTCTGCTGTTGAACGGGGGGTTGCCCCCGAGTTCTGGTGATACTCAAACCGCTTCAATGGCTTCGTTTCCAGTGGCTTGAGCGTTGCTTGGCCTTCCATCCATCCGAGCGAAGAATTGGTTAATCATTTCCTATTGTTTCTGGAGGAGATTATCTTGCCGTGCCATCAGATCTCTCAGTTCAGCGAGAACGCCATCCATCTCGTTTCTGGTCAGGTATGCAGAAGGAACTTCATGAGAGGAAGCTTCCTGGCTTGCCTCGTTCCTTGTGTCTTCAGCGTCAGCATCATCAGCATGTGCGGAAGTTCCTGTCTTCTTCCTTTTGATTGCCATTTATCCAATAGCAAAAAAATCCAAGCAAAAGTTGAAGTTGTCGTGTGCCCCTTCCTGGCGCGCCAAAATGTTAGACCAAAAATTGGGCCTAACAATCAAATGCAGATCACAAATCACAGAATCCAGAAAAGAGTAAATAAAGAGGAGACACACGAGGTTTTTATAGCGGTTCGGCTGTAGATGTAACCTACGTCCACTTTATAATCTTATTGTTATACTGACAGATTACAAGAATCAGTTACATGCAGGCATACTATCCGTGTGTTAATTGAGATTACAAGGGTTTATACACGTAATCCACGTGTTAATTGTGTAGAAAAGAGAAGGATTTGACTGTAGGAAAGTGCAAAGTCCTTGCACCTCAGTAATGGTGGAAGCAGTGAAGAAGAATGGCCAAAAGTCCTTGAAAATGCCTTTGAATGGTGTATTTATAGTTGTAGGAGAGCTTCTGGGTTGACCGGATCGTGATGGGGTACGTGGCAGGCGATCCAAGAAAGTAGGAGCATAAATAGCCTTGAGAACAGGTCAAAACAGTGCGCGTATCAGCTGGTCTGAAGGTCGGTTCGTGTTCATGGGATTGGATCGTGAGGAGACAGGGCGAGCCGATACGGTCGTGGTGCTCGGGCGCTGAAGGTGACGCAGTACGGATCGGATCGTGATGCAGGAGTGCGATCCGAGGGGGCGATCCAATCGTGGGCGAGCCGATGGGAGCGATCCGGTGTGATGGTTCTGTGTCTTCGATGCTAGATTACACCCATTCACGGAAATGGGCATAACTTTCAAACCGTAAGTCCGATTGAGCCAAATCGAAGCTCAAACTGAAGCTAACTCAGAGATCTACAAAAGTTACAAAGCTTAGCTCTGTAAACGCTATTTTCGGGCCCAAAAGTGGTCGTCTGATAGGAGTTTCGGGCCTGTTTATGTTGAGGATGCGATTTTGACCAAATCTCTCAATGTCTTCTGACGTTGTTTCCATCGCTTGGGCATGTTATCATTCAGGAATTCAATGTGTGACAGCTTTTGCCAAAAAATGTGTCAACACGTTTGCTCCCCAGAACATATCTTGCTGGTTGAAGGAAGATGTGTTCTGGATAATCTGAGAAATCCAAGTCCAGAATGCGACGATCACGCCGGATCGTATTTAGGCCAGAAAACCGACGATCACACGAGATCGTATTAAGGCCAGAGAAATCCACGAAGACCAGGAATTTGTACCTGCAATAAGATAAAACAAACAATGCAAGAATATTTCCTAGATGGCCTTACCGGAGTAAACCATCCGAGGAGATGTTAGAGGGGTTCCAAGACGGCCTTATCGGAGTAAGACGACCAAGGAAATGCCATGAAAGTTCCAAGACGGCCTTACCGGAGTAAGACGACCAAGGAAAAGCACATGAGGTTCCACGACGGCCTTACCGGAGTAAGACGACCAAGGAAAAGCACATGAGAATTTATTTATACTGGACGGATCCAGTTGGGAGCCGGAGCTCTTGTTTGTACTGGACGGATCCAGTTGGGAGCCGGAGCTCAATGCTTATTACTAATTCATGAAAATGCAGCGGTCGTTGGCCGGACACAACTGGAGACCTCAAGTCGGTTCCATGCGTGTGGGCCGATGTGACGGCTCTTATTACATGCAGGTAAAACAAAGGAGGGCGAGAACTCGCCTAAAAACCTGAAAACATGAACTATGGACTGGAGTCCAGCAAACTGAAGAGATCCGCTGAGTGGGATCAGTTAATGATAAGCCCGCGATTGCTCGATCTGGGATCGTTCCCTCTCCAGGGAGTCGGTGTTGGTAGCGCAGGTGTGGGCGCTGTTGGTTGAATGACGTACTCGGGTAGTTCTCCTCGCCTGATCCGATCCTCGATAAGGTCTCGCAAATGTCTGCAGTCATCGGTGTTATGACCGTCCATGTCATGAAATATGCAATGTCTTCCGGAGTTGCGTTGTGCTAGCGTTGACTCCCTCTTGGGAGGCCTTGGATATGAGGCGGCACCTCCTTTATCCACGTATATGTTGCTCAGAGTGTCGTTCAGTTCAGTGTATTTGTCGTATTTGGACCCTCTCCGGGGTGGAGCATTACGATCATTTGTAGTAGGGGTCTTTCCTTTACCCTTGTCATTGCCTTTTCCAGGATTGGGCGGTTCTCCATCTCCGAGCATGTTGACATCGAGAGTGCGTTTCTCAGAAGTTGCATCTTCTTCCCGCAGGAATCTATCTGCTTCAAGGTAGAATTCGCTGAGGTTTCGCGGTGGATCTTTGTACAAAGATTTTTTTGAACTCCGAGTTATCTAGAACGCCGGATACTGCTGCCATCAGTACCATCGATGTTCAGGATGATCAACTGATGCTGCTGCAACGTTGAATCTTTCCAGGAATGAACGTAGAGCTTCTCTGGGCCTCTGCTTGATTGTGGTGAGAGACATGACGTTCTTGGGTCGTGCAATGTGAACCCGAAATTGTTCAATGAAGCGTGCGACCAACATGTTCCAACTGCTGATCGATTCTGTTTCCAGCTGTCGAATCCACATAGCGGTTATGTCAGTCAGGAAGAGGGGAAAAAACTTTGCCATGATGTTTTCCGATGCCGATTGAACTTCTATATGTCGTTTGTAGCACATGAGATGCACGGTAGGATCTATCATGCCGTTGTATGGCTCCAGCTGTGGGAGTTTGAAATCCGGGGGATTGCGGGAATTCCTGATTTCCTCAGTGAATGGGTTGTGATTGACGTCATCCACGTCAATCTGATAGGTGTGGCCTCTCGAGAGGCGTTAAATCAGATCAGCGAGTCGATTGCCTTCAAAAAGCAGTCGTAAACTACCAAAATCAGAGCTGGTGCCCCCAGCGTTGAATGCAGGAGAGGATGGAAGCTGTTGGTGAGCTGCTGTGTGCGGATTGCGGGACGCGGTTCGCGGTTCGAGGGGGGCGACCCGACTCGGTCGTGGATCGTGGAAGGTGGTGCGTGAGTCTGGCTCGTGGATGCCGGTTCGTGAGCCTGGGGGGCGAACCGATCGGGTTCTGGAGCCCCATCACGAGCCGTGGCCTGTTGTTGAACAGGCGGGAGCGAGTTGTTGGGATCGGCTCGTGAGCCTGGTAGTGTACCTCGATCCGGGTCGCGGTCCAGAGGTGTATCACGAGACGAGTTCTTCTGTTGAACGGGGGGTTGCCCCCGAGTTCGGGTGATACTCGAACCGCTTCAATGGCTTCATTTCCAGTGACTTGAGCGTTGCTTGGCCTTCCATCCATCCGAGCGAAGAATTGGTTAATCATTTCCTGTTGTTTCTGGAGGAGATCATCTTGCCGTGCCATCTGATCTCTCAGTTCAGCGAGAACGCCATCCATCTCATCTCTGGTCAGGTATGCAGAAGGATCTTCATGAGAGGAAGCTTCCTGGCTTGCCTCGTTCCTTGTGTCTTCAGCTTCAGCATCATCAGCATGTGCGGAAGTTCCTGTCTTCTTCCTTTTGATTGCCATTTATCCAATAGCAAAAAAATCCAAGCAAAAGTTGAAGTTGTCGTGTGCCCCTTCCTGGCGCGCCAAAATGTTAGAGCCAAAAATTGGGCCTAACACCCAAATGCAGATCACAGAATGCAGAAAAGAGTAAATAAAGAGGAGACACACGAGGTTTTTATAGTGGTTCGGCTGTAGATGTAGCCTACGTCCACTTTGTAATCTTATTGTTATACTGACAGATTACAAGAATCAGTTACATGCAGGCACACAATCCGTGTGTTAATTGAGATTACAAGGGTTTATACACGTAATCCACGTGTTATTTGTGTAGAAAAGAGAAGAATTTGACTGTAGGAAAGTGCAAAGTCCTTGCACCTCAGTAATGGTGGAAGCAGTGAAGAAGAATGGCCAAAAGTCCTTGAAAATGCCTTTGAATGGTGTATTTATAGATGTAGGAGAGCTTCTGGGTTGACCAGATCGTGATGGGGTACGTGGCAGGCGATCCAAGAAAGTAGGAGCATAAATAGCCTTGAGAACAGGTCAAAACAGTGCGCGTATCAGCAGGTCTGAAGGTCGGTTCGTGTTCATGGGATCGGTTTCGTGAGGAGACAGGGCGAGTCGATCCGGTTGTGGTGCTCGGGCGCTGAAGGTGACGTAGTACGGATTGGATCGTGATGCAGGAGTGCGATCCGAGGGGGCGATCCAATCGTGGGCGAGCCGATGGGATTGATCCGGTGTGATGGTTCTGTGTCTTCGATGCTAGATTACACCCATTCACGGAAATGGGTATAACTTTCAAACCGTAAGTCCGATTGAGCCAAATCGAGGCTCAAACTGAATCTAGCTCAGAGATCTACAAAAGTTACAGAGCATCCTCTGTTATCGTTGTTTTCGGGCCCAAAAGAGGTCGTCTAATAGGAGTTTTGGGCCTGTTTATCTTGAGGATGCGATTTTGACCAAATCTCTCAATGTCTTCTGACGTTGTTTCCACCGCTTGGGCATGTTATCATTCCAGAATTCCATGTGTGACAGCTTTTGCCAAAAAATGTGTCAACGCGTTTGCTCCCCAGAACATATCTTGCTGGTTGATGGAAGATGTGTTCTGGATAATCTGAGAAATCCAAGTCCAGAATGAGACGATCACACCGGATCGTATTAAGGCCAGAAAACCGACGATCACACGGGATCGTATTAAGGCCAGAGAAATCCAAGGAGACCAGGAATTTGTACCTGCAATAAGATAAAACAAACAATGCAAGAATATTTCCTAGATGGCCTTACCGGAGAAAACCATCCGAGGAGATGTTAGAGGGGTTCCAAGACGGCCTTATCGGAGTAAGACGACCAAGGAAATACCATGAATGTTCCAAGACGGCCTTACCGGAGTAAGACGACCAAGGAAAAGCACACGAGGTTCCAAGACGGCCTTACCGGAGTAAGACGGCCTTACCGGTGTAAGACGACCAAGGAAAATCACATGAGAATTTATTTATACTGGACGGATCCAGTTGGGAGCCGGAGCTCTTGTTTGTACTGGACGGATCCAGTTGGGAGTCGGAGCTCAATGCTTATTACTAATTCATGAAAATGTAGCGGTCGTTTGCCAGAAACGACTGGAGACCACAAGTCGGTTCCATTCGTGTGGGCTGATGTAACGGCTCTTATTACATGCAGGGAAAACCAAGGAGGGTGAGAACTCGCCTAAAAACCTTAAAACATGAACTATGGACCGAAGTCTAGCAAACTGAAGAGATCCGCTGAGTGGGATCCGTTAATGATAAGCCCGCGATTGCTCGATCCGGGATCGTTCCCTCTCCAGGGAGTTGGTGGTGGAAGCGCAGGTGTGGGCGCTGTTGGTTGAATGACTTACTCGGGTAGTTCTCCTCGCCTGATCCGATCCTCGATAAGGTCTCGCAAATGTCTGCAGTCATCGGTGTTATGACCGTCCATGTCATGAAATATGCAATGTCTTCCGAAGTTGCATTGTGCTAGCATTTGCTCCCACTTGGGAGGCCTTGGATATGAGGTGGCACCTCCTTTATCCACGTATATGTTGCCCAGAGTGTCGTTCAGTTCAGTGTATTTGTCGTATCTGGACCCTGTCCGGGGTGGAGCATTACGATCATTTGTAGCAGGGGTCTTTCCTTTACCCTTGTCTTTGCCTTTTCCAGGATTGGGCAGTTCTCCATCTTCGAGCATGTTGACATCGAGAGTGCGTTTCTCAGAAGTTGCATCTTCTTCCCATAGGAATCTATCTGCTTCAAGGTAGAATTCGCTGAGGTTTCGCGGTGGATCTCTGTACAAAGATTTTTTGAACTCCGAGTTATCTAGAAAGCCGGATACTGCTGCCATCAGTACCATCGATGGTTCAGGGCGATCAACTGATGTTGCTGCAACGTTGAATCTTTCCAGGAATGAACGCAGAGCTTCTCTAGGCCTCTGCTTGATTGTGGTAAGAGACATGACGTTCTTGGGTCGTGCAATGTGAACCCGAAATTGTTCAATGAAGCGTGCGACCAACATGTTCCAACTGCTGGTCGATTCTGTTTCCAGCTGTCGAATCCACATAGCGGCTATGTCAGTCAGGAAGAGGGGAAAACACTTTGCCATGACGTTTTCCGATGCCGACTGAACTTTCATATGTCGTTTGTAGCGCATGAGATGCACAGTAGGATCTGTCCTGCCGTTGTATGGCTCCAGCTGTGGGAGTTTGAAATCCGGGGGATTGCGGGAATTCCTGATTTCCTCAGTGAATGGGTTGTGATTTATGTCATCCACGTCAATCTGATAGGTGTGACCTCTCGAGAGGCGTTGAATCAGATCAGCGAGTCGATTGCCTTCAAAAAGCTGTCGCAAACTACCAAAATCAGAGCTGGTGCCCCCAGCGTTGAATGCAGGAGAGGGTGGAAGCTGTTGGTGAGTTGTTGTGTGTGGATTGCGGGTCGCGGTTCGAGGGGGGCGAACCGACTCGGTCGTGGATCGTGGAAGGCGGTGCGTGAGTCTGGCTAGTGGATGTCGGTTCGTGAGCCTGGGGGGGCAAACCGATCGGGTTCTGGAGCCCCGTCACGAGCCGTGGCCTGTTGTTGAACATACAGGAGCGAGTTGTTGGGATCGGCTCGTGAGCCTGGTAGTGTACCACGATCCGGGTCGCAATCCAGAGGTGTATCACGAGACGAGTTCTGCTGTTGAACGGGGGGGTCGCCCTCGAGTTCGGGTGATACTCGAACCGCTTCAATGGCTTCGTTTCCAGTGACTTGAGCATTGCTCGGCCTTCCATCCATCCGAGCGAAGAATTGGTTAATCATTTCCTGTTGTTTCTGGAGGAGACCATCTTGCCGTGCCATCTGATCTCTCAGTTCAGCGAGAACGCCATCCATCTCATCTCTGGTCAGGTATGCAGAAGGATCTTCATGAGAGGAAGCTTCCTGGCTTGCCTCGTTCCTTGTGTCTTCAGCGTCAGCATCATCAGCATGTGCGCAAGTTCCTGTCTTCTTCCTTTTGATTGCCATTTATCCAATAGCAAAAAAATCCAAGAAAAAGTTGAAGTTGTCGTGTGCCCATTCCTGGCGCGCCAAAATGTTAGACCAAAAATTGGGCCTAACACCCAAATGCAGATCACAGAATGCAGAAAAGAGTAAATAAAGAGGAGACACACGAGGTTTTATAGTGGTTCGACTGTAGATGTAGCCTACGTCCACTTTATAATCTTATTGTTATACTAACAGATTACAAGAATCAGTTACATGCAGGCACACAATCTGTGTGTTAATTGAGATTACAAGGGTTTATACACGTAATCCACGTGTTAATTGTGTAGAAAAGAGAAGAATTTGACTATAGGAAAGTGCAAAGTCCTTGCACCTCAGTAATGGTGGAAGCAATGAAGAAGAATGGCCAAAAGTCCTTGAAAATGCCTTTGAATGGTGTATTTATAGTTGTAGGAGAGCTTCTGGGTTGACCGGATCGTGATGGGGTACGTGGCAGGCGATCCAAGAAAGTAGGAGCATAAATAGCCTTGAGAACAGGTCTAAACAGTGCACGTATCAGCCGGTCTGAAGGTCGGTTCGTGTTCATGGGATCAGATCGTGAGGAGACAGGGCGAGCCGATCCGGTCGTGGTGCTCGGGCGTTAAAGGTGATGCAGTACGGATCGGATCGTGATGCAGGAGTGCGATCCGAGGGGGCGATCCAATCGTGGGCGAGCCGATGCGAGCGATCCGGTGTGATGGTTCTGAGTATTCGATGCTAGATTACACACATTCACGGAAATGGGCATAACTTTCAAACCGTAAGTCCGATTGAGCCAAACCGAAACTCAAACTGAAGCTAATCGTCGATCAACAGAAGTTACAGAGCTTAGCTCCGTAGTCGCTGTTTTCGGGCCTAAAAGAGGTCGTCTGATAGGAGTTTTGGACCTGTTTATGTTGAGGATGCGATTTTGACCAAATCTCTCAATGTCTTCTTACGTTGTTTCCACTGCTTGGGCATGTTATCATTCAGGAATTCCATATGTGACAGCTTTTGCCAAAAAATGTGTCAACACGTTTGCTCCCCAGAACATATCTTGCTGGTTGAAGGAAGATGTGTTCTGGATAATCTGAGAAATCCAAGTCCAGAATGCGACGATCACGTCGGATCGTATTAAGGCCAGAAAACCGACGATCACACAGGATCGTATTAAGGCCAGAGAAATCCAAGAAGACCAGGAATTTGTACCTGCAATAAGATAAAACAAACAATGCAAAAATATTTCCTAGATGGACTTACCGAAGTAAACCATCCGAGGAGATGTTAGAGGGGTTCCAAGACGGCCTTATCGGAGTAAGACGACCGAGGAAATGCCATGAAAGTTCCAAGACGGCCTTACCAGAGTAAGACGACTAAGGAAAAGCACATGAGGTTCCAAGACGGCCTTACCGGAGTAAGACGACCAAGGAAAAGCACATGAGAATTTATTTATACTGGACGGATCCAGTTGGGAGCCGGAGCTCTTTTTTGTACTGGACGGATCCAGTTGGGAGCCGGAGCTCAATGCTTATTACTAATTCATGAAAATGCAGCGGTCGTTTGCCGGACATGACTAGAGACCACAAGTCGGTTCCATGTGTGTGGGCTGATGTGACGGCTCGTATTACATGCAAGGAAAGCAAAAGAGGGCGAGAACTCGCCTAAAAACCAAAAAACATGAACTATGGACCGGAGTCCAGCAAACTGAAGAGATCCGCTGAGTGGGATCAGTTAACGATAAGCCCGCGATTGCTCGATCCGGGATCGTTCCCTCTCCAGGGAGTTGGTGGTGGTAGCGCAGGTGTGGGCGTTGTTGGTTGAATGACGTACTCGGGTAGTTCTCCTCGCCTAATCCAATCCTCGTTAATGCCTCGCAAATGTCTGTAGTCATCGGCGTTATGACCGTCCATGTCATGAAATATGCAATGTCTTCCGGAGTTGCGTTGTGCTAGCGTTGGCTCCCTCTTGGGAGGCCTTCGATATGAGGCGGCACCTCCTTTATCCACGTATATGTTGCTCAGAGTGTCATTCTGTTCAGTGTATTTGTCGTATCTGGACCCTCTCCGGGGTGGAGCATTACGATCATTTGTAGCAGGGGTCTTTCCTTTACCCTTGTCATTGCCTTTTCCAGGATTGGTCTGTTCTCCATCTCCGAGCATGTTGACATCGAGAGTCGTTTCTTAGAAGTTGCATCTTCTTCCCGCATGAATCTATCTGCTTCAAGGTAGAATTCGCTGAGGTTTCGCGGCGGATCTCTGTACAAAGATTTTTTGAACTCCGAGTTATCTAGAACGCCGGATACTGCTGCCATCAGTACCATCGATGGTTCAGGACGATCAACTGATGCTGCTGCAACGTTGAATCTTTCCAGGAATGAACACAGAGCTTCTCTGGGCCTCTGCTTGATTGTGGTGAGAGACATGACGTTCTTGGGTCGTTCAATGTGAACCCGAAATTGTTCAATGAAGCGTGCGACCAACATGTTCCAACTACTGATCGATTCTGTTTCCAGCTGTCGAATCCACATAGCGGCTATGTCAGTCAAGAAGAGGGGAAAACACTTTGCCATGACGTTTTCCGATGCCGACTGAACTTCCATATGTCGTTTGTAGCGCATGAGATGCACGGTAGGATCTGTCCTGCCGTTGTATGGCTCCAGCTGTGGGAGTTTGAAATCCGGGGGATTGCGGGAATTCCTGATTTCCTGAGTGAATGGGTTGTGATTGATGTCATCCACGTCAATCTGATAGGTGTGGCCTCTCGAGAGGCGTTGAATCAGATCAGCGAGTCGATTGCCTTCAAAAAGCTGTCGCAAACTACCGAAATCAGAGTTGGTGCCCCCAGCGTTGAATGCAGGAGAGGATGGAAGCTGTTGGGGAGCTGCTGTGTGCGGATTGCGGGTCACGGTTCGAGGGGGCGACCCGACTCGGTCGTGGATCGTGGAAGGCGGTGCGTGAGTCTGGCTCATGGATGCCGGTTCGTGAGCCTGGGGGGGCAAACCGATCGAGTTCTGGAGCCCCGTCACGAGCCGTGGCCTGTTGTTGAATAGGCGGGAGCGAGTTGTTGGGATCGGCTCATGAGCCTGGTAGTGTACCCCGATCCGGCTCACGGTCCAGAGGTGTATCACGAGACGAGTTCTGCTGTTGAACGGGGGGGTTGCCCTCGAGTTCGGGTGATACTCAAACCGCTTCAATGGCTTCGTTTCCAGTGACTTGAGCGTTGCTCGGCCTTCCATCCATCCGAGCGAACAATTGGTTAATCATTTCCTGTTGTTTCTAGAGGAGATCATCTTGCCGTGCCATCTGATCTCTCAGTTCAGCGAGAACGTCATCCATCTCGTCTCTGGTCAGGTATGCAGAAGGATCTTCATGAGAGGAAGCTTCCTGGCTTGCCTCGTTCCTTGTGTCTTCAGCGTCAGCATCATCAGCATGTGCGAAAGTTCCTGTCTTCTTCCTTTTGATTGCCATTTATCCAATAGCAAAAAAATCCTAGCAAAAGTTGAAGTTGTCGTGTGCCCATTCCTGGCGCGCCAAAATGTTAGACCAAAAATTGGGCCTAACATCCAAATGCAGATCACAGATCACAGAATGCAGAAAAGAGTAAATAAAGAGGAGACACACGAGGTTTTTATAGTGGTTCGGCTGTAGATATAGCCTACTTCCACTATATAATCTTATTGTTATACTAACAGATTACAAGAATCAGTTACATGCAGGCACACAATCCGTATGTTAATTGAGATTACAAGGGTTTATACACGTAATCCACATGTTAATTGTGTAGAAATGAGAAGAATTTGACTGTAGGAAAGTGCAAAGTCCTTGCACCTCAGTAATGGTGGAAGCAGTGAAGAAGAATGGCCAAAAGTCCTAGAAAATGCCTTTAAATGGTGTATTTATAGCTGTAGGAGAGCTTCTGGGTTGACCGGATCGTGATGGGGTACGTGGCAGGCAATCCAAGAAAGTAGGAACATAAATAGCCTTGAGAACAGGTCAAAACAGTGTGCGTATCAGCAGGTCTGAAGGTCGGTTCGTGTTCATGGGATCGGATCGTGAGGAGACAGGGCGAGCCGATCCGATCGTGGTGCTCGGGCGCTGAAGGTGACGCAGTACGGATCGGATCATGATGCTGGAGTGCGATCCGAGGGGGCGATCCAATCGTGGGCGAGCCGATGGGAGCGATCCGGTGTGATGGTTCTGAGTATTCGATGCTAGATTACACCCATTCACGGAAATGGGCATAACTTTCAAACCGTAAGTCCGATTGAGCCAAACCGAAGCTCAAACTGAAGCTAACTCAGAGATATACAAAAGTTATAGAGCTTAGCTTCGTAATCGCTTTTTTCAGGCCCAAAAGTGGTCGTCTGATAGGAGTTCGGACCTGTTTATGTTGAGGATGCGATTTTGACCAAATCTCTCAATGTCTTCTTACGTTGTTTCCACTACTTGGGCATGTTATAATTCAGGAATTCCATGTGTGCAGCTTTTGCCAAAAAATGTGTCAACACGTTTGCTCCCCAGAACATATCTTGCTGGCTGAAGGAAGATGTGTTCTGGATAATCTGAGAAATCCAAGTCCAGAATGTGACGATCACGTCGGATCGTATTAAGGCCAGAAAACCGACGATCACACGGGATCGTATTAAGGCCAGAGAAATCCAAGAAGACCAGGAATTTGTACCTACAATAAGATAAAACAAACAATGAAAGAATATTTCCTAGATGGCCTTACCGGAGTAAACCATCTGAGGAGATGTTAGAGGGGTTCCAAGACGACCTTATCGGAGTAAGACGACCAAGGAAATGCCATGGAAGTTCCAAGACGGCCTTACCGGAGTAAGACGACCAAGGAAAAGCACATGAGGTTCCAAGATGGCCTTACTGGAGTAAGACGACCAAGGAAACGCACATGAGAATTTATTTATATTGGACGGATCCAGTTAGGAGCCGGAGCTCTTGTTTGTACTGGACGGATCCAGTTGGGAGCTGGAGCTCAATGCTTATTACTAATTCATGAAAATGCTGCGGTCGTTTGCCGGACACGACTGGAGACCACAGATCGGTTCTGTGCGTGTGGGCTTATGTGATGGCTCTTATTACATGCAGGGAAAACAAAGGAGGGAGAGAACTCGCCTAAAAACCTAAAAACATGAACTACGGACCGGAGTCTAGCAAACTGAAGAGATCCACTGAGTGGGATCAGTTAATGATAAGCCCGCGATCGCTCGATCCGGGATCGTTCCCTCTCCAAGGAGTCGATGGTGGTAGCGCAGGTGTGGGCGCTGTTGGTGGAAAGACGTACTCGGGTAGTTCTCCTCGCCTGATCCGATCCTCGATAAAGTTTCGCAAATGTCTGCAGTCATCGGTGTTATGACCGTCCATGTCATGAAATATGCAATGTCTTCCGGAGTTGCATTGTGCTAGCGTTGGCTCCCTCTTGGGAGGCCTTGGATATGAGGCGCCACGTATATGTTGCTTAGAGTGTCGTTCAGTTCAGTGTATTTGTCGTATCTGGACCCTCTCCGGGGTGGAGCATTACGATCATTTGTAGTAGGGGTCTTTCCTTTACCCTTGTCATTGCCTTTTCCAGGATTGGGCGGTTCTCCATCTCCGAGCATGTTGACATCGAGAGTGCGTTTCTCAGAAGTTGCATCTTCTTCCCGTAGGAATCTATCTTCTTCAAGGTAGAATTCGCTGAGGTTTCGCGGTGGATCTCTGTACAAAGATTTTTTGAACTCCGAGTTATCTAGAACGTCGGATACTGCTGCCATCAGTACCATCGATGGTTCAGGGCGATCAACTGATGCTGCTGCAACGTTGAATCTTTCCAGGAATGAATGCAGAGCTTCTCTAGGCCTCTGCTTGATTGTGTATGAGACATGACGTTCTTGGGTCGTGCAATGTGAACCCGAAATTGTTCAATGAAGTGTGCGACCAACATGTTCCAACTGCTGATCGATTCTGTTTCTAGCTGTCGAATCCACATAGCGGCTATGTCAGTCAGGAAGACGGGAAAACACTTTGCCATGAAGTTTTCCGATGCCGATTGAACTTCTATATGTCGTTTGTAGCGCATGAGATGCACGGTAGGATCTGTCCTGCCGTTGTATGGCTCCAGCTGTGGGAGTTTGAAATCCGGGGGATTGCGGGAATTCCTGATTTCCTGAGTGAATGGGTTGTGATTGACATCATCCACGTCAATATGATAGGTGTGGCCTCTCGTGAGGCGTTGAATCAGATCAGCGAGTCGATTGCCTTCAAAAAGCTGTCGCAAACTACCAAAATCAGAGCTGGTGCCCTCAGCATTGAATGCAGGAGAGGATGGAAGCTGTTGGTGAGCTGCTTTGTGCGGATTGCGGGTCGCGGTTCGCGGTTCGAGGGGGCGACCCGACTCGGTCGTGGATAGTGGAAGGTGGTGCGTGAGTCTGGCTCGTGGATGCCAGTTCGTGAGCCTGGGGGGCGAACCGATCGGGTTCTGGAGCCCCATTACGAGCCGTGGCCTATTGTTGAACAGGCGGGAGCGAGTTGTTGGGATCGGCTCGTGAGCCTGGTAGTGTACCACGATCCGGGTCGCGGTCCAGAGGTGTATCACGAGACGAGTTCTGCTGTTGAACGGGGGGGTTGCCCCCGAGTTCGGGTGATACTCGAACCGCTTCAATGGCTTCGTTTCCAGTGACTTGAGCGTTGCTCGGCCTTCCATCCATCCGAGCGAAGAATTGGTTAATCATTTCCTGTTGTTTCTGGAGGAGATCATCTTGCCAAGCCATCTAATCTCTCAGTTCAGCGAGAACGCCATCCATCTCGTCTCTGGTCAGGTATGCAGAAGGATATTCATAAGAGGAAGCTTCCTGGCTTGCCTCGTTCCTTGTGTCTTCAGCGTCAGCATCATCTGCATGTGCGGAAGTTCCTATCTTCTTCCTTTTGATTGCCATTTATCCAATAGCAAAAAAATACAAGCAAAAGTTGAAGTTGTCGTGTTCCCCTTCCTGGCGCGCCAAAATGTTAGACCAAAAATTGGGCCTAACACCCAAATGCAGATCACAGAATGCAGAAAAGAGAAAATAAAGAGGAGACACACGAGGTTTTTATAGTGGTTCAGCTGTAGATGTAGCCTACGTCCACATTATAATCTTATTGTTATACTGACAGATTACAAGAATCAGTTACATGCAGGCACACAATCTGTGTGTTAATTGAGATTACAAGGGTTTATACACGTAATCCACGAGTTATTTGTGTAGAAAAGAGAAGAATTTGACTGTAGGAAAGTGCAAAATCCTTGCACCTCAGTAATGGTGGAAGCAGTGAAGAAGAATGGCCAAAAGTCCTTGAAAATGCCTTTGAATGGTGTATTTATAGCTGTAGGAGAGCTTCTGGGTAGACCGGATCGTGATGGGGTACGTGGCAGGCGATCCAAGAAAGTAGGAGCATAAATAGCCTTGAGAACAGGTCAAAACAGTGCGCGTATCAGCAGGTCTGAAGGTCGGTTCGTGTTCATGGGACCGGATCGTGAGGAGACAGGGCGAGCCGATCCGGTCGTGGTGCTCGGGCGCTATTGGTGACGCAGTACGGATCGGATCGTGATGCAGGAGTGCGATCCGAGGGGGCGATCCAATCGTGGGCGAGCGATGGGAGCGATCCGGTGTGATGGTTCTGAGTTTTCGATGCTAGATTACACCCATTCACGAAAATGGGCATAACTTTCAAACCATAAGTCCGATTGAGCCAAACCGAAGCTCAAACTGAAGCTAACTCAGAGATCTACAAAAGTTATAGAGCTTAGCTTCGTAATCGCTGTTTTCAGGCCCAAAAGAGGTCGTCTGATAGGAGTTCGGACCTGTTTTTTTTTTAGGATGCGATTTTGACCAAATCTCTCAATGTCTTCTGACGTTGTTTCCACCGCTTGGGCATGTTATCATTCAGGAATTCCATGTGTGACAGCTTTTGCCAAAAAATGTGTCAACACGTTTGCTCCCCAGAACATATCTTGCTGGTTGAAGGAAGATGTGTTCTGGATAATCTGAGAAATCCAAATCCAAAATGCGACGATCACGTCGGATCGTATTAAGGCCAGAAAACCGACGATCACACGGGATCGTATTAAGGCCAGAGAAATCCAAGAAGACCAGGAATTTGTACCTGCAATAAGATAAAACAAACAATGCAAGAATATTTCCTAGATGGCCTTACCGGAGTAAACCATCCGAGGAGATGTTAGAGGGTTTCCAAGATGGCCTTATCGGAGTAAGACGACCAAGGGAATGCCATGGAAGTTCCAAGACGGCCTTACCGGAGTAAGACGACCAAGGAAAAGCACATGAGGTTCCAAGACGGCCTTACCAGAGTAAGACGACCAAGGAAAAGCACATGAGAATTTATTTATATTGAACGGATCCAGTTGGGAGCCGGAGCTCTTGTTTGTACTGGACGGATCCAGTTGGGAGCCGGAGCTCAATGCTTATTACTAATTCATGAAAATGCAGCCGTCGTTTGCCGGACACGACTGGAGACCACAAGTCGGTTCCGTGCGTGTGGGTTGATGTGACGGCTCTTATTACATGCATGGAAAACAAAGGAGGGCAAGAACTCGCCTAAAAACCTAAAAACATGAACTATGGGCCGGAGTCCAGCAAACTGAAGAGATCCGCTGAGTGGGATCAGTTAATGATAAGCCCGTGATTGCTCGATCCGGGATCGTTCCCTCTCCAGAGAGTCGGTGGTGGTAGCGCAGGTGTGGGCGCTGTTGGTTGAATGACGTACTCGGGTAGTTCTCCTCGCCTGATCCGATCCTCGATAAGGTCTCGCAAATGTCTGCAGTCATCGGTGTTATGACCGTCCATGTCATGAAATATGCAATGTCTTCCGGAGTTGCGTTGTGCTAGCGTTGGCTCCCTCTTGGGAGGCCTTGGATATGAGGCGGCACCCTCTTTATCCACGTATATGTTGCTCAGAGTGTCGTTCTATTCAGTGTATTTGTCGTATCTGGACCCTCTCCGGGGTGGAGCATTACAATCATTTGTAGCAAGGGTCTTTCCTTTACCCTTGTCATTGCCTTTTCCAGGATTGGGCGGTTCTCCATCTCCGAGCATGTTGACATCGAGAGTGCGTTTCTCAGAAGTTGCATCTTCTTCCCGCAGGAATCTATCTGCTTCAAGGTAGAATTCGCTGAGGTTTCGCGGTGGATCTCTGTACAAAGATTTTTTGAACTTCGAGTTATCTAGAATGCCGGATACTGCTTCCATCAGTACCATCGATGGTTTAGGGCGATCAACTGATGCTGCTGCAACGTTGAATCTTTCCAGGAATGAACGCAGAGCTTCTCTGGGCCTCTGCTTGATTGTGGTGAGAGACATGACGTTCTTGGGTCGTGCAATGTGAACCCGAAATTGTTCAATGAAGCGTGCGACCAACATGTTCCAACTGCTGATCGATTCTGTTTCCAGCTGTCGAATCAACATAGCGGCTATGTCAGTCAGGAAGAGGGGAAAACACTTTGCCATGACGTTTTCCGATGTCGATTGAACGTCAATATGTCGTTTGTAGCACATGAGATGTACGGTAGGATCAATCCTGCCGTTGTATGGCTCCAGCTGTGGGAGTTTGAAATCCGGGGGATTACGGGAATTCCTGATTTCCTGAGTGAATGGGTTGTGATTGACATCATCCACGTCAATCTGATAGGTGTGGCCTCTCGAGAGGCGTTGAACCAGATCAGCGAGTCGATTGCCTTCAAAAAGCTGTCGCAAACTACCAAAATCAGAGTTGGTACCCCCAGCATTGAATGCAGGAGAGGATGGAAGCTGTTGGTGAGCTGCTGTGTGCGGATTGCAGGTCGCGGTTCGCGGTTCTAGGGGGCGACCCGACTCAGTCGTGGATCGTGGAAGGCGGTGCATGAGTCTGGCTCGTGGATGCCGGTTCGTGAGCCTGGGGGGGTGAACCGATCGGGTTCTGGAGCCCCGTCATGAGCCATGGCCTATTGTTGAACAGGTGGGAGCGAGTTGTTGGGATCGGCTTGTGAGCCTGGTAGTGTACCACGATCCGGGTCGCGGTCCAGAGGTGTATCACGAGACGAGTTCTGCTGTTGAACGGGGGGGTTGCCCCAGAGTTCGGGTGATACTCGAACCGCTTCAATGGCTTCAATTCCAGTGACTTGAGCGTTGCTCGGCCTTCCATCCATCCAAGTGAAGAATTGGTTAATCATTTCCTGTTGTTTCTGTAGGAGATCATCTTGCCATGCCATCTGATCTCTCAGTTCAGCGAGAACGCCATCCATCTCGTCTCTGGTCAGGTATGCAGAAGGATCTTCATGAGAGGAAGCTTCCTGGCTTGCCTCGTTCCTTGTGTCTTCAGCGTCAGCATCATCAGCATGTGCGGAAGTTCCTATCTTCTTCCTTTTGATTGCCATTTATCCAATAGCAAAAAAATCCAAGCAAAAGTTGAAGTTGTCGTGTGCCCTTTTCTGGCACGCCAAAATATTAGACCAAAAATTGGGCCTAACACCCAAATGCAGATCACATATCACAGAATGCAGAAAAGAGTAAATAAAGAGGAGACACACGAGGTTTTTATAGTGGTTTGGCTGTAGATGTAGCCTACGTCCACTATATAATCCTATTGTTATACTGACAGATTACAAGAATCAGTTACATGCAGGCACACAATCCGTGTGTTAATTGAGATTACAAGGGTTTATACACGTAATCCACATGTTAATTGTGTAGAAAAGAGAATAATTTGACTGTAGGAAAGTGCAAAGTCCTTGCACCTCAGTAATGGTGGAAGCAGTGAAGAAGAATGGCCAAAAGTCCTTGAAAATGCCTTTGAATGGTGTATTTATAGCTATAGGAGAGCTTCTGGGTTGACAGGATCGTGATGGGGTACGTGGCAGGCGATCCAAGAAAGTAGGAGCATAAATAGCCTTGAGAACAGGTCAAAACAGTGCGCGTACCAGCAGGTCTGAAGGTCGGTTCGTGTTCATGGGATCAGATCGTGAGGAGACAGGGCGAGCCGATCCGGTCTTGGTGCTCGGGCGTTGAAGGTGACACAGTACGGATCGGATCGTGATGAAGGAGTGCGATCCGAGAGGGCGATCCAATCATGGGCGAGCCGATGGGAGCGATCCGGTGTGATGGTTCTGAGTCTTCGATGCTAGATTACACCCATTCACGGAAATGGGCATAACTTTAAAACCGTAAGTCCGATTGAGCCAAACCGAAGCTCAAACTGAAGCTAACTCAGAGATCTACAAAACTTATAGAGCTTAGCTCCGTAATTGCTGTTTTCGGGCCCAAAAGAGGTCGTCTGATAGGAGTTTCGGGCCTGTTTATGTTGAGGATGCGATTTTGACCAAATCTCTCAATGTCTTCTGACGTTGTTTCCACCACTTGGGTATGTTATCATTCAGGAATTCCATGTGTGACAGCTTTTGCCAAAAAATGTGTCAACAAATATGTATCATTTACATGAAAATTTATCCAATGACAAGTCAACTTTGCATATGAATCCTAACATATGCAAATGTAAATAAAAACGTAATTTTGACTGTCCATATAATCCTAATACAATGTAATTATAAATGTTATTTTAACAGCGCATATAAATTCTAATATATGCGATATAATATATATGTGATTTTAACAACGCATATAATTTCTAATATATGTGGTGTAATATAAATGTGATTTTAGCAACGCATATAAATTCTGATATACGCGATGTAATATAAATGTGATTTTTAGCAGCGCATATAAATTCTAATATATTCGATGTAATTATAAACATGATTTTAACAGCGCATATAAATTCTAATATATACGATGTAATTATAAACATGATTTTAACAGCGCATACAAATTCTAATATAGGCGATGTAATTATAAATGAAACTTTGACAACGCATATAAATATGATTTTAACCATTTCATTAAAAACAAAGTTCTTAATGTAAACATTTTTATTTTGAAAACTTGCATGTTTGTCTTTTTACATTAAAAATGCATATTAAAAATGAAATCATGTTTTCTATTTAAAACATGAACAACTTTCATATTTTTAACATTTCTATTATTACATAAAAAAATGAATTTTTAATGTAGAACCTATTTTCACTTTAAAACATGTTTTTTTCTGCATTTCTATAATTACATTAAAAAGTGAAATTTTAATGTACAACATGCTTTACATTTAAAACATGTACATTTTCTTTATTTTAACATTACATTAAATATGTATATATTTAATGAAATCATGTTTTTAAATTTTAATGAAATCATGTTCATGTTTTTAATGAAATGATGGTTTCTTTTTAAAACATGTGCATTTTCTATTTTATTTAACATTATATTAAAAATGTGAACTTTTTACATGGAATCATGTTGGATTGAAAACATATACATTAAAAAATGTATATTCTTAATTTAATAATGTTTGGCTTTAAAACATTAACACTTTTATTATTTTTAACTTTACATTGAAAATGTATATTTTTAATGAATTCATGTTTTGGTTAAAAACATGAACATTTTCTTTATTTTCCAACCATTACATTAAAATGTCTATTTTATATGAATTCATGTTTTTATTAAAAACATGAACATTTTTCCTTACTTATATTCTTAACATTAAATATGTATATTTTAATGAAATCATGTTTTGTTCAAACTATGAACATTTTGCTAATTTCCTTAATGACATTAAAATATGGTTTTTAATGACTACATGCTTTTATTCCTAAACATGTACATTTTTCTCCATTCTTAACATTTCCTTAAAAATGTATATTTTTAATGAATTCATGTTTTGGTTAAAAACACGAACATTTTCTTTATTTTGAACATTACATTAAAATGTAAACTTTTTAATGTAATGTCCTTATTTTTATCTAAAACATTAGCATTTTTATAGTAATTCCATAATTTGATAGAAATTTTTATTTCATTTTTTTTTTAATATTTTAATTTAACAAAATGACAAGATTTGATATTTCCTTTTTGATTGAAAATACTAACTCAATCAAATAACAAATAAAAGTGATATTTCTTTGTTTTGATTGGAAATTTAATTTAATCAAACAATAATAAAGGTGGTATTTTAATTTTGATTGAAAATTCTAGTTCAATCAAAAATAACAAAAGTGACATATTTTATTTTGATTGAAAACTCTAGTTCAATCAACAAACAAACAAAGTGATATTTTTATTGAATTAAAAATTCTAATTCAATTCAGCAAAATAAACAAAGTGATATTTTTATATTGAATTGAAAGTTCTAATTCAATTCAACAAAATGAACAAAGTTGAAATTTTTATATATTGAATTGAAAGTTCTGATTCAATTCAAGAAAATAAACAAAGTTGAAATGTGAAAACCCGTAACTTCCCCCTAAAGGAAAGTGTCGGATAGTTCGAGAACAAGCCACAACAGAACGCATACAGAAGAACATTTCACTGTTATTACAACAATGCATCAGATTACAAGAATATACAGAGTATAAAAGAATATTACACAGAAATATCAGAGATTTAAATTACATTTAAATACATAGCAGCGGAAAATAATACGATACACAACTAGAAGGGATATACGGATACAAAGCTTTCCGGATATCGTTCCAGCTGTAAACCAGGATCCTGTGAATATAAATCTGCAAAACCCAAAACAACTAGCTGCCCGCGTCAAAATAAGGGCACCCAGAGTTTAGGTTAAAACAATAAACTCCAGGTCAGTCATGTGACTGGTGTGAGAACTAAAACAGTTATTTATCTTTATTTTCAAAGTTCGGTAAATCAAGGGACCACGCCGTATAACACGGAACGGGTTTCCTCCCAAGAATACCAGTGCATAAAACAAACAGCGCAATGCTAAATAAAGAAAAATGAAGCTGTTATAAGACCCAGGTCCTATCACACAATGCAACGCAAGCCGGGGGATAGGGTTTTCCCTTATAACAGCCAAAGAATGCTTGATACGTTTAAAACAAATCATTTGATACTATTATAAGTGCATAGTGTATAAAACAACTTCAAATCATAAGTATCAATCATAGGCGACATGAGCGTCCCATGCCACTATGTCGCCATATATAGGTTTACAAATAAAACCGCAAAGTCACGTATTTGGAAATTGGATTTCCGTCTATGAACTGAGGCAAAAGATAGTCCTCAACCGATTCGAGACTGCCTAGCCCGAGTCTCAGGATCAGAGCTCGAGTGACCCTTGGATCCTCAGGGCCAGTCCACCGATGTGGATTAAACTTAAACCCTGAACATGCGTTTCCCCGCCCTATGGGGCGTAAACGAGCCAACTAAATGACTCCATCGGTTCGAGAACGACCGATCAATCCGAGGCGCCTCGCAACAGCAACAACCACATAAGTCAAACTCGTCAGGGCATGTAAAACCACTGACGCCACTTCTAGCTAGGAAGAAACGTATGCCCTCCCTGACGTCCTCTCCCGTTTTTGGTTCATACCGGGTGTGAAACACGCGAGGTAAACGTTACACAAAGCTACGCCACGAAGGCCGTGCTTTGATCATCACCACAAGACTTTGCTTTTCAACAGAAGCCTCGATCAATTGCCACTTAGGCATGCCACACAGGCAATTCACTCCATGCGTTTGATATCCATCAATATATAACCCCTGAGCTCGTACGTCTCAGAGAAGGGCGTTAAGCAAGAGAATAAATTCTCCGCTGCCAAACAGATATATATTTAATAGAGATCAATCACACGGACTAAAATCCAATGTCAGACACACAGTCCATTTACAAGTCCGTTCTGGGTCTGAACGAAACCGGAGGCACCTAGTACCCCGCATACCCATCGATCTCCAAGTACGTCTGGACGATCACTAACTGTTTCCATCTTCTTGGGTGTACAGCCCAATCAAGATCATCAGTAATTACCCAAACGACGTGAAGACCTCCGGTCTTCGACCATCGTCTTCATCTTCGACTTATCGTCGTATCAGTTATTCAGAATGGGATAAACCCGGTCTTTCCGAATAACTCGCGTATATTTTAAATAAGTGTTACACAAACACAACATACGCCTCATTCCAATTCATCAGTCACTAACCGTAAATTAATCAAGAGAATAATTTCCCAAATATTAACCCCGAAGGCCGAAACCAACATCAGATCAATATCCAGAAAACCATTCTGCTTGGCCAACCGACAGTTAGTTTCTAAATTTTACATTCATAGGGAAATGTTCCCATAAATTCTATCCAAGATAAATTCCTGAATTTATTCTTTAATCTACTTTTGAATATCAATTCAAACTAGTCGGGATTAGCGAACCTTACCGAAGTAATCATTTGTTTAAATTTCCCCATCCCAACCTATTCATCCCATGAAGTAAAACTGGTAATACTTCATATCTAACACCATAGTGTTATCGGTAAATTCAATTACCATTTCACGTTCAATCTAATTAAAGATTTAACTATCGCCTGGAGCAAAACTGGTGATACTCCATTTTCGATCATTTCAATCTAATTAAAGATTCATTAAAACTCCACTTAGTTTTAATCTGTGACTGGGTTAAAGAATCAGTGTCATTTAAAGCACGGTTCACGATAAACCCAAAATCACATCACATTTCAATCAGTCCCTAATTGTAAATTAGCAAGTGAGTCATTCCCTAAGTATTAATCCCGAAGGCCGAAACCAACATCAGATCAATACCTCGGAAACTATTCAACTTAACTAATCTCCAGTTAGTTTCTGATTTTCTTAACTCCTTTAGGTCTAAGAACTGTATTATTGAAGATACCGTTCACGACAACCCAAAATCACATTTCATTAATGATCGGGTTAAAGAACGAGTGTTATTTAAAAACACTGTCCACGATAAACCCAAAAATCAATATCAATTCAATTCCAATTAAACATTATTTAATTGGTACACTTCATTAAATCTAAATAAAAAGATTTAATCTTTTCTCAACTGGGTTCAAGAACAGTGTTAGTGAAGACACCATTCACGACAAACCCAAATCACATTCGATATTCAATACAAGGCTCTGAATAGAAAATATATCGGCTTATATTCAATATCGAATTCTACGACTAACAAATGTCGTATTGGAAATAAAGATATAAATATATATCTTTCAAATTTCCATAACAACACCTGTATAATCACGAATTTCAACATCGAAATATTCCGAAGACAATTTCGATTCAAATCCACTCCAATGCAATCATTGGAAATTCTGGTTATTTTTAAAACCCTTTTCAAATTCAATTTATTTATTTAAAAATAAATAGAATTATAATTCTAGTTCAAAACTAGTTCATTTCGATAAAAATCTATTTTTATCTTTTCAAATATGGAGTCTTTCATCCCAAATCTTCACAAATCATTTCTTATGATTTTACACAAATTATTACTATTTTTAATAATTTTATCATGGCCCGTACAGTCGATTTCCATCAACGGCCATCGAACTGCACTTACAGCGACCTTTTTCAAATTTGATTTGGATGTAACTCCAAATCCAACCGTTAGATTTCAAATTTCTAATATTCGTTAGAAAGCTCTTTTCGATACGAACCCAACGGTTCCGGTTTTAGGAGAATCCGACGGTCGGATCTCCCGTAATGTCCGTTTGAAATAAATGGTCGAAATTCACGAACTGCCGCGGCGCGGCGCGTTCTATTCAGGCCATTATATTATATATATATAATATATATAATATATATTTCGTCGATTCCTATTTAAAACGAATTATATAAATAGTTTTAAATTCGTTTCAAAAGTAATTTCAACTTCCATTTCAATTCAAATCAAAATTGAATTCTTCTTTATAAATTCGTTTTAAAATTCATTTCTATTCAATTCAAATTTCAATTCAATTTGAATTCATTTCAATTCAATTTGAATTCATTTCAATTCGCTTTCAATTCAATTTGAATTCGTTTTCAATTCAATTCATTTCGAAATCGTTTTCAATTCATTTCATTTCGAAATGAATAAAATCGATATAAATATCGTTCACGTCAAAATGGCGTCAATCTAATCAACACGGCTTCATAAATTTCTATTTTCAAATATTCTATTTCAAATGTTTCTTTATTCAAAATAGTTGCTATTTTCAAAATATTTCGTTCAACACATGACCAATCTCAATGAATGAGTACTGTCAACACATGAACTTTTATTTTATATCGAAAAAGGTGCAATTTTTATTACTAAAATATTTCGTTCAACACATGACCAATCTCAATGAATGAGTACTGTCAACACATGAACTTTTATTTTATAATATTCTTTATTTTTCAAATTGGAATGAGGCCCAATCAATTACCATAAAAAGTTAATTATATGGATTTTCATACAACACGTGTATAATAGCATTGGAAAATAATCAACCATCAACCAAAGTGCACTACACTGTATAAGCATCAAATATAGATATCTAACGCTTATAACAGCCTGTCAATCAATCGATCGACATATTCAATCAATCAGGATGAGTGAACTTCAAATTTCATCCTAACACCCGTGTGGGGTTTCAAACAATCAAACACATATTTTATTTGTGCTGTTGGGCGATGTGTAAAATTTATCGACCCAATCAATGTCCTTCAAATAGGTGTACATAAACAAACCGTCTGGTTTGTAAATGAATATTTATTTTATTCACTTTCACTATATTCATATTCACGTTAAAAATTATATTTTTAACGATAAAACATTTTATTCCAACATATGAATTTCTATTATTCATTTACACAAATAAAATGATATTTTTATTTTTCTAACTTTTTAGAAAATTTCGGCGGCATAACGGCACGATACTAGAAACGGGACGAGGCCTAGCCTTATCCCCGGTCTAGTGAAGGCCCACGCCATTCACACATCAATCAACATCACCAAACAACCAAATTCAAATCAAATCATATAACTAATCTATGCAACCAAACAAACAAGTCCATGGTCTGTGGACGATTGTGTCGGGTGCTACTAAGCACCGTCTGCATCCTAGTATATATATATAACTAGAAAAAGAATTTTGAGTGAGAAGTTCTCACCGATAGCTATCCAACTTCACGACAACTCTAATGCAGGAAATCTTGTCGTTCTCGCCTTTCGTCACTTTCGCTGCTCGCTTTCACTACATATGTAAAAATCATATTTTTACTTCGCTATTCAATATATAAAAATCATATTTTTAATTCGAAGTTCAATACATAAAAATCCTATTTTTATTTCGAAGTTCAATACATAAAAATCCTATTTTTAATTCGAAGTTCAATACATAAAAATCCTATTTTTATTTCGAAGTTCAATACATAAAAATCCTATTTTTATTTCGAAGTTCAATACATAAAAATCCTATTTTTAATTCGAAGTTCAATACATAAAAATCCTATTTTTAATTCGAAGTTCAATATATAAAAATCCTATTTTTAATTCGAAGTTCAATACATAAAAATCCTATTTTTAATTCGAAGTTCAATATATAAAAATCATATTTTTATTTTTTTATTTTATTTCATAAAAATCCTATCTTTTTTTTATTTCATAAAAATCCTATCTTTTTTTATTTCATAAAAATCCTATCTTTTCAGTGTTTAAAAAAAACTAATCTTTTCAGTTTTAAAAACCCTGTATATTTATTTTTCAAAAACCATATATGTTTACTCTTCTTTGATATATTTTTCTAATTTAAAAACAAAGTACATATTTCTATTTTAATAATCAAAGTATTTTATTTAAAAAAAACTGAAATCTAACAAAATGCAGTTTATATTTAAAATTGATTTTTAAACAAGGCTATCATATTTAAATAAATAAAGAAAAAGAAATCACCTTCTTACATGCGTTCGAACCTCACTGGAAAGCTGCGACTTCGAGCAACCCAAAACCCTCGCCTGCGCACCACCAGTCGGACCACCTGCTGATGATCCAAGACCCCCACTCAAAGCCGCGCCATGTGCTCCACCTCCGCCAGGCCCCAACTTGAAGATCGAAGCCGCCCTGTCGGACGAAAACAGAACCCAAACGCTCAAGCTTGGAGCGTGAAATTCGAGAGTTCCAGTTTACTAGGAACGATCACAGCCGTTGATTTCATTGAGCTTGAGGTGCTCTTCAAATTCGCTTTTGAAAGATCTTGGATTGTTGCGCGGATTTCAAATTAGGGGAGGAAGAGGATTAAATATTTCTGGCCTTTCGTTTGGGGAAGATGGCGGCGGAAAATGTCTGAAGGGGGGTATAGGGTTTGTGTAAGAATTGGGACTATTTATAATAAAATATATTAATTTTTAATTCAACAATTTCTCCAATGTAAAATTAAACGCTTCGAACCAAAGGAGACCCAACGAGTGTCGCCCCTAGCTAAATACCCCCACTCCGAACACAATGGGATATGTATCGTGGGCCAATTCGACTGTTTGAATCAGTTTCCGTTGAATTTTAAATATAAATCTTTGTATATTCAATTTATACGCACATTTCAATTTACCGGGGTCACATACTAACTCTATAAATTGCAGAAAAATATTTTCTGACTTCGTATTGACGATACGGTCTTAACAAAACTAGTTTCGTCGAATTCTGAGACCGTTGGAAAAATGGCCATTTTCCAGTCGATTAAAATCAACTGAAACGGTCAAAACACGTTTTCCTTTGCCACGCTTACATATTGATTCGAAAAATTATGAAATTTGAAATATAGCAATAACTTGACACCACGGACCCAACAAAACTGGTTTCGTCGAAATCCGAGGTCATTTGCAAAATGTCCATTTTTTTAAAGGCCTGAATTCCATAGCGACTATTCAGAATTTTCAACTGGACATATCCTTTGATTCCCGCGATGAAATCTTGATTTTTCGGATTCGATAGAAAGATATTATCACTTAGATCCTATCATTTTTGGTTTCACTAAAATCCGGATTGTTTTGCACCCGGTACATTCAATTGAAGTTTGAAATCGAATTATCGAACTACCGCGCCATTTTCAATTCCTTTTATAATTATATATAAATATTTATATTCTAACGACGACGTATATAATATATACGTTAGAATTATGTTCAAAATAAATTTCTCGTCGATATTATTTAAAATAATTCGTTTTAAATAATTAAAATTCGCTAAAATTGCCGAAATAAAAATTTTAAACTGGCCCAGATTTTCGGGTTGTTACAATCTCCCCCACTTAAAACTTTTCGTCCCCGAAAAGGAACAAAGTCGAAAGTGGTTTGATTAATCAGCACTACGCTCGATTTGGCTTCCATTCTCCAACTTTCAGTTTCTGAGAATTTTCAAAATTTCAAAAATTTGGCTAACACCCTAAATTTTTGAAAAATTTCGCCATAACCTCCCCTGCAATGGGAGCATCGGGGAATTTCAAATAGCTTCCCCGGTCCTTCAGATCTCAAAAAGAAAAAGAAAACGCCAAGCGGCTAGCCAATAGGCTCACAAAATCATCATCACCCAAACAAAACAGTAAATTATGTAGTAAACATGTACCTATTTGTCGGGCAAACAAATTTTATTCTCTGGCTCTAGCCTCCTTGCTATGACCTGTTCAATATAAGTAATGTATATGCAAGCAAACGCAACCAATTTTCAATATAATCCAATATTTGGTTCAATTAGGCTAAATGGTTCAAAATTATCAACCAAATAAACAAACAACACAAACATCAATCAATTAGTGACTTAGAGTTTCAAATTCATAATTTTGATACATATACAAAAATCAGATTTTTGGTGCCAAATCACAACAATAAGCCCTATCTAATTTTGGTTCTCACACCAGTCAATAGGAAATATATAGAAAGCACACCTTTGAAACACGAAACTAATTACTAATGATGACGCGTCAATCATCAGAATCAGGTCCGGGCGACTAGAGTGTGATTCTATATCTATCCAGTATATTAAAATTTCGAATACACGTGGATCAGACGTATACGCAAAATCTTTATATACTGGACTGTCCAACTCAATATAAATAGATAATCAAATACGAATAATTGATTTAAATTTTCGAAACAAAAATTTGTTTTCACTTTCAAAAATATACTCTTCACACTCGTTCTAGGATACTACTGATCCCATCTCTAACGAGTCATTCTCATTGGATATTACTAATCCAATATCTGATGAATTCTTTCGTATGGTTCTAATGTGCCTTGTTCTCTGAGGTTTGTAAACCAAAGCTCTGATACCAACTGTCAAAACCCGTAACTTCCCCGTAAAGGAAAGTGTCGGATAGTTCGAGAACAAGCCACAACAGAACGCATACAGAAGAACATTTCACTGTTATTACAACAATGCATCAGATTACAAGAATATACAGAGTATAAAAGAATATTACACAGAAATATCAGAGATTTAAATTACATTTAAATACATAGCAGCGGAAAATAATACGATACACAACTAGAAGGGATATATGGATACAAAGCTTTCCGGATATCGTTCCAGCTGTAAACCAGGATCCTGTGAATATAAATCTGCAAAACCCAAAACTACTAGCTGCCCGCGTCAAAATAAGGGCACCCAGAGTTTAGGTTAAAACAATAAACTCCAGGTCAGTCATGTGACTGGTGTGAGAACTAAAACAGTTATTTATCTTTATTTTCAAAGTTCGGTAAATCAAGGGACCACGCCGTATAACACGGAACGGGTTTCCTCCCAAGAATACCAGTGCATAAAACAAACAGCGCAATGCTAAATAAAGAAAAATGAAGCTGTTATAAGACCCAGGTCCTATCACACAATGCAACGCAAGCCGGGGGATAGGGTTTTCCCTTATAACAGCCAAAGAATGCTTGATACGTTTAAAACAAATCATTTGATACTATTATAAGTGCATAGTGTATAAAACAACTTCAAATCATAAGTATCAATCATAGGCGACATGAGCGTCCCATGCCACTATGTCGCCATATATAGGTTTACAAATAAAACCGCAAAGTCACGTATTTGGAAATTGGATTTCCGTCTATGAACTGAGGCAAAAGATAGTCCTCAACCGATTCGAGACTGCCTAGCCCGAGTCTCAGGATCAGAGCTCGAGTGACCCTTGGATCCTCAGGGCCAGTCCACCGATGTGGATTAAACTTAAACCCTGAACATGCGTTTCCCCGCCCTATGGGGCGTAAACGAGCCAACTAAATGACTCCATCGGTTCGAGAACGACCGATCAATCCGAGGCGCCTCGCAACAGCAACAACCACATAAGTCAAACTCGTCAGGGCGTGTAAAACCACTGACGCCACTTCTAGCTAGGAAGAAACGCATGCCCTCCCTGACGTCCTCTCCCGTTTTTGGTTCATACCGGGTGTCAAACACGCGAGGTAAACGTTACACAAAGCTACGCCACGAAGGCCGTGCTTTGATCATCACCACAAGACTTTGCTTTTCAACAGAAGCCTCGATCAATTGCCACTTAGGCATGCCACACAGGCAATTCACTCCATGCGTTTGATATCCATCAATATATAACCCCTGAGCTCGTACGTCTCAGAGAAGGGCGTTAAGCAAGAGAATAAATTCTCCGCCGCCAAACAGATATATATTTAATAGAGATCAATCACACGGACTAAAATCCAATGTCAGACACACAGTCCATTTACAAGTCCGTTCTGGGTCTGAACGAAACCGGAGGCACCTAGTACCCCGCATACCCATCGATCTCCAAGTACGTCTAGACGATCACTAACTGTTTCCATCTTCTTGGGTGTACAGCCCAATCAAGATCATCAGTAATTACCCAAACGACGTGAAGACCTCCGGTCTTCGACCATCGTCTTCATCTTCGACTTATCGTCGTATCAGTTATTCAGAATGGGATAAACCCGGTCTTTCCGAATAACTCGCGTATATTTTAAATAAGTGTTACACAAACACAACATACGCCTCATTCCAATTCATCAGTCACTAACCGTAAATTAATCAAGAGAATAATTTCCCAAATATTAACCCCGAAGGCCGAAACCAACATCAGATCAATATCCAGAAAACCATTCTGCTTGGCCAACCGACAGTTAGTTTCTAAATTTTACATTCATAGGGAAATGTTCCCATTAATTTTATCCAAGATAAATTCCTGAATTTATTCTTTAATCTACTTTTGAATATCAATTCAAACTAGTCGGGATTAGCGAACCTTACCGAAGTAATCATTTGTTTAAATTTCCCCATCCCAACCTATTCATCCCATGAAGTAAAACTGGTAATACTTCATATCTAACACCATAGTGTTATCGGTAAATTCAATTACCATTTCACGTTCAAATCTAATTAAAGATTTAACTATCGCCTGGAGCAAAACTGGTGATACTCCATTTTCGATCATTTCAATCTAATTAAAGATTCATTAAAACTCCACTTGGTTTTAATTTGTGACTGGGTTAAAGAATCAGTGTCATTTAAAGCACGGTTCACGATAAACCCAAAATCACATCACATTTCAATCAGTCCCTAATTGTAAATTAACAAGTGAGTCATTCCCTAAGTATTAATCCCGAAGGCCGAAACCAACATCAGATCAATACCTCGGAAACTATTCAACTTAACTAATCTCCAGTTAGTTTCTGATTTTCTTAACTCCTTTAGGTCTAAGAACTGTATTATTGAAGATACCGTTCACGACAACCCAAAATCACATTTCATTAATGATCGGGTTAAAGAACGAGTGTTATTTAAAAACACTGTCCACGATAAACCCAAAAATCAATATCAATTCAATTCCAATTAAACATTATTTAATTGGTACACTTCATTAAATCTAAATAAAAAGATTTAATCTTTTCTCAACTGGGTTCAAGAACAGTGTTAGTGAAGACACCATTCACGACAAACCCAAATCACATTCGATATTCAATACAAGGCTCTGAATAGAAAATATATCGGCTTATATTCAATATCGAATTCTACGACTAACAAATGTCGTATTGGAAATAACGATATAAATATATATCTTTCAAATTTCCATAACAGCACCTGTATAATCACGAATTTCAACATCGAAATATTCCGAAGACAATTTCGATTCAAATCCACTCCAATGCAATCATTGGAAATTCTGGTTATTTTTAAAACCCTTTTCAAATTCAATTTATTTATTTAAAAATAAATAGAATTATAATTCTAGTTCAAAACTAGTTCATTTCGATAAAAATCTATTTTTATCTTTTCAAATATGGAGTCTTTCATCCCAAATCTTCACAAATCATTTCTTATGATTTTACACAAATTATTACTACTTTTAATAATTTTATCAAGGCCCGTACAGTCGATTTCCATCAACGGCCATCGAACTGCACTTACAGCGACCTTTTTCAAATTTGATTTTGACGTAACTCCAAATCCAACCGTTAGATTTCAAATTTCTAATATTCGTTAGAAAGCTCTTTTCGATACGAACCCAACGGTTCCGATTTTAGGAGAATCCGACGGTCGGATCTCCCGTAATGTCCGTTTGAAATAAATGGTCGAAATTCACGAACTGCCGCGGCGCGGCGCGTTCTATTCAGGCCATTATATTATATATATAATATATATAATATATATTTCGTCGATTCCTATTTAAAACGAATTATATAAATAGTTTTAAATTCGTTTCAAAAGTAATTTCAACTTCCATTTCAATTCAAATCAAAATTGAATTCTTCTTTATAAATTCGTTTTAAAATTCATTTCTATTCAATTCAAATTTCAATTCAATTTGAATTCATTTCAATTCGCTTTCAATTCAATTTGAATTCGTTTTCAATTCAATTCATTTCGAAATCGTTTTCAATTCATTTCATTTCGAAATGAATAAAATCGATATAAATATCGTTCACGTCAAAATGGCGTGAATCTAATCAACACGGCTTCATAAATTTCTATTTTCAAATATTCTATTTCAAATGTTTCTTTATTCAAAATAGTTGCTATTTTCAAAATTTTTCGTTCAACACATGACCAATCTCAATGAATGAGTACTGTCAACACATGAACTTTTATTTTATATCGAAAAAGGTGCAATTTTTATTACTAAAATATTTCGTTCAACACATGACCAATCTCAATGAATGAGTACTGTCAACACATGAACTTTTATTTTATAATATTCTTTATTTTTCAAATTGGAATGAGGCCCAATCAATTACCATAAAAAGTTAATTATATGGATTTTCATACAACACGTGTATAATAGCATTGGAAAATAATCAACCATCAACCAAAGTGCACTACACTGTATAAGCATCAAATATAGATATCTAACGCTTATAACAGCCTGTCAATCAATCGATCGACATATTCAATCAATCAGGATGAGTGAACTTCAAATTTCATCCCAACACCCGTGTGGGGTTTCAAACAATCAAACACATATTTTATTTGTGCTGTTGGGCGATGTGTAAAATTTATCGACCCAATCAATGTCCTTCAAATAGGTGTACATAAACAAACCGTCTGGTTTGTAAATGAATATTTATTTTATTCACTTTCACTATATTCATATTCACGTTAAAAATTATATTTTTAACGATAAAACATTTTATTCCAACATATGAATTTCTATTATTCATTTACACAAATAAAATGATATTTTTATTTTTCTAACTTTTTAGAAAATTTCGGCGGCATAACGGCACGATACTAGAAACGGGACGAGGCCTAGCCTTATCCCCGGTCTAGTGAAGGCCCACGCCATTCACACATCAATCAACATCACCAAACAACCAAATTCAAATCAAATCATATAACTAATCTATGCAACCAAACAAACAAGTCCATGGTCTGTGGACGATTGTGTCGGGTGCTACTAAGCACCGTCTGCATCCTAGTATATATATATAACTAGAAAAAGAATTTTGAGTGAGAAGTTCTCACCGATAGCTATCCAACTTCACGACAACTCTAATGCAGGAAATCTTGTCGTTCTCGCCTTTCGTCACTTTCGCTGCTCGCTTTCACTACTATGTAAAAATCATATTTTTACTTCGCTATTCAATATATAAAAATCATATTTTTAATTCGAAGTTCAATACATAAAAATCCTATTTTTATTTCGAAGTTCAATACATAAAAATCCTATTTTTAATTCGAAGTTCAATACATAAAAATCCTATTTTTATTTCGAAGTTCAATACATAAAAATCCTATTTTTATTTCGAAGTTCAATACATAAAAATCCTATTTTTAATTCGAAGTTCAATACATAAAAATCCTATTTTTAATTCGAAGTTCAATATATAAAAATCCTATTTTTAATTCGAAGTTCAATACATAAAAATCCTATTTTTAATTCGAAGTTCAATATATAAAAATCATATTTTTATTTTTTTATTTTACTTCATAAAAATCCTATCTTTTTTTTATTTCATAAAAATCCTATCTTTTTTTATTTCATAAAAATCCTATCTTTTCAGTGTTTAAAAAAAACTAATCTTTTCAGTTTTAAAAACCCTGTATATTTATTTTTCAAAAACCATATATGTTTACTCTTCTTTGATATATTTTTCTAATTTAAAAACAAAGTACATATTTCTATTTTAATAATCAAAGTATTTTATTTAAAAAAAACTGAAATCAAACAAAATGCAGTTTATATTTAAAATTGATTTTTAAACAAGGCTATCATATTTAAATAAATAAAGAAAAAGAAATCACCTTCTTACATGCGTTCGAACCTCACTGGAAAGCTGCGACTTCGAGCAACCCAAAACCCTCGCCTGCGCACCACCAGTCGGACCACCTGCTGATGATCCAAGACCCCCACTCAAAGCCGCGCCATGTGCTCCACCTCCGCCAGGCCCCAACTTGAAGATCGAACCCGCCCTGTCGGACGAAAACAGAACCCAAACGCTCAAGCTTGGAGCGTGAAATTCGAGAGTTCCAGTTTACTAGGAACGATCACAGCCGTTGATTTCATTGAGCTTGAGGTGCTCTTCAAATTCGCTTTTGAAAGATCTTGGATTGTTGCGCGGATTTCAAATTAGGGGAGGAAGAGGATTAAATATTTCTGGCCTTTCGTTTGGGGAAGATGGCGGCGGAAAATGTCTGAAGGGGGGTATAGGGTTTGTGTAAGAATTGGGACTATTTATAATAAAATATATTAATTTTTAATTCAACAATTTCTCCAATGTAAAATTAAACGCTTCGAACCAAAGGAGACCCGACGAGTGTCGCCCCTAGCTAAATACCCCCACTCCGAACACAATGGGATATGTATCGTGGGCCAATTCGACTGTTTGAATCAGTTTCCGTTGAATTTTAAATATAAATCTTTGTATATTCAATTTATACGCACATTTCAATTTACCGGGGTCACATACTAACTCTATAAATTGCAGAAAAATATTTTCTGACTTCGTATTGACGATACGGTCTTAACAAAACTAGTTTCGTCGAATTCTGAGACCGTTGGAAAAATGACCATTTTCCAGTCGATTAAAATCAACTGAAACGGTCAAAACACGTTTTCCTTTGCCACGCTTACATATTGATTCGAAAAATTATGAAATTTGAAATATAGCAATAACTTGACACCACGGACCCAACAAAACTGGTTTCGTCGAAATCCGAGGTCATTTGCAAAATGTCCATTTTTTTAAAGGCCTGAATTCCATAGCGACTATTCAGAATTTTCAACTGGACATATCCTTTGATTCCCGCTATGAAATCTTGATTTTTCGGATTCGATAGAAAGATATTATCATTTAGATCCTATCATTTTTGGTTTCACTAAAATCCGGATTGTTTTGCACCCGGTACATTCAATTGAAGTTTGAAATCGAATTATCGAACTACCGCGCCATTTTCAATTCCTTTTATAATTATATATAAATATTTATATTCTAACGACGACGTATATAATATATACGTTAGAATTATGTTCAAAATAAATTTCTCGTCGATATTATTTAAAATAATTCGTTTTAAATAATTAAAATTCGCTAAAATTGCCGAAATAAAAATTTTAAACTGGCCCAGATTTTCGGGTTGTTACATGAAATTTTTATATATTGAATTGAAAGTTCTAATTCAATTCAACAAAATAACAAAGTTGAAATTTTTATATATTGAATTGAAAGTTGTAATTCAATTCAACAAAATAAACAAAGTTGAAATTTTTATATAGTGAATTGAAAGTTCTAATTTAATTCAACAAAATAAACAAAGTTGATAATTTTATATATTGAATTGAAAGTTCTAATTCAATCCAATAAATAAACATGATGCTCCATTTTTTTTGAATATATATGTTTCAACAAAATATCAACAAAAATGATTTATTCTAATTAATACATCACATATAGATCTATATTAACAAAATATCCAAACTAACAAATCTGTATTAACATATCACATACAAATCAAATCACGTAGCATAGCATATACAGCGAATCAATGAGAATACAACTACGATTTATTTTAATTATTTTAAAATAAATAAAAATAAAATAGGATTTCTGATAGTTCTTTTCAATTCAGGGTTGAATTTATCCAAAATTCTGATCTGTTCAGAATTGGCTCTATTCAGGTCATTAGCGTAGATCTTAGTTTCACGATCACAGCGCTTCAGAAATCGTTAAATTCTGATTCAGTATGAATGAGATACGAATTAATTTACATTGTTGATATTTGAAATAAATTAATTTTAAATAATAAATTAAAATTCTACCTTCTTCTTCAATAACAAATAAAGGTCGTGCCTTTTCCAATTGGGTTCCGATCTAGGGTTGCTCTTTTCTTCCAATTGGTGAGGGGTGCTGATGATCGGAATATACCACGGTGTAGATGGAGGGACGGCGCATAGGGGGTCCCACCCGCGTCAGGGGCGATGCACCCTAGGGGAGGCGGCGGTGCTATGAATGGCGCGACTTCGGGGCGCTGGAATACAGGGGTTGTTCGATGGTATGGGTGGTTAGCCGTATGGATGGAAAGCTTGCGGAAATCTATACGATAAACTCCAAAGGAGGATGGAGTTTTGTTTAGTGGATGAAGGGAAATTAGTGGAAAAAGACGAAAGCTTTACTGTCCATGAATGAAGAGGTTACGGCGGCGGCTGATAATAGAAATTAGGGTTTTGTGAAAAGAGATTAAGGATTATTTATAATATTTTATTTCTAATCTTTACAAAAAAATCCATAAGTTCTAAACAACTCCAATTTCAGTCCAACATGAGTTGATCCCACCTAATAGCCCCCCTCCTGGATCCAATGGGCTAGGTCCCGTTAACCCAAACGGTCGTCTTTAGCCTATTTTATTTAATTTAAAAATTAGTTCATTTATTTAATTAATTTGATCATACGTTTAAATTCACCGGGGCCACATATGGACTCTAAAAATTCCAGAAAAATTATTTCTAGCTTTGTTTTGACGATACGGTCCTAACAAAATTAATTTCGTCGCACTTCAAAACCATTTGAAAAATGGTCATTTTCAAGTCGATTAAATTTGACTAAAATTGACAAAATACATTTTCTTTTGCCACGCTCACATATTAATTCGAAAAATTCTAAAAAATTAAACTTGGCAATAATTTGACATTCTGGACCCGATAAAAGTGGTTTCATCGAAAACGGAGGTCGTCTGAAAAATGGCCTTTTATGCGGGCTATAAATTATAATATAGCGACCATTCTGAATATTCAGCTGCCCATAACTTTTGATTCTTGCTATGAAATTTGGATTTTTCGGATTCGTTGGAAAGATATTCTTAAACAAATTTAGATATTTTTGGTTTCACTAATATCCGTTAAATTTTGAATCTGGTATATTTAGTCAAAGTTCAGGTTTGACTTTTCAAACTACCGTACTATTTCTAATTCCTTTTGAAATTAAAATAAATATATTCTCTCTAACTTCGATTAAAATAAATTTTTAATCGTTAATTATTTAAAATTAATTATTTTATCTATTAAAATTCACTTAAATAGCCAAAATAAAATTTTTAAATTGGTTCAAATTTTCCGGGTTGTTACAATCTCCCCCACTTAAAAGCTTTTCATCCCCGAAAGGAAACAATATTAAAGTAGGAAACAAAACGGAAAATGCAAGGTATTGTAAATGTACCTTAACACAAAAGCTAGTCGGAGATATCCATTCCGCACTTAGGATAAGCCTGTTTGATGTTATCCTCAGTCTCCCATGTACAGCCTCTAGGATCCCCGCTCTACTGCACATTGACTAAGTGGATCCTCTTCTTCCTTAGAACACTGGTTTCCTTGCCAACTATTTTTACTGGCTCCCTCCTTACTGCTAAGCTCGGGGTA
This sequence comes from Allium sativum, assembly GCA_030737875.1. Lineage (NCBI taxonomy): Eukaryota > Viridiplantae > Streptophyta > Magnoliopsida > Asparagales > Amaryllidaceae > Allium > Allium sativum. The sequence goes on along the minus strand of CM060916.1, from coordinate 66,126,398 downwards.
ATCTCCAAATCTTGTTGTGTTGCTTCCTCCACAACTATGTCTCGATCATGAACATGCTTCCGAAGTTGCGACACATGAAATACATCGTGAACCCCTGGCAACCAGTCGGGAAACTGCACTCTATAAGCGAGAGTTCCAATCCTTTCGAGAATAGGGAATGGACCAATGAATCTCGATGCCAATTTCCTAGTCTTTCCAAATCGAATTACCCCTCTCAGCGGGGAAACCCTCAAGTACACAAGATCGCTAACAAAGAATTCTAAAACCCTTCTTCGTGCATCTGCATAGCTCTTCTGTCGGCTTTGAGCATCCAGTAATCACTTCTTAATAAAATCAACTTTATCTACTGCTTCACGAATCATCTCGGGACCCAGTACTAATCAATTATCGGGTTCCACCCAACCCGCAGGAGATCTGCATGGCCTGCCATATAATGCTTCAAATGGCGACATCTGCAAGCTTGCTTGGTAGTTGTTATTATAAGAGAATTCAACCAAGTGCAAATGATCTTCCCATGACCCACCAAAATTTAGAATGCATGCTCGCATCAAATCTTCCAATATGCGGTTCACCCTCTCAGTCTGGCCATATGTTTGAGGATGATAAGCAGTGCTCATATTCAGCTTAGTCCCTAGCTCTTCTTGGAAAGCTTCCCGGAATTTGCTAGTAAATATCGAATCGCGGTCACTGACAATGCTACTGGGAACTCCATGTAGCTTGACAATCTCTCTGAAATACAGATGTGCCATACTTTGAGTTGTTCTATTAGATTTGACAGGGATGAAATGGGCAGTCTTTGTGAAGTGATCTACAATCACCCATATACTGTCATTGCCTTTCCTAGTCTGAGGCAAGCCATCAATAAAGTCCATAGAAATTTCGTCCCATTTCCAACTTGGAACCCCTAGCGGTTGCAACAGATCTACTAGCTTTTGCTGATCGCTTTTGACTTGCTGGCAGCTGGGACATCTAGCAACATATATAGAAATGTCTCTCTTCATAGATCTACACCAAAATGTGCGCTTGAGGTCCTGGTACATCTTGCTCACACCAGGATGAATGCTGAGCTTAGATTTATGACATTCACCCATTACTTCCTTTCTGAGCTCAGGACGATTCAGAACACAAATTCGGCCCAAATAGCCTCAGAACCCTTTTGTCGTCAATCAGAAAACTCGTGGGTTCGCCTTCCCTGACTCTTTTGCTGATTCTCTGAATAAATTCATCATTCTTCTGAAGAGCAAAGATCTTATCGATCAAGGTAGGGGTAATAATGAGATTGGCGAGGATAAGATTAGTGTTGGCCATATTCTTCCTGTTGAGTGCATCGGCTACTACGTTGGCTTTTCCTGGAGTATATAAGATGTCCAGGTCATAGGGTGTAAGGAATTCAACCCAAAGTTGCTGCTTTAAGTTCAAATCTCTTTGTGTGAACAAATACTTCAAGGATTTGTGATCAGTATACAGCTTGAATTTCTCGCCCAAGAGATAGTGCCTCCATATCTTTAGAGCAAATATGATGGCCATTATCTCGAGATCATGAGTGGCGTAATTCTTCTCATGCGGTTTTAACTGATGGCTAGCATATGCGACCACTTTTTCCCTTTGCATTAGCACCGCACCAATATCTTAAATAGATAGAAGGATAATATGTTAAAATAAGATTTGACATTAGAAAAATGTCATTTCAAACATGTTTATTTGGATAAAAAGAATAACCTTCTCTAGAGGCGTATGTCTAGACTTTCAGATCCTGATTGCCATCAATAATGGTCAACACAGGAGTAGTGATCAACCTCCTTTTCAGCTCTTGGAAAGCTGCCTCACATTCAGGTGTCCAAATGAATTTTGTATGCTACTTAATCAGCTTCGTCACTGGACAAGATAATTTCGGAAAATCCTTAACGAATTTCCGATAATAGCCAGCCAGTCCTAAGAAACTTCTGACTTCGGTGGGAGTGCTAGGCTGCTTCCAATCTTGGATGGATGAGATCTTTCCTGGATCTACTGAGATGCCTTCCTTTGATATAAAGCCGAGGAATTTCACATCTTCTTTCCAGAATATGCACTTGGAGAATTTGGCTTTCAGCACATTTCTTCGCAAAATCTCCAAGACTTCTTTCAGATGCTTTTCGTTTTTAGTAGTGGATTTAGAAAAGATTAGGATATCATCGATGAACAGCAGCACGAATTTATTTAAAACATCTCAGAATAATCTATTCATCAGATCTACGAAGTATGCTAGAGCATTGCATAAGCCAAAGGGCATCACTAGCCATTTATAAAATAAGTCTGGTCCTCTGAAAGTTGTCAAAGGCACACATTCCTCGGCAATGCGTAATTGGTGGAAACCTGTAGCTAGGTCCATCCTAGAGAATACTCGTGCTCCATTCAAGCGGTCTAGTAGATCATCAATGCGTGACAGTGGGTATTTATTTTTCAGCGTTTGCTTATTTAGGTCACGGTAGTCCACACATAGTCTGAGGGTATCGTCTGACTTTGGGACAAACGCCACTGCTGCGCCTCAGCTCGAGAAGCTAGGTCTAACCAGACCCTTCCACAAAAGTTGCTTAGTTTGATTGCTTAGCTCCTCTTTTTCTTTCAGTGACATTCTCTGAATGGGGTGTACAACGGGCCTTGCATCCGGAACTAAGTCAGTTCTGAAGTCGATTTCTCTGCGCGGAGGTAAGCTGTCAACTTCTTCAAACACATCCGCATAGTCTCTGATGATAGGAATATCCTCAATAGAAGCAGGAGTGACTTCTAGAGAAGACCAAAATTCTTTCCTATTTGTGGCTGAGCCGTGGCATGGAATAGCAATGATATCTCCAAATTTGGTTTTGATTCTGACTACTCTTTCAACGCATAATAACTCAGCCTCATACTTCGTTAGCCAGTCTAGCCCAAGTATGATATCATACCCGGACAAATTCATGATGATCAAATTAAAAGGAAATTGGAAGTAGGAATAAGAAACAGGCACTCTACAATACTGATCGAGAATGAGTGAACCTCCTATCGTGTTATGGGCTCTAATCAGTTCTTTAAGTTTTATTGGTTTCAATTTAAGCATTTTAATCGTGTCATTAGATATGAAACTTCTAGATGCACCAGTGTCAAACAAAACTGTAATAGGAATGTTCTTAATGTTAAGAGTACCTCCTAAAACATCAGGTTTACCTGCTCCTTCGGAAGAAGCCAGTGCAGCCGCTCCATCATAGACATGTGCTACTTCAGATTTCTTGAGCAGAGGGCAATTTCTGATAAAGTGACATGTCTTATGGCATTTAAAGCATTCCTGAGTGTTCCGAGAATTTTGACCGCGGTTCTGACTCGGTCCAGACTCATTTCTTTTAGGCTTCTTCGGCGCTCGGCATTCATAGTCAAAATGCCCTATCTTCTGACAGATGAAGCATTTGACCTTATATTTATCCCTCTTCTTTTTCTCCAGGGGCTTGTCGGTAGAAGGATTACCTGCCTATGATTTATTATCAGACTCTTTTCTCTTATTGTTGGCTTGGTTCTTTTCTCGATCTTGTTGAGAACCTTTCTGGTCAATCTTCTCATATCTGCAAGCCATCTCGATCAATTTAGGAAATGGACGCTCAATATGTGTCGTCACTCTATTATGATACCTCCTCGCAAGACCATTAATAAATTTCTTATTCTTCTGAAGCGGGTCTTGAACTAACTCAGGGGCATATCTGGAGAGTTCGTCAAATTTCTTCACATATTCGGCAATAGTCATACTCCCTGTTGGAGGTTGGCGAACTCATCATGAAGGCGTTCAACTTTGTGAGGCGGAATAAACTTCACATTGAAGAGCTCTTTAAATTTCTCCCAAGTTATATCAGCTTCATTACCACCAATCATAGCCATTTCCCACCAAATCAGAGCCTGGTCCTTCAGGAACCATGTCGCCATAAATCGCTTCCTATGATCTTCTAGTTCTAATCCTCTCAAGATCTTCTCAATTGTCTTAAGCCACGCTTGTGCCTTTGTCACCGTCTCCCGGCCCATGAAATGAACGCCTCCTAGATTCTTGATTTTCTTTGCCACCTTGTCCAGATCAAAAGCAAGTGGAGGTGGTGGTGGTGGCACCTCAGCATCCAAATTAGGTTGGTCCTGAGTAGCTGCGACTTTATCTCTTTCTCCGCCTCTGCCTGTTGCTCCACCTTGACCTCTTCCTCTAGTCCTGGCTCTCATATTTATTTTTCAATCAGTCTGTATCATCAATGAAAGAGTCAGACTAAGAGAAATGATAACTTCAAAGGAAAGGTTAATAGTAGAGACATATGATAAGATGATTATGAAGTACTGACTAATTAATATGTGTTATTCTGCTGTGCTAATTCTAGGACATTACTAAATCATATCTCTAATGAGCTACTCGTCTTAGAATACTACTGATTCTATCTAGACGAATTGTTTAAAAAATATTATACTCCGAAGCTAAGGTTAACCTTTAGCTCTGATACCAACTGTGACGACCCCAAACTTCTGTGATACGAAAGTTAGGATAATCATAGGAGCATAACATAATTAAAACAATAACAGATCTCAGATAATAGCAACACATATAAATCATTGCAGTGGAAATGGAAATGTCATCACAACATAACATCACAGACATCAGAGTACGCAGTACAGGATAGACTTAGCAAAATAAAAGTCTAAACAAGGAAAGAAATAAAGTCTCAATCTCCATCAAAATACATCAATGCTCAATAATGTCTCAATGTCTCAAGAAGCAAATAAAAAGAGTCTTCATCTTCTTCCTTAGCAAGCTCCAGTCCAGAAAGTATCCATACCTAAAACCTGTCATTTGGCTGCCCTTGTGGAAAGAGGGCACCTGAATTTGCAAAGTGAAACAAACTACGAGTCAGTCATGGGATTGGTTTGACAAATCTTACCTAACTAACAATATGGCTAATCACTATACCACGCCGCTAACACGGAACGGGTTTACTCCATAGGATTGCCAGTGCATAAGTTTTATATATTTTAAGTCAAAAACAACGCAATTCTTTTTAGAAAATGAAATCATTATAAGACTCATGTCCCACCACACAATGCAACACAGACTGGAGAATAGAGTTTTACCTTATAATGATAAAAAATGCTTGATACGTAGAAAATAACATTCTTAATATTATTACTAGTGTCTATTATGTTTCAAAAATACTTAAAAGTAAATGTATCAATCCTAGACGGTATAACTACCATATACTATGTCACCATATATAGGTTTACAATCAAAACCATGATGTCGTATTAAAGATTGGATTTCCATCATGAGTCAAGGCTAGGGACGGTCTCCTAACTGATTCGGGACACTCTAGCAATGTCTTAGGATCACACCTACAAGCAACCCTTGGATCCTGCAGGGCCGGTCCACAAATAACGTTAGTGGATTAGTTATGCCCTAAACACACGCTTCGCGGTCCTATTGGACCTATAAAAAGGTCACAATCGACCAATAAAACCGAGGCGCCTCATTCCATCAACCACATAAGTAAAAATGTCGAGTCTTGTAAAAACATAAACACCACTTCTAGCTAGAAAGAAACATGTGCACTCCCTGCGTTCCCCTGTCCCATTTTTGACTCTACCGGGGTGTGAGGCTCACGAGGTAACGTAATACACAAAGCTATGCCGAAATAGGCTATGCTTTGATCATTATCCTCAAGGCTCTGCTTTTCAACAAAAGCCTCGATCAATTGCATCTTGGCGTGTCACATTGACAATTCATGGCATGCGATCGATAACTACTAATATATAACCTTTGAGCTCGTGCATCTCAAAGAAGGGTGTTAAGCAAGAAAATAAATTCTCCGCCACTACAGATGTATATTAAATAGAAATCAATTTAATTACACGGAATGAAATTCAATGTCGGAACACATCCATTTAGAAGTCCGTTCTGGGTTTGAATGAAACCGGAGCCACCTTATTCCTCGTCCCGTATGTCCAATACGGAAGAGAGGTACTCGCATATCCGGACAATCAACAAGTACGTCCGGACAACTACCACTTTAACCCTTTATTGGTAGCTAGCCAATTCCAGGCATCAGTGGTTATCCTTTCGATATGAAGATCGCCGGTCTTCAATCGTCGTCTTTAAGATCTTCAATTTAGATCATCGTATAACCATTTGAAATGTGGTTTAACTCGGTCTTTTCAAATGATTCTCGCATATATATAGTTTAAAATCATTTCAAATCGTTTTTAGTATTTAATAACGATTAATCACTATTTTTATTTATATAAAAATAGCCAAATTTATTTAACGACGCTTCCGGTCGATGGGCGGCGCAGGCGCTGTTTTTATCAATTTTTGATTTACATTTATCTTGAAATCTAACCATTTGATTTTAACAAAATTTATGTTGATAGAAAGATCTTTCCAAGCGGTCCTAACGATTGCAGTTTTGGGAAAATCCGACGGTTGGATCTTTCAGTATAACAGTTTAAAGTTACGATTTCAAAATGCAAACTACCGCATGCGATTAGTTTATTTTTAATTTATATATATATATATATATATATATATATAACATTTGACGATTTCTCTAGCGTATTTAACATACCAAAAATAATAAAGTTTTTATTGGCAAATCATATTTATGTACTGTCAAACAGAATATGTATCATTTACATGAAAATTTATCCAATGACGAGTCAACTTTGCATATGAATCCTAACATATGTAAATGTAAATAAAAATGTAATTTTGACAGTGCATATAATCCTAATATATACAATGTAATTATAAATATTATTTTAACAGCGCATATAAATTCTAATATATGTGATGTAATATAAATGTGATTTTAGTAACGCATATAAATTCTAATATACGCGGTGTAATATAAATGTGATTTTAGCAACGCGTATGAATTCTAATATATGCGATGTAATATAAATGTGATTTTAGCAAAGCATATAAATTCTAATATATGCGATGTAATTATAAACATGATTTTAACAGCGCATATAAATTCTAATATATACGATGTAATTATAAACATGATTTTAACAGCGGAGATAAATTCTAATATAGGCGATGTAATTATAAATGAAACTATGACAACGCATATAAATATGATTTTAACCATTTCATTAAAAACAAAGTTTTTAATGTCAACATGTTTTATTTTGAAAACTTGCATGTTTGTCTTTTTACATTAAAAATGCATATTTTAAATGAAATCATGTTTTCTATTTAAAACATGAACAACTTTCATATTTTTAACATTTCTATTATTGCATAAAAGAAATGAATTTTTAATGTAGAACCTATTTTCACTTTAAAACATGTTTCTTTTCTGCATTTCTATAATTACATTATAAAGTGAAATTTTAATGTATAACATGCTTTGCATTTAAAACATGTACGTTTTCTTTATTTTAACATTACATTAAATATGTATATTTTGAACGAAATCATGTTTTTAAATTTTAATGAAATCATGTTCATGTTTAATGAAATGATGGTTTCTTTTTAAAACATGTGCATTTTCTATTTTATTTAACTTTATATTAAAAATGTAAACTTTTAACATGGAATCATGTTGGATTGAAAACATATATATTAAAAAATGTATATTCTTAATTTAATAATGTTTGGCTTTAAAACATTAACACTTTTCTTATTTTTAACTTTATATTAAAAATGTATATTTTTAATGAATTCATGTTTTGGTTAGAAACAAGAACGTTTTCTTTATTTTCCAACCATTACACTAAAATGTCTATTTTATATGAAATCATGTTTTGATTAAAAACATGAACATTTTTCCCTACTTATATTCTTAACATTAAAAATGTATATTTTAATGAAATCATGGTTTGTTCAAACTATGAACATTTTGCTAATTTCCTTAATGACATTAAAATATGGTTTTTAATGACTTCATGCTTTCATTCCTAAACATGTACATTTTTCTCCATTCTTAACATTTCCTTAAAAATGTATATTTTTAATGAATTCATATTTTGGTTAAAAACATGAACATTTTCCTTATTTTTAACATTACATTAAAATGTAAACTTTTTAATGTAATGTCCTTATTTTTATCTAAAACATGAGCATTTCTGTAGTAATTCCATAACATGATAGAAATTTACATTTAAGTTTTGTTGAATATTCTAATTTAACAAAATGACAAGATTTGATATTTCCTTTTTGATTGAAAATTCTAACTCAATCAAATACAAAATAAAAATGATATTTCTTTGTTTTGATTGAAAATTTAATTAAATCAAACAATAACAAAGTTGGTATTTTTATTTTGATTGAAAATTCTAGTTCAACCAAAAATAACAAAATTGACATATTTTATTTTAATTGAAAACTCTAGTTCAATCAACAAACAAACGAAATGATATTTTTATTGAATTGAAAATTCTAATTCAATTCAACAAAATAAACAAAGTGATATTTTTATATTGAATTGAAAGTTCTAATTCAGTTAAACAAAATAAACAAAGTTGAAATTTTTATATATTGAATTGAAAGTTCTAATTCAATTCAAGAAAATAAACAAAGTTGAAGTTTTTATATATTGAATTGAAAGTTCTAATTCAATTCAACAAAATAAACAAATTTGAAATTTTTATATATTGAATTGAAAGTTCTAATTCAATTCAACAAAATAAAAAAAGTTGAAATTTTTATATATTTAATTGAAAGTTCTAATTCAATTCAACAAAATAAACAAAGTTGAAATTTTTATATATTGAATTGGAAGTTCTAATTCAATCCAATAAATAAACATGATGCTCCATTTTTTTTGAATATATATGATTCAACAAAATATCAACAAAAATGGTTAATTCTAATTAACACATCACATATAGATCTATATTAACAAAATATCCAAACTAACAGATCTATATTAACACATCACATACAAATCAAATCACGCAGCATAGCATATACAGTGAATCAATGAGAATACAATTACGATTTATTCTAATTATTTTAAAATAAATAATAAAAAAAATAAAATAGGATTTCTCACAATTCTTTTCAATTCAGGGTTGAATTTATCCAAAATTCTGATCTATTCAAAATTGGCTCTAGTCAAGACAGCAGCGTAGATCTCAATTTCACGATCACAACGCTTCTGAAATCGTTAAAATTCTGATTTAGTATGAATAAGATATGAATTAATTTACATTGTTGATATTTGAAATAAATTAATTTTAAATAATAAATTAAAATTCCACCGTCTTCTTCAATAACAGATAAAGGTCGTGCCTTTTCCAATTGGGTTCCGATCCAGGGTTGCTCTTTTCTTCCAATTGGTGAGGGGTGCTGACGATCGGAATATACCACGATGTAGAGGGAGGGACGGTGCGTAGGAGGTCCCACCCGCGTCAGGCGCGATGCATCCTAGGGGAGGCGCGGCGCTGTGAATGGCGCGACTTCGGGGCGATGAAATACGGCGGTTGTTCGATGGTATGGGTGGTTAGCCGTACGGATGGAAAGCTTGCGGAAATCTATATGATAAACTCCAAAGGTGGATGGAGTTTTGTTGAATGGATGATGGGAAATTAGTGGAAGAAGATGGAAGCTTTACTGGCCATGAATGAAGAAGTTACGGCGGCGGCTGATAATAGAAATTAGGGTTTTGTGAAAAGAGATTAAGGATTATTTATAATATTTTATTTCTAATCTTTACAAAAAAATTCACAAGTTCTAAACAACTCCAATTTCAGTCCAACAGGGGTTGAGCCCACCCAATAGCCCCCGTCCCGGATCCAATTGGCTAGGTCCCATCAGCCCAAACGGTCGTCTTTAGCCTGTTTTATTTAATTTAAAAATTAATTCATTTATTTAATTAATTTGATCGTACGTTTATATTCACTGGGGCCACATATCGACTCTTTAAATTCCACAAAAATTATTCTGGCTTTGTTTTGACGATACGGTCCTAACAAAATTAATTTCGTCGAATTTCGAGACCGTCTGAAAAATGGCCATTTTCAAGTCGATTAAATTTGACTAAAATTGACAAAACACATTTTCTTCTGCCACGCTCACATATTAGTTCCAGAAATTCTGAAAAATTAAACTTGGTAATAATTTGACATTCCGGATCCGATAAAAGTGGTTTCATCGAAAACGGAGGTCGTTTGAAAAATGGCCTTTTATACGGGCTATAAATTATACTATAGCGACCATTCTGAATATTCAACTGGCCATAACTTTTGATTCCCGCTATGAAATTTTGATTTTTCGGATTCTTTGGAAAGATATTCTTAAACAGATTTAAATATTTTTGTTTCCACTAATATCCGTTAAATTTTGAATCTGGTATATTTAGTCAAAATTCAGGTTTTACTTTTCAGACTACCGTACTATTTCTAATTCCTTTTGAAATTAAAATAAATATATTCGCTCTAACTTCGATTAAAATAAATTTTTAATCGTTATTATTTATAATAAATTATTTTAACTATTCAAAATTCACTAAAATAGACAAAATAAATTTTTTAAATTAGTTCGGATTTTTCGGGTTGTTACAATACTTATATGAATCCTGATTGGCTATTTACATAACCATTTTACTTATATAATCCCATTCTATTATAGTGATAACTAACACATCAAATATACTATAGTCATTCCAATATAAATAAACTCTTTATATCAAAATATAATTTGGTTAAAATTGTTTCATTTACCAACTTTAAAACATACTGTGTCAGTTCACCGTACTCAAGTATTTAGAAACTCCTACCAATACAGTGGATCAAACTGATCGACCAGAACTTATAAACAACTCAACCAATAAATCTTCGCAATACAAAATAAATTTTTTTAAATCTACAAATACGTTCTCTCGTATATATACACTCAAACTCAAACTAGGGTATTGCTAACCCCATCTCTACTGAGTTACGCCACAGAGCCAATGTAATTTCTTAACCTCGCTCTGATACCACTATAACAAACTGGAATTTTCGACCCTGAAAATTGACACAAAACACGATGTCGACTATCCAAGCATCATAAATACCGAATCATAAATAGAAAAAAGGTAGAGGGTGAGAAATAGAAAGAAAAAAAATTAGAATAGAAGAATAAGAAGATCACCACAGAACAGAATCAGAGTAATACGAATCTCACTACATAACGATTAAAATATATTATATACCATAACTTTGGAATACAAGACCATACTTGTACTTACATATATCATCCGATCACATAAATATCACAGCGGAAATAAACACTCTCTCTATATATATCTAACACTGAAGTCTCCTGCTCTAAGCCTTTCTAGTTGTATCGGTAAAATCCTGACTACTTGACTTCCATACAAATTTGGGCACCCAAGAGTTTAGAGAAAACAAAACAAAATAAACTCTGGGTCATTCATGTGACTGGTGTGAGTAAACTCTAATCATTTAGGTTTAACTTTTCAAAAATCCTTTTCAAGGAAGTGATAATCGTAAGACCAATCCCCACATAAACACGGATGGTTTTTACCTTATGATAACCCAAAACATTTTCAAAAAACAATACTATTCTGATATTATAATAGCATCTAATACAAGTACTTAGCAATCTAGCAGAACGCTTTCATCTCACGTTCTACATATATAATATATAATCAAAACCGTAGGCTCTTATTGGGTAATCGATTTCCAACTATGATAAAGTAAGGAACACTACAACATTTTTTCTTTTTAGCATCGCATATATTTACGACACAAAATTATACGTCGCCAAAAATGAATATTTAAAACGTTTCCTTATGTCGCGAGTAATATTAGTAGTAAATGACTCAAATGATAAATTCATATCATTTGCGACTCTATTATGCATCGCAATTAAACAAAAGAATTAAAATTATATTATTCAAACCATTAATATTAACATTTACGATATATTATAGATGTTGCAGAAGGAATTGATTTTTCATGAGTAATTATATGTTTCTACTTTTACTATGAATTGGTAGAGTGGTACATTTATAATTTCATGTTCCCATAAAAAAGTATTCTTCTAATTTGTACGAAAGAGGGTTATCATTTACTGCTTTTTTTAAATATAATTCGTAATACGGATGCAGGATGCAGTAAATTAACCCTAAATCTTACGACTTTTTATTTTGCGATTTTCTCGCTAGTTAGTCATCGACTCATCGTTTCCCCTCAAATCGGCGGCTAGGGTTTTCTCATGCGCTCGAAGTTGGGGATTTTCTTTCTTCCACTCAAAATCGACGATTAATTATTTCTCTCAGTCGCCCTATCTGCAGTTTGATTGAATCGGCTTTGTTATTAAGGTAAAAATCAATATTTTTTCTCCTTTATTTTTCTTTATTTTTAATTTCCTTGTTAGTTATTTTTTCGTTCCTCCTATATTCTCCGAGCGGATGAAATCTTTAAGATCGAATCAATATATAGTGAATATTATTGCTTACAGGCTGTTTGATTCATCTTGAATCTTGTACTTAAATTTTATAAATACTTAATTTTCTCCTCTTAATCAGTGGTTAATGACGATTAGAATCACCCTTTATAATAGTTTATGGCTAAAGGTGTTATTAAAATTAGAAGGACTTGTTTAAATCTAGATATGTGTGGTAAATAATTTTTTGGATTAGCTACAGCTTATAATAAATAAATCAGGAGCTACAGAAATTGTAATAACAAAACAATACTAACACACAATTTTTTTGAGAATTTGGTTTTTAGAATGAAAATTTTGGTACTTAAGTTTTAATAAGATGCCTTTATTTCTTTATTAATAAAATCGGTGATGAGAATTATGCTATTTTGTTACTTGAGCATTTAAACACTGAGTTTCTAGCACCAAAACAAGTTGTGTTCCTCTGTTATTTTTATTCGACAAAAAAATCTATGGAAAATCTGCTTGAATTTGTTATCATAACAAGTGTTTTGTTTTTTTGTAGTTCTTCATTAATTGGAAATTAACTCTTGATATCTTCAAGTTTATAATCATAACTTTAGATGCTCATTGGAAATTAACTCTTGATATGTGCACAAACATTTTAAATTGCAATCTCCGGGATAGACAATATGGATATGTCTTCTTAGATAATTTATATTTTGATTTGTTTTTCATTTTATTCATTTCTTATTATTTGGTGGGTTTCAATGTAATTTCAATTTTTTTAGATTCAAATTTAAGCTTGCCTTTTTTTGTAATATTTCTTTACTGATTTTCCTTTAAAATCAATAAATTTAAAATAAAAGTTTGAAAACGTATAACTTCCTTTAAGAGAGAGTTTGTGTTTCATCGTGGATATGTAAAAATATGTAAATAAAATTTTAAAGCAAGTCATTTGATTTACAATTTTACATTGCCACAAATTTGCTAAGCCATTATGAATTCACATAAATAAGTTAAGAAAATATGAAATAAAACAAGTAAACGGCTCTTTTCTATAGTATATTTCAACCATTTTTGTACTATAGCAAACAACTGCATTAATAAGGTAAGGAAATCTATATCAATAAGCAGTCAAAATAAAATAGTTTATATACTGAATATTATGTAATATATGTAAATAAAATGGTTCTGATCTAATTAAATACCAGCCATTAACCATCAACTACTTTTGTACTTCATTGCTAGCAGCTCTGATCAATTTTTAGCATCTATCTTTACACTCAATCTCATACTTAATTCAATAATGTTCTCTGTTCACATGCACGATATGCAGTTCTACAATTTTCACATAATTGCTACGACGAAACAAGATAGCTGAAATTCACTATTCTTCGGCTAGTGTAGCAATATCTTATAGCTTGGCAGCTAGACTACACTTAGTTTATTGTCTACGCAGTCTAGCTACCATTTAATCACGTTCGTTTAGCCTACTTTGTTGTAGGCTTTGGTTTCTGTTGGGCCAAGCTCCATTTTCTCTTGCAATAATAGTGGCTTCTCAGTTAAATTCCAGTCCTTTGCAACATTATCCACTCTGCAGTACACTTCTGCTACATTTGTAGCACACATCAAACGTAACGATACTTAACCCTTTTAGCCATAAATAGTTGAGCATTGAGGCTCTTCCTTCAAATCTGTATTTGATCTAAAAAAAATAGGGGAAAACCAAGAACTCATAATTGTAGCCCTATTTACATGTTACCGCTCTTGTTGATCATCTATGCACTGATCCTTTATTCTACATGCATATCAATCTACTTAGGTAGCATCACCAATTAGATGTGTTAATATTTCTTTTTATAAATCTAGTAAAATAAGAGTGCATTCATCACAAAGAGGATAACTACCTCATCATCAAAGTAATAATAGTAATACAAGAATGCAGCTTACCAATAGTAAGTTTATATGTCACATTTATAGTGATATCAGTTCATATTATATTGAAAATTTACTGATATTGTTTGATATCCCTAGATATTACAAACAAAAAGAAAATTGGTATACAATAGTTTTCACATACCCTATTCGTTGCCAATACAATGAATTAAAGTCAATATGTGACTTTTTGTTTTGCTTCTGTCAACAATGCTTAGCACAGTTTGCCAAATGGACCATTTGCGTCTGCACGAAAGCTTCTCCATTCGCAAATAGTCCATTTTCTGATTAGTCTTCTTATGTTCTCGATTCAGAATTTTTAGATGGAAATGGACATTGTTAATCAAGCATAATAAAGCTAATATTGAATGCAAATTATTGACTACATCTGTGTATATGCTGGGTTTCCATCCTGTCATGGAGCCAGTGTCCTGTAATAGCATGAAATAACACTACCCTCTCCCCATCCCCAAAATTCAAACCAAGTTAAAATTTATATATAGATAAAAGTAAAAAAAATACTGATGTACCCTGGCGGTCATAAATTGCATTGCTGCTTTTTTCTATAAAAATTCCTGTTGACCATAAAAATAATTTTTCTGTGGTAGGGAAACAAGTTTGAAGTAAAGATAAGTAGGATGAAAGAAGAGAAACACATGAAGGAATAAATATCTTTTAAAGTCAAGATATCTTATATGCTAAAGGAATACATTGAAACATATAATATTACACATGAAGAAATAAATGCTAGGTTTTACTTGTTATCTTATATGCTGCCATTTTCATGTTTATCATTTTCTAAAATGAATGTTTGTCCTATTGTTATTGCATAAGCCAACAAAACAACAAGTATGTGTCTTGCCTTAAGATTATAGTTGCAATCAGTTTATATTATGTACTGTTAGACGTGGATTTCAAGTTTTAATTAGCATCGTCTTATACGCATTTTTTAATTTATTGCTTTAGTGTTTTATGCTGTATTTTCAAATATTTAACTTATAACAAGAATTCACATAATACAACTAGATCAAAAGTCTATGGTCTGGAAAAATAATGATTTATAGTTAATCCTTGTATCATTTATCATAGATGTGATTAAAGTTTCCTTTATTTTATCAAATAAAATTTTAAAACTTTCATTAATGGATCTCATTATATATATATATAGTATTGTAATCTAAATTGATAAGTAAACAAACTAAAGTGCTGATTAACTGCAAAAAAACAAATTAATTTTCACTACTCATGCAAAAAAGATATAAATAATATCTTATGATTCCATCAGTGATTCATGCTTGATTTTTTTGTGTAATTAAAATCTCATACATATAAACTAAAATTTCGATGGAAAAATCTTGAGATTCACATTATGTGCTCTATTTACATGAACAAAGAGCTGCATGTGTTACAAAGGCTGCTAAGATATAATACTAATGATTGTTTGTCTCTAGCATTATGACTACCTCAATTGTCCATGTACCTTGAATGTATAATAAGATATTGTAACGACCCGCATTCTCCGCATTGCAGGATCGTAGAATTTTTATTTCTTTCACATACGAAGTCGTATGGTCATGTAACTTTGGGAGACGACTATTGGAATCATTCCCCATGTTCATGATTTTTGCCGATTTTTAAATGACTATTTTGCCCCTAGCTGATCTTTTTTTGGCCATAACTTTTGATTGGAAAGGAGTTTTGACTTGAATCCACTTCCATTGGATCCGGATGATGGATTACAATTCCGTAGAGTGGTCACATTAGCCAAACGGACTCACAGTTTGGGAGATATGGCTGAGACAAGTTTCAGATGGTGAAAAACAACTTAATTGGGATTAACCGGGTGATTAACAGCTAGGCCCAAAGGGGATTTCGGGATTACGAGTTTAAAAGGGCTGTTAGGGTTTGGAGAATACCATTTTCTCATTTTTCATCCGTTACTATTCATTCCTCTTAACCTAGCCATGGCCTCCAACATCTAAAACATCCCCAAACCACTTTCTAATTGAAGATTAGCCAAATCAACATCAAATTAAGGAGGAATAGCAGCAAAGCAAGGTTAGAGCTGAAGTGTTGCATTGGGAACAGCGCCAAACAGAGATTCATTTCAGATTTGGTATTTTATTTGTGGCCAAGGAGAGTGATTTGCATCGTTCCTCACTAATTATGGTTAATTAAGGGTAATTAGTGTTAATTAGTGAATTTAAACATGATTAAATTCTGGAAAAATATTTATAAATTTTGAAACATTGTTTTAGGCCTCTGTTAGGAAATTTGGTTGGTTTGGTTAAGTTTTTCTAATCATATCATTAGTTTTGCTTAAACATGCTTAAGTGAAAATATGGGATTTTGGCTATGTTTGATCCATTTAACCTTGTCATATTGTTGTTTTGGTATTTGTGGTCACTTCTATTTGTTGTTATGACTGTATGGTATGCTTTATGATCAATTAGAAGAGTTAGATTAGTCGAAAACGCCGTCGTATGGCGTAAAACAGTCGCTGGAAAAGTTGCAAGAAGCAGTGCAGGGTTTCGGATCGGATCGGGTTAGGGGGCTCGGGTCGGATCGGAGAACAGAGCAGAGAACCGAACCGGATCGAAACCTAGTACAAGAAGAGAGCTTGGCGAAAAGGAAGGCCTATCGCATAAGGGTTGGAGTTGGTATTGGACTAAAGCTGGACATGGGATCAGATTAATTGGAGGAAAGAAAGGCAGAACCGAACCAAGGCAGAAGCACCGAATCGAATAAAGATAGTGAGATAGCTGAACCCAAGTGACACGGAAGCACCGAACCGAGGGTGGAGCTCCTAACTGAACCGGATGGCCAGGAAGTGGAGCAAGCCGAACCGAACCAGGGAAGGACAACCGAACCAAACCGGATTGGAGCTGCGATTACGCGATGACTTTTCTGAAGACCAACTCCAATTCGACCAAAACCCGAGATGCAAAGGAAGTCCAAATAGGAAGTAGAGCTCAGGATCCAGTTGGGAACCAACGAGTTAACTTCAAGAGTTGAGCTTTGCTGCGGGACGTGTGCTAAGGGGTTGTCGATTTCTATAACTTTGGATCACTATGTGTAGGGAGTAAGTGAACGGATCCAGGGCCACAGTGGCCTAGGTACGACTAAAGAGCTATAGACCAATGAAGTGGGGTCATTTGTGAAGATTTGGTCATGACTCCATGGGGCAAGCTTGGTAGTAGCAGTAGTTGTACAAGTCGAACTCCGTCACTACTTCAATGGGTCTAGTGATTGACAGTGGTGGACATCGTATGCTTTACGCACTGAGTGAGAGATGTGAGGATGGTTGCTATGTTTGATTTGTTTGCCATCGTTATGACATGCACACCCCCACCCCTCGTTATCTTTACACTATCTTTTCAGTAGCACCTTAGAGTATTGTACGGTATGTAGTGCTAACCCTTGGTTGCAGGTCCAGGTTCAGGTATGGTTTAGTATACATGTTATTGTTCTGTTTATCTGCTTATCGCTCATACCAGACTTTTTGTCTGACCCAGAGTTTTATGTCTCTTCTTTTTACTCTGGGTGCTCTCACGAGCAGACTAGAGACAGGTTAGCTGGTGATGCACGAGTAACTATACCGGAGACGAGCAGGAGGCTTCCACGTATGATATATATAGATATTCTCCCTGTGTCGCTGCTGGTCACTACTTTGGGCATTAGTAGTGCACCCTTCCTTTCTTTTACTTTAGAGACAGTTTTAAAGTTGTAATAATAATGATGTGGAACATAAGCTGTATTTGGATTTTCCGCTGCTATGATGTTTAGTTTTCAGCTTATGCACTGTCTCGCCTATTTTATGTCAAGTATGTTGCTATTATATTTTATCCCATGTGCTGTGAGACATTCTACAGGTTTTCGGTTAGTTCACTCTCTTATTTCCTTTCTTTGGCAACCATTCCATGCTAGTCGGGCATGTGTACAACGCACTTTCGGAGGAAATGTCGGCTGATGCGGGGCGGGCCGTCACACTTGTTATCAGAGCTCTAGGTTGCGTAGTTAACCTAGGGAAAGACACCAGGGAGAGATAATACGTATATGAGAGTGCGTATTTGTGAGTATTTTGGTTTTCAAAATCTATATATATACTACTAGTATAGTTAAGGATGAAGTCGCACTGCACTGGCACCACTATGGAGACGGTTAATCATTTTCTCTTTACAGATTGAACGATGAGCCGATATGCAAGGGGTACCGGTAGAGGAGCCAATAATGGGAATGTTGTTGATATGAGGACGATGTTTACTGACCTCATGAGAGAGGTGCTTAGGGATGTGCAGAGGGCAGCTCCCAATGCTGGTAATGGTGGTGGTCCAATAGTGCAGGCACCTAGGGCCGATTTCCCCAAGCTGAACAAGGATTATACTAATCTTGGTGGGAAGCCATTCCACGGAACGGAGTCGGCTACGGATGTTCATGATTGGTTGGATAGCTGCGAGCGTATCTTCGAAGATTTGGGTATCGAGGATGCGATGAAGAGAAGGCTAGCATCCCGTCAGCTGCAAGGACGTGCAATGAATTGGTGGAATGCTATAAAGGCAGCTACTTTCGAGGATCAGATTACTTGGGATCAGTTTAAGGTTCGATTTAGCGATAAGTTCATTCCAGCTGCTCAGAAGTCAGTGCTATTTAAGAAATTCTTGGAACTCAAGCAGAATGGCAGAGCTGTCTCGGAGTATATTGCCAAATTCGTCACTTTGTCGAAATATGGGTTATCCCTGATAGATACTGCCGAGAAGAAGAACGAGAAGTTCATAACTGGCTTAGATCAGTACTTGGGGGAAAGGCTTATTAACCACATCGATGAGACGTTTGAATCGATTATGGGGAAAGCATTGAGGTCATAGAGTCTTTACCCTAAGCCGAAGACTGAGGTTGCATCTGCAGAGGAGCCAAAGCTGCAAGCAAGTGGTGGAGGCAAGAATGGTTCTCAGAATAAGAGGAAGCAGAACCAGAATAAGGATGGCCAGAAGAAGAAGAAAGATGTTGAGTGCTTCAGCTGTGGTAAGAAGGTCCATTATGCTAGTAATTGTTGGGCCAAGCCAGCGGATAGGAAGTGCTTCAACTATGGCCAAGTGGGGACATCACAAGGACAAGTGTCCACAACCCCCTAAAGAAAAGCAGATGGTGAAAGCATATGCCCTTAATGCTACTCCTTCTTCGTCGAATGCCCCAACTGCAGCGGAGAAGAGAAAGAATGTCATTATTCAAGGTATGCTTTCTGTTTATGATGTTCTTGTTCGAGTATTGTTTGATACCGGAGCTTCCAGTTCCTTCATATCTAGTGACCTGGTAGATAGGTCGGGATTGGAGCTCGAGATCGTCGATAGACCTTTAGTAGTGACGAACCCGATTGGTGGTTCGACTAACCTTAGCATGATTTGTCGTAATGTAGTCTTATCGAGTCATGAATGCATGTTTGTTTGTGATTGCTTTGTTTTGGGATTTACTAGGTTTGGCATTATTTTGGGAGTCGATTGGCTCCAAAGATACGGGGTGGTGGTAGACTGTGAGGGCTTTTTGGTGACAGCTAGAGTGGATGATGGGCAGAGGGTAGTGTTTGGTGGTCTACCTAATGATGGGGTAATGGCTAGTTTTCTAAATTCCCTTGACATCCCGCATAGTGAGTTGTCAGTTTTGCCCGTGGTTGGCCAGTATCCGGACGTCTTCGAGGAAGTGACCGGGCTTCCACCACACCGAGAGATTGAGTTCCGTATTGATTTGGTGAATGATGTCAGACCTATAGTGATGCCACTTCGTCGTATGGCACCAAGGGAGCAGCGAGAGCTCGGGGTACAAGTCAGCGATCTTTTGAAGAAGGGATTTGTCAGAAGGAGTGTTTCTGAATGGGGAGCACCTGTTGTGTTTGCTACCAAGGCGGATGGTTCGTGTGGACTACCGCGAATTGAATAAAGTGACGAGGAAGAATAAGTATCCTCAACCGCGGATAGATGATTTGTTTGATCAGTTGAGTGGCGCGAGAGTATCCTCCCAGTTGGATCTCGCGACAGGTTTTCATCAGCTTAGGGTAGAAGCTGAGAGTATAGCTAAAACGACATTTCAGACGCCATCTGGATTTTATGAATGGTTAGTCATGCCATTTGGGTTGACCAATGCACCAGCATATTTTGTGGATCTTATGAATAGAGTATTTAGAGATCAGTTGAATAAGTTTGTTCTTGTGTTCATGGACGATTTACTTGTTTATTCGAGGATAGAGGAAGAACACAAGGAATATTTAAGAATAGTGATGGAGGTGTTGAGAAAACACCAATTGAAAGCAAAGTTTTCTAAGTGTCACTTCTGGAGGAGGGAAGTAAGATTCTTGGGCCATGTTGTTTCAGAAAATGGTATCGTCGTGGACCCTACGAAGGTAGCTACGGTACAAGATTGACGCCCAAGAATGCGACATACATAAGAAGTTTCTTGGGGTTAGCTGGATATTATCGTAAGTTTATCCAAGACTTTTCCAAGATAGCAGCACTGTTGACTCAGTTGACCAAGAAGAATCAAGCTTTCGTCTCGGACGAAAAGTGCGAGAATGCATTCAAGAGTCTAAAGGAAAAGTTGACATGTGCACCAGTGTTAGTCATTCCTAAGGGGAATGAAGATATGTATATACAGATGCATGTGGTACCGGACTAGGTGGTGTATTGATGCAAGGAGGTAGGGTTGTAGCTTATGCAAGTCGGCAACTGAAACCGTATGAGAAAAGATACCCTACCCATGATTTGGAATTGGCAGCGATCGTGTTTGCATTGAAGATGTGGAGACATTATCTCTTGGGAGAAAGATTCGAGTTGTTTACCGATCAGATCGTTCAAGTATCTCTTCTCTCAGAAGGATCTAAATCTCCGACAGCAAAGATGGTTAGAATTCTTGACTTCCTACGATTTCGATATTGCATACACACCAGAAAGGGCAACGAGGTAGCTGATGCATTGAGTAGAAGACTTGCCAGTTTAGGGGCTATGTTTTTTGAATGGAAGCAACTGGAGTACATCGCTAGGTATGAATTCAGACCAAAGTGCGAGTTGGATCCAGAAATGTTAGCAAATTTGATGATCAGACCTACTTTGATTGAGCGGATTGGTTCCAGCCAGAGGGACGATCCTAACCTATTGGAAATCATCTCAAAGTTAGAGATGGGAATCGACGAAGAGATGAATAAGCATGGGCTTGATCGAGATGGATGGCTTAGGAAGAATGGAAGACTAGTTGTACCCAATGTCAATGGATTGAGAGATAAGGTGCTTTGAGAATGTCATCACTCAAAACTGACTATACACCCTGGTGGTAACAAGATTATCGAGACATGAAGCAGACCTACTACTGGGAAGGGATGAAAAGAGACGTTGGGACGTTTATATCCAAATGCATGAATTGCCAGCTAGTTAAAGCTGAGCAAAAGAAGCCTAGTGGTTTGTTACAACCATTAGAAATTCCAGAATGGAAATGGGAACAAGTGTCAATGGATTTCATTGATGGGTTACCAAGGACTAGATCGGGCCATGATAGCATTTGGGTGATTGTGGACCGATTGACTAAGAGTGCAAGGTTTATACCCATCAAGTCAAACAGGATGGCAGCTAAGTTAGCGGAACTGTATATGAAGTGGGTAGTGAGATTTCATAGAATACCCAAAGGCATTGTGAGTGACCGAAATCCCTTGTTCACTAGTGGATTTTGGAAGAGCTTACAAGAGGCGTTAGGATCAGAACTACATCTCAGTACCGCGTATCATCCTCAAACCGATGGTCAAACAGAGAGGGTGAATCGTATATTAGAAGACCTCTTGAGAGCCTGTGTATTGGATTTTGGTGGATCATGGGATGACCATTTGCATCTAGTAGAGTTTGCATATAATAATAGTTATCAATCCAGTATTGGTATGGCTCCATTTGAAGCTTTGTATGGAAGACCGTGCAACTCACCGTCCTGTTGGTTAGAGACCGGTGAGAAATATGTGCTTGGACCAGAAGTAATAAGGGAAACATCAGACAAGATCAAGGTTATCCAACAGCGAATGAGGGCTGCCCAAGATAGGCAGAAAAGTTATGCTGATAAGAGGATAAGAGAATTAAAGTTCTCCATTGGCGACTTGGTGTTTGTCAAGATTTCTCCGTTGAAGAGCGTGATACGATTTGGCAGGAGAGGCAAGTTAGCACCAAGATTTGTTGGTCTATTCCCAGTTCTTGAGCAAATTGGGAATTTGGTATACAAAGTTGAATTACCAGAGAAGATGGCAGGAGTTCACAACGTATTTCATGTTTCCCAGTTAAGGAAATGCGTACACAACCCAGATGTGACTATTTCATCTGATCAGTTAGATGATATCGAAGTTGAACCCGAGGCGGTTGGGAACCGCAAGCCTATGTGTATTGTTGGCAACGATACGAAGAAACTTCTAAGGAAAGCGGCAAATCTAGTCAAAGTCCAGTGGGGCGAGAATGAGAATGACTGTACCTGGGAGACAGAGGAGAGCATTAGGAAGACGTATCCAGAACTCTTCACCTGGTAAGATTTCAGTTTCGATTAAGTCTTTCCGCATGCAAGGATAGGTTTGTTTTACCTGTTTTGCATGTTTGATTGTTGTATATGATTGGTAGGCATGCGGGATCCTTTGTATGTTTTGGGTTAAGGAATTTCAGGGACGAAATTTCTTAAGGTGGGGAGAGTGTAACGACCCGCATTCTACGCATCGCAGGATCGTAGAATATTTATTTCTTTCACATACGAAGTCGTATTGTCATGTAAATTTGGGAGAAGACTATTGGCGTCATTCCCCATGTTAATGATTTTTACCGATTTTTAAATGACAATTTTACCCCTAGCTGATCTAGTTTTGGCCATAACTTTTGATTGGAAAGGATTTTTGACCTAAAACCACTTCCATTGGATCCAGATTATTTTTTATAATTCCGTAGAGTGGTCACGTCAGCCAAACGGACTCAGCGTTTGGGAGATATGGCTGAAAAAAGTTTCAGATGGTGAAAACCAGCTTAATTGGGCTTAACCGGGTGATTAACAGTTAGGCCCAAAGGGGAATTTCGGGATTAGGAGTTTAAAAGGGCTGTTAGGGTTTGGAGAGTACTTTTTCTCATTTTTCAGCCGTCACTATTCATTCCTCTTAACCTAGCCATGGCCTCCAATAGCTAAAACATCCCCAAACCACTTTCTAACTAAAGATTAGCCTAATCAACATCAAATTAAGGAGGAATAACACCAAAGCGAGGTTAGAGCTGAAGTGTTGCATTGGGAACAGCGCCAAACAGAGATTCATTTCAGATTTGGTATTTTATTTGTGGCCAAGGTGAGTGATTTGCATCGTTCCTCACTAATTATGGTTAATTAAGGGTAATTAGTGTTAATTAGCGAATATAAACATGATTAAATTCTGGAAAAATATTTATAAATTTCGAAACATTGTTTTAGGCCTCTGTTAGGAAATTTGGTTAATTTGGTTAAGTTTTGCTAATCATATCATTAGTTTTGCTTAAACATGCTTATGGGAAAATATGGGATTTTGGCTATGTTTGATCCGTTTAACCTTGTCATATTGTTGTTTTTGTGTTTGTGGTCACTTCTATTTGTTGTTATGACTGTATGGTATGCTTTGTGATCGATTATAAGAGTTAGATTAGTCGAAAACGCCGTCATATGGCATAAAACAGTCGTTGGAAAAGTTGTAGGAAGCAGTGCAGGGTTTCGGATCGGATCGGGTTAGGGGGCTCGGGTCGGATCGGAGAACTAAGCAGAGAACCGAACCGGATCGGAACCTAGTACAACAAGAGAGCTTGGCGAAAAGGAAGGCCTCTCGCATAAGGTTGGAGTTGGTATTGGACTAAAGCTGGACATGGGATCGGATCGGATTAACTGGAGGAAAGAAAGACAGAACCAAACCAAGGCAGAAGCACCGAACCGAATCAAGATAGTGAGATAGCTGAACCCAAGTGACATGGAAGCACCGAACCGAACCGAGGGTGGAGCTCCGAACTGAACCGGATGGCCAGGAAGTGGAGCAAGCCGAACCAAACCAGGGAAGGACAACCGAACCGAACCTGATTGAAGCTGCGATTACGCGACGACTTTTCTGAAGACCAACTCCAATTCGACCAAAACCCGAGATGCAAAGGAAGTCCAAATAGGAAGTAGAGCTCAGGATCCAGTTGGGAACCAATGAGTTAACTTCATGAGTTGGGCTTTGATGCGGGACGTGTGCTAAGGGGTTGTCGATGTCTATAACTTTGGATCGCTATGTGTAGGGGGTATGTGAATGGATTCAGGGCCACAGTGGCCTAGGTACGACTAAAGAGCTATAGACCAATGAAGTGGGGTCATTTGTGAAGATTTGGTCATGACTCCATGGGGAAAGCTTGGTAGTAGTTGTTGTTGTACAAGTCGAACTCCGTCACTACTTCGATGGGTCTAGTGATTGACAGTGGTGGACATCGTATGCTTTACGCACTGAGTGAGAGATGTGAGGATGGTTGCTATGTTTGATTTGTTTGCCATCATTATGACATGCACACGCCCACCCCTCGTTATCTTTACACCATCTGTTCAGTGGCACCTTAGAGTATTGTACGGTATGTAGTGCTAACTCTTTGGTTGCAGGTCCAGGTTCAGGTATGGTTTAGTATACCTGTTATTGTTCTGTTTATCTGCTTATCGCTCATACCAGACTTTTTGTCTGACCCAGAGTTTTATGTCTCTTCTTATTACTCTGGGTGCTCTCACGAGAAGACTAGAGACAGGTTAGCTGGTGATGCACGAGTAGCTATACCGGAGACAAGCAGGAAGCTTCCACGTATGATATATATAGATATTCTCCCTATGTCGCTGTTGGTCACTACTTTGGGCATTAGTAGTGCACCCTTCCTTTCTTTTACTTTAGAGACAGTTTTAAAGTTGTAATAATAATGATGTGGAACATAAGCTGTATTTGGATTTTCCGCTGTTATGATGTTTAGTTTTCAGCTTATGCACTGTCTCGCTTATTTTATGTCAAGTATGTTGTTATTATATTTTATCCCATGTGCTGTGAGACATTCTACATGTTTTCGGTTTGTTCACTCTCTTATTTCCTTTCTTTGGCGATTGTTCCGTGCTAGTCGGGCATGTGTACAGCGCACTTTCGGAGGAAAAGCCGGCTGATGCGGGGCGGGCCATCATAGATATTCAAGTCTTACCTAACTTCTATAAATTACATTTTTAATGGAATGAAAGCAATGCAAGAAGTTTTTTAATCTTGATGGCTAATGAATCACAATAGTCTGGAAATACAAAGGGATAGATCTCAAAATTTATGTACGATATGTGTATGCTACCAAAGTCTAGAAATCAAGTGCTAGCACTGTGATAATATCATTTTTGTTTTTGTTTTTACATGTAATTTATAATTATTCGCTGCATTGAATATTGATTAACCACATATCACAATTAAATGTAGCAGTTGTGTATGAGTCAACATCACATCTAGTCTCACTCCATCATTTGTTTTTTTTTAACTGGGATTTTTTTCATGTTGATTAATGATTATTGGAGAAATCTCTTCCTTTTCACATTAATCTTATTTCGCCAAATGTCATTAAACTTGCAGGTTACTGTTATTGCTGCGAGGATGGCAATCCATTAGAGCTTGAAGATCTGTCGCATGCAAATTAGAATCTTTGCCTGAACTAAAATATGGTTGTGCTTTACTCAATTTTTGCCAAAGATTTTGTTACTCTGACTTAGTGCAAAGGAAGCCATATCAACAATGAGCCAGAATTTCACAATAATGAGTAAAAAATGCAAAGGAAGAGTTGAATTTTATGCCCCTTAAACAGAAAATGATCACTCCACCTAATTCGTGATTTTCAAAATTCTTGAAATGTGATATGTTTTGATGTTCTAGAAGAGTTATGGGAAGATTAATTTCCATAAAGAGTTGTCGCTGATGTATTTATATATAAGCAACTGAGATAACAAATTGCTTTTGGAGTATGCTCCACACCAAACTTTAAAACAACTCCATTGTTCATTTCGCCTTCCCTAAAGGCAAGGAAAATTTAGCTGTGAATGCAGTTCCTTGAGCTCTAGCACTGGCTATAGTGTATCACATATAGCATAATGCAATGTTGAACAATCACATTTTGAAATTTCTACTTGCATTAGATAATGAGCTCAGAAGTCAAGGAAAACTAAATGAAATTTCGCTATTAGTATATATTGCACTAAAAGCTTGTTTACATGTATATGAGTGCTACGTTTAATGCTACCTATTGCATACTTCAAATCACATGAACCTACAACATATCCACAATTGCAACTGTAGTGAACACACAAATTTTAAACTGCCCCTGAAGTTGCAATCGTTCCGAGCTTGAAAATGTTAAACTGCATTGTTGCCATCATATAAATGGGTTTTTGTATTTGTGTTATATGTTGGTAGTCCTTGCATTTAACTTGCATGATTAATTAATTTACTTTAGCGGTAATCAGGTTTTAGTCTTGTTTTATGTGTTTGATTGGGTCAAAAAGATGAGTAAAGTAGAGTTATGTTATGCTGAACTTTACATAAGATGGAATTAGATTAAGGTGGATATTCTGTTAAATTGCTTGGTGTGCCTTAAGTGCAACCATAGCGTGGGTTGGAAGTACAAATGGCTGAAGCACTCACTCAAAACAAATTTAGGCTTACTGCTTTCAGTTACTGATCCCTGATGAACTGATATTGCATTGTTGTAGCACTCTAGCTGAA
Source organism: Allium sativum (assembly GCA_030737875.1). Classification (NCBI taxonomy): domain Eukaryota; kingdom Viridiplantae; phylum Streptophyta; class Magnoliopsida; order Asparagales; family Amaryllidaceae; genus Allium; species Allium sativum. Next base: position 66,099,330 of record CM060916.1, on the reverse strand, counting down.
AACTTTTAAACAACAAGAACAATGATTAAGAGTACCAAATGACAGAAGTCTTGTATGAGTTTCGCAAGTAATCCTGGAGGTCGATTATAGTTGGGATGCGTGGAATGTAAATATGTGATGAATAAATAAAGCAGAAATAAAAGATACATCCTTCTTTTTATATTTGCGTGTTAATTACATAACGATGCTTAATTTTAATACATTTCAGTTCAATTTTTTTGTACATAAAAAACGTATTTGACGAAAAAATTGTAATGGAAGCGAGTACTATTTGTAAAGCATGCCTAAATTTACAGTACAATACGTAAACGTAAGTGACCACCTCCATCGTATGGATTTAGTATGTTTATATTTTCGTTTCGATGAATTTTCTGGTTTTATTGTTATCAGAATTACTGTAGGGTTTAAGGTTTATAAATAAGTACTAGATTGCTTGCTCTTTATTGTGAAATGTGGAAATATTATATACTATGCCAGATCTCTGTTGTCTTGTTCAATCTTTCCGTGTACTTGTAAAATTTAGCCATGTCTCGTGTTACGTGATAAATAGCCTGCACAATACTGAGTGAGGCTGAATCATTGATAGATGTACTATGGTATTGTGAATTAGTAGCATTTCATGCTTATTCCTCTGTGTTAAGCTTGCAAATTGATGAGTGATTTGTTCACACAGCAGTTATAGATTCATTTTATAGTGTGGTTTTTGTCATGGTCGTAAAACAATGTTGAAGCTATTGGACCTAATCTGAAACATGCACTTAGTTGCTGCACTGGAACGTCAAGGAATTATGTCTGTTATAGTCGTAAAAGTGATTAATTTTTCAGTCTAAAATTCTGAAGCATACCTGTCATTATGACATGTTTTAACGAATTATGCATGTAATCTAGTTTTTGCAGTTAAATTTTATGTATGGAAGTTTGATAAAGTTGTAATTTTGCAGATCCTTGCTATAGAGCATTGGACTAAATATTGACTAGCATGCTGGGAGTGTTTTGTATAGATCTTGGTGGACATGGATAAATGATTCTTTTGCTGATGTACAGATTTTGGCAGTGTAGTTACTAGTATTGGATACCATGATAATTTGTACAGTACATTGAAAAAAACCTAATGGGTTCTTGGAAATAATATGTTGAGAGTATGACATGGATTTTTTTTTTAGTTTTACTGTTATTGCAATTTTTTGTTTTTTTTAGTGAGGTTATTATAATAGCTTTTATTTTCTTTTCTTATAAGTAAGAGTGACAGCTGTAGTTTGGTTTGATGATGAAAATGTTGAATGTGGCTTTCTAGCGATCTGAAGATGGTTTTATTTTTTAATTATGTTATTGTGTTTGTGCTTCTTGTAGATGAGGCTACAGTAGTTTTATTTGTGCATGGATGACAGTGATGTTGATTGAATTTATGAACAAATGCAGCTAGAAATTAAGCAGCATTAACGACATTAAGAAATTAACTATTTACGACGTATATTTATGCTTTTAATAATAAATTATTTTGCGACGTATATTTATGCTTTTAATAATATATTGTTTTGCAACAAAATCATATGTCGCTATTGTATTTGTACAGCGACACATGAAACCTATCGCAAATAATGTCGTAGAAAAATAAAGAATTAGCGCCGCAAATCATTTGCAACATTTTTCAGTTTCTCACGACAAATTTTACGTCACAAATACTTAACTTTTAGCGACGTATTTTTCTGTCGAAAAGTATTTTTTGCGTCATCACTATCAACGATGCTCATGCGACATAAAATTTTACGTCGCTAGAAATCTTTTACGATGCATACTCAATATTTAACGACATTAACTTGTGTTGCTAAGGAGCAATTTTGTTGTAGTGGAACCACCTTCCAATTAGTGTAGTCTAGAAGCAATACACTGGAGTTCAACAAGAACATCTTGTAACTCGATCACACATGACCGACCATTCATTTTGCTTGAATGTTCCTTACAGTTGGTATACCAACACAACCATTCCCGGGAGATACAAAATTGAAAGAAGTAACAAATATGAATGTTCTCTAGATGGAGACAATATACCCTACTTAGGTGCGACCTACTTAGCCATGCTGCCTGCCCGATTTATGTCATTTCCTAGTTGATGAGGCTTAAGATCATAACATATCTTTTAACAGATCACATCATAATTTATTTTGAATGCCTCATCATCATACCCGCCAAATCACAAATTGATTTTTCGAAAAATACCGTGGGTATAAAGCTAAGAGAAACGAATTTCTCCGCCACCAAACGTAAATACGTTTGAAGAGATCAACTTACGCGATCTATTAGATATACATTGTCGGACACCCGTCCATATACATTGTCCTGGGACTGGACAACCCGAAGGCACTATTTCATCTTCAATTGTCTTCAACATATTTGATTCGAAAGGCTAATGCCATACAGAGTGGTTTTCGGACAATACATCTGATTCCGGTCTCTCCGTATTGGCAATAAAAATGGTCAAAACTTTGACAATCGGTCATTTAACTATTAAAGGAAAACATGTGTACAAACAAATGGAAATTTTACCGATCAATCATCATTTCATTTGACAATTTCCCATTCATTTATTAAAACCCATTTTACTTCTCACGATTTTCTTAAAAAATAATTCCCATATATTCCCAACTTACTGTTTTCTATATTTAGAAAAAATACGTTACTAGCATTGGAAAACATTTCCATTTCTTATACTCATGCATCACTATCCGTCAACATCCATCAGTCCCTAGCCGTAAACCAGTTGGAGAACAACTCTCTAAATATTGATCCCGAAGGCTGAAACCAGCATCAGATCAACACCCAGAATGTCATTCAACTTATCTAGTCTCCAGTCAGTTTCTAATTTCCTTAACTTCTTTTTAAATATGCAAAACATTTGCTAATAAACTATTGTTCACTTTAAAATGTGAATATTATTCCTTTACAGAAAACTGGATTCATTATATCAATCTAATCTTTATTTTTATTTATAAATACTCTTACAGGTTCAAATCCTGTTTACCGAGTTATTATATAAAAAAAATTCATACTTTACTTTGTAAATTCTATTTATAAATCAATTTCTTATTAATTATACATTAATTTTATAATTAATCTCGATCACATATTCGATTGTACTATTGGTTTTAAACCCAATATTAATTATCTTTTCACATTCTAAGTTATATAATATATAATTTCTAATCATAATTTATTTTACTAATATCTAACTAAGTCATATTCTCATTATAAATTCTTACGGACTTGTCTCCATTCTGTTTACATTTTGAACCTTAAAATATTTTCATCGTTTTTCTTTCAAAACGATTTCCCATTTTCTTTTAAATTAATTCATTTCTTGAATTTATAATTTCAAACTATTTAACATTTTGCTTTGTTTATAAGTATCGTTTATAAATCAAACTACTTGCTTTTATATAATCAAAAACAAGTTATTATATTCTAACTAATCGAAATTCCATTTCCATTTAAAATAAAAATTCCTTTTTTTTAAAACCCCAATTTATTTTCCCATATTTTCGAATATATTTTATGATATTTAAATACCAATTATTTTAGGTTAATGTTAATCAGCATCCCAAAACACACAATAATCGATTACAGACTATTTGTCACATCATATATTCAATATACGAAAAAAAATACAATATAATTATTGAGGAATCCAGTTGGATCCCTCCAATCTGTTTCCCTACATCCACAGATGTTAATCACAATAATAATACTAATTTCATATAAATGTGAAATATTAAAATAAATAGAATCAATATTTAAGCAATGTTTTATATATATACAACGGTATATATAATTTCAAATAATTAATTAGCAAATCATCCAAACAACCATCACACACAACATTTAATCATTTTTATCAATATTAAATAATGTTTATAAAATTATAAAACTGGACAGAGTTAGTGAGATTACTCACCTTGGTTCGTTAATCGATAAATAACAAATAACGGTCGGTTGGCTATATCCAGCGTTTAATTCTATTCAAAATTGTAACGAGCTCCAAATGGGTCTGAACTAGCTTCACAACGTAACATGCGTTCAAACGATTTCAACAATACCAACTTGTCCTAATTATGATGATGAACGAATAACTTATAAGCATACCAATAAATAAAAATATTTAAGCTTAAGTAAATTTTAAATAGGACCTTACCATATCCATCAGCCCATACTACTTCAACCGCTCCATCCTGTCTACGCTCACTTTGGCGTACCCATCTCTCACGTTCCTGCCCCATACCGTATACATTTTTCTTTTCCAATCTTCATCATTTTTTCCTTCAACCATGTTCGAGTTCTTCACTGGAATGTTCCTTCACCTCTCCACCAATTCAATGACTAACACCAATGTTGTCCTCTCACCCGAAGACTCCATCTTCCCCCTCAACTTACGGTTCAAGGACACTAGCCACTGTTTTTTAATAATACATACAGCTAAAATGCCCCATTAGTTTTAGTCATTTAATTTCATTGGCATCAAATACCAGTTCAAAAGAAATATCACACACTACTGTACTCATTCTTTCAAGAATCATTTTCCAAAATGTTTGAGGAAATAATCTACAGAGCAACTTAAGAGTGTATGATATGCGTATTATCCTCACAAGCATTTAGAGTGATGTCTTCCTGGCCAAACAAAACAATGTTGGATTGCAGCTCCTCTTCAATTTGCATTGCCAAAAATTCATCAGACTCGTTCAACTTCTCTTATTGAACTGCACACCTCCGACCACTACTAGGGACTCGCAGCAACCCCCCTTTCCCCAAATTATAGGACTTTTTACTATCTTAGGCCTGTTTAGAAGTATTATTACATGTATAGCCATGTTTCAGAATTAATTATGGATGTAGGCCTATTTTGGTTTCGAAGGCGAGTTTTCAAAACTCGCCTTCATTAAAATACAAAGGCGTGTTTTGAAAACTCGCCTTCAACAGAGCCCACCACACACACACACCAAATAACAACAAAACCTATAACATTCAGTAAATTTTCTCTTATTCACTGAAGTTGAATAACATTTCACTATAGAAAAAGAAGAGTCACCAGAGACCACTCTGTGTAATTGCACTGAAGTTGAACAACAAAATTACTGAATGTTATATGTAGTGAAATGTTGTATCGAATTTCATAAACCAAATAACAACAAATATTTACTAGAAAGCTGATTACAAGAGACCATAACACAGAAATAAGTACTAAAACTCAGGAGGAAACAAATGCTAACACGAGACTAGATATTATAGCTTAGGATACAACAAATGCTAATTAGGAAAATAGTACGATAACCAAACTACATCTGACGTTCACGCTCTTGGGATGTGAAACAGCTTAATCATCACGGTTAAGCCGCAACTGTTCAATAACGTTACAGAGATGTCTAATCTCTTGTTCGAGTTCGTTTGCATATGTTATTCCCCTTGGCCCTATCGGTTCGTCTATCCATTCTGTGTAATTGCACCCATTCGGATAGGATGGACATTGCTGAATGTGACGACCAATATCGTTGCCATATGCTCGAACCACAACTTCAACTGAATAACCGCAGTAGCAACAAATTTGATAAGATTCACCTTCCTGTTCATATGGAATTGGAACATGTGGTACTTGATAAGAACCAACTTCTTGTCTTGGTACAACGACAGACTGTTCATGCGTGTGTTGAACGTTTGGTACTTGGGCTTGATGTGGAGGTTGGACGGGCCGTTGTTCGGACGGTGGTCCAAGTCGAGAGTTCAGTTCGTTTAGAAACTCGAGTTCATCTGCAAGCTCCTGAAGTTCCATCTGTTTGTACGCCTCTTCCTCAGAGTCTGGAGATGATGGCCAAGAAGGCATAGTTGCGGTAAAGCACAGGGTAGTTGGAAACAAAGTTGTGGGAGTGAGGTAAGTTTTGAGAAATTCGACAGAGATATATAGCTGCGTAGTGTACAAGTGAATAGAGGGTAAAACAAAGAATGATGTGAAGGGTCACTGGTAGGGAATCTGCTTTACGTATGGTACTGTAGGGAATTTGCTTTACGTGTTGCACGACACTTTAACCCTACACTGAGGAGTCGTATTGGAAGAGAATCTGCTTTACGGTTTTTATCAGCAATATTCATACTTCTAGGAATTTTAATATATTGCATTACAGAACTGAGAAACGCAAACTACAATCATACGAAATACAACTAAAGAACACATGAATAGAAAATCCACTGCTTAAAGTAACAACAATCAATTTCATCAGGAAAAACCATGTGGTCCTCGTAGGCTTCACAACCAAAAAATCGACGATCAACATTTTTTTCGGTTTTGGAAACAACCATGACCGATACTTCTCCACAATGGCAAATAGGGTTGGATCCACCAGGAATTAGTGGCTCTACAACGCGCCCTGCAACTACCCTTTTTTTGCAGGTCGTTGTTACTTCCGATTCATCGTCTTTTCCTATTTGTCCACAGTGGAGCCTACACTTTCTTTTCCTTGTTTCGACATGGTGAAATTGTGAACGAGGGTTTAGCTGGATTCAGAGAAGCCGCTATATATACCAGAAAACAGGGTCATTCCCAACCATATATAATTTAAATATTTCTCTACATAAAGGAGTTAAAAAATAGGGTCGTCCCAATTCACATGAGCAACATGGCAGGCCAACAGTGTACCAGGAGAGAATCTGCTTTACGTACTCCTTTAACTCTCCACTGATTAGTCGTATCAGGAGAGAATCTATTTTGTTGGATCTACGTTATTTTGGGTCTTATTTATGTTGTATTGGGTCGTACTAATATAATTTATAATATTATATAATATAATTATATTGTTAAAAGCTAAAATTATGTACTTGGCAAGATTCAAGCCTGGATCTCTCACCAAGAAGGCACACACATCTACCATCCAAGCCAAGCTTGCTTTTATGCAAATTTTTATAGGCGAGTTTTGAAAACTCGCACGAAGGCGCGTTTTCAAAAGTCGCTTGTATGCTCACCTGGACAAAACAGGTCTACTTTTTTAATAACTTTTGAAAGATAGCTAAACTTGTTATAAGTTCACACACAACATGCATATAGACTTCAAAACTCGTATCCTTACCAAAAACTCTTCAACCTCCACCCAAAACTACGGTACCTTCTTCAATAAATTCAAATACTGCGAACTGCTCCTCTGTTTAACACTATATAACATACATACCCACTTCCATACTTCATCTAAATCCATGCAAACAACCCCACGTGCTTTTCACTTACTCACGTTTTCCCTTTACTTTGCTACAGTGAATTTCTTCTTCCACAACGCGACCATTTAAAAAACCAAAACCCACTTCACATACTACCCGCCCCAAAATGAACAGTGTCTTGACTGCTTTTTTTCTTTGTCGGCTCCCCAATGTCCACCTTCATCTGTTTCAGCCCATCATCACATGAACTCACATACCCCCAAGCTTTTGCCCAATGTTCCAACAGCAAATCTCCATCTTATCAATTTATTTCCCCTCTTCTTATAGACCTGGTACCCACCTCACCTCGGTAACCAAAACCAGGCCTTTGTTGATTTTATTTATTTATTTTGAAGCTATTACAAATGGTCGAGCATCCGAGCTCATAAAAGAAATGAAGTGGGAGCTGTGAGATTTATTTATAAGCACGTAATACTTGGTCATCAAGTAATAGACTATAGCGTAGGTTTACTTCAAGGTTAGGCTAAAGATTTTCTTTAAAAATTTATTCCAAATAGCATGACTGGTTTGCTGCGTGATTTGAGTGTGCGTGGCATTGATTGCTTCGGCATTAAGTATTTAGTAGCATGTAGGTCATTAGTACAAGAATTGGCATAGGCAAATAGTAAATGCGAGAGGAAATTATGTGGTGCAGACAGAAGCTAGGCTGTGAGAATGGACGAATCGAAGACATTAGGTAGGGATGCAGTTTTGATTTGCCATGTCAAAGATCTAGGGTTGACATACTTAGCCACTAAGGAATGGTAATGTGTGTGTGTGTGTATATATATATATATATATATATATATATATATATAGGTGCAGGTTCAATGGCACCCCAAATAGTGAGCACCCCTTTAGCCTACCATTTTTCCACCACACATTTCCTTCCTCTCTCCTTCCACTCATTCTCTCACCTCCCACTCACTTTTCATTCACTTTTTTTTAATATAAATGGGTGGCTGAAATTGGGGTGCTAATGGGGGGCTGAAATTCAGGGGGGCTCCCTGATCCCTATATATATACACACATTTATCCGTCTTTCTTTTAGGATGTACAATTTCTTGAAAAAATGATTTTTGCTGCAAAACATTCTGGTCTTTGTTCATAAATAATTATACCATAAACAAAAAATGTTTTTGTGCACTTTTACTTGGAGTAGCATTATTTCCGCTGTTCTATTGCATGTGAACACGAGGCTAAAATGGAACACAATTTTATTTTAATACGGTATAAGTTATGAAGTTTAGCTTACTTCATTATATAAAACTTTATTCGCCTTGGAACCGCTATAGACAAACATAAAAATACAGTCACGTCCGACAATGTACAACGATCCCAAAAATATAATAAAATATACATGTTAACAAATTCTATGAAATTTCAAATGTGCTGATTTAGGGTGTAAAACACTTCAAAATAAAAAGTGCTTATTTTCCATAATAAAAATTTCAGTAAAATTATAAAAATTAAATTATAAGTACGCTTCAAAGATCTTATCAAAATTCGGATCCAATATTTAATTACAATTAAATATGTTGTTATGGCTCATAAACATTCCATAGTGACTGTTTCAAATTTTGATTTGGACATAACTTACAATCTATAAGACGAAATCTCAATTTCTCACTTCCATCAGAATAACACAGTCTAGTAGATTCCGACATTTCTTGTTTTGAAAAAATCCTACTTATAACGAATCCGGTATGGTCGTTTGAAGTTCAAAACTGAATATTACGAACTGCCGCGACTTTACGGGCTCGATTATAATTATATTATAATTATTACGTTGAACTATTGTTTTAAATAATATATTCATTATAATGATTCAATTCTAGATTGAATTAAATCTAGTAAATTATCCAATTCACACAACATTGTCAATTCTACTATTTCTGACTATTTCGGAAATAAATATATCATCTCATTATTTATATTAATTAAATATTAAGAATATTTAAATCCAAACCATTTTAAATTATCAAACACTTGTATTAAAATAATTAAATAAATTAATTGTTAAATCACTAAAATTCCGGGATGTTACAAGAACCAATGTCATTTAAAACACGGTTCAAGATAAACCCAAAATCACATTCCATTAATTACGGAATCTTCACGGAAAACGGATCAATATATATAATCGATATCAGTTTCTGTGTCCAACTAATAATATAAATGGAATAATGGCAAAGCCTTTTAAATTCGATATATAGTAAAAGTCTTCCTACAAAGAAGCTCACTTCGATTATTACCAAATCGAATTCCATTCTATTCCAATTTTTTTTATTAAATTGGGAAAACTTTACTTTGGAAAATCTTCTTTAAATCTCAATAAAAAGATTTATAAATTCCAAATCACATTTCATTGTTATTCGGGTTAAAGAACAAGTGTCGTTTAGAACACAGCTCATGATAAACCTAAAAATCCAATTTTAATTTAATTCAAATTAAATATTAATTAATTGGTAAACTTCTCCAAATCTTAATTAAAAGATTTATTCTTTTCTCAACTGGGTTTAAGAACAGTGTGATTTAAGACACCATTCATGACAAACCCAAAATCCAATTTGATACTAAATACGAGGCTCTAAACAGAAATTATATCGGCTTATATTCAATACCAAATTCTAAAACCAGCTGATATCGTATTGAGAATAACGATATCTGTATCTTCCAAATTCCTGTAATGATATCCATATAATCACGGAATCCAATAGCGAAGTATTCCGAAGATTATTTCCATTCCAAACCATTCCAATTTATTTATTGGAAAATTCTGGTTATTTTAAAACCATTTCAAATCCAATTAATTTATTTCTAAAAATAATTGGATTATTATTCTGGTTATAAACTAGTTCATTTCGATAAAAATATATTTTTATCTTTACCAACGTGGAATTTTTCATCCAAATTCTTTCCAAATCATTTATTATGATTTACACAAATTATTAATATTTTTAATAATTTTATCAAGGTCCGTACAATCAGTTTCCAATAACGACCATCAAACTGCACTTAAAATGCACTTGAAATCATTTACTTTTCGATATTCATCATAAAAATGAATAAAATCGATAGAAATATTGTTCGCATTAAAATGACGCATAACTAATCAACACGGCTTCCCATATTTCAATATTTTCATGTGTATCCAAAATCGGGCATCAAAATCATATTTTGATCTTTTACTGAATATTATTTTAAAATATTCGTTATTTTATTTTATTTAACACATGTATATTTTTAAGGGTTTAAACATTCAAAAAAATATGATATTTTTATTGTTTAAATATTTTATTCAACACATGAATACTTTATTTAACACATGAATATTTTATTCAATACATGAATATTTTAATGCTTTTCTGAATATTATTGTAAATTATTCGTTATTTTTCCCAAATTGGAATGAGACCTAATCAGTTACCATATAATGTTATTTATATTGATTCCATACAATATATGTATGTAATTACATGATAAACAATCATCCATCATCCAAAGTGCATTACACAACTGCATAAGCATTAAATATAAATAATTAACGCTTACAACAGTCTGTCAACCAATCGATTGACATACAACTAAACAATTAGGATTCGTGTACGTCAATTATCATCTTAATACCCGTGTGGGATTCCAATCAGCAAACACTGAATTTTAATTGTGCAGTTGGGCGATGTGTAAAATTTATCGCCCCAATCAATGTCAGTTAAATGTGTGTCCATAAACAAATCGTCAGATTTGTAAATGAATATTTATTTTCGTTTTAGGAGACTTTTATACCGCACGTATATACGTTAAAAATTATATTTTTAAAGATAAAATATGTTATTCAACACATGAATATTTTATATAAGTCATATATAAGTTAAAAATAGTATTTTTAACTAACCATTATATTTCTAACACATTTTAGAAAATTTTGACATCATAACGACACGATACTAGAACTGGAACAAGGTTTAGCCTTATTCCTCGCCTAATGCTGGCTCGTGTCATACACATACCAATTTCAATCAATTCAATTTAACATCCCAAATCAAATTCAATCAATTTCTTAATAGGGTTGCCAGACCCTATTAAATAAAAATCAATCAAATAAAACAAAACAACCAAACATCCACAATTTCAATCAAAGGTGTCGGGTGCTACTAAGCACTGTCTACATCCTAGTATATATTTAACTGTAAACAAAATTAGAGCAAGAAGGAGTTCTCACCTTTGGTTTCCACTCCGCCAATCCTTATTGGATGGTTTTTGGATTTGCTCCAGCGCTTTGTATTCTTCACCGTGATTCCAACGTAATCAGTTTCACGCAGTTTATATTAAAAATCCCATTTTTAATATTGCTTCGTATATTTAAAAATCACATTTTTATAGTGCCGCTACATATATAAAAATCATATTTTTATTACAACTCTCTATATATATGTATATATATAAATCAAATTTTTATTCCAAAACATTTCATATAAAAATTACATTTTTATTAGAACGCTATATATTAAAAAGAATCAATATTTTTCCAAAACATTTCATATAAAAATTACATTTTTATAACAATGCTCTTTATATAAAAACAATGTTTTTATCTTTCTAAAAATATTTGCATGCCATACACTAGTTCAAAATCATATTTTTTAACTTGCCAAAAATATTTTCTTCCTTAGATAAAAATCCTATTTTTACATTACTAAAAGTCATATTTTTATATCACTAAAATTTATATTTTTATACAACAAAAATCATATTTTTATATCACTAAAATATTTTTATGCAACTAAAAATCATATTTTTATATCATTAAAAATTATATTTTTATTCCTATGTGGCCTAAATAAAAATTATACTTTTATATCACTATATATTCAAAAAATGATTTTTAACAACAATGCTTTAATAAAATATGATTTTTAAAACTATGCTATATAAAAAAATTGATTTTTAAAACTAATTACATTAAATGAAAATAAATAAATAAAAACTCACCTTTTTTTTGCAAAAATTGAATTTTCTTGATGGAGGGGGCCTACAGCGAGAGGTGGAGGCGGGGGAAGGTCGCTCATGGTCGAGGGAGGCATGGCTAGCCGGCAGCGGTCAGAGGCTGTTGGAAAAGGGGTGGTGGCACAGTTTTTTTTGGGGCTAGGGTTTAATTGGAGACTGGAGAGAGGGAAAGGAGGTAGAAGAGTGGCCGAAGGGGGGGGGGGGTTTGCGTCGCCGCCTGAGGCGCGGGGTGGCTGGAGCGACGGTGGAAGGGAGGGGCGCGACGAATTTCTGGAAGAAAGGAGGCACAATATTTGGAGTGGGTTTGGGAGAGAAAGGGGGCGAGACCTATTATATATAATTAATTTAATTAATTTATTCTCCAAAAAAGTTGATTTTCCATTTGAACTCCAAATCATGCCCAACGACTGTCGCCGCTAGCTAATTACCCCCATTCTGAATGCAATGTGATATGTTTAGTAGGACAATTCGACTGCTTCAATCAGTTTTCATTAAAATTAAAATATAAATCAATACATATTTAATGTAAACGTACATTTTAATTTACCGAGGCCACATACTAACTCCAAAAATTCCCAAAAAATAAATCTAGCTATGTTTTGACGATACGGTCCTAACAAACCTAATTTCATCGAAATTGGAGAACGTTTGAAAAATGGTCATTTTCTGGTCGATCCAATTCAACGGAAATTGACAAAACACGTTTTCTTTTGCCACGCTCACATAATAATTCCGAAAATCATGAATTTTGGAATCTAGCAAAAATTTGACATTTCGGATCCAACAAAAGTGGTTTCCTCAAAAACGAAGGTCGTTTGCAAAATGGCTATTTTTAAGGGCTATATATAATATAAAATATATATAAATTCCATAGCGACTATTTTAAATTTTAAACTGGACATAACTTTCAATTCTCGTTATGAAATTTGGACTTTTCACATTCGTTAGAAAGATATAATTTAACAGATTCAAATATTTATGGTTATACTGAAATCCGATTTATTTTAAATCCTGTACATTGAATTGAAATTTAAAATCGAATTTTCCAACTACCACGCCATTTCAGGCTCGTTTTATAATTAAAATAAATTTATTCGTTCTAACTCTGGTTTAAATAAATTTTTAGTGTTATTATTTGAAATAAATCATTTTAAAATTTCAAAATCCAATAAAATAGCTAAAATAATTTTTTTTAAATTGGTTCTGAAAATCCTGGTTGTTACAGTTGTAATACTATGTATTAGTCAATATGGATTCATTAAACAAAGGCAAATGTGTATATGTGTACCTTTTGAAGTCTGGATCATCGGTCCACTTCTCATGTTCAGTTTGCACTTTCAAATGCAAGCACTCTAACCTCTGGTTCAACACAAACCAAATGGGTTAGCCAGGGTTGAAGTGATGCATATGAACCACATTCAAGAGGTCAAGGGAATGCATATGGAGTAGCCTTAATTTTGAATTCTAGTCTACTATATTTTTACAATACAGTAGTAACATTTTGTAATAAGGAGGCAAAATGCAAAGTGATTACATATACATACATATATATATATATATATATCATTACTGTTTTAGGCACCTTAGTTTAAATTATTATCAATGAATATAATCTATCTTATAACTACAGGAAATCCTTTTCATTACCAAAATTAGTTTCAAACACATGTTCACAAGACATTAAATAATTACACGAATTTCCTACTACAATTTGTGTATTAATTGATCAAAGAAAGATCAATGTATCTCTTTATTTATCTCTTATGCTCTGATTTTAAAGAGAGGGGTATATATACCTCCATATATATATACCAATTATTTTATATGTACTGATATTTTTACATTGGTAATTTCTGGATCCTAGATAGTGTGAAGGAGAGTAATGATTCTGGTTTAAGCCAAGTGTAACACCCCGTAATTTTAAAGGACATTATAACGATAAACTAAAGAATGCTTAATTAAATATTCGGAATTAAGTAAAATGGATTGTACCATTGCGTTCGTCTCGGCATTCAAGATAGACTCCGAGTTTGTGTAAAACAGACATCGTATGAAGAAGATATGAAGGTTAGAAGTTTGTATACATATAAGAGTTTTATGTATAAATAAATCCAAGACAGAAATTCAAAAAAAAAAAATCTAAAATACGAAGCGGGAGAAGTTGGTGAGATCTAGACCGGCATGGGACGACCCACGCCTAGGTTGGGTCGACCTATGGGTCGACCCATTGCCAGGTGGGTCGAGCCGCGGGTCGACCCAGGCTGGGATAGGTTGACCCATTTCCGATCCAATGTGGTGCATTTTTATGAATCGAGACATTTTGTTGATTGGTCTCGTTGGAGGTAGGCTATATAAAGGATGTCATTTCTATTGTCTTTTTACACCTAAAAAAATGGAGACAATGAGATGCTGCCTTAGCTTGGATTGAATTAGGCCATCTTCTTCAACACCTGCCTATATACATACAAGAATCTCTTATGCAACATCAACATATTTTTCTCTGTTCTTTAGATAAAATCTCTGTGAGTTCATGTTACTTTTAGATATGAAAATTTAATAGTAACCCTGACATGTTTATAAATCTGGATCTAAACCTATGCCTGTTAAGAATCTGATTCATACCTAAACAGTTCTGCTATTATGTGTATTCTTCTATACACCTGATCTGGTGTTCAGATCTAATATGCCTATTTTTGATGTGCCTATTCTATTATTATGCCTACTTCTGTTATCATATGCCTATTCTGTTATTATGCCTAGGGCTACACAAAGTATGGGTTGGGTCGGGTTAGACCAAATACTTTATCCGACCCGCATAGGTATGGGTCTAAGGTAGCTCAACCCGTACCCGACCATATATGAGGTTGGATATGGGTTGGGTTGAAGTATGAGTTGGGTCGGGTTAAGTAAGGTTGGGTTGGGTCACTTGAATACAATAAAAAATGAGAATGTGAGGGATTTTTTCTAAAAATTATATCAAAATATTCAGCATAATATATCAGATTTTAGCTAGCATAATGCATTTAAAATAACCGATTCATTACAAGACATAATTAAAATTTCATTGTAAAACACGTCATATGAAATTAATTTACTACATAGTTGAGCAAGTGTTTCATTTTAAAATACATTAAAATGCTCTTTAAAATATATTTATCAAATTCTATCTAGTTTGGATTGACATGAAATATTTTTTTGTACATTTATTATAGAATACATAAACATTATTCTAGGATTATACTATTCTAATTTTAATTGGATGGATATTAAATTAGTTTTTTTTAAATAGGTTTGGGTTGGGTAAAAATGAGGTTGGGTTGAACAAAATGTCAAACCCGACCCGCATATGGTATGGGTTACAAATTGTAACCCATATCCGACCCGAACTAGGATGGGTTGGGTTGGGTTTATGTGGGTTGGGTCGGGTTGGTGGGTTGGGTCGGGTCGGATATGGGTTGTGTGCAGCCCTAATTATGCCTATTTTTATTCTTCTCTCTCCTTCATTCCCTTTTTATTTTTATAGTCTAGGCTTGCTTCGAACCTAGGCCAATATCGCTGAAATATGCGCAGGAATGAAATTGGGATAGATTGAGAGTGATTGGAAATGATAAATTGTTGCATATCTTGTAATATGAATCATGACTGGAATATGGGGCATATCATATACTATGAATTATGACTTGGGGTTTTGGGCATATAAATCTGTAGGCTTAATTTATAGATTAAACAGAACATGTTAATAAACTGTGAACAACCGATGGAACCTGTTTAATCTGTTGGGGATAAGTAAACCTGTTTAATCGATTGGGGTTAAGTAAACTTGTTTAGTATATTGGGGTTAAGTCAGACTATTTAATCTGTGGGGGGTTATATGAACCTGTGAAACTTATCCTATTAACCTGTGGTGGTTAGGCGAACCTATTAATCTATA
The DNA here is from genome assembly GCA_030737875.1 of Allium sativum. Classification (NCBI taxonomy): domain Eukaryota; kingdom Viridiplantae; phylum Streptophyta; class Magnoliopsida; order Asparagales; family Amaryllidaceae; genus Allium; species Allium sativum. Next base: position 66,083,162 of record CM060916.1, on the reverse strand, counting down.
GGCTTAACCTGTTAAAAATCCTAGTTAATTGGGGATACAAGTTAGGGGTTTGACTTATGTCATCTGCTGTGTGGGACCTATATCAGTCAGTAACCCATTCTGGTATTAAATGGGGACCCCACACTAGCTAGGGGCCAGGGCACGCATACTGAACTGATTATAAGCAATTCATATGAAGGTGGGTGTATACGGGCGCGTTCCAACGGAGTCATGTGCGTGCATGAGTCCAGTTTGTAAGGGGAAAATAAGCCGCTGTAGCACCAGTAAATAGGTCTGTGTCCTTCTATAGGTTGTCATTTTAGGAAGTAATACACCCTACTGTGGGACCGACACAAGTTATTTACAAGTTATGGAGCCGATCGCTTGGGGGTAGTAATTAGGGTACGTCTAGTCCTGTCTATTCCGTTGAGGTACTTGTTATTTCTATTTGGGGTAACACTCGTTATTTCTGTTTAGGTGCATATTATTTCTATTTGGGTAAAAACCGTTACTAGAGTACACTTAATGCTACCATTTAGTTTCTGTGGGGATCATTTTGTCTCTGTCAAAGTAATTAGGGGACACCTAATCCTGTCATAATCTGCTATACTAGTATTAATGTAGAGTAAGTAACTAGAAGTGTAGTTCACTCTGTTTATTCTTCTTATCCTGTCCAGTCAGTTTATACATGTTATGTGATATTGTTATCTCCCATCCAGTTTATTTTCCTGTCATTATGCTTTACTTCTTTATATGCTAAAAGTCACTGGACTCGCCAGACTTTATGTCTGACCCGTTTTGCTTCCTTTTCTCTCTCTTCCTTTCCCCCTCCCCCAGGTTCTCAAGGTGGGAACGCTCAGGCTTGATTAGGATTCTCTCTTCTGTTTCTGCTTGGATCTGCATCTGCTTTGATGTATCTCTTTGACTCCTTGTATACTTTATTATGGCTGTTACTATAGATTACGACTTTACATTTCTGTACTCTAATAGTTTTCAGCGCAAGATAGATTTTTTGTTTTGATGCACCCAGTTTCAGTATTTTATGCCTGATGTTGTAGCTGGTTTTGAGACTATGATGTTTTCTACAAAATAGTAAAGTTTTAAATTTAAGTTGCTATTTTATATTTGTTTGTTGATATTCTATTTCTGTTTACCTATAATGCTTCACGGAACATAATGTATTCTGATAAAGAGTGACATTAACGGATGTGGGGGTGTAACACCAAGTATATTTATACCCACACATTTTGGCAAAAAAAATCACTACATAATTTAGTATTAAAATCATGGTCATTCCATTCCGCTTGTGTTATCCTAACCAGATGATCGCCCATAGCTGTATGACACGACTTTCTGCGCATTATTCCCTTTGTTAAGTGCAGTATTTATGGGAGATCGTTACAGCTTTACTAAAATCAGGTTTGACATAGTAAATGTCACATTAGTTTTCCCGTTTTTGTTCAGAGAATGCACCTCTCATGCTTTTCCGAAATGACACTTTACAACCAGCCATTTCAAGCCAAAATATCTAAAATATTGTTCATTAAAATTTATTCTTCCTTAGTACTTATCAAACTATTTTTCACACAATTTTTTTTTCTGTTTACCTAATATTTTCTAATTAGAGTGGCATAAACTTTTTGAATAAATTTCGTTTTGTTAAAATATTTATCGAATTACACGTTCTTTTTAACATTTCTCTAGAAAATCTTTGCCATCTTTAGTTATTGTATAACGAGATTAACAAAATCACCATATTAGTTTTATCGTTTGTTTTGAACATTCAAATAATTGAATTATTTCATTATCTAAATATGATGTTTTCGAAATTCTATATCGCTATTGCAATTAAATTTAAATAACGGATAATTTATTTTAAAACTATTTTCATGATGTGGTTAAAATGTGAGCCATGGAAATTGGGGAATAGTTATTTCCGTAGAATAACCCATAGTATTAGATAAAAAGTGTTGGTATATACTTTATATAAAATTTGTATCTTTGAACGAAAATTTATATAATTTATTTCCAGAATAACTACTATAATTTACATACTGTAATTTATAGAAATTGATATACTCAACAAAATTTCTTATTCTACAACAAATTTTAACACATCATTCCTTTTAGTTTATGTTAAACTATCATACATAATTAAATCTTTGAAGTCAAATATATTAGAGTCAATTATTAAATAACAACAAAATCTATTTTTTTGCTTATGTTATTTCATTATATGTATTATGTGTATATTTATTGCAAAACTGCCTTTCATATTAAAAGACTTGGCAAAAATATAGAAAAGTTGTATGATATATTTTTGAGAATGTTATAAAATGTTGTTAAAGAACAAGAATTAGCAATATTTTATGATATTTTTAAACGTAATCATCTTAGCAACATAAAAGGACATTATGTTAAATGTAAGTTTCTTAAACAATATATAAACGATATAATGTTTTGGTTAATCTATACTGTATTATAATTACTGAGTTGGAAACGCCTAGTCCTCAGCGATTCTGAAGTTTTTAAAACCAAAGGTCACGCATACGTCGACAGTACAATGGTCTCAGGGGAACGTTAACTAATCACTTCGCATTTCTTCCCATTTCGTACCAAATAACCCCATTTTAATTCCAGTTTTTTGTCCGCCCTAGCCCTAAATATCTCCCTTCAATGAATCGATTGATAGATTTGATTCGCCCCAACAGGCGATTATAATCATCATCACTCCATCGTCTCCGATTGGCAGTTTCCTCCGGCTTTGGTTCTGAGCGATGAATCGGTTGCTAGCTAACGCGATTCTGATGGCTCTTTCGCTCTTCCTCTTCCTGTGGAGGCCAATCATCAGTCTTCTTTAAATTCATTTCAGGTGTTTACCAAATTTCTATTGCGGTAGTTTTGATTAGTTATTCATCGTGTAAACCTTAGCAATGAATTTTCATTTCAGATTAGTATTCAGCTGTTTCTAGATAAACGAAAATACAGTTACTATCGATTAGTATTTACCTCGATATTTTCCTTTTGGATTACTTTTTAAAGTTGAATAAACTTTAAAGGTCTGCTTTGTATTAGATGATATAAATGCAGAAAAATATTGTCTCTTTAACTGTGAGGCTTTAGATAAAGCTATAACCTACATTCAATTTTTTTTAATTAATATGACGTTTACAAATATATTTTCAATTATGTTGAGAATTTAAGATATTTTATACAGTCTTAATGAAGTGTTAGTATGGTGAACACTTGACTGTTCACCGTTTAGTTGAATTTCAACATATTTATATCCAAAAATTAGTAATTTCTCTTGAAATGTAAGGTACAATATTATATCAATATGATCGACTTCCAGTACGGTTAGAGTTCTCTGCACTAAAAGTGTCGTTAATGATATAATGACATTCGGTACTAAATGTCCAGTAAAATTGTTCTGTACTCAGAGAAATCATATGAATTAAACACTGTGTAATAAATATTTAGTGATTGATGTGACTTATTTTGTCCCTTTTTGTCTGAAAATTTAAACCATGGTCACAATCGTTGCTACACTTTCATTTGAGGATCCATTAAGGTTATATATTTTGGTAAGAATCAGTTGTTCTATCTTCGTCTTAAATGTATTTACTCAGATTTAAAATAAATGTTATTGTTTTCATCCTGAACAAAGGAGATAACTTAGTTGAACATTCATCCAGATAAATAAACCACTACCAAATCTTTGTTATTCCATGACCACTTTTCTTATTTTAAGCTCGAAATGTTAGTGTTATGATTTACATTTGTATTTGATAATTAATTATTATTTTTGGTCATTTCAGTCGGTAGAAAGCAAAGTTTGCTATTTTCTATTGAGTTCAACAAATTTACGACCGAACAAAGTTTCCTGTTTCGTTTTACATTCATTTGACTGTAAAAATATGTTATTAGTTCAACTATAACTAATTTTAGATCATTAATGATGCTCATTGAGGGTTACATCATATATTTGGACGTGAATCAAATTACATTGTGATATTATATTGCCATTATTCCCTCGAAGTTGCATGCCTAAAGCAAAATTATGTCTTTTTTTTAAAATAAAATAAAATTGTGTGGTCTTTTATAATACATTTTGAAAGCATTGTTTAACTAGGTATATTATCAGCGCAGCGCTATATCATAATTACTTTATGCAACCTAATATATGAAAATGTAAGGCTCTTGTAGCAATTGATTATCTTGCTTTGGTTATTAATTGTGAGCCTTACGTTTCCATCAAGTTTAAAGTCTTGAGTAAATGCCAATCTCAATCTGCAAAATACCACTCATGATTTAGAATGAGACTTACACATGATTCTTGATATTTGTTTCATTTTACCTAAGAAGAAACTTGATAGACAATTTTATTGTTATATTTATAATTATATCCTCTTTTACAAGATTAATTTGTTTCTAGATATGAGCCAACATCTCTGTTATGCTAATCTCAGTCTCTACTCAGTCAAGTATTATCTTTTCTAAATGATATTGCAGTTGTAGAGCCGATAATGACAAATATAACCATAAATATATTGATTTCATTATTGTTATGTAGTAATATGTCAAACATTTATTATCAAATTAAATCAAAAGCTACTCATATTCTTACTTTTGAAGATATACAGTAAATAAAAAATAAAAAAGAAGTTGGATCTGTCATACAAATTGTTACTGCATCCTTTCACCTTATGTTTTTCAATCAGCATACATTAGATTAATTGGTTCAATTTTTTTTCTTTAGTTCTTCCTCCAAAATTACATCCAGTTCTAATCATTAATGTATGATTGTTAACCAAGTTTAAAATGGATGTCTATAAAGTATGCAAAGTATAATAGACTGGATGCTACTTTTTAATTCATGATGTAGCTTTAAGGTTCGAACGGATTGACATTAGATGTGATGTCCATTAATCCAGCTATATGCTAACTTCGCAAGAATTGAATGGATTCAGCGAGCATGTATCATTCGATATTTTATGCAAATTTTCAGTTGTCACACACACCATGGTCAAAATTTTCTGTCTGACTTGGTAGTTTTGATGTGATTTTATATGTTGCTTGGATATCGCCAATTTTTAGGAGCGTGAAGCTGCTGCTATAATGTTTATTTAATCAAAAAGCTATGTCATCAATGATGATGTTTCCAAATCTTACCTTTTAGATGTTATAGTTACCGGCTAAGGAAAAAAATAGGAGATCAAGAAGGAAACCGTTTATACCTTATAAACATTATTTGCATAAACTTTGGAGCTTAAAAAATAATGGTTCATGGTTATATTATTTTTGCTAACTTGAACTATTATTTTATATAGGATCTGTATGAAATGATTCTTACTCTTCCAAGTATTGATGAAAACGAACAGTTTTAGGACCAACACTTACCATATGCACTCCCTATAATCCATCAGGTTTAATTAACGCAAGCATTACATTTTTTTTGGATGCACGTGGATTGGGGCATTGAATCTATTTCTTATATATATAAAGCATAATATGGGTCCTAGATTTCTTATAATAATGGATGTTTACCTTGGATGTTTTGTGATGAAGGCTTTCTTCTATGTGATGTCTAAAAAATTCAAAGTAATAGCTGTGCCATAGACATGATTGTTGAAAAATGCTCACTTCATCAGCTGTTATATACAACTACGATAGTAGGTTTAACAATGTAATATACGTGATTATTTAGAAAACTTCTTTTACTATCGTAATTTGGTATCATTGTATTAATGATACTTCTTTTACTATCACAGGTTTAACAATTTTTCCATGCATATTTACCAGTCCTTGGGTATGAATGTTCGTTATTGCAATTTAACTTTATGATAGTGTAGATTAGCATATTTATAATGTAATATAAGCCTAGAAAATTTACTTTCATTCAATTTTCCTAGATGATTAATATGTTGTGAAGAATAACGTTTTGCTATTCAATTACGATTAACTTTCAACGCAGTTAGATATATTATATTTAATATCCTGGCTTTTTTCTTTTTCCATGTTTCAGTTAAAGCGTATAGTTTTAGTTTTCTTAGTATAACTTGTTTTCTGTGCTAGTATACATCATGTTTTCTTATTGTTCCTTTCATAACCAATTTTAAAATTTAGACATAGCTAATGAGCTACGTTAACTACATAAATATATAAATCTACTACCAGTTTTGAGTAATGAACATTGATTTAGTTTTGTAACATTTGCATATTTTTCCGTTATAATATATATTTGAAACTTTTGCTCTAATTTTTACCATGTCTCGATGTATTTTTGTATCTATGAATTATCAACATATTTATCGTTATAAGGTTTTAAGAAATATCTTCGCAACAGCAATAAGATTTTCGTTTTGTGATAATATCAGCAATTTCTGTGCTTCTCTTTTATATGACAGAAACGTGAATTTGTGTATCGTAATTTCACTACTGCTATGTTGGATGAGTTAAATTATGTGTTCTAATATTATATGTCCGCATGCCCCTTCAATCGTTAACCAACAAGAATGTTATTTTTATCAACTGTTGTGGGTTTAGTGTATAATAAAGAAAATTGGATACCCATAAAGTAATTGTTAATAATTTGGAGGTTGTATTTAGCAATGGGATAACTTATGTAATTCTTGATATATTCGAGCAGAGACACAAGATTTAATCTAATCAATACAAAAGGGAATACTTCTTAACCTCGACGGAGGGGCATAGCGGTGATTCTAATCTTGCTAATTACATAAGCCAACTTCGATTAGTTTTTTAACCTCATGTACATTTTGATAGTGAGATTTTGAAAGAGGCAAAAATTTCTATCTTATTAAACATAAAAATACAATTGCAATATGAAACTATTTTTTATTCAGTGTAATTTTTAATATTTTGAGTATATGTGCACAGTTGAAGGTTATATAATCATGTCTAATCTATCTATATTTATATTAAAAATAGGTTGTAATGAATTTATTACCCTCTATGTAAATGCACATTCCTAATTTATCGCCTGCACATAGCCTCTGTTAGTTTTCTCCTGTGTGTAGAGCTAGAAAAGTACATACCACGAGCTCAATAATCTTAGTGCAAGAGTGAAGTACATATGTTTCTCACACGAGTTATGGTGGCCATAAATTAATTTTCTTCTATATGTGAAGGGATTCAGTAACTAAACTGGCATTACCTAAACAAATGATGGATAAATGAATGGTTTAAACTTACCAAATTAATATGTTGTTGTTGAAAAATGTTCATTCCAGTAATGATTATTCCATATAGCATCCATATCTTTTTATTGGGGTTAGAGAGTACTCTGAATATCATCTTGGTTACAGCAGATAATCATAAAAATATTTTTGGTTGATTGATTGTTATTCCATCTCTTCTTAGGTTTATAGGTTTTGTTAGCTAGCCCTGTTAATTATTCTCTTATGACAATTTTAAAATATGTGGTATTTTGCACTACCTCGACAGGGAAACATTGGTCTGGCTTGCACTTCTAATTTCTGCTTTTTCCATTTCTAACTGGTTTTGCTTATGCGAATAATTATTACTCAGGCTATACATTTAAATTTACAATTAGCTGTTACGATAGTTCACATCTTATCATTCCGTTGGAGTTACGAATTCAAAATTAGTTCATATTAGTTAACAAAGAGTTCATTTAATTGACTTTGACTTCACATCAAGTGCTATATAGACATATTAGAAATGACAGGATTACAGTTTATTGTAAATGAATATCTTAATTATATAAGATGGGACGTTAATAACATTCGCAATAATGTGTACGTTTACTAATTGGTCTGCACTTAATTTTTTACTAGCCACATATATTCCAAGTGGTTTTTAGCTCTACATATTCCTCATAGAATAGTAAACTACAGTAGTTTTGTTACTTTATTTAATTCCCTAACATCCAATTTTAGATGCTAAAGGTTTGTTGACTATGGACAGCTTGATTGATATATGGCTTTCATTTAACTGAGTCATAGGATGACCAAAGGGCAAGCGTTATCAATATCTCATTTCTGTGTAACAGCAGTACTCACCAGGCTCTCCAGAATCATCAAACTTCAATCGAGGACACCTTCCCGTTATTCTCTCCATGTCAGGTATGTTACCTCTACCATATTTGTTGTCCACATTCCACTTTCTACTATGTGCTAATCAAGTTATGTACTTGCTACCTTTTTTTTTTCTCTACCACACTACATTAAGCGATGAATGCTCAACATGCACCAACTCACCATCCGTGGCATATGAGCAACTGTATGAGTGTGTGTAGGTAGGAAGTGAATTCAGTCAACCCTGAGGAATGATGATTTTGATTCAACTCCCGGTTCCCAAATTGCCAGGTATGTTTTCTTTCTACGTATATTTAATTCCCTACATAATGTTCCTTGTTATGTAAATGATTGATTTCCCATAAATTGCACGCTCATGGTTTAAATTGCCTAGCTAGTGCCGCAGTGGATATGGTAGATGAAGATTAGATGACATATGTGGTTTAAAACTATAAATACTAAATCGCATAGTGGATGACAAAGGAGAGAGAATATTTTTACCTTATAAGATTTAGATGTGTGTTTACCACGGATTACTCATGCACCATTACCTATTGGATGTATTGTTTATTCAATATGTTACATGTCTTTGGCGTTCAATTAAAACATATACCACACAGTCTTCAATTTTTTTTTTTTTTTTTTTTTTTACATTCTCTTAGTTATTATGCGTTCTTCCAATGATATAGCAAAGGACAACTCATTTTCATGTTATTCTGAAAGAAAACAAAGATCCAGATGCAGTCTGTCGAGATTTAATCAAGCTTTTTCAATTTTTATTGTTAACAACAAATGCACGCTACTTCACATTTTTTTTAGTTCTAGCATCTACTCTTCCGAACTAAATTTGGATCCATGTTGGATATAATGTCTTCTTAATAAAGTAATATAGTGTCCTCTTAATAGAGTAATCACATGCGGTAAGTGGTTAGCGATAATCATGTGTGTCAAAAAAAAGAAGAAATAATCATGTGTGTGTGTTAGAGTGACAATCCAACTTTTGCTTTTTAAATTCGAAATTTAATCTTCCAAGATTTGTCCATAACCAACTGTAATTGGGTGCTACAAGTTTAGTACTACAAATACGGAGTTTAAAAAAAAAGACTTTGATTTTCTAAAACTCGAATTCTTCATAAACATGAAGTTTACAAATCTATAATTATTTCTCTTCGAAATCATACAAACTTTTCTTACATAATGATTTACAAAGAAAACGAAACATTGCTATAAATTTTGTATATTTTTTGTATTCACTAACCAATTTTTTTTCTAAGTTTATACAAGCTATCTAACACGTGATTTTGAGAAGATTACCCCTACCTAAACATCAAAATTACTACACCTACACCTTTTTTCATAAATTAATTTCATGATGATTTTGTCTCCCTTCATTACAATGTTAACTATAATTTCTTGAACCATTAAATAAGTTATGTAAAAAAACATAGTAAAACCCCTGTAGTTCAAGACATTTACTTTAAGCGTGAAATAGAAAAGAATATAAAAGAGTAGTACTTTTATATCTTCTTTTTTCAGATGTAATTATTTTGTCTTTTAAATTTACGAAATCAATATAATGGGTTTTTAAGTAAATGACAATAGTTCTCCTAAATTAAGCATACGAAAATTTCCTAATCATACGTTGGATTCTAACTCGAGAAGTTTATAAAGATAAAAATGGAAAACAATAAAAAAGATGCAATTTTATTGAAAAGTATGTGTAGTGTTGTAATTAATTAGTTAAAGCATAAATTGTTGTATTGGTTGTTAACATTACTAGCTCGAGTATAGTATTTTTCTATTCAAATAAAATTTGCCTTTTGAAAAATTACAGAACATATTTTTGACGGTAAAACCATTGCTTTATCTTCAGAAAGTGATCCCAAGGATTAACGGGTAAACTTGGCAAACTTGAAATAAAAACAAAACTGTATTAGTTTAGTGTAAAATTAAAAAAAAAAAAAAACATGAAATGTCCTTTGGCATTGAATCTGCAATATTCCTTATTACCAGTCAATTAACATGTAAGAATATAGAATACAAATATCATATACGTTCGTAGTGAGATAAATTAGCTTTCAAACATGGTTAATCTAACTAAGTTAATATGGTTTATTAAGCAGCTCACATCCACATTTGAGATAAATTAGCTTTCAAACATGACCTATTACATAAATAATGATGAAATATCTCAGAAACTTCACTATCAAAATTTAAGACTATATGCACTGCCACTCTATGAAAAATCAACTGAATTGGATATAAGAGCTAATGCCATTATGTTAAATGAACAACCTACCTATGCAAACCAGTGTACTTTTTTTAATTTCAAAATTAACATTTAATCAAGTATAATCAGTTTATATATACCCTGTTTTTACAGTATTATTATTTTTCTGCGTTAGTGAACATAATTTCATATAGTTACATACATTTTTACATAAGTATTTAAAATATAAACATGACAGAGTATTTAATCAAATAATCGATCAACTGATCGCTGCATAAATATTGACTTTACATAAAAGAAACAAAGACATAACTATCGAAAGAATGAGTCTGACTTCTGTCTTCAGGTTTAACAGTCATACAACTATTTTTTATTCTTTAAATCTCAACACTTTTTTCCAGTTTGTATAATCACAGTTCCAACTTTCATTGCAGTCTATTAATATTGTTTTTATTTGTACCCTTATCCTTCAGGTTATGTTTTACAACTAACAAATACTATCTTCATTCTAGCTATGATGACATGCAACAATTGACGGGGAAGCACAACAAGAGCAGCATTTGACAGGGGATGTAACTGGTAGAAAAAAAAATCTAGGTGATTATATGGTCATGTCCCTTATCTTATAGTAGTGACTTTGTATTGATGTTGTCCTTGCATATATCTTAATTGGAATTTTATATTGGGAATTATTATGGGTTATTACACCCATGTTCAATATTTTGAATCCTTTATTTTTCAGGATGTCCAGTGCTCCTTTTAAATTGTACCGTGAATGTTTTGTACACATTGACTCCTACTTTGAAATTAAAGTCTTTTTATTTCGGACAATTGCCTGCCTGCTACATCAATATATTAATACATTTGTCATTAGTTATTCTTTCATTTGCTTCGCTGTTGTACTTATTACGTGGTATGTTATATTGTTCAACTCTAAAAAATGTAATTGTTTTTTTATGCATCACACGTTTTTGATAAATGTTACATATGGCGTGGCATTCCCTAATTTATATACCATCCATAATTAAACAACGATACAGTTTGCAATGCTGTTTTCATTTCTTTGTACAAGAAATTTTGGTAAATGAAACTATATTTTTCTGTAGGTCAACGGAAATTATTTTTCACTATTATGGGGAAGATCAATACAATTTTTGTTAGTTTTTAGACAATTTCAGTTATATCAAATTATGATTACCTTTCTGCAGCCGAATTATACTGGAGATATATAATATTCATGTTGCATGCTTACCGTCAATATGTCATCTTTGATTGTTCATGTTATGAATTGTTAGAATTAATATATATGCGAAGATTATGGCAAATATTCATCTATCGTCTATGATGTACGAGATCTACACGCATTTTTTTAACATACACTGTTGCTGAATAGATGTATGGAACACATTAATTTATACCATCTAGCATAGTAATGAGTCTGCATGTATAGTACTAGGTATAATATTCATGTTGCACTTTATCAATTACTATAAACAGCATTTCAATTGAAATTGAGATAGTAATGAGTCTAGCTTGAAATAAAACATGTTGTTCATATGTGGATCTACATTGAAAGCTTATGGCGATTTACCTTTTGATATTCCCACAATATGTTGGTATGCTCTTGATTTTGATGTGTTTTACTGCGGGAGACCTAAAACGTTCGTAGTTTGTTACGCCTTGGGAGCTGCACTCTTCTGGCATATGCAAGATTTTATTATTACGTTATCTAGGTGGAATGTAAACCGACCTACACAATTGTTCATTTATTATTTTTCATATTCTTTAACTTACAATTTGTGATCAAAAGGGTGTTCATATCGCTAATTTTACTGTATTTTTTTACTGAGACTTTTCCACTAGAGGTTCGATAACACATATTTTTTAGATATTATATCCGAGTTAGCATTACAAAGTACAAGTATGACGAACTACCGTGTGCGTAGCACGGATTCACACTTTTATTTTACAATTCCAGAAGTTAATGTTTAATAACTAATTATTGTGCTTAGTAACTCCTGAATGCATTATGTCGATTTTTATTTTTATTTTGCAGCTTAAAATTAATCATCCCATAAGAAAAGGTTTGCCACCTTAAGTTTATTAGCTCCCAAATAATAAGGATATATATATATATATATATATATATATCAAATTACTAACATAATCCAAATATCCATCTTTCTCATATAGCAATGCTTAGTTTTCACTTTACAACTCAAAATCTCCGTCATATATTTAAAATAAGTATCCAATACACATAGCATTTCCTGAAAAATCAACAAATAAAACACAAATCAATATACATTGTCCTGCTAGATTTGATCCACTATAGTTAACATCGTTAAAACAGTATATATTGTTATTATTTGCAACCCATGTGAACTTGTAATGAATCTGAACCGAAAATTTATGACTGTTTCATCATGCAAGTGTCTGTTATGTGCATCTTACTTACTTGTATTCCGTAAGGAAGTTAAAAAGGATAAAAAATAAATCTTCACAACATGCATGAATCATTAAAGGCTAACAGTGTATAAATTGCTAGAGATAAAGGATTTGTATTTTTATTGCCACATTGTAAAACTAGTTCATTTTTTGTCTTACAAAGACATTGCTTTGTATGCATATTTCTAACAATCCATAATGTACCTATTCTCCATTTGTTTGGAAACATGGCTTAGTGCATTCGAAATACTGGTTCTCACATATATGGTCACAGTTTATAAACTGTAAAGGTTTACAACTTTTTTCGCACCTATCTAAGAAATATAGGCATCTCTCCATGCAACCTACATTATAGAATTCACTAACTGAAGTAACTGGTGATGTCGACATCAACCATAAGATCAGTAGCATAACCATCATCTTATGATAAATAGTCATTTTTGTAATTTCCACCAATGATGATAAAATTTATTTATCAATGTGTTACTGATATGAACTTGAGGTGACTTTATAAAGACTTGCAAGGATGATTGTAAATATATCTATCCAGGTATACTAATTAATTACCCAATTAAAATAGAAAAAGCATAACTAGAAAATATTTATTATCTAATTCTTTTTCATGTATATCTAAAATAATAAATGTTGTCAATTCTTATTAATTGATATTATGTTTAATGGTCTGGTAACGTACAACGATATGTTAAATTAAATGGTTATTATATTTAAATTATTGTTATTTGATATATGTTTTTAACTGTCAATCCATCTTGTTGTATTAGATAATAATCCCGAATTGTATTTTTAGTTTAACCATATGCTAATTACATTCTTTTTATGTTATCCTATGCCTACTAATTATTTGTTATAATTTGATTACACTTGTTAACCGAAAAATCGTTCGACCAAGGTGAAAGAAGAACAAAACATAAGGAGACGGTCTCCACAGGTAGTCGAAAAGAGGAAAAGGAAAGAGAAATCTTCTATGGCATTGCAAAGCACACGCGTATTGTAACACCCCGTAAAAATATCCTAAAACAAGCTAATAATAAAAAAAGTTAAAAATAAAGTGATAATATATTAGTCGGCTGAAAAATGAAAATTTGCAACATTAGGAATATGGCCATGAAAATATCAACTGTATTCGTGATGAAATTCCAATCAAAATTCATATATAATATGTCAAAATTCGACCCCGTATGAAATAATCGCAATTAAAAGACGTTTTACGTTAAATATATATAACAGTATTTGAAATTCAAATTATAATATAAATACTTGGAATAATATACGACCAATAAATGAGTTATTGGAATATTCCATCAAAATTGAATTTGTGTGTATATAAAGGTATACACATGGGACTACAATAACAGTTAAAAGGCAAGAAATAAATGAAATTAGTAAACGTCACATAAAATTATCTTCCCAACCATCAAATACGTTCACTAGGCAAAACTGCGAGCAAGAGGTCGACCTCCCCAGTAGAAGGGTGTTGACCATCGGTCGACCGCCCTTCTAGGGTGTGGTCGACCGCTTAGTGTTACCAATGCCCAATGAGGCCTGGTTTGGGTTAAGTTTTGTGTTAGTTTATAAATTTAAACAGCCAGGATTTAATCCTAATAATCCTACAGCTATTAATCACACACACCTATAAATAACACCCTAAACCTCATACCTAAATCTAGGCTTCCTCTCCTTCCCTACCTCCACCCTACCATTGATTCCAAAGAAATTTTATTGTACGTTTTCTTCTTTATCACTTAAACCTATTTTCTTTTCTATTCCCTTTTTCTTATAGGATTTGAATATGATCTAAATATGGAATCATAATATTTATATATATAAGAATTCTAACTATTTAAATCTTATATATATATATATATACACACATATTTCAAAGGGATTGGAGTTCGCATTTATGTTCATTCTTGAAGGTTTTTAGATCTAAACATCGTCAAATCACTGTGAGTGGAAATAATAAATGTTTACACATATTCTACATTTTGTATATTTTTATATTGATTAGTATGCCTAAGGAGATTTGGATTCACAATAACGTCAAATTGAAAAACCCACAAATCTCCTATGTTTATGTATGTTTCGCAAGAATTATCAATAAATGATTGGGTTGTGAAATTGTTTGGGTTATGGATGAAGAACATTTTAGGTGATTTACTTTTGTTTGATTGATATATCCTTTTTATTTAAAAGTGTTTGTGATGTAAAAAGGTTTAGATTCGATTTTGTTTTATTATTTGAATTGGTTTGGATTTCCATTCTAAATTGAAATTATTAACATTATTCAGATTTGAAACAAATCAAATGTCAACGTTTTTATATACAACATGGAAAAGGGTAAATTGGATTAAACAGAAGTATATATGTTGTGAAACTTACACCCTGTTCTTTATTCATTACCTGAATTGTTCTAAAAACCTAGGATGCCAGTTTTGAAAGTTACGTTGTTATTTTTCCCGTTACTACTATCATTAATTATGCCTTCATGCCATGTATTTAGCGGTTTGATGTGGTAATTAACTAGTATGCCTTTAATATAGAACTAATTGACAACTTACACTAATAGAATGTTTCTCTGTCCAAACCAAAATTATTGTTTATTACAGTAATAAATATTCTATTTGTATAGCATAATTAACGTAATTCAATGTAATAATGACGAAATAAATACGTTAGAATAAGGTTAGAATTCCAAATGTCCCTAAAAAAATTATTGTTTGTGTGTGCGTATAAAATGGATTATCTATGTATTAAATAATAACAACAGATACAAGGTTAGTCGTTATTTGTTGTAGAAGTTTTCCCGGAACCAACCAGCTATCTAGCAACCACAAGTGAGTTTGGCTAATGTGAGAGATCAATGTGCCTTGGGCCATTTAATTTATTACACAATGACATGAGGTTAAGCCAACTTGTAGTAGAATTCTGCCCGGAACCGCCCGACATATCCAGCATCTACAGGTAGACGACTTTATGAGAGAGGTATAGTGCATGTATGTATATATATATATATATATATTATGTGTAAATATGTCGGCTTACTATGCCTTGGGAAGGTCTTAAGTGGCTGAATGTCTTCTTATCTAGATTGGGTCTTAGGTAGTTAGGACTAGGAGCATTCCGAAGGTTCATTCCTTGGATGTGGACCAAAGTCAATGGACCCTCCCTTATTAGATTCGAAGTAGGTCTATGGGTCCTCCTTCTCTAAAAGTGGTTTAGTCATGGCGAAAACGGAGTAGAGTAGTTTACCAGAATGCTCACTTCCTCTAGAAGCTTTGTGAGTGCCAACCTAAAGACAGAATTGGTATACGTAGGACATATCATACTATTTAATTCACCAATAGTCTAAGGGAAATTTTAAGCGGCATAGGTGTCCTACCATAATATTATTTAAGTAGTAACATGAGGCGTCTGCCGGAGGGTTCTTAAATGGCTATATGCGTGCCTACCCTAAACCGATACTAAGCAGCGAGATATGCATTCTCGTATTACGTGTAATAATAAATACTTAAGAACGCCGGTGTATTAGGACGCGGTCTTACCTGTCTAGGGTCTGCCTTAGGGTCATAAGAGATCATAAGAATCCACCCTTAACATGTCAGAATGGGCTTTAAGCGACCAAGAATGTCTACCTCATTGTGTCTCCATACAAAATGCATAAGTAGAGGTCCTAAGTGATTGATTCAGATATCCACCTCACTAATTAGAATATTTCTTTGTATGCACGTCCTTATGTGTTTCGTAGACATACCGTGACATATATATAAACTTCCAAATCCAATGTATTGTATTTAAGAAAATAATATTTTCAGCCATGTAGGACTTTATTTTCTTACAACTCTCTTCAACATATCTAACAGGTTAATGGATGGGGGTAGAGACCTGATGACCGAAATGAAGTTGGAACTTGATGAATGTAACACCCCACACCCGCTAAGGTCACTCACTAAGGGAATGCCTTAACTTCGGTGGAGTATTTTAAGTGAATATAGAACAGAAAAATTACAACAAGACAGATATAAATAATACTTGTTGACTAAAACATCATTTCATTGCAGCAGAAGGTAAACATGTTTGGTTACAAAACCATAAAAAGCAGAGTCAAGTACTAAATATCCATCCTGATAAAAACATAAGTACATAATCCCACTACATAACTAATAGCCATAATAGAAAAGATAAGCTGAGCTTTACATCAACGGTCCAAGCTCCAAAAGATAGATAAAGCAATCTGATCAAAGCCCACTAATGCTAGGCCCACTCTGAGAACCTGAGGGTTGGGAAAAAGATAAAAAACAACGGGGTCAGACATAAGTCTGAGCGAGTCCTACAACTTTAACAATACAATCATTAAAGTAATTAGGGTATGATATAAACTTGGTACGGTAACGACTGGGATAAATGACTACACTAAGCAGCCAACTAGACATAGGAAGAACGAAGATAACGGTAAAGACGCATCTACCCACCCAAGGATAATTACTACACTGCACCACACCAGTCATTCCTACTTAAAGGTTGATCCCACCCATGGACTTAGAAAATATAACTAGCAGTTTCGTGTACCCCTAGCTGACCACATAGGTGCCGTCTGCCCCTATCTCCACTAGGTGTACCCACTACTCCCCAAGCGATCGGCTCCCTAGCGTAGATACCCGTGCTGGCCCCACAGTGGGGTGTATCACTCCCAAAAGTGGCAACCCGATACAACCAACGGTGCACGGCTTATACCTACACGATGCAACAACGTCTTACCTACCAGCCCGGGTCCACACACGCATATGAAACCCGTTGGACTTGCGTTGTCACCGCTAACCCGTTTTGGCCTCTTATAGTCAAGCCCAGTACGCGTGTCCCGTCCTCGACATGGGTCGAGCCCACAAAGATACATATGGGTTACTGGTTGAAATGGGCCCCCACAAGCTACCCACCTAAGCTTGCTCCCTCTAGTGTATCCTACTTAACTCTTTAATCATGTTTAATTACATGTTTCCACTTTGGTTAAGTATTCTAATCGTATTTTCTATTGCCACCCAAGGCAACCACTAGATTTCCACATGCCACCCAAGGCACCCACTTAACCCCTCATGCCCCACTACATGCTTATCTGGTTAAGTGTTTCTTAGTTGATTAAGACCGTAACCTTTGTAAAGACCTCTCACATTAGACTGTCTTTTATGGCAGCTGGATTTGCCGGTCGGGTCCGGGCAGCCTTACGCCATAACAGAGTCTAACCTCGTGTCTTTACACTTGTCACGTATTTATTTTATGCCTAAGACCTCTCACATTGGGCCAATCATTTGTAGCCGCTGGATTTGCCGGTCGGGTCCGGGCAGTCTTATGCTACAAAAGGGTCCAACCTCGTGTCTTAGTCGATTAATTACACCTAATTAATCACCCCCATATTTTGAATTAATTTTCCCTAATTAATTCCAATTTGATGATGTACATAATTGACTCAATTATGTTCATCCACTTATGGTATGCAACATCATACCAATTTTACCACAATTTTGTTAACATGAATATTAACCCCATCGTTCCCCACGTAATGCGCTAACATGACATACTTAAAAGGGAAGATTCATCACAAATACAATGGGTTCAACTTATCATAAAAATTAGCATCAACAAGGGTTTTAAAGGTGTCAACTTGCATATATGACCATAGCATCAAACCCAACTAGCATAAATAATCAACCCAAACTTGCATGAATCCCATATGTCATAAAGAGGGTAACTTGCATAGATGTTCATGTCATAGACCTATCATAAAGGGATAAACTTGCATACATGTCATAGGTCTAAAAAGGGATGAACTTGCATATGTTACTCATATCAGAAAAAGGGGTAAACATGCATATATATGCATGACATACAAAGGGGTAAACTTGCATATGTATGCATATCATACAAATGTGTAAACTTGCACATGTTACTTGCATATAATCAAACACCAAACTTGCATAACATGTCATATATGAACTTGCATATAATCAAACACCAAACTTGCATATAATCAAAAACCAAACTTGCATAACATGTCATATATGAACTTGCATATAATCAAACACCAAACTTGCATAACATGGTGTCATAATGGATCAATGTTTATCATAGTGATTTGCATAACTAGCATCATGAACATATAGCATGAAACTTGCATAACTAGCATCATGGACACATAGCATAAAACTTGCATAACTAACATCATGAGCACATAGCATATGATAACATAACTTGCATTGATCCACATTCATAACCATAACCTCATTACATCCTATCATAATTAGTTTAGCAATTGCTTGCTAAAGGCATAGAAACTCACAACTTGTTGATTAGCACTCCTATGAAGAAGATTTAGTTGCTAGAGTTGATTAGAAGTTGATTTGAGAAGCTATCTTCCTCTCTAATTTGTGGAGGCTCCTTCTAAGTTGCATTTTGACGGCATGATGACGTTGTATCTATTTTTAGTATGGATTAGGGTAGTCTTAGGGTGTATTTATAGATTTAGGATGTAGTTTAGGCCCTTAGATTAACCCTAGATTAGTTTAGAGCCATCAGATTTCGTCACCAGCAACCAAACACAGCCCAAAACCTGACCAACTCACTCAAATGGTGCACCAGGCAAACTGTCCGGCCACCTGTGTCGACTCCCAAGTCGACTGGGCAGTCGACTTGGGTCCTGCTGTGTCGACTCCCAAGTCGACTCCCCAGTCGACTTGGGGTGGCTGGCGGGAATTTTCCCGCCCAGCCCGCCTGGCCTGATTTTCGAATTTTGAACATGAAATTTAAATCTGTTTTGAACTTAGAATTTTCTGAAAACTTACATGGGCCATAACTGGGTCATACGGACTCCGATTTACAAAAACTCGGACTCTATTTCGCGTATTTTTCCGAGACGAACGCAATGGCATAGCCCATTTCCCCTGATTCAGATCTTAAAATTTAATTCTGCCCTGATTTATATTATAACAAGTTATTCAACATACGGGTTGTTACAATGAAGGCGGCGATGAGACTGTTATGATATTATTAGCTATTATTGTTGTTTTTCTTATGGAAACTCTAGACCATGAATAATGATGATGTACCATTTTGAATAACTATATTTGATAATTTGTATCTAAATCCGTGCCTTTTTTATTAATGGTAAATCTTATTTTGGTATTATAGTATTTCTTTCCGCTGTGTGAAATTCCATAACGTTATATTACTTGTTACTCTATGCAAATCTAAATTCTTATAGGAACTAATGACCCATTTAGAGTGGCTGTAAGTTTCGATGGGCCTTTTCTAGGTTGAAATTTAGGCCCACTCCAGGCGGGTTGTTACACATACACTCCTTGCCTCGGTTATGGGGTATCCTAGTTCAACCATTATCAGTGCCCCTCCAAAGGAGATAAAGCAAGGCTTTCAATTCATATCTCTAAAGCTTACGGAAATGAGTTGAGACAAGCATAACGTTAAAGGGCTATGAATCTAGGGCCAAACTGTTGGAGAATGGAGTTTTGATGACAACAACTTTATTTCAATATTAATTGATTATAAAATATTTACTATCACTTTTATCTATAATATATAAATATACATATACATATACATATATATATATATATATATGAGGGATTTATATACAGGAATTATTACTAAAGACTGTACAGTTTAATGATATTAGAAATTCGGAATTCAGAGATGATTCAAGACTCATGAGTATTCAAAATTTCGAGAGTTCAAGATAAATATAGTAATAGAGTCTAGATTATGTAAGACTCTAAATAGCACACCAGGTTCAAATTCAAATTCTATTTTTCAGTACTTGATTTCAAACAATATATTCAAATTCTATCTTCAATTCCTATCTTCTCTATTTTATTTTATTTTGATTTTTATATTCAAGTTCTATAAATTTTATATTTATACTTTTATATACTTTATATTTATATAGTTTTAACTCTATAATTTTATAAATATATTTATACAGTTTATATTTATGTTTTCATATGATTTTCTATTTTGTAATATACATTTACAACACTATGTTTTAATTCAAAAATTCTAGAACTATATATATATATATCAGAACACTTGAAAAATGCTCAAATTTCATTTTTAAACCATGATGTGTCGACATACATTTATATACATGTCGACATAATTGTCAGTTTTTCAATTGAAAAGAAGCATCTTTTCACTATTTGTGACGCTCCAGAAACGTTGCAACCATTCAAATGTTATAAATAGGCGCTGATTTCGAATTTTTTTCATAATTCTTCTTCTCCATCTTCATCTCCTTTCTTTAAGCCATTATATCTTCTCATTTATATGATTTCTACACTTATACTTTGCCGAATTCAATTCTATTTTCGTTAAACTTCTTCTCTTCTCACTCTCTACTCATTACTCTCTGAATCAAAGTGTTATTAAAGAGTTATAACGCTGTCGTAATTGTTTGGGTAGTGTATGTAATCGGTGGTATCCCTTGTAGCCGTGAAATCAAGGAAGAGTAATCAGTGGTATCCCTTGTATTCGTGAAATCAAGGAAGAGTAATCGGTGGTATCTCTTGTAGTCGTGAAATCAAGGAGGATATACTTGATCAAGTGTGTATGGAATCGGTGGTATCCCTTGTAGCTGCGAAATCAAGGTGAATTGTAATTGGATATTGATATAGTAATAAAACTCTGCACAATCCAACGTTACGTGGGACTGCACGTACGAGCAATTCCGAACCAGTATAAAATCCGGTGTGTTCTTTCCTTACCTTTATTTTATTTCTGTTTATTTTTTGTGGTTGTGTTTGATTATGTGTCTGTGATTGTTTCTATAGTGTTTGATTCATAAAGTAGATCATATAAGTTTTAGATTTTTTTTAAATCCGCAAAATCACTATTCACCCCCTCTCTAATGTTAGCTTTGCCTTAACGATCCATTCAACAATCCTTTACAATTGGTATCACATCCTGGTCTTTCAAAAAGTTCATAATCTGATTTTTGAAAATTTTACATGTCAAATTTTGAAATGAGTTATAACACTAGTTTAAATTTATGAATTGCATCAGTAGTAGATAAGTCTGCATTCAATTTTATTTAAAAATCAAGTTACTATGATTTGATTTTTGAATTTTTTTTTAAAATTTTGGTATCTTTGATATATGGATATGTTACAAAACCATTATGATATTGTTGTTTAAAATTATAGATTAGTTAGTTTGAAAAGTCATTTGATTATTCGAGAAGTTATTTGATTATTTGAAAAGTCGTGTTGTTTTACAGGAAAAGTTGTGTTATATTGCTATTAGATATTCAAACTCTGAAAAGATGAGTTAAACGCTGTTGAAAATTTAAATTCTGAAATGGTGTGTTACATGGCTGTTGAGAATTCAAAATTCTTATGAACACATGGTAGAAATCAAAAAGAAGAAAAGACTAATGATGATTGGTGAAAGGACAACAACAAGAAGAAATGAATATATAATGTAAATCAACAAATAAATGGGCACCAGATCAATTTATAACTTTGGATTTTCATCTACAACTTATCTCCATACTCTACTTCTCTTCATTTGCTTCGTAATGCCGCTAGTTTCATGTGAATCCATCAAGAATTGATCAAGTTATTGTAACACACCGTAATTATGTTAATATTAATATTCACAAATTAAAGAATAACTAATCTCAAACGTGAGGATTGTGGGAAACGGGTTGCGCCATTGTGTTCGTCTCGGAATTCTGGTTGAAATAGAGTCCGAGTTTGCGTGAATTGGACTTCGTATGAAGAAGTTATGGCCATCGGAAGTTTCAGAAATTCAAAACAGATTTCAGAAAATTCAAATTTCAATTTCGGGGTCAAATCAGGCTAGGCGGGAAATTTCCCGCCCAACACCCCAGGTCGACTGGGTAGTCGACCCCCCCAGGTCGACTGGGGAGTCGACCTGGGTGTTGACCTGGGTGTCGACCTGTCCAGGCGGCTAGGGTTTTGACTGAGCCCAATCTTGAGCTGCTGATGTGTCTTTAGGGCTGAGTTGGCAAATTAAACGGTTCAGTTTAGTTCTGAGTTGATCTGACGGTCTAAATAAATCCTAAACTCTATAAATACCTAGGTAGTCTCTCACCCTAATTCATATGAAAAATAGAATAGCTACCGTCATACCGCCGCCATGGAACTCAGTCTAGCCGCCGCCAACTAAGAAGGAAGAAAAGTTAATCAAATTCTAATTCTACTCAACTCTAAAGCAAATCAAGACTCTCTTTTCTTCTCTAAATTGTGAGTATGATGATCTTAACAAGATTATTATTATTTTAATTAGATTGAGTTATGAATGGATTATGAGTAGATGATGTGAATTGTCATATATGTTGTTGTAAACCTTATACTATCATGTATGTTATAAATCCTATGCTATGTGGTGATGATATCCTATATGTTGTAAATCATGCTATGATGATGTTATGTATGTTGAGAGTTCCTATGCTAAGTTGTGATGAATCATACATGTTAAAAAGCCATGATGTTACGATCTATGCTAATTAGTTCATGTTAATCAAATCATAATATTGATATTATTTGGGCTATGTTGATCTATATGACAAATCACATATGCAAGTTTAGATTGATTTAGTAAAGATTATGAACATATGCCATGACATCTATTTAGATTTAGAATTATGCTATGACATATGTGAATTCTATGTATTAGATGCTAGTTCACACCGCCATTATGTTGCATAAAACCCCATATGCAAGTTTATACATAAATTTGGGTTATGATCATATCATGTAGATTGTGACATTTAACAAGTTGACACCTTTAGATCCTTAACATGTGTAGTTTATGCAAGTTTCACCCCTATTATGATTGTATTATTTTATTTGTTCATATGTTGTGATAATTTATCTTTGTGCTATGAGTTAGACTATTCGAGTCTAACGTATATACCGCGTTAAATAAGCGAACATATAAACGTGGGGTAGGGGTAGTATTAAGGATTTAATAATAAGAAGTTGGGGTGCAATTGATATGATTTTGCATGCCATGAGTGGATGACCATAATTGAGTCAATTATGGGAATCATTAAAATTGGAGTTAATTGATAATTTGAATAGGGAATTATTAAAACCGGGGTAAAAGATTATAAGTGATAATCAATGCTTAGGACACGAGGTTGGACTCGTTTGTGACGTAAACCTGCCCGGACCCGCTCGGCAAATCCAGTGGTCACAAATGTCAGCCCAATGTGAGAGGTCCTAGGCCTAAACTAAAGCATAACAGTTGTAAAGACACGAGGTTAGACTCTTTTATGGTGTAAGACTGCCCGGACCTGCCCGGCAAATCCAGCTGCCATAAATGCCAGTCTAATGTGAGAGGTCTTTATGAGGTTATGGCCTGAATGAATTAAGAAATACTTAACCAGATAAACATGTAAGGTGGGACATGGGGGTTAAGTAGGTGCCTTGGGTGGCATGAGGAATCTAGTGGGTGCCCTTAGTGGCATGTGAAATACGATTAGTAAGACTTAACCAAACACACATGTAAATGAACATGACTAAGAGGGTTAAGTGGGATGTACTAGTGGGCAAGCTTAGGTGGGTAGCTTGTGGGGGCCCATTTCAACCAGTATCCCAAACGTATCTTTGTGGGCTCGACCCAAGTCGAGGACGGGACACACATACTGGGTTTGACTATAAGAGGCCAAAACGGAGAGCGGTGGCAACGCAAGTCCAACGGGTTTCATGTGCGTGTGTGGACCCGGGCTGGTAGGTAAGACGTTGTTGCATCGTGTAGGTATAAGCCGTGCATTCTCAAGTTGTATCGGGTTGCCACTTTAGGGGAGTGATACACCCCACTGTGGGGCCAGCATGGATATCTACGAGTAGGGAGCCGATCGAAAGTGGGTAGTGGGGTACACCTAGTGGAGATAGGGGCAGACGGCACCTATGTAGTCAGCTAGGGGTACGTAAGGCTATTTATATAGTTTCTGTGTGAAGCAAGTGGGATCAACCTTTAGGGTGACTGGTGCGGTGCAGTGTAGTAATGTGCGGTGCAGTGTAGTAATTATTCGTTAGTAATTAGGTATGCCTTTAACGTTATATTAAATGTTATCTTTATCTGCTCTTCCATACCTAATAGTTCATAGACATTTACTTGTCATCCAGCTTATGCCTTAGTCTAGTTATTTTGATAGTAGTATTGTTTGAATTATCTTACTCGCCAGACTTTATGTCTGACCCCCTCCATTTCTATCCTTTTTCCCCCTCCAGGTCCTCAGGTTGGGCCCAGCTCTAGTGGAGTTTGATTGGATTGCTTTATCTCTCTTCGAAAGCTTGGACGGTTGAAATAAAGTCCAGCTTGTTATCTTCTTTAATGGCTATTTGTGTAATGGGATTATGTATTTTGTTTTATCAAGATGGCTAATGTACTTGACTCTGATTTATGGTTTTATGATGTAACAAACATGTTTAAATTCCGCTGCAATAAAATGAAGTTTAAGATTTCCAAGTACTACTTATTATCTGTCTTGTTGTAATTTTTCTGTTCTATATTCACTTAAAACTTCCATGGAAGTTAATGCATTCCCTTTGTGAGTGACATTAATGGACGTGGGGTGTTACACGTGGTATCAGAGCTTAAGGTTACCAGAATAGATAATTTTTTTAGAAAAACTATTTTTCTAAAGTATTTTTGGAAGAAGTGTTTTCAAAAACTTGTCTTAATGAGTAATTTAAAGAGGAAAGTTTTTAAGAAAAACATAATCCCCAATAGCCATATCTTTATCTTTCGAATTCTCCATTTTGAATCTTTCCTTTTTCGTTTCAGCATGGCTGAAGATCTTAACCTTCCGGATGGTGTAACGATACCAGGATGGATAGGATGTTATTAGAGGCTAGGGCCGCCGCAGGTTCAGCCAATGTTCCTCCACCACCAGTTGCACCCGTTCCTCCTCCTCCTCCTCCTCGCGTAGATACTTTTGCAAAGACGTGCAAGGAATTTAAGGCTATGGGTGGAAAACCTTTTCAAGGGTCAGAAATGTTTGCGGAAGCTAGAGATTGGCTTAGGGAGGTGGAAGAATTGCTAGAAATCTTTGAAGTAGAAGAAGGGAGGAAAGTCAAATTAGCAGCTTGGTTAATGAAGGGAGAGGCCTCATTTTGGTGGGAGGTCACTAATGGGGAGCGTCCTGTTGATTCTTGGGCGGATTTCAGGCGTAGGTTTGAGGCGAAGTTTCTCTCAAGGGCAGAAGAGAATCTATGTATGGAAAGGTTCTTGACATTAAAGCAAGGAAGCTCATCAGTGAAAGAATATGTCAACAAATTTAATCAATTAGCAAGGTTTGGCTTGGACTTAGTAAACACGCCGGAGAAGAAGGCTCTGAGGTTCGTTAATGGATTGAATGAACCGTTGCAAGGGTTGGCTATGACCCACATCCCTATGGGGGCCACCTTTGAGAAGCTAGTAGACATGACACTTATGCACGAGGAGAAAATCGCTAAAGCTGATAAGGCACCCGAGAAGAAAGGGGATCAGAAGAAACCACAACAGCAAAACAAGAAGGGTGGTAAAGACAATAACGGCAAAGGAAAGAAGAAATGCTTTAACTGTGGGACACCAGGCCATCTCAGCAAGGATTGCCGAAAGAAAAAGAAGACTGGCTGTTTTCACTGTGGTGAAGCGGGACATCTAGTGAAGGACTGCCCAAAGAAGGGGCAGAGGGCAGGGTCTACCTCGGGAGGACAGGTGCAGGCTCTTATGGCACCAGGGCAGGCAAGGGGACAAGTTCAGGCTCTCGCGGTCCCACCGCTGCAAGAACGAGGTAGAACCATCTCTGTTGAAAGTTTAGTTTTTCTGTTTGATCATCCTGTCCGTACCTTATTTGATTCGGGCGCATCGCATTCGTTTATCTCTACATCATTAGTTGAACCACTGCACTTAAACACCAGTTTAGTAGAGGATCCCTTAGTCGTTTCGAATCCAATTGGGGGCTCAGCTTATTTGTCCATGATGTGTTTGGATTTGAAAATTTCTATACTTAGCGTTGAGTTTAGATGTGATGCTTATGTGTTGGGCTTCACGGGCTATGGGCTAATTTTAGGAATGGATTGGTTATCCAGAAATGGGGCCGTTCTTGATTGTGAAAGGAGAGTAGTTAGGCTCATGACTCACCTTGGCAACACTCTCGAAAATCTACAATCTGTTAGAGTGGTCCGAGAATACTCGGATGTGTTTGAGGAGGTGAAGGGCTTGCCTCCGAAGCGGGAGATAGATTTTCGAATATATCTTGTGGATAATGCAAAACTATTATCTTTGCCAGTACGCCACATGGCTCCACGTGAAAGGAGGGAACTCGATAAGCAAGTGAAAGAGTTGCTTGAGAAGGCGTTTATAAGACGTAGTATATCGGAGTGGGGTGCTCCAGTAGTATTTGCCACGAAGGCGGATGGGTCTCTTAGACTTTGTGTGGACTATAGAGAACTTAATAAACTTACTAAGAAGAACAGACACCCACTGCCGGGGATTGACGATCTCTTCGATCGGTTAGTTGGCGCCTCTGTGTTTTCGCAGTTGGACTTAGCCACTGGTTTCCATCAGTTGAGAGTGGCTGAGGATAGCATTGACAAGACTGCCTTTAGGACTCCAGACAGTTTCTATGAATGGCTAGTGATGCCCTTCGGTTTGACAAATGCCCCCGCATACTTTGTTGATTTGATGAGTAGGGTGTTTAGGGAGTACCTTAACAAATTCGTGGTAGTCTTTGTAGACGACATCTTGATCTTTCCTAAGGATGAAGAAGAGCATGCCCTACATCTTAGGGAAGTGTTGGAGACCCTACGAGCGCATAACCTTAAAGCTAAATTTTCTAAGTGTCACTTCTGGAGGAAGGAAGTACGATTCTTAGGGCACGTGGTTTCCAAGGAAGGGATAGCTGTGGATCCCGCAAAGGTGGTGGCCATCAAAGATTGGAAGGTCCCTGAAAATGCTACCGAAGTAAGAAGTTTCTTGGGGTTGGCTGGCTACTATAGGAAGTTTATCAAAGACTTCGCAAAGATATCAATTCCATTAACACTTTTGACGAAGAAGAACCTAGTCTTCGCGTGGGACGTAGATTGTGATGATGCATTCCAATGTTTGAAGAGAGCTTTGACCTCAGCCCCAGTCTTAGTGTTGCCAGACGGGAGTAAGCCATTTACCGTTTATACCGACGCTTGTGGGACAGGACTAGGCGTAGTCTTAATGCAAGAGGGTAGGGTAATAGCCTATGGTGGAAGACAGTTGAGAGCGCATGAGAAAAATTACACTACACATGACCTAGAGTTGGCCGCTATTGTTTTCGCGCTTAAGTCTTGGCGTCATTATCTTCTTGGCGAGAGATTCGAATTATTCACTGACCACAAATCGCTAAAATACTTATTCTCTCAAAAGGACTTGAACTTAAGGCAGCAAAGGTGGATGGAGTTCTTAGCATCCTACGACTTCGAGATAGCATATACCCCTGGCAAGGGTAACGTGGTGGCGTACGCCTTAAGTAGAAAAAGATTATCCTTAAGTCCTTTGTTTGTTGAGCGGCGAAGCTTAGAATTTATTTCGATGTTTGACTTTAGACCTTCCGTTGACTTTGTACCCGGTTTGTTAGCATCCTTGGAGGTCAGACCTACGCTTTTGGGACGGATTGGCGAGGTACAGCGAGACGACCCACAGTTGGTTGAGTTAGTAGAAAAGCTCAAAGGAGGGGAGTCATCAAGCCATCTCCGTAGGTATACCCTAGATGATAGGGGTTGGTTACGTAGGGACGGTAGACTTTGTGTACCAAAAGACGATGACCTAAGGAAGACCATTCTTGATGATGCACATCGTTCGAAGATGACCATTCATCCCGGCGGGGACAAGATGTACATGGACATGAGACGAGTTTACTTTTGGGCCGGCATGAAGAAAGATGTGGCCGAGTATGTCGCTAGATGCTTGGTGTGCCAACAAGTAAAAGCGGAGCAAAAGAAACCCGGTGGGTTGCTTCACCCATTGGAGGTTCCACTATTGAAGTGGGAAAGTGTCTCGCTGGATTTTGTGGATGGAGTACCGCGATCAAGGAAGGGTAATACGGGGATTTGGGTTATAGTAGACAGACTTACTAAGAGTGCCCATTTCATTCCCGTGAAGAGTAAAAGAACTGCTCCATGGTTAGCTTCTGTATACATCCGAGAAATAGTTCGTTTGCACGGTGTTCCTTCTAGCATAGTGAGCGACCGCGATCCTATTTTCACTAGCGAATTTTGGAGAAGCTTACAAGAGGCGGTAGGGACTCAGTTATGTTTGAGCACCGCATATCATCCTCAGACGGACGGCCAAACCGAGAGGGTGAATCGCATTCTAGAGGATCTTTTGAGGCTATGTATCCTAGACTTTGGGGGTACATGGGAAGAGCATCTTCCATTGGTGGAGTTCGCATATAATAATAGCTTTCAGTCCAGCATTGGCATGGCACCTTTCGAAGCTCTCTATGGACGACCTTGTCGTTCACCTACATGTTGGTAGGAATCTACGGATAAGATCTTACTTGGGCCCGATATGATTAGGGAGACTTCAGAAAAGATCGACTTGATTCGAAGGAGGATGAAAGCAGCGCAAGATAGGCAGAAATCTAATGCGGATAAGAGGAGGACAGATCTTGAGTTTGAAGTTGGGGACATGGTCTTTATCAAAGTATCTCCATTACGGAACGTTGTTCGATTTGGGTCCATTGGGAAGTTAGCACCAAGGTTCGTAGGGCCGTTTCCTATTAAGGAGAAGATTGGACGGATGGCGTATAGAGTGGAGTTGCCTGAGAGACTTAGTGGTATACACGACGTATTCCATGTGTCACATTTGAGGAAGTGCTTGTACGAGACCGCGGAAGTGGTAGAGCCGAGCTTACTTAGAGAGGTGGAGATCGAGCGTGATGCGACGATTCGACGAGCTCCTACGCGCATTCTTGGGTCAGAGATCAAGAAGCTGAGAAATCGAGAGGTCAGACTAGTCAAAGTACAATGGGGAGATGATGAGAGCAACGCTACTTGGGAGACAGAAGAGAAGATGCGTTCACGATACCCTTTCCTTTTCGAGGGTATGTCCTTTAATTTCTCCTTTATCGCTTATCTTGTACTTATCTTACCTTTAGAGTATCCTCTCGCTAGTATTCTTGACCTTTAGTTAGGATAATCCTATGGTTGAAACATGTGTTTGAGACATGTTATGTATGATGGATGCAAAGTGGATGCAAGTGTTTGCTAGTGGTTGCTCGTGGACGCATATACACACACTATTAGGCACTAGATCGACTCAGTCACTTCATACTGCATATTGCATATAAATGGCTGTATTTAGTAAAATGGATGTATGATGATTGTATTATCATATGGATACTGCATTCGGATGATGATTGTGCACGCATATAGAGATAATATGTAGCATTAGAGAACTTTTGCATACATAATGGACGCATGGCACTATCATGGTTTGCATTAAGGAGGTCAACTGAATCAGTGGACCGCCTGATTTTGCATTAGATAAGGGACATATACACACACTGTGCATTTAAACATGAAAGCATTAGAAGTCTATAAGGACAATGGATGCCTGTGTTTGATGGTCGAGTAGATGGACGATTGGATGTTTGGATATACATTCTTCTTAACTTGAAGATTTCGGGGTCGAAATCCTTTAAGGAGGGGAGAATGTAACACCCTGTAATTCTGTTAATATTAATATTCACAAATTAAAGAATAACTAATCTCTGACATGAGAATTGTGGGAAACAGGTTGTGCCATTGTGTTTGTCTCGGAATTCTGGTTGAAATAGAGTCCGAGTTTGCGTGAATTGGACTTCGTATGAAGAAGTTATGGCCATCGGAAGTTTCAGAAAATTCAAAACAGATTTCAGAAAATTCAAATTTCAAATTCGGGGTCAAATCAGGCAAGGCGGGAAATTTCCCGCCCAGCACCCCAGGTCGACTGGGGAGTCGACTGGGTAGTCGACCCCCCGCCCCCCCAGGTCGACTGGGGAGTCGACCTGGGTGTCGACCTGTCCAGGCGGCTAGGGTTTTTACTGAGCCCAATCTTGAGCTGCTGATGTGTCTTTAGGGCTGAGTTGGCAAATTAAACGGTTCAGTTTAGTTCTGAGTTGATCTGACGGTCTAAATAAATCCTAAACTCTATAAATACCTAGGTAGTCTCTCACCCTAATTCATATGAAAAATAGAATAGCTACCGTCATACCGCCGCCATGGAACTCAGTCTAGCTGCCGCCAACTAAGAAGGAAGAAAAGCTAATCAAATTCTAATTCTACTCAACTCTAAAGCAAATCAAGACTCTCTTTTCTTCTCTAAATTGTGAGTATGATGATCTTAACAAGATTATTATTATTTTAATTAGATTGAGTTATGAATGGATTATGAGTAGATGATGTGAATTGTCATATATGTTGTTGTAAACCTTATACTATCATGTATGTTATAAATCCTATGCTATGTGGTGATGATATCCTATATGTTGTAAATCATGCTATGATGATGTTATGTATGTTGAGAGTTCCTATGCTAAGTTGTGATGAATCATACATGTTAAAAAGCCATGATGTTACTATCTATGCTAATTAGTTCATGTTAATCAAATCATAATATTGATATTATTTGGGCTATGTTGATCTATATGACAAATCACATATGAAATTTTAAATTGATTTAGTAAAGATTATGAACATATGCCATGACATCTATTTAGATTTAGAATTATGCTATGACATATGTGAATTCTATGTATTAGATGCTAGTTCACACCGCCATTATGTTGCATAAAACCCCATATGCAAGTTTATACATAAATTTGGGTTATGATCATATAATGTAGATTGTGACATTTAACAAGTTGACACCTTTAGATCTTTAACATGTGTAGTTTATGCAAGTTTCACCCCTATTATGATTGGATTATTTTATTTGTTCATATGTTGTGATAATTTATCTTTGTGCTATGAGTTAGACTATTCGAGTCTAACGTATATTCTGCGTTAAATAAGCGAACGTATAAACGTGGGGTAGGGGTAATATTAAGGATTTAATAATAAGAAGTTGGGGTGCAATTGATATGATTTTGCATGCCATGAGTGGATGACCATAATTGAGTCAATTATGGGCATCATTAAAATTGGAGTTAATTAATAATTTGAATAGGGAATTATTAAAACTGGGGTAAAAGATTATAAGTGATAATCAATGCTTAGGACACGAGGTTGGACTCGTTTGTGACGTAAACCTGCCCGGACCCGCCCGACAAATCCAGTGGTCACAAATGTCAGTCCAATGTGAGAGGTCCTAGGCCTAAACTAAAGCATAACAGTTGTAAAGACACGAGGTTAGACTCTTTTATGGTGTAAGACTGCCCGGACCCGCCCGGCAAATCCAGCTGCCATAAATGCCAGTCTAATGTGAGAGGTCTTTATGAGGTTATGGCCTGAATGAATTAAGAAATACTTAACCAGACAAACATGTAAGGTGGGAAATGGGGGTTAAGTAGGTGCCTTGGGTGGCATGAGAAATCTAGTGGGTTCCCTTAGTGGCATGTGAAATACGATTAGTAAGACTTAACCAAACACACATGTAAATGAACATGACTAAGAGGGTTAAGTGGGATGTACTAGTGGACAAGCTTAGGTGGGTAGCTTGTGGGGGCCCATTTCAACCAGTATCCCAAACGTATCTTTGTGGGCTCGACCCAAGTCGAGGACGGGACACGCATATTGGGTTTGACTATAAGGGGCCAAAACGGGGAGCGTTGGCAACGCAAGTCCAACGGGTTTCATATGCGTGTGTGGACCCGGGCTGGTAGGTAAGACGTTGTTGCATCGTGTAGGTATATGCCTTGCATTCTCAAGTTGTATCGGGTTGCTACTTTAGGGGAGTGATACACCCCACTGTGGGGCCAGCACTGGTATCTACGAGTACGGAGCCGATCGAAAGTGGGTAGTGGGGTACACCTTGTGGAGATAGGGGCAGACGACACCTATGTAGTCAGCTGGGGGTACGTAAGGCTATTTATATAGTTTCTGTGTGAAGCAAGTGGGATCAACCTTTAGGGTGACTGGTGCGGTGCAGTGTAGTAATGTGCGGTGCAGTGTAGTAATTCTTCGTTAGTAATTAGGTATGCCTTTAACGTTATCTTAAACGTTATCTTTATCTGCTCTTCCATACCTAATAGTTCATAGACATTTACTTGTCATCCTGCTTATGCCTTAGTCTAGTTATTTTGATAGTAGTATTGTTAGAATTATCATACTCGCCAGACTTTATGTCTGACCCCCTCCATTTCTATCCTTTTTCCCCCTCCAGGTCCTCAGGTTGGGCCCAGCTCTAGTGGAGTTTGATTGGATTGCTTTATCTCTCTTGGAAAGCTTGGACCGTTGAAGTAAAGTCCAGCTTGTTATCTTCTTTAATGGCTATTTGTGTAATGGGATTATGTATTTTGTTTTATCAAGATGGATAATGTACTTGACTCTGATTTATGGTTTTATGATGTAACAAACATGTTTAAATTCCGCTGCAATAAAATGTAGTTTTTGATTTCCAAGTACTACTTATTATCTGTCTTGTTGTAATTTTTCTGTTCTATATTCACTTAAAACCTCCATGGAAGTTAATGCATTCCCTTTGTGAGTGACATTAATGGACGTGGGGTGTTACAGTTATGATCAAATGAATTTTTGGTGAATAAAGAGAGAAGGAAACCAAAACTATCGAAAAGTATCTTCAAATTGCATCCACAAGTTAGAAAATTTTGTCCTAGATCCTTATCAAGAATGTAGTTCTTGTTGTTGTTTTGATGGTTAGATCAACAAATTCCCATAAAAATTGAGTGAGATATGGCGATTTGAAGTTGAATATCCAAAACAGAAAAACTATTACGGGATTCTCCATTTTTCTCTTAGTGTTTCGACTTGCTACACCCCCAATACCATCCAAATTCATCCCCAAACTATAATTAGATCGTAGTGCTTGGAATTCTCTTCGATTTACCGCTGATTTCATCCAATTTTGTTAAGAGATGAAGAAGTTATGCCTCTTGAAAGTTTTGATTGAAAGTGAAAAATGAGACGAAGAAGAAGAAGAGAAAAGATTGTGAAGAGACATGGCTTTTGGGCCTATTTATAATGATTGAAGTGTATTTTCATTCAAATTCAGAATTTTGGCTGCAAGTTGGTTGAACTACTAAATCTTAAATATCTTTCTAATATGGTCTTCAAATTGAGCAAATGAGTATACTATCCTGATCAGAAAAACGAGCCCGTGCAATAAAGTACATCTCATCGTCAAATTCTGAAAGATGTGAATGCATGTTTCATAACAAAGGAAGGACAACAAAATGGAAGATTGCAAAAAGAGGTACGCCTTAATTAATTTTAACTTTTTTTGGTTGAATGGATGTTTTGTTTGCTTGCTTTACTTTGAATTTGAAATTTAAAACTTCAAAATTCAAATTTGAAATTTAAAATTTTGAATTTGAACTTTGAATTTCGAAATTCAAAATAATAAAAAAAAATAGTAAAATAATAAAATAAATTTTTGATAATTGTTTGGATTAATATTAATTCAAGAATGTAAGACCCCTAAGTCCCACATCATGGAAGCCTGTGTGAAGTGGGTACTTATATATTAGAGTCCATCTCTTACCAACACCGAGGCCTTTTGAGGAACAAAACCCCACACCTATACGGTGGCTAAGTTGGGGACAATATCTTGCGCGAACGGAGGTGCGGGCTGTTACAGTGGTATCAGAGCCAATACCCAGCCGGAATTGTGGCTCCTGTGTGGACCACAACGCCTGGGTGAGGTGTTTGTGAGCCAACGGGGACGTTGGGCTCTGTAGGAGGGGAGAATGTAACACCCCTAAGTCCCACATCATGGAAGCCTATGTGAAGTGGGTACTTATATATTAGAGCCCATCTCTTACTAACGCCGAGGCCTTTTGAGGAACAAAACCC
Source organism: Allium sativum (assembly GCA_030737875.1). Taxonomy (NCBI): domain Eukaryota; kingdom Viridiplantae; phylum Streptophyta; class Magnoliopsida; order Asparagales; family Amaryllidaceae; genus Allium; species Allium sativum. The sequence continues at coordinate 66,048,423 of CM060916.1, read as the reverse complement.
CACATCTATACGGTGGCTAAGTTGAGGACAATATCTTGCACGAACGGAGGTGCGGGCTGTTACAAAGAAATAATAAAACCTGAAATATAAATCGGTAATATAATCAAAACAACATGTCTTTTGAATTTCTGCATGTATGTTGATATATATAGAAGGGCATGTCGACATATGTACCAATAATTTCAAATTTTGAACTTTCAAACTTTTCTCAATCTTTTCAATAAGAAAACGCCAGTTTAAATCTAGTTATTAACTTTGTTTATCTAATTATTTTCTTATATCTTGTTTCAATATATATATATATATATGATTTTATGTCTTAAATATATATTTAAATATAAGAAGTTATAGTTTTATAAGATAATTTATATCCAGATTACATAATTTTGTTATGACTATAGACTTCTTTTTTAAGTTTTAAAATATAAATGGTTGCTTAGCAAATTGATATATTTTTATTTCTAAAAGTTTAAATTTAAAATTGATTTGTATCAAAAGATTGATTTATATTTCATAATAAATTAAATTTTGAGTCCTTTTTAAAATTAGTTTACACACATATATACGCACAATTATGAATATATGTTTATAGTTTATGTCATATGATAAAATTATATATTCTCTTTAAAGATCTTCAATGTTTACTATATTATTTTTAAAGAAGAACTCTACTAAAATTATATAACTCTATATTTCTCATAAAATTAATTTGATTATTGTACCACTTATCATGAATATATTTTTAATAATCATTTATACTATTAATTCAATCTCCTTCATAAGTCTAGAAATTAATATATATTACCTTGTTTGATTTATTATAGAAATAATTTATATATATATGCATAATAGTTAGATATTACATTATCTTTTATAGAAATACATATCATCATCAAATCATATTACCATAATATCATTGCACATCTTATTTCATATCATATATCATTATTATAAATTATAGTACATTCCAAATTAAAATTGTTCACATCATAAGTTGCATTTCATTTATTATATCATTTTTTATTGCTTTGTATATGACACACATTATAATAAATATACTGCGCACACTATATTACATATTAACCTTTAACTCTACATATAACAATTATACTGTTTGGGGAATTATTGTCTCAGAAATACATAGGATTATTAAACATATAATTTGAAAAGTGTTATATAGTAGTTTATAGCATAAATTTAGGGATTAGCATTAGAATGGTTATAATAGAATAAGGATATAATATAGGCATAAATTTAGGGGTAGTTATCCATATGTCTTAGAAATTCAATGTAGATTTAATTATAGGATATGTTTAGATAGATATAGAATTTAGGAGGAGTATTTTACTTTAGAAATTATTAGGAGTTAGGGGGAATATTTTAAGAATTCCTTTTTAATAATGCCAAAGGGGGGAGAAATTATAAATATAGAATTAGATTATAGGATTCATATGGACATGAGGATTATTAGAAGGATCATTATCAACAAGTATAAACATGTATGATATTTTATAAACTAAGGTTGTCAACATCAAAAAGGGGAAGTTTGTTGGAGAATTGAGTATTGATAACAACAACCTTATTTCAATATTCACTGATTATAAAATAAATACTAAGACTTTTATCTAGAATATATATATATATACACACACATATGCAGGATTTATATACAGGAATTATTATGAAGACTGTACAGTTTAAAAATATTTGAAATTCAGAATTCAGATATGATTTAAGACTAATGTGTATTCACGATTTCAAGAGTTGAAGATAAATATAGTAATAGAGTCTAGATTAAGTAAGATTCTGAATAGCACTCCAGGTTCAAATTCAAATTCAAATTCTGATTTCAATTCCTGATTTCAAACTCTATTTTCAAATTCTATCTTCAGTCTCTATATTCTCTATTTTATTTTATTTTGATTTTTAAACTCAAGTTTTATAAATTTTATATAATTTATATTTATACAGTTTTAACTCTATAATTTTATAAATATATTTATGTTTTCGTATGATTTTCTACTTTATATTATTCATTTATAACACAATGTTTTAATTCAAAATTTTCCAAAATTATATATATATATGTAAAAACACTTGAAAAATGCTCAGAATTCATTTTTAAACAATGATATGTCAACATATATTTATATACATGTCGACATATAAATGTCATTTTTAAAAATTGAAAGTAAGTGTCTTTTCACTATTGATAACATTCCATAAACATTGCAACCTTTGAAATGTTTTAAATATGGGCTGATTTCTAATTTTTTACATAATTCTTCTTCTCCATCTTCATCTCCTTTCTTTACACCATTATACCTTCTCATTCTTATGATTTCTATAATTATACTCTGCCAAATTCAATTCTATATTCATAAAACTTCTTCTCTTCTCACTCTCTACTCGTTAATATCTGAATCAAGATGCAATTGAAGAGTTATAGGGTTGTTGTAATTGTTTGGGTAATGTATGTAATCGGCGGTATCTTTTGTAGCCGTGAAATCAAGGGAGAGTAATCGGTGGTATCCCTTGTAGCCGTGAAATCAAGGAAGAGTAATCAATGGCATCCCTTGTAGTCGTGAAATCAAGGAAGAGTAATCGGTGGTATCTCTTGTAGCTGTGAAATCAAGGAGGATTGTAGTTGGATATTGATATAGTAAGAAAACTCTGCGCAATCCAGCGTTGTGTGGGATTGGATGTAGAAGCAATTCTGAACCAGTATTAAATCCGGTGTGTTCTTTCCTTTTCTGCATATTATTTCTATTTATTTTTTGTTTGTGTTTGATTTTGTGTTTGTGATTGTTTCTATGATGTTTGATTCATAAAGTAGATCAAATAAGTTTCAGATTTTGTTTAAATTCTCAAAAATACTATTCACCATTCCTTTAGAGTTAGTTTGGCTTATTGATCCATTCCGCAATCCCTAACAGAAACCTTTAAACAATGAAAGCTATAAAAAGTTAAAAGTTCACACATGACCATCTCTTTAATATCCAGCTAGGAGGTCCCTTCGTTAAGGACCCCGAAAGTATCTACATGCATGAACCGTCTCATCCAAGGGAAAAAGGGAAAAAGAAGAGTAAAGTAATGCTGAAAGGGACTAATATCAGAGAGAAAGAGAGCACATGGACTAAACCAATCCAACGAACACGTTAGCTCAAAGGTAGTCGTCACAATAATCCAAGAGCCTTCACATACCTACGCCTGTTGCAAATCATTTACACTGAACCCAAGGAAGCTAATTACAAATAAAACTAATAAGGAAAGAGGCAATGTCGGGAAAGCCTTTGTGTTACCATGGAAAAATACACCAAAGTGATTGTTGACCGAAACCATTAAAGGCAGAGGAAAACCATTCCGCTCCTATAAATAGGACCCAAACGGCCAAAATCAGGGCTTTTTTCTCCTCATAAAATTTTAAACTTGAGTGGTATAGTGAAACCCCAAATTCAAGATTGAAATAGGGGACTTCTCCAATTCTTTTTAATCTCACAATTTCGATCTGCAATAAAGTGGATTCAAGGAGTTTGTCTATTGGTTTTTAATTTTAAGTGAATGAAGCCTAATTATCATGGCTATTAACCTTCTTAACAACTGTTCATAGATGATTTATCTTCTACTTTCTTATTTTCCTTACCCGAATCTACAATGTAAAAACCAAAAAGAGGAACTGCACCGAAAGTTCGACAGTAATTTCTCCTGAAAAATCGAGTCAATTGCTTTTTCCAGTAGTACTAGCTCTATAAATGAAGCTTATAAAGAGTGTATACCCTTTCTACGTGTTCTTCCTTTGTAGACCACCTTTTTCTTAAATCCTTGTCAATTGCTACAAGAGTTGTAGAAATTAAAATCAAAAGAAAATGTATCGTAATCCTTTAAAGGAATGATACATGAATTTTAATTCTATAGAGAGACCAATTTCCTAGGTAGCAACTTACTTTTCCAAAGCTAATTTTAATGTTGATCTTTTTATGGCTAAAATTTTTGGCACTAGAAGGAGGGCTTGAACCTCCTCTTTTTTAATCAATGTAAAATAATTTTATATTTGTGTATTGTTAAACGTTGGAAATCATGAAAAATAAATCGAAGAAGCTAGACAGAGTTGATGAAAATGAAATACACAGCTCATAAGTTGAGGATGATATTGTTCCTTCTTTCGACCAAGCAAACGGTCTACATGGAGAACCCTGTGAAGCATAATCTCAAGGAATAAACATGTAAAAAATACATCGATTAGAGAGTCAGATTGTTTGGATAAAAACATTGATAGGTGACTTACTTTCTCAAAAATCGACTAAAAGTAAGAGTAATGCTGTAATGGCCCGAATTTCTGTACACTTAGAGTCGACTAATAACACCACACGTCCAACCCAAATTGCACAGAAATACGAATCATTATTAGAAAGAAGTTAGAGGATGAGAAATAGAAAGAAAGAAATATTAGAATAGAAGAAAACGAAGGTCACAAACTCACAGCGGAAACGAATAAAATATATTTGATAACATAAACATTGAAATACAAATCAGTAACTTTATATACATACCATTATCAGAGCACAACGGTTATCCCTGGAATAGTTATAAACACCTGTTTCCAGATACAACATAGTACACAACGGAAAATATGATAATCTATAGCTAACTGGTGAAGCCTCCTGCTTCGAGCTCCTCCAAGTGAATCTGAAAAATCCCGACTACTTGACTGCCCATACAAATTTGGGCACCCAAGAGTTTAGGGAAACAAACAAAATAAACTCTAGGTCAGTCATGGGACTGTGTGAGTAAACTCCAGCCATTGATTTAACTTTTAAAAATCCTTTTCGAAAGGAAAGATAATCGTAAGACCGATCCACACATAAACACGGATGGTTTTTACCTTACGATTACCAAAATTATTTTTGATATCAAATCCAATGATATTATAATAGTGTCTACAACAAGTAAATAGAATCTAGCGGAACGCTTCCATCTCACGCTCCATATATAATATAAAATAAAATAAAGAACGCAGGGCGCTTATTGGAGATTGGATTTCCAACATGACAAGGTATGGGACCACCTTCTGATAGTGTATCTCTAGAGGCGAATACACTGGGTTCAACAAGAACTTCTTGCAACCCGGCCCACACATGACCGACCACTCATTTCGCTTGAGTGTATCGAATGTATATCACCAACGGTTGGGATCAGCAACCGTTTCCCGAAAGGGACATCATCAGTAGATTAAAGAAGCAAATTGAATTTCTCTAGATAGGTGATTATACATCCTCATGGGAGCGACCCACATAGCCATGCTGCATGCTCGATTTTTGTCAATTCCTGGTTGTAAGGCTTGAGGTTTAAATTATCTTTTAGAATATCTGACCACCATTCACTTTGAATGTCACATCGTCATACCCGCCAAATCCCAAATTGATTTCCCCAAAAATACCACGGGTATAAAGCTAAGAGAAACGAGTTCCTCCGCCACCAACGTAAGTATGTTTGAAGAGATCAATTTACACGATCAGTTAGATATACTCAGTCAGACATTCGTCCATTCACGTTGTCCTGTGACTGGACAAACCGAAGGCACTATCCCGTAAACAGGACAACCCTTGCATGACTCTGTCTTCAATTAATTTCATCATATTTGATCGCAACGCTAACGCCCATACAGAGAGGTTTCCAGATAATGAATCTGATCTCGGTTTCTCCGTATTGACGATGGAAAAATGGTCAAAAACTTCGATAGTCGGTGATTTAACCATCAAAGAAAAATAAGTGTACAACCAACGATCTTATTTCCAGGTAGGAATTCGATCAATCAATCATCAATCAACATTGGCCCCTTTAAATCAATTTCTTATTATATTATCATTTACAAATCTCATTTCCCATCTTTCGTATTCTTTTGAAGCTCGATTTCCCTTTTCGATTCTTTGAAAAACATTTTCCATCTAATTCCTTTATTCGAGGAAACATCTCTTATTCCAATTAGAAACATTTCTAAATATTCATGAATCCTTATTTTCTATATTCAGAAAATATTTCTGAATTCCCTTTCTTAATTCCTCGTTGGCCAATTCATTTCATTTTCTACGCGTAGAAAATAGCTCTTATTTTATTTGGGAAACATTTCAAAATCTTTTAAATTAGCGCGATGTTATGAAACATCGTTATTATAACTCAAACCATTAACCATTTATTAACTAACCATATTGCTAACCAATCTTTGCTTTCGAACTTTAAACCAAACATCGCTTACGCAACCATCGGATCCAATCTAAGAACATACTTCTTTCATGGAAAAACTTTGGTTATAATGGTGGCGTTATAATCGCTGTTTCCAAATATTTGATTTATAAAACATTACTTTTAACAACAGTGTTACAATCGCTGTCTAGAATTATAGAACAGTTATTATAACAATAGAGTTAAGATCACTGTTTGGAATAACAAAACAGTTATTATAACGACAGCGCTAAAATCGCTGTGTAGATTTATAAAACATTTATTATAACGACAGCGCTAAAATCGCTGTTCAGATTTACAACACATTTAATGTAACAGTAGCGTTAGAATCGTTATCTCCGGATATTTGGTATATAAACATTTATTTAAAACATCTTCATCAATTCTATATTCTTATTTCAACAAATTCCTTTTTGTTTTCATTACTTTGAAACATAACTATAAACTTAACTTAAATTAATATTAAATTATCTCAAAACTTACACAGCTATAAATATTAAAATATTAGTTTCTTAATGTGTTTTATCTATAGATCCACCATAGATAGAGTTTAAATCTCTTTCCTAAAATAAACCCTGACATAGTCATATCCTAAATATAAATCCCTTGGATTTATCTCGGTTTATTTTATATTCTAACTTTGGAATAAAACCCACTCATGTCCCTTTTGAAAACGATTTTCTTTTCTCCCTTTCATTTAAATTTCTATTTGAATTTATGTTTCCAAATTTAAATCCCCTTTTTTAAATATTTTAACTTAAAATCATTATTCACTTAAGCCGTGAATAATATTCCCTTTTCTATAATCAAATCCATTTGATTTCATACAAAATAAAACCTGAAATCCAAATTCCTTTATTTAACTTCTATTGGTAGAGGATTACTCAGGTAATTTCCCATTTTATTTCACCTTCTTCTAATCTCGTTCATAATTTTCTTTATAATCTGCTAAGTTCAAACCCAATTGCAAATATTGATTTTACAACCACTTTCCATCTTTCTATATAAATTCGAACTTGAATTCAAATTTCAATCTATCCAATGATAAATAATTCACTTAGTTTATTAACTTGTTTATTATCAGCTTCTTATTTTATTTATTAAACAAGTTTCTATTTCCAAGTCCATTTGAAAATTTAATCTTTATTTTAGAATTTTTTTTTTAAATCTCAAATTCCTTTTTCCATATAAATTCATTTTCGGCATTTTAATTACTAACATTCTAGGGCCAGGGTAGTTTAAACACAACATAACATAATCAAAAATCATATAACACAACAAATAAAAACAGTAAACGAGCCAGAGTTAGTGAGTTTACTCACTTTGGTTCGCAATTTGATGGTCCTGCCATTTGTTTGATTTAAAATCAAACGAGCATTTGATTTTACTTCGAAACTCCAATGTCTTTGTTCTCGAGGGAATCGTTTTCACAATGTAGCTTCTGTTGCTACGATTCCAACATGACTAGTTTCGTCCGATTCTGTTTATGAAATAAAAACTATCCATGTTTTAGCTTATATGATTTAAATTAACCAGTAATTCCTAAACAAAATTATTACTATACTAATTATCTGTTAATCATATAAATAAATTTTATTTTATTAACCTAAGCTCAGTGTTTACGTCAGTTAGCTTGGAATGTCTGCTTAAGTATAATTAGGCTTCTTATTATTTACATTTGTCGAAGGAAACATTCGACCTAATGTATTTCGTTAAGGGTAATGTATTCGATAACAGTGTAGATTTTATAACTAATGCCTTAGTTTTAACCCAATTTAACGTTGTACAAATTTAATACCTCATTAGGAATTTTTAACCATGCTTTAAGCTTTAACCAAAGATTTCAGAACGCATCTGCAATTTTTCCCAAATCAAAAACGCTGCCCCATCTCTCCCCGTCCCTTTTATCTTTCTTGTGAAACAAATTTGAAGACTGCTGCCTGCTCTTCTTCCTTGAATTTGCGTCCATTACAGTACTAAAGCACCAAGATTTTCATGGCTGACTTTAGTTCCTCCAACCTTCCTCTCTTACCAGGCAACCCTTCATCATTCGCCCAACCATTGACGTCGCTACCTCCCCCTTCACCTCCTCTCCACGACGGACTCCAACATCTTCTCTTTGTAAGCCAATACCAGAATATGACACCCATGCTATAGTATAATATGCGAACCCTTTTTGGTTCGAATTAAATAAAACCCACAGCAGCAAATGGCAAGAAAACAGTGCGAACTTTTTCGCATCCAAACCCCTCTAGCACTTGCCGACACTCATCTCTTCCAATCACGAACTCAACGCCATAGATGAGCAAGACTATCTCTCCCTAGCTCTGGTAGTGCTGAAGCTAAGCACACTTAAAACCTGTCTCTTCCTTCTACATACCAGACCATCACCTCAAATTCCGAACCTCCCCTCAACCTCACGGTGTTTCATTCTCCTCCACAACAAACCCACATAGCAAAATATCCTCACATCAAAGCCCATGCAGTGCATGCTACAACAGCACCAGTTAGCAACCACTTCAAATCCCTTAGGCTTGAAACTTTTCTTCCACGGGATTAAACGAAATCACCACCTAACCATGTCATTAACAAAATAAACCTCGTCCTTAATCTTTGTTTACATAAGAACCCATAGCGACTTAAATTTCCAGGTTATGAATAAACATCCGACACATCCCCTGATCATCAGCACCTACCCAACGTTGCTAGAATCCGACCAAGACTCTCCCCTGTCCTTCATCAAGCCGTCAAACTCAATGCCATTCCAAATACTGGTGACTCCCTCCTGAAACATGTTCCCCGGGAAATCGCGATTCAACAGTTTGCCGCCTCCACTGCCGTGACATAAAAGATCACGGTCGAACCTCCTTGTTGTAAACTCAACCCAACCTTAGCTCGCTGTTCGCGAGTTCGGGCTCTAGAAATTGAAGTCGCGCGAGACAAAACCCATACAGAAGTGAAGTGCTTCCTCCCAGGATTCGAAAAATATAAGAGTTGTGATTTTTGGCCATTTTATGTGAACTGATTTATTTATTTGAAGACTCACGGTTTGCTTGAAAAAAGAAGAATAGTGACCGCATATTTGGACCAGTATTTGAAAGAGACGATGGTTTGGTAGGCACGGCATCAGTTGCTTTGAGACTCACGAAATTGGAATTTACTTGCGACGCACGGACTTAAGACTTGGCAAGCACGGAACTAGGATAGTAGGTTTTCCGAGAAGTAGTGTTTAGGTTATACTTTATTAAATGTGATATAAAATAACACGTGAACCTGAGCATGTCACTTTGGAATGGATGGAGCGATTTACTTCATTTGTCCATGTTATCTTGACCCTTAGACAAATCAGTTTCCATTAGATAACGCCGACATCAGCAACAAAAGTGAAAGAAATAGGAGTGTGTATGCATGAAGATTGCTTAATTCCCTATGATGTACGTGCTAGTACATGAAGTTTTGACATAGGCGGATACACGGCAGGGTAACAATTAGATGAGATAGGCTAGAAATCTTTAAAGATTATGCTTTAATTTTTAGTGTTAGCATTTAAAAATTGACATACACCGCTAGGAAAAATTTCATTTATCTATGGGCTGCTATAGACAAAAATAAAAGTACTACTGTGTCGAGCGAGGTGCAATGATCCCAAAAATATAATAATATCTGTTGTTTAACTTATATTAAGAAACCCCAAAATATTGATATAGGGTGCAAAATACTCCAAATAAAAAGTTGTGTATTTAATTAATTAAAAATTACAGTAAAATTCTAAAAATTAAATTATAACTACGCCTTAAAAGAATCTTGTCCAAATTCATAACCAATCTCTAGTTATATTAACTAAAACGTTATGGTCCATAAACGATTCTACAACGACTATTTCCAAATTTGATTTGGCTATAAAACAAAATCTACAATATGAAAACTCGATTTTTCTCTTCCATTAGAAAAATATAATCAAATAGATCCGAACGTTTCTTGTTTCAAAGAATTTTGACTTATATCGGACCCTGTATGTTCAATTGAAGTTTAGATCGTAAATTACGAACTACCGCGACTATTTCGAGCTCGCTTTAAATTATTTTATAAATTGTAAGTTTAAATATCGTTTTATTAAATAAATTCCTTATAAATTCCTATATCTAATTCAAATAAAATATTTAAAACAAAATTAGATATTCAAAATTCAACGGCTAAAAATACGTGTCGTTACATTCCTTCCCCCTTAAAAATAATTTCGTCCTCGAAATTGCTAAGGTAGGAAAAATGCTATATAACTCTAACTCTTCACAACTTACTTAGTTGAAATCTTATATTCCATATCTTCATAACCCAGTTCTTACCCGACCTTCGAAATCTCATACCAATACTCGACCATCCATAATTCTTTCCAAATGATATGTCCACCATTATTGGACAATCCATCATCACATTCTTGCCTTCAATCCATATGCTCTTCCGCACGTTCACATCCATTCCAATTGATTTTAAATCAATTTTCAATTTCATTATTCCACTTGAAATTTTATTATCTAATTCTGTTTTTCTTATTCCAGTCACAATTAACACTTAATTTTAAATTATCAGAAAATTTCTTGAAAATTTTCTAACTCTTTAAATTTTCGAAAAATTTCATCAGCATCTCCTTTGCACGACTCAATCTGTACAACCACAACTCGCCTTTCTAGGCCTTCTCCAATCCAAAAGAAAAACAAAAAGCCAAGCCGCTCACCCCATAGGCTTATAAAACCATCAAACCCAAGTAATATTGTAAACACGTACCTTTTGGTCGGGCATAATTCTATCTCTTGCATTTGCTTCCCTTCAATATCTACTCAGCATACATATATCCATTTCTAGTTGGTTTCAAATCAGTCCAACTTCCAGTTTTTAACACTCCAATCAACCTCTGATTAGTTCACTTCCATTCTATCAATTTTAATCTGATTTCTATTCAGGAATCAATCCACTTACTCAGTTTGAGTTTCAATTTCCTTCATCATCCAATTCCAAACAACAATATATAATATATAGTCAACTTTTTATACATAAGTCGAATTTACTTCATTAATTACTATTTCAAGCATTTCTCTTTGTTTAATTTCATCCTGGATTTCCTCTAATCCAGTCCAATTTCCTTAAGTTAAATTTTAATTTATTTGATTTACTTTTACCATTCCGACCTATTTAACTGGCACGAGTTCAATTTAATCCTAAAATTCAAATTCTCGGCTTTCATTTCAAATTTCTTTAAAATAATATAAATATATGCAAATTTTAATAACCATTTGCAAATCAAACATTTGAATTTTAAAAACCTTTCAACCAAATTTTCCATTAACGAATTAATACGGTAGCAATCGATCACTTAGAAACTTGAAAATGAATATTGATAATGTCGCAACCCATTATCAGAATTATATTCTCGCCACTGAAGTGATTTCAATGCTTAATTACTTTCAAAATCCATTTAAAAACCATTCTTATTCAAAATCCTTCACAGTAATATTATATTACTTTTTAAAAATTCTTCAAAAAATATATTCTAAACATCTGGGATTTAAAATCTCAAATTCTGGTTCTGAATTTAATTCCAGTTCATTTTATGTTTATATATTATAATATTTCAGAAATTATTCCTTTTATATAAAATTAATTTTTGGTAAAATTGTTTCATTTACCCATTTTAAAACAATACCGTGTTGAATTGTTTTGTTCGAGAGTTTAGAAACACCTATCGATACAGTTGTACATTATGTATCGACCAGAATTCATAAACTACTCAACAAACCAGTTAACACAATATAAAACGATTTTATATCAAATCTACAAATACGCGCTCATATATACACTCACACTCAATCTAGGGTATTACTAACCCCATCTCTATTGAGTCACGCCACAGAGCCAAGGTTATCACTCAACCTTCAGCTTTGATACCAACTGTATTGGCCCGAATTTCCGCACCCTTTGAATCGACTAATAGCACCACACGTCCAACCCAAATTGCAAAGAAATACGAATCATTATAAGAAAGAAGTTAGAGGATGAGAAATAGAAATAAATAAATACTAGAATAGAAGAAAATGAAGATCACAAACTCACAGCGGAAACGAATAAAATATATTAGATAACATAAACTTTGAAATACAAATCAGTAAGTTTATATACATACCATTATCAAAGCACAACGGTTATCCCTGGAACAGTTATAAACACCTGTTTCCAGATACAACATAGTACCCAGCGGAAAATATGATAATCTATAGCTAACTGGTAAAGCCTCCTACTTCGACCTCCTCCAAGTGAATCTGAAAAATCCTGACTACTTGACTGCCCATACAAATTTGGGCACCCAAGAGTTTGGGGAAACAAACAAAATAAACTTTGAGTCAGTCATGGGACTGGTGTGAGTAAACTCCAGCCATTGATTTAACCTTAAAAATCCTTTCGAAAGGAAAGATAATCGTAAGACCGATCCACACATAAACACGGATGGTTTTTACCTTACGATAACCAAAATTATTTTTGATATCAAATCCAATGATATTATAATAGTGTCTACAACAAGTAAATAGAATCTAGCGGAATGCTTGCATCTCACGCTCCATATACAATAAAAAAAAACCGCAGGGCGCTTATTGGAGATTGGATTTTCAACATTACAAGGTATGGGACCACCTTCTGATAGTGTATCTCTAGAGGCGAATGCATTGGGTTCAACAAGAACTTCTTGCAACCCGACCCACACATGACCGACCACTCATTTCACTTGATTGTATTGAATGTATATCACCAACGGTTGGGATCAGCAACCATTTCCCGAAAGGGACAACATCGGTAGATTAAAGAAGCAAATTGAATTTCTCTAGATAGGTGATTATACATCCTCATGGTAGCGACCCACATAGCCATGCTGCCTGCCCGATTTTTGTCAATTCCCGGTTGTGAGGCTTGAGGTTTAAATTATCTTTTAGAATATATGACCACCATTCACTTTGAATGCCACATCGTCATACCCGCCAAATCCCAAATTGATTTCCCCAAAAATACCACGAGTAAAAACTAAGAGAAACAAGTTCCTCCGCCACCAACGTAAGTACATTTGAAAAGGTCAATTTACGCAATCCGTTAGATATACTCTGTCAGACATTCGTCCATTCACGTTGTCCTGTGACTGGACAAACCGAAGGCACTATCCGTAAACAAGACAGCCCTTGCATGACTCCGTCTTCAATTAATTTCATCATATTTGATCGCAACGCTAACGCCCATACAGAGTGGTTTCCAGATAATGAATCTGATCTCGGTCTCTCCTTATTGACGATGGAAATATGGTCAAAAACTTCGATAGTCGGTGATTTAACCATCAAAGAAAAATAAGTGTACAACCAACGATCTTATTTCCAGGTGGGAATTCGATCGATCAATCATCAAACATTGGCCCCTTCAAATCAATTCCTTATTATATTATCATTTACAAATCTCATTTCCCATCTTTCGTATTCTTTTGAAGCTCGATTTCCCTATTCGATTCTTTGAAAAACATTTTCCATCTAATTCCTTTATTCGAGAAAACATCTCTTATTCCAGTTAGAAACATTTCTAAATATTCATGAATCCTTATTTTCTATATTAAGAAAATATACGTTATTAATATCAGAAAATATTTCCGAATTCCCTTTCTTAATTCCTCATTGGCCAATTCATTTCATTTTCTACGCGTAGAAAATAACTCTTATTTTATTTGGGAAACATTTCAAAATCTTTTAAATTGGCGCGATGTTATGAAACATCGTTATTATAACTCAAACCATTAACCATTTATTAACTAACCATATTGCTAACCAATCTTCACTATCAAACTTTAAACCAAACATCGCTTACGCAACCTTCGGATCCAATCTAAGAACATACTTCTTTCATGGAAAAACTTTGGTTATAATGGTAGCGTTATAATCGCTGTTTCCAAATATTTGATTTATAAAACATTACTTTTAACAACAGCATTACAATCACTGTTTAGAATTATAGAACATTTATTATAACAATAGAGTTAAGATCACTGTTTGGAATTACAAAACAGTTATTATAACGACAGCGCTAAAATCGCTGTGTAGATTTATAAAACATTTATTATAACGACAGCGCTAAAATCGCTGTTCAGATTTACAACACATTTAATGTAACAGTAGCGTTAGAATCGTTATCTCCGAATATTTGGTATATAAACATTTATTTAAAACATCTTCATCAATTCTATATTCTTATTTCAACAAATTCCTTTTTGTTTTCATTACTTCGAAACATAACTATAAACTTAACTTAAATTAATATTAAATTATCTCAAAACTTACACAGCTATAAATATTAAAATATTAGTTTCTTAACGTGTTTTATCTATAGATCCACCATAGATAGAGTTTAAATCTTTTTCCTAAAATAAACCCTGACATAGTCAAATCCTAAATATAAATCCCTTGGATTTATCTCGGTTTATTTTATATTCTAACTTTGGAATAAACCCACTCATGTCCTATTTGAAAACGATTTTCTTTTATCCCTTTCATTTAAATTTCTATTTGAATTTATGTTTCCAAATTCAAATCCCCTTTTTTAAATATTTTCACTTAAAATCATTATTCACTTAAGTCGTGAATAATATTCCCTTTTCTATAATCAAATCCATTTGATTTCATACTAAAAAGAACCTGAAATCCAAATCCCTTTATTTAACTGCTATTGGTAGAGGATTACTCAGGTAATTTCCCATTTTATTTCACCTTCTTCTAATCTCGTTCATAATTTTCTTTATAATCTGCTAAGTTCAAACCCAATTGCAAATATCGATTTTACAACCACTTTCCTTCTTTCTATATAAATTCGAACTTGAATTCATATTTCAATCTATCCAATGATAAATATTCACTTAGTTTATTAACTTGTTTATTATCAGCTTCTTGTTTTATTTATTAAACAAGTTTCTATTTCCAAGTCTATTTGAAAATTTAATCATTATTTCAGAAAAAATAATTGTTTTTAAATCTCAAATTCCTTTTTCCATATAAATTCATTTTTCGGCATTTTAATTACTAACATTTTAGGGCTAGGGTTGTTTAAACACAACATAACATAATCACAAATCATATAACACAATAAATAAAAACAGTAACATAAATATTGAGGAATCCAGTTGGATCCCTCCAATCTATTTCCTGCATCCACAGATGGTTAATCAGCATCAATAATATTATTTCACATCAATATGAAATATCAGAACTAATAATCGATCAACGATGTAATCATATCAACCAATTTTATCAACTATTCAACCAAGCAACCATCACACAGTATAAAATTATTATAAATTTAAAACTCGTTTATTAAAAATATAAACGAGCCAGAGTTAGTGAGTTTACTCACCTTGGTTCGTAATTTGACGGTCCTGCCATTTGTTTCATTTAAATTCAAATGAGCGTTTGATTTTACTTCGAAACTCCAATGTCTCAGTTCTCGACGGAATCGGTTTCACAATGTAGCTTCTATTGCTACGATTCCAACATGACTAGTTTCGTCTGATTCTGTTCATGAAATAAAAAGTATCCACGTTTTAGCTTATACGATTTAAATTAACCACTGATTCCTTAACTAAATTATTACTATACTAATTATCTGTTAATCGTATAAATAAAATTTATTTTATTAACCTAAGCTCAGTGTTTAAGTCAATTTGCTTGGAATGACTTCTTAAGTATAATTAGGCTTCTTATTATTTACATTTGTCGAAGGAAACATTTGACCCAGTGTATTTCGTTAAGGGTAATGTATTGGATAACAGCGTAGATTTTATAACTAATGCCTTAGAATTAACCCAATTTAAACGTATCAGAAAAGTATCAACTAATTACGTTGTACGATTTTAATACCTCATTAGGAATTTTTAACCTTGCTTTAAGATTTAACCAAAGATTTCAGAATGCATCTGCATTTTTTCCCAAATCAAATACGCTGCCCCATCTCCCACCGTCCCTTTTATCTTACTTGTGAAACAAATTTGAAGAATACTGCCTGCTCTTCTTCTTCTTCTTTCAATTTGCATCCATTACTGTACTAAAGCACCAGGATTTTCATGGCCGACTTTAGTTCCTCCAACCTTCCTCTCTTACCAGGCAACCCTTCATCATTCGCCCAACCATTGACGTCGCTACCTGCCCCTTCACCTCCTCTCCACGACGGACTCCAACATCTTCTCTTTGTAAGCCAATACCAGAACCCGACACCCATGCTATAGTATAATATGCGAACCCTTTTTGGTTCGAATTAAATAAAACCTACAGCAGCAAATGGCAAGAAAACAGTGCGAACTTTTTCGCATCCAAACCCCTCCAGCACTTGCCGACACTCATCTCTTCCAATCACAAACTCAACGCCATAGATAAGCAAGACTATCTCTCCCCTAGCTCCGTAGTGCTGAAGCTAAGCATGCTTAAAACCCGTCTCTTCCTTCTACAGACCAGACCATCATCTCAAATTCCGAACCACCCCTCAACCTCACGGTGTTTCATTCTTCTGCACAACAAACCCACATAGCAAAATTTCCTCACATCCAAGCCCATGCAGTGCATGCTACAACAACACCAGTTAGCAACCACTTCAAATCCCTTAGGCCTGAAACTTTTCTTCCACGGGATTAAATGAAATCACCACCTAACCATGTCATTAAAAAAATAAACCTCGTACTTAATCTTTGTTTACATAAGAACCCATAGCGACTTAAATTTCCAGGTAACGAATAAACATCCGACACATCCCCTGATCGTCAGCACCCACCCAACGTTTCCATAATCCGACCAAGACTCTCCCCTGTCCTTCACCAAGCCATCAAACTCAATGCCATTCCAAATACTGGTGACTCCCACCTGAAACATGTGCCCCGGGAAATCACGATTCAACAGTTTGCCACCTCCACTGCCGTGACATAAAAGATCACGGTCGAACCTCCTTGTTGTGAACTCAGCCCAACCTTAGCTCGCTGTTCGTGGGTTCCGGCTCCAGAAATTGAAGTCGCGCGAGACAAAACCCATACAGAAGTGAAGTGCATCCTCCCAGGATTCGAAAAATGTAAGAGTTGTGATTTTTGGCCATTTTATGTGAACTATTTTATTTATTTGAAGGCTCACGGTTTGCTTGAAAAAAGAAGAACAGTGACCGCATGTTTGGACCAGTATTTAAAAGAGATGATGGTTTGGTAGGCACGACATCAGTTGCCTTGGGACTCACGGAATTGGAATTTACTTGCGACTCACAGACTTAAAACTTGGCAAGCACGGAACTCAGATAGTAGGTTTTCCAAGAAGTAGTGTTTTGGTTATACTTTTATTAAATGTGATATAAAATAACACGTGAACCTGAGCATATCACTTTGGAATGGATGGAGTGATTTACTTCATTTGTCCATGTTATCTTGACCCTTAGACAAATCAGTTTCCATTAGATAACGCCGACATCAGCAACAAAAATGAAAGAAATAGGAGTGTGTATGCATGAAGATTGCTTAATTCCCTATGATGGACGTGCTAGTACATGAAGTTTTGACATAGGCGAATACACGACAGGGTACCAATTATATGAGATAGGCTAGAAATCTTTAAAGATTGTGCTTTAATTTTTAGTGTTAGTATTTAAAAATTGACATACACCGCTACGCAGAATTTCATTTATCTATGGGCTACTATAGACAAAAATAAAAATACTACCGTGCCGAGCGAGGGGCCATGATCCCAAAAATATAATAATATCGGTAGTTTAACTTATATTAAGAAACCCCAAAATATCATATAGGGTGCAAAATACTCCAAATAAAAAGTTGCATATTTAATTAATTAAAAATTATAGTAAAATTCTAAAAACTAAATTGTGAATACGCCTCAAAAGAATCTTGTCCAAATTCATAACCAATCTCTAGTTATATTAACTAAACCGTTATGGTCCATAAACGATTCTACAACGACTATATCCAAATTTGATTTGGCTATAAAACAAAATCTCCAATATGAAAACTCGATTTTTCTCTTCCATTAGAAAAATATAATCAAATAGATCCGAACGTTTCTTGTTTCAAAGAATTTTGACTTATATCGGATCCTATATATTCAATTGATGTTTAGATCGTAAATTACGAACTACCACGACTATTTCGAGCTCGTTTTAAATTATATTATAAATTATACGTTTAAATATCGTTTTATTAAATAAATTCCTTATAAATTCCTATATCTAATTCAAATAAAATATTTAAAACAAAATTAGATATCCAAAATTCAACGGCTGAAAATACGGGTCGTTACAAATGCAATGAACACAATACAGGAAGATGAATGTAAGAAGGTGTCTAAGGATACTCAGTGTGAGGAATAGAAGAATGAACCACTAAGAAAGAAGAATGCAATGGTTGATTGTCAAGGAAAATTACAAGTAAGGTGGAAAAGTTCGCAAGCTCTGCCACCGAAGGGTATAAACCCCACCGAAGAAATTACCCTTATGTAGATCCTTACATTAAGTATTTAATAGTGAAAGAGGTGAACGATTCGCTCAACGCAAAGGGAAAAGGACATGTAATGCTGAGGAGAGTAAAAAATGAAAGTGTTGCTGCATTGATGGATGAAATCATGTCTTCCACTATCCCCTCGTAGGTAAAAATCCCATTGATTAAAAGGGAGTACAAATACATTCAATTATTTTATTGCCTTCTATAACCAGAAGAATTTTTATAATACCACCAGAGCGATTCACCATTGACTTTTCCTCATGAGTTAGAAAGTGCCACTACAAAATGGTATCTATAATATCGAGATAAAACCATATACGACAGGAGGCAACTCTCTTATGAGTTTGCTACTCAATTCTGCATTAGCAAAGATCCCATTGTGCACTGCACGGTGGTGGCAAACATAAAGCAACAACCAGGGCAACTTCTATAATTGTATCTTTGTAATGACCCGGGTTTTCACGATCCTGGTTATCGACACCAAACATAATGTCAACTATCCAAGCATCAGAAACATCGGATAGTCCATGAAAGAAATTAGAGGGTGAGAATAGATAAGATAGAAACTTAGAATATAAGAAGAAGAAGAACCTCCAACATCAGAGCAACACGAATCACACAGCGGTACGAACAATATATAATAGATACATATCTTTGAAATAAAAACAGTATATGTATATAGTAACATTATCAGAGTACAACACTTACATCATAGCGGAAATAACTATAGCTATATAATCCTGAAGCCTCCTGCTTCAAGCTCTCCAAGCTCTCCAAGTATATCTGTAATATCCTGACTATTTGAATACCCACAAAAAATTGGGCACCCAAGAGTTTAGGGAAAACAAAACAAAATAAACTATAGGTCAGTCATGGGACTGGTGTGAGTAAAACAATTTAAAACAGTTTGAGCAATAAAACGACACCTCATAAGACCACGCCATATAACGGAACGGGTTTTTCCCTTATGAGAATCCAGATCAATTTGATTTAACTTGCAAATCATTTTGAAAGAAACAATGATCTTTTATATCAAAACTCTTTTGATATTATAATAGTGTCTATCAACCACAATATAATAGTCATCTTGCAGAACGCTTTCATCTCACGTTCCACATATATAGTATACGATCAAAACCGCGATCACTTATTGGGTAATGGATTTCCAACATGACAAGGTATGGAACCACCTTCCGATAGTGTACCTCTAGAGAGGAATATACTGGGTTCAACAAGAACATCTCCCAGCCTGGCGACACATGACCGACCACTCATTTTGCTTAAGTGTATCGAATGTATATCACCAACGGTTGGGATCAGCAAACGTTTCCCGAATGGGACAACATTGAATAGATTAAAGAATGAAATGAATATCTCTAGATAGGTGATAATACATCCTAATTGGCAGCCAACCACTTAGCCATGCTGCCTACCCAGATTTTGTCATTTCCCGGTTGTAAGGCTAGAGGCCACGCTTATCTCTGACAGATCACACATTTATTCACTTTGAATGTCACATCGCCATACCCGCCAAATCACAAATTGATTTCCCCAAAAAATACAATGGGTATACAGCTAAGAGAAACGAATTCCTCCGCCACCAAACGTACATACGTTTGAAGAGATCAACTTAGGTGATCCATTAAATATACTCCGTCAGACGTTCTTCCATTCAGGTTGTCCTGGGACTGGACAAATCGAAGGCACTATTCTGTAAACAGGACAGCCCTTGCATAACTCCGTCTTCAATTTTCTACATCATATTTGATTCGCAACGCTAATGCCATATGGAGTGGTTTTCAGATAATGAGTCTGGTCCCTGTCTCTCCCTATTGACGACGGAAAAATGGTCAAAAACTTCAATAGTCGGTGAGTTAACTATCAAAGAAAAACACGTGTGCAAACATCGATATTATTTCCAGATGGAAATTATATCGATCAATCATCATTGTAACACCCCACATCCGGTAAGGTCACTCACAAAGGGAATGCCTTAATTTCAATGGAGCATTATGGGTACTGGAATAGAAATATTACAAGACAGACATATATAAAACAACGGAAAGTAAAGTAGAAGTACTTCAAATCATTTATTAAATAGAATTATTTACAATAAAAGCCCACCAACTTCCAATACCCAAATACATAGCTAAAATATATGTCTTGCTCAAAAACAAAGAAGCATGAAAATAAATTGTAGTATCCCCAATAAAGCAAAGCAAGCCATAGCCAAGAGAGATCCAAGCAGCACATGAAACAGCCTTAGAGTTTGGTAAGATCCGAACTAAGCTGTATTTCCACCCTGTGAACCTGGGGAGGGGGAATGGAAGAAAAAGAGGCGAAACAAACCGGGTCAGTCATAAAGACTGAGTAAGTCCTAGTGGCTTTCAGCATAAAAACAGGTGAAGATAATATGGCATGAATAAACTGAAAGTAAACATAAGCATGTTGACAAGGTAAGCTACAGCACGATGAATCAAGTATAACATTGCAAGGTTCCCATTCAAGATGAACTAAGTATAGTTTCGCAAGATTTCTATCAAGCATCGCAAGATTTCTCTGCTTCACCATTAAAATGATATCTATTTGCTTTGCACCACCTAACTAGTGTCCCAACTAGTAATCTATATAAAATGATAAAATCATAACGTGATCCCAATCCCCGAAATTAAGGTTGCTTTCACGTGTACATTTATTATTTATTACCTAGATCTAATCTAGGGTTTTCTATCGAGCGCTTCCTAGATTCAACCAGGATTTATGCCACCTAGGTCCAACCTAGGGATTATGCTACCTATTGAACACTTCTCGGATTTAGGGTTTATGCCACCTAGGTCCAACCTAGGGATTATGCTACCTATGTGTGTCATATGGCCCCCAATGATTGTAGATACCTATGCTGGTCCCACCATGGGGTGTATCAAGACCTATGGTGGCGGCCCGACGCAATTCTAGAAGGCATAGGTTATACTACTGGTGCCCCCAGTGCCCTGTTTGTCTGCTCCGAAGTGTGTGCACGCCCGCACTCCGTTAGAACCTACACTGTTGCACCCACCGCCGTCGCTTTGACCGCTTACAATCAGCCCAGTAATCGTGCCCTACCCTGCCTAGTATCAGGGTACCGTTGATACCTGATTTGGGTTACTGCTGAAATGGGTCCCCGTTACTAGGGTTTCCTACTGGTTTAGTGTGTGGGCCTATATATACAGATATTACCCACCTTCCCGTGAAGTACTTAACCCACCGATTCAAGCGTGCTTAATAATGGTTAAGTTTGTGGGCCTATATTTACTAATATTACCCACCAACCCGATATGTACTTAACCCTCTCCATCCATTACGTTAAGTTGGTTAAGTGTTTTCTCTTGTTTTACTTAACCCTACCACACATCATGTTATATCGGTTAAGTGTTGTTCCTTGTGTTACTTAACCCTACCGCAAGCCTTGTTATACTGGCTAAGTGTTCTCCCTTGTGTTAACTTAACCCCATCGCATGTCATGTCATATTGGTTAAGTGTACATTGACTTAGCTCACCTACTTATCATGTTGTAACGGTTAAGTGTTACCCTCTGTTGTTACTTAACCTTACCACGCATCACGTTATATTGGTTAAGTGCATGTTAACTTAACCCCATCCACCAGTCATATTATAATGGTTAAGTGTTACCCTCGTGTGTTTACTTAACCCTACCACGCATCAGGTTATATCGATTGGGTGTTGTCAACCTATTCAAGTTAGCCCAACCCATCCGCTAGTCATGTTATAACGGTCAAGTGTCATTAGCCCAGCCATGTTACTTAACCCACCCATTGGTCTGATTAACAGTTATGTTGGTTAAGCCCACATTTATAAGTTTTACATGTTATTAACTCATACCGGTTAGGTCCACATTTACATGTCAAATTTCCATGTCATCCCACCTAACCCTCTAACCATACCCACGTCTTAATATGGTTAGTATTCCTTAATTCATTCATTATGACGAACGAATCATGACCTCTCACATTAGACCGTGCATTTTGTGGCCACTGGATTTGTCGGGCGGTTCCAGGCAGATTTACACCACAAACTGGGTCTAACCTCGTGTCATAAATCGTTACGCCTACAATTCGACCTCCGACCTCTCACATTAGACTGACACTTTGTGGCTACTGGATTTGTCAGGCGGTTCCGGGCAGATTTACACCACAAGCCGAGTCTAACCTCATGTCAAAGGTTCATTAATGGTCGTATTCCACCCAAAACCCAAATATCAGTTCATGTGTTTAACATATAGAAATGTTCATGATTCACGTTTTTGCCCCAAAACGTTTTCCCAAATTATTATCATAATTCACTATAAGGTTATGCCAAGTTATAGCCTTTTATTTACAATACATGCCAGCTACCCAAAACCCAACTTAGGCGCGTTCATATTAAACCTTTACCAAGTCATAAATTTTCATATATGTTTCTATTCCAAATTTTACATAATTAACATATGCCCAAGTTCTAGATTACATGTAAATTTTACATATGCTCAATTCGTACCAAATTTACATATGTTCAATTTATTTCGTTTTACATGTATGTCAATTTTATGCCATTTTACCATATCAAGTTCTAGCCAAAATTACATGTATCAAGTTTTATACCCAATAAACCCAAATCATGATTCATGATGCAGTTAACCCAAACTATAATCTTTTTATTACAATACATGTTAGTTCCCCAAGTTCATAATACATGTTTATGCCCATTATCAAGTTTACAATCGCTTTCATGTTCAAATTCCCAATTATACATATGCCTAATTAACATAAACCCAATCTTTTGATTTAATTTACATAGTCCCAAACTCGTGATTTAATTTACATGCCAATTCATGTATGCCCAAACTTGCAATTTAATTATATTGACAATACCCAAATTTCAAATTTCATGTTATGCCATCAATTCCACCACACACATATATCCAAATAGGTAATATCCCAATATTTCCCCGTATACAAATCGCACGTATATCGTAGTTTAGGCCTAGGTCCGAAATTGACCAAGGTTCATCAAAAGAAAATAAATAGGGGAAGGTAGAATTTGTATAACAATAAGTACAGAGAGAAAACTGGCATAAGAACATCGTTTCAGGCATAAAAGATAGATCTTGATAATAATATCAACATGAATCAAGAAAAACTGATTTACAACAAGCTGAATAGATCATAGGCTTGACATGAAAAATGAGAATAGAAAAGTCCCGAAACTCAAGATCCAAGAAGCGACAGAAATAAATGTGAATCAATAAACATACTTAAATCTAATTCCACTTTACTCCATGGCCATATTATAATTTAAATGTTTAAATCTAAAAACAACTAGAACTTACAGAGCATGGCTAGTGAATTAGGAACTGAAATTGTCATAGAACGTTGTAGTAGTGTTGATTTATTGTTTGAACCATTGTTGAAGCTTTGTTCTTCGAATTGATTTGAGTTTGAATGTTTGTACTTCAATTTGGGGGCGGCGGCCATGGTTCAAGAGGGAGTTCAGCAGCATAATGGTGTAAGAATGATTTGATAAATTAGGTTAGGTCTAAGGGTGTTTTTATAGGTGTAGCAACTAGTTTAGGCCCTTAGATTAACCCTAGAATCAATCCGGACCGTCAAAACACGTCTAACGCTTCAAAAATAAGTTCTGGGTCAAAACAGGCCGACCAGGTCGACCTGGGGGGGGGGGGGAGGGGGGGGGAGGTCGACCCTATTGTCGACCCCCTGGTCCAGTTCTGCCTGAAAACTGCTGAAACTTGTACATGCCATAATTTCTTCATCCGGACTCCGATTTTCGAAAACTCGGACTCTATTTCATGTAAAATTTCGAGACGAACGCAATGGCGTAACCCGTTTCCCTTGATTCTTATTTTAAAATTTAATTCTGCCTTGATTTCTTGTTTTAATATGTTATAAAAATACAGGTTGTTACAATCATTAACATTTATCTCTTTATATTAGATTTATTTATTCCATGTTTCCATATATTCAACATTCCTTATTTTCTAAATTCAGAAAATATACGTTATTAATCATTGGTAAACATTTCCATCTCTTTTTTATGTATCACTATCATTCCAGTATTCTTTAACATCAAACATTTCATTTTCTATGATTAGAAAATATCTCTGATTATATTTGGAAAATGTTTCCAAAACTCATTCATTGGATTTAAACAGATGTTGAAATAAAACATCGCTATGCCAATTCAAATCATTACCTTCATTAACTAAATTCACTTAACCCACCTTCACTATCAAAACTTAATCATTCCTTAGTTAAAAATGGAGTCAGTCAAGTTGGGGTATAACTGCCTCTTAGACCTTAACTGAACAACATTTCTAACTTCGAAACAGACAAGGTTCACCTTTTAAACCTTTACCAAACTTCCTTACGTAACTCTCTTTCGAATAAATCTCTATTCGATAACTTTTTCCTTCGAATAAACTATATTCGATAATCTCTCTTTGAATAGCCATATTCAGTTAACTCTATTCAAATAACACTATTCGATTAACTCTATTGGATTAACTCTATTCTATTAACTCTATTTGATTAACCCTATTGGATTAACACTATTGGATTAACCCTATTGGATTAACTATATTTGATTTACCCTAATCGATTAACTCTAATCAATTAACTCCTTTCGAATAAACTATATTGGATTAACTCCTTTCGAATAAACTATATTGGATTAACTCCTTTCGAATAAACTATATTCGATTTACTCCTTTAACTCTATTCGAATAAACTATATTTGATTAACTACTTTAACTCTATTCGATAAACTATATTCAATTAACTCCTTTAACTCTATTCAAATAAACTATATTCGATTAACTCATTTCGAATAACTAATATTCGATAACAACTTTCGAATAACTAATAATCGATAACTCCTTTCAAATAACTAATATTCGATAAACTCTTTTCGAATAACTAATATTCGATAACCTCTTTTCGAATAACTAATATTCGATAACTCCTTTCGAATAAACTATAATCGATAACTATTTTCGAATAACTAATATTCAATAATCTCTCTTTGAATAACTAATATTCGATAACCTCTTTTCGAATAACTAATATTCGATAACTCCTTTCGAATAAACTATATTCAATAACTCTTTTCGAATAACTAATATTCGATAATCTCTCTTCAAATAACTAATATTCAATAACCTATTTTCGAATAACTAATATTTGATAACTCCTTTTCGAATAAACTATATTCGATTAATTCTCTTCTTCGAATAACCTTATTTGATAAATCTTTCTTCGAATAAACTATATTCGATTTACCTAATTCGATTAACTAATATTCAACTAACTTTATTCGAATAAATAATTCAATTAATTCTAATTCGATTAACTCTAATTAATTAACTCTCTTTGATTAACTCTAATTGATTAACTCTCTTTGATTAACTCTAATTGATTAACTCTATTCGATTAGTTCTAATCGAATAACTCTATTTGATTAACTCTAATCAATTAACTCTCTTCGATTAACACTAATCAGTTAATTCTAATTCCTTTTATAATCCTACTTACTTTCCAAATATTTTCTTTTATAGTTTTATTTATTTTCTAAATAAATATTCCTTTTATCTTTCTATTTATTTTCCCAAATAAATATTCCTTTTCAATCCTATTTATTTATCAAATAAATAGTTCCTTTTCGATTCTATTTATTTAACAAATAAATATTCCCTTTTCGATTCTATTTATTTAACAAATAAATATTCCTTTTATATCTCCTTTGATTTTATAATAAATTTCTTTTATAAAATCCCTTTTCATTTGTATATAAAATCCATTGATTTTATATAAATAATTTATTTTCAAAATATATTTGAAAATCCCCTTTTCTACATCCCTGTATTTCTTATGGTATTTAAAATACCAATTAACAATGATCATTATCATTCAAACACACTTAACCTACAACAGATTATATATCACATCATATATCACAATACATGAAAAGAACAGTATTATAAATATTGAGGAATCCAGTTGGATCCCTCCAACCTGTTTCCCTGCATCACAGATGTTAAACAATATAATTGACATCAACTTCATTTCAATATGAAATATTCTGATAAATAGAATTAATGTTTTATTAATGATTTATATATATCGTTATCTATAATTTCAATAAATACACAGGCAATTCAATCAAACAATCATCACACAGAAGTCAATCAACATTTATCATTACTAGATTATCTTTAAAAAAACATAAACTGATAGAGTTAGTGAGTTTTACTCACATTGGACGATCATCGTTAAATAACGATAGCCATCGGTTGATTCAGACCAACAATTTATTTCGCTATAAATTGTAACGAACTTCAATTCACTCCCAGTCAGTTCCAGTGTGTAGCCACCGTCCATACGATCCCAAACGGATCTTGTTTCGCTGAATTCTAATGTCGTATGCTCATGTTATAACAATTTCAAGTTACACGCTATTTTAATTTGAAATTAACTAAACTTATACTAAACTAAAAAAAATTGGGCTTAACCTTTCCTTTGTCGGCCCATTTACACAAACACCCCAACCTGTTAATGACCTTTCTTCGTGGAATGAATTTTTCCACCCAGCTCCCTTCAATCAAGCCATTAACGCAGCTCCCTACAACCTTTACTCCTTCCATACACCTTTATTTCTTAAACCGATCACGCCATTCAGCGTCTCTTCACTTCCTCTTTCAATTTATCCACTCAATTTCAGACTCAACGTCCTCCCCTCAGGAACGAGACTTCCAACAACTCCAAGGTATGAATTCCCAATGCTCTGCATCCCCTTCTTTTCTTCATGAATCCACAAGCAAATAACATCATTAAATCCCTCAACTAGCTCTCTTCCTTCTCATAACAAAATACTGAAAGTCGATTCACTTCCCCAGGCCACGGTTTTCATCCGAAATCCACATCCACCAAGAAGTCATGACAGTTTTTACATCACCGAGCTCCCTAAATCTTGGCACACACATGCGGTTTACCCCCACCAACTCAACCGCACTCTCAAATTCCACCAACCATCACCACAGAAGCAACGAAGCCGAACCATAGAGCTACTGTTGTAAATGTCGATCTCCAGAGTAGTAATATAACAATATATATATATCTCACTGTGAAGAGCTCGATCTCTGGAGTGCAGAAATATATATTTCGAGATTTTTTAAGTATGTATTTCGTTTGATTTTGATTTTTTAAACTCAGGATATTGGTTTTCCTAAAGAACACTGACGGCGGAAAATATTGATCAACGTAGTGAGAAATGAATTAGGATAGGGCTTTTAGGATTATCTATAGGCATAGATAATATTATTTAATTTGATTATTTTATCGATTTTTATTCGATTGCTGTTTGCATTATCATTAAAAATCCGTGTGATCACACACGGTATCAAAAAATTCTGAAAATTGACATGCAGCTACAGCTCGACATTACGGACCCAACGAAACTGGTTTCGTCGAATTATGACTTCATTTGCTCACCCAACGTATTTTTTACCATCGAAATACTGACTGTTTTTCACATTAAAAATCTGTTCGGCCACATACTGACTTCGAAAATCACGAAAATTGAAATCTAATTAAAATTTGATATTGCGGATCCAACAAAATTAGTTTCGTCGAAAACGGAGGTTGCTTGCAAAACTGGCTATTTTTAAAGCTCTAAATAACCCGTTTAAATATATAAGTATATTTAAAAATAATTAAATTAAATATTTAAAAATAAATATTATCGTGTATATATATATTCACACTAGAATATCATACAGCTCCAGAATAATCCTATATAGATTTCTAACTCGATATTCACATCCCAATTGAATCGATATTCAATTTATATTGAAATTCCTTTTATATATCGTTATAAATTATAAAGGAATTCCATGGCGACTTTTCGAAAATTTGATTTTGTTATAACCCGGAAATCCGAGCCAATGTAAAAAATTTATTTTGACAATTTTAGTGAATTTTGAATATTTAAAATGATTATTTTAAATAATAACGATGAGAAATTTATTTTGAGTAGAATTAGAACGTATATATTTATATATATCGACGTTAGAATATAATTATTTATTTTAATTATAAAAGGAATTGAAAATGGCGTGGTAGTTCGAAAATTCGATTTCAAATTTCAAATGAATGTACAGGATTCAAAATAAACCGGATTTTAGCGAAACCAAAAATATTAGAATCTATTTGAGAATATCTTTCCAACGAATCCGAAAAATCAAAATTTCATAGCGGGAATAAAAAGTTATTCCCAGATGACAATTCAAAATAGTCGCTATGGAATTTTTGGCCCTTAAAAATCGAAATTTTGCAAATGACCTCGGTTTTCGATGAAACCACTTTTGTTGGATCCGGGATGTCAAATTTTTTCTAGATTCCAAAATTCATAATTTTCTGAATCAATATGTGGGCGCGGTAAAGTAAAACGTGTTTTGATAGTTTCAGTCAATTTCGATCGACCAGAAAATGACCACTTTTCAAACGGTCTTGGAATTTGATGAAATTAGTTTTGTTAGAACCGTATCGTCAATACGAAGCTAGAAATTTTTTTTCAGGAATTTTTAGAGTCCGTATGTGGCCCCGGTAAATTGAAATGTGCATGCAAATTCAATATATAGATTTATATTTTGATGGAAACCGATCGAAACAGCCAAACTAGCTTATGATACATATCACATTGTGTTCGAAATGGGGGTAATTAGATGAGGATGACAGGCGGTGGGTCTCGTTAGGAGATCGAAATTTAAAGTTACTTTTTGGAAATCTAAAATAATAAAATAATTAAATTTCATATAAAGCCCCCCTATTCTCCTTCTCTCCCTTCTACTTAGAAAACAGAAATAAAAAAAAAGGAAAAAGAGGGCTCGACAATGAACCGCCGCCTCACCCAGTCCACCGCCGTCGATGGAGCGTCCCCCTCCTCTCTCCTCAGGCCGTCGCACAACCTCCCCCTTTCCCATTTTCGTTGTAAAACCACGCCGCACCCCCTAGTTCAACCACCGCCACATCAGGCTAACCGCCGCCACCCCCTTCCCTCCGACCGACCACCAAAGCAGCCCCCTCGCAGTTCAACAGCAAAGATCCGATTTTTCTCTTTTTTCTCTTCAATGAAAGGTAAGTTTTTTTATTTATTTTATTCATATTTATTTGCATTATAGAAAATGTGATTATTATAAGAAGAAAGACTAGATTTTTTTATATGAAATAAAATTTTGGGTTATATACACACACACATGTAACTTGAAAATAAAAATATCATTTTTATGCATGTATGATTGTAAAAATATAACCTTTATTATATAAATTAGCGATAGAAAAATTTGAAGTGTTATAGAAAAGGGTGAGTTTTTTAAATTTAGAAAAGATTTGATTTTTGAACAAAGATTAGGTTTTTAATCAAAGAAAGGTTAGATTTTTAACGGTATAAAAACTATATTTTTAATCGTGAAAAGATTATATTTTTATCATTTGAAAGATTAGATTTTTGTGTATGGAAAATAAAATAAAATTTGTAGCGAAGTAAAAATAGGATTTTTATATGAATGAATGGTAAATAAAAATACGATTTTTATCGTTTGACTGGCCATGTAAATATGTGGTTTATATATATAATCATTAGCGATATAAAAAAATGTGATTTTTATAAATAAAAATACGATTTTTATAATATTTTCATTATGATAATGATACAATCTTTATATAAGAAGTAGAAATATAAAAATATAATTTTATATAGAAAGAAGCGATAAAAATATATGATTTTTATATATGAAATGCCATTGTAAAAATGTGATTTTTAATATGAACAGCGGGAAAAAGGTCGCATTCGAATTTTGGGCATATCCTAACCGTTTAGAAATAGATAATGGCGGAGTGGATCCCAAAGGTGAGAACTCCTCACTTTTATTTTAATTTTCTAGTTAAAATATATACTAGGATATAGACGGTGCTTAGCAGCACCCGACACCCGTCGTCCACAGACCGTGGATGACTTGTATGTTCGATTGATCTGTTGTGAAAGTTGATTGTGTGATGTGGAATGAAAATAAATATTTTATAGTTAAAAATATAATTTTTAACGTGTATATAAAATGAAATAAATATTTATAAACAAATCGGATGATTTGATTATGTATACAAATTTGACTAATATTGAATGGGACGATAAAATTTTACACATCGCCCAACTACACAAATAAATCTGTGTTTGATTGTTTGAAACCCACACGGGTATTGGAATGATATATGACATACACTAATCCCAATGATTAGCTGTTTGTCGATCGATTGATTGACAGGCTGTTATAAGCATTAAATATTTATATTTGATGCTTATATAGTGTAGAACGCACTTTGGATGATGGTTGATTGTTTATCGTCATCGTTGTATACATGTATTGGATGAAATCCATATAATCAAATTATATGGTAATTGACTGTGTCTGATTCCAGTTCAGAATTATCGAATATTTTAAAATAATAAAGTGAATATTGAAATGTGAAGCCATGTTAAGTAGTTAAACGCCATTTTAACACGAACGAGTATTTTGTCGATTTTATTCGTTTTATAAGAATATTGAAAAGTGATTTCAAAATCGAATGTTTTGAAAATGAAATTCGAATTGAATTGAATAAAATTGAAATTCGAATTGAATTGAATAAAATTGAAATTCGGATTGAATTGAAATAAATTAAAAACGAATTTATAAGCAAAAATTAAATTTTGATTTGAATTTGAAAAGGAAGTTGAAATCGTTTTGAAAACAAATTTAAAACGATTTATAATATACGATTTAAAAGGAAATCGATGATATATATATATATATATTATATATAATGGCCTGAATAGAACGCGCCGCGCAGCGGTACTTCGGAAATTTCGATCATTGACTTCGAACGGACATTACGGGAGATCCGACCGTCGGATTCTCCTAAAACCGGAACCGTTGGGTTTGTATCGAAAACAGTTTTCCAATGAATACAAGAGATTTGAAATCTAACAGTTGGATTTGGAGATAGGTCCAAATCAAATTCAGGAAAGGTCGCTGTAAGTGCAGTTCGATGACCGTTTATGGAAATCGAATGTACGGGCCTTGATAAATTTTTTTAAAATATCAGTAATTTGTGTAAAATCATAATAAATGATTTGGAAAGAACTGGGATGAAAAATCCCATATTTGAAAAGATAAAAATGTATTTTTATCAAAGTGAACTAGTTTTGAACTAGAATTATAAACTTAATATTTTTAAAATAAATAAACTGGATTTGAAATGGTTTTAAAAATAACCAGAATTTCCAATATATGAATTGGAATGGATCTGAATTGAAATTATCTTCGGAATATTTTGATGATTGGATTCGGGATTATACGAATATTATTATGGAAATTTGGAAGATATATTTTATATCGTTATTTCCAATACGATATTTGTTGGTTTCAGAATTTGATATTGAATATAAGCCGATATATTTTTATTCAGAGCCTTGTATTTAATTTCAAATGAGATTTGGGTTTGTCGTGAATGGTGTCTTCATTAACACCGTTCTTAAACCCCACTAAGAAAAGATTAATTCTTTTTATTTAGATTCAATGAAATATACCAATTAATTAATATTTAATTGGAATAAATAGTGGAATTAATTATTGGGTTTATCGTTAATGGTGTTTTAAATGACATTTGTTCTTTAACCTAATAATAAATGGAATGTGAATTGGGCTTATTGTGGACTGTGTTTTTAATGACATTCGTTCTTTAACCCGATTTACTGTGAAATATGATTTGGAATGTATAAATCTTTTTATAAACATTTAATGGGATTTTCCAAAGTAATGTTTTCGAATTTAATATATTGAATTGGAATTGAATGGAATTCGATTTGATAATAGTCGAAGTGAAATTCTGTGGAGGACTGTTAATACATATGGAATTTAAAAGGCTTTGCCGTTATTCCATTTATATTATTAGTCAGATACAAAAATTGATGTCGATTATATATATTGATTTGTTTTTCCGTGAAGATTCCATAATTAATGGAATGTGATTTGGGTTTGTCGTGAACTGCGTTTTAAATGACATTAGTTCTTTAACCCAATAAAAGACAAGATTACATGTCTGTCGTTGTATTTCGAACTGTATGGTTGATCTCTGCTTAATATATATCTGTTTGGCAGCAGAGAATTTATTCTCTTGCTTAACGCCCTTCTCTGAGACGTACGAGCTCAGAGGTTATATATCGGCAGAAATCAATAGTACAGTGTAGATTGTCGATGCGACATGTTTGTGTTTCCAAAGTTAAATAATCATTAATAATGATTTTTGGGAAGATTAAAACTAAGTGGAGTTTTAATGAATCTTTAATTAGATTGAAAGGTGGATTGATAATTTAAATTATCAAATTTGGAAAATGATCAAGAATGGAGTATCGCCAGTTTTGCTCCTAGCAATAATTAAATCTTTAATTAGATTTGAACGGAAAAATGGTAATTAAATTTACCGATAACACCGTGGTGTTAGTTATGGGGTAGTAACAGTTTTGCTCCATGGGATGAATAGGTTGGGATTGAGAAATAAAATAAATGATTACTTTGTTGTGGTTCGCTAATCCCGACTAGTTTGGAAAACCATAATTTGATATGAAATGACATCCAAAGGAAGATTAAAGAATAAATTTTAAAGAATTTATCTTTGATAAAATCAATGGGAACCTTTCCCAAAAGATGTGAATATTTGAATAAAAGAATATTCAGAATTGGAATTGGGCGTATGATGGGTTTTATAGCACTTGTTTATTATATACGCGGGTTATTCGGAAAGGCCAGGTTTATACCCATTTTGAATAACTGTTTCGACGATAAGTCGAAGATGAAGACGGTGGTCGAAGACTAGAGGTCTTCAATCGTTTGGATAATTACTGATGATACTGATTGGGCTGTACACCCAAGAGGAGGGAAATAGTTGGTGGTCGTCCAGACATATTTGGTGATCAATGGATATGCGAGGTATATGGTGCCTCCGGTTTCGTTCAGACCCAGAACGAACTTGTAAATGGATTGTGTGTCTGACATTGGATTTTATTCTGTGTTGATTGATTTCTATTAAATATATATCTGTCTGGCGGCGGAGAATTTATTCTCTTGCTTAACGCCCTTTCTGAGACGTACGAGCTTAGAGGTTATGTATTGATAGATATCAGTCGCATGGCATGAATTGCCTGTGTAGAATGCTGAGATGCAATGATCAAGGCTTTTGTTGAAAAGCAGAGTCTTGTGGTTGATGATCAAAGCACGGCTTTAATACAGCGTAGCTTTGTGTATAGCGTTTATTCGCGAGCCTCACACCTCGGTATGAGTTAAAAAGGGACACGGACCACTGGGAGAACATGACGTTTCTTTCTAGTTATAGGTGGTGTCAGTGTTTTACTAGTGCTGACATCGTTGATTATTATACCTATGTGGATGTTGGATTGCGAGGCTCCTCGATTATAGGTCTGTAAGGACCGGGAAACGTGTGTTTAGTAATTGCCAATCCTCAAACATAAGAGAGGACCAGCCCAGCCGATTCCAGGGGTTACCCAGAGTGTGTAGTCCCGAGGCATTTGCTAGAGTGTCTCGAAGTGGAGAGGAGCTTGCCCCTTGCCTCGACTCATGATGGAAATCCAATTTCCAATACGTGACATTTCGGTTTTGATTGTAGAGCCTAGTATTGTCGACATGATAGATGGTACCCGTGCCGCCTATGATTGATACATTTATATTTTAAGTTGTTTTCATACACTTTACACTATAATAGTATCAAAATGATTTGATTTAAACGTACCAAGCATGTTTGGCTATTATAAGGGAAAACCCTATCCTCCGGCTTGCGTTGTATTATGTGATGGAACCTGGGTCTTATAATAGCTTCATTTTTCCAAAAAGCATTGCATTGTTTTGTTATATGCACTAGTGTTCTTGGGAGGAAACCCATTTCGTGTTATACGGCGTGGTCCCTTGAATTACTTTCTTTTAAATTGAAGTTTAAATAACTGTTTTAGTTCTCACACCAGTCACATGACTGACCTGGAGTTTATCATTTTAACCTAAACTCTGGGTGCCCCTATTTTCCACACGGGCAGCTAGTAGTTTTGGTTTTGCAGATTTATATTCACAAGATACTGATTTAAAACTGGAATGATGCTCGGAAAGCTCTGTATCCGTGTATTACTTTCAGTCGTGTTTTGTATTGTTTTTCCGCTGCTATGTAATTTATTGTAATCTCTGATATTTATCGAATGTATTTTATTTATACATACTCTGTATATTCTTGTATTCTTATGGAATTGTTGTAGTAAACAATGAAATGTTCTTCTGTTTGTGTTTTGATGTGGCTTGTTCTCAACACAATCCATGCTTTCCTTCACGGGGTAGTTCGGGTCGTTTCAGATTTGGACATAAATCAAAATCTATAAAATGAAATCCCGATTTTTATCTTCCATTAGAAAAATATACCTCCCCAGCTCCGAACATTACTTGTTTCAAAGAAATCTAATTTAAAATGGACCCTGTATATTCAGTTGAAATTCAAATCGCCAAATTGCGAACTGCCGCGCCATTTCGAGCTCGATATAATTATAATATAATTATACGTTCGACTGTCGTTTATATAATATATTCGTTAATATAATTCAACTCTAAACTGAATTATATATTTTAAATTGTCTAATTCACATTAAATTATCAATTCACAATTTCCGACTATTTCGGAATTAAATATATTACTCTATTATTTAATTTAATTAAATATTCATTATTATTTAATTAAACAACCTTTAAATTACCAAACCAATATTTTGAATAATTAAATAAATTAATTAATATACTGGAAAAATACGGGACATTACATTCTTCCCCCCTTAAAATAATTTCATCCTCGAAATTGCTAAGGTAGAAAATGAACCTTATTGGCTGGTTAGAACTTATTTGTTGACTTCTAAATTTCATTTTCAGCTGAACCAATGTAATTTCAATTAAATATTGATTCATTCCTACTAATGAAAATTTTCAAAAATTGTGAAAATTTTCTAACACCTTAACTTTTCGAAAAATTTCGCCAGCACCTCCATTGTACTGGTCAATAGCTCAAACTCCTACTCGCCTCTCTAGGCCTTCTTCTACCCAAAAGAAAATCAAACAGCCAAGCGGCTTGCCAATTTAGCTCATAAAAATCTCATACCCAATGTAAATAAACTTGTAAATTTTTGTCGGGCATATCATTATACCCTTTCCATTTGCTGCCAATCCATCATATATCAATATCATTCAGTCAAATTCCAATCTGTTTTTATCCACAAATCCAACCATTCACTTATACCTAAGTCGAATTTCATTTCAAACCAAAGTTCCTTTCTCGATTTTCATTTTCTTAACTCATCAATCCAATACTATTTCAGATTCCTATTCCACAATCCAATATTCTCAATATCATTCTAATCCAATTCAATTCAGTTACCACTGAACTGGCTTTATTTCAAATTTCAAATTTGCTTTCACAAATTTCTATTTAATTTGTTTTTATTTCAAACAATCTCTACCTGGGAGTTTCAAACAGCTTTGTTTTTCTAAAACCAAATATTCCTCTTTGAATTTCAAACAACTTGTTTCTCAAAACAATTCAAAACTGTATCTTTGGTAGTAATCCATCACTTAGAACTCGAAAAAGAACCCCGATGATGCAGTTGTCATCATCGGAATTTATTTTCCAGCGATCGAAGTGAATTCAATACTATAACACTTTCAAAACCATTTCTAAACACTTCCAATTTGAAATATTTTTCAAAATACCATTCACAATGTTTGTAAAACAATTTAAAATCTCCCAGGATTTTAAAATTCTCATATAATTAACCTAGATTCATTTACAAAACTTTTATAACCTTCCATGGTTTTAATTCCAATTCTGATTTAAATTCAGATTTTATCCATCTAATTCCATATACTACACTTATATGAATTCTTATTGGTTATTTACATAACCATTTAATTTATAATCTTACTCGATTATAATAACAACCAATACATCCAATATATTATAATTCCAATATATATATTTTCTATATATCAAAATATACTTTGGGTAAAATTATTTTAATTTACCCTCTTTCCAAAACATATCGTGTCGACACATCGTATTCGAGTGTTTAGAAACCCTTATCGATACAGTGGATCAAACTGATCGACCAGAACCCATAAACAACTCAATCAATAAATCTCCACAATATAAAATCATTTTATATCAATAACAAATACACGATCATACACTCAATCTCAATCTAGGGTATTACTAACCCCATTTGTACTGAGTCATGCCACAGAGCCAAGGTAATTACTTAACCTTAAGCTCTGATACCAACTGTAACAACCTGGGTTTTCATGATCCTGGTTATCGACACCAAACACAATGTCGATTATCCAAGCATCGGAAACATCGGATAGTCCATGAAAGAAATTAGAGGGTGAGAATAGATAAAATAGAAACTTAGAATAGAAGAAGAAGAACCTACAACATCAGAGTAACACGAATCTCACAGCGGAACGAACAATTTATAATAGATACATATCTTTGAAATAAAACCATTATATGTATATAGTAACATTATCAGAGTACAAATCTTACAACAACGGAAATAACTATAGCTATATAATCCAGAAGCCTCCTGCTCCAAGCTCTCCAAGTATATTTGTAAAATTTAGACTACTTGATTTCCTGCACAAAATTGGGCACCCAAGAGTTTAAGGAAAACAAAACGAAATAAACTCTGGGTTAGTCATGGGACTGGTGTGAGTAAAACAATTTAAAACAGCTTGAGCAGATATCTCATAAGACCACACCGTATAACGGAACGGGTTTTTCCCTTAAGATTTTCCAAATCAATTTGATTTAACTTACAAATCATTTTGAAAGAAACAATGATCTTTTATATCAAAACTCTTTTGATATTATAATAGTGTCTATCAACCACAATATAGTAATCATCTTGCAGAACGCTTTCATCTCACGTTCCACATATATAGTATACAATCAAAACCGCGAGCACTTATTGGGTAATGGATTTCCAACTATGACAAGGTTTGGAACCACCTTCTGGTAGTGTACCTCTAGAGGGGAATACAATGGGTTCAACAAGAACATCGTGCAACCCGGTCACACATGACCGACCACTCATCTCGCTTGAGTGTCTCGAATGTATATCACCAACGGTTGGGATTAGCAACTGTTTCCCGAATGGGAAAGCATCGAATAAATTAAAGAATGAACTGAATATCTCTAGATAGGTGATAATACACCCTAATTGGCAGCCAACCACTTAGCCATGCCACCTGCCCGATTTTTGTCATTTCCCGGTTGTGAGGCTAGAGGCCACGCTTATCTCTGACAGATCACACATTTATTCACTTTGAATGTCACATCATCATACCCGCCAAATCACAAATTGATCTGTTTCCCCAAAAATACAAAGAGTATACAACTAAGAGAAACGAATTCCTCTGCCACCAAACATACATACGTTTGAATAGATCAACTTACGTGATCTATTAAATGTACTATGTCAGACATTCTTCCATACAGGTCATCCGGGGACTGGACAAACTGAAGGCACTATTCTGTAAACAGGACAGCCCTTGCATAACTCTGTCTTCAGTTATCTTCATCATATTTGATTCGCATAGCGGAGTGGTTTTTAGATAATGAATCTGATCCCGGTCTCTCCATATTGATGACGGAAAAATGGTCAAAAACTTCAATAGTCGGTGAGTTAACTATCAAAGAAAACACATGTGCAAACAACGATATTATTTCCAGATGGAAATTATACCGATCAGTCATCATTAACATTTATCTCTTTATATTAGATTTATTTATGTCATGTTTCCATATATTCAACATTCCTTATTTTCTAAATTTAGAAAATATACGTTATTAATCATTGGAAAACATTTTCATCTCTTTTTCACGTATCACTGTCATTCCTGTATTCTTTAACATCAAACATTTCATTTTCTATGATTAGAAAATATCTCTGATTATATTTGGAAAATGTTCCCAAAACCCATTCACTGGATTTAAACAGATATTTAAATAAAACATCGCTATGCCAATTCAAATCATTACCTTCAATAACTAAATTCACTTAACCAACCTTCACTATCAAACCTTCACCATTCCTTAGTTAAAAATGGAGTCAATCAAGTTGGGGTATAACTACCTCTCAGACATTAACTGAATAATATTTCTAACTTTGAAACAGACAAGGTTCACCTTTTAAACCTTTAACAAACTTCCTTACGTAAAACTCTTTTGAATAAATCTCTATTCGATAACTCTTTCCTTCGAATAAACTATATTCGATAATCTCTCTTCGAATAGCCATATTCGACTAACTCTATTCAAATAATACTATTCGATTAACTCTATTGCATTAACTCTATTCTATTAACTTTATTTGATTAACTCTATTGGATTAACCCTATAGGATTAACTATATTTGATATACCCTAATCGATTAACTCTATTGGATTAACTCTAATCAATTAACTCCTTTCTAATAAACTATATTCGATGAACTCCTTTCGAATAAACTATATTCGATTTACTCCTTTAACTCTATTCGAATAAACTATATTCGATTAACTCCTTTAACTCAATTCGATAAATATATTCGATTAACTCCTTTAACTCTATTCGAATAAACTATATTCGATAACTCCTTTCTAATAACTAATACTCGATAACTCCTTTCGAATAACTAATATTCCATAACTCCTTTCGAATAGCTAATAATCGATAACCCCTTCCGAATAACTAATAGTCGATAACCTCTTTTTGAATAACTAATATTCGATAACCTCTTTTCGAATAACTAATATTCGATAACTCCTTTCAAATAAACTATATTCGATAACTTTTTTCGAATAACTAATATTCGATAATCTCTCTTCGAATAACTAATATTAGATAACCTCTTTTTGAATAACTAATATTCGATAACTCCTTTCGAATAAACTATATTCGATAACTCTTTTAGAATAGCTAATATTCAATAATCTCTCTTCGAATAACTAATATTCGATAACCTTTTTTCAAATAACTAATAATCGATAACTCCTTTTCGAATAAACTATATTCGATTAATTCTCTTCTTTGAATAACCTTATTCGATAACTCTTTCTTCGAATAAACTATATTCGATTTACCTAATTCGATTAACTAATATTCGACTGACTTTATTCGAATAACTAATTCGATTAATTCTAATTCGATTAACTCTAATTAATTAACTCTAATTGATTAACTCTAATTGATTAACTCTATTCGATTAATTCTAATCAATTAACTCTTTTTGATTAACTCTAATCAATTAACTCTCTTCTGTTAACTCTAATCAATTAATTCTAATTCCTTTTATAATCCTATTACTTTCCAAATATTTTCTTTTATAGTTTTATTTATTTTCTAAATAAATATTCCTTTTGTCTTTCTATTTGTTTTCCCAAATAAATATTCCTTTTCAATCCTATTTATTTATCAAATAAATATTTCCTTTTCGATTCTATTATTTAACAAATAAATATTCCCTTTCCGATTCTATTTATTTAACAAATAAATATTCCTTTTTTATCTCCTTTGATTTTATAATAAATTTCTTTTATAAAACAGGAAAATAGGCAGAAGGAAAAAGTTAGAGAAAAATTTAGGCGGAAGGACAACAAGTTTGGATTTTAGGCTGAAGGACAAACTTTAATGTAAATGAGAAAATGATATGGTCCTCTGAATTCATTGATTTACACTAAAAAGTGTCCTAGAGCCTAAAATCCAAACTTCTTGTCCCTGAAACTAAATTTTTCCCTAAGTTTTTCCTTCTTCCTAAAAACCCCTTAATAAAATCCCTTTTCATTTATATATAAAATCCATTGTTTTTATATAAATAATTTATTTTCAAAATACACTTTGAAAATCCCCTTTTCTACATCCTAGTATTTCTTACGGTATTTAAAATACCAATTAAACATGATCAATATCATTCAAACTGTAACGACACGGATTTCGCCCGGACCTAATCGATCGCTAAACCGACCAAGACCGTTCGAATCCCGCATACGCTAACTTTGGGTATACAACACATCAGAACAAATAACAGAAGACTTCAATAAACATCATAATAATGTTACATCAGAGTACAGAATATCAGAGTATATCGAAAATAATACACAGCGGAAATAAATTTACATAAATGTAATACAATGCACAACGGAAATATAAACTACACAGCGGAAGACTGTAAATGTCTGGACACAGCTTAAAGCTTCAATCCAGAATCCTGCTCAATACATCTGCAAAATAAAACTACTCGACTACTCGTGTGGAAAATAGGGGCACCCGAGTTCGCAAGGGAAAAGCAAACTACAGGTCAGTCATGGGACTGGTGTGAGAAACTCTAACAGTTAAAATTAACTTATTTGATAATATGGTTTATCACGGGACCACGCTGCTAACGCGGAACGGGTTTACCCCCATGAATACCAGTGTATAAACAACAATCAATATAGATATATGGATCTACTATGCATCAATCAACATGCAATATCCCAATCTACCCACTTAGATTAATCACTACACTTAGATTTTCCAAATCCAATTTAATTTACAGAAATCATTCCTTTGGATTTTATTCCTGATTTCTTATTTCAAATCATTTGAAATACATATCTAACTTTCTATATCAAAGTAGATTTCACTTCGGGATCTCAAATCAAATCGTCTGGAAATATGAATTCCAAAACATAACAATGCATACAAACAAGTATGCAACCAAATATCGTGCTCCCCATCGACAAGGCAAAGGGTACGCACCTCACAACTCGATATATAAATGTGCACCTACCCCACATAGGAGTAGGCTACACCGACGATGCACCTCCCACACATGGAGAGCGTACACCGCCCTCTCACCCATACTTTTAGTCTCAGGGTTACCCGAATCTTTAGCCACATACTAAATCATTTCATATCCCGAAGTAGGGAAAATCATTTCACAACATAATAATCACAAGTACTTTCAAAATATAGTACTTCACATCAGTAATTCACACATATGATCAGTCACTATTAATCACATAACCTTTGAGCTCGTATGTCTCAAAGAAGGGTGTTAAGAAAGAGAATAAATTCTCTGCCACCAAACAGATACATCATCAATAGCAACTAATCGAATATGCGATGAACCACAATGTAACATATAATACATTTCTAAATCATTTTAGAAATCATCGGGTTTTGGGCCTCGAAATCCTTTCTGTTTTATAAAACATTTTTATAAAACATTCCCTGTCCAAAATCGGGAATACATTTCTTTTCACTTTAAGAAAACTATCATTTGACAATCATTCATTAAATTTGAAATGAACACAACATCGCTAAACACCTTATCGTCAAATCGTGAAGTGTCTCACAAGGCGTTAGCACACAGATATTTTCAATCCAACCCAATGCTAAATGTAAAAGTATATTCTACTCATAAACTGGTTGAGCACAATCCAAACAATCAATCAATCAAATTTGACATTAAATATAAGGTTTTGAATAAAGATAGTATCGACTTATATTCAACATCAAATCCTGAAACCAACAGATATCATATCGGGAATAATGATATCGATATCTTCCAAATTCCCATCACAATATCTGTATAATCACAGAATCCAATATCGAAAATATCCATTGATAATTTCAATACAAATCTAATCCAATTTATTTTTTTATAACCATTGGATTATTTTTCTAGTTAATAACTAGTTCATTTCGATAAAAATATATTTTTGTCTTTTCAAATATGGAGTTTTTCATCCCAATTCTTCACAAATCATTTCTTATGATTTTACACAAATTATCGATATTTTTAATAATTTTATCAAGGCCAATACAGTCGATTTCCATCAACGGTCATCGAACTGCACTTACAGCGACCTTTTCCAAATTTGATTTGGACATAATTCCAAATCCAACCATTAGATTTCAAATCTCTAATATTCGTTAGAAAGCTCTTTTCGTTACGAACCCAACGGTTCTGGTTTCAGGAGAATCCGACGATCGGATCTCCCGTAATGTCCATTCGAAGTCAATGGTCGAAATTCGCGAACTGCAGCAGCGCGGCGCGTTCTATTCAGGCCATTATATTATATATATAATATATATAATATATATTTCGTTGATTTCTATTTAAAACGAATTTTATAAATCGTTTTAAATTCCTTTTCGAATCGATTTCAACTTCTTATTTCAAATTCAAATCAAAATTGAATTTTTCCTTATAAATTAATTTAAAATTCATTTCAACTTGATTTCAATTCGTTTCAATTCGAATTCAATTCTATTTCAATTCTATTTCATTTCAATTTCAATTCGATTCAATTCATTTCGAATTCATTTTCTATTCAGTTCAATTCGAATTCATTTCCTATTCAATTCAATTCGAATTTATTTTCAATTTAATTCAATTCGAATTCATTTCAAAATATTCGATTTTGAAATCACTTTTCAATATATACGATATTTTCACTTTCAATATATACGATATTTTCACATTCAATATATACGATATTTTCACATTCAATATATACGATATTTTCACTTTCAATATATACGATATTTTCACTTTCAATATATACGATATTTTCACTTTCAATATATACGATATTTTCACATTCAATATATACGATGTTTTCACTTTCAATATATACGATATTTTCACATTCAATAT
The DNA here is from genome assembly GCA_030737875.1 of Allium sativum. NCBI lineage: Eukaryota > Viridiplantae > Streptophyta > Magnoliopsida > Asparagales > Amaryllidaceae > Allium > Allium sativum. Next base: position 66,004,772 of record CM060916.1, on the reverse strand, counting down.
ATACGATATTTTCACTTTCAATATATACGATATTTTCACTTTCAATATATACGATATTTTCACTTTCAATATATATAATTCATTTCACATCACGATCAATTTTCACACAGAATACAATCAAACAAACAAGTCGTCCATGGTCTGTGGACGACGGGTGTCGGGTGCTACTAAACACGGTCTGCATCCTAGTATATATTTATATAACTAGAAAATTAAATTAAAGAGTGAGAAATTCTCACCAATAGCTAATCCAATACCACGACTCTTCTTTTGCAGAAACCTTCGTCGTTCTCGTCTTTTGTCACTCTCGTCACCCGTAGCCACTACATATATAAAAATCACATTTTTATATTGCTATTCAATATATAAAAATCGAATTTTTACTTCGCTATTCAATATATAAAAATCATATTTTTACTTCGCTATTCAATATATAAAAATCGTATTTTTACTTCGCTATTCAATATATAAAAATAGTATTTTTACTTCGCTATTCAATATATAAAAATCGAATTTTTATATGTATAAAAATCGAATCTCAAATCACTAAATATCGAGCCTTTAACCCTTTTTAAAAGTTTCGTTTTTAACACTTTAAAAATCTCTCCTTTAACACTATAAAAATTTGATCTTTAACACTATAAAAAAAATCTCCTCTTTAACACTATAAAAATTATATTTTTATTCTTTATTTGCATGTATAAAGATCATAACTTTATCGTTATAAACATATATATTTTATCACCATAAAAAAAATCTATACTTCTATATAATAAAAATCTGTTTACTTTTTCGATTTAAAAATCAGTTCTTTACTTAAGAAAAATCAGTTAAATAGACTTTAAATAATAATAAAAAATCGAAATTTATAAAAAGGAAAGTTAGTAACCTTACTGTAGAAATCGAAGGGGAGCGCTTCACCGTCGGGCGCCGTAGAGGGGGCTTCATCACCGGATTCGCGGCTGTAGGGGGTGGGCTTTGGAGAGCTGGAGGCGGCGAAATGGGGTGGTGCTGCGTCGGGTTTGGGGCTCGCTATGGGTATCAGGGGGTTCGGTGTTTGGAGGGTTAGGGCATCGCGCACTGGAAAGAGGGGAGGAGAGGGATCCGCCTGAGGCGGCGGGTGGCCAACGCCGGGCGCGAGGTCAGCGGCGCATAGGGGAGGGGGCGGCGCGATGTTCTAGGGTTTTTTCTTTTTTCCTTTTTTTTCTTTCTGCTTCGAACTGAATTATAACGGGGGGGGGGGGGGGGCAAAGGAGAAAAGGGGAAGAGAGAGAGAGGATAATATTTTTATTTTGTTTTATTTATTTTAAATTTCAAAAAGGTACTTTTTCCATTTGACCTCTAAACGAGGCCCACCGCCTGTCGTCCATAGCTAATTACCCCCATTCCGAACACAATGGGATATGTATCGTTCGCTGATTCGATCGTTTCGATCAGTTTCCGCCAAAATCAACATATAACTCTATATATTGAATTTGAACGCGCATTTCAATTTACTGGGGTCACATACTAACTCGAAAAATTCCAGAAAAATATTTTCTAACTTTGTATTGACGATACGGTCCTAAAAAAACTAATTTCGTCGAATTCTGGGACCGTTGGAAAAATGGTAATTTTCCAGTCGATTAAAATCAACTGAAACTGGTCAAACGCGTTTTCCTTTGCCACACTCACATATTGATTCGAAAAATTATGAAATTTGAAACCTAGCAATAATTTGATACTGCGGAACCATCAAAAGTGGTTTCGTCGAAATCCGAGGTCGTTTGCAAAATGTCTATTTTTAAGGGCCTGAATTCCGTAGCGACTATTCAGAATTTTCAACTGGGCATATCTTTTGACCCCCGCTATGAAATTTTGATTTTTCAGATTCGATGGAAAGATATCATCAATTAGATCCTATTATTTTTGGTTTCGCTAAAATCCGGTTTGTTTTGCACCCGGTATGTTCATTTGAATTCTGAAATCGAATTATCGAACTACCGCGCCATTTTCAATTCCTATTAATAATTATATATAATTATTTATATTATAACGATGACGTATATAATCTATGCATTCAAATTCTATTCAAAATAAATTTCTCATCGATATTATTTAAAATAATTCATTTTAAATGTTCAAACGTCGCTAAAATTGCCAAAATAAAAATTTTAAACTGGCCCAGATTTTCGGGTTGTTACAATCTCCCCCACTTAAAACTTTTCGTCCCCAAAAAGGAACAAAGTCGAAAGTGGTTTGATTAATCAACTCTACGTTCGATCTGGCTTCTATTCTCCAACTTTTCAATTTCTGAGAATTTTCAAATTTTCAAAAATTTGGCTAACACCCTAAATTTTCGAAAAATTTCGCCATAACCTCCCCTACACCGGGAGCCACGGGAAAATCCCGAAATTGCCATATAGGCCTTCTAATCTCAAAAAGAAAAAGGAAAAGCCAAGCGGCTAGCCAATAGGCTCATAAAATCATCATCACCCAAACAAAACAGTAAATTATATAGTAAACATGTAACTATTTGTCGGGCAAACAAATTTTATTCTCTGCTCTAGCCTCCTTGCTATGACCTGTTCAATGTAAGCACATGTATATGCAAGCAAATGCGACCAATTTTCAATACAGGTTACTATTTGGTTCAATTTGTATACAATTTGGCCTAATTGGTTCCTTCAATTCAAATGTGGATTTTATTCGTTAACTAATAATCAAACAACACAACCAACATTTAATTAATTGATTAGATTTTTCAAATATATAACTTTATATATTTAAAATCATATTTTCTAAAACCAGATTATATATATAATCACAAATACGTTATTTATAAACAAATAACTCTCGACTCATGCTAGGGCATTTCTAACCCCATCTCTAACGAGTCACTCATTCTAGAATGCTACTGATTCTATCTCTAATGAGGATTCTTTTATAGGACATTACTAATCCTACCTCTGATGAGTCTTTTATTCTGTTCTAACGAGTTGTACCCCAAAGATTTGAGTTTAACCAAATCTCTGATACCATATGTAACGACACGGATCTCGCCCGGACCTAATCGATCGCTAAACCGACCAAGACCGTTCGAATCCCGCATACGCTAACTTTGGGTATACAACACATCAGAACAAATAACAGAAGACTTCAATAAACATCATAATAATGTTACATCAGAGTACAGAATATCAGAGTATATCGAAAATAATACACAGCGGAAATAAATTTACATAAATGTAATACAATGCACAGCGGAAATATAAACTACACAGCGGAAGACTGTAAATGTCTGGACACAGCTTAAAGCTTCAATCCAGAATCCTGCTTAATACATCTGCAAAATAAAACTACTCGACTGCCCGTGTGGAAAATAGGGGCACCCGAGTTCGCAAGGGAAAAGCAAACTACAGGTCAGTCATGGGACTGGTGTGAGAAACTCTAACAGTTATAATTAACTTATTTGATAATATGGTACATCACGGGACCACGCCGCTAACACGGAACGGGTTTACCCCCATGAATACCAGTGTATAAACAACAATCAATATAGATATATGGATCTACTATGCATCAATCAACATGCAATATCCCAATCTACCCACTTAGATTAATCACTACACTTAGATTTTCCAAATCCGAATTAATTTACAGAAATCATTCCTTTGGATTTTATTCCCGATTTCTTATTTCAAATCATTTGAAATACATATCTAACTTTCTATATCAAAGTAGATTTCACTTCGGGATCTCAAATCAAATCGTTTGGAAATATGAATTCCAAAACATAACAATGCTTACAAACAAGTATGCAACCAAATATCGTGCTCCCCATCGACAAGGCAAAGGGTGCGCATCTCGCAACTCGATATATAAATGTGCACCTACCCCACATAGGAGTAGGCTACACCGACAATGCACCTCCCACACATGGAGAGCGTACACCGCCCTCTCACCCATACTTTTAGTCTCAGGGTTACCTGAATCTTTAGCCACATACTAAATCATTTCATATCCCAAAGTAGGGAAAATCATTTCACAACATAATAATCACAAGTACTTTCAAAATGTAGTACTTCACATCAGTAATTCACACATATGATCAGTCACTATTAATCACATAACCTTTGAGCTCGTACGTCTCAAAGAAGGGTGTTAAGCAAGAGAATAAATTCTCTGCCACCAAACAGATACATCATCAACAGCAACTAATCGAATATGCGATGAACCACAATGTAACATATAATACATTTCTAAATCATTTTAGAAATCATCGGGTTTTGGGCCTCGAAATCCTTTCTGTTTTATAGAACATTCCCTTTCCAAAATCGGGAATACATTTCTTTTCACTTTAAGAAAAATATCATTTCAGAATCATTCATTAAATTTGAAATGAACACAACATCGCTAAACACCTTATGGTCAAATCGTGAAGTGTCTCACAAAGCGTTAGCACACAGATATTTTCAATCCAACCCAATGCTAAATGTAAAAGTATATTCTACTCATAAACTGGTTGAGCACAATCCAAACAATCAATCAATCAAATTTGACATTAAATATAAGGTTTTGAATAAAGATAGTATCGACTTATATTCAACATCAAATCCTGAAACCAACAGATATCATATCGGGAATAATGATATCGATATCTTCCAAATTCCCATCACAATATCTGTATAATCACAGAATCCAATATCGAAAATATCCATTGATAATTTCAATACAAATCTAATCCAATTTATTTTTTTATAACCATTGGATTATTTTTCTAGTTAATAACTAGTTCATTTCGATAAAAATATATTTTTATCTTTTCGAATATGGAGTTTTTCATCCCAATTCTTCACAAATCATTTCTTATGATTTTACACAAATTATCGATATTTTTAATAATTTTATCAAGGCCAATACAGTCGATTTCCATCAACGGTCATCGAACTGCACTTACAACGACCTTTTCCAAATTTGATTTGGACATAATTCCAAATCCAACCATTAGATTTCAAATCTCTAATATTCGTTAGAAAGCTCTTTTTGATACGAACCCAACGGTTCTGGTTTCAGGAGAATCCGACGGTCGGATCTCCCGTAATGTCCATTCGAAGTCAATGGTCGAAATTCGCGAACTGCCGCAGCGCGGCGCTTTCTATTCAGGCCATTATATTATATATATAATATATATAATATATATTTCATTGATTTCTATTTAAAACGAATTTTATAAATCGTTTTAAATTCCTTTTCGAATCGATTTCAACTTCTTATTTCAAATTCAAATCAAAATTGAATTTTTCCTTATAAATTCGTTTTAAATTCATTTCAACTTGATTTCAATTCATTTCAATTCGAATTCAATTCTATTTCAATTCTATTTCATTTCAATTTCAATTCGATTCAATTCATTTCGAATTCATTTTCTATTCAGTTCAATTCAAATTCATTTCCTATTCAATTCAATTCGAATTTATTTTCAATTTAATTCAATTCGAATTAATTTCAAAATATTCGATTTTGAAATCACTTTTCAATATATACGATATTTTCACTTTCAATATATACGATATTTTCACATTCAATATATACGATATTTTCACATTCAATATATACGATATTTTCACTTTCAATATATACGATATTTTCACTTTCAATATATACGATATTTTCACATTCAATATATACGATGTTTTCACTTTCAATATATACGATGTTTTCACTTTCAATATATACGATATTTTCACTTTCAATATATACGATATTTTCACTTTTAATATATACGATATTTTCACTTTCAATATATACGATATTTTCACTTTCAATATATATAATTCATTTCACATCACGATCAATTTTCACACAGAATACAATCAAACAAACAAGTCGTCCATGGTCTGTGGACGACGGGTGTCGGGTGCTACTAAACACCGTCTGCATCCTAGTATATATTTATATAACCAGAAAATTAAATTAAAGAGTGAGAAATTCTCACCAATAGCTAATCCAATACCACGACTCTTCTTTTGCAGAAACCTTCGTCGTTCTCGTCTTTTGTCACTCTCGTCACCCGTAGCCACTACATATATAAAAATCACATTTTTATATTGCTATTCAATATATAAAAATTGAATTTTTACTTCGCTATTCAATATATAAAAATCGTATTTTTACTTCTCTATTCAATATATAAAAATCGTATTTTTACTTCGCTATTCAATATATAAAAATCGAATTTTTATATGTATAAAAATCGAATCTCAAATCACTAAAAATCGAGCATTTAACCCTTTTTAAAAATTTCGTTTTTAACACTTTAAAAATCTCTCCTTTAACACTATAAAAATTTGATCTTTAACACTATAAAAAAAATCTCCTCTTTAACACTATAAAAATTATATTTTTATTCTTTATTTGCATATATAAAGATCATAACTTTATCGTTATAAATATATATATTTTATCACCATAAAAAAATCTATACTTCTATATAATAAAAATCTATTTACTTTTTCGATTTAAAAATCAGTTCTTTACTTAAGAAAAATCAGTTAAATAGACTTTAAATAATAAAAAGATCGAAATTTATAAAAAGGAAAGTTAGTAACCTTACTGTAGAAATCGAAGGGGAGCGCTTCACCGTCGGGCGCCGCAGAGGGGGCTTCATCACCGGATTCGCGGCTGTAGGGGGTGGGCTTTGGAGAGCTGGAGGCGGCGAAATGGGGTGGTGCTGCGTCGGGTTTGGGGCTCACGATGGGTATCAGGGGGTTCGGTGTTTGGAGGGTTAGGGCATCGCGCACTGGAAAGAGGGGAGGAGAGGGATCCGCTTGAGGTGGCGGGTGGCCAACGCCGGGTGCGAGGTCAGCGGCGCATAGGGGAGGGGGCGGCGCGATGTTCTAGGGTTTTTTCTTTTTTCCTTTTTTCTTTCTTTCTGCTTCGAACTGAATTATAACGGGGGGGAGGGGGGCAAAGGAGAAAAGGGGAAGAGAGAGAGGATAATATTTTTATTTTATTTTATTTATTTTAAATTTCAAAAAGGTACGTTTTCCATTTGACCTATAAACAAGGCCCACCGCCTGTCATCCATAGCTAATTACCCCCATTCCGAACACAATGGGATATGTATCGTTCGCTGATTCGATCGTTTCGATCAGTTTCCGCCAAAATCAACATATAACTCTATATATTGAATTTGAACGCGCATTTCAATTTACTGGGGTCACATACTAACTCGAAAAATTCCAAAAAAATATTTTCTAACTTCGTATTGACGATACGGTCCTAACAAAACTAATTTCGTCGAATTCTGAGACCGTTGGAAAAATGGCCATTTTCCAGTCGATTAAAATCAACTGAAACTGGTCAAACGCGTTTTCCTTTGACACGCTCACATATTGATTCGAAAAATTATGAAATTTGAAACCTAGCAATAATTTGACACTGCGGATCCAACAAAAGTGGTTTCGTCGAAATCCGAGGTCGTTAGCAAAATGTCTATTTTTAAGGGCCTGAATTCCATAGCGACTATTCAGAATTTTCAACTGGGCATATCTTTTGACCCCCGCTATGAAATTTTGATTTTTCAGATTCGATGGAAAGATATCATCAATTAGATCCTATTATTTTTGGTTTCGCTAAAATCCGGTTTGTTTTGCACCCGGTATGTTCATTTGAATTCTGAAATCGAATTATCGAACTACCGCGCCATTTTCAATTCCTATTAATAATTATTTATAATTATATATATTCTAACGACGACGTATATAATCTATGCATTCAAATTCTATTCAAAATAAATTTCTCGTCGATATTATTTAAAATAATTCATTTTAAATGTTCAAACTTCGCTAAAATTGCCAAAATAAAAATTTTTAATTGGCCCAGATTTTCGGGTTGTTACACAAACACACATAATCAACAACTGATTATATATCACATCATATATCACAATACATGAGAAGAACAATATTATAAATATTCAGGAATCCAGTTGGATCCCTCCAACCTGTTTCCCTGCATCGCAGATGTTAAACAATATAATTAAAATCAACTTCATTTCAATATGAAATATTCTGATAAACAGAATCAATGTTTGATTAATGATTTATATATATCATTATCTATAATTTCAACCAATACACAAGCAATTCAACCAAACAATCATCACACAACATTCAATCAGCATTTATCATTACTAGATTATCTTTAAAAAAATATAAACTGATAGAGTTAGCGAGTTTCACTCACATTGGACAATCATCGTTAAATAACGATAACCATCGGTTGATTCAGACCGGCAATTTATTTAGCTATAAATTGTAACGAACTTCGACTCACTCTCAGTCAGTTCCAGTGTGTAGCCGCCGTCCATACAATACCAATGGATCTTGTTTTGCTGAATTCTGATGTCGTATGCTAATGTTATAACAATTTCAAGTTACACACTATTTAAATTTGAAATTAACTAAACTTATACTAAATTAAAAAAATTGGGCTTAACATTTCCTTTGTCGGCCCATTTACACTAACACCCCAACCCGTTAATGACCTTTCCTCCTGGAATGAATTTTACCACCCAGTTCCCTTCAATCAAGCGATTAACATAACTCTCTACAACTTTACTCCTTCCATACACCTTTATTTCATGAACCGATCACACCATTCAGCGTCTCTTCACTTCCTCTTTTAATTTATCCACTCAATTTCAGACTCGACGTCCTCCCCTTAGGAACGAGACTTCCAACAACTCCACAGTATCAAAGAAAACCGCGAACTCCCAATACTCTGCCTCCCCTTCTTTTCTTCATGAATCCAAAAGCAAATAACACCATTAAATCCCTAAACTCGCTCTCTTCCTTCCCATCACAAAATACTAAAACTCGATTCATTTCCCCAGGCCACGACTTTCAGCCGAAGTCCACATCCACCGAGAAGTCACGACAGTTTTTACATCACCGAGCACCCTAACATGCGGTTTACCCCCACCAACTCAACCGCACTCTCCAATTCCATCAACCATCACTGCAGAAGCAACGAAGTCGAACCCTAGAGCTACTGTTGTAAATGTCGATCTCTAGAGTAGTAATCGAGTTTAATAATATATATATCATTGTGAAGAGCTCGAACTCTGGAGTGTAGAAATATATATTTCGAGATTTTTAAGTATGTACTTCGTTTGATTTTTATTTTTGAAACTCAGGATATTGGTTTTCCTGAAGAACACTAACGGCTGAAAAATATTGACCAACGCAGTGAGAAACGAATTAGGTTAGGGGTTTTAGGATTATTTATAAGAAGAGGTAATATTATTTAATTCAATTATTTTATTGATTTTTATTCAATCGCTGTTTGCATTTATCATTAAAAATCCGTGTGATCACACACGGTATCAAAAAAATCCTAAAAATTGACATGCTGCTACAGCTCGACATTACGGACCCAACGAAACTGGTTTCATCGAATTCCGACTTCGTTAGATCACCCAGCTTATTTTTTACCATCGAAATACTAACTGTTTTTCACATTAAAAATCTATACGGCCACATATTGATTTCAAAAATCATGAAAATTGAAATCTGTCAAAAATTTGATATTGCGGATCCAACAAAAAATTAGTTTTGTCGAAAACAGAGGTCGTTTGCAAAACTGGCTATTTTTAAAGCTCTAAATAACCCATTTAAATATATAAATATATTTAAAAATAATTAAATTAAATATTTAAAAATAAATATTATCATATATATATATTCACACTAGAATATCATACAGCTCCAGAATAATCCTATATGGATTTCTAACTCGATATTCAAATCCCGGTTGAATCGATATTCAATTTATATTGAAATTCCTTTTATATATCGTTATAAATTATAAAGGAATTCCATAGCGACTTTTCGAAAATTTTATTTGGACATAAATCAATATCTATACAATGAAATCCCGATTTTCCTCTTCCATTAGAAAAATATACCTCCCCAGCTTCGAACGTTTCTTGTTTCACAGAAATCCGATTTAAAACGGACCCTGTATATTCAGTTGAAGTTCAAATCGCCAAATTGCGAACTGCCACGCCATTTCGAGCTCGATTATAATTATAATATAATTATACATTCAACTGTCATTTATATAATATATTCGTTAATATAATTCAACTCTAAACTGAATTATATATTTTAAATTGTCTAGTTCACATTATATTGTCAATTCACTATTTCCGACTATTTCGGAATTAAATATATTACTCTATTATTTAATTTATCTAAATATTCATTATTATTTAATTAAACAACTTTTAGATTACCAACTAATATTTTGAATAATTAAATAAATTAATTATTATGCTGGAAAAATACGGGACATTACAATCTTAAGATGTTTAATGGCAAAGCAATAATTTAAAGAGAAATGACTAGTGAGTCTAAGCTAATTGCTATCCATGAAGGAGTTCATAATAATACACCCTCTAGGAGGAATTTCGTGATAAATAAGGCCGAAAGCATGAAATATTTTCATTTTTGTGTTGACAAATTCATACGGATGAATGAAATTTATCATGCTAAGAAAAAAGCAGAACACAAAGACAGAGAAAAACAAGGGTTTGCTTGCATAAAAGCGAGTATGATGGATAGAGTTTGACAAATATTCAGTGGTATTAAACAAACCTGTACCTTTTATTTACATGGAAATGAGAGAGAAAGTAAATTTCCGCAGTCCTCTCAAAGCCCAGGCAAACCCGTAGACTAGGAATAGTGATAATTACTGCAATTCTCATGGGTTAAAAGTTCATAAAACAAATGATTGCAAAGTTCTATCTGGATTTATTCAAAATCTTACTCAAGAGGGACAGTTGCGAGAATTTGTCCAAAATGCCCAAAGTGTTCATTCCGATGGTAGGCAGTTTACGAAACTCTCTATTGGATCTACGGTCAACATTGCTGAAGGAGAAATTGTAGAGGAGATGAGTCCACTTGTTAATCAGGTTAATGTAAACCACGAGGGTCCCCTATGTGGTGGGAAACCTTGAAGTTCTAAAAACCAATTTGCTAGAAAAGCTAGAGAAGGGAACTTTTTAATCCAAAAAGTTGACCAGGATCATCCTCTGAGGGTGATTCATATACATCCATTGATTATAACACCGATGGAGCTTGAGGAAGGAATCCATCACCCACATAATTATCCAATTATGGTCCACGTTCAAATAGGATAGTCGGTATGGTCGATACAAGAAGTGCCTTGAATGTCATTTTCAAACATGCTTTCAACCACACGAATATTTCTGAGGAGAAATAGAGGCCAATTCCTGAGCCAGTCTTCAGATTTAACAATAAAGGTTCAGCGCCCGTTAGACAAATAAAGGTGAAAGTTTAGTTAGGGCTCTTATCCGGCTGTTTCACTTTCAAAACTCTCTTCATCATTATCAGCAAACCTGCCTTGTACAATGCTTTCTTCGAGCGCCTTGCAATAGACGCAGTGGATGTTTTTTCTCCCCCAAGTCTTTATTGGTCAATTTCCTAACAAAGGAAGGGTGGTGAACTATTAAGGGTAAGTAGTTCAGTTCTAAGGAAATGTATTTTTCCACTTTGAATCAATATTAAAGGGAGTACATTGCTTATGGAGACGCCACCACTGAGTTAAAGCCTTTAGATAATGGATGTTCAAGCCCATCATTCGAAGCGAAGGTAAGAGAGATAAGAAATAATATACATTTTTTAGCAAAGCAGACGGGGTTAAAGGGTCCACTACCATATAATTGAGTACTAGCAGAAAATGAAAATACAACGAACATTGAAAGTAGTGAAACAAAATCACTCAACCACAGAGAAGCATAACACAAAACAAAATACCGTATGCAGCAAAACAAATAATTCCGACTACAGTCAAAGAGCTAACCAAATACTAGGTGTTGACAAGCTTTTTTGTCGAAGCTATCACACGTCAAGTATTTGGTGAGCAACGTGCTCAAGCGTCAAAAAACACAAAGCAGTTAGGTCAAAGTCTCGTCGCAAACGCAAGGAGACCCGAAACCTCTATCAGATGGCCTCTGTTGGGCCCCATGAACTTTTATTCGAGTCATGCTCCGAGCCAAAGGCAAGCTGTCAAGCGGGTCCGCGCGCAACATCGGTGGGGGTATAGGGCCCCATAGTCCTAGCGGCGATTGACCTAGCCGGTTAGGTCGAACCAGTGGGAACTGCCCGATTCATCTGATTTTCTCCATGCCAGAACCTCATATTCCTTCACTTCGGACCAGCAAAACCACGGATTCCCTTACTTCGCATGCAAGAATTTCGACTCCCTCGGCTGTATGATTTTGACCTCATCCTCTATCAATTTCGCACCCCTTTAGGGGGTTCAAAATTTCGTACCCTCTGGTAGGGTTAAAATTTCGCACCCCACGAGGGGGTTCGAAATTTCATACCCCCTAGTGGGGTCGAAATTTTGAACCCCACTAGTGGGTTCGAAATTTCGAACCCCTTGATGGGGTTGAAATTTCGAACCTTACCAGTAGGTTCGAAATTTCGAACCCCTAGGGAGGGTCGAAATTTTGTACCCCATAAGTGGGTTCGAAATTTCGACCCCCTGAAGGGGTGCGATATTTCGAACCCCACACCAAGGGGTGCGAATTTTCTGTATGTGGCCTTGTTCTAGGTGCGAAAATTGGCTTTTGTGGGTCACGCTGCTCACCTACTCCTACCTATCCTCCCTCCTATAAATACCCCGTGCCTTGGCCTTCATTTGGATCCTTCTCCCCTTGGAATTTTTGGACCTTGAGTGCTCGAAATGCTCATTAATGGCTTCCAACAGCTTCTTCATGGCCATTGGACATGGCATGAATAGTTGAAATGCATACATGTTCCATAGCTTGTTGGGCACTAGTAAGCATAGTTACAAGGTCTCTAGACCACTTGGACATTAAAGATTGTTTTACTCATAGTTGACCAAGTCAACACATCTTAAGTAAGAAGAAGGATAATTAAAACATGACATGCATATTTTCCTTCAACACTTGAATATTAACAAGGATTGTCATGCTAATTTTGAACTTCATGCACATGAACACTAAACTTGGATATTGTTTACCAAGTCAACACTTCTCAACGAAGAGGAAGAAGGGCAATTTGGTCAAAGTGTAGAGCAAACATATATTTTATTATTCTATTGTAACGCTTTGAACTTAACCATTGTTCAAACTTGTACAACTTTCTAATCGACAAAAGATATGATAAATGTTGATTGTAAAGTGCACGTAGGCGTTAGTGTCGAACCACTATAAAAGCTGTGTCTCCCCGCATTTACATTCTTTACTGTTTATTTGGATAATTGTTCACACATACACATTGGGTGTTGGCTTGCGACAATTTTGCCTGTCAACACTAGGGTCCAAAGTAAGACCAACAGTGCTAAGCCCCTGTCTTATGTCCAAAAGAATTTTGGGTCTTAAAGTTATCGCAAATCAAATCTCCTCACATTATCAAAAACATGAGTCTTTCTTTCCATCTAACCTACCTTGATATATTTCTATAGAATGAAATTTCATAACCTCTTAGAATGCTGCTTCCTTCTTGTAAGTTTCTCGGGTGCCTTCCATTCTACTACATTACTTAGAATAATGAAAATCCTACCTTGCCCGAACACTAGCATTTGCCACAGAGGGCAGATGTAAGGGGCATTTGAAAAAGAAACATGACACTAATTCATGGTGCATTTCACAAAATACACACATCTTACTGAATAGCATAATCCTATCACTAAGGAGGTCCCTAATCTATAGGGCTTTATATCGGACCATCCAAAGAAGAAAATTTTCTTTTGCATTGTTGTCTTTACACCAGATTATCTTACTCCATCTACATTCCGTTAACTCACTAATACCTACAAAGAAGTGATATATCTCCTTATTATCGAAGATATCGCTTCTATTTCCCTAGTGGATAAGATCACCTTCTTCTTCATTCATATTCAATCCTTTGGTAAGCCTCAAATAATAAGATATGATCTGGTTGGAAGATCTAGGAAGGTTTACAACACCATTCAATAAAAGATTGCAGTCTTTGGCATATCAATTTGCTTAATTGCTAAATGAGACAAGTTGTTCATGAAAATAACCCCTATTTGAATCCAGGAATCATCCTATAAATAAGTGTCTGTTTTGGCTTTGAATTTGCATTGAATAAAATGCATAATTCCCACTTGCAACCTGAATATATTTATCCATGTCCAACTTATGTTTTGCGGAGGCGACATGACCCAAAAGTTTTTTCTTTTAATGACTTTGTCCTTCGACCAAGAAACCCAAATATTCACCCTATTGTTTAGAATTATCTATTTTCTTAACAATGGAAGCTTTATTCCATTGCATTATGTTGACTAACCCCAGGCCACCGTTTCTGATTGACATTTTCACTTCCTAAAAGTAATTTGAAGTTAAATATCTACCATCTTTGGTACCCTTCCAAAGAAACCTCTTAAACACAGTTCTGATCTTTCTTATAAGTTTTCCAAGAAGAATATATGTTCTGGCATAGTATACTTGCATAAAAAATATCACTAATTTTATAAATGTCCACCTATCCGTTTGACTAAGAATTCCACTAGTCTAGTAATCCAACATAGTAGATTTTCTTCTATATAAGGGAAGACACTCATTGGTAGTAATTTTAGAATTAGTTAGCGGCAAACCAAGGTAAGTATTTGTCTCTTTATTGCTTTTGAGACATGTTCTTACATGAATTTCTTTGATTTAAGATTAATAAATTCTTTCCATTCTATTATCAGATTTATCAACATTAACTTTTAAGTTTGTCAATTCATAAAAATTCCTTAACACCCCCCAAATAGCATAAACAATTTGCAAATAAGTGTGCAAGAAGATAAGAAGATCGTCGACAAACATAAAGGAGAACATTATTGGATGTTTACACCGAGGGTGCAATTTGAATTTTCCATTATGTACTATTTGGATGCTCGTCTGAATAAGGATTTCAATTATAACAATGAATATGTAAGCCGAAATAAGATCCCCTTGTACGATCCATTGCCTGCTACCAAAGTATCTAGTACTAACACTATTAAAAATGATTGAAATCTTAGGTATAAAATTGCATGTAAAATCCAAGCAATAATATATAGAGGAAATTCATGTATCCTAACACCTGAACTATGGAATCCCATTAATGCATATCAAATGCTTTCATAATATCTGGCTTATGCATAGTGTCGATACTGAAAAAATGGCACAACAGCCAAAAAGAGATAATGTTGACAAATAAATGAAGAAATATAAATGAAAATGAGAGTAAATGCAATCACACTCAAATCTATAGTGGTTCGATGTTGACGAGCCAATATCGACTTTATAATCTCTTGATTGTATGAGAACTTCGATACAAATTGCAATTTTAATGGCTAATCCCGAGTGTAATGTTGTAATAATACTAAAATGACATGAGAATGGCAAAAAGATTTTTCTTTGAAGCTTTGGACTACTACTTATTGGTGAGGTCAAATTCGGCTCGGTATGTTGTGTGGCACCCATCCCAGCTCAATAGGGAGGTAGAAGAATCAATCTTCAATCCACATAAGAGGTTTTCTTCGGTTGGATATATGACATGTGTAACAAGATCCGGAAATATAGGAGAAATACAGAGTATTTGAACTGGGATATAGCCGATAGAATAGGACTTGAGAGGTTGTAGATTCAAGGTCGATGTGGCTCAGATCGGTATACCAATCTAATCCTTTCTCTTCTTCTATTTCTATATTTTGCAGGCTAGGTTAAGGGAGGCCGAGTCTAAGGGTAACTAGCTCAGGACGGCCGATCCCAACAGCATCGATCCTGGTGATATGTTTCCTTCGTCTCATTAGCCTGGATCGGATCTCAATTGCTTTGCCAATGAACTTTGACAGCTTTACCAAAAAGGCATGTCAACACTTTGTCCCCTAAAGTACAATGGTTTGCTGATGGGGAGCGCTTTTAAGTTGTTGAATCATATCTCCTAAAGAGTCATCATTCTTCAAAGCGAAATGATGCTGAACAGTCGCAACTCTTTTGAGAGGTCGGTATACTTAGATATTTTCGGCTGTATAAATAGCAATTCCTTCTTCATGCTGTATTCGATAGTATTTGTTAAGTCAAAGTTGACGATTAAAGCAATCGGAGACATAGGTAAATATTCGATCCTTGGCGAATCAAGGGTTAAACATGTTAGTCGTACAACTAATTCATGTCGAGTCGTTGGCTCCAATGTGTGATGATACACACATGGGTCATTTACAAAAAAGTCATTCTATCACGCAAGCCGAGTACGAAATAAATCGAATCCTTGATCTCCCATGAACCAACATATGTGGTCATAAATTCTTCAAATCAGATAGAGTTATTAACTTTCCCCTCTCCTTTTTCAACTTCTTCTTCATTTTTTTATAAAACTCTAGCTCGGAATGGTATGCATAGGCTGTTAAGTTCGATATACCGATTCAAACCTTGTCCAGCAAGTTACATAATAAGAAGATGAAGATTCTTCAGCTTGTACTACAAATATCAAGCCCACTTAACATCTTTGCTATTTACCTTTGCTAATGCCGATCTGAATAGAAACGTTTTTAGGAATCAAAATTCTTGCCGCTGAATCCGACCTTAAATCCTTCCAAACTCAAGATTAAATGGTTTAGGTAGGTTACGAGTACAATCAGTCTTCGATTTTAACCAAAATTTTCTAATTCTTACATAATAACATTCCCGATTTAAAAATGGTACCCATGGTCGTCGCTGACGCTAGGAATGATGGCCGTGGTAGTGTTGTGTCCAGAAGACCTTAAGAGGGGTAACAACGATATCGACATTGCATAGATTGGCCAGGCGTGTGGAATGAGTCGTAGGAGTTGGTGTTCTCCTTGTTTCGATTGGGTCTCTCTTGGATAGGCCTAGAGTTATGATGGAGATGATGAAAAGTAACGTGGAATGGTGCATGTCCTGCACTTTACTTGAGGAACGACCAGAGATGTATAGGCGTTCAGGTCAGTATGTAAGATGTACGAGTCAGGCTAAGGCAAGGCTGACCTGAAAGTTTCGCTCTAATTTTCCAAAGTTGGTACTACTGATTTGAACTAGGCTGAGATAGAAGCTCCAAACCGGGGTATGCCGATCCAATATAAAGTACTACTTCTTACTGATCCAATTGAACATGACTGTGACGGCCCGCCCCGCACTAGCCGGCATTCCCTCCGAAAGTGCGTTGTACACATGCCCGACTAGCACGGAACGGTCGCCAAAAGAAAGGAAAGAAGAGAGTGAACTAATCGAAAACCTGTAGAATTTCTCATAGTGCATGGGATAAAGTATAATAACATACTTGACATAAAACAGGCGTGATAGTGCATAAGCTGAAAATTAAACATCATAGCAGCGGAAAATCCAAATACAGCTTATGTTCCACATCATTATTATTACGACTTTAAAAATATCTCTAAAGTAAAAGAAAGGAAGGGTGTACTACTAATGCCCAAAGTAGTGACTAGCAACGATACAGGGAGAATATCTATATATCATACGTGGAAGCGTCGTGCTCGTCTCCGATACAGCTACTCGTGCATCACCAGGTAACCTGCCTCTAGTCTGCTCGTGAGAGCACCTAGAGTAATAAGAAGAGACATAAAACTCTGGGTCAGACAAAAAGTCTAGTATGAGCGATAAGCAGCTAAAGAGAACAACAACAGGTATACTAAACCGTACCTGAACCTGGACCTACAACCAAAGAGTTAGCACTACATACCGTACAATACACTAAGGTGCCACTGAACAGATGGTGTAAAGATAACAGGGGGTGGGGGTGTGCATGTCATAGTGATGGAAAACGATCAAACATAGCAACCATCCTCACATCTCTCACTCAGTGCGTAAAGCATACGATGTCCACCACTGTCAATCACTAGACCCATCGAAGTAGTGACGGAGTTCGACTTGTACAACTACTGCTACTACCAAGCTTGCCCCATGGAGTCATGACCAAATCTTTACTAGTTACCCCACTTCATTGGCCTATAGCTCTTTAGTCGTACCTAGGCCACTGTGGCCCTGAATCCGTTCACGTACCCCCTACGCATAGTGATCCAAAGTTATAGACATCGACAACCCCTTAGCACACGTCCCGCAGCAAAGCCCAACTCATGAAGTTAACTCGTTGGTTCCCAACTGGATCCTGAGCTCTACTTCCTATTTGGACTTCCTTTGCACCTCGGGTTTTTGTCGAATTGGAGTTGATCTTCAGAAAAGTCATTGCGTAATCGTAGCTCCAATCCGGTTTGGTTCGGTTGTCCTTCCTTGGTTCTGTTCGGTGCTCCACTTCCTGGCCATTCGGTTCGGTTTGGAGCTCCACCCTCGGTTCGGTTCGGTGCTTCCATGTCACTTGGGTCTAGCTATCTCACTATCTTGCTTCGGTTTGGTGCTTCTGCCTTGGTTCGGTTCTGCCTTGCTTTCCTCCAGTTAATCCGATCCGATCCCATGTCCAGCTTTAGTCCAATACCAACTCCAAACCTTATGTGAGAGGCCTTCCTTTTTTACCAAGCTCTTCTTCTTGTACTAGGTTCCGATCCGGTTCAGTTCTCTGCTCAGTTCTCATATCCAACCCGAGCCCTCTAACCCGATCCGATCCGAAACCTTGCACTGCTTCCTGCAACTTTTCCAGCGGCTGTTTTACGTCGTACAATGGCGTTTTCGACCAATCTAACTCTTCTAATCGAT
This sequence comes from Allium sativum, assembly GCA_030737875.1. Lineage (NCBI taxonomy): Eukaryota > Viridiplantae > Streptophyta > Magnoliopsida > Asparagales > Amaryllidaceae > Allium > Allium sativum. The sequence goes on along the minus strand of CM060916.1, from coordinate 65,986,054 downwards.
CACAAAGCATACCATACAGTCATAGCAACAAATAGAAGTGACCACAAACACCAAAACAACAATATGACAAGGTTAAACGGATCAAACATAGCCAAAATCCCATATTTTCCCCTAAGCATGTTTAAGCAAAACTAATGATAGGATTAGTAAAACTTAACCAAATTATCCAAATTTTCAAAAAGAGGGCTAAAACAATATTTCAGAATTTATAAATATTTTTCCAGAATTTAATCATGTTTAAATTCGCTAATTAACACTAATCATCCTTATTAACTGTAATTAGTGTAAAAGCAATGCTAATCACTCACCTTGGCCACAATATAATCCCAAATCTGAAATGATTCTCTGTTTGGCACGGATATCGATGTTTAACAGCAGCTCTATTCTTGCTTTGGTGCTATTTCCCCTTAATTTGATGTTGCTAAGCCTAATCTTCAATTAGAAAGTGATTTGGGGATGTTTAAGATGTTGGAGGCCATTGTTAGGGTTGAACAAATGTCTGTGGCGACTGGAAAAGTGTCTAAAAACCGAATTCTCTAACCCTAACAGCCCTTAAATACTCCAAATCCCGAAATTCCCCTTTGGGCCTAACTGTTAATCACCCGGTCAAGCCCAATTAAGCTGTTTTTCACTGTCTGAAACTTGCTTCAGCTATATCTCCCAAATGTTGAGTCCGTTTGGCTAATATAGCCACTCTACGGAAAGGTAAACCATCATCCGGAGCTAATAGAAGTGGTTTCATGTCAAAATTCCTTTCCAATCCAAAGTTATAGCCAAAACAGTATCAACTAGGGGCAAAACGGTCATTTAAAAATCGGCAAAAATCATGAAAATGGGAAATGTCCCCAATAGTTGTCTCCCAAAGTTACATGACCATATGACTTCGTATGTGAAAGAAATAAATATTCTATGATCCTGCGTTGCGTAGAATGCGGGTCGTTACAATGACTTTCAGTGATGAAGCTTATCACATGCTAACTTAAACAAGCATCTGGACAGTAAGGATAGAGCACATCGTGACATTTGGAATATGATTTTGACTGCATAAAACTTAAAAAATATATACGCATTCTCGATGTTTTACTTTCCTCTATGCATGTACATGATCACTACACACTCTGAACTAGAACACACAGGGGGGCTCATGTTATTCACTCTTACCATGTATAGTTTCCTTAGATAACATAATGGAGATGGCAAGAAGGTATGAAACAGGAGGTTCTTCAGCGGGGAGAGGAAAGATACTACCTTAAGATCCAAACATTGAATTTAATTCATATACATATGCTGATGAAGACTCAGCTTGTAAAGTTAAGTCGCATAACCTAGGATTTGATTCTTCATCATCAGGGGAAGAGTCGTCGTCGATTGATGAAGGGATGGAGGAGGGAGCTCCAAATACTTTCTCCGAGCTCGTCTTTTTGGATAATCCGACAGACTCCCATCCTTTTAGTATGGAGAAGCCAAAATTGTGATGACTTTGCGCCAAACTCAGGATATCCTTTGAGCATTTTTGTATACCCACTCTGAGCGACACTGCACATAATACACTCATGGGCTTCATGACCATCATCCAACAGATGTGCTTAGTAGGATTGTCCCACCATTAAATCCTTTTATCGCCGATTTCATTCTCCATATGGAGATCGCTCGAGTGCAATTGCACCCCATAGCTTATGCATATCTTCTCGCCCGGTATATCATTTACCGAGAACACTTAGACCGTGAGCCTTCATTAAAAGATATTGCTTACCTCTTCAATTTCAAACAAGCAAAAGGAAGTCCATCCTTCCTCTTTTTTGAATTTGAAGTGAAACGACAAGTGGTGACCTTAGGGATAAGTAAGATGAGAAACATTAGGATGGATTAGTTCTATGTCCCGCAAGAAGAAGGTTGCACCCAACAATGGACTAAATGCCATAAATGGTTGACCCACGTCCATCTCTAAGAATCTTGATGAATAGATTCTAACCATGATGCTTATTTGCAGGTGACAATTTGGAGAAGCCAACCTAGGATTAATATCTTCCTCATCTGACGACATTGATGAGTGTTCTAGCAAGCACTCAAACTATTAAGAGATGTATAGCGGATGCATATCTTCATAGCTTCAACTTTCTTAGTGCCAACCTGACATTGGGAATAGGTGGTGCTCCTGCCTTTACTGCTATTCCTCTAGTGAATGTGCAACTAGTCAGGGAGCCAATGGGCATGCCCTTAGTCTGGAACATGGAGCAGATGTTGATCCCTTAGTCAGGGTGCGGATCGTTTAACATCCCATCCCTAAGTTCAGAAAAAGAAAATGATCAGAAGAATTGATGTCCCAAGTCCTAGCCATTGTCCAAGGGAGGAAGCGAAGGAGAAGCCACCCGAAAAGGCGATCGAAGATGGGCATAAGACTTCTTTACCATAAAAGTACACAGCAAAAAATCTCCCACTACTCAAAAGGAAAGTGTGAAACAGTGCATACACACTTTGTCTTCCCAAGAGTAGTTAGAATGTAGATCGATTCAAGAAGGCAAATCACTCTCGTCGAAAGATCCCTTGAAGGGTTTGGAAAGCTTACCTTTTCCCACCGAAAATAATCATTTTCCAGATATGGATTTTTAGACGTTCTTTCCATCTCCTGGAATAGAGCATGATCACGACTACATGTGAAGAGGTAACGCTATTAGTAAGGCATAGACTATCGGCCTGCTAGAGGGGAATAAACTAGGTCACAAACGACATTCGCACAGCAGGTCATAACATTTATATATCGTATCATTTCCTAGTTTTAACACTAACTCATTTTAATTTGCAGGAACCATGTCAGAACGAGGGTATTATCCCAAGAAACTCCATAACAGCCTTTATAGGGATTATTCTAATATAGAGTGAGAGTATAAAGATGACGGCGACAGAGAGGATCGAGAGAGGGAAAGAAGGTGCCATCAAAAGCTGTATCGTCCTAATTCACACTCCTGTTCTCCAGCCCTCTCTAATACTGACAAATATAAGGCTATATATTCCCTGTGAAGGGGATAAATTGACCAATAAGGTTCCTTTCCCTTCAAAATATTAGCCACAACATGATAAGCAACCTAAGAAACATTCGGATCCCAAAGACAGAACTAAGGATAAGGATAGTGTGTTGGTTGTACCAACCAAGCTTAAGTCCATTGAGACATCTACTACAAAGCCCATCGTAGTTGATGCTTCTACCACGGAAAGCATGATGACTTTGAAAGAATAGTTTCTCCGGTACCATTTGGGCCATCTGTATTTTGTTCAGAACCTCCAAACAGTTCCTAAAAATTTGTTCGATAATGTCAAAAAAGAGATAAACTTCATCAATGGGAAGTACCAAGAAACAAGTAAGTATTCTCGTAAGCTGTCCGCGATCATCTGCGACCTCCAAATTTAGATAATCAGAAGAAGCTGGATTGTGATAAACATGCCTTGGACTACATCGAGAAAGAATTTACTGATGCCACAACTAAACTGAAAGATGAAAAAGCGGTGGCTGAGAAATATAAGAAAATGTATGATGAGCTATAGCATCGCTTCCGCACTAAAATTCGCATCACGAGTAAGGAGAAAACGTCTCTTAAGAAGGAGTGTAAAAATATACCTTTGAGAATACCAGCCTAAGGTTCACTTGTAATCGTGCATAGTTTGGGAAGCCTTCCCCTGAGAAGGAGGTTGTCGATATGAAGGCCAAACTGGCCGAAGCTAAGGAAAGGGTAAAAAGTGCCAAAGATAATGCTAACACTGCTTTATAATCTGCTTCCAACTCCAAGGAGAAATTAGAAGTTGATAAAGATGTGTTAGAGAAGCAACTTGCTAAGGCTAAATAGGAGATGGAAGATGTTTGGCCTCTTGTTCTATCTTTCTTAGCTCAAGTTCTTCGGCATCACGACATATCTTGGGTGGAGGACTACCCTACTAATTTTTTCGGTGCTTGGAGAGAACTACTTATGGAGGAGAGGCATAGGGAAAAGATCGAGACTGTGAATGAGGAAGAGTTGATGAAAACATTTCAAAGGATAGATGAGGCCGATCGTCTGGTAGAAGGGAGAAGGCTGTAGAAGGAGGCTGAGGATGCTGTAAAGCGTCAGCCTAAGGCAAAGGCCTAATCGATGGTGGTTCTGGCTCTTCTTCTGAAGTTTCTGAGTCTGGAGAGGTGCAAGGGTACAATCTGGATTTCCCTGCTCTTAAGATTCCAAAGACATTGCAATAATCACTTAAATGCCCAAGACTCAAGGACTTACTAGTGCTGACTCCACAAATTGTATCTCACGGACTTCGCCAGAAGTTGAGAGAGTCTACCAAGCGTGTGTTGTATTTCCCATTATTCTCGAAATACTAATTGTTATTGCTCTTCATGCTACAGGTCTTCCAACCAAAATTCTTTCTGAAGCTCAATCCCAAGCCATTAATGAGCACAATTTTCCCGTACTAATGATCTAAACAAGGACGAGGATATGATTGACACACTAAAAAGCTTAGATGAAAAGAGCTATTAAGGTGCTAGGGAAGAAGATGCCACTTGTAACGGAGAGTCTGGAACGAAGGGGCCGCTAAGCATGGTAAAGATTCAAGCAAATAAAATAGGTTAGGTTCAAAAGCTTAAAGACGAGACCACAATAGTTTATATACCAACAACCCCTGTTTATTCCTCTTATCTGAATGATCCCTCCTCCTGGTTCAGCTTTTTCTACTAAGAAGATTCCACCTTCTGCTCCAATCAAGCTCCATAAGAAAAACATGAAGCTCCCACGTCACGAGTTACCAATTCTTCTTGAAGTAAGTCTAAGAAAAGGAAATCTCCTACTATTGACGAGCTTGTTGGTTTAGCCGATCAGAAAGAGAAGTAGATCGAGGACAGGAAGAAGACTAGCGATAAGTCATCCCAGGCTTACTTAGCCTGCCAGTTTTATCGCCTTTTAGGCCCTTTAGATATTGTTGACCCTCGTGATTTTGTCTTTAAATTTGTATAAACCTACATTTTTATTTATGAAACACTGTTATCTTTAATATAAACAATGTTATTTGTCTACAAGTTTATATGTTGCTTTCTATTCAGTGTACTTGCAATTTAAATACTACCAAGTCAAGTAATATGTAATGCGTACATATTTGGAAGTATAGTGTGTATGTCCCTAATTAACTTCGAATCACGAGACACATCCGAGTCACATTCTTGTTAATATATGAGGTAATACCCGTGTTCCTATCATTGGTGACTATTTGGATGAGCGAACTTGGATGTCTGCTCCTTAAGTGTTTGTACTCCTGCCCTCATTCGGAGGGTAAAAAAGACTGTGTGGACGTCGTTGTTCGTCCTTTATACTCTCCCATAGTCGGTATGGGTTAGAGTTGTAACTAAGGAGACCTTGTGTGCTGGCTTGCAAGTTGTTTTACACTCACAAGTCATAAGAGTTAGAGTTAGGGATCGAGTGGTCGGTTCACACTCATCCTTAATTTATACTCTATTCCAAATTTTATGTAATTGAGTTAATCAGACAAGCAGACGGGTCATGCTTGCTTAGGCATTGTCCCTTTTCCCATAGTTTATACTCGTTGCATCGAAGCGTGGGAGATAATTAAAGATGTTGTTTATGCGTCTTTTCAATACGTTAGTTCACAAAGTGTTGATCGCTTAGTCGAGCGTCGGAGTCAAGCTCGTGATTAGTCACCCCAAGTTCGCATAATCGCGGAGTTGGGCTAGCTCGTCGAAATGTGAGCTAGTGTACATCGCTTAGGAGTTTTTAATTTCTTCGTCCAATGTTTGGCACAGTTCGGTCGAACCACAAGACATAGCCAACGTAACAAACACAATTGTGGACCATGGAAAACAGATTTTATTTATGAACAATAGTAGGTGGCGAAACACGCCTTATTACAATGCTTAGAATAAATGAAATAATAAATGTCTAAGAAAGATAACACTAAAAATGTTCGGCACTCCATGCTCTTAGAAGTGGGTTGCCATCAACAATCGTTAGCGTGAAGGTTCCTTTATCAAGCCTCTGTTGGATGGCGTAAGGTGCTTCCCATTTAGGTCCCATGTTCACTAGGGCCAAGAAGACTCATTTTAGGACAAGGAAATCAAAGTTGATGGTTTTAACTCGAACCCTGTAGTTATAGTATTAGGCGGGTCGTTTCTTGTGTGACTCAGGATACAAGTTAGCAACTTCTCTCTTCTCGACAATCATGTCAATAGATTCTAAGAGAAGCGGTTTGTTATTTAGTTGGTCGTAATATATCGTTTGGTGAGAGGGAACTTCGAGCTCTATAAGGACGACTGCTTGAGAGCAGTAGGACAAGGCAAACGGAGTATGGCCAGTAGTAGACTTATGGGTTGTTTGGTAAGCCCAAAGGGCTAATGGAAATTCATCAGCCCGATTGCCTTTGGCTTGTTCCAACCTTTTCTTCAAGATGGACTTATGATCTTGATCATGGCCTCGACTTATCCAATTGATTGCAGGTGTGCAACTGCAGTGTACTTCTTCTCGATATGATATCATGGGAATAAATCTTTGAATTCTGAATTGTCGAATTGGGTACTATTATCAGCTATGATAGTCCAATGAAGCTCAAATTGACATACGATGTTTATGACGATAAAGTTTATCACCAACTTTTTCGTGATTGTATTCAAATGTTTCAGTTCGACCCATTTCGTAAAGTAATCCACAACTACATACCTCACTCCACCTTCAAAACATGGAAGGCTTCCAATGATGTCCACTCTCCACACAGTGAATGGCCAAGGACCAACCATCTGGCACTTGTTGCAATGTTTGGAATAATTAGATGCATCTCGACTAATGATAGGTCAGAAGTCACTGTACCACAACACTTCTTTGCCAGAGTCTCCCCCCGTATGAGCGGTACATTCTCCTCTGCGCACTTCTCCCAACACTTGTTCGACGTCATCATCTGCCAAATACCATAGCATAGGAACCGAGAATCCTATTCATTGCGACGTGTCTCCTTAGGTGATATATCTTGAGGCTTTGCGCACAACAGCTCGATCTTCATTCTTTTGTTCTTGGCGAGTCCCATTCTGGTGGAAGTTATTGATAGGCGCATTCATGATGTAACACCTCACATGCATTAATGTCACTCGTAAAGGGAATGCATTTACTTTCATGGAGCATTATAAGTGTATAGAACAAAATATTACAAGATAGATATATAAAATGGTACTTCAAATTTCAAAATAACTTCATTGCAGCGAAAACCGAGTATAGTTTGGTTACAACATCAAAACCAAATAATAAAGCCAAGTACACGAATATCCATCTTGGACAATTTATTTTCAAAGTACATAAAAACAAAAGCATAATCCCACTCCAATTAGCCATAATGAAAAGAGATAAAGCTGAACATTACTTCAACGCTTCCAAGCACTTCAAGAAGAAAGAAAGCCGAGTCAAACACCATTAATCCCACCCTGAGCACCTTTGGGGGGGGGGGGGAGAAAAGAAAAGAGGCGGAAAAAAACGGGTCAGACATAAAGTCTAGTGAGTCCAGTGATTTTGGCATATAATATGAAAAGTAAAAGGATAAGAACATAAACTGGATATAAGAAATGGTAGTAACAAGAAAAGATATGACAAGGTAACAAGATGGACAAGATAAGCAAGATATAACATTGACTACGCTTCTAATCACTATAAGATAATTCCTACACCGCACCAATACTAGTTCCATACTGAAAGTTGATCCCTCTTACTAATCATAATAATAATAATTATAATAATGGTAGTTTCGTGTACTCCTAGCTGCTATCATAGGTGCTTCCTACTCCTACCTCCACTAGTTGTACCCACTACCTTCTTCATTCTAATTACAGCATGTATTGATAATATGGTAGTTTCTTGTACTCCTAACTGCTGTCATAGGTGCTGCTTGCTCCAATCTCCACTAGTTATACCCACTACCCTCCCCATTCGATCGACTCCCTAACTCGTAGATACCCATGCTGGTCCCACAGCAGGGTGTATCATTCCCTAAAGTGGAAACCCGAAGAATGCATGGCTTATACCTACACGATGCAACAACGTCTTACCTACCAGCCCAGACCCACGCATGCAGTGACTCCGTTGGACTTGCGTTGCCACCGCTACCTCGGTTGACCACTTACAATCAATCCTAGTAAGCATGTCCCATCCTCGACCTAGTTGAGCTCACATAGATACAGAATGGGTTACTGGTTGAAAAGGGTCCATACACTTGACACAAGCTTCCCTCCTAAGCTTGGTCCCCACCAGGAATTTGCACTTAACCCCTTCTTATTATCATGTCTTCTTACATGTTTCACCTTGGTTACGTGCCTTTATTTATATTTCACATGTCACCCATGTCACCCACTTAACCCTTTTAATATACCCAAGTCTTCTTATATGTCTTATCTTGGTTAAGTGTTGTCTATCCGCCTGGTTGACTTAACCCCATCCACTTATCAAATCAACATGTATTATTGGTTAAACTTGCCTTAACCCTATCCACTTGTTCATGTAGTATTGGTTAAGTTGTCATCATAAGCAGGTTAACTCAAACCCACCCAACTAACATGTTTTAGGTATCATATTCATCTTCAATCAGCATTAATTAGTTATTAATGCACAGACCTCTTACATTAAGTCGATAGATTGTGGCCGCTGGAGGTGCCGGGCGGTTCAGGGCAGACTTCTGCCACAAGCCAGACTTATCCTCGTGTCTAAGCATCTTTTAGTTATGCCTATGATCTCTCACATTAGACTGACCGTTTGCGGTTTCTGGTTAGGCCGGTTGGTTCCGGGCAAGCTTCTACCGCATACGGAGTCTAACCTCGTGTCTCGGCATGCTTAACTTAGCCGATTTATTTATTTGCAGTTTATGCCAATTTCAGGTTAATTATGCCAATTACCCAAAATCCCAAATTAAAATTATGATTATAATTTTAATCCAAATTAGGCCTATAATCTTACGTATACATGTCATGCCAAATTACGCCCAAATTACATTGCTTCATTATTATTAACAATTTATGCCAAACCCCATGTATAAAAATTGTACCAATTCATGCCACAAATCAATTACATGATTACAAACCAATTTATGCTAATTACATATTATTCAATAATTTCCCAATCTTTTCCCACAACGTTCCCATGTTATTCGTACGTATAATTCAACGTAATATGTTAGGCTCGCGTTAGCCAAATCTCATAAAAAGGAAAAGAAGAGAAGGGGAAAGAATTAAAGCACCAAAACTGGAATAACACATAAAATAGATCAAATAACATATGGAATATAAACTTTGGGTATGAGTAATAACATAGATCTAATAAGCATATGGACTGGCATAGATCTTATAAGCATACGAACTGACATAATAAAATAGATCTCATAAGATAGATCTAATAAGCATATGAACTGGCATAGATTTAATAAGCATGTGAACTGATATAATAAAATAGATCTCATAAAATAGATCTCATAAAATAGATCCAATAAGCAAATAAACTGGCGTAGAACTAATAAGCATGTAAACTGACATAATAAAATAAATCTCATAAAATAGATCTAATAAGCGTATGATCTTGGCATAATAAAATAGATCTAATTAAGCATATGAACTAGCATCATAAAATAGATCTAATTAAACATATGAACTTGCATCATTAAGTAGATCTTATTAAACAACATATGAACTAGCATCATAAAATAGATCTAATTAAACATATGAACTTGCATCATTAAATATATCTAATTAAACAAATGAACTGGCATCATAAAATATATCTGATTAAACATATGAACTTGCATCATAAAATAGATTTAATTAAACATATGATTCATCTCACAGTCGTGTTCATAAAATCCAATCCACAAACTAATCACAATTATTTTTAATTAATTTTTTATGAAAGCAACGTGGACTCATAGTGGAAGAAGAGAAAGTAGATATGAATTCTGTATTCTGAATTTGATTAGCTAAACCATTATTGTAGAATTCTATTCTTATCTTCCAATATGAATTAGTCCTATTTAGATTTGTTTTAGTGCATAAGAAAGAATAGCTTAGGTTGAGCAGCATGGAAGCGCCATGAATTAGTAGAATGAAATTAGGTTTAGGTCTAGGTGTGTTTATATAGGTGTAGTGAGTGAATTAGGGCCTTTAGATCTGACTAATATTCATCTAAACCATTCAGAATAAAAAGACACATCACTCAGCCAACTAGAAGTGGCCACTTCAGCCCAAAACTCAAAAATTGTCATTAACCAACAAAAATGCGCCATGTGTGAAACATGATGCGCAGCAGCAGGGGTGTTGACACCCACATGTCACACACACATATATATGTATATATATATATATATATATATTTCTTTTTAACTATCTTACCAATTAACACTTTTCACACTAAACCGCTTTTTTTAATTGAACTGCGTTCACGCTAAGCCACTTTTTAGCCATTCCCCTAAAACAAAAATTTGGTGTTGGCAGGGATTGAACTCAGAACTTCTTGTATACAAGTCAGTGTTCTAACCAAATGAGTCGCTAAGTCTTTTGTTTACAAACTATAGAACAATGCTAAATATTATTCTTTTCTCATTCCTCTTTTTCATGTTTTGTTGCAATATTTAATTTAAAGATACCTTTTTCATCCTAAATAGGTTTTCTGCAAACCATAGGTCTAAATTGACTAGAAAATCGCCACGAACGCAATGACGCTAATTTCATGACCAAATTCTTGGTGCTTCACAAATTTTCCTTTTTATTTCTATTTAATTGTTCGCATGCATTTCTTCGCATTCCATGTATTGCATTTCATTTCTTTTATTGATCTTTTTCCTTCATTTCACTGCATGAACATATTACATGCAATTTATTGTCATTATTTAATTTTTCTCTTAAATATATCTATGTATATAATATATATACATATTTCCACATTTTTAATTTCATTAAAAATGTGGGGTGTTACATTCTCCCCTACCCAAAGGATTTCGTCCTCGAAATCTTCAAGTTAAGAAGAATATATCCTACCATCCATCATCCATCCACTCATCCATCATCCACAAGCATCCAATGTCCTTAAAAGGTTTCTAATGCTATATGAACATATGCAAAGGTGTGTGTATATGTTCCTTGTCTAATGCAAATATCAGGCGGTCTACTGATTAAGTTGACCTCCTCAATGCAAATTAGGTCAGTGCCATGAGTCCAACATGTATGCAAAGAAATCCTAATGATACATATCATTTCTATATGAGTGCACAACCATTCGTTCAAATGCAACATCCATATGATAACACATTCAATATACATCCATTAATTTAAATATGCACACTCATTCATATGCAATATGAAAGTGATTGAGCCGATCTAGTGCTTAATGTGTGTGTAAATGCATCCATGAGCAACCACTAGCAAACACTTGCACCCACTTGCATTCACCAAACATAACATGTCTCAAGCACATGTTTACAACCATAGGATTTTGTAACGACCCAGAAAATCTGAACCAATTTAATTTTTTTAAATTGGCTAAAATAATGGATTTTAAATATTTAAAATAAATATTTTGAATAATGGCAATGAAAAGCGAGTTTGAATCGACAATTGAAAACGAATATAATTAATTCTAATTATAAACAAGGCTTGAAAAGGCGCTGCAGTTTCAAAAATTGAATTCAAACTTTGTCGGACTGTACCGGGTGCAAAGCAAAACGGATTTTAGTGAAACCAAAAATATTTAAATCTGTTAGTGAATACCTTTCTAACGAATCTGAAAAATCGAATTTTCATAGCGGAAAGAAAAAGTTATGGCCGAATGAATTTTCAGAAAGGTCGCTATGGAATTTATATAGCCCGTTAAATTGGCCATTTTGCATACGACCTCGGAATTCGACGAAACCAGTTTTGTTGGATCCGGGATGTGAAGTTATTGCTAGGTTTCAAATTTCATAATTTTTGAAGCTAATGTGTGAGCGTGGCAAAGGAAAATGTGTTTTGGTCAATTACAGTTAAAATGGATCGACCAAAAATGGGCCTTTTTGCAAACGGTCTCAGAATTCGACGAAACTAGTTTTGTTGGGACCGTATCGTCAAAACATAGCTAGATTTATTTTTCTGGAATTTTTCGAATCAGTTTGTGGCCCTAGGAAATTGAAATGTACGTTCAAATTAAATATTGAATGTTTTATATTTTAATTTGAAGGAAAACTGACTGAAATATTTGAATGGGCCTTCGTAACATATCCCATTGTGTTCGGAATGGGGGTATTTAGCTAGGGGCGACAGTCTTTGGGTTTGATTTGGAGTTTGTATCGATGAACAAGCATTTTTCGAATTAAATAAATTAAATAATATTAAAATTATTATAAAAACCTAATTTCTCCATCACTTTTCTGGAGCCGCCGTTATCACCAAACCGATGGCCAGAATCGCCCAAACCTTTCCCCCCTCCGATCTCAACATCTACTCAATGATTTTCAAAACTCCTAAAGGGAAAATCATCAGCTCAGCGAGCTCTCGAAGGTGAACGGTGGTGATCCGTTCTAGTTCGACGGAGGAGGAGAAATCGCGGCGAGAAGCACAACCGTTCGCACCCCATTTTCATCCGCTGGGCCCCACCGAACTGGACGCGCCGCCGACCGTGGGTAGGGGGTTCGAAGGCGCATCAACGGGGGGTGGTCGATCTGGCTTCGGCGCCTTGAAACCCGTGCAAGGAGCGAAACCCTAATCGACATCGGCAGTGGATTTTAAATAGGGGAAAAGTTAGCGTTTTTTTAACGCTATAAATTCAATTAATTACGTTTTTAAATTGTTTGATGTTTGAAATTACATATCTTTTTGCTATGTTGACGAAATCCAGTGAAACAGGAAACATCGTGACCGTGTGGACGTCTTCTACATTTTAGAAGAGACCGCATATTTTTCTGAGCCTTCTGCTATTTTTGGTGGAGTGGAACCCAATGTGAGATTTCTAATTTATAAACGATATGGAAAACGACGATGTATAAATTATATAGTCGATGTATGAGTTATATAAGCGTTGTGCACCTCTTGTATAAGCGTTGTATAAGTTGTATGTTCGATGTATAATTTATATATGCGTTGTAAAAATTATATATGTGTTGAAATAAAAGTGAATTGCTATATATATATATATATACACGCCCCTCGTCCACAAACCATGGACGATATTTATTGATTGTGATTGGTGTGAAAATTGATTGATAGCGAATAGTTGTTTGGGATTGTTTGTGATTGATATTGATTGATAGTGGTTGAAAAATACCCATTTGTGGTTGAGAAATATTTGGTTGAAACCACATAGGATTAGTTTGTGGAAATGAAATAAATTTATACATGCCGCCTGCGTGCGAACTAGATGCATGATCCCCATTGTCAAAAAACCGCGAGGTTTTAAGGTAGAGCGAGGAGCCGTACTAGGGACGGTCCCGGTTTTAACTACCCTGCCGTTATGCTGCCGAAATTTTGAATAATATTCATGTGTTTGAATTATTTTCATCTGCTAAAACTATATTTATTCGTTGAATAGAAAAGCTTCATGTGTTGAATCGATATTCATTCGTTGATTAGAAATTCATGTGTTGAATGGTATTCGTGTTTTAAATATAAAAATCACATTTTTATCTATATATAGAAAACTATAGAAAACCTTCATGTGTTTAATTGATATTCATTCGTTGAATTGAAATTCATGTGTTGAATGGTATTCACATTTTGAAATAAATTGTTTTACAATAAAAATCCTACTTTTATCACCTATATAAACTATATAAAATAATAGTGTTTTGAAATGAAATTGTTTTACAATAAAAATCCTACTTTTATCACCTATATAAACTATATAAAATAATAGTGTTTTGAAATGAATTGTTTTACAATAAAAATCACATTTTTGTTATATACGTGAATGGTTGAAATGTGAAGCGTTAAAAATAGCAACTCGTTCAAATAAATATGCATGAGTTGAAATATTCATTAATTAGCTAATGATATGATTTTTTGCCTATGCATGCAACATTAGAATGAATGGTGTTTTTAAACCAAATGGAATCAAATATGAAGTTGAATGGAAAATGATAAATGATAAGAACTGTATATATGTACATGCATATTTATTGAACAGGTTATGGCAAAGGGGCTAGAGAAGAGGAATAAAATTTTGTGCCCGACAAATAGGTACACATTTACTGTTTTGTTTGGGTGATGATTTTATGAGCCTGTTGGCTAGCCGCTTGGCTTTTTCTTTTTCTTTTTGACATGAGACGCCCGTGTGGCTATTTGGGAATTTTCCCAGCCCCTCCCGTACAAAGGAGGTTATGGCGAATTTTTCCGAAATTTAAAGGCGTTAGTGAAATATTTGAAGTGAAAACGATATAGGAATTTTTGAATGAACTATATTTATATAATTATATAAATATAAATAAAATTAAAACGAAACGTGGCCGTGCAGTTCGTGTTTTGAAACCGTGATTTCAAACAACTAGTACGGGAAATTCGACCACTGGATTTTCCCAAAACCGCAATCGTCGGGTTCGCCTTGGAAAAATCTTTCCAACGACACCAACTTTGTAAAAATCCAACGGTTGGATTGTCTGGAATGTTTAATTCAAATCTGAAGAAAAACAGCGCTTGAAACGATTATATTTATATATATATTTATTTAATTATATTAAATCGAATAACGACGTTGTAGTTCGTATTTTGGAATCGAAACTTCAAACGATTGTACCGGGAGATCCGACTGTCGGATTTTCCCGAAACTGGAACCGTTGGATTCGTTTTGAAAAGTCCTTTCTAAGGATGTAAATTTTGTAAAGATCCAACGGTTAGATTTTCAGATATGTGTAAATCAAATCTGAAGAAAAACAGCGCCACGGCCGCGTTATGGCCCGAAGCGTCGTTTTGAATAAATTGGCTATTTTAAAATAAATAAAAATAGCGATAAATCGTTATAAAATATCATAAACGATATGGAATGGAAATAAACTGAATTTGCTCGATTTATGTTGTATTTGATGGTTGAATGTGTTTGGTGTGAAAATTACATTAAAGAACAAAATTGGTGTTGTCGAATGATTTAACCATTGAAATAAAGTGATTTGAAATTCTAAATAAACGTGAATTATTTGAAAAGGCCGAGTTAATTCTCATTTCGAATAATTGACCGACGATTGAAAGTCGAAGATGAAGACGGTGGTCGAAGACCGGAGATCTTCACCTCGTTTGGATGGTAACCGAGGTCCTGATTGGGAGGCATCCCGAAATATGGATAATGAGTGGTGATCGTCCAGACGTACGTGGTGATCGATGGGTTTGCAAGGTATTTAGTGCCTCCGGTTTCGTTCAGACCCAGAACGGACTAGTAGATGGAATGTGTGTCTGACATTGGATTTTATTCTGTGTAGATTGATCTCTTTTAAATATACATCTGTTTGGCGGCGGAGAATTTATTCTTTTGCTTAACGCCCTTCTCTGAGACGCACGAGCTCAGGGGTTGTATATCGATGGACATCAGTCGCATGGCATGAATTGCTAGTGTGGCATGCCTAAGTGGCAAATGATCAGGACTTTTGTTGAAAAGCAAAGTCTTGTGGTGATGATCAAAGCACCGCCTGTGTGGCGTAGCTTTGTGTATAACGTGGAATCGCGAGCCTCATACCCCGGTATGAACCAGAAACGGGAGAAGGACCTCAGGGAGGGCATGCGTTTCTTTCTAGCTAGGGTGGTGTCAGTGACCTACCAGCCCTGACATTTATATACTTTTCACCTATGTGGTTGTTGCTGTTGCGAGGCGCCTCGGTTTGATCGGACGATCCGGGTCCGATGGAGTCATTCGTTGGCTCGTTGACGCCCCAAAGGGCGGGGAAACGCAGTGTTCAGGAATTTTAATCCACATCGGTGGACCAGCCCTGGCGATTCTAGGGTCACTCGAGCTCTAATCCTGAGACACGGGCTAGAGCGTCTCGAATTCGGTAAGGACTATCTTTTGCCTTGGTTCATGACGGAAATCCAATTTCCAATTACGTGACTGTGCGGTTTTGATTGTATATATATATGGCGACATGATATATGGTACCCATGCCGTCTATGATTGATAGTTATGATTTGAAATTGTTTTCAAAACATGTAAACACTAGCAATAATATCAAATGCCTTTGTTTTATTCGTATCAAGCATGTTTTGGCCGTTATAAGGTAAAAACTCTATCCTCCGGTTTGCGTTGCATTGTGTGATGGGAACTGAGTCTTATAATGGCTTCATTTTTATAAAATGCATCGCGTTATTTAAAAGAAAGATTTGTTTTAAAGCATTGGCAATCCGATGGAGTAAACCCGTTCCACGAAAGTGGCGTGGTCCTGTGATTGGCCATGTTATATATGTGTTGAGTAGATTTCTCATACCAGTCCCACGACTGACTCGTAGTTTGTTTCACTTTCAAACTTGGGTGCCCCTTTTTCTACACGGGTAGCCTTGTATTCAGGTTTAGCTGGTTCTTTCTGGATAGCTGGAGCTGAAGATGAATTCTACCATTTATCTCTTTTTATGCTGTTCAGCTCCTATTGTACATATTATGTTTGTTTTCCGCTGTAGACATTTATGTATAGCTGAACTGTATTTTTACTAAGTATGATCCTGTATACTGTGTAACTCTGATGATTACTTTTATCCAGTATATTCTATTGTTCATTATCTGGTGTATTTATTTAATTCTGTTCTGCTATTATCTGTTTCTGTGTTATATTCCAAAGATTACCCTTGTCTCCGTTTGTACGGGGTTTCGGGCCGTCTCAGATTTTCTTACCTAAAGATCGAAGATGTAATCGAGTGGACATACTAAACAATAGAACAAGTAGAAATAAAGAGGTAGAAAAGGGAGAAGTTAAGATCAAACCCTTAAAAAGGAAAGGGTACAACACACGTCTCTTGTCTTCCATTTCCTAAGTCGCGTCTCCTTAATCATCTCCCAATTGTACTTTAACCAACTTGACCTCTGGTTGTGTATCTTCTTGACCACCAATCCAAGGATGCATTTAGGAGCTCGTCTAATCGTGGCATCTCGCTCCACTTCCACTTCCCCAAGCATGCTCGGCTTCACTACTTCCACGGTATCATGTAAACATTTTTGCAAATGCGACACATGAAATACGTCATGAACACCACTAAACTTCTTAGGCAACTTCACTCTGTAGGCCATCTGTCCAATTCTTTTTGTAATGGGGAGTGACCCTATGAACCTTGGTGCCAACTTCCCTACAAATCCAAAACGAATAAAAGCCATGTCCCCAACACCAAACTCAAGATCGGTCCTTCTCTTACCAGCCTATGACTTTTGCCGGCCCAGTGCCTTCTTCAAGAATTGTCTTTCTCAAGCTCTCGTCTCGTGAAACGCAAAATCTTTAATGAACTTCCTATAATAGCTTGCCAACCTTAGAAAACTTCTTACTTCCGTTGTGTTTCAAGGAACCTTCCAATCTTGGATTGCCACCACCTTTGCGGGGTCCACTGCTATCCCCTTCTTAGAGACCACATATCCTAAGAACTTCACTTCCTTCCTCCAAAAATGGCATTTGGAGAACTTAGCCATGAGTTGATGTGCTCGAAGGGTCTCTAAGACTTCCCTAATATGTAGGGCATGTTCTTCCTCGCTTCTAGAGAATGTCAAAATGTCATCCATAAAGACTACTACAAACTTGTTTTAAAACTCCCTAAACACCCTACTCATCAAGTCTACGAAATATGTGGGTGCATTCGTCAAACCAAAAAGCATGACGAGCCACTCGAAGAAATCGTCGGGAGTCCTAAAAGCAGTCTTATCTATATTATCCTCAACTATCCTCAACTGATGAAATCCTGTAGCTTAGTCCAACTACGAGAAAACTGAAGCACCAACCAACTGATCAAACAAGTCATAAATCCCCGGTAATGGGCATTTGTTCTTCTTTGTGAGCTTATTCAGCTCCCATTAGTCCATACACAATCTAAGAGAACCATCAGCCTTCGTAGCAAAAACAACTGGAGCTCCCCATTCCGAAATACTTCTTCTTATGAACCCTTTTCAAGTAGCTCCCCTACTTGCTAATTGAGTTCCCTCCTTTCTCTTGGAGCCATGTGGTGCACTGGAAATGCAACTGGCTTTGCATTATCTACTAAGTATATATGGAAGTCTATCTCGCGCCTCGGGGTAACCCCGAACCTCATCAAAGACATCATCATACTCACGGACTACACGAACAGATTGCAAATCATCGATGGATGCGTCAAGTGATTCTAGGTAGCTAAGCATCATTGGACCTCTAGGGTCACAAGAAATATTAAGGGTCTTTCCACAACGAGTCAACAGTCTAACTACCCTCCTTTCATAGTCTAGGATGGCACCATACCTGGCAAGCCAATCTATCCCTAGGATCAAGCCATAGCCTATGAAACCAAGAACGAAGGCATTCCATTCAAACCAAACGCCCAAGATAGACACTCTCAAATCCCGACAAAGCATAGATAAATGAGCCGAACCACCAATAGGATTTGAGACTACAATAGGATCCATAAATAAACTAGTATTTAGGTGCAGTTTTTCAACTAACGAAGCGGATATAAATGAATGCGAAGCACATGAGCCGAAAAGAGTTATAGGAAAAAGAAATCAAATCTTTAACAGAAACTTCCCATCTCTTTCCGGCATACTGACCATGAGAACACAACCTGCCCTCCAGAAGATCCTCCCCTCTATCCTTGTCCTTGCTTCACCATACTGGAAACAACCACCGGTCTTCCACTTGTCACAGAGTTTATTATACTTTCCACCCTTCTTAGGTTCTACTTATTTATCCTATGTCAAATCCATGCCTCCACTGCACGTTCTCCATTTGTGACCTCCCACCAAGATGGAGCTTCATCCTTCATTAACCAAGCAGCTAGTTGAACCTTCCTTCCATCGTCTATCTCAAAGATACCAAACAAATCCTCCACTTCCTTGAGCCAATTTCTAGACTCGACAAACGTCTTAGTCCCATGAAGCAGTTTTTCGCCTATTGCACGGAAGTACTTACATATCATAGGAAAAGCATCTAAACGCGGAGGAGGAGATTCAGAAAGGAAAAATGAAGAGATTCCAAATGGAGAATCGGAAGAAAGATATATGGCTCTTGGGGATTATGTTTTTCATAATAAACTTTTCTCTTGAAAACACCTTCTTTAAAACATGTTTTTGAAAATACTTCATTCTAAAAATGCTTTTGAAAACGATTTTCAAAATGTTTTATTTGTTCTGGTAAACTTCAGCTCTGATACCACGTGTAAAACCACCCCACATCCAATAATGTCACTCACAAAGGGAATGCATTAACATTCATGGAGCATTATAAGTGTATATAAAAGAATATTACAAGATAGATATATAAAATGGTATTTCAAATTTCAAAATAACTTCATTGCAGCGAATACCGAGTATAGTGTAGTTACAACATCAAAACCAAATAATAAAGCCAAGTACACGAATATCCATCTTGACAATTTATTTTCAAAGTACATGAAAACAAAAGCATAATCCCACTCCAATTAGCCATAATGAAAAGAGATAAAGCTGGACATTACTTCAACGCTTCCAAGCACTTCAATAAGAAAGAAAGCTAAGTTAATCTCCACTAATCCCACCCTGAGCACCTAGGGGAAAAAAAGAAAAGAGGAGAAACAAAATGGGTTAGACATAAAGTCTGGCGAGTCCGGTGACTTTAACATATAATCAGTAAAGTAACAGGATAAGAACATAAAATAGATATGAGAAATGATTATAACAAGAATAGATATGACAAGGAAACAAGATGGATAAGATAAGCAAGATATAGAGTTGATTGCGCTTCTAATCACTATAAGATAATTCCTACACCGCACCAATACTAGTTCCATACTAAAAGTTTATCCCTCTTACTAATCGTAATAATAACAATAATTATAATAATGGTTGTTTCGTGTACTCTTAGCTGCTATCTTAGGTGTCGCCTGCTCCTACCTCCACTAGTTGTACCCACTACCCTCCTCATTCTAATTACAAAATCTATTCATAATATGGTAGTTTCTTGTACTCCTAGCTACTATCATAGGTGCCATCTGCCCTTATATCCGCTAGTTGTACACACTACCCTCCTCATTCGATTGGCTCCCTAACTCGTAGGTACCCGTGATGGTCCCACAATATGGTGTATCACTCCCTAAAGTGGCAACCCGAAGAATGCAGGCTTATACCAACACGATGCAACAACGTCTTACCTACCATCCTGGACCCACACACGCACGTGTCTCCGTTGGACTTGCGTTGCCACGGCTACCTCGGTTGACCTCTTACAATCAATCCCAGTAAGCATGTCTCGTCCTCGACCTAGTTGGAGCTCACATAGATACAGAATGGGTTACTGGTTGAAACAGGTCCTTACACTTGACACAAGCTTCCCTACGAAGCTTGGTTCCCTCTAGGAATTCCCACTTAACCCCTTTTTATTCCCATGTCTTCTTACATGTTTCACCTTGGTTAAGTGCCTCTAGTTATATTTCACATGTCACCCATGTCACCCACTTAACCCTTTTATTATACCTATGTCTTCTTACATGTCTTATCTTGGTTAAGTGTTGTCTATCCGCCCGGTTGACTTAACCCCATCCACTTATCAAATCAACATGTATTATTGGTTAAAATTGCCTTAACCCTATCAACTTGTTTATGTAACAGTGGTTAAGTTGTCATCTTACACAGCTTAACTCAACGCCACCCGCCTAACATGTTTTAGGTATCATATTCATCTTCAATCAGCATTAATTAGTTATTAATGCACAAACCTCTCACATTAAGTCGATAGCTTGTGGCCGCTGGATGTGCCGAGCGGTTACGGGTAGACTTCTACCACAAGCCAGACTTAACCTCATGTCTAAGCATCTTTTAGTTATGCCTACGACCTCTCACATTAGACTAACCGTTTGCGGTCGCTGGTTATGCCGGTTGGTTCCGGGCAGGCTTCTACCGCAAACGGAGTCTAACCTCGTGTCTCAGCATGCTTATCTTAGCCAATTTATTTATTTGCAGTTTATGCCAATTTCCGGTTAATTATGCCAATTACTCAAAATCCCCAATTAAAATTATGATTATAATTTTAATCCAAATTAGGGCTATAATGTTACGTATACATGTCATGCTAAATTACCCCCAAATTACTTTACGTTCATTGTTATTAACAATTTATGCCAAACCCCATGTATATAAATTGTTCCAATTCATGCCATAAATCAATTACATGATTACAAACCAATTTATGCCAATTACATATTATTCAATAATTTCCCCAATCTTTTCCCACAACATTCCCACGTTATTCATACGTATAATTCAACGTAATATGTTAGGCTCGCAGTTAGCCTAATTTCATAAAAAGGAAAAGAAGATAAGGGGAAGGAATTAAAGCACCAAAACTGGCATAACATGTAAAATAGATCAAATAACATATGGAATATAAAATTTGGGTATGAATAATAACATAGATCTAATAAGCATATGAACTGGCATAGATCTTATAAGCATATGAACTGATATAATAAAATAGATCTCATAAGATAGATCTGATAAGAATATGAATTGGCATAGATCTAATAAGCATGTGAACCGACATAATAAAATAGATCTCATAAAATAGATCTAATAAGCAAATAAACTGGCATAGATCTAATAAGCATGTGAACTGACATAATAAAATAGATCTCATAAAGTAGATCTAATAAGCATATGATCTTGGCATAATAAAATAGATCTAATTAAGCATATGAACTAGCATCATAAAATAGATCTAATTAAACATACGAACTTGCATCATAAAATAGATCTAATTAAACATATGAACTAGCATCGTAAAATAGATCTAATTAAACATATGAACTTGCATCATAAAATAGATCTAATTAAACATATGAACAAGCATCATAAAATATATCTAATTAAACATATAAACTTGCATCATAAAATAGATCTAATTAAACATATGATTCATTCACAGTCATGTTCATAAAATCCAATCCATGAATTTATCACAACTACTTTTAATTAATTATTTGTGAAAGCAACATGGACTCACAGTGGAAGAAGAGAAAGTAGATTTGAATTCTATATCTGCATTTGGTTAGCTAAACCGTTGTTGTAGAATTCTATTCTTATCTTCCAATATAAATTACTCCTATTAAGATTTGTTTTAGTGTAGAAGAAAGAATAGCTTAGGTTGCGGCAGCATGAAGGCGCCATCAATTAATAGAATGAAATTAGGTTTAGGTCTAGATGTGTTTATATAGGTGTAGTGAGTGAATTAGGGCCTTTAGATCTGAATAGGATTCATCTAAACCATTCAGATTAAAAAGACACATCATTTAGCCAACCAGAAGAGGCCAGATCAGCACTTAGACTTTAAAAATGCGCCATGTGTGCAACATGATGCGCAGCAGCAGGGGTGTTGACACCCACATGTCATATATATATATATATATATTTAGTTTTTGTTTTTTAACTATCTTTCCAATTAACACTTTTCACACTAAACCGCTTTTTTTTAATTGAACTGCGTTCACACTAAGCCACTTTTTAGCCATTCCCCTAAAACAAAAATATGGTGCTGGCGGGGACTAAACTTAGAACCTCTTGCATACAAATCACGTGTTCTAACCAAATGAGCCACTAAGTCTTTTATTTACAAACCTTAGAACAATGTTAAACATTATTCTTTTCTCATTCCTCTTTTTCATGTTTTGTTGCAATATTTAATTTAAAGATATCTTTTTCATCCTAAATCGGTTTTCTGCAAAACATAGGTCTAAATTGAGTAGAAAATCACCACGAACGCAATGACGCTAATTTCGTGACCAAATTCTTGAAGCTTCTTAAATTTATCTTTTATTTCTAATTAATTGTTCGCATGTGTTTCTTCGCATTTCATGTATTGCATCTAATTTCTTTTATTAATCTTTTTCCTCCATTTCATTGCATGAATTTGTTACATGCAATTTTAGTGTCATTATTTATTTTTTCTCTTAAATATATCTATGTATATAATATATATATATATTTCCACATCATTAAAAATGTGGGGTGGTACACATGAATCTTTCACATGTCTGTTCTCTAAGTGTTAATCAGTTTGCATCTGGTCAATGCTTGCAGCATCTAATGTTTTGATTTGCACAATTCTGTTTCATCTCGCGCGTCGAAACTAGCCAGCTTAGCTAATCTGTCAACCTTTTGATTTGTCTCTCTTGGAATATGTGAGATGCTATGGTGTCAAATTCATCCAACAAAAATTCTACTCGTTTGACATTGGCGAAAAGTCGTCCCCCCTTATTCTGGTACTCCTTCTTAACCTAAAATACAATAAGTTGTGAATCACAGAAAACGTCTAATGCTACTATCCTCAAGTCCTACGCGAGCTTCATCGTAGCAATCAGGGATTTGTACTCAGAATTGTTGTAGGTAGTGGGAAAGCCTAGCCCCAATATATCGATCATCCATTAAATGTTAACAATAAAACTCTTACACTAGAACCTCGATCATTACGAGGCCGACTATGTAAAACTTTCATGTATTAAGTCTTGGTTTAACATCAAGAAGATCAGTTTTTCTTGAAGGTTATATTAAAAATATAGTCTTTACTATATAGAAGGAATAAAAATATGATTTTTATATTTTTAAAGTATTAAAAATATAGTCTTTACTATATAGAAGGAATAAAAATATGATTTTTATATTTTTAAAGTATTAAAAATATAATCTTTACCATATAGAAGGCGTAAAAATATGATTTTTGTTTATGTAGAGAATTAAAAATATAATTTTTACATGATAGTAATATTAAAAATATCATCTTTATTTATGTAGCAAAATAAAAATCTGATTTTTATTTTATATACGTTGAAATAAAATATAATTTTTGTAATGACATATTTGAAAAGGTGAAATCTTTCTTTTTGAAAAGGCGAAATCTTTATTTTTGAAAAGGCGGGATTTTTATATATTGAATAGCGAAGTAAAAATTCGATTTTTATATATTGAATAGCGAAGTAAAAATTCGATTTTTATATATTGAATAGCGAAGTAAAAATTCGATTTTTATATATTGAATAGCGAAGTAAAAATTCGATTTTTATATATTGAATAGCAAAGTAAAAATGTGATTTTTATATAGGTAGTGAATATGGGCAACGAAATAGACAAAAGAAAAGCACGGTGAAGATTTCCTGCCCATGAAGAACTGCGTCATTCAGTTTAGCGAAAGGGTGAGAACTTCTCACTCTTCAATTTCTTTTCTAGTTATATATATATACTAGGATGCAGACGGTGTTTAGTAGCACCCGACACCCGTCATCCACAGACCATGGATGGCTTGTTTGTTAAATTGTTTGGTTGTGAAATTAGTTAGATTATTTGATTGAAATTGAATTGTTTGGTGAAATGGAATTGATTTGATTGATGTGTGAATGGCGTGGGCCTTCACTAGACCGAGGATTAGGCTAGGCCTTGTCCCGTTTCTAGTATCGTGCCGTTATGCCGCCGAAATTTTCTAAAATATGTTAGAAAAATAAAAATATCATTTTATTGAATAAATGAACCGAATAGAATATTCATAGGTTGGATAAAATGTTTTATCGTTAAAAATAAAATTTTTAACGTGAAAGTGAATAAATAAATATTTATAAACAAATCGGCCGATTTGTTTATATACACTGATTTGACTGATATTGATTGGGACGATAAATTTTACACATCGCCCAACTGCACAACTAAAATCTGTGTTTGATTGTTTGAAAACCCCACACGGGTGTCGGGATGAAAATATGAATTTCACTCATCCTGATTGATTAAATATGTCGATCGATTGATTGACAGGCTGCTATAAGCATTAAATGTCTATATTTGATGCTTATACAGTGTAGTGCACTTTGGTTGATTATTTTTCAATGCTATTATATACATGTGTTGTATGAAAATCCATATAATTAACATTATATGGTGATTGATTGGGCCTCATTCCAATTTATAAGATAAAGAATACTATAAAGTAAAGGTTCATGTGTTGACTGTACTCATCCGTTGAGATTAGTCATGTGTTGAACGAAATATTTTAATAATAAAATTTATATCTTTATCACTATAAAGTAAAGGTTCATGTGTTGACTGTACTCATCCGTTGAGATTAGTCATGTGTTGAACGAAATATTTTAATAATAAAATTTATATCTTTATCACTATAAAGTAAAGGTTCATGTGTTGACTGTACTCATCCGTTGAGATTAGTCATGTGTTGAACGAAATATTTTAATAATAAAATTTATATCTTTATCACTATAAAGTAAAGGTTCATGTGTTGACTGTACTCATCCGTTGAGATTAGTCATGTGTTGAACGAAATGTTTTGACAATAAAATTTACATCTTTATCATATATGAAATTAGAAACTAACTGGAAAATAGATGAGATGAGTGGTCTCCTGAATATTAATCTGATGTTGGTTTCGGCCTTCGGGGTTAATATTCAGGAAATCGTTCTCTTACTAATTTACGGTTGGAGTCTGGTTTTAAATCAAACGATAGATACCATAATTTTTATAAAATATATCAAATAACAAAAATAGTCACATATGGACGGTACTCATCCGTTGAGATTAGTCGTGTGTTGACAAAAATAAATATTCATTTATTTGAAATAGAATATTTGAAAATAGAAATATATGAAGCCGTGTTGATTAGATTGACGCCATTTTAACGTGAACGATATTTATATCAATTTTATTCATTTTAAGATGAATATTGAAATAGAAAATGAATTGAATATAAAACGATTTCGAAATGAATTGAATATAAAACGATTTCGAAATGAATTGAATATAAAACGATTTCGAAATGAATTGAATATAAAACGATTTCAAATTAAATGGGATAGAAAGCGAATTTGATTTAAATTGATTAGAAAACCAATTTGAATTGAATCGATTAGAAAACCAATTTGAATTGAATCGATTAGAAAACCAATTTGAATTGAATCGATTAGAAAACCAATTTGAATTGAATCGAATAGAAAACGAGTTTGAAATCGAATTCAAATTGAAAACGAATTGAATTGAATTGAAAACGAATTGAATTGAATTGAAAACGAATTCAAATTGAAAACGAATTGAATTGAATTGAAAACGAATTCAAATTGAAAACGAATTGAATTGAATTGAAAACGAATTCAAATTGAAAACGAATTCAAATTGAAAACGAATTGAAATGAATTCAAATTTAATTGAAATTTGAATTGAATAGAAATGAATTTTAAAACGAATTTATAAGGAAAAATTCAATTTTGATTTGAATTGAAATGGAAGTGAAATTGTTTTTGAAACAAAATTAAAACGATTTATAAAACTCGTTTTAAATAGAAATCGACGAAATTTATATTATATATATTATATATATAATATAATGGCCTGAATAGAACGCGCCGCGCCGCGGCAGTTCGTGAATTTCGACCATTTATTTCAAACGGACATTACGGGAGATCCGACCGTCGGATTCTCCTAAAACCGGAACCGTTGGGTTCGTATCGAAAAGAGCTTTCTAACGAATATTAGAAATTTGAAATCTAACGGTTGGATTTGGAGATACGTCCAAATCAAATTTGAAAAAGGTCGCTGTAAGTGCAGTTCGATGGCCGTTGATGGAAATCGACTGTACGGGCATTGATAAAATTATTAAAAATATCAATAATTTGTGTAAAATCATTAGAAATGATTTGGGAAAATTTGGGATGAAAAACTCCATATTCGAAAAGATAAAAATAGATTTTTATCAAAATGAACTAGTTTGAACTAAATTTAAAACCCGATTTGTTTTTAAAATAAATAAATTAGATTTAAAAAGGGGTTTTAAAATAATCGAAATTCCTAATATATTTGAATTAAATTAAACCAGAATTAATTCATGGGTTTGTCGTGAACTGTGTTTTAAATAACACCTAGTTCTTTAACCCAGTAAAAGGAGTTTTAATGAATCTGCAAATTGATTGAAATGTGAATTGATAATTTAAATTATCAAAATTGGAAAGTGAGCGAGAATGGAGTATCGCCAATTTTGCTCCAAAGCGATAGTTAAATCTTTAATTAGATTTGAACGTGAAATGGTAATTAATTTTACCGATAACACTGTGGTGTTAGTTATGGAGTATTACCAGTTTTGCTTCATGGGATGGATAGGTTGGGATTGGGAAATAAAATAAATAATTACTTCGTAGTGGTTCGCTAATCTCGACTAGTTGGAAAAAAACCATAATTTGGTTTTAAACGACATCCAAAGGAAGATTACAGGATAAATTTTAAAGAATTTATCTTGGATAAAATTAATGGGAACCTTTCCCTAAGAATGTGGAGTTTAGAAACTAGCTGTAGGTTGGCTAAGAAGAATGGTTTCCTGGGTATTGATCTGATGTTGGTTTCGGCCTTCGGGGTTAATGTTTGGGGAATTGTTCTCTTGCTAATTTGCGGTTAGTGACTAATGAATTGGAATGAGGCGTATGTTGTGTTTGTGTAACATTTGCTTTTAATATACGCGGGTTGTTCGGAAAGGCCGGGTTTATTCCCATTCTGAATAACCGATTCGACGATATGTCGAAGATGAAGACGGTGGTTGAAGGCCGGAAGTCTTCACATCGTTTGGATAATTACTGACGATCCTGATTGGGCTGTACACCCAAGAGGATGGAAATGGTTGGTGGTCGTCCAGACGTACTTGGAGATGGATGGATATGCGAGGAAAGTGCCTCCGGTTTCGTTCAGACCTAGAACGGACTTGTAAATGGATGGTGTGTCTGACATTGTATTCCTTTATATTGTATTTGTTGATCTCTGCTAAATATATATCTGTTTGGCGGCGGAGAATTTATTCTCTTGCTTAACGCCCTTCTCTGAGACATATGAGCTCAGAGGTTATATATTGGCAGAAATCAGTGGTACGATATGGATTGATAGTGTGGCATGCTGAGATGCAGTGATCCAGACTTTTGTTGAAAAGCAAAGTTTGGTGGTTGATGATCAAAGCGCAGCTGATATAGCATGGCTTTGTGTATAGCGTTGATCAGCGAGCCTCACACCCCGGCATGGTGGCAAACTGATGGTTTGATCAGTATGCTTTTTCGTGGATGGGCACCCTAGTGGTGTCGTGGATTCGGTCGACCGAGATGAGCCTAGTGCTCAGGGATATATAGAGTAAGCGGTGTTTTCTCTCGTTGGGACGTAAGCCGCGGTGGTACTCTGGTCCCAAATGTGCGGATGCAGACGGTGTTTTCTCTTGTGGGGACGTAAGCCGTGGTGAATTGCATTCCGCGATCGATCTTTCGAATCAGGAGCCACCATGATGGAAATCCAATTTCCAATACGTGTATTGCGGTTTTAATTGTAGAACTAGTATGGCGACATGATATATGGTACCCATGCCGTCTATGATTTATATTTATGATTGAACTGTTTTGACACTATACACCTATTATAGTATCAAATGATTTGATTTAAACGTACCAAGCATGTTTGGCTATTATAAGGGAAAACCCTATCCTCCGGTTTGCGTTGCATTGTGTGATGGGACCTGGGTCTTATAATAGCTTCATTTTTCTTTATTTAGCATTGCGCTGTTGTTTTATGCACTGGTGTTCTTGGGAGGAAACCCGTTCCGTGTTATGCGGCGTGGTTCCTTGATTTACCTAACTTTAAAATAAAGATTAATAACTGTTTTAGTTCTCACACCAGTCCCATGACTGACCTGGAGTTTATTGTTTTAACCTAAACTCTGGGTGCCCCTATTTTCCACACGGGCAGCTGGTAGTTTTGGTTTTTGCGGATTTATATTCACAGGATCCTGGTTTTCAGCTGGAACGATATCCGGAAAGCTTTGTATCCGTATATCTCTTCTAGTTGTGTATTGTATTATTTTCCGCTGCGATGTATTTAAATGTAATTAAAATCTCTGATATTTCTGTGTAATATTCATTTATACTCTGTATATTCTTGTAATCTGGTGCATTGTTGTAATATACAATGAAATGTTCTTCTGTATGTGTTCTGTTGTGGCTTGTTCTCGAACTATCCGTCGCTTTCCTTTACGGGGAAGTTACGGGTTTTCACAGTTGGTATCAGAGCTTTGGTTTACAAAGCTCAGAGAACAAGACACCTTAGAACCAAACGAAAGAATTCATCAGAGATTGGATTAGTAATATCCAATAAGAAGGACTCGTTAGAGATGGGATCAGTAGTATCCTAGAATGAGTCAAAAGAGTGTTATTTTTAAAATAAACATTTAAACAAACTTTATTTTGAAAATTTAAACCATTTTATACGTATTTGAATATTTGTTTTATATTGAATTTGGACAATCCAATATATAAAGACTTTGCATATACGCCTTGCAAACGTGTATTCGAAGTTTTAATATATTGAATAGATATAGAATCACACTCTAGTCGCCCGGAGATGATACTGATGATTGAGATCTCATCATCAGTGTTTATGTTCGAGTTTCGAAAGTGAGATATTTATATATTTCCAATCGACTGGTGTGAGAACCAAACTAGATAGGTTTATTGTTGTGATTTGGCATCAAAAACATGATTTTTAGTATATATATATAAAATTATACCTTTGAAAGTTAACCAACACATTGATTGCTAGCTGTGATGATTATTAATTCAACTAATAGAAATACTGAAATGATATATAAAGCATAAATCAAGATATTTGTTAGCGAAAAGTAATGCAAACTCTCTTAATAAAATCCTAAAATATAATGTAGGAGATGGTTCTCTATGGCTTATCTAATGCTGACTTCAGTATGACTCTGAAACAAACAAGGAGGGCCGAACAGAAAGCAGAAAAAGAAAGGAAGTTGAACTTAGGAACATACGTGGGTGTTTATTGTCGTATATGCAGAGAAGAAGGGCATTATGCGGTTCGGTGCCCTGAGAGAAAGAAAATCAAGGAGAAAGAGATAAGAATGGACATAGTTTGTTTTAAGTGCAAAGAAACGGGACATTTTGTGGATAAGTGTCCAAACATTAAGAAAAAATCCAGAAAATTAGGAAAAGAAAAGAAGTGCTTCCGATGCAAAGATATAGGGCATCTAGCCCGAAATTGCCCGTTAAAGAAGGGTGATAAGAAATCCAAAGGAAAGGAGATATCTACTTTGGAAATTATGCAAGGAGGAGGCACGACTTCCTAGAAAGTTGGGTTTTAATGTAATGAACTAGCATTTTGGATATATGTATGGATGTGTATGATACTTGTATGAACTTAAATATGCTTTTGTTTTAAAAATGTATCGATATTGTATAATATAGCTAGTGTAAGAAGAATGATTGAACTAAGGTGAATTTAGCACCGCATATTAGAATGTTTTGGAATTTGATTGAAATTGCATGCATATACTTGTACTTACATTGAACAGGTCATAGCAAGGAGGCTAGAGCAGAGAATAAAATTTGTTTGCCCGACAAATAGGTACATGTTTACTACATAATTTACTGTTTTGTTTGGGTGATGATGATTTTATGAGCCTATTGGCTAGCCGCTTGGCTTTTTCTTTTTCTTTTTGAGATCTGAAGGACCGGGGAAGCTATTTGAGATTTCCCGATGCTCCCATTGCAGGGGAGGTTATGGCGAAATTTTTCGAAAATTTAGGGTGTTAGCCAAATTTTTGAAATTTTTGAAAAGTTCTTAGAAACTGAAAAGTTGAAGAACTTAAGCCGTAATCAAAACAATGGAAGTTGAGTTGAATTGTTAAACAACTTTCGACTTTGTTCCTTTTCGGGGACGAAAAGTTTTAAGTGGGGGAGATTGTAACAACCCGAAAATCTGGGCCAGTTTAAAATTTTTATTTTGGCAATTTTAGCGAATTTTGATTATTTAAAATGAATTATTTTAAATAATATCGACAAGAAATTTATTTTGAATATATTTAGAACGTATATATTATATACGTCGTCGTTAGAATATAAATAATTATATATAATTATAAATAGAATTGAAAATGGCGCGGTAGTTCGATAATTCGATTTCAAACTTCAATTGAATGTACCGGGTGCAAAACAATCCGGATTTTAGTGAAACCAAAAACATTAGGATCTATTTTAGAATATCTTTCCAACGAATCCGAAAAATCGAGATTTCATAGCGGGAATCAAAAGATATGTCCAGTTGAAAATTCGGAATAGTCGCTATGGAATTCAGGCCCTTAAAAATGGAAATTTTGCAAACGACCTCGGATTTCGACGAAACCAGTTTTGTTGGGTCCGTGATGTTAAATTATTGCTAGGTTCCAATTTTCATAATTTTTCGAATCAAAATGTGAGCGTGGCAAAGGAAAACGCGTTTGACCAGTTTCAGTTGATTTTAATCGACTGGAAATTGGCCATTTTCCCAACGGTCTCAGAATTCGTCGAAACTAGTTTTGTTAGGACCGTATCGTCGATACGAAGCGAGAAAATATTTTTCGAGAATTCTTAGAGTTAGTATGTGGCCCCGGTAATTTGAAATGTACGTTTAAAATTCAATATAGTGATTTAAGTGTAAATTCAACGGAAACTGATCAACACAATCAAATCAGCTTGCGATACATATCCCATTGTGTTCGAAATGGGGGTAAAACGCTATGGACGACAAGCGGTGGGCCTCGTTTAGAGGTCGTATGTGAAAGTCAACTTTTTGAAAAATAAAATAATTAAATTAATTAAAAAATTAAACCCTTCCCCTTTAACCCGCTGCCCCCCCTTCTTCTCGTTTGTATTCCAGAAATCAAAAATAAAAAAAAAAAAAAAAAAAAAAGAGAAACCCACGAGCCCTCGATTCCACCGCCGCCGAAGGACGTCGCGCGTGCCTCCCCTCCGGTCAGCGCCGACCTGCGCCCTCCTCCCCCCTTCTCTGCCACGACCTTCTCCTCTCCTTCCCTCCTTCTCAACTCACTCCTCTTTCCTCCCTGCTTCCCCCCCCCCCTCGTGAAAACCACCGACGCCGCACCCTTCAACACCCTACCGCCACCACCAGAACCACCGATCCCCCTTAGCCCTTCCTCCTCAGCCTTGTGCCGACGCCCCCAAGTCCCCAACTGCCACCTCAGCGCAGTAAACTCCCCCCCCCTGAAAAGAAGCACTGTAAGTAATTTATTTATTTTATTTAGTTATTTACTGATGTTTATTTAAAGTAGTTAGTTTTTAAATTATAAAAATCAGTTTTTCTTGAAGGTTATATTAAAAATATAGTCTTTACTATATAGAAGGAATAAAAATATGATTTTTATATTTTTAAAGTATTAAAAATATAGTCTTTACTATATAGAAGGAATAAAAATATGATTTTTATATTTTTAAAGTATTAAAAATATAATCTTTACCATATAGAAGGCGTAAAAATATGATTTTTGTTTATGTAGAGAATTAAAAATATAATTTTTACATGATAGTAATATTAAAAATATCATCTTTATTTATGTAGCAAAATAAAAATCTGATTTTTATTTTATATACGTTGAAATAAAATATGATTTTTATAATGACATATTTGAAAAGGCGAAATCTTTATTTTTGAAAAGGCGGGATTTTTATATATTGAATAGCGAAGTAAAAATTCGATTTTTATATATTGAATAGCGAAGTAAAAATTCGATTTTTATATATTGAATAGCGAAGTAAAAATTCGATTTTTATATATTGAATAGCGAAGTAAAAATTCGATTTTTATATATTGAATAGCAAAGTAAAAATGTGATTTTTATATAGGTAGTGAATACGGGCAACGAAATAGACAAAAGAAAAGCACGGTGAAGATTTCCTGCCCATGAAGAATTGCGTCATTCAGTTTAGCGAAAGGGTGAGAACTTCTCACTCTTCAATTTCTTTTCTAGTTATATATATATATACTAGGATGCAGACGGTGTTTAGTAGCACCCGACACCCGTCATCCACAGACCATGGATGGCTTGTTTGTTAAATTGTTTGGTTGTGAAATTAGTTAGATTATTTGATTGAAATTGAATTGTTTGGTGAAATGGAATTGATTTGATTGATGTGTGAATGGCGTGGGCCTTCACTAGACCGAGGATTAGGCTAGGCCTTGTCCCGTTTCTAGTATCGTGCCGTTATGCCGCCGAAATTTTCTAAAATATGTTAGAAAAATAAAAATATCATTTTATTGAATAAATGAACCGAATAGAATATTCATAGGTTGGATAAAATGTTTTATCGTTAAAAATAAAAATTTTAACGTGAAAGTGAATAAATAAATATTTATAAACAAATCGGCCGATTTGTTTATATACACTGATTTGACTGATATTGATTGGGACGATAAATTTTACACATCGCCCAACTGCACAACTAAAATCTGTGTTTGATTGTTTGAAAACCCCACACGGGTGTCGGGATGAAAATATGAATTTCACTCATCCTGATTGATTAAATATGTCGATCGATTGATTGACAGGCTGCTATAAGCATTAAATGTCTATATTTGATGCTTATACAGTGTAGTGCACTTTGGTTGATTATTTTTCAATGCTATTATATACATGTGTTGTATGAAAATCCATATAATTAACATTATATGGTGATTGATTGGGCCTCATTCCAATTTAGAAGATAAAGAATACTATAAAGTAAAGGTTCATGTGTTGACTGTACTCATCCGTTGAGATTAGTCATGTGTTGAACGAAATATTTTAATAATAAAATTTATATCTTTATCACTATAAAGTAAAGGTTCATGTGTTGACTGTACTCATCCGTTGAGATTAGTCATGTGTTGAACGAAATATTTTAATAATAAAATTTATATCTTTATCACTATAAAGTAAAGGTTCATGTGTTGACTGTACTCATCCGTTGAGATTAGTCATGTGTTGAACGAAATATTTTAATAATAAAATTTATATCTTTATCACTATAAAGTAAAGGTTCATGTGTTGACTGTACTCATCCGTTGAGATTAGTCATGTGTTGAACGAAATGTTTTGACAATAAAATTTACATCTTTATCATATATGAAATTAGAAACTAACTGGAAAATAGATGAGATGAGTGGTCTCCTGAATATTAATCTGATGTTGGTTTCGGCCTTCGGGGTTAATATTCAGGAAATCGTTCTCTTACTAATTTACGGTTGGAGTCTGGTTTTAAATCAAACGATAGATACCATAATTTTTATAAAATATATCAAATAACAAAAATAGTCACATATGGACGGTACTCATCCATTGAGATTAGTCGTGTGTTGACAAAAATAAATATTCATTTATTTGAAATAGAATATTTGAAAATAGAAATATATGAAGCCGTGTTGATTAGATTGACGCCATTTTAACGTGAACGATATTTATATCAATTTTATTCATTTTAAGATGAATATTGAAATAGAAAATGAATTGAATATAAAACGATTTCGAAATGAATTGAATATAAAACGATTTCGAAATGAATTGAATATAAAACGATTTCGAATTAAATGGGATAGAAAGCGAATTTGATTTAAATTGATTAGAAAACCAAGTTGAATTGAATCGATTAGAAAACCAATTTGAATTGAATCGATTAGAAAACCAATTTGAATTGAATCGATTAGAAAACCAATTTGAATTGAATCGAATAGAAAACGAGTTTGAAATCGAATTCAAATTGAAAACGAATTGAATTGAATTGAAAACGAATTGAATTGAATTGAAAACGAATTCAAATTGAAAACGAATTGAATTGAATTGAAAACGAATTCAAATTGAAAACGAATTGAATTGAATTGAAAACGAATTCAAATTGAAAACGAATTGAATTGAATTGAAAACGAATTCAAATTGAAAACGAATTGAAATGAATTCAAATTTAATTGAAATTTGAATTGAATAGAAATGAATTTTAAAACGAATTTATAAGGAAAAATTCAATTTTGATTTGAATTGAAATGGAAGTGAAATTGTTTTTGAAACAAAATTAAAACGATTTATAAAACTCGTTTTAAATAGAAATCGACGAAATTTATATTATATATATTATATATATAATATAATGGCCTGAATAGAACGCGCCGCGGCAGTTCGTGAATTTCGACCATTTATTTCAAACGGACATTACGGGAGATCCGACCGTCGGATTCTCCTAAAACCGGAACCGTTGGGTTCGTATCGAAAAGAGCTTTCTAACGAATATTAGAAATTTGAAATCTAACGGTTGGATTTGGAGATACGTCCAAATCAAATTTGAAAAAGGTCGCTGTAAGTGCAGTTCGATGGCCGTTGATGGAAATCGACTGTACGGGCATTGATAAAATTATTAAAAATATCAATAATTTGTGTAAAATCATTAGAAATGATTTGGGAAAATTTGGGATGAAAAACTCCATATTTGAAAAGATAAAAATAGATTTTTATCAAAATGAACTAGTTTGAACTAAATTTAAAACCCGATTTGTTTTTAAAATAAATAAATTAGATTTAAAAAGGGGTTTTAAAATAATCGAAATTCCTAATATATTTGAATTAAATTAAACCAGAATTAATTCATGGGTTTGTCGTGAACTGTGTTTTAAATAACACCTAGTTCTTTAACCCAGTAAAAGGAGTTTTAATGAATCTGCAAATTGATTGAAATGTGAATTGATAATTTAAATTATCAAAATTGGAAAGTGAGCGAGAATGGAGTATCGCCAATTTTGCTCCAAAGCGATAGTTAAATCTTTAATTAGATTTGAACGTGAAATGGTAATTAATTTTACCGATAACACTGTGGTGTTAGTTATGGAGTATTACCAGTTTTGCTTCATGGGATGGATAGGTTGGGATTGGGAAATAAAATAAATAATTACTTCGTAGTGGTTCGCTAATCTCGACTAGTTGGAAAAAAACCATAATTTGGTTTTAAACGACATCCAAAGGAAGATTACAGGATAAATTTTAAAGAATTTATCTTGGATAAAATTAATGGGAACCTTTCCCTAAGAATGTGGAGTTTTGAAACTAGCTGTAGGTTGGCTAAGAAGAATGGTTTCCTGGGTATTGATCTGATGTTGGTTTCGGCCTTCGGGGTTAATGTTTGGGGAATTGTTCTCTTGCTAATTTGCGGTTAGTGACTAATGAATTGGAATGAGGCGTATGTTGTGTTTGTGTAACATTTGCTTTTAATATACGCGGGTTGTTCGGAAAGGCCGGGTTTATTCCCATTCTGAATAACCGATTCGATGATATGTCGAAGATGAAGACGGTGGTTGAAGGCCGGAAGTCTTCACATCGTTTGGATAATTACTGACGATCCTGATTGGACTGTACACCCAAGAGGATGGAAATGGTTGGTGGTCGTCCAGACGTACTTGGAGATGGATGGATATGCGAGGAAAGTGCCTCCGGTTTCGTTCAGACCTAGAACGGACTTGTAAATGGATGGTGTGTCTGACATTGTATTCCTTTATATTGTATTTGTTGATCTCTGCTAAATATATATCTGTTTGGCGGCGGAGAATTTATTCTCTTGCTTAACGCCCTTCTCTGAGACATATGAGCTCAGAGGTTATATATTGGCAGAAATCAGTGGTACGATATGGATTGATAGTGTGGCATGCTGAGATGCAGTGATCCAGACTTTTGTTGAAAAGCAAAGTTTGGTGGTTGATGATCAAAGCGCAGCTGATATAGCATGGCTTTGTGTATAGCGTTGATCCGCGAGCCTCACACCCCGACATGGTGGCAAACTGATGGTTTGATCAGTATGCTTTTTCGTGGATGGGCACCCTAGTGGTGTCGTGGATTCGGTCGACCGAGATGAGCCTAGTGCTCAGGGATATATAGAGTAAGCGGTGTTTTCTCTCGCTGGGACGTAAGCCGCGGTGGTACTCTGGTCCCAAATGTGCGGATGCAGACGGTGTTTTCTCTTGTGGGGACGTAAGCCGTGGTGAATTGCATTCCGCGATCGATCTTTCGAATCAGGAGCCACCATGATGGAAATCCAATTTCCAATACGTGTATTGCAGTTTTAATTGTAGAACTAGTATGACGACATGATATATGGTACCCATGCCGTCTATGATTTATATTTATGATTGAACTGTTTTGACACTATACACCTATTATAGTATCAAATGATTTGATTTAAACGTACCAAGCATGTTTGGCTATTATAAGGGAAAACCCTATCCTCCGGTTTGTGTTGCATTGTGTGATGGGACCTAGGTCTTATAATAGCTTCATTTTTCTTTATTTAGCATTGCGCTGTTGTTTTATGCACTGGTGTTCTTGGGAGGAAACCCGTTCCGTGTTATGCGGCGTGGTTCCTTGATTTACCTAACTTTAAAATAAAGATTAATAACTATTTTAGTTCTCACACCAGTCCCATGACTGACCTGGAGTTTATTGTTTTAACCTAAACTCTGGGTGCCCCTATTTTCCACACGGGCAGCTAGTAGTTTTGGTTTTTGCAGATTTATATTCACAGGATCCTGGTTTTCAGCTGGAACGATATCCGGAAAGCTTTGTATCCGTATATCTCTTCTAGTTGTGTATTGTATTATTTTCCGCTGCGATGTATTTAAATGTAATTTAAATCTCTGATATTTCTGTGTAATATTCATTTATACTCTGTATATTCTTGTAATCTGGTGCATTGTTGTAATATACAATGAAATGTTCTTTTGTATGTGTTCTGTTGTGGCTTGTTCTCGAACTATCCGTCGCTTTCCTTTACGGGGAAGTTACGGGTTTTCACATGTGGTCTCTCCCAGACTTCTTGAACAAAATCTAAGAAATCAGGTCCATCAATCCAACAGATAAAAAATGAAAACTTTTCCCCTTTCAAATCAGCACTACATAGGGGTAGGATGGTATGTGAGTGATCTGAGAGGAGAGGAGAAGGATGGTTTCAATATATGGCCAGCAAAATGCAAAGAGTTTCCTGGTTACAAAAAGCATGTTCGAATTTAGAAAAGGTTCTAGGTCCAGATGTTCTCTTGTTGTTCCAAGTAAATTGCATTCCTGTGAATCTTATATTTATTAGATTGGAATCCTCAACGGTCTTCTTAAGTGGACCAATGATAGATAAGGAAAAGGGATTGCCACTTATTCTTTGAGATAAGTCAAAGTAGAATTTAAAATACCAAGTATTAACCCAGGATGATAATTTTTTCATAGGGAAAGGATTATTTGAATGAGACGAGCTCTAGCATTTCCATTATATTTGGCATATATAAAGGTTAGATAAAATGAAATAGGGTTAACTATCGTGAGGGCATGAGAGTGAATCATCAGGGATGTGGAGAGAACGTTAGTAAGTTGAACTATTTTTTGGTCATATGAGATCATAATTCTACCATACCCATCTTCGAGGATGTTGAGAATGAGTTCCAGCTTGGGTTAATGTATCTAGAGGCTTTTAAAGTAAAAGCAAGCTTGGGTTTAGTTTTGAACACATCTAGAACATGAAGGTTGTTTTCAATAATTAACATTTTACATTGGTTAAAATTGGTATCTAGATATGCTCTACGCACAATCCATAATCCTATAGTTTTCATCACTGTAAACTATGGGAAGAGCATGGGGTCATTCCATTCTTACTCCTCAGTGGGTAATTGTGTCTTGTATAAGTAAGTGTTCCATTTGTTTTATCAAAACTGAAGTTGACATTGATGTTGGGGGATTTGGGAAGCAAGGAAACATCAAGATCTGTAACCTGGAGGAGGTTGAATGCTAGAGTATGGGTAGTTAAAGTTTTGTATGGAAGTGGAGTTAGATAATTGGTGAATTCCCTTAGAAGCCTTATCAGGGAATATCAGTGGGTCAATGTCAGGTTGAACGGTGCTTGAAGGAGTACTAACATTTTGAGAATTATGATTTGGAGATTGGGAAATGTAGTTAGTTTCAAAATCCTTAACCAGTGACATAACACATTGATTTATATGTCTGGTGGAAGACACAAAAACTTCACATTCCATTGTTGCATTGCATGATTCCACTTCTTCACTGTCCTGTGCATTTGTAGCAGTGTCACATTCATATACGTATGTGTTACACTATTCCTTAAGTAATTGTACCTTAATGGAACTTAAGATATCAAACATGTAATATATTTCTATACTTTCATCTTCTTTGAACAAAACATTATCTTCTTCTTGGGCCATGTACCTTTATTACTCTCATTTGTTTCTTTGGAAAACAATTCTCCCGTATTCATAACCACTTCCTCATCATGCACAATAATTTATTCAACTACCCCAACCTTTTTCGTTCCAATAATGTTAGTTGAATCCTTTTCCATATCATTCACTATATCTCTCTTATTCCCTTCTCCATTACTATTTTTTCATTTTCGTTTCCTACTATCTCTTCATCATCAGCACTAGTCTCAACCTCCTCATTCTCAACTCATTCATCATTGTCTTTGTGGTCATGAAACCCTTACCCTCATTATCTTTCATGGTAAGAAATAGTAAATTTGTTAAGTGTAAAAGTAACAAGTGCAGGTCTAAGGATAGGAAATGGAGGAAATATTAAATTAATGTGAGAAAGGAAGAGGAAATCATAATCAACCTAGATTGTCGAGGAGAGTTCGAAAGAACTGAGCAAAACAAAGAAATCGAGAAAATAAGTACATACTGTACTGGTAACAGGAATATCGTAAATACAAGATGAAACTTGGGGCCAAAATTAAGAGAAATTAAAAATCAATCTAACACCCCACTATTTTAAAGAATACTATAATGATAAACTAAGGAATACGTGATTAAACATTGGGAATTAAGTAAAATGGACTACACCATTGTGTTCGTCTTGGAATTCTGCTCAAGACAGACCCAAAGTTTGCGTAAAATGGACATCATATAAAGAAGTTATTAAGCCTAGAAGTTTTTATATGCACAAGAGAATTATATATATATATATATATATATATATACAAAACCAATCAAAATATTCAATAAATTCAAATCAACGAAATGGGGAAAGGGGGAAATTGGCCCGTTATAGATCGACCCCATAATAGGGGTGTTGACCCCGGGGTCGACCCCATCGAGATCTGGGCAGATTCCTTCCCTGCACCTGGACACAGTTCCGAGCGAAATTCGCTGACCTTAGGCTACATATCGGACCTCATTCTCATTTTTTTATTCACCATAAACAATGGAGACAATAAGGTGCTACTCCAACTCAGTTTGATCTAGCCTATTCTTCTTCAATAACAAGTAACGCATATTCAAGGATATATGCTACAACATCTACAATCAATTCTCTGTTCTTTAGATCAAATCATAGTGAATTTATGTTGCTTTCAATATAAACACCTAAAATGTAATCTTGACATGTTTATAAGTTTGGATCTAAGCCTATTCCTGTTAGTAACCTGAATCATAACAGATCTACCATTACTTATATACCTAATTAACTGCTTAGATCTTATATGCATGTTCATGATATCCCTATTTTGTTAGTTTGCCTAATCATGTCACCTTATGCCAATTCTGTTAGTTTGCCTAATAATGTCGCTATATGCATATTCTGTCAGTATGGCATTTCTATAATCATATGCCAGTTTTATTTACTATGCCTATTCCTTTTCTCTTCTCTCCCTTTTTGTTTTTATAGCCAGTCTACCTTCAAGCCCTATCACTGAAATACACAAACACACGAAATTAGGAACGATTGGGAATGATAAATTCGGGCATAATTCATATTGTAAAACATGATTGGGAATTTTGGGCATAATTTGTACTTGAGCCTAAACTTCGGATTTGGGACATAATCTATATCTTGATCTAAACCTTAATCTGGGGCATAACTTGAATTGTAGATCAGACCAGGATTTGTGGCATAATAAACATGAAAATTGGTTAGTAATGAAAACGCCTAGATTTACAATTGTGGTAGAAGCCTTCCCATAACCGCCTGGCATATCCAGCGTCCACAAGTAGTAAATCTAATGTGAGGGGTCTAAGTGCATAAACGTATAAATAACGGTGCTAAGACACAAGGTTAATTCCGACTTGTGGTAGAAGTCTGCCCGGACCCAACCGGCATATCTAGCATCCACAAGTGGTAGACATAATGTTGGAGGTCTATCGCATTAATAACCATAAATGAATGAATGGTAACAAACCCATAATACTTAACCTGTTTAAATATATGGGGGTTACATGAACCTGTTAACTTAAGTAGGGGTTAAGTAAACTTGCTTGAATAAGTGGGGTTAAGTAAGCTTGCTTGAATCAGTGGGGTTAAGTAAACTTGCTTGAATCAGTGGGGTTAAGTAAACTTGCTTGAATCACTGGGTTTAAGTAAACTTGCTTGAATCAGTGGGGTTAAGTAAATTTGCTTGAATTAGTGGGGGTTTAAGTTAATCTTGTGAAATCCATGGGGGCGGGTTATATATATATATATGTATGTATGTATGTATGTATGTATGTAGTTATATAACCGACAAACTTAACATATGTTACATGAAGGGGTTATGCAACCTTGTTAAACTGTTAGGCATAAC
Organism: Allium sativum; assembly: GCA_030737875.1. Taxonomy (NCBI): domain Eukaryota; kingdom Viridiplantae; phylum Streptophyta; class Magnoliopsida; order Asparagales; family Amaryllidaceae; genus Allium; species Allium sativum. The sequence continues at coordinate 65,944,505 of CM060916.1, read as the reverse complement.
CTTTCAGAATCCTAGTAGTGGGGAAGCCTCGTGGCAGCTTGCGTCATTTGTTGTGTGGGACCCATTTCAGTCAATAACCTATATAGGTATCAAACGAGTACTCCGAACTAGGTCGGGGTCGGGGCACGCTTACTGAGATGATTATAAGAAGTCACTTGGGTGAGGGTATTGGCAGCACAAGAAACAAACTAGGTCATGTGCACGATGGGTTCGGCTTGCTAGGGGAATTAAGACGTTGTGACATTAACAGATATGGTTGTGCACATCTTGTAAACAACGAGTTGCCACTATAGGAAGCGATACACCCTACTGTGGGGCCAGCACCGGGTATGTGATGACTGCCCATAACCCTGCACTAAACAAGAGGAATAATGTAGTGAAAAGTGTGCCAATTGGCTATGGACGATCATCAGAGTAGGTAAACAACATTGGAACCTGTCGTAGAACTCAGAGCGAAAGGATAAAATAAAATATAACATATACAACAGGTAATAGTAATGAAGCATCATATAGAAAACTTTGAAACTTTCTCAACATCCTGAAAGGTTATCCAACCGATACCAAAGTTTGTGCAAAAGGCCTCACTACAACCCTCATATAACACTCGAACATCGGAAACAAAAATACTAGATAGTAATAAAATTGGTACGATAGCCTCCTGCTCGCCTCCGCACAGCAAAATCATCCTCGCTAATCACATGTAACCTACTACTTAGTCTGCCCATCCACAACCGATGAACAACCCAAGGTAATAAGAGGACACATAAAACCCTGAGTCAGACAACAATATTAATGAGCGATAAAACAGCTAACAAACTTCAACAATAAATGTATATTAGAATGGATAGATAAACATACTAATCTACCCACAACATCAAAGAAGAACTCAACCCAATCTTCCTCACATCGGACTGTGATAGCCTTTACGGTAAACAATTCAACCATTCACCCATGAAAACCAGAACATCCATCAAATCATGGTAAGCACTTATAACATCCATCTCATGTAAGCCATCCTAATCGAATTGAACATCCCTCAAGCACAATCCCCAGAGGCCTAAACCAAAATCGGACAAGCACTCAAGGAACGTCTCCTTCAACATTGGATAACCTACATAAGACGGTACAAACAGAACAACCAGTTATCCATGACTGGCTCTGGTTATCACCACCAATCCTGCTTTGAAACCATCGTTAATCATATGATGACCAACCTTGCCATATCTCAGGGGCTAATGGTAACCCTAGCTCTAGTGTAAGCTCCATATTTCCAACCTTGACAATGTACAACGTTGACAACTAGGCCTTTCTACAAGACCGAGGGTACTCGACCTACAACCGGTCTTTTAGACGTCTCTAGTGTACCCCTGCTTCGAGCCTGCTAGAACTTATGACAACGATAATCCCTTGCCCTTCGCATATCTAGTCATCCAAACTGACGACTCTTTATAGCTCAAGCAACCTTCTCGAGCAACCACTATCCACCAATTCATGACCTTACATTTTCCATCTTCCTCGTTGGTATACACCGATCAATGAACACATTCAACACTACGAATATTTCAACTTGAATTCTCTTCGAAGTTATCACCAACCTCAGACCAAAGGAATGTCTATCATAAGGTCCTAAACAATCTATAACATCTCATCGACTTACTAGAGAAACAAAACACAACACTTATGTTGTCCACCACCACGTCTAAAACGCTGCTGAAATCATCATGACCGACCCTCACTCCCCGCTCGACCGACCCTGTCCTGGATGTTTGATCACGTGTGTGCATGACCTTGCTCGACTGTCCCTGCTCCACCGACCCTGTTGATAGACCCTGCTCTACCCATCTCATCTAGGTCTTCATCACCAAGTCCAACCGACCTGGATAAAACCAACCAGCCCTCAGCAATAACCGACCCACATCAGTGACCGACCAAGGTCCAATCTCCCCGTACACGACCTACCCATAGGAAGACCGATCCAGCCCGTTTCTTATCCTCCAAGAAATCTTTTCATGGTTAGAGCGACTCATACCATGTTCAGCCCACCATGTTCGACCCACCATGCTTGAACCAAAACCTGCACCCTCCAATGCAACTCCAATTTCGACCGAAACTTCGCCAAAACGATTCGTTCAATGAAATCAAGTCACCCAATCATCCAATTTGACCACAAAAGTGATATGAAGTCAACAATAACATCAATATGGCACTTCCATCAATAATCATGTAAAATTAACCAAAATCACCATAAGTGTACATATGAACAAAATCATGGATTTAACATGCACATTCACATGAAATATCATAGAAATTACTTACCTAAACTTTCTAAATCAGATCATGGGGTGATTCATATGAAAATGGACTTACTAATGCGTAGATCTATGGAAAAACACTTGAATTTGGTGAGAAACATGCACAAACACTCGTATACTTTATTGAATACATGTGAGAGACGCATATCACTCACCGATTCTGACAAACAAGAAAAAATCAAAGAAAATGAATCCGGACTGCAAGCACTTTGCACCAAACACCTTGATCCGATGAATCCTTACCTCAATTGATGTAGGTCTAGCTTCCAATGGTATGGATCTATGATTTCCCTCCTTGGATTATGATTTTTAATGGTGGAAAGTTGTTAGAGGAAGGAGGAGCACAAGGCACCCAATGAGAGAATGGAAAACTAAAACCATTTCCAATATCCCTTACCCCCTATTTATACTCTTCCAATAGCCCACCTATGGGCCTTCCCAAATCAGCCCATTACGGCTCTCTAAACCTGAACAACCAACTGAAAAACCTTAAACAGCGATTTCTCCCAAATAGCTAAGTCAAATCTTTAATGTAACCACTATACGGAAGGGCAATCATCAATTCCTTTCCAATGGCACAGATCTCACCCTCTGATTCAACCTAAGTGAAAAATTACCCCTTATACAAGACTGATAAGGGCAAAATGGTCACAAACAAAATTGGTAAAAAAATATGGATATGTCTCACATCCCCATCAGCAATATATCAAAAGATGAGAATAAACCAATCCTTAAGGAATAAAATAAAAATATTTTACGATCCTCCGATATGTAAAATGTGGGATGTTACATTCTTCCCCCTTAAGAATTTCGTACTGCTCTGGAGGTACCACTGTATTGGAATCATGCATAAACTTCCATAGAATTGACATATGGAACACATTATGCACACACGACATGGTAACTCCAATCTATATGCGAGCTTTCCTATTCACTGAACTATTGGAAATGGTCCAACGAACTAAGGAGCCAACTTTCCTTCACTTCCAAATTGAACCACATGCTTTAATGGCGAAGTCTTCATGAAAACCATATTGCCAACATCGAACTCCAAATCTTTTCGACGTTTATCAGCATAACTCTTCTAATGATCTTGGGCTGCCTTCATTTGTTGTCGAACGAACTCGATACAATTTGAGGACTCTCTAATCATCTCTGGCCCAAGTACCAACTAATCTCCAGTTTCTTACAAACATGCGAGAGAACTACACGGCCTACCATACAATGCCTCGCATGGTGTCATCCCAATGCTAGACTGGTAGCTATTATTATATGAAAACTCAACTAGATGCAGATAATCCTCCCATGATCTTCTAAAGTCTAGCACACAAGCCCTCAGGAGATCTTCCAAACTCGATTAACTCTCCCGGTTTGACCATCAGTTTGGGGATGGTAAGCCGTACTTAAACACAACTCGGTTCCCAAATCTTCTTGCAAACTCTTCCAAAATCTACTCATAAATAGATCTCGGTCACTTACTATGCTCTTCGGTATAGCATGGAATTGAACTATCCATTTCACATAAAGTTCAGCCAATTTCGATGTTGTCCTAGTCGACTTGACAGGAATGAACCTTGCATTTTTGGTCAAACGATCCACGATGACCCAAATTCCTTCATTTCCTGCCCTGGTTCTAGATAGTCCATCGATAAAATCCATTGATATTTGCTCCAATTTCCAAGTAGGATCTTTTAATGGCTAAAGTGAACCACTCGGCTTCTTCTATTCATCTTTCACCTACTAGCAGTACATACACTTGGAAGTGAACTTTCCAATATCTTGCTTCATCCCTTCCTAGTAGTAGACTCGCTTCATGTCCTGGTACATCTTATTTCCATCGGGATGAATTGTTAACTTCGACGGATGACATTTATTAGAATCTCAACTCCTAATCCATCGATATCAGGAACAACCAGTTGTCCTTGGTTTTAGAGCCAAAATTCTCGATCGACTCCGAACTATTTATCCTCTGGTTCCAGTTTCTGGATAAACTCGAAAAGCTTTATATCTCGTTTTTGGCTCTCGCCAATCCTCTTGATAAGAGTAGGTCTTATCGATAAGCTTGCCAACATTTCAGGTTCCAACACACATCTTGGCCTGAAATTGAACCTTCCCAAATACTCGAGACTCTTCCATTCTGAAAACATCGAGCCCAAACTTGCATGTCTTCGACTCAACGCATCTATAACTGCGTTACCTTTACCAAGAGTATAGGCTTTACCAAAATCATACGATGCCAGAAACTCTAACAACTGTTGCTTTCTTAGAAAACAAGCTCTTATGGCGAATATCTTTTTCCACAATCTTCTCGAATGAATCTTCATGATGATCCACCAACGACCTTCCAATATAGGTATCCAGACCCATAACAAACTTCTCGTTCTTCTGATAAGGTGCATCAATGTAAGTACGATCATATCTGGGCAAGGCTTCGAAATAAGAAACATAGTCAAGATCTGATCTGCCATTACACTACAATTCTATGAACTTCTTGAAAAGAACAGACTTCGGAGCAGTCGAGTTATACTGCACTTAAAACTTTGCTTGGAATTTGCTCCTATGAAATCTCCTCTTCTGGAGTCTCAAGTGTGACAGAATTCCACCACTCCACGGACCTACAGCTGCCTTGATGCAAGCTTTCTCTTTATTGCATCCTCAATAACCAAGTCTCCAAAGATACAAACACAAGAATCCATTCACCTCTGAACCTCTTCAGCTGGCTCAGTTCCTTTGAATGGTTTCCCTCCTAGAGATGTAAAGTCCTTGCACAGGTTTGCAAAATCTACTACTCTAGGAACTCACATGCCTACATCTACCATTGTTGCCACTGGAGCGGGTACCCTTCACTTAATTGTCTCTTCCACGGCTTCAAACATGGCCATGTAATTTGGTTCACCGCACTTTCCCCCTCCAGTATTAGCTCCCCTAGCAGCGTATCTTGATTCTCGTCTACTAATTCTAAATCTGCAATTTAGAATAATTAGCCACTTCCAAGAAAAACTGCTAAAGAGATACAACCGCTACTACTATATATGCTATATATATATTAAGTATCCAGCTGAAATCTACAAGTACATCTCTCATATGTAATTACATCTTCGAACTTTGGCCACAATCATTAATCGGGCTTTGATACCGAATGTGACGATCTACCATAACCCTGGACTAAACAAGAGGAATAATGCACTGAAAAGTGTGCCAGACAACTATGGACGATTATCAAAGCAGGTTAACAATATCGGAACCTGTATAGAACTCACAATACAGGGATAAAATGTAATAAAACATATACAACAGGTAATAGTAATTAAGCATCATATAGCAAACTTTTGAAACTTTCTCAACATCCTGAAAGGTTGTCCAACTGATACCAAAATTTGTACATAAGGCCTCACTACAACCCTTATAGAACACTCAAACAGCGAAAATAAAAATACTAGATAGTAATAAAACTGGTACGCCAGCCTCTTGCTCGCCTCCGCACAACAACATCATCCTCACTAATCACCTGCAACTTGCTACTTAATCTGCCCATCCACAGCAAGATGAACAACCTAAGGTAATAAGAGGAGACATAAAACCTTAAGTCTGACGATAGTCTTAGTGAGCGATAAAACAACTAACAAATTTCAACAATAAAGGTATATTAGAATGGATAGATAAACATACGAATCTACCCACAACACAAGAGAAGAACTCAACCCAATCTTCCCCACATCGGATTGTGATAGCCTTTATGGTAAACAATTCAACCATTCACCAATGAAAACCAGAACAACCATCAAATCATGGTAAGCACTTATAACATCCAGATTATATATATCTCACGTAAGCCATCCTAATCGAATTCAACATCCCTCAAGCACAAGCCCAGAGGCCTAAACCAATATCAGACAAGTACCCAAGGAACGCCTCCTTCAACGTTGGACAACCTACATAAGACGATACAAATAGAACAACCAATCGTCTATGACTAACTTTGGTAATCACCAGAAGTCCTGCTTTGAAACCATCGTTAATTATATGACGACCAACCTTACAATATATCAAGGGCTAATGGTAGCCCCAGTTCTTGCGTAAGCGACATATGACCAACCTTGACAACTAGGCCTTTCTATAAGACCTAGGGTACTCGACCTACAACCGGTCTTTTAGAATTCTCTAGTGTACCCCTGCTTCGAGCCTGCTAGAACTTACGACATCGATAATCTCTCGGCCTACGCATCTCTAGTCATCCAACCTAACGACTCTTTGTAGCTCAAGCAACCTTCTCGAGCTACCATTTTCTACCAACTCACGATCTTTGAGTTGTAATCTTCCTCATTGGTCTGCACTGATCAGCGAACACATTCAACACTTCGAATATTCCTACTTGAATTCTTCTTGAAGTTATCACCAACCTCAGACCAAAGGAATGTCCATCGTAAGGTCCGAAACAATCTATAATATCTCATCGACTTGCTAGAGAAAACAAACCACAACACTTATGCCGTCCACCAACGCGTCTAAAATGCTGCTGAAATCATTACGACTGATCCTCACTCCTAGCTCAACCGACCTTGTCCTGGAAGTTTGACCACATTTGTGGATGGCCTTGCTCGACCGACCCTGCTCGGCCGGCCTTGCTCGATCGATCCTGTTCGACCGACCCTGCTCGACCTATCTCATCTAGGTCTTCATCACCAATTTGAACCGACATGGATAAAACCGACCGACCCTTAGCAATGACCGACCCCCATTAGTGACTGACCCTGTCCAATCTCCCTATCCACGATTGAACCATAGGAAGACCGGCCCAGCCCATTTCTTCTCCTTTAAGAAATCTTTACACGGTTCGACCGACCCACACCATGTTCGACCGACTATGCTTGACCCAAAACCTGCACCGTCCAATGCAACTCCTATTTCGACCAAAACTTCGCCAAAAATATCCGTTCGACGAAACCAACTCATCCAATCATCCAATTGACCATAAAAGTAACATGAAGTCAACAATAACACCAATATGGCACTTCCATCAATAATCATGCAAAATTCACCAAAATCACCATAAGTGTACATATGAACAAAATAATGGATTTAACTTGCACATTCACATGAAATATCATAGAAATTACTTATCTAAACTTGCTAAATCAGATCATGGGGTGATTCATATGAAAATGGACTTACCAATGCATAGATCTATGGAAAAACACTTGACTTTTGAGAAACATGCACAAACACTCATATACTATATTTAATCCATGTGAGAGATGCATATCACTCACCGATTCTCCCAAACAAGCAAAAATCAAAGGAAAATGAATCTGGATAGCAAGCACTTCGCACTAAACACCTTGATCTGATGAATCCTTGCCTTAATTAATGTAGATCTAGCCCCCAATGGTATAGATCTATGATTTGCCTCCTTGGATTATGATTTTTAATGGTGGAAAGTTGTTAGAGGAAGGAGGAGCACAAGGCACCAAATGAGAGAATGGAAAACTAAAACCATTTCCCATATACCTTACCCCCTATTTATACTCTTCCAATAGCCCACCAATGGGCCTTCCTAAATCAACCCATTGTGGCTCTCCAAATAGGAACAACAAATTGAAAAACATTAAAATAGTGATCCCTCCCAAACCACTGAGTCAAATCTTTAATGTAACCACTCTACGGAAAGACAACCATCAATTCCCTTCTAATGGCACAGGTTTCACCCTCTTATTCGACCCGAGTCAAAAGTTATGCCCTGTACAAGACTGACAGGGGAAAAGTGGTCAGAAACAAAATTGGAAAAATTATGGACATGTCTCACAACCCCATAAGCAACATATTAAAAGACAAGAACTACCCAGCCCCTACGGAATAAAATAAAAATATTTCATGATCCTCTGATACGTAAAATGCGGGTTGTTACATGGGTCAATTGATTGGGGGTAGTAATTAGGGTACATCTAGTCTTGCTTGCTTTTTTAGGAGCCCATTGTTTTTGCTGGGAGTAACGCCTGTCATTTCTATTAGACTGCCTATTATTCGTGTTGGGGGTAAAACCCGTCATTAGAAGTACACCTAAGTCTACCATCTTGTTCTTGTTGGGATCATCTTGTTTTAGTTATACTAGTATTGGTGCGGAGAAAAATACGTTGGAAGCAAAATATATTTCACCATGTTTATTCTACTTATCCCACTCAGATTGCTATATCGGCCTTATGATATTGTTATCTCTCTCTCTCTCTCATCTTGTTTCTATACCTATCATGATGCTTTTACTTATTTATGTGCTAAAAGTAACTGGACTCACCAGACTTTATGTCTGACCCATTTTGTTTCCTCTTCTTTCTCTTTCGTTTCCCCCTCCAAGTTCTCTGGGTGGGAATACTCAAACTTGATCAGGATTCTTCTTTCATTCTGCTGGGAGCTGCTTATATGTACCACTTGATTTCGTATCTTCTCTACTACGGATATATTTGGGGATTATGTTCTTTTTATGTATTATTGTACTCTGATGATGATTTTGGTACAAGACAGAAGTTTTATGTTGATGTAACAAGTTTTCACTTTTTCAGACTTATTATGTAATTAGGTTTGGACCATAAAGCATTTCTATTTAATAAAGTTTTAATTCTTCTTTTATTTTATATCTATCTTGTAATGTTTTCATTTTTGTTTACCTATAACGCTTCACGAAACTTAATGCAATCTGATAAAGAGTGACATTAACAGACGTGGGGTGTCACATTTGGTATTAGAGCTGAAGGTTACCAGATCGGATAAAACATTTAGATTTTTTTTCAAAAAGGTTATAAAACAAAGCATTTTCGAAAGAAAAGTCGGTTTTGAAAAACATATTCCCCAAAGCCATATGAAATATCTTTCGATTCTCTATTTGAATCCCTTTTCCATTTCTTTTCAGCATGTGTGGGGTACCCAATATACCCGAGGGTATTCAGATACCGGCTTGGTTTCGTTGGTATCTAGAGGCTACGACACCAGCCGAAGGCCAAGCACACGCCCCTTCCCTAGCTGCAACCGTTGTTCCTCCTCCTTCGCGTGATGATAATTTCTCTAAGATATGCAAAGTTTCTGTGCTATGGGCGGATAGCCATTCCAAGGGACTGAAACTTTTGTAGAAGCGAGGATTTGGTTTAAAGAGAAGGAGGATTTGTTTGGAATTTTCTAAGTTGACGGTCGTAGGAAGATTAAGTTAGCCATTTGGCAGCTGAAGGATGAGGCCTTGTTTTCGTGGGAAGTGACACAGGCGGGACGTCCAGTCGAAACTTGGGATGATTTCCGACAGAGAGTCTAGTTGAAGTTTCTTTCTCAAGCCGAGCAGAGTATGCAAACGGAAAGGTTTTGGGCACTTAAGCAAAGGCCATGTCTGTCAAGGAGTATGTTAATAAGTTCAATCAACTAGTGAGGTTTGGGTTGGAGCTAGTAGATACCCCGCATAAGAAAGCTTTGAGGTTTGAAAGAGAATTGAATGAACCCCTTCATCGGTTAGTTATGTTCCATATTCCAATGGGAGAAACTTTTAAGAAACTCGTTGATATGGAACTAATGCACGAAGAAGATAAAGGTGGAAAGAAAGAGGTTAAGAGTGATGAAACAAAAAACAAGAAAGTACGGCCCAAGAAAGATCAACAACAACAAAAGAAAGGTGGAAAGAACGGAAAAGCCCAAGAAAAGATGAAATGTTTTAATTGTGGATGCGTGGGTCATGTGAGAAAAAATTGCAAAAGGAGGAAGAATGTTTGTTTCCAATGTGGAAAGGTAAGACATCTTATCAAGGATTACTAGAAGAGGCAAGGACAGGGCCAAAGGGAAGGATCTTCTTGTGACGTCCCGCCCCACACCAGCCGACATTTCCTTGAAGTGCATTGTACTGATATCCAACCAGCATGGGACGGTCGCCAAAGAAAGGAAAAAAAAGGAATTTGAACTAACAAGGAACCTGTAGAATGTCTTATAGCGCATGGGATAAAATATAATAATAACATAAATTTGACATAAAACAGCCGAGACAATGCATAATTTGAAAACTAAACCATCACAGCAGCGGAAATCCAAAACACAGCTTATCATCCGAACAAACATTATTACAACTTTGAAATACTGTCTCTAAAGCAAAAGAAAGAGGTACACTACTAATGCCCAAAGTAGTGACCAGCAACAACATAGAGAGATTATATATATATATATATATATATATCATACTTGGAAGCCTCCTGCTCGTCTCCGGTACGGCTACTCATGCATAATCACCTGACCTGTCTTTAGTCTGCCTGTTTAAGAGCACCTAGAGTAATAAGAAGAGACATAAAACTACGGGTCAGACAAAAGTCTGGTATGAGCTATAAGCAGCAAAACAGAACAATAACAGGTATACATAACCATACCTGAACCTGGACCTGCCACCAAAGAGTTAGCACAACAGGATGTACAATATTCTAAGGTGACACTAACACATGGTGTGAAAATAATGGGGAATGGGTGTGCATGTCATGGTGATAGCAAACATCAAACATAGCAATCATCCTCACATCTCTCACTTAGTGCGTAAAGCATACGATATCTACCACTTGATCACCAAATCCTTTGCTACGATCACTCTGCCCCATGGAGACACTATGACTCCACTGCACTGATCCATAGCCACTAATCCTTTGCTATGTCCACTTTGCCCCATGGAGTCATGACAACTCCACTGCACTGGCTCATAGCCTTGCTACGATCACTCTGCCCCATGAAGTCATGACAACTTCACTACACTAATCCATAGCCAATATTCGTCTCTCTGTGGTGAGTCAAATCTATAGACATCGATAACCCCTTTGCACACGTCTCACAGCGAAGTCCAATTCATGAAGTTAACTCATTGGTTCCCATCTGGATCTCGAGTTCAACTTCCCATTTGGATTATCTTTGCATCTCGAGTTTTGGTCATCATCCCCGTTCGTGACTTCAGCTCGTAGCTCCAAGCTTTCGTTAACATCCGTGCCTTGGTTTGCTGTTCGAGATTCGTCTCCAGGCTCGGCTTGTGGAAGCATGCTCCTCTGGTTCGTGACATACACCTAGTCAGCTCGTGATCCTTTCCTGGTCCAGCTCGTGACTTGTGGTTCGTGCTCCTTGCTCCGGATCGTGATGGTGGGACCCATCCAGTTCTGGTGCTTGTCTGGGTCCAGCTCACGGCTTCTGCTCTTGGGTACTTCGGTTCGTGGTCATTAGGTGAGACCGTCTCGTGGGCGGGTGCTCGTGGGGAGGTAAGCGCTCCACGATTAGTTCGTGCGGATACTTCTCTGGCGGCTCGTGGAAGGGGTCGGCTTATGACAGAAGGGTGCTTCACGAACGGAAATGACCAATTTCCTGCAACTTTTTCAAGCAATCTATTTACACCAAACGACGGCGTTTTTGACCATTCTAACTTTTCTAAACAATCACAAATCATTCCAAACAGTCATAGCAACATGTATAGTTGACCATAAACACCAAAACAACAACTTAACATGATAAAGATGGATCAAACATACCCAAAACCCTTGTTTTCCCTTAGTCATGCTCAAGCATAACTAATGATAGGATTAGCAAAACATACCCAAATTAACCCAAATTTCTAACAATGGTCTAAAAGAATATTTTAGAATTTCTGAACATTTTTCCAGAATTTAATCATGTACAATTTCTCTAATTAACACTAATCATCATTAATTAGTCGTAATTAGTGGAAAACAATGCAAATCACTCACCTTAGCCAAAAATATAAACTCAGATCTGAAACGATTCTTCAAAATGGCACGAATTCCAATGCACACAGCAGCCTTTGCCTTTAATTCGATGTTGATTAGACTTGGTTTGAGGCTAATTAGCTTAACTTCAATTAGAAAGTGATTTGGAGGTGTTTTAGAAAGTGGAGGCCATGGCTAGGGTTCAAGAGATGTAAGTGGCGGCTAGAAAACTGATTAGAAATGATTTCCCAAACCCTATCAGCCTTCCCATAACACTAATCCCAAAATTGGTTATGGGCCTAGCTGTTAATCACTCTAATTAGGACCGGTTAAGTTGTTTTTCACCTTCCAAACCTTATTTCAGCTATATCTCCCAAACGGTAAGTCCGTTTGATCAATGTGACCACTCTATGGAAAGGGTAAACCACCATCTGAATTCAATGGAAGTGGTTTCAGGTCAAAACTCCTTACTAATCAAAAGTTATAGGCCAAACAAGATTGTTCAAGGGTAAAATGGTCATTTAAGAATTGGCAAAAATCGTGAACATGGAAAATGACCCCAATAATCGTTCCCCAAAGTTACACGACCATACGATCTCATATGAAAATGAAATAAATATTCTATGATCCTTCGATACGTAGAATGCGGATCGTTACACTCTCCCCCCCCCCCTCAAGAAATGTCGCCCCCGAAATTCCTAAACCAAAAACATACAAAGGTGTTTTGCATGCCTGTCAGTCATTCACAAACAATCAAACATATACAACAAGCACAACAAGCCTACCCTAGCATGCGGTTTACTAACAAGGGAAGAAATTATCACTATTAAAATCTTACCAGGCAAAGAGTTCTGGATGCAATTCCCTTATGCTCTCCTCTGTATCCCAAGTACAATCATTTTCATTCTCACCCCACTGAACCTTGACCAGTTTCACCGCCTTCCTTCGAAGTTTCTTCGTGTCGTACTCGACTATACGGATCGGCCTGTGGTTCCCAACCGCCTCGGGTTCTACTTCGATGTCATCGAACTTATCCGGTGAAATAGTCATATCAGGGTCGTGCACGAACTTCCTTAACTGGGAAACATGAAACACGTTATGAACTCCCGCCATCTTATCTGGCAACTCAACTTTATATGCCAAATTCCCAACTTGCTCAAGAACTAGGATGGACCAACAAATCTTGGTACTAACTTGCCTCTCCTGCAAAATCGAATCACGCTCTTTAACGGAGAAATCTTGGCAAACACCAAGTCGCCAATGGAGAATTTTAGATCTCTTCTCCTCTAATCAGCATAACTCTTTATCCTATCTTGAGCAGCCTTCCTTCGCTGTTGGATAACCCTGATCCTGTCTGAAGTTTTTCTTATTACATCTGGCCCAAGCACAAACTTCTCACCAGTTTATAACTAGCATGATGGTGAGTTGCACGGTCTTCCATACAAAGCTTCAAATGGAGCGATACTAATACTAGACTGATAACTATTATTATATGTGAATTCAACTAGATGCAATTGGCCATCCCATGACCCTCCAAAATCTGAAATGTAAGCTCTTAAGAGATCTTCTAATACTCGATTCAACCTCTCTGTCTGACCGTCGGTTTGAGGATGATACGTTGTACTAAGATGTAATTCTGATCCTGAAGCCTCTTGTAAGCTCTTCCAAAATCCACTAGTGAATAATGGATCTCGGTCACTTACAATGCCTTTGGGTATTCCATGAAATCTCACTACCCACTTCATATACAGTTCTGCTATCTTAGCTGCTGTTCTATTCGACTTGACGGGTATAAACCTTGCACTCTTGGTCAATCGGTCCACAATCACCCAAATGCTATCATGGCCCAATCTAGTCCTTGGTAACCCATCAATGAAATCCACTGAGATTTGTTCCCATTTCCATTTTGGAATTTCGAATGGTTGTAACAAACCACTAGGCTTATTTTTCTCGGCTTTAACTAGCTGGCAATTCATGCACTTAGATATAAACTTCCCAACGTCTCTTTTCATCCCTTCCCAGTAGTAGGTCTACTTCATGTCTCAATACATTTTGTTACCACCGGGATGTATAATTAGTTTTGAGTGGTAACATTCTCAAAGCACTTCATCTCTCAATCCATTGACATTGGGTACAACTAATTTCTCATTCTTTCTAAGCCATCCATCTCGATCAAGCCCATACTTATTCATCTCCTCTTTTATACCCATCTCTTACTTGGAGATGATTTCCAATAGGTTAGGATCGTCCCTATGACTGGAACCAATTGGGTTTGATCGTTAAACTTGCTAACATTTATGGATCTAATTCGCACTTTGGTCTGAAATCCTACCTAGCGATATACTCAAATTGCTTCCATTCTAGAAACATAGCCCCTAAATTGGCATGTCTCCTACTCAATGCATCAGCTACTGCATTGCCCTTTCCTGGTGTATATGCAATATCGAAATTATAGGAAGCCAAGAATTCTAACCATCTTTGCTGGCGGAGATTTAGATCCTTTTGAGAGAAGAGATACTTTAACGATTTATGATTGGTAAACAACTCGAATCTTTCTCCCAAGAGATAATGTCTCCACATCTTCAACGCGAACACGATCGCTGCCAATTCCAAATCGTGGGTAGGGTATCTTTTCTCATGCGGTTTCAGTTGCCGACTTGCATAAGCTACATCCCTACCTCCTTGCATCAATACAACACCTAGTCCGGTATCACATGTGTCTGTGTATACTGTCATTTCTTCATTACCTTTAGGAATGAATAACACTGGCGCATGCATCAACTTTTCCTTTAGACTCTTGAATGCATTTTCACACCTTTCATCCTAAACGAAAGCTTGATTCTTCTTAGTCAACTGAGTTAACGGTGCTGCTATCTTGGAGAAGTTTTGGATAGACTTACGATAATATCCAGCTAATCCCAAGAAACATCGTATGTCTGTTGCATTCTTGGGCGTAGACCAATCTTGTATTATATCCACCTTCGCAGGTTCCACAGTAATACCATTCTCTGAAACAATGTGGCCCAAGAATCTCACTTCCCTCCTCCAGAAGTTACACTTAGAAAACTTCGCTTTCAATTGGTGTTTTCTTAACACGTCCATCACTATTCTCAAATGTTCCTTGTGTTCTTCCTCTGTCCTCGAATAAACAAGTGTATCGTCCATGAACACAAGAACAAACTTATTCAATTGATCCTTGAATACCCTATTCATAAGATCCACAAAATATGCTGGTGCATTGGTCAACCCAAATGGCATGGCCAATCACTCATAGAATCTAGACCGTGTCCAAAATGTCGTTTTAGAAACACTCTCAGCTGCTACTCGGAGCTGATGAAATCTTGTCGTGAGGTCCAATTGGGAGAACACTCTCGCTCCATCCAGTTGATCAAACAAATCATCTATTCGTGGAAGAGGATACTTATTCTTCTTAGTCACTTTATTCAGCTCGAGATCATCCACATATAAACGAAGGGAACCATCTACCTTGGTAGCAAATACAACTGGTGCTCCCCATTCGGAGACACTTCTTCTAATAAATCCCTTCTTCAGAAGATCCTCACTTGCACCCCGAGCTCTCGTTGCTCCCTTGGTGCCATACGACGAAGTGAAATCACTATAGGTTTGGCATCTTTCACTAAATCAATACGGAGCTCAATCTCTCGGTGTGGTGGTAGACCGGTCACTTCCTCGAAGATATCCGGATACTGGCCAGCAGTGGGAATCCCTGATAACTCGTCCTGCGGGATGTAGAGGGAATTTAGAAAACTAGCCATTACCTCATCACCAGGTAGGCCACCAAACACTACCCTCCGCTTATCATCCGCCCTAATAGTCACTGAAAATCCCTCACAGTCTAACACCACCCCATATCATTAGAGCCAATCGACTCCCAAAATAATGCCAAACCCAGTAAAGCCCAAAACAAAGAAATTACAAGAAGACATACATCCATGACTCGATAAGACCAAATTTCGACAAATCATACTAAGGCTAGTCAAACCACCAATCGGGTTCATCACAACTAAAGGTCTATCGACTATCTCGTGTTCTAATCCCAACATATCTACCAGGTCACTAGATATAAAGGAACGGAAAGCCCCAGTATCAAATAATATTCGAACAGGAACATAATAAACAGAAAGCATACCTTGAATAATGACGTTCTTTCCTTTCTCCATCGCAGTTGGTGCATTCGACGAAGAAGGAACAACATTAATAGCATATTCTTTCACAATCTGCTTCTCTTTGGGGGGTTGCGGATATTTATCCTTGTGATGTCCCACTTGGCTACAATTGAAGCACTTCCTGTCTGCTGGCTTTGCTCGACATTCTTTAGCATAATGGCCCTTCTTACCACAGCTAAATCCCCAACATCTTTCTTACTCTTCTTCTGATCATCCTTAGTCTAATTCTGTTTCCTTTTATTCTAAGAATTATTCTTGCCTACACCGCTTGCTTGCAGCTTTGGCCCCTCTATAGATACAACAACGACTTCAGCCTTGGGCTTAGGATAAAGGCTCTCTGATCTTAGTGCTTTCCCAACATTTGATTCAAAAGTCTCATCAATATGGTTTGTAAGCCTTTCCACCAAGTACTGATCTAAGCCTGTGATGAACTTCTCATTCTTCTTCTCGGGAGTGTCAGTGATGGATAATTCATACTTCGATAAAGTATCGAACTCAACAATATATTCCGAGACTGCCCTACCATTCTGTTTAAGCTCCAAGACTTCCTAAACAGCACTGACTTCTGAGTAACCGTGATAAACTAGTCACTGAATCGGGCCTTAAACTGATCCCAAGTAACTTGACCATCAGGGGTAGCTGCCTTAATAGCGTTCCACCAATTCATAGCCCATCCTTGTAGCTGACGGGATGTTAACTTCCTCTTCAACGCGTCTTCGATTCCCAGATCCTCGAAGATACACTCACAACTATCAAGCCAATCCTGAACGTCTGTAGCCGATTCCGTTTCGTGGAACGGCTTCCCACTAAGACTAGTGTAGTCCTTACAGAGCTTGGCAAAATCAACCCTAGGCACCTGCACCGCTACACCACCACCATTTGCAGCATTAGGAGCTGCCCTCTGAACATCCCTAAGCATTTCTGTCATGAAGTCATTGAGCATCATCCTCATATTAGGAGCATTCCTATTATTAGCTCCTGAACCAGTATTCCTCATATGTCGGCTCACTATTCAATCTGTAAGGAGAAAACGATTCACCATCTCTTCAGTGGTGCGAGTGCAGTGCGACTCCGTCCTTAGATATACTAATAGTGTGTATATATATATAGCTTTTGAAAACCAAAGTATCACAAATACATGCCCTCATATATGTACTATCTCTCCTTGGTGTCTTTCCCCAGGTTAACTATGCAACCTATAGCTCTGATACCAAGTGTGACGGCCCGCCCCGCACCAGCCGACATTTCCCTCAAATGCGCTGTACCATTATCCAACCAGCACGGGATGGTCGCCAAAGAAAGGAAAAGAAAGGAATTTGAACTAACAAGGAACCTGTAGAATGTCTCACAGCGCATGGGATAAAATATAATAATAACATAACTTTGACATAAAACAGGCGAGACCGTGCATAAGCTGAAAACTAAACCATCATTGCAGCGGAAATCCAAAATACAGCTTATCATCCGAACCAACATTATTACAATATTGAAATACTGTCTCTAAAGCAAAAGAAAGAGGTACACTACTAATGCCCAAAGTAGTGACCAGCAACAACACAGGGAGTATATATATATATATATATATATGTATGTATGTATGTATATCATACGTGGAAGCCTCCTGCTCGTCTCCGGTACAGCTACTCGTACACAATCACTGACCTGTGTCTAGTCTGCCTGTTTAAGAGCACCCAGAGTAATAAGAAGAGACATAAAACTCTGGGTCAAACAGAAGTTTAGTATGAGCGATAAGCAGCAAAACATAACAATAACAGGTATACATAACCATACCTGAAACTGGACCTGCAACCAAAGGGTTAGCACAACAAGATGTACAATACTCTAAATGACACTAACACATGGTGTGAAAATAATGGGGAGGGGGTGTGCATGTCATGGTGATAACAAACATTAAACATAGCAATCATCCTCACTTCTCTCACTCAGTGCGTAAAGCATACGATATCTACCGCTTTGATCACCCAATCCTGTGCTATGATCACTCTACCCCATGGAGTCACGATGACTCCACTGCACTAACCCATAGCCACTAATCCTTTGCTATGTCCACTCTGCCCCATGTAGTCATGACAACTGCACTGGCTCATAGCCTTGCTACGATCACTCTGCCCCGTGAAGCCATGAAAACTCCACTATACAGATCCATAGCCCATTTTCGTCAATCCGTGGTGAGTTAAAGCTATAGATATCAATAACCCCTTTGCACACGTTCCGCATCGAAGTCCAATTCATGAAGTTAACTCATTGGATCCCATCTGGATCCTGAGTTCTACTTCCCATTTTTACAACCTTTGCATCTTGGGTTTTGGTCATCATCCCTGTTCGTGCCTTCAGCTCGTAGCTCCAAGCTTTCATTCACGTCCATGCCTCAGTTCGTAGTTCGAGATTCGTATCCATGCTCGGCTCATGGAAGCATGCTCCTCTGGTTACACCTAGTTAACTCGTGATCCTTTCCTATCCAGCTCGTGACCCGTGGATCGTGCTCCTTGCTCCGGCTCGTGATGGTGGGACCCATCCGGTCCGTGGTGCTTGTCTGCATCCAGCTCATGGCTTCTGCTCTTGGGTACTTCGGTTCGTGGTCATCAGTGAGACCGGCTCGTGGAGGGGTGCTCGTGGGGAGGTAGGCGCTACACGATTAGTTCGTGAGGATGCTTCTCTGGCGGCTCGTGGAAGGGGTCGCCTTGTGACAGAAGGGTGCTTCACGAATGGGAATGACCAATTTCCTGCAACTTTTTCAAGCATGCGATTTACACCATACGACGGCGTTTTCGACCATTCTAACTTTTCCAAACAATCACAAATCATTCCAAATAGTCATAGCAACATGTATAATTGACCATAAACACCAAAACAACAACTTAACATGATAAAGATGGATCAAACATACCCAAAACCCTTGTTTTCCCTTAGTCATGCTCAAGCATAACTAATGATAGGATTAGCAAAACATACCCAAATTAACCCAAATTTCTAACAAAGGTTTAAAAGAATATTTTAGAATTTCTGAACATTTTTCCAGAATTTAATCATGTACAATTTCTCTAATTAACACTAATCATCATTAATTAGTCGTAATTAGTGGAAAACAATGCAAATCACTCACCTTAACCAAAAATATAAACTCAGATCTGAAACGATTCTTCAAAATGGCACGAATTCCAATGCACACAGTAGCCTTTGCATTTAATTCGATGTTGATTAGACTTGGTTTGATGCTAATTAGATTATCTTCAAATAGAAAGTGATTTGGATGTGTTTTATAAAGTGGAGGCCATGGCTAGGTTTTAAGAGATGTAAGTGGCGGCTAGAAAACTGATTAGAAATGATTTCCCAGTCCCTATCAGCCTTCCCATAACACTAATCCCGAAATGGGTTATGGACCTAGCTGTTAATCACTCTAATTAGGCCTGGTTAAGCTGTTTTTCACCTTCCAAACCTTATTTCAGCTATATCTCCCAAACGGTAAGTCCGTTTGATCAGTGTGACCACTCTACGGAAAGGTAAACCACCATATGAATCCGTTGGAAGTGGTTTTAGGTCAAAACTCCTTACCAATCAAAAGTTATAGGCGAAACAAGATTGGCCAAGGGTAAAATGGTCATTTAAGAATCGACAAAAATCGCGAACATGGAAAATGACCCCAATAGTCATTCCCTAAAGTTACACGACCATACGTTCTCATATGAAAAAGAAATAAATATTCTATGATCCTTTGATACGTAGAATGCGGGTCGTTACACTTCTGAAGGGTTGGTGCATGCTCTCATGACCAGTGTACCGGATGGAGGTAGAAAGTTTCTGTTGAAGGTTTGATTTCTCCTTTCAATTATCCTGTTAGTATTCTTTTTGATTCTGGCGCTTCACATTCTTGTATATTGGTTCTATGGTTGAGTCTCTGCATATTGGTACTAGTATGGTTTTGGAACTCGTAGTTGTCTCAAACCCCATTGGGGTTACGGCTCATTTGTCTACGATTTGTTGGGGTTTGAGAATATCTGTGTTAGGCGTCAAATTTGAATACGACGCGTATGTGCTTGTTTCATGGGCAATGGTTTGATTCCAGGAATGGATTGGCAAGCCATGTTTAGTGCCATTCTAGATTGTGAAAGGAGGGTCGTTAGACTTTGGAATTGCAATGGGAGGACCCTTGAGAATTATTGTGATCCTAAAGTGTCTGTCATGCTTAGTTTCTTAGAGTAGCTTGATGCATCTATCGATAACTTATGATCTGTACCAGTAACCCGTGAGTATCCTGATGTTTTTGAGGAGGTTCAGGGCTTACCTCCGAGGCCCGAGATTGTTTTCCGAATATACTTGGTAGACAATGCAAAGCTGGTTGCATTGCCTGTGTGACTCATGCCTCCGAGAGAAAGGAGATAGCTCAGCAAGCAAATAGGGGAGCTACTTGAGAAAGGGTTTGTTAGGCGATGCATATCTGAATGGGGTGCTCCAGTAGTGTTTACCACTAAGGCAGATGGTTCGTTTCTTTTATGCATGGATTACAGGGAGTTGAATAATGTCACTAAGAAAAGTAGGCACCCACTTCCGAGGATAGGCGATCTCTTTGACCAGCTTGTTTGTGCATTTGTTTTCTCTCGGTTAGAATTGGCCATAGGGTTTCATTAGTTGAGGGTAGCCGAGGAAGTATAGATAAGACTACCTTTAGAACACCAGATGGTTTCTTCGAGTCGCTTGCCATGCCTTCTGGGTTGACGAATGCACCAACCGATTTTGTGGATCTAATGAGTAGGGTGTTTCAGGAGTTTCTAAATAAGTTCGTTGTGGTCTTTGTTGATGACATTTTTATTTTCTCGAAGAGCGAGGAAGAGCATGACCTACGTTTAAAGGAGGTTTTGAAAAATGTCCATGCGCACCAACTTAAGACGAAATTCTCTAAATGTCATTTTTGGAGAAAAGAAGTGAGATTTCTAGGTCATGTGGTCTCTAAAGATGGGATAGCGGTGGATCCCGCGAATGTAGTTGCCATTCAAGATTGGCAGAATCCAAATAATGCAATGGAGATGAGAAGTTTTCTTGGTTTAGCTGGCTATTATAGGAAGAATACATTTTCTTGGGATGTAGACTGTACTGATGCTTTTAAGCGATTGAAAAGGTCTTTGACAACAGCCCCAGTCTTGACGTTGCCTGATGGGAACAAAGTGTTCACAGCCTACATTGATGCATGTGGTACAGGGTTTGGTGCGGTTCTGATGCAAGAGGGAAGGGTAGTATGTTATGGAGGTAGATAATTGAGGGTTCCTGGGAAGAACAACCCTATCCATGACCTAGAGTTAGCTACTATAGTATTTTCACTTAGGACATGGAATCATTCTTTACTTGGAGAGAAGTTTGAGTTGTATACCTATCATAAATCTCTCAAGTATTTGTTCTTGCAGAAGGATCTCAATTTGAGCTAACAAAGATGGATGAAGTTCCTAGCGTCCTATGACTTTGAGATTGCTTACAACCCTGACAAGGGTATTATGGAGGAGGACGAGCTGAGTAGGCAGAGGATGACCTTAAGTCCTCTATTTGTGGAAGGGAAGAGCTTGGAGTTTATTTCAACTTTTGATTTTAGACTCTTCATCGAGTTTACACCTCGTTTATTGGCGTTATTAGAGGTGTGACCTACTATGTTGGATTAAATAAGAACTTCGCAGTGAGAGGACCCACAACTAGCATACGTCTTGGATAGGCTCCGCAGAGGGAGACTTCCAGTCACCTCGGTAGATATTCCATAGATGGTAGAGGGTTGTTAATAAGAGATGGACGACTTTGTGTTCAACGAGTTGGGAGTTTATTGAATATAGTCCTTGAGGAACCCATCATTCTAGGATGACAATTCATCCAAGTGATGATAAGATGTATAGAGATATGAAGAGGGTTTTCATTTGGGCTGGGATGAAGAAAGATGTAGCGTAGTTTGTTTCTCGATGTTTGACTTGCCAGCAAGTCAAAGCTGTGCAAAGGAAGCTCGGTGGTTTACTTCATCCTTTGGAGGGTCCATAAAGGAAGTGGGAGAGCGACTCTATGGATTTCTTTGATGGTTTTCCTAGATCGATGAAAGGCAACACCAATATTTGTGTTATAGTTGACAAGCTTACTAAGAGCGCCCATTTCATTCCTGTTAAGAGTAAAAGGACGACAACAGTTTATCTTCGTGAGATAGTCCGTCTACATGGAGTACCTTCCAGTATTGTGAGTGATTGTGACCCCATATTCACCATTGAGTTTTGGAGGAGCTTACAAGAGGCATTAGGTACACAATTGTGCTTGAGCACCGCTTATCAACCTCAGACCAATGGAAAGGGTGAATAGAGTCCTTGAGTATCTTCTAAGATTATGTATCCTAGACTTCAGAGGGACTCGGAAAGAGCATCTTCTTTTATTAGAGTTCACCGATAGCAACAGTTGCCAGGCTAGTATTGGCATGGAACCCTTCGAAACATTGTACGGACGACCCTGTAGATCACCGTCTTTTTGGTGGGAATTTACAGAAAGGCTTCTACTTGGAATTGAGATGATTACGGAGACTTCAGAGAAGGTTGATCTTATTCGCTGGGGTATGAAGACAATCAGGAAAGGAGAAAGTCTTACGCAGAAAGGAGAAGGACCAACATTGAGTTTGAGGTAGAAGACATGGTTTTCATTAAGGTATCACTTTTAAGGTATGTGGTTCGTTTTGGATCTGTAGGGAAATTGGAACCAAGAATTGTAGGGCCATTTCCCATAATAGCAAGGATTGGCAAGATGGCCTATAGAGTAAAGCTACCAGAGAGACTGTCCGGTGTTCATGATGTTTTCCACGTTTCTCATTTACAGAAGTGCTTATATGATACCACAGAAGTAGTAGACGCAAGTATGCTTGAGGAAGTAGATGTAGAATGGAAGGCGATAGTTAGACGAGTTCCTACCCGTATTCTTGAATTAGAGGTGTAAAGACCCGCATTCTACATATTGGAGGATCGTAGAATATTTATTTTATTCTCATACGAAGTCATATGGTCATGTTACTTTGGGAAACGACTATTGGGGTCATTTCCCACATTCACGACTTTTGACGAATTTTAAATGACCGTTTTGCCCCTGGTGAATCTGATTTCGCCTATAACTTTTGATTAGTAAGGCATTTTGATCTGAAATCACTTCCATTGGATTCAGATGATGGTTTACCTTTCCATAGAGTAGTCACATTAATCAAACGGACTTATCGTTAGGGAGACATGCTGAAATAAGATTCGAAGATGGAAAAATAGCATAATTGGACTAAATAGGGTGATTAGCTGCTAGGCCCATAACCCATTTCGGGATTAGGGTTATGGGAAGGCTGAAAGGAGTTAGAGAATGGTTCCTTTTCATTTTCTTATCCACCACAAACCTTGCTCTCACATTAATAATGGCTTCCATCTCTCAAATCACTCTCTAATCACTTTCTAATCACATATTAAGCAAATCAACAACAAATTAAGGCGGATTAGCATCAAAATCTAGGTAGAGCTGCTACATTACATAGGAATCTGAAACAAATCAGTTAGAGTTTTAGAACTATCATTTATTTATGGCTAAGGTGAGTGATTAACATGTTTATTCAGTAATTATGGCTAATTAGTGGTGATTTGAGATAATTAGCGAAATTATGACTCAGAAAAATATGTAGAAATTCTAAAATATTATTTTATGTCACCGGTAAAAATTTGGGTTAATTTGGATTAAGTTTGTTATTCATATGGTTGAGGGAAAAACATGGTTTTGGCTATGTTTGATCTGAAATATTCCATATGATTGATGTTTCAATCTTTTTGAATGAACCTATATGTTGTTGCTGTTGTTTGGAATGTTTTATGGTTGTATAGTAAGGTTAGAATGGTTGAAAACGCCATCGTATGGAGAGAATGGACGAAATAAGCTCATTGGAAAAGTGCAAGAAAAGGGATCGGATCAGGTCCCCCGAACCAGTTTGTGTTAACTACCCCGAACCGCGAGCCATGTGACTTCCCCGAGCCGCCTGCAAGCACGAACCGAACCACCTATTGAGCCATTAACCGGAGCACTCGAGCCGCTTGCACCACGAATGGAGACCACGAACCGACCTGGATGGAGATGCCCGATCCGACCTGAGCCGATGGGGTAATCATGACCCGATGAGGTACCACGTCCCAAAGGAGCTCACGAACCGTTCCTCCCGAACTGAACGGCTGCTCCAAACCGAAACCGATGCACCAACGAACCGAAATCTCCGAACCTAATGGAGGCTGATCTTTGAACCACGAACTGGAGGAGACCAAAAAACTGAGATGCAAAGGAAGTCTAAATGGGGAGTTATTACTCAGGATCCAGATAGGAACCAACGAGTTAACTTCAGAAATTAGACTTTGCTGTGGGACGTGTGCAAATGGGTTATCGATATCTATAACTTTGGTTCACTATTGAAAGAAGGGGTATTGACTATTGACCAGTGCAGTGGGGTCAGAGGTTGTATGGAGTTGGTCTCCATTAGTGCTCCAAAGGGAAAAGTGGTTGTAGTAATAGTTGTGCGGTTTGGGACTCCGTCATGGCCCCAATGGATTTGGTGATCAAAGCGGTGGATATCGTATGCTTTACGCACTGGGTGAGAGATGTGAGGATGATTGCTATTTTGATGTTTTTTATCACCATGATACTCACACTTCTGTTTTACACCAAATGTTAGTATTTTCTTAGAGTAATGTAAATTTTGTTGTGCTAACTCTTTCGTTGCAGGTCCAGGTCAGGTATGATTTTTTATACCTGTTATTGTTTTATTTTGCTGCTATCGCTCATACCAGAATTTTTTCTGATCTAGAGTTTTATGTCTCTTCGTATTACTATGGGTACTCCTAAACGAGCATACTAGAGACAGGATTAGGTGGTTATGCATGAATAGCTATCCAGAGACGAGCATGAGGCTTCCACGTACTATATACATATATTCTCCTTGTGTTGTTGCTAGTCACTGCTTCGGGCATTAGTAGTGTACCACTTTTATTTCATTTTTAGAGACAGTATTTTGAAGTTGTAATAATGGTTTGGATCATAAGTTGTATTTTGGATTTTGCTACTTTGATGGATATCATCTAGTTTTCAGCTTATGCTATATCTCACCTGTTTTATATTAAGTTTTTTTTATTATCATATTTTATTCCATGCGCTGTGAGATATACTACAAATTCTTGATGATTCACCATTTCAAACCCTTCTTTTGGCGATCGTCCCGTGCTAATCGGACATTGGCACAACGCATTTCGGGGGAAATGCCTGATGGTGCGGGGGGCCATCACACTTGGTATCAGAGCCTAGGTTGCATAGTTTTACCTAAGGGAAGACATCAGGGAGAGACAATATATGTAAATGAGAGTGCACATTTATGAAATTTTGGTTTCCAAAAACTATATATATACACACTATTAGTATATGTAAGGATGAAGTCGCACTACATGGGCACGACTAAGGAGATGTTAATCGTTTTCTCTTTACAAATTAGGCAATGAGCCGAAATACGAGGAGTACGGGTTCAAGAGCCAACAGTGGGAATGTCCCCGACATAAGGACGATGTTTACTGCCTTCATGCGAGAAATGCTTAGGGATGCTGAGGGAGCAGCTCATAATGCTACTATAGGTGGTGGTGCAGTAGTGCAGGTGCTTAGATCCAATTTCGCCAAGCTTAACAAGGATTATACTAGTCTTTAGTCTTGGTGGGAAGCCGTTCCATGGAACGAAATCGGCTATAGTGGTTCAAGATTGGTTGGATAGTTGTGAGTGCATCTTCGAGGATTTGGGGATCGATGATGCAATAACGAGGAAGCTAGCATCACGTCAGCTTCAAGGACCTGCAATGAATTAGTGGAATGTTATTAAAGCGGCCACTCCCGAGGATCAAGTTACTTGGAATCAGTTTAAGACTCGCTTCAGTGACAAGTTTATTCCAACTGCTCAGAAATCGGATTTGTTTAGTAAGTTTATGGAGCTTAAGCAGAATGGCAGGGTAGTCTCAAAATATATTGCTGAATTCGATACTTTATCGAAATATGGATTATCTCTTATCGATACTGTCGAGAACAAGAACGAGAAGTTCATAACTAGCATAGATGGGTAATTGGGGGAAATATTTATAAACCATATCAATGAGACATTCGAATCTATTATGGGAAAGGCATTGAAGTTAGAGAGCCTTTACACTAAGCCAAAGACTGAGGTCGTTGTTACATCTGCAAGGGAACCAAAACCACAGGCAAGCAGTGAAGGCAAGAAGAATTCCCAGAACAAGAGGATGCAGAACCAAACTAAGGATGGTCAGAAAAAGAAGGATAGGAAAGATATCGAGTGCTTTAGCTATGGCAAGAAGGGCAACTATGCCAGAGATTGTCGAAAGAAGCCAACGGATAGGAAGTGCTTCAATTGCTGCCAAGTGGGACATCACAAGGCTAAATGCTCAAAACCTCCTAAGGAGAAGAAGATCGTGAAAGCTTATGCTATCAACGTTGTTCCTTCTTTGTCAAATGCTCCAGCATTGGTAAAGAAGGGAAAGGGTGTCATTATCCAACGTATGCCTTCTATTTATGATGTTCCTGTTCGAGCATTGTTTGATACTGGGCTTCTCATTCCTTCGTATCTAGTGACTTGGTAGATAGGTTGGAATTAGAATCTAAGATTGTCGATCGACCTTTAGTTGTGACGAACCCGATCGGTAGTTTGACTAGCCTTTGTATGATTTGTCATAATTTGGTCTTATCGAGTCATGGATGTGTGTTTGCTTATGATTGCTTTGTTTTAGGCTTTACTGGGTTTGGCATTATTTTGGGAGTCGATTAGATCCAAAGGTATGGGGTAGTGGTAGATTGTGAGGGTCTTCGGTGACCATTAGAGCGGATGATGGGCGGAGGGTGTTATTGGGTTGCCTACCTAGTGATGGAGTGATGGCTAGTTTTTTAAATTCCCTCTACATCCCGCATGATGAGTTATCAGACGTGCCTATTGCTGGTGAGTATCCGAACATCTTTGGGGAAGTGACCGGACTTCCATAACACCGAGAGATCGAGTTTGTAATTGATTTAGTGAAAGATGCCAGACCTATAGTGATGCCATTTCGTCGTACGGTGCCAAGGGAACAACGAGAGCTCGAAGTGCAAGTAGGTGATCTTTTGAAGAAGGGATTTATACGAAGAAGTGTTTCCGAGTGGGGAGCACTAGTTGTATTAGCTATCAAGGCCGATGGATCTCTTCGCTTATGTGTAGACTACTGCGAGTTGAACAAGGTGACCAGAAAGAGTAAATATCCTCTTCCATGGATAGATGATTTGTTTGATCAACTGAATGGAGCAATAGTGTTTTCCAATTGGATCTCGTGACAGGTTTTCAGCAGTTCCGAGTAGCAGCTGAGATTATACCTAAAACGACAATTCGGACACCGTCTGGATTTTATGAGTGGTTGGTCATGCCATTCGGGTTGACCAATGCACCCGCATATTTTGTGGATCTTATGAATAGGGTTTTCAGGGATCAATTAAATAAGTATGTTCTTGTGTTCGTGGTATCTTGGTTTACTCGAACATAGAGGAAGAACACAAAGGGTAATCTGAGGACATAGGTGTTGAGGAAACACCAACTGAAAGCGAAATTTTCTAAGTACCACTTCTGGAGGAGGGAAGTGAGGTTCTTGGGCCATGTTGTTTTAGAGAATGGTATTGCTGTGGATCCTATGAAGGTGGCTATGATGCAAGATTACTATATGCCCAAGAATGTAACAGATGTGAGAAGTTTCTTGGGGTTAGCTGGATACTATTGTAAATTTATTCAAGACTTCTTCAAGATAGAAATACTATTAACTCAGTTAACCAAGAAGAATCAAGCTTTTGCTTAGGATGGAAGATGCGAGAATGCATTTAAGAGTCTAAAGAAGAAGTTAACATGTGCGCCGGTTTTAGTTATCCTAAGGGGAACGAAGAGGTAACGGTATACACGAATGCCTGTGGTAGCGGACTAGGTGTTGTGCTGATGCAGGAGGTAGGGTTGTAGCTTATGCAAGTCGTCCACTGAAACTGCATGAGGAAAGGTATCCTATCCTGCCCATGATTTAGAATTGGCAGCGACCATGTTCGCATTGAAGATGTGGAGACATTATCTCTTGGGAGAATGATTCGAGTTGTTTACCGATCATAAGTCATTAAAGTATTTTTTTCTCTCTCAAAAGGATTTATATCTCCGCCAACAGAGATGGTTAGAGTTCTTGGCTTCATATGATTTCAATATCGCATACACACCCGATAAGGGAAATGTGGTAGCTAACGCATTGAGTAGGATACATGTCAGTTTGGGGGGGCTATTTTCTTGAATGGAAGCAATTGGAGTATATCACGGGATATTATTTCAGACCTAATTGTGAATTGGATTCAGAGTTGTTAGCAAGTTTGATGATCAAACCAACATTGATTGAGCAAATCGATTCCAGTCAGAGGGATGATCCTAACCTATTGGAAATCATCTCCAAGGTAGAGATGGGTATCGATGATGAGGAAATGAATAAGTATGGACTTGATCGAGAGGGATGGCTTCAAATGAATGGGAGACTGGTTGTACCCAATGTTAATGGATTGAGAGATGAAGTACTTAGAGAGTGTCATCACTCAAAATTTACTATACATCCTAGTGGGAACAAAATGTATCGAGACATGAAGCATACCTACTATTGGGAAGGGATGAAGAGAGACGTTGGGAAGTTTATATCCAAGTGCATGAATTGCCAACTAGATAAAGCTGAGCAAAAGAAGCCTAGTGGTTTGTTACTGCCGTTAGAAATTCTCGAATGGAAATGGGATCTCAATGGATTTCATTGATGGTTTACCAAGGGCTAGATGGAGTCATGATAGTATTTTGGTGATTGTGGATCGATTGACCAAGATTGCAAGGTTTATACCAGTCAAATCGAATTGAGCGACAACTAACTTAGCGGAGCTGCGTACCGTCCTCAAACGGACGGTCAGACAGAGAGGGTGAATCGTGTATTGGAGTATCTCTTGAGAGCTTGTATATTGGATTTTGGAGGGTCATGGGATGACCATTTGCATTTGGTTGAGCTCGCATATAATAATAGCTATTAGTCCAACATTGATACGGCTCCATTTGAGGCTTTATATGTGAGATAGTGCAACTCACCATCATGTTGGTTGGAAACTGGTGAGAAATTTGTGCTTGGGCCAGATGTAATAAGAGAAACTTCGGATAAGTTCAAGGTTATTCAACAGCGAACGAAGGCTGCACAAGGTAGGTAGAAGAGTTATGCAAATGAAAGGTGAAGAGATTTGAAATTCTCCATTGGCGTTTGGGTATTATCCATCAAGATTTCTCCGTTGAAGAGATTCGATTTGGTAGGAGAGGTAAGTTGGCACCCAGGTTTGTTGGACCATTTCCAGTTCTCGAAAAAGTTGGGAATTTAGCATATAGAGTTGGATTACCTGACAAGATGGCAGGAGTGCACAACGTATTTCATGTTTTCCACTTAAGGAGATTCATGCACAATTTTGATATGACTACTTCACCAAATCAGTTGGATGACATCGGGATAGAACCGGAGGCAGTTAGAAACCGCAGACCGGTTTGTAGTGTCGGACACGATATGAAGTACCTTCAGAGGAAGATGGTGAAACTGGTTAATGTCCGGTGGGGTGATAATGAGAATGACTGTACTTGGGAAATTAAGGAGAGCATAAGGAAGTAATATCCAGAGCTCTTTGCCTAGTAAGATTTTAACCGCTATATAGTTACTCTGTTGTTAGTAAATTGCATGCTAGGATAGGCTTGTTGTGTTATTATGTATGTTTGGTAGTTTGTAAATGTCCAGGGGGGAGAGTGTAATGACCCACATTGTACATATCAGAGGATCCTACAATGTATATTTTGTCCTCATACGAAGACATATGGTTTTGTAACGATGACCAATAGGATGCAACTTAGGAAACCGAAGACAAGATCCGCGCTTCGTACCCTTTCTTTTCAAGGGTATGTTCTTAACTTCTTTTCCAATGCTTTTATTCATGCTTGTTTCTATAGTTTAAATATATCCTATTGATTGAATCTTCGACCTTTATGTAGGAATCCCATGGATGCAAGCATGTGTTTGAGACATGTTATGTTCGATGGATGCAAGTAGATGCAAGTTTTGCTAGTGGTTGCCTATGGAAGCATATACAGACATTAGGCACTAGATCGGATCAATCACTCTCATACTATATATGGATGTGTATGCATATTTTTCTTCTTTTGATGGATGAAAGTGGGTGTAGCATCATATGGATGTTGCATTTGAATGAATGATTGTACACACATATAGAACTTACATGTTATAATAGAATTATTTGCATACATGTTGGATTAATAGCAGTAACATACATTGCATTAAGAAGGTGAACTGAATCAGTAGACTACTTGATCTTTCACATTAGTATAGAGAAATATACACACACCTTTGCATATGTTCATATAAACATTAGAAATCTTTTAAGGACAATGGATGCCCTTGATTGGTGGATGAGTATATAGATGATGGAGGTTAGGATACACATTCTTCTTAACTTAGAGGTTTCGGGACAAAATCCTTTAAGTAGGGGAGAATGTAACACACCATAATTTTAAAGAATGCTACAATGGTAAACTAAGGAATACCTAATTAAATATTTGGAATTAAGTAAAACGGACTACACGATTGCGTTCGCTTCGGAATTCTGCTTAAGATAGACCCCAAGTTTGCATAAAACGGACATCGTATGAAGAAGTTATTAAGCCTAGAAGTTTGTATACACACAAGAGAATTATATATATATAAACATACAAAACCAATCAAAATATTCAAATAAATTCAAATCAACGACAAGGGGATGGAGGGAAATCGAGCCGTTAGGCGTTTGACCCCGATCCCCATGGGTGTCAACCCATGGGTCGACCCCATGGGGGTGTCGACCCCTATGTCGACCTCAGAGTCGACCCCACCGAGATCTGGGCAGTTCCTTCCCTGCACACGGACACAGTTCATAGAAAGATTCATTAACCTTAGGTTATATATATGACCCCATTCTCATTGTTTTTATTCACAAAAAACAATAGAGACAACGAGGTACTGCCCCAAATCATTTTGATCTAGCCTATTCTTTTTCAACAACAAGTTATACGTCTTCAAGGATCCATGATACAACATCTATAATCAATTCTCTGTTCTTTAGATCCAATCACGACGTGTTATGTTTCTTTTAGATATAAACACCAAAAATGTAATGCTGACGTGTTTATAAGTTTGGATATAAGCCTATGCCTGTTAGTAACCTGAATCATAACAGATCTTCCTTTACTTGTATACCTAATTTACAGCTTAGATCTCATTTGCATGTTCATGATATTTCTATTCTATTAGTTAGGCTAATCATGTCACCGTATGCTTATTCTGTTAGTTTTCTTAGTCATGTCACTATATGCCTATTCTTTTAGTATGGTCAATTCTATAATCATATGCCAGCTTTATTTACTATGCCTATTCTTGTTCTCTTCTCTCCCTTTTCCCCTTTTTGTTTTTATGGCCAGGCTACCTTCGGGCCTAGGCCTATCACTGAAATATGTGAACGCACGAAAATTGGGAGCGATTGGGAATGATAAATTGGGGGCATAATTCATATTGTAAAAAATGATTGGGAAATTTTGGCATAATGTGTACCTTGAGCTAAAACTTGGGATTTAGGGGCATAATTTATATCTTGATCTAAACCTTAATCTGGGGCATAACTTGTATCGTAGATCAGACGGGGATTTGAGGCATAATAAACATGAAAATTGGTTAGTAATGAAAATGCCTAGATTTATAGTAATTAGAAACTATAACCACACTTAGACACGATGTTAGATTACACTTGTTGTAGAAGCCTGCTCGGAACCACCTTGCATATCCAACGTCCACAAGTAGTTGAGGGGTCTAAGTGAACAAATGTACACATAACGGTGCTAAGACACGAGGTCAAGTCCGAATTATGGTACAAATCTACCCGGACAGAACTGGCATATCCAACATCCACAATTGGTAGCCTTAATGTGGGAGTCTAGCGCATTAATAACCATAAATGAATGAATCATAATAAACGCGTAATAATTAACCTGTTTAAATCTATGGGGTAACATGAACTTATCAACTTAAGTAGGGGTTAAGTAAACTTGTTGAATTAGTGGCGTTAAGTAAACCTGCTTGAGTCAGTGGGGTTAAGCAAACTTGCTTGAACCCGTGAGGGTTTAAGTTAAACTTGTGAAACCCATGGGGCCTGGTTATATATATATATATATACACACACACACACACATACACGCACCTGACAAACTTAACCTATGTTACATGCTAGGGATATGAAACCTTGTTAAACTGTTATGCATAACCTGTCAAAATCCTAGTAGTGGGGATGTAAGCCTAGGGGGAAACATGCATCATTTGTTGTGTGGGACCAGTTTCAGTCAGTAACCTATATATGTATCAAACGATTACTCCGAACTAGGTCGGGGTTGGGGCATGCTTACTTAGCTGACTATATGAGGTCACTTGGGTGAGGGTGTCGGCAGTGCAGAAAACTAACAGAGTCATATGCGTGCATGGGTTCGGCTTGCTAGGGGAATTAAGACGTTGTGGCATAACAGTAAGTATGGTTGTGCACATCTTGTAAACAACGGGTTGCCACTATAGTAAGTGATACATCCTACTATGGGGCCAGCACAGGGTATCTACGAGATAGGGAGTCGATCGATTGGGGTAGCAATTAGGGTACATCTAGTCTTGCTTGCTTGTTTAGGAGCCCATTTTGCTGGGGGTAACACCTGTCATTTCTTTTGGGCTGCTTGTTATTCGTGTTGTGTGTAAAACCCATCACTATAAGTACATCTAAGTCTACCATCTTGTTCTTTTTGGGATCATCTTGTTTCCGTTATACTAGTATTGGTGTGGAGAAAAGTATGTGGGAAGTGCAATATATTCCATCATGTTTGTTTTTCTTATCCTGCTCAGTTTGATATACCTGCCTTATGATATTGTTATCTCTCTCGTCTCTAGTTTACATATCTGCCATGATACTTTACTTATTCGTATGGTAAAAGTAAATAAACTCGCCAGACATTATGTCTAACCCATTTTGTTTTCTCCTTCTCTCTCTTCAGTTTCCCCCCTTCAGGTTCTTAGGGTGGAAATAATCAATCTTTATCAAGATTCTTCTTTCATTTTTCTTGGAGCTGCTTAGATGTAACGCTTGATTTCATATCTTCTCTACTATGGCTATATTTTGGGGATTATGCTCTTTTTATGTATTATTGCACTCTGATGATGATTTTGGTACAAGACAGAAGTTTTATGTTGATGTAATGATTTTTCGATTTTTTAGACTTATTATGTAATTGGGTTTGGACCACGAAGCTTTTCTATTTTATAAATTTTTAATTCTGCTGCTATTTTACATCTTTCTTGTAATGTTTTTGTTTCTATTTACCTATAACGCTTCACGAAACTTAACGTATTCTGATAAAGAGTGACATTAACAAACATGGGCTGTCACAATCAATTTATTTTAGAAAAAACGAGGGTATCTTTGCTTGGATGCATTCGACATGGTCGCAATAGACCCATCTGTTATATGCCATTTCCTCGACATTGAATCATATATATCTTAAGTCTGACAGAAGAAAAGACAATTTAAGAAGGTACGGCCACAAGCCCTGAAGGAAGCAGTGAAGATTCTTCTCGAAAACAAGTTAATTAGGGATGTTTACTATCACAAATGGTTAGAAAATCAATTTTTAGTCAAAAATTCTAATGGAAAATGGAGGACATCTGTCTATACATAAATAAATTAGGCATATCCAAAAGATTGCTATGCCCTGCTAGGAACTGATCAACTATTGGATTCCACAAGCGGGCACAAATTATTTTAACTAATGGACGCATATTCAGGGTGTAATCCGATTTCCATGGTCAAACTTGATAAAGCGAATACAAATTTTATTGCCGATAATGGAACATATTTTTACTAAGTAATGCCCTTCGGGTAAAAAAACGCTTGAGCAACTTACTATGTTAATAGGAAGTTTTACAAGAAAATCGGGAAGAACATGGAAGTCTGTGTCAATGATATGCTAGTGAAAATTCAAAGAGGAAGACAACCATCAAAAGGGTTTAGGAGAAATATTCGAGGTAATGAGAAAATTTCAAATGAAACTAAATCCTCATAAATGTTGTTTTGAAGTATGTTCAGGAAAATAGCTTGGTTATATCATAAGTGAATAGGGAACAAAAGCAAGGTCCATGTAGATTAAAGCAATAATAGAAATAG
Organism: Allium sativum; assembly: GCA_030737875.1. Taxonomy (NCBI): domain Eukaryota; kingdom Viridiplantae; phylum Streptophyta; class Magnoliopsida; order Asparagales; family Amaryllidaceae; genus Allium; species Allium sativum. The sequence goes on along the minus strand of CM060916.1, from coordinate 65,909,921 downwards.
CAGAGCGGAAAACAAACCAGGATGTGATGAGTCTTAATGGAAAATTAGCAGTCTTAAGTAAGTTCATTTCATGGGGTACTGATAAATATATATTGTTCCTTGATGTAATTAATAAAAGAAGAATTTTGAATAGGGAGAGGAATGCTGAATAGCCTTCCAAGAGCTAAAAAAATCATCTAGAAAAATCCATTATAACGTCAAGTACGAAGGATGGAGAAACCCTATTTATTTATTTATCTGGCAATATTGGGATTTTCCATTAGCAAGGTCCTGATTCAAAATGAAAATGACACTCCACTCCTAGTTTATTATGTTACTTGAAGAGTAAAAGATGCTAAAACCCGTTACCTAGTTATAGAGAAGTTGGCTTATAGGTTGATTCCAACTGCACGAAAATTGCACTCATATTTCCATGCATACCATATCAAGATCCTATCTAGCCAGCCGCTTAAAAATTTCTTCAGTATACCAGAAACTTACGAAAGACTCGTAATGTATGTAATCAAATTGAGTCGGTATGATATAGAATTCAAGCAACGAACAACGATAAAGGACAAGCTTTAGCTAATTTTGTAAACAAATGTACTAGATTTATCGAACAACAATCGAAAAAGGAAGAGGACTTAATGCCAAAAAGGCATTTTTTTGTCGATGGAGAGTCTAATGGTAAGGGTTCGACGCCGAATATGTTATTATAACGACAGGTGGGCATCGATTACATTACGCCATGAAGTTCGGATTTCCTACAAATAATAATGTATCAGATTATGTGTCGATGGTGTCTGGGCTAACATTGGTTCAAGAACTCCAAATCCCAAGAATATGATTTTTCAGAAACTCTCAACTCATGGTAAACCTGCTCAAGTAGTCATATCAGACTAAGAATTCATAATTATTTTGGTACGTCTAAAAAATATTAGAAATGTTGTAATCATTCGAAAATTTCTCAGTCTATCAAATCCTAAGAGGAGAAAATTTTCAAGCAGATTTATTGGCCAAGTTAGCAATCATAAAAGGGGCACCAGAAATGTAATGACCCGGTTTTTAGCGACTTTGGTTATCGACATAAACTCAATGACGACTAACCAGACATCAAAAAATACAGGTAGTTAATGAAAGAAATTAGAGGGTGAGAATAGATAAGATAGAAACTTAGAATAGAAGAAGAAAAACAACACAACATCAGAGTAACACGAACCTCACAGTGGAATGAATAACATATAATATATAACATAACTTTGAAATATAAATCTGTACTTGAATACAGTAACATTTATCAGAGTACAACATTTACAACACAGCAGAAATAACTATAGCTATATAATCCTGAAGCCTCCTGCTCAAAGCTCTCCAAGTATATCTGTAAAATCCTGACTACTTGACTGCATGTATAAAATTAGGCACGAGTTTAGGGAAAACAAACAAAATAAACTCCAGGTCAGTCATGGGACTGGTATGAGTAAAACAGTTTAAAACAGTTTGAGCCATTAAACGATATCCATAAGACCATGCCGTATAACGGAATGGGTTTTTCCCTTATGAGAATCCAAAATAATCTTTATATCAAAACTCGTTGATATTATAATAGTGTCTATCAACCACAATATAATAATCATCTAGCAGAACACTTTCATCTCACGTTCTACATATATAGTACACAATCAAAACCACAAGCACGTATTGGGTAATGGATTTCCAACTATGACAAGGTATGGAACCACCTTTCGCTAGTGTACCTCTAGAGAGGAATACACTGGGTTCAACAAGAACATCTTGCAACCCGGCCACACATGCCCGACCACTCATTTCGCTTGAGTGTATCGAATGTAAATCACCAACAGTTGGGATCAGCAACCATTTCCCGAGTGGGACAACATCACAATAGATTTTTAGAAGTAAATGAAACTCTAGATCAGATGATTATACACCCTAATAGGTGCGAACTACATAGCTATGCTGTCTGCCCGATTTTTGTCATTTCCAGGTTGTGAGGCTAGAAGCTACGCTTATCTTTGACAGATAACACGTTTATTCACTTTGAATGTCACATCGTCATACCCGCCAAATCACAAATTGATTTCCCCAAAAATACCACAGGTATACAGCTAAAAGAAACGAATTCCTCCGCCACCAAATGTAAATACGTTTGAAGAGATCAAATTACGCGATCTATTAAATATATTCTGTTAGACATTCTTCCATACAGGTCGTCCTGGGACTGGACAAACCAAAGGCACTATTCAGTACAACCATCTTATGCAATATTTACCTAAGATTTATACAACAGTCCTTGCACTTTACTCCTTCTTCAATTATCTTTGGCATATATGATTCGCAACGCTTATGCCAATACGGAGTGGTTCTTCGGATTATAATCCAACCGGCCTCTCCATATTAACAACGTTAAAATGGTCAAAACATTCATAGTCGGTGAGTTAACTATCAAAGAAAAACACGTGTGCAAACAACGATATTATTTCCAAATGGAAATTATATCAATCAATCATCATTAAACATTTATCCCTTTAGTTCATTAATTTATTTATCTCCTGTTTCCATATATTCTAAATTCTTATTTTCTATTATCATAAAACATTTCTGATTCTTATTTGGAAAACATTTCCAAAACTCCTTCACTGGATCTAAACTGATGTTTAAATCAAACATCGCCATGCCAACTCACACCATTTCAATCATTACTAAATTTACTTATCCATCCTTCACTATCAAACCTTACCACTTGTAACAACCCGGAAAATCTGGGCCAGTTTAAAATTTTTATTTTGGCAATTTTAGCAAATTTTGATTATTTAAAATGAATTATTTTAAATAATATCGACGTGAAATTTATTTTGAATATAATTCGAACGTATATATTTATACGCGTCGTCGTTAGAATATAAATAATTATATATAATTATAAATAGAATTGAAAATGGCGCGGTAGTTCGATAATTCGATTTCAAACTTCAATTGAATGTACCGGGTGCAAAACAATCCGGATTTTAGTGAAACCAAAAATCATAAGATCTATTTGATAACATCTTTCCAACGAATCTGAAAAATCAAAATTTCATAGCGGGAATCAAAAGATATGTCCAGTTGAAAATTCTGAATAGTCGCTATGGAATTCAGGCCCTTAAAAATAGCCATTTTGCAAACGACCTCGGATTTCGACGAAACCAGTTTTGTTGGATCCGTGATGTCAAGTTATTGCTAGATTCCAAATTTCATAATTTTCTGAATCAATATGTGAGCGTGGGAAAGGAAAACGCGTTTGACCAGTTTCAGTTGATTTTAATCGACTGGAAATTGGCCATTTTTCTAACGGTCTCAGAATTCGACGAAACTAGTTTTGTTAGGACCGTATCGTCAATACGAAGCTAGAAAATATTTTTCAGGAATTTTTCTAGTTAGTATGTGACCCCGGTAATTTGAAATGTACGTTTAAAATTCAATATAGTGATTTAAATGTAAATTAAACGGAAACTGATTCAAACGATCAAATCAGCTTGCGATACATATCCCATTGTGTTCGGAATGGGGGTAAAACGCTATGGACGACAGGCGGTGGGCCTCGTTTTGAGGTCGAAAATAAAAGTTGCTTTATAAAGTAAAATTTAAAATAATTAAATAATAATAATAATTAAAAAAAAACTTTTCTTCCCCCCCTTTATCTTCGTTCTGCCCCCCCCCCCCCCCCCGTTTCTATTTCAGTTCAGATTAGAAAAAAAAAAAAAAATCGAATCGAGACGAAACCCCACCTCCGTTCACCCCACCGCCGCCTCGACGTTCACTGCCACCTCCTCCAGTTGCTGAGCCGCCATCTCCCCGACGTCCTCTCGCTCTCTCCTCCTCCACGATAGACCGCAGCGCCTCTCCCCTCAGCCCTCCCCTCTCCTCCGCGACCCCTCCCTGGCCCCAACGACCTCGTCGAACCCCGCCTAGCGCGAACGCCGACAACCCCCGATCCTCCTCCGCCAGCAACCTCCGAGCCGCCGACGAGCCCCCTGTAAGTTTTTTTTTTTTTTTTTTTTTCATTTATTCGCTGATTTTTATTTAGAATATGAAAACTGATTTTCTTGTTTTACTTTAAAACTGAATTGATTTTTTTAAAAAAGACTAAAAACAGTTGATTTTTAAAAGAGTTAAAAACTGAATTGATTTTTTTAAAAAAAGATTAAAAACAGTTGATTTTTAAAAGAGTTAAAAACTGAATTCTTAAAATCACAAAAACAGAAAAGAGTTTAAAACCAGAATTTTATATAAGAGTTTAAAACCAGAATTTTATATAATAGTTTAAAACTAGAATTTTTATTTAGTTTAAAACCAGAATTTTTATTTAGTTTAAAACCAGAATTTTATTTAATGTTAAAACCAAAGAAGAGATTTTTAAAATATTAAAGAACAGACTTTTAAAAATGTTAAAGACGAGATTTTTAAAAATGATTAAAAATTGATTTTTACATTGTTAAAAAGAAAAGAAACTGAAATGGTCATTGATTCAAAAATACAAGCAATCTTGATTTGAAAATAAAAAGACATCACTTTTGAAAATATAATGGAGAATATAAAAATTCGATTTTTATATATTGAACTTCGATAGAAAAATAGAATTTTTATATATTGAACTTCGATAGAAAAATAGAATTTTTATATGTAGAACTTCGAAAGAAAAATATGATTTTTTTTATGTAAAGGAAAATGGGATTTTTCTTATGTATAAAAGTATAATCTTTAGGCGTTATAAAATAAAGATTAGTTTTTTAAAATGCAAAAGATTAGATTTTTAAAAGTAAAAGTTTGATTTTTATATATTGAATAGTATAATAAAAATTCGATTTTTATATAGTGAATAACGAAGTAAAAAAATTCGATTTTTATATATATAGTGGCCTTGGGCAACGAAGGTGACAAAAAAGGCGAAACGACGAAGACTTCTGCAAATGAAGAGCCGTGGAGCTAGGATAGCTATATGTGAGAATTTCTCACCTTTCAATTTCTTTTCTAGTTATATATATATACTAGGATGCAGACGGTGCTTAGTAGCACCCGACACAATCGTCCACAGACCATGGACTTGTTTGTTTGGTTGCATAGATTAGTTGAATTATTTGTTTGAATTGTTTGGTGAGATGAAATTGATATGATTGATGTGTGAATGGCGTGGGCCTTCACTAGACCGGGGATAAGGCTAGGCCTCGTCCCGTTTCTAGTATCGTGCCGTTATGCCGCCGAAATTTTCTAAAATATGTTAGAAAATAAAAATATCATTTTATGGTGTAAATGAATACTAGAAATTCATATGTTGGAATAAAATGTTTTATCGTTAAAATTATAATTTTTAACGTGAATATGAATATAGTGAAAGTGAATAAATAAATATTCATTTACAAACCAGACGGTTTGTTTATGTACACTTATTTGAAGGACATTGATTGGGTCGATAAATTTTACACATCGCCCAACTGCACAAATAAAATATTTGTTTGATTGTTTGAAACCCCACACGGGTGTTGGGATGAAATATGAAGTTCACTCATCCTGATTGATTAAATTTGTCGATCGATTGATTGACAGGCTGTTATAAGCGTTGAATATCTATATTTGATGCTTATACAGTGTAGTGCACTTTGGTTGATGGTTGATTATTTTCAATGCTATTATATACATGTGTTGTATGAAAATCCATATAATTAACTTTATATGGTAATTGATTGGGCCTCATTCCAATTTGAAAAATAAAGAATATTATAAAATAAAAGTTCATGTGTTGACAGTACTCATCCATTGAGATTGGTCATGTGTTGAACGAAATATTTTGATAATAACAACTATTTTGAAAAAGAAATATTTGAAATAGAATATTTGAAAATAAAGGAATATATGAAGCCGTGTTGATTAGATTGACGCCATTTTGACGTGAACGATATTTATATCGATTTTATTCATTTTATAATGAATATCGAAAGTGATTTCAAAATCTGATATTTCGAAATGAATTGAATTGAAAACGATTTCGAAATGAATTGAATTGAAAACGATTTCGAAATGAATTGAATTGAAAACGAATTCAAATTGAATTGAAAGCGAATTGAAATGAATTCAAATTGAATTGAAATTTGAATTGAATAGAAATGAATTTTAAAACGAATTTATAAAGAAGAATTCAATTTTGCTTTGAATTGAAATGGAAGTTGAAATAGATTTTTGAAACGAATTCAAAACTATTTATATAATTCGTTTTAAATAGAAATCGACGATATATATATTATATATATTATATATAATATAATGGCCTGAATAGAACGCGCCGCGCCGCGGCAGTTCGTGAATTTCGACCATTTATTTCAAACGGACATTACGGGAGATCCGACCGTCGGATTCTCCTAAAACCGGAACCGTTGGGTTCGTATCGAAAAGAGCTTTCTAGCGAATGTTAGAAATTAGAAATCTAACGGTTGGATTTGGAATTATGTCCAAATCAAATTTGAAAAAGGTCGATGTAAGTGCAGTTCGATGACCATTGATGGAAATCGACTGTACGGGCCCTGATAAAATTATTAAAAATAGTAATAATTTGTGTAAAATCATAAGAAATGATTTGTGAAGATTTGGGATGAAAAACTCCATATTTGAATAGATAAAAATAGATTTTTATCGAAATGAACTAGTTTTGAACTAGAAATATAATTCTATTTATTTTTAAATAAATAAATTGAATTTAAAAAGGGTTTTGAAAATAACCAAAATTTCCAATGATTGCATTGGAGTGGATTTGAATCGAAATTGTCTTCGGAATATTTCGATGTTGGAATTCGTGATTATACAGATGTTGTTATGGGAATTTGAAAGATATATATATTTATATCGTTATTTCCAATACGACATTTGTTAGTCGTAGAATTTGATATTGAATATAAGCCGATATATTTTCTATTCAGAGCCTTGTATTGAATATCAAATGTGATTTGGGGTTTGTCGTGAATGGTGTCTTCACTAACACTGTTCTTGAACCCAGTTGAGAAAAGATTAAATCTTTTTATTTAGATTTAATGAAGTGTACCAATTAAATAATATTTAATTGGAATTGAATTGATATTGATTTTTGGGTTTATCGTGAACAGTGTTTTAAATAACACTTGTTCTTTAACCCGATAATTAATGGAATGTGATTTGGGTTTGTCGTGAATGGTGTCTTCACTAACACTATTCTTGAACCCAGTTGAGAAAAGATTAAATCTTTTTATTTAGATTTAATGAGGTGTACCAATTAAATAATATTTAATTGGAATTGAATCGATATTGATTTTTGGGTTTATCGTGAACAGTGTTTTAAATAACACTTGTTCTTTAACCCGATAATTAATGAATGTGGTTTTGGGTTTATCGTGAACCGTGTTTTAAATGACACTGATTCTTTAACCCAGCCGAAGATTAAAACTAAGTGGTGTTTTAATGAATCTTTAATTAGATTGAAATGATCGAGAATGGAGTATCACCAGTTTTGCTCCAGGCGATAGTTAAATCTTTAATTAGATTTGAACGTGAAATGGTAATTGAATTTACCGATAACACCGTGGTGTTAGATATGAAGTATTACCAGTTTTACTTCATGGGATGAATAGGTTGGGATTGGGAAATTAAAACAAATGATTACTTCGGTAAGGTTCGCTAATCCCGACTAGTTTGAATTGATATTCAAAAGTAGATTAAAGCATAAATTCAAGAATTTATCTTTGATAAAATTAATGGGAACCTTTCCCTATGAATGTGAAATTTAGAAACTAACTGTCGGTTAGCCAAGTAGAATGGTTTTCTGGATATTGATCTGATGTTGGTTTCGGCCTTCGGGGTTAATATTTGGGGAATTATTCTCTTGATTAATTTACGGTTAGTGACTAATGAATTGGAATGAGGCGTATGTTGTGTTTGTGTAACACTTTTATAATATATACGCGAGTTATTCGGAAAGACCGGGTTTATCCCATTCTGAATAACTGATACGACGATAAGTCGAAGATGGAGACGATGGTCGAAGACCGGAGGTCTTCACGTCGTTTGGGTAATTACTGATGATCTTGATTGGGCTGTACACCCAAGAAGATGGAAACAGTTAGTGATCGTCCAGACGTACTTGGAGATCGATGGATATGCGGGGTACTAGGTGCCTCCGGTTTCGTTCAGACCCAGAACGGACTTGTAAAGGGACTGTGTGTCTGACATCGGATTTCATTCTGTGTGACTGATATCGGTTGCATAGGATGGTTTGCCTGTGTGGCATGCTAAGATGCAAATGATCAAGGCTTCTGTTGAAAAGCAAAGTCTTGTGGTGATGATCAAAGCACGGCCTTTGTGGCGTAGCTTTGTGTAACGTTTACCTCGCGTGTTTCACACCCGGTATGAACCAAAACCGGGAGACGGACCTCAGGGAGGACTTGCGTTTCTTTCTAGTTAGAAGTGGCGTCAGTGGTTTTACACGCCCTGACGAGTTTGACTTATGTGGTTGTTGCTGTTGCGAGGCGCCTCGGTTATATCGGTTTCGGCCGATGCATTCTGGTCGGCTGACGGACCAGACTTACACCCCATAGGGTGGGGAAACGTAGTGTTCAGGCATTTTAATCCACATCGGTGGACCGGCCCTGACGATCCAAGGGCCCACCTGTGTCTGGGTCCTGAGACACGGACTAGAGCGTCTCGAATCGGTTGAGGACTATCTTTTGCCTCGGTTCATAGACGGAAATCCAATTTCCAAATACGTGACATTTGCGGTTTTAATTGTAACCCTATATATGGCGACATAGTGGGATGGGGCGCTTATGCCGCCTATGATTGATACTTATGATTTGAAGTTGTTTTATACACTTATAATAGTATCAAATGATTTGTTTTAAAACGTATCAAGCATTCTTTGGCTGTTATAAGGGAAAACCCTATCCTCGACTGCGTTGCATTGTGTGATGGGACCTGGGTCTTATAACAGCTTCATTTTTCTTTATTTAGCATTGCGCTGTTTGTTTTATGCACTGGTATTCTTGGGAGGAAACCCGTTCCGTGTTATACGGCGTGGTCCCTTGATTTACCTAATGATTTAAAATAAAGATTAATAACTGTTTTGGTTCTCACACCAGTCCCATGACTGACCTGGAGTTTATTGTTTTAACCTAAACTCTGGGTGCCCTTATTTTGACACGGGCAGCTAGTAGTTTTGGTTTTGCAGATTTATATTCACAGGATCCTGGTTTACAGCTGGAACGATATCCGGAAAGCTTTGTATCCGCATATCTACTTCTAGTTGTGTATTGTATTATTTTCCGCTGCTATGTATTTAAATGTAATTTAAATCTCTGATATTTCTGTGTAATATTTATTCCTACTCTGTATATTCTTGTAATCTGATGCATTGTCGTAATATACAATGAAATGTTCTTTTGTATGCGTTCTGTTTTGTCGTGTTCTCAAACGATAGGGCGTTTCGAACGGTCTGGGTCGGTTTAGCGACTGGTTCGGACCGAGCGAAATTCCTTGTCGTCACAGTTGGTATCAGAGCTTTGGTTTACAAAGCTCAGAGAACAAGACACGTTAGAACCATACGAAAGAATTCATCAGATATTGGATTAGTAATATCCAATTAGAATGACTCGTTAGAGATAGGATCAGTAGTGTCCTAGAACGAGTGTGAAGAGTATATTTTTCAAATGAAAACAATTTTGTTTTGAAATTTAAATCGTCTTACACGTATTTGAATATTTATTTATATTGAATATGGACAATCGAGTATATGTAGATTTCGCGTATACGCGTCATGAACGTATAGTCGAAGTTTTAATATACTGGATAGATATAGAATCACATTCTAGACGCCCGGAGATGATATTGATGATAGCGATCGCATCATCAATATTTATGTTCGTGTTACGAAGGTGTGATATCTATATATTTCCATTAGACTGGTGTGAGAACCAAAACTAATATAGCTAGAATACATTGTTATGATTTGGCATCAAAAACATGATTTTTGTATATGTATCAAAATTATGAATTTGAAACGTTAATCCACTAATTGATTGATGTTTGTGTTGTTTGTTTAATTGTTTGATAATTTTGAACCATTATGCCTAACTGAATCAAATATTGACTTGTATTGAAAATTGGTCGCATTTGTTTGCATATACATATATATCATTGAACAGGTCATAGCAAGGAGGCTAGAGCAGAGAATAAAATTTGTTTGCCCGACAAATAGGTACATGTTTACTACATAATTTCCTGTTTTGTTTGGGTGATGATGATTTTGTGAGCCTATTGGCTAGCCGCTTGGCTTTTTCTTTTTCTTTATGAGATCTGAAGGACCGGGGAAGCTATTTGAAATTCCCCGATGCTCCCGGTGCAGGGGACGTTATGGCGAAATTTTTCGAAAATTTAGGGTGTTAGCCAAATTTTTGAAATTTTGAAAATTCTCAGAAACTAAAGAGTTAGAGAATGGAAGCCAGGACGAGTGTAGAGTTGAATTATCAAACAACTTTCGACTTTGTTCCTTTTCGGGGACGAAAAGTTTTAAGTGGGGGAGATTGTAACAACCCGGAAAATCTGGGCCAGTTTAAAATTTTTATTTTGGCAATTTTAGCGAATTTTGATTATTTAAAATGAATTATTTTAAATAATATCGACGTGAAATTTATTTTGAATATAATTCGAACGTATATATTTATACGCGTCGTCGTTAGAATATAAATAATTATATATAATTATAAATAGAATTGAAAATGGCGCGGTAGTTCGATAATTCGATTTCAAACTTCAATTGAATGTACCGGGTGCAAAACAATCCGGATTTTAGTGAAACCAAAAATCATAAGATCTATTTGATAACATCTTTCCAACGAATCTGAAAAATCAAAATTTCATAGCGGGAATCAAAAGATATGTCCAGTTGAAAATTCTGAATAGTCGCTATGGAATTCAGGCCCTTAAAAATAGCCATTTTGCAAACGACCTCGGATTTCGACGAAACCAGTTTTGTTGGATCCGTGATGTCAAGTTATTGCTAGATTCCAAATTTCATAATTTTCTGAATCAATATGTGAGCGTGGGAAAGGAAAACGCGTTTGACCAGTTTCAGTTGATTTTAATCGACTGGAAATTGGCCATTTTTCTAACGGTCTCAGAATTCGACGAAACTAGTTTTGTTAGGACCGTATCGTCAATACGAAGCTAGAAAATATTTTTCAGGAATTTTTCTAGTTAGTATGTGACCCCGGTAATTTGAAATGTACGTTTAAAATTCAATATAGTGATTTAAATGTAAATTAAACGGAAACTGATTCAAACGATCAAATCAGCTTGCGATACATATCCCATTGTGTTCGGAATAGGGGTAAAACGCTATGGACGACAGGCGGTGGGCCTCGTTTTGAGGTCGAAAATAAAAGTTGCTTTATAAAGTAAAATTTAAAATAATTAAATAATAATAATAATTAAAAAAAAAACTTTTCTTCCCCCCCTTTATCTTCGTTCTGGCCCCCCCCGTTTCTATTTCAGTTCAGATTAGAAAAAAAAAAAAAAAATCGAATCGAGACGAAACCCCACCTCCGTTCACCCCACCGCCGCCTCGACGTTCACTGCCACCTCCTCCAGTTGCTGAGCCGCCATCTCCCCGACGTCCTCTCGCTCTCTCCTCCTCCGCGATAGACCGCAGCGCCTCTCCCCTCAGCCCTCCCCTCTCCTCCGCGACCCCTCTCTGGCCCCAACGACCTCGTCGAACCCCGCCTAGCGCGAACGCCGACAACCCCCGATCCTCCTCCGCCAGCAACCTCCGAGCCGCCGACGAGCCCCCTGTAAGTTTTGTTTTTTTTTTTTTTTTTTCATTTATTCGCTGATTTTTATTTAGAATATGAAAACTGATTTTCTTGTTTTACTTTAAAACTGAATTGATTTTTTTAAAAAAGACTAAAAACAGTTGATTTTTAAAAGAGTTAAAAACTGAATTGATTTTTTTAAAAAAAGATTAAAAACAGTTGATTTTTAAAAGAGTTAAAAACTGAATTCTTAAAATCACAAAAACAGAAAAGAGTTTAAAACCAGAATTTTATATAAGAGTTTAAAACCAGAATTTTATATAATAGTTTAAAACTAGAATTTTTATTTAGTTTAAAACCAGAATTTTTATTTAGTTTAAAACCAGAATTTTATTTAATGTTAAAACCAAAGAAGAGATTTTTAAAATATTAAAGAACAGACTTTTAAAAATGTTAAAGACGAGATTTTTAAAAATGATTAAAAATTGATTTTTACATTGTTAAAAAGAAAAGAAACTGAAATGGTCATTGATTCAAAAATACAAGCAATCTTGATTTGAAAATAAAAAGACATCACTTTTGAAAATATAATGGAGAATATAAAAATTCGATTTTTATATATTGAACTTCGATAGAAAAATAGAATTTTTATATATTGAACTTCGATAGAAAAATAGAATTTTTATATGTAGAACTTCGAAAGAAAAATATGATTTTTTTTATGTAAAGGAAAATGGGATTTTTCTTATGTATAAAAGTATAATCTTTAGGCGTTATAAAATAAAGATTAGTTTTTTAAAATGCAAAAGATTAGATTTTTAAAAGTAAAAGTTTGATTTTTATATATTGAATAGTATAATAAAAATTCGATTTTTATATAGTGAATAACGAAGTAAAAAAATTCGATTTTTATATATATAGTGGCCTTGGGCAACGAAGGTGACAAAAAAGGCGAAACGACGAAGACTTCTGCAAATGAAGAGCCGTGGAGCTAGGATAGCTATATGTGAGAATTTCTCACCTTTCAATTTCTTTTCTAGTTATATATATATACTAGGATGCAGACGGTGCTTAGTAGCACCCGACACAATCGTCCACAGACCATGGACTTGTTTGTTTGGTTGCATAGATTAGTTGAATTATTTGTTTGAATTGTTTGGTGAGATGAAATTGATATGATTGATGTGTGAATGGCGTGGGCCTTCACTAGACCGGGGATAAGGCTAGGCCTCGTCCCGTTTCTAGTATCGTGCCGTTATGCCGCCGAAATTTTCTAAAATATGTTAGAAAATAAAAATATCATTTTATGGTGTAAATGAATACTAGAAATTCATATGTTGGAATAAAATGTTTTATCGTTAAAATTATAATTTTTAACGTGAATATGAATATAGTGAAAGTGAATAAATAAATATTCATTTACAAACCAGACGGTTTGTTTATGTACACTTATTTGAAGGACATTGATTGGGTCGATAAATTTTACACATCGCCCAACTGCACAAATAAAATATTTGTTTGATTGTTTGAAACCCCACACGGGTGTTGGGATGAAATATGAAGTTCACTCATCCTGATTGATTAAATTTGTCGATCGATTGATTGACAGGCTGTTATAAGCGTTGAATATCTATATTTGATGCTTATACAGTGTAGTGCACTTTGGTTGATGGTTGATTATTTTCAATGCTATTATATACATGTGTTGTATGAAAATCCATATAATTAACTTTATATGGTAATTGATTGGGCCTCATTCCAATTTGAAAAATAAAGAATATTATAAAATAAAAGTTCATGTGTTGACAGTACTCATCCATTGAGATTGGTCATGTGTTGAACGAAATATTTTGATAATAACAACTATTTTGAAAAAGAAATATTTGAAATAGAATATTTGAAAATAAAGGAATATATGAAGCCGTGTTGATTAGATTGACGCCATTTTGACGTGAACGATATTTATATCGATTTTATTCATTTTATAATGAATATCGAAAGTGATTTCAAAATCTGATATTTCGAAATGAATTGAATTGAAAACGATTTCGAAATGAATTGAATTGAAAACGATTTCGAAATGAATTGAATTGAAAACGAATTCAAATTGAATTGAAAGCGAATTGAAATGAATTCAAATTGAATTGAAATTTGAATTGAATAGAAATGAATTTTAAAACGAATTTATAAAGAAGAATTCAATTTTGCTTTGAATTGAAATGGAAGTTGAAATAGATTTTTGAAACGAATTCAAAACTATTTATATAATTCGTTTTAAATAGAAATCGACGATATATATATTATATATATTATATATAATATAATGGCCTGAATAGAACGCGCCGCGCCGCGGCAGTTCGTGAATTTCGACCATTTATTTCAAACGGACATTACGGGAGATCCGACCGTCGGATTCTCCTAAAACCGGAACCGTTGGGTTCGTATCGAAAAGAGCTTTCTAGCGAATGTTAGAAATTAGAAATCTAACGGTTGGATTTGGAATTATGTCCAAATCAAATTTGAAAAAGGTCGCTGTAAGTGCAGTTCGATGACCATTGATGGAAATCGACTGTACGGGCCCTGATAAAATTATTAAAAATAGTAATAATTTGTGTAAAATCATAAGAAATGATTTGTGAAGATTTGGGATGAAAAACTCCATATTTGAATAGATAAAAATAGATTTTTATCGAAATGAACTAGTTTTGAACTAGAAATATAATTCTATTTATTTTTAAATAAATAAATTGAATTTAAAAAGGGTTTTGAAAATAACCAAAATTTCCAATGATTGCATTGGAGTGGATTTGAATCGAAATTGTCTTCGGAATATTTCGATGTTGGAATTCGTGATTATACAGATGTTGTTATGGGAATTTGAAAGATATATATATTTATATCGTTATTTCCAATACGACATTTGTTAGTCGTAGAATTTGATATTGAATATAAGCCGATATATTTTCTATTCAGAGCCTTGTATTGAATATCAAATGTGATTTGGGGTTTGTCGTGAATGGTGTCTTCACTAACACTGCTCTTGAACCCAGTTGAGAAAAGATTAAATCTTTTTATTTAGATTTAATGAAGTGTACCAATTAAATAATATTTAATTGGAATTGAATTGATATTGATTTTTGGGTTTATCGTGAACAGTGTTTTAAATAACACTTGTTCTTTAACCCGATAATTAATGGAATGTGATTTGGGTTTGTCGTGAATGGTGTCTTCACTAACACTATTCTTGAACCCAGTTGAGAAAAGATTAAATCTTTTTATTTAGATTTAATGAGGTGTACCAATTAAATAATATTTAATTGGAATTGAATCGATATTGATTTTTGGGTTTATCGTGAACAGTGTTTTAAATAACACTTGTTCTTTAACCCGATAATTAATGAATGTGGTTTTGGGTTTATCGTGAACCGTGTTTTAAATGACACTGATTCTTTAACCCAGCCGAAGATTAAAACTAAGTGGTGTTTTAATGAATCTTTAATTAGATTGAAATGATCGAGAATGGAGTATCACCAGTTTTGCTCCAGGCGATAGTTAAATCTTTAATTAGATTTGAACGTGAAATGGTAATTGAATTTACCGATAACACCGTGGTGTTAGATATGAAGTATTACCAGTTTTACTTCATGGGATGAATAGGTTGGGATTGGGAAATTAAAACAAATGATTACTTCGGTAAGGTTCGCTAATCCCGACTAGTTTGAATTGATATTCAAAAGTAGATTAAAGCATAAATTCAAGAATTTATCTTTGATAAAATTAATGGGAACCTTTCCCTATGAATGTGAAATTTAGAAACTAACTGTCGGTTGGCCAAGTAGAATAGTTTTCTGGATATTGATCTGATGTTGGTTTCGGCCTTCGGGGTTAATATTTGGGGAATTATTCTCTTGATTAATTTACGGTTAGTGACTAATGAATTGGAATGAGGCGTATGTTGTGTTTGTGTAACACTTTTATAATATATACGCGAGTTATTCGGAAAGACCGGGTTTATCCCATTCTGAATAACTGATACGACGATAAGTCGAAGATGGAGACGATGGTCGAAGACCGGAGGTCTTCACGTCGTTTGGGTAATTACTGATGATCTTGATTGGGCTGTACACCCAAGAAGATGGAAACAGTTAGTGATCGTCCAGACGTACTTGGAGATCGATGGATATGCGGGGTACTAGGTGCCTCCGGTTTCGTTCAGACCCAGAACGGACTTGTAAAGGGACTGTGTGTCTGACATCGGATTTCATTCTGTGTGACTGATATCGGTTGCATAGGATGGTTTGCCTGTGTGGCATGCTAAGATGCAAATGATCAAGGCTTCTGTTGAAAAGCAAAGTCTTGTGGTGATGATCAAAGCACGGCCTTTGTGGCGTAGCTTTGTGTAACGTTTACCTCGCGTGTTTCACACCCGGTATGAACCAAAAACGGGAGACGGACCTCAGGGAGGACTTGCGTTTCTTTCTAGTTAGAAGTGGCGTCAGTGGTTTTACACGCCCTGACGAGTTTGACTTATGTGGTTGTTGCTGTTGCGAGGCGCCTCGGTTATATCGGTTTCGGCCGATGCATTCTGGTCGGCTGACGGACCAGACTTACACCCCATAGGGTGGGGAAACGTAGTGTTCAGGCATTTTAATCCACATCGGTGGACCGGCCCTGACGATCCAAGGGCCCACCTGTGTCTGGGTCCTGAGACACGGACTAGAGCGTCTCGAATCGGTTGAGGACTATCTTTTGCCTCGGTTCATAGACGGAAATCCAATTTCCAAATACGTGACATTTGCGGTTTTAATTGTAACCCTATATATGGCGACATAGTGGGATGGGGCGCTTATGCCGCCTATGATTGATACTTATGATTTGAAGTTGTTTTATACACTTATAATAGTATCAAATGATTTGTTTTAAAACGTATCAAGCATTCTTTGGCTGTTATAAGGGAAAACCCTATCCTCGACTGCGTTGCATTGTGTGATGGGACCTGGGTCTTATAACAGCTTCATTTTTCTTTATTTAGCATTGCGCTGTTTGTTTTATGCACTGGTATTCTTGGGAGGAAACCCGTTCCGTGTTATACGGCGTGGTCCCTTGATTTACCTAATGATTTAAAATAAAGATTAATAACTGTTTTGGTTCTCACACCAGTCCCATGACTGACCTGGAGTTTATTGTTTTAACCTAAACTCTGGGTGCCCTTATTTTGACACGGGCAGCTAGTAGTTTTGGTTTTGCAGATTTATATTCACAGGATCCTGGTTTACAGCTGGAACGATATCCGGAAAGCTTTGTATCCGCATATCTACTTCTAGTTGTGTATTGTATTATTTTCCGCTGCTATGTATTTAAATGTAATTTAAATCTCTGATATTTCTGTGTAATATTTATTCCTACTCTGTATATTCTTGTAATCTGATGCATTGTCGTAATATACAATGAAATGTTCTTTTGTATGCGTTCTGTTTTGTCGTGTTCTCAAACGATAGGGCGTTTCGAACGGTCTGGGTCGGTTTAGCGACTGGTTCGGACCGAGCGAAATTCCTTGTCGTCACACCACTCCTTGGTTAAGAAGGAAGTCAATCAAGTTGGGGTATAATTACCTCTCAGACCTTAACTGAACAACGTTTTAAATTCGAAATAGTCATAGTTTATCTTTTAAACCTTTAACAATCTTCCTTATGTAACTCTCGGATTCTATTTACGTATCCACTTCTTTGTTGAAAACATTGATTATAATGATAACGTTATAATCCCTACTTTCGAAATATCTAATTTCAATTATAACTTTTATTTTTTAATGTGAATAAATAAACAACTGAGTTATAAATAAATAACTATTAGTTTAAACACCGGAAAGTATAAGTACTTTCCCGAATTCGATATAATCAAATTCGCCAATTAACTCTCTTCGGGTAAATCTCTATTTGATGAACTCTTCTTCGAATAACCTATATTTGATTATCTCTATTCGAATAACTTATATTCGATTAACTCACTTCGATTAAACTAACATCGATTAACTCCTTCTGATTTAACTAACATCGATAGCTCCTTTCGATTAAACTATAATCGATAACTCCTTTTAACTCGATTCGAATAACTAATATTTGAGTACTCCTTTTAACTCGATTAAAATAACTAATATTCGAGAACTCCTTTTAAATCGATTCGAATTACTAATATTCGAGAAATCCTTTTAACTTTATTCGAATAACTAATATTCCAGAACACCTTTTAACTTGATTTGAATAACAAATATTCGAAAACTCCTTTTAACTTGATTCGAATAACTAATATTCGATAACTCCTAATTCGACTAACTCTAATCGGTTTATTCTAATTTGATTAACTCTTTTTAATTACTCTATTGCTTATCTCTAACTCTAACTGGTTAACTTTAACTCTAACTGGTCAACCCAAATTGATTAACCCTAACTGGTTAATTGTAACTGATCAACTCTAACTGGTCAACCCTAATCGATTAACCCTAACTGGTTAACTCTAACTCAATTACTCTATTCGATTAACTCTAATCGAATAACTAATATTTGATTAACTCATTTCAATTAACTCTTTCCGATTTATTCCTTTGAATTATTTCCTTTGGTTAGTTCCTTTGAATTAACGCCTTTGATTAATTCCTTTGGATTAACTCCTTTGATTAATTCCTTTAGATTAACTCCTTTGATTAATTCCTTTTCTATTTGTATATTTAACAAATAACTATTCCCTTTTCAATTCTATTTATTTAACAAATAAATATTACTTTTATCTTTTCTATTTATTAAAAAAATATTTCTTTTATATTTGTTTTTCACAATTATTCCCTTTTTATTTGTTTTACAAATATTTTCCTTTATATTTGTTTTACAAATATTTTCCTTTTCTAATTCTATTTATTTTCTAAATAAATATCCATTTTTAATTCTATTTATTTTCTAAATAAGTATTTCTTTTCACTTCTATTTACTTTCTAAGTAAATATCCTTTTTATAAAACTTTTTTCGTTTTATAAATATTTCCCTTTTATAATATCCTGTTTATTTTCCCAATAAATATTCCTTTATGATATTCTATTTATTTTCTAAATAAATGTTCCCCTTTATAAAATCCTATGATTTTATAAATACTTTATTTTCAAAATGTTTCCTTTTATAAAATCGGTTGATTTTATAAAATTCCTTTATTTCAATATACATTGAAATATTTCTTTTGACATCCCAGGGTTTCTTATGATATTAAAAATATCGAATAACAATGATCAACATCAATCTAACACACATAATCCATAACAGATTATATATCACATCATATATCAAAATATATGAATAACAGTAAAATAAATGTTGAGGAATCCAGTCGGATTACTCCAACCTGTTTCCGTGCATCCACAGATGTTAAACAATATAGATAACATCACTTTGATTTCAAGAAGAAATATTCTGATCGACATAATTAATATTTAATAACGATATATATATATATGTATATATATATATATATATAACTATAACTGTGTTTTCAATCAATTATTTAAACGTCCATCTAAATAGTCCATACACAGCAATCAATCAATATTTATCAAAAATAAAGTACAGTTTATAAAAATATAAACTGATCAGAGTTAGTGAGATTTACTCACATTTAGCGTTAACCGTTAAATAACGATTTGCGTCTGTTGATTTAGAAGGACAATTTATTTCACCATAAATTGTAACGAGCTCTGTTTCACACCTAGTTAGTTCCATGGTGTAGCCACCGTCCATATGATCCCAACGGATCTTGTTTTTCCCAATTCTGATAACGTATGAAAGAGATATCGATTTTACAAGTTGTACATACATTTTAAATATAAAATAAAACCTTAAATTTACTCCCATTGGGCCCAACCCCCTTTCTATCTCGGCTCACTTACCAAATTAAAGACCCAACCCGCTCCCTACCTACCCCGTCTTCCCAAATACCAATTTCACGCTGCTGCCCCTTTGTTCTGGCCATTTGCGTTCTTCAATCCCACACCGAACTCATTCATCCCTTCATAGAAATTCAAACTAAAATCACAACAAATCCTATCTTGTAAATCTCTTCAACCATATCCTAACCATGTGCAACTCGCACATCATCTCTTCCTGGCGTCAGACGGTTTCTTGAGCACGGTACAACAGTCGAGCGACAGCTCTCAGCACCGAACTCCCCAAATTTCACGTATACTCATGCGTTTTGGTCCCCTTACCCCCTTATGAACTCGAATTCACCAATTATTGCTTTAGCTTCCCATGGCGTTCAACCCTAGTTTCGCTGGAAACTATCCACCGTTACCAATGGTGTTCGAGCACGACGAAAAATACACTGCATTGAAGCGCAACACTTCAGGAGTACAACAATATATATATTATGATTTTAGAATTTTACTTTGATTTCTTTTGATTTATTTCGTTCGCCATTTCTTGCTGTATAAAAGAAAGCAACGGTGGACAATGAGAAAAAGGGATTTGGTTTTAGGCTAGGTATGGGTCTGTATTTATATGTGGTGTTCGAATGTTTTTGTCTGTTGAAATGTGGATTCACGAGAGCTATTCCTTCTGTTGAAATGTTGAATCACGAGAGCCATTTCTTTATGTTTAAATGTGGAATCACGAGTGCCATTCCTTTATGTTTAAATGTGGAATCACGAGAGCCATTCCTTTATGTTTAATGCTTCAGTGCTTGTTTTACGGATTTCCATCGACAAAAATAAGCATACTGTTGTGACGAACAAGGCGCCACGATTCCAAAAATATAATAATATTTGTAGATTAACTCATTTTGTGAAACCTCAAAATGTTGACTATAGGGCGCAAAATACTCCAAATAAAGAGTTGCTTATTTAATTAATTAAAAATTATGATAAAATTCTAAAAATTAAATTATCACTACGTCTCAAAAGAATCTTGCCTAAATTCGAATCCGGTATCTAGTTATATCGAATAAACCATTACGGTCGATAAACGATTCTATAGCGACTATTTTAAAATTTGATTTGGACATAAATCAAAATCTACATGACGAAATCCTAATTTTTCTCTTCCATTAGAAAAATATACTTCACCAGCTCCTTATGTTTCTTGTTTCACAGAAATCCGATTTAAAACGGCTTTTGTATACTCGGTTGAAGTTCGAATCGCCAAATTGCGAACTACCGCACCATTTCGAGCTCGATTATATTTATAATATAATTATATGTTCAAACTGCCGTTATTTAAATATATTCGTTATCGTAATTCAATTTAAAACTGAATTATATAATTTGAATTGCCAGTTCACATTATATTGCCAATTCACAAATTCTGATTATTTCAGAATTAAATATATTATTTAATTATTATATTAATTAAATATTCCTTATAATTTAATTAAATAACCATTAAATTCTCTAAATCCCTATTTAAATAATTAAATAAATTAATTATACATCGGTGAAAATACGGGTCGTTACATTCTTCCCCACTTAAAATAATTTAGTCCTCGAAATTGCTAAGGTAGAAAATAAAACCCTATTAATTGGTTAGAACTTATTTGTTCACTTTTAACTTCAGTTTCAACTGAACCAATTTTATTTCAATTGAAATATTAATTAATTCTTATCAACGAAAATTTTCAAAAATCCTGAAAATTTTCTAACACCTTAACTTTCGAATTTTTTTGCTAGCACCTTCTTTGTACTGATCAATAGGTCAAACTCCAACTCGCCTCTTTGGGCCATCTCCAACCCAAAAGAAAATCAAACAGCCAAGCGGCTTGCTAAATCGGCTCATAAATCTCATGCTTATACCAAATATAAACTTGTACCTTTATGTCGGGCATATCACTATGTCCTTTTCATCTGTTACCAATTCTGCAAATACCGATATCGATCCAATCAATTTATCCAAATCACTTGCTTATACCCAAGTCAAATATCATTTCAAACTCGAGTTTCATTCTCGATTACAAATTCCTAACTCCATTATCCAATGACATTTCAAATTCAAATCTCACAAATCCAATTTGTCTCGATATCATTCTAATTCAGTTTCAGTTACCACTTAACTGATTTTCAATTCAATTTCTATTTACCTCTAAAATTCCTATTTAAATTTGTTTTAAATTACACAATCAATTTCTTGTAGTTTTAAATAGCCTTGTTTTTCTCAAAAATCAAACTTCCCTTTGCAGGATTCAAACACTTGCTTTTCTCAAATCAATTAAAAAACAATGTCTTTGGTAGTAATCCGTCACTTAGAACTCGAATGAACACTAATGATGTGGCCAGCATCATCAGGGTTATTTTCCAGCTATCAAAGTGAGTTCAATACTATATCATTTTTCAAAACCAATTCTATTTTGAAATCTTTTCCAAATACCATTCACCATGCTTGTAAAACAATTTAAAATCTTCCAAGATTTTAAAATTCTCTTATATTCAGTTCAAATCCATTTAAAATTACTTTTCCTCATTTTGGGAATTTCAATTCCAATTCTGATTTAAATTTCAGATCTAACTCATCTGATTTCACGTATTTCACTAATATGAATTCTGGTTGGTTAAATACATAACCATTTAATTTATAATCTTACTTGATTATAAAAACAACCAATATATCCAATATATTATAATTCCAATATATATATATCTTCTTTATATCAAGATATACTTTGGGTAAACTTATTTTAATTTACCCTCTTTTCAAAACATATCATGTCGACCCATCGTATTCGAGCGTTTAGAAACTCCTACCGATACAGTGGATCAGACTGATCAACCAGAACTCATAACCAACTCAACCAATAAATCACCACAATACAAAACAATTTTTTTATATATCAATAACAAATACGTTCACTCGTATATATACACTCAAACTCAATCTAGGGCATTACTAACCCCATCACTACTGAGTCACGCCACAGAGCTAAGGTAATTACGAAACCTTAAGCTCTGATACCAACTGTAACGACCCGGTTTTTAGCGACTTTGTTTATCGACATAAACTCAATGACGACTAACTAAACATCGAAAAATACCGGTAGTTAATGAAAGAAATTAGAGGGTGAGAATAGATAAGATAGAAACTTAGAATAGAAGAAGAAGAACACAACATCAGAGTAACACGAACCTCACAACGGAACGAATAACATATAGCTACACAATGGAATTAACTATAGCTATATAATCTTGAAGCCTCCTGCTCCAAGCTCTTCAAGTATCTGTAAATCCCGACTACTTGACTGCCCGTACAAAATTAGGCATCCAAGAGTTTAGGGAAAACAAAACAAAATAAACTTCGGGTCAGTCATGGGACTGGTATGAGTAAAATAGTTTGAAACAGTTAAGTAGGTAAATGATATCTCATAAGACCACGCCGTATAACGGAACGGGTTTTTCCCTTATGAGTATCCAAATTATCTTTATATCAAAAACCTTTTGATATTATAATAATGTCTATCAACCACAATATAATAATCATCTAGCAGAAACGCTTTCATCTCACGTTCTACATATATGGTATACAATCAAAACCGCAAGCACGTATTGGGTAATGGATTTCCAACAATGACAAGGTATGGAACCACCTTTCGCTAGTGTACCTCTAGAAAGGAATACACTGTGTTCAACAAGACCATCTTGCAACCCGGCCACACATGACCGACCACTCATTTCGCTTGAGTGTATCGAATGTATATCACCAACGGTTGGGATCAGCAACCATTTCCCGAATGGGACAGTATCAACAATAGATTTTTAGAAATAAATGAAACTCTAGATCAGGTGATTATACACCCTACTTCGGAGCGACCAACTTAGCCATGTTGCCTGTCCGATTTCTGTCATTTACCGGTTGATGAGGCTTGAGGTTATGCTTCATCATCACATCAGATTCACTTTGAATGCCACATTGTCAGATCCATCGAAAATCACCAATTGATGTCTACAACAGTACATTACGTGTTAGCTAAAGAAGTTTCCTTCTCCGCTTCCACTATTGGTACGGTTGAAGAAATCAATGTACGTGACCTTTATGGAAATACTCTGTCAGACATTCATCCATACAAGTCATCCGGGAACAGGATGAATCGAAGGTACTGTTCAGTTTATCCATCTTAGGCACTGTTATCTAAGATTTATACAACAGCCCTTGAACTTTACTCTGTCTTCAATTATCTTTGGCATATATGATTCGCAATGCTTATGCCAATACAAAGTGGTTCTTTGGATAATAATCCAACCGGTCTCTCCATATTAACAACGTTAAAATGGTCAAATCTTTGATAGTCTGTGATTTAACCATCAAAGAAAAACAGGTGTGCAAACAACAATATTATTTCCAGATGGAAATTCTATCTATCAATCATCAATCATATATATATATATATACATACATATATATATATATTCATATTTCCTTATTTTCTATGTTTAGAAAATATATGTTATTAACACTGGAAAACATTTTCCTTTGTTTATCTACATATCACAATCATTTCACAACTATCGGTCCTTAACTGTAAACTAGTAGGAGAACAATTCTCTAAGTATAAACCCCGAAGGCCGAAACCAACATAAGACCGATACTCATGAAACCATTCAACTTATTAATCTCTAGTCAGTTTTCCAATTTCTGTTTAACTCCATTTGATTAACTATATTTCGAATACTAATATATGATAAACTCTATTTCGAATAACTTTGTCTGTTTTAACCCTATCTCGAATAACTATATTCGATCAACTCTAATTCGATTAACTATGTCTGTTTTACTCCTTTTGATTAACTATGTTTGAATAACTCCCCTTTAAATCTATTTATTTAACAAATAAATATCTCCTTTTAATTCTATTTATTTAATTCTAAATGTTTTCTTTAATAACCCTATTTATTTAACAAATAAATATGTCCTTTCCTTATTCTATTTATTTAACAAATAAATAAATCCATTATATTATCCTATTTATTTAACAAATAAATATCTCACTTATTATCTCCTATTTATTTTCTAAGTAAATAGTCCATTTTATAATTATTTATTTATCCTAAATAAATAATTCACTTTATAATTATTCCAATATATAAATATTTCTTATTTATAAATATTCCAATTTATACATATTCTGTTTTCAATATCACTTTGAAAATCTCCTTTTCCCATTCCGATATTTTATGGTACTTAACACATCATATCACCATGACCAATATTGTCAAAACACATATAATCAACCACAAATTATAAATCACGTCATATATCACAATATATGAAAAACAATAAAATAACTGTTGAGGAATCCAGTCGGATTCCTCCAACCTGTTTCCCTGCATCCACAGATGTTACACAATAAAATCAACATCACTTTCAGTTCCATATGATATATTCTGTTAAACAGAATCAATATAGAAATTCAACTAACTGACTAGCAATTCAATCAGACAGTTAACACACAGTCAATCAAACAATTTTTAACAGTTCTAAAAATACAACATGAAATATAAACTGTTCAGAGTTAGTAGGATTTACTCACATTGGCAGTTCATTGTTAAAGAACGATAAACTGTTTGTTTGATTTGAATCAAACAATTTATTTCCCATAAATTCAAACGAGCTCCAATCCACTCCCAATCAGTTCCATTAGATGGTGTCCGTCCATACGATCCTGTCGGATCTTGTTTTGCCCAATTCTTAATAACTCGACCCGTTACCCTTCTGAAACGCATGAACCATTTCCTAGTTCTACCCTTCAATCATGTATTCACGTAATGCAATAACCTACCCTACCCATCACGTTTTCCCTTTCTCTTTCTTTTTTTTTCTTTTATTATTCTTATTGGGCTAACCAATACATATCGGCCCAATGCCACAGATACCCGTGTGAACACTGAACACCCTTCCTTCCCCATATAACCGACGCATACTCCAGTACAGATACTTCATCATGAACACCAACTAAAACGCCATGGCCCTTCAATCGAGACAAATAAACCCCATATTAATATAAAAACCTTCTATTAGTTCCAGCGAGTACTTTGTTGGAACCGGAAATGCTTTCAGTATTTTATCCACATATGAAAGCCATTAGCAATAATTAATTATAATACTTAATTACCCTTAACCAATTTTTACTGCAAATCCTCCTCCCACTAACGCACAGACCGTGCTACAACACTCCAAACAGTAGTTTCCCCTTAATTGTCTGTACACCCATACGTTACCGCCCCTTCCCCTACATACTCACTCACATATATTCTGCCTTCCCCTCTCTAGAACGTGTGCTGACCTCCAAAACCAAATGCTCCTTTCCACTCTTCTCGTCTCTTCAGATAACCCCATAATTTCATACATACAAATGTCTCCACAAATCCCACCTACACAGTCCAACGCAACCGAGCCCACCCCATCCCATGCACGCTATTCTCTCCAACCTCGCATCAACCCATATCTCCTATTGTCGACGCTCCGGAACCCTTCCATATGTTGTACCGTAACAGTCGCAACCTCAAACGAAGACATCGCCAGAAAATTGATTCGAACTCAAACTCAACTTGTACTTGACTACAGAGAATCAGATGAGGATTTGGAATATATTTATGTGGTGATTAAAGAATTTTTATTTCATTTATTTGAGAATTTCTCAGGTGCTCGGTTTTCTCGTTTTTGGTGGCGGCTCACTTTCTGCTTGACTTTGGTTTAGAACAAATTAGGTTTTTAAGGGATGGGGTGAACGCATATTTATAAGGTGTTATTTTAGTTGGTATGATTATCTGAGTAGGAGGACTTTCCACGTTGCTGGAAAAAAAGATCGGTGGCACTCTTTTGACCGTAAAAATGAAGAAGGAATTTGTTTTAAGTTATAAAACTTAGTGTACCTCGCTTCGTAATATTTCGTTCCCATACAAGTCATTATGGACAGATATAAAAATACCGTTGTGACCAGTAAGGTGCCTCGATTTCAAAAATATAAAAATACCGGTAGATTAACTCATATATTGAAACCTCAAAATGTTGATTACAGGGTGCAAAATACTTCAAATAAAAAGTTGCTTATTTAATTAATTAAAAATTACAGTAAAATTATAAAAATTAAATTATCACTACTTCCTAAAAGAACCTTGTCTAAATTCAAACCTGATATCTAATTATATTGAATAAACCGTTATGGTCGATAAACGATTCTATAGAGACTATTTTAAAATTTGATTTGGACATGACTCAAAATCTACACGACGAAATCCTGATCTTTCTCTTCCATTAGAAAAATATACTCCACTAGCTCCACACATTTCTTGTTTCACAGAAATACGATTTAAAACGAACTCTGTGCATTCAGTTGAAGTTCGAATCGCCAAATTATGAACTACAGCGCCATTTCAAGCTCGATTTTAATTATAATATAATTAGACATTCAGAATGTCGTTCAAATAATGTATTCGTTATTCTAATTCAGTTCTAAACTGAATTAAATATCACAGATGATCCAGTTCACACCATATTGCCATTTCAGCCAATTCTGATTATTTCAAAATTAAATATATTATTTAATTATTATTTTAATTAAATATTCACCATTATTTAATTCAATGACCATTAAATTCTCTGAATCACCATTTAAGTAATTAAATAAATTAATTATTATACAGCTGAAAATGCGGGTCATTACATTCTTCCGCACTTAAAATAATTTCGTCCTCGAAATTGCTAAGGTAGAGAACGACCCTATCTACTGGTTAGAACATATTTGTTCACTTCTTAACTTCAGTTTCAACTGAACTAATTTAATTTCAATTAAAAATTTATTTAATTCTTATCAACGAGAAATTTCCAAAAATCCTGAAAATTGTCTAATGCCTTAACTCTTCGAAAAATTTCGCCAGCACCTCCTTTGTACTGGTCAATCGGTCAAATTCCCACTCGCCTCTCTGGGCCATCTTTAACCCAAAAGAAAATCAAACAGCCAAGCGGCTTGCCAATTCGGCTCATAAATCTTATATCCAATAGAAATATAAACTTGTACCTTTTGTCGGGCATATCAACTCTATCACTTCCATATGCTATCAACTCAGCATATACCATTGTTATCCCAATCAAATTTCTGAAATCACGTTTATCTCCAATACAACCATTTGCTTTTTACCAAGCCGAATATCATTTCAACTCGAGTTTCTTCTCGATTCCCAACTCTTAACTTGATTATCACATTACACTTCAAATTTGAATCTCACAATCCAATTTGTCTTGATATCATTCTAATTAAATCTCAGTTACCACTTTACTGTCTTTACTTTAATTCAAATTTTCTTTCAAAAATTTATGTTAAATTTGTTATTAATTCGAACAGTCTTTCCCTGGGAGTTTTTAAATAGTTTACTCTCTTCAAAAATCAAATTTTCCATTTTGAAATTCAACACAACTTGTCTTTCCCAAAACAATTTCAAAACAGTGTCTCTGGTATTAATTCGTCACTTACAACTCGAAAATGAATACTGATGATGCAGCTGTCATCATCAGAATCTATTTTCCAGCGATCGAAGTGAGTTCAATATTATAAAACCATTTCTAAACATTTCCACTTTGAAATCCATTTCAAAATATAATTCACACTGCTTATAAAAAACAATTTAAAATCTCCCAGGATCTTAAATTTTCCTTATTTTTAATCCAAATCCATTTACAAACACTTATCCAATTTTTTTCAGAATTTTAATTCAATTGGTTTAAATTCATATTTAATTCATCTGATTTCACGTATTTCACTTATATGAATTCTGATTGGTTATTTACGTAACCATTTAATTTATAATCTTACTCGATTATAATAACAACCAGTATATCCAATATATTATAATCATTCCAATATAAATCCTTTAAATCAAAATATACTTTGGGTAAAAGTATTTCATTTACACTCTTTTCAAAACATACCATGACGGTTCATCGTATTCGAGTGTTTATAAACTCCTACCGATACAGTGGATCAAACTGATCGACCAAAACTCATAAACGACTCAACCAATAAATCTCCACAATATAAAACAAATTTTTATATCAATAACAAATACGTTCACTCGTATATATACACTCAACTCAATCTAGGGTATTACTAACCCCATCTCTACTGAGTCACGCCACAGAGCCAAGGTAATCTTAACTTAAGCTCTGATACCAATTGTAATGACCCGGGTTTTTGTCGACCTTGGTTATACGATATAAAACACATATCGAACATCCAAGGGTCGAAAATACCAGATGATTAATGAAAGAAATTAGAGGGTGAGGATAGATAAGATAGAAACTTAGAATAGAAGAAGAAGAAGAACACAACATCAGAGTAACACGAACCTCACAGCGGAACAAATAACATATAATAGATAACATATCCTTGAAATAAATCAGTATATATATACAATAACATTTATTAGAGTATAACACTTACAACACAGCGGAAATAACTATTGCTATGTAATCCTGAAGCCTCCTGCTCCAAGCTCTTCAAGTATCTGTAAATCCCGACTACTTGACTACAACAGTAATGACCTGGAAATTTAGCGAACTTGGTTATCCGATATACAACACATATCGAACATCCAAGAATCGAAAATAATGGGTTATTAATGAAAGAAATTAGAGGGTGAGAATAGATGAGATAGAAACTTAGAATAGAAGAAGAAGAAACACAACATCAGAGTAACACGAACCTCACAGCGGAACGAATAACATATAATAGATAATATATCCTTGAGATAAAATCAGTATATGTATACAATAACATTTTCAGAGTACAACACTTACAACACAGTGGAAATAAACTATAGCTATATGATCCTGAAGCCTCCTTCTCCAACTCTTCAAGTATCTGTAAATCCCGACTACTTGACTGCCCGTACAAAATTGGGCACCCAAGAGTTTAGGGAAAACAAAACAAAATAAACTCCGGGTCAATCATGGGACTTTGCTCTGATACCAATTGTAATGGCCCGCAAAGTCCGTAACATCAAAGTTGACTACATACACCATACATCCAACTCAAACACTACGAAAATACGAATCATTTTTTTAGAAGAAAAAGATAGAAGAAGAACAGAAATAGCAACACATAATCTCACATCGTAGCGGAATAAAATATAATATATCATAACTTTTGAAATACAAAATTTTAACTATATAACATACACTTATCAGAGTACAACACTTACAACACAGCGGAACAAAACTCTATATAACTAACGCTGAAGCCTCATGCTCTAAGCTCCTTTACATAGATCTGTAAAATCCTGAACTACTTGACTGCCCGTACAAATTTAGGCACCCAAGAGTTTAGGTAGAACAAAACAAATAAACTCCGGGTCAGTCATGGGACTGGTATGAGTAAACAGTTTCAGAAAACTAAATGATATCTCATAAGACCACGCCGTATAACACGGAACAGGATTTTCCCTTATGAGAATCCAAACACTTGATTTAACTTTCAAAATCCCTTTGAAATGAACGATAGATTTATATCAAAACTCTTTTGATAATATATTAGTGTCTAAATTAAGTAAATACAATCTAGTGGAACGTTTGCATCTCATGTTCCACATATATAATATACAATCAAAACCGCAAGCACTTATTGGGTAATGGATTTTCAACTATGACAAGGTATGGAACCACCTTCCACTGGTATATCTCTAGAGGAGAATACACCGAGTTCAATAAGAACATCTTGCAACTCAGCCACACATGACCGACCACTCATTTCGCTTGATTGTATCGAATGTATATCACCAACAGTTGGGATCAACAACCGTTTACCGAATGAGACAGCATCAACAATAGATTTTTAGAAGTAAATGAAACTCTAGATTAGGTGATTATACACCCTAATAGGTGCGACCTACATAGCCATGCTGCCTGCCCGATTTCTGTCATTTACCGGTTGATGAGGCTTGAGGTTACGCTTTATCATCACATCAGATTCACTTCGAATGCCACATTGTCAGATCCATCGAAAATCACTAATTGACGTCTACAACAGTACATTACATGTTAGCTAAAGAAGTTTCCTTCTCCGCTTCCACTCTTGGTACGGTTGAAGAAATCAATGTACATGACCTTTCTGGAAATACTCTGTCAGACATTCATCCATACAAGTCATCTAGGAACAGGATGAACCGAAGGCACTATTCAGTACATCCATCTTAGGCATTGTTATCTAAGACTTATACAATAGCCCTTGCACTCTACTCCGTCTTCAATTTTCTTTGACATATATGATTCACAACGCTTATGCCAATACAAAGTGGTTCTTTGGATAATAATCCAACCGGTCTCTCCATATTGACAACGATGGTCAAAAACTTCGATAGTCTGTGATTTAACTATCGAATAAAAACAAGTGTTTCGATAGTCGATGATTTAACTATCGAAGAAAACAAGTGTTCATCCAATTATCAAACAATCACTGAGCCCTTAATTAATATTCCATTAATTAAATCAATTCTCTATTTCTTTATCAATATTTGTTAACCAAATATTTTCAGTAACCATATTGGCCTTTTACGTTATTTGGAAAACATTTCCGAATATCGCATTCCTTTATTTTCTAAACTTTTAGAAAATATATGCTATTTATAATTAGAAAATATTCCAATTACTTATCTCTTTTCTGATCTCGTTTATTTCTATACTTAGGAAATATTCTTTATTCTATTTCCAAGCTTACATTATATTTGGGATAAAACGGATGTTGTGTAAAACATCGTTACGACAACCCAAATACTATATTCAACTAACTCTTATCCAACATTGATTTTCGAGCCTGAAATCATATATTTATTTGTTAATAATGAAATCAATCAAGTTGGGGTATAACTACCTCTCAGATCTTGACTGAATAACATTTATAACGTCAAAACAGATATGACTACTTACTCGAATAATCAATACCATACCTACTTATTCACTTTCAAACACGTACACTTTCTCTTTCTATTCTTACGTGATTTTATTCCTGGTCTTCCTTTTTGTTTATACTATTCTATTTTTAAGTTCGCTTCCTTATCGACTTCTATATATATCGATACGTTGATTTCTAACTATCAAATTATCGTAAAAATATTCTAACTCCTTAAATTCCTGGAAAAATTCGCCATAACCTCCTTTGTACCGGGAGCATCGGGATATTTCAAATAGCCTCCCATGGCCCTCACCAATCCAAAAGAAAAAGCCAAGCGACTTGCCGATACGGCGCATAAAATCTCATATATGAATTAAATACATACCTTTTTGTCGAGCACTCTATCTATTTCACTTCTATACTTTATTCCAAACCTATCTCATGTATATACATACATTTCTAATTCGTTTCAACTTAATACCCTTGTTTTAACTTAATACAATCGTTTTAACTTAGTTTGTTAATTGATTTGCAAATTAACTGGTTTGCCTATTTCACCTTCATATTTGAGTATAACATGTTCAAATATATTTTTGATTACTTACAAACAAAATCTAATTCTATTTTTAAGCTAATTTGACAGTTAGAAATCAACATATCGATATATATAGAAGTCCTTGGCTCTGTGAGGTTCGTGTTACTCTGATGTTGTGTTCTTCTTCTTCTTCTATTCTAAGTTTCTATCTTATCTATCCTCATCCTCTAATTTCTTTCATTAATCATCCGATATTTTCGAACCTTGGATGTTCGATATGTGTTGTATATCGGATAACCAAGGTCGACAAAAACCCGGGTCATTACAGTTGGTATCAGAGCAAAGTCCGTAAAATCAGTATATGTATACAATAACATTTATGAGAGTGCAACACTTACAATACGACGGAAGTAACTACAGCTATATAATCCTGAAGCCTCCTGTTCCAAGCTCTTCAAGTACCTGTAAATCCCGACTACTTGACTGCCCGTACAAAACTGGGCACCCAAGAGTTTAGGGAAAACAAAACAAAATAAACTCTGGGTCAGTCATGGAACTGGTAGGAGTAAAACAGTTCAAAACAGTTAAGCAGGTAAATGATATCTCACAAGACCACACCGTATAACGAAACGAGTTTTTCCCTTATGAGAATCCAAATTATCTTTATATCAAAAACCTTTTGATATTATAATAATGTCTATCAACCACAATATAATAATAATCTAGCAGAAACGCTTTCATCTCATGTTCTACATATATATTATACAATCAAAACCGCAAGCACGTATTAGGTAATGGATTTCCAACTATGGCAAGATATGGAACCACCTTTCGCTAGTGTACCTCTAGAAAGGAATACACTGGGTTCAACAAGAACATCTTGCAACCCGACCACACATGAACGACCACTCATTTCGCTTGAGTGTATCGAATGAATATCACCAACGGTTGGGATCAGCAACCGTTTCCCGAATGGGACAGTATCAACAATAGATTTTTAGAAATAAATGAAACTCTAGATCAGGAGATTATACACCCTACTTCGGAGCGACCGACTTAGCCATGCTGCCTGCCCGATTTCTGTCATTTACCGGTTGATGAGGCTTGAGGTTATGCTTCATCATCACATCAGATTCACTTCGAATGCCACATTGTTAGATCCATCGAAAATCACTAATTGACGTCTACATCAGTACATTACATGTTAGCTAAAGAAGTTTCCTTCTCCGCTTCCATTCTTGGAACGGTTGAAGAAATAAATGTATGTGACATTTCTGGAAATACTCTGTCAGACATTCATCCATACAAGTCATCCAGGAACAGGATGAATCGAAGGTACTATTCAGTATATCCATCTTAGGCACTATTATCTAAGATTTATACAACAGCCCTTGCACTTTACTCTGTCTTCAATTATCTTTGGCATATATGGTTCGCAATGCTTATGCCAATACAGAGTGGTTCTTTGGATAATAATCCAACCGATCTCTCCATATTAACAACGTTAAAATGGTCAAAACATCGATAGTCTGTGATTTAACCATCAAAGAAAAACAGGTGTGCAAACAACGATATTATTTCCAGATGGAAATTCTATCAATCAATCATCAATCATATATATATATTCATATTTCCTTATTTTCTATGTTTAGAAAATATATGTTATTAACACTGGAAAACATTTCCTTTTGTTTATCTACATATCACTATCATTTCACAACTATAAGTCCCTGACTGTAAACTAGTAGGAGAACAATTCTCTAAGTATAAACGCCGAAGGCCGAAACCAACATAATATCGATACTCAGGAAACCAACCAACTTATTAATCTCTAGTCAGTTTTCCAATTTCTGTTTAACTCCATTTGATTAACTATATCTCAAATACTAATATCCGATAAACTCTATTTCGAATAACTTTGTCTGTTTAACTCTATCTCGAATAATTATATTCGATCAACTCTAATTCGATTAACTATGTCTGTTTTACTCCTTTTGATTAACTATGTTCGAATAACTACCCTTTAACTCTATTTATTTAACAAATAATATCTCCTTTTAATTCTATTTATTTAATTCTAAATGTTTCCTTTAATAACCCTATTTATTTAACAAATAAATATGCCCTTTCCTTATTCTATTTATTTAATAAATAAATAAATCCATTATATTATCCTATTTATTTAACAAATAAATATCTCACTTATTATCCCCTATTTATTTTCTAAGTAAATAGTCCATTTTATAACATCTTATTTATTTATCCTAAATAAATAATTCACTTTATAATTATTCCAATTTATAAATATTTCTTATTTATAAATATTCCAATTTATACATATTCTGTTTTCAATATCACTTTGAAAATCTCCTTTTCCCATTATGATATTTTTATGGTACTTAACACATCATATCACCATGACCAATATTGTCTAAACACATATAATTAACCACAGATTATAAATCACGTCATATATCACAATATATGAAAAACAATAGAATAACTGTTGAGGAATCCAGTCGGATTCCTCCAATCTGTTTCCCTGCATCCACAGATGTTACAAAATAAAATCAACATCACTTTCAGTTCCATATGATATATTCTGTTAAACAGAATCAATATAGAAATTCAACTAACTGACTAGCAGTTCAATCAAACAATTAACATACAGTCAATCAGACAATTTTTAACAGCTCTAAAAATACAACATGAAATATAAACTGTTCAGAGTTAGTGAGATTTACTCACATTGGCAGTTCGTTGTTAAAGAACGATAAACTGTTTGTTTGATTTGAATCAAACAATTTATTTCCCATAAATTCAAACGAGCTCCAATCCACTCCAATTTAGTTCCATTGGGTGGTGTCCATCCGTACGATCCTGTCGGATCTTGTTTTGCCCAATTCTTAATAACTCGGCCCGTTACCCTTTTGAAATGCATGAATCATTTCCTGGTTCTACCCTTCAATTATGTATTCACGTAATGCAATAACCTTCCCTACCCATCACGTTTTCCCTTTCTCTTTCTTTTTTACTTTTCTTTTTCTTTTTCTTTTATTATTCTTATTGGGCTTAACCAATACATATCGGCCCAATGCCATAGATACCCGTGTGAACACTGAACATCTTTCCTTCCCCATATAACCGACGCATACTCCAGTACAGATACTTCATCATGAACACCAACTAAAACGCCATGGTCCTTCCATCGAGACAAATAAATCCCATATTAATATAAAAACCTTCTACTAGTTCAAACATGTACTTTGTTGGAACCGGAAATGCTTTCAGTATTTTATCCACATATGAAAGCCATTAGCAATAATTAATTATAATATTTAATTACCCTTAACCAATTTTTACCGCAAATCCTCCTCCCACCAATGCACAGACCGTGCTACAACACTCCAAATAGTAATTACCCCTTAATTATCTGTACACCCATATGTTGCCGCCCCTTCCCCTACATACTCACTCACGTATCTTCTGCCTTCCCCTCTCCAGAACGTGTGCTAACCTCCAAAACCAAAAGCTCCTTTCCACTCTTCTCGTATCTTCAGTATAACCCCATATTTTCATACATACAAATGTCTCTACAAATCCCACCTACACAGTCCAACGCAACCGAGCCCACCCCATCCATGCACGCTACTCTCTCCAACCTCGCATCAACCCCTATCTCTTGTTGTCGACGCTCCAGAACCCTTCCATATGTTGTATCGTAACAGCCGCGACCTCAAATGAAGACATCGCCAGAAAATTGATTCGAACTCAAACTCAACTTGTACTTGACTGTAGAGAATCAGATGAGGATTTGGAATATATTTATGTGGTGATTAAAGAAATTTTATTTCATTTATTTGAGAATTTCTCAGGTGCTCGGTTTTCTCGTTTTTGGTGGCGGCTCACTTTCTGCTTGACTTTGGTGAAGAACAAATTAGGTTTTTAAGGGATGGGGTGAATGCATATTTATAAGTTGTTATTTTAGTTGGTTTGATTATCTGAGGAGGAGGCCTTTCCACGTTGCTGGAAAAAAAGAATGGTGGCACTCTTTTGACCGTAAAAATTAGGTTTGATTATTTTAGTTGTTATTTCGTAATATTTCGTTCCCATACGAGTCGTTATGGACAGATATAAAAATACCGTTGTGACCAGTAAGGTACCTCGATTTCAAAAATATAAAAATACCGGTAGATTAACTCATATTTTGAAACCTCAAAATGTTGATTACAGGGTGCAAAATACTTCAAATAAAAAGTTGCTTATTTAATTAATTAAAAATTATAGTAAAATTCTAAAAATTAAATTATCGCTACTTCCCAAAAGAACCTTGTCTAAATTCAAACCCGATATCTAGTTATATCGAATAAACCGTTATGGTCAATAAACGATTCTATAGCGACTATTTTAAAATTTGATTTGGACATAACTCAAAATCTACCCGACGAAATCCAGATCTTTCTCTTCCATTAGAAAAAATATATTCCACCAGCTCCACACGTTTCTTGTTTCATAGAGATCCGATTTAAAACGAACTCTGTGCATTCAGTTGAAGTTCGAATCACCAAATTACGAACTGCAACGCCATTTCAAGCTCAATTTTAATTATAATATAATTATACGTTCAAACTGTCGTTCAAATAATGTATTCGTTATTCTAATTCAATTCTAAACTGAATTAAATATCACAGATGATCCAGTTCACACCATATCGCCATTTCAGCCAATTCTGATTATTTCAAAATTAAATATATTATTTAATTATTATTTTAATTAAATATTCACCATTATTTAACTCAACGACCATTAAATTCTCTAAATCACCATTTAAATAATTAAATAAATTAATTATCATACCGCTGAAAATGCGGGTCATTACACACGCCGTATAATGGAACGAGTTTTTCCCTTATGAGAATCCAAAACAATTTTTGTATCAAAACTCGTTGATATTGTAATAATGTCTATCAACCACAATATAACAATCATCTAGCAGAAACACTTTCATCTCACATTTTACATATATAGTATAAAATCAAAACCGCCATCACGTATTGGGTAATGGATTTCCAACTATGGCAAAGTATGGAACCACCTTTCGCTAGTGTACCTCTAGAGAGGAATACACTGGGTTCAACAAGAACATCTTGCAACCCAGCCACACATGACCGACCACTTGTTTCGCTTGAGTGTATCGAATGTATATCACCAACGGCTGGGATTAGCAATCGTTTTCCAAATGGGACAGCATCGACCATCGATTTTTAGAAGTAAATGAAACTGTAGATCAGGTGATTATACAACCTAGTAGGTGCGACCTACATAGCAATACTGCCTACCCGATTTTTGTCATATCCCGGTTGTGAGGATAGAAGCTACGCTTATCTTTGACAGATCACATGTTTATTCACTTTGAATGTCACATCGTCATACCCGCCAAATCACAAATTGATTTCCCCAAAAATACCATGGTTATACAGCTAAGAGAAACCAATTTCTCCGCCACCAAATGTAAATACGTTTGAATAGATCAACTTACGCGATCTATTAAATATACTATGTCAGACATTCTTCCATACAGGTCGTCTTGGGACTGGACAAACCAAAGGCACTATTCAGTACAACCATCTTAGGCAATCTTTACCTAAGATTTAAACAACAGCCCTTGCATTTTACTCCATCTTCAATTATCTTTGGCATATATGATTCGCAATGCTTATGCCAATATAGAGTGGTTCTTCGGATAATAATCCAACCGGTCTCTCCATATTAACAACGTTAAAATGGTCAAAACTTTGATAGTCGGTGAGTTAACTATCAAAGAAAATCACGTGTGCAAACAATGATATTATTTCCAAATGGAAATTATATCGATCAATCATCATTGAACATTTATCTCTTTAGTTCATTAATTTATTTATCTCTTGTTTCCATATATTCTAAATTCTTATTTTCTATTATCAGAAAACATTTCTGATTCTTATTTGGAAAACATTTCCAAAACTCCTTCACTGGATTTAAACTGATATTTAAATCAAACATTGCCATGCCAATTCACACCATTTCACTCATTACTAAATTCACCTATCCATCCTTCACTATCAAACCTTACCACTCCTTAGTTAAGAAGGAAGTCAATCAAGTTGGGGTATAATTACCTCTCAAACCTTAACTAAACAACGTTTTAATTTCGAAATAGTCAAAGTTTATCTTTTAAACCTTTAACAATCTTCCTTACGTAACTCTCGGATTCTATTTACGTATCCACTTCTTTATTGAAAACATTGTTTATAACGATAAAGTTACAATCCCTACTTTCGAAATATCTAATTTCAACTATAACTTTTATTCTTTAATGTGAATAAATAAACACCTAAGTTATAAATAAATAAATCTTGGTTTATACACCGGAAAGTATAAGTACTTTCCCGAATTCGATATAATCAAATTCGCTAATTAACTCTCTTCGGTTCAATCTCTATTTGATTAAATCTTCTTTGAATAACCTATATTGGATTATCTCTATTTGAATAACTTATATTCGATTAACTCACTTCGATTAAACTAACATCGATTAACTCCTTCCGATTTAACTAACATCGATAACTCCTTTCGATTAAACTGTAATCGATCACTCCTTTTAACTCGATTCGAATAACTAATATTCGAGAACTCCTTTTAACTCGATTCAAATAACTAATATTCAAGAAATCCTTTTAACTCGATTTGAATAACTAATATTCAAGAACTCCTTTTAACTTTATTCGGATAATTAATATTCGAGAAATCCTTTTAACTTGATTCAAATAACTAATATTCGATAACTCCTAATTCGACTAACTCTAATCGATTTATTCTAATTCGATTAACTCTATTTAATTACTCTATTGCTTAACTCTTACTCTAACTGGCTAACTTTAACTCTAACTGGTTAACTCTAACTGGTCAATCCAAATTGATTAAACCTAATTGGTTAACTCTAACTAAACAACTCTAACTGGTCAACCCTAATCGATTAACCCTAACTAATTAACTCTAACTCATTTACTCTATTTGATTAACTCTAATCGAATAACTAATATCTGATTAACTCATTTCGATTAACTCTTTCCGATTTATTCCTTTGAATTATCTCCGTTGGTTAATTCCTTTGAATTAACTCCTTTGATTAATTCCTTTGGATTAACTCCTTTGATTAATTCATTTTCTATTTTTTTATTTAACAAATAACTATTCTGTAACACCCCACCTCCATTAAGGTCACTCACAAAGGGAATGCCTTAACTTTGGTGGAGCATTTTAGTAGACAGAACAGAAATTTACAAGACAGATAAACAATACTTAAGAAATTATAACTTTATTACAGTGGAAAACAGAAATCAGTTTGGTTACATCTTTCCCAAAAACTCAAATACATAAATATCAACCTTGTTCAGAAAATCATCAGAGTACAAAACTTTAAAATCATAATCCCCACAGAAGCTGCCATAAGGAGTCAAGCCATACTTTAAGCACTCTAAGTACTTCAAGCAGAAGAAATCCGGATCAAGCTAAAGTGTTCCTTCCTTGGAAAACCTGGGGGAGGGGGGAACGGAAGAAAAAGGGGCTAAAACAAGCAAGGTCAGACATAAAGTCTGGCAAGTCCAGTGACTTTCAGCATATGAACAGATAATAATAATCATCGCATGCAAATAAAACTGGATGAGAGATAACAGTAACAGGAGCAGCAGATGTACTTAGGTTAAACAGAAGGAACATAATAATATTACTTTTCATTTCTCTGCACTAATACTAGTATAACAGGATTAGGTGTCACCCTAATGTCTAAACTGAAGCAGAAACAGGAACAGAATAATTTCCACAGAAACAGAAAGCTAATAATGGGCCTTTACCACCCGAACAGAAACAGACAGAAGCAGAATGCTGATAATGGGCCTTTAACACCCGAACAGAAACAGACAGAAACAGATTAATCCCTATGGAAACAGAATGTAGAATTAGGTGTACACTAGTAAATGGGCCTTTAACACCCGAACAGACGGTACCACGCAGACAGGTGTTGCCACCCAACAGAAATAGACGGTACCAACAGAAACAGATAGAACTAAGTGTACCCTAAAACCCTACCCCAAGCGATCGGCTCCTTAATACATAAATACCTTGTGTCGGCTCCACAATAGGGTGTATCACTCCCTAAAGTGACAACCAATTGGCATAGTCCTATTTACAGATGTCACGGCGTCTTACATCCTTAGAGGTAGACCGGGATCCATGCACGCACATGACTCGGTTGGAAAGCACCATCAACACCCCTCGCCATTATCAGAATGTGTAATGACCCGCATTTTCCAGGGGTATAATTTATTTATTTAATTGTTTAAAATAGTGATATAGGGAATTTAATCGTCGTTAATTAAATAATATGGAATATTTAATTAAATTAAATAATATATTTAATTCAGAAATAATCAAAAATATTGGAAATCACAATATAAGGTGAACAGGGTCATCCCCAAGATTTAATTCAGCTTAGAGTTGAATCATATTGACGAATATATTCAATCGACGACAGTTCGAATGTATAATTATATTATAATTAAAATCGAGCTTGAAATGGCACTGTAGTTCGTAAATTGGCGATTCGAACTTCAAATGAATGTACAGGATTCGTTTTAAGCCAGATTTCTGTGAAACAAGAAACTTGTGGAGCAGGAGGCTTCAGGATCATATAGCTATAGTTATTTCCGCTGTGTTGTAAGTGCTGTACTCTGATAAGTGCTATTGTATACATAACTGTTATATTTCAAGGTTATGTTATCTATTATATGTTATTCGTTCCGCTGTGAGGTTCGTGTTACTCTGATGTTGTGTTCTTCTTCTTCTTCTATTCTAAGTTTCTATCTTATCTATTCTCACCTTCTAATTTCTTTCATTAATTACCGGGATTTTTCGATGTTTTGGTTATCGACGTCGAGCTTATGTCGATAACCAAAGTCGCCGAAAATCCGGGTCGTTACAGTTGGTATCAGAGCTTAAGTTAAGAATTACTTGGCTCTATGGCGTGACTCGGTAGAGATAGGGTTAGTAATACCCTAGATTGAGTTTGAGTGTATATATACGAGTGCGTATTTGTATTTGATATAAAAATGGTTTTATATTGTGGAGATTCATTGGCTGAGTTGTTTATGAGTTCTGGTCGATCAGTTTGATCCACTGTATCGGTAGGAGTAAATAAATACTTAAATACGATGGACCGACACAATATGGGTATGTAATATATTATCATATATTAGATATATTGGTTGTAATTATAATCGAATGAGATTATAAAGTGAAATGTTTATATATAACCAATCAGAATTTATACAAGTGAATTATATGAAATTGAAATGAATTAAATCTGAATTTAGATCAGAATTGAAATTTAAAATCCTAGAAATGGGAAAGGTGTTTGTAATTGAATCTGGATTTAATATATGTGAATTTTAAGATCTTGAGAGATTTTAAATTTATTTACAACATTATAAAAGGATATTTGGGATTGATTTCAAGGTGGAAATGTATTTAGTAAGGGTTTTGAAATGATATAGTATTGAAATCACTTGGGTCGCTGGAAAATAATTCCGATGATGACTGCGCAGTATCGTCGGTGTGATTTTCGAGTTCTAAGTGGTGGATTACTACCCGAGATTTTGATTTGAATTGTTTTGAGAAAACAAGTTGTTTAAAAATTCAAAGGTTTTGAATTGGTATTTTGATTTCAAATTTGATTTGAAATAAAACCGGGAATTTAAGTTCTAGAAATTAAAATTTAACTTGTGAAGTTAATTCGAATGGGATGGTAGAAGTAAATAATAAACCAGAATTTAACTTGAGATGTTAGGTTAAGAAAAACTGAAGTGATTAGAGAATAATCTGGATTTGAAATGATAAGTTGAGAGTTTGGAATTTGAAACTCAAATTTGAAATTAAATTCGGCTTGAATAAGCGAATGGTTGTGTTAAGAATAACTTGGTTGGAGTTGATTGGGATGGCATTTGTATATGCCGAGTTGATAACAGATGGTATGGATATAATGATATGCCCAACAAAAAGGTACAAGTTTATATTTTATATGAGTTTGGAATTTATGAGCCGAATTGGCAAGCCGTTTGGCGTTTTGATTTTCTTTTGGGTTGAAGAAGACCCAGAGAGGCGAGTTGGAGTTTGAGCTATTGACCAGTACAAAGGAGGTGCTGGCGAAATTTTTCAAAAGTTTAAGGCATTAGAAAATTTTCAGAATTTTTGAAAATTTTAGTTGGTCGGGATGAATTAATATTTTAGTGATATTAATTTGTTCAGTGAAGCTGAAGTTGAGAGGTAATCAAATCTTAGGAATTCCAATATATAGGGTCGTCCTCTAACTTAGCAATTTCGAGGACGAAATTATTTCAAGTGGGGAAGAATGTAATGACCCGCATTTTCCAGGGGTATAATTTATTTATTTAATTGTTTAAAATAGTGATATAGGGAATTTAATCGTCGTTAATTAAATAATATGGAATATTTAATTAAATTAAATAATATATTTAATTCAGAAATAATCAAAAATATTGGAAATCACAATATAAGGTGAACAGGGTCATCCCCAAGTTTTAATTCAGCTTAGAGTTGAATCATATTGACGAATATATTCAATCGACGACAGTTTGAACGTAAAATTATATTATAATTAAATTCGAGCTTGAAATGGCACTGCAGTTCGTAAATTGGCGATTCGAACTTCAAATGAATGTACAGGATTCGTTTTAAGCCGTATTTTTGTGAAACAAGAAACGTGTGGAGCTGGAGCAGGAGGCTTCAGGATCATATAGCTATAGTTATTTCCGCTGTGTTGTAAGTGTTGTACTCTGATAAGTGCTATTGTATACATAACTGTTATATTTCAAAGTTATGTTATCTATTATATGTTATTCATTCCGCTGTGAGGTTCGTGTTACTCTGATGTTGTGTTCTTCTTCTTCTTCTATTCTAAGTTTCTATCTTATCCATTCTCACCTTCTAATTTCTTTTATTAATTACCGGGATTTTTCGATGTTTTGGTTATCGACGTCGAGCTTATGTCGATAACCAAAGTCGCCGAAAATCCCGGTCGTTACAGAATGAACCACTTATAATTAGTTCAGTAAGCGTGCCCGGACCCTACCTACTGTTGGGTCAAAGATTTGATACCAGAAAGGGTTACTGACTAATATGGGTCCCAAACAACAGATGACACAAGTAATTCCCCTCCTAACTTTGTGTCCCCAGACTAACAGATTTCAGATTAATTGGTTTACAAGTTCAGACATACAGAGTTCAGATCAACTAGTTCACAGATCAGACAAGTTTTCAGACTAACAGATCAGATATACGGATTTAACAGATTTACAGATTTGTCTAACTTTGTAATTGGGCCTACAGATTCACAAACGGGTTTGTTAAATTCATTAGTCCAATTGGTTCAACCCTATCCACCCAACACGTTTTAAACATCATATTTATCCCAGATTTGCATTAATTAAATATTAATGCACAGACCTCTCACATTAGGTCTGTAGCTTGTGGCCGTTGGAAATGTCGGGCGGTTCCGGGAAGACTTCTGCCACAAGCCAGACCTAACCTCGTGTCTAAGCATATTTTAGTTATGCCTACGACCTCTCACATTAGACTGACAGTTTGCGGTCGCTGGTTAAGCCGGTTGGTTCCGGG
This sequence comes from Allium sativum, assembly GCA_030737875.1. NCBI lineage: Eukaryota > Viridiplantae > Streptophyta > Magnoliopsida > Asparagales > Amaryllidaceae > Allium > Allium sativum. The sequence continues at coordinate 65,865,962 of CM060916.1, read as the reverse complement.
CAGGCTTCTACCGCAAACAGAGGCTAACCTCGTGTCATAGCCAATTCATTCCAATACAGATTTTTCAGATATCAGACTAATTCTGTTTATTTAACAGATTAAACTTCTGTACAAGTTACAGCAGATTATTCGAGGTTCTATTAACAAGTTTTGCTCAATTTTAAGTCGAGCCTACAAATTCACATACTTCAAATTTTAGCATTTCAGTTCAAACAAATTACGTCATTCAACAGATTAAACATATAACAGATCTTGCAGATTAGGCTATTTAGCGGATTTAGCAGATAAGGCAAGTTAATATAATTAGCAGATTAGGCAATTAAATCTAATTAGTAGTTTAGGCAATATAACATAACTAGCAGAATTAGGCAATATAACAGATTTAGCAGATAACATATTTAGCAGATTATTTATATATATATAAATATATATATCATATCTTGCCTAATCATAAATTTAGCCTAAACTCACTTGCCACATATGCTCCTAATCAAACATTACACAGTACAGAATATTCTCCATAAATCACGATAAACAATATGAATTATGCCAGATTATAGCCTATAATGCCAGATATCCAAAAACCCTTATTTAGGCGCATTCACATTAATAGTTATTCTATTTTTGTATAGGTCTTTACGCCTAAGTCACATATCCCTTTTTGAAGTCATGAATTTTTACATAAAAGAATATGTCCAAAAATCTAGATTTCTAAACTATAACATGTAGTATGTCCTAAACATGCTTTACCTATTCATGCATAACATGTTGTAAATTATCTTTAAACTCTAACGTCAGACCTTGATTTAAAACATGCATTATGCCCCCAAGTTTCAAGTTGTCCTATAATTCCCCTTCTCCTAAATCACAGATTATCATACCTAGTATGAACAGATCTAGATCTAACATATGTTTATATCTCAAATTAACTATAGATCTAGATTACAACATGTACTATGTATCTAAACTAGTTTCATTTTTAGGGTTAAATCTACGCCCGAATCCCAAGTCATAAGTATAATATATTTTATGCCTCAATCTCAAGTCATATGTTAAATATGCCACTTGTCCAATTATATGCCTCATATTTTATGTCATGTCCTCGAATCAGTCCTGTCCAATTATGCATCATTCATTATTTGTCCCAAACATTTTAGCATTCGCGCGTTAATCTCTTATGAGATTTGGCTCAGGATCGTAGTAGCCTAGCTATAGAACAGAAAGAAGAAAGAGATACAGAATAAGATAGATCTAAACAGAACAGAACAGACATAACCTCAAATTCAGATTTACAGTTCATGTCACAATCATAATTAACGTTTATAGCGGAAAATAACTGTACTTGCCTTACGTGGTTTTAAGAAAGCATAATAAACTAGTGTTGATGCAGAAAGGCTGAATTGTTGTTGAAGCTCTAAACTTGGATTTGAAATTTGATTTAGCTTCTAATTCTACTCAGGTTGGAAGAAGATGCATCGGTCCAAGTTTTGATTCCATTAGGGTAGCGACGCCATTTTTATTTTTAATTAGAACAGAGGCAGAATATAGACAAAATGAAATTGTGTAGAGAAAATGAGGCTAGGGGGCTGTTTATATAGGATTAGGCAGACGAATCAAGACAGAAAACGAGTCTAAATACATCATAATGCATCAAGATCAGAAAGTGGGTTCCGGGAGCAGGTCGACCCCCAGGTCGACACTATGGTCGACCTGGTCCTCCCAGGTCGACACTATGGCCGACCTGGCCCTGGGGAGGTCGACTACCCAGTCGACCACCCAGTCGACCTGGGTCCTGGGTGGGAAATTTCCCGCCCAGCCCGCTTCTGGGTTTGAATTCGAATTTCGAATTCGAAATTCAAGCTGTTTTCGATTATGAAATTCTATGAAACTTCGGAGGGCCATATCTCCCTCATACGGACTCCGTTTCTCGAAAACTCGGACTCGTTTCCAAGCAAAATTTCGAGACGAACACAATGGCGCAACCCATTTCCCTTGATTCTTATATTAAAAAATTAATTATTCTTTTATTTGTTACTTATACGATCGCAGAAAACACGGGTGTTACATTCTCCCCTCCTTAAAGGATTTCGTCCCCGAAATCTTCAAGTTGAGAAGAATGTGTCCTACCATCTAGTCAACCATCTACTCAACCATCATCCACAAGCATCCATTGTCCTTATAAAACTTCTAATGTTGTATGAACATGTGCAAAAGTGTGTGTATATGTTCCTTATCTAATGCAAAGATCAGGTGGTGCACTGATTCAGTTGACCTCCTTAATGCGAATTATGTTAGTGCCATGAGTCCAACATGTATGCAATTTTCCTATTTGATACATATCATTCTTATATGAGTGACAACCATTCATTCATATGCAGCATCCATGTGATGAGTCAATCATTTTGCATTCACAGAAATTGAAAATGCTCACACATCCATATGCAGTATGAGAGTGTTTTCGAGCCGATCTAGTGCCTAGTGTGTGTATATGCATCACGAGCAACACACTAGCAACCACTTGCATCCACTTGCAACCATCAAACATAACATGTCTCAAACACATGTTTACACCCATCAGTTTCTACCTAAAGTTCGAAGATTCGATCGATAGTCGAATGATGGAAGTGAGTACAGATAAAACAAAAACTTGGTTTCCCTTAAACCTTGGTTGAGAGACAAACTCCCCTAAGTATCAACCCCGAAGATCGAAATCAACATCGGATTGACACCCAGAGGATTACCCTCTTTAGACAATGTCAAAACTGGAAATCTCAACCTTATCAGAAATATTCAGATATTTACATATTACCGGTACAGATCAGATTACTAAATGATTCTTAGGAAACTAAGCATGATAAAAACCCAAAATGTATGCATCAATAGTCAACTTAACGCTCAACACAGATACCCAATTTACCAAGCTTAGATGAGTCATAACCCTTATGGGTCTGAGTCTACAGCGGAATCAGAAACAATACTAGTATTCAAGTGCAGAGTATCGATTACAGAATCGAAATACCAGAATCAGAAAAGCATTTTAACTCAGAAATCAGATAAAGAAATTAAACCTCCTACAGAAAGTTTTCCTATTTCTATCCTATCCACTAGCCTCGAGGGTGTTCACCTGCCTTCCAGAAGTTGGTCCTGCCCTCTGCCCTTGCCCTCGTTTCTTCGGACAGCCCCTAGTGAAATGTCCCATGTCACCACAGTTGAAGCAAGTGCCCTTTCTTTTTCTGCAATCCTTGTTCAGATGAGTCGAGCTTCCAAATGTAAAGCACTTTTTCTCCTTCTTATCTTCAGATTTTTCACCCTTCTTTTGTGTTTCCTTTTTAGGCCATGCTTTCTTGTTCTGTGGTTCTTCCTTCTTTGCCTCCTTCTTGTCATTTTCTTCCTCGTGCAGTAGTGCCATATCCACCAAACTCTCGTAAGTAGCTCCCATGGGTACATGGGTCATGGATAGGCTGTGCATTGGGTCATTCAATCCCTTAACAAAGCGGAGAGCCTTTTTATGCTGGGTGTTGACTAAATCTAGCCCGAACCTAGCCAGTTGGTTGAACTGATTGACGTATTCCCTGACCGTCATACTTCCTTGCTTAAGAGATAAGAACTTTTCAAGTTTTAGACTTCGTTCAGCTTGCGAGAGGAATTTTGTCTCAAACCTTGTTCTGAAATCCATCCATGTTTCAACCAGCCTCTCGGCGTTAGTTATTTCCCACCAGTAGGAAGCTTCATCCTTGAGCAACCATACTGCCAACTGTACCTTCTGCCTATCGTCCACCTCGAAGATAACGAACATATCCTCAGTTTCCTTTAGCCAGTTCTTTGCTTCTACGAATGATTCAGTTCCCTTGAAATCCTTTCCACCCATGGCCCTAAAATCTTTACAGATCTTTGAAAAAGCAACTGCACGAGGAGGGGGCAGAGGAGGGGGAATCGCTGCAGCTGAAGGAGGAATATCTGCTGGGCCTGCATCGTTGGCCCTAGCCTCTAAGTACCTCCTGAACCAGCCAGGTATTGTCACACCCTCTGGAAAGTTAAGATTCCCAGACATGCTGGAATAAAAGAAAAAGATTTAAAACGGAGAACGGAAAAGATAGATATATGGCTCTTTGGGGATTATGTTTTTCAAAATAAACTTTATTTTTCGAAAATACTTCCTTTTCAAAACCTTTTTGAAAATAGTTTTCAAAACTTTTTATCAAATCTGGTAACCTTCAGCTCTGATACCAAGTGTAACACCCCACCTCCATTAATGTCACTCACAAAGGGAACGCCTTAACTTTGGTGGAGCGTTTTAGTAGACAGAACAGAAATTTACAAGACAGATAAACAATACTTGAGAAATTATAACTTTATTACAGCGGAAAACAACAATCAGTTTGGTTACATCTTTCCCAAAAACTCAAGTACATAAATATCAACCTTGTTCAGAAAATCATCAGAGTACAAAACTTTAAAATCATAATCCCCACAGAAGCTGCCATAAGGAGTCAAGCCATACTTTAAGCACTCTAAGTACTTCAAGCAGAAGAAATCCGGATCAAGCTAAAGTATTACTTCCTTGGAAAACCTGGGGAGGGGGGAAAGGGAAGAAAAAGGGGCGAAAACAAGCAAGGTCAGACATAAAGTCTGGCAAGTCCAGTGACTTTCAGCATATGAAAAGATATTAATAATCATGGCATGCAAATAAAACTGGATGAGAGATAACAGTAACAGGAGCAGCAGATGTACTTACGTTAAACAGAAGGAACAGAATAATATTACTTTTCATTTCTCTGCAGTAATACTAGTATAACAGGATTAGGTGTCACCCTAATGTCTAAACTGGAGCAGAAACAGGAATAGAATAATTTCCACAGAAATAGAAAGCTAATAATGGGCCTTTACCACCCGAACAGAAACAGACAGACGCAGATTGCTGATAATGGGCCTTTACCTCCCGAACAGAAACAGACAGAAACAGATTAATCCCTACGGAAACAGAATGTAGAATTAGGTGTACACTAGTAAATGGGCCTTTACCACCCGAACAGACGGTACCACGCAGACAGGTGTTGCCACCCAACAGAAACAGACAGTACCAACAGAAACAAACATAACTAAGTGTACCCTAAAACCCTACCCCAAGCGATCGGCTCCCTAATACATAAATACCCTATGTCGGCTCCATAATAGGGTGTATCACTCCCTAAAGTGACAACCAATTGGCACAGGCCTATTTACAGATGTCACGGCGTCTTACATTCTCAGAGGCAGACCGGGATCCATGCACGCACATGACCCGGTTGGAAAGCACCATCAACACCCCTCGCCATTATCAGGATGAACCACTTATAATTAGTTCAGTAAGCGTGCCCGGACCCTACCTACTGTTGGGTCAAAGATTTGATACCAGAAAGGGTTACTGACTAATATGGGTCCCAAACAACAGATGGCACAAGTAATTCCCCTCCTAACCTTGTGCCCCTAGACTAACAGATTTCAGATTAATTGGTTTACAAGTTCAGACATACAGAGTTCAGATCAACTAGTTCATAGATCAGACAAGTTTTCAGACTAACAAATCAGATATACGGATTTAACAGATTTACAGATTTGTCTAACTTTGTAATTGGGCCTACAGATTCACGAATGGGTTTGTTAAATTCATTAGTCCAATTTGTTCAACCCTATCCACCCAACATGTTTTAGACATCATATTTATCCCAGATTTGCATTAATTAAATATTAATGCACAGACCTCTCACATTAGGTCGGTAGCTTGTGGCCACTGGATATGCAGGGCGGTTTCGGGCAGACTTCTGCCACAAGCCAGACCTAACCTCGTGTCTAAGCATATTTTAGTTATAACTACGACCTCTCACATTAGACTGACAGTTTGCGGTCGCTGGTTAAGCCGGTTGGTTCCGGGAAGGCTTCTACAGCAAACAGAGTCTAACCTCGTGTCATAGCCAATTCATTCCAATACAGATTTTTCAGATACCAGACTAATTTTGTATATTTAACAAATTAAACTTCTGTACAAGCTATAACAGATTATTCGAGGTTCTATTAACAAGTTTTGCTCAATTTTAAGTCGAGCCTACAGATTCACATACTTCAAATTTCAACATTTCAGTTCTAACAGATTACGTCATTCAACAGATTAAACAGATAACAGATCTTGCAAATTAGGCTATTTAGCAGATTTAGCAGATAAGGCAAGTTAACATAATTAGCAGATTAGGCAATTAAATCTAATTAGCAGTTTAGGCAATATAACAGAACTAGCAGAATTAGGCAATATAACAGATTTAGCAGATTATATATATATATATATCTTATCTTGCCTAATCATATTTTTAGCCTAAACTCACTTGCCACATATGCTCCTAATCAAACATTACACAGTACAAAATATTCTCCATAAATCACGATAAACAATATGAATTATGCCAGATTATAGCCTATAATGCCAGATATCCAAAAACCGTTATTTAGGCGCATTCACATTAATAGTTATCCTATTTTTGTTTAGATCTTTACGCCTAAGTCACATATCCCCTTTTCAAGTCATGAATTTTTACATAAAAGAATATGTCCAAAAATCTAGATTTTTAAACTATAACATGTAGTATGTCCTCAACATGCATTACCTATTCATGCATAACATGTTGTAAATTATCTTTAAACTCTAACTTCAGACCTTGATTTAAAACATGCATTATGCCCCCAAGTTTCAAGTTGTCCTATAATTCCCCTTCTCCTAAATCACAGATTATCATAACTAGTATGAACAGATCTAGATCTAACATATGTTTATTTCTCAAATTAACTACAGATCTAGATTCCAACATGTACTATGTATCTAAATTAGTTTCATTTTTACGGTTAAATCTACGCCCGAATCCCAAGTCATAAGTCCAATATATTTTATGCCTCAATCTCAAGTCATATGTTAAATATGCCACATGTCCAATTATATGCCTCAGATTTTATGTCATGTCCTCGAATCAGTCCTGTCCAATTATGCATCATTCATTATTTGTCCCAAACATTTTAGCCTTCACGCGTTAATCTCTTATGAGATTTGGCTCAGGCTCGTAGTAGCCTGGCTATAGAACAGAAAGATGAAAGAGATACAGAATAAGATAAATCTAAACAGAACAAACATAACCTCAAATTCAGATTTACAGTTCATGTCACAATCATAATTAACGTTTATAGTGGAAAATAACTGTACTTGCCTTTCATGGTTTTAAGAAAGGATAATAAACTAGTGTTGATGCAGAAAGGCTGAATTGTTGTTGAAGCTCTAAACATGGATTTGAAATTTGATTTAGCTTCTAATTCTATTCAGGTTGGAAGAAGATGCATCAGTCCAAGTTTTGATTCCAGCAGGGTAGCGATGCCATTTTTATTTTTAATTATAACAGAGGGAGAATATAGACATAATGAAATTGTGTAGAGAAAATGAGGTTAGTGGGCTGTTTATATAGGATTAGGCGGACGAATCTAGACAGAAAACGAGTCTAAATACATCAGAATGCATCAGGTTCAGAAAGTGGGTTTCGGGAGCAGGTCGACCTCCAGATCGACACTATGGTCGAACTGGTCCCCCCCAGGTCGACACTATGGTCGACCTGGCCCTGGGGAGGTCGACTACCCAATCGACCACACAGTCGACCTGGGTCCTGGGCGAGAAATTTCCCGCCCAGCCCGCTTCTGGGTTTGAATTCGAATTTCGAATTCGAATTTCAAGCTGTTTTCGATTCTGAAATTCTCTGAAACTTCTGAGGGCCATATCTCCCTCATACGGACTCCATTTCTCGAAAACTCAGACTCGTTTCCAAGCAGAATTTCAAGACGAACGCAATGGCACAACCCGTTTCCCTTGATTCTTATTTTAAAAAAGTAATTATTCTCTGATTTGTTACTTATACGATCACAGGAAATACGGGGTGTTACATATTCCCTTTTCAATTCTATTTATTTAACAAATAAATATTTCTTTTATCTTTTCTATTTATTTAACAAATATTTCATTTATATCTGTTTTTCACAATTATTCCCATTTTATTTGTTTTACAAATATTTTCCTTTATATTGGCTTTACAAATATTTTCCTTTTCTAATTCTATTTATTTTCTAAATAAATATCCCTTTTTAATTCTATGTATTTTCTAAATAAATATTTCTTTGCACTTCTATTTACTTTCTAAGTAAATATCCTTTTTATAAAACCTTTTTCGTTTTATAAATATTTTCCTTTTACAATATCCTGTTTATTTTCCCAATAAATATTCCTTTATGATATTCTATTTATTTTCTAAATAAATGTTCCCCTTTATAAAATCCTATGATTTTATAAATACTTTATTTTCAAAATATTTCCTTTTACAAAATCGGTTGATTTTATAAAATTCCTTTACTTCAATATACATTGAAATATTTCTTTTTACATCCCAGGGTTTCTTATGATATTAAAAATATCGAATAACAATGATCAACATCATTCTAACACACATATTCCATAACAGATTATATATCACATCATATATCAAAATATATGAAAAACAGTAAAATAAATGTTGAGGAATCCAGTCGGATTCCTCCAACCTATTTCCCTGCATCCACAGATGTTAAACAACATAGATAACATCACTTTCATTTCAAGAAGAAATATTCTGATCGACATAATTAATATTTAATAAAGATATATATATATATATGTGTGTGTGTGTGTGTGTGTGTATAACCATAACTGTGTTTTCAATCAATTATTTAACCGTCCATCTAAACAGTCCATACAAAGCAATCAATCAATATTTATCAAAAATAAAGTACAGTTTATAAAAATATAAACTGAACAGAGTTAGTGAGATTTACTCACATTTCGCGTTTACTGTTAAATAACGATTTGCGTCTATTGATTCAGACAGACAATTTATTTCACCATAAATTGTAACGAACTCTGTTTCACCCCCAGTCAGTTGCATGGTGTAGCCACCGTCCATTCGATCCCAACGGATCTTGTTTTGCCCAATTCTGATAACATATGAAAGAGTTATCGATTTTACAAGTTGTACATACATTTTAAATATAAAATAAAACCTTAAATTTACTCCCATTGGGCCCAACCCCCTTTTTTATCTCGGCCCACTTACCAAATTAAAGACCCAACCCGCTCCCTACCTACCCCGTCTTCCAAAATACCAATTTCACGATGCTGCTCCTTCGTTCTAGCCATTTGCGTTCTTCTATCCCACACAGAACTCATTCATCCCTTCACAGAAATTCAAATAAAAATCACAACAAATCCTCTCTTGCAAATCTCTTCAACCACATCCCAACCATGTGCAACCCGCACCTCATCTCTTCCTGGCGTCAAACGGTTTCTCGAGCATGGTACAACAGTCGAGTGAAAGCTCTCAGCACCGAAATCCCCAAATTTCACGTATACTCATGCGGTTTGGTCCCCTTACCCCCATTATGAACTCGAATTCACCAATAATTGCTTTAGCTTCCCATGGCGTTCAACCCTAGTTTTGCTGGAAACTATCCGCCGTCACCAATGGTGTTCGAGCACGACGAGAGCAGCACTTTAGGAGTTCAACGATATATATATTATGATTTTAGAATTTTACTTTGATTTCTTTTGATTTATTTCGTTCGCCATTTCTTGCTGTATAAAAGAAAGGAATGGTGGACAATGAGAAAAAGGGATTTGGTCTTAGGCTAGGTATGGGTCTATATTTATATGTGGTGTTCGAATGTTTTTGTCTGTTGAAATGTGGAATCATGAGATCCATTCCATCATTTTGAAATGTGGAATCACGAGAGCCATTTCTTTATGTTTAAATGCGGAATCATGAGAGCCATTCTTTATGTTTAAATGTGGAATCATGAGAGCCATTTTTTTATGTTTAATGCTTTAGCACTTGTTTTTATGGATTTCCATCAACAGAAATAAACATACTGTTGTGACGAGAAAGGCGCCACGATTCCAAAAATATAATAATATCGGTAGATTAAATCATTTTGTAAAACCTCAAAATGTTGATTATAGGGTGCAAAATACTCCAAATAAAGAGTTGCTTATTTAATTAATTAAAAATTACGATAAAATTCTAAAAATTAAATTATCATTACGTCTCAAAACAATCTTGTCTAAATTCAAATCCGGTATCTAGTTATATTGAAAAACCATTACGGTCGATAAACGATTCTATAACGACTATTTTAAAATTTTATTTGGACATAAATCAAAATCTACACGACGAAATCCTAATTTTTCTCTTCCATTAGGAAAACATACTTCACCAGCTCCTATCGTTTCTTGTTTCACAGAAATCCGATTTAAAACGGCTTCTGTATATTCGGTTGAAGTTCAAATCGCAAAATTGCAAACTGCCGCGCCATTTCGAGCTCGATTATAATTATAATATAATTATACGTTCAAACTACCGTTATTTAAATATATTCGTTATCGTAATTCAATTCAAAACTGAATTATATAATTTGAATTGCCCAGTTCACATTATATTGCCAATTCACAAATTCTGATTATTTCAGAATTAAATATATTATTTAATTATATATTAATTAAATATTCCTTATAGTTTAATTAAACAACCATTAAATTCTCTAAATCCCTATTTAAATAATTAAATAAATTAATTATACATCGCAGAAAATACGGGTCGTTACAAGAAATGTCACACCCCACAACCGTTAATGTCACTCATAAGAGAACACATCAAGTTTCGTGAAGCACAATATGTAAACAGTAACAGAATTTCGCAACAAAGATAGAAATAAGCAGCGAAAAAATCAACTTTATTATTGAAAATAAAACATTGTCTCAAATTATTTTACATGATTATACCAGTTACAAAAAAACAAAGAACCACAATTAATCCATCCATCTCATAATGAAAAATAACAGAGTTTAATAATATAAAACCATATCCCTTATAGCAAGCCAAAATAGGGTAGAAAGTAAATCAATGCAGTACATCTGAGAACGTCCAGGTCCAAGTTTAAAGGGAAGATCCTAATCATTGAGGAGTACTACCACTTTGATGACCTGAGTTGGGGGAGGGGGGTGGGAGAAGCGAAACAAAAAGTTCAGACATAAGTCCAGGTGAGTTCCAGTGATTCTCAAATATGCATAAAATAGAGATATCAAGATTGATATACAAGACTGGATGAAAAAGTACACTATCATATAAGGCAACAGCTAAACAAGATAAACAGAACAACAGGATAAACAGTGATAAACAATGATTGATTATTGCTTCTTATTTATAGCCCTAAAAATAAGTTTTGTACACCAATACTAGTATAACAAGATTAAGCATTATCCTAATTACACAATAGGAACAGGATTAGATGTTAACCTAATTACTTAACAAAAACAACAGGATTAGGTGTTACCCTAATTACATAATAGGATTAGGTGTTACCCTAATTACTATCCATGCGAACGGCTCCCTACTACGTAAATACCCCGTGTCAGCCCAAGCAGTAGGGTGTATCACTCCCTAACCTAGCAACTTATATAACATAGACCTATTTACTAGTGTTACATTGGCTTAGTTTCCTTAACCGGACCCATGCACGCTCATGACTCTGCCGGAATGTGCCCTTACTCACCTTTCTCTTTTGAGCTTCTTACTATCCATTTCAGTAAAGCATGCCCAAGCCCCTACCTACTGTGAGGCCCTCTAACAAAATACCAATAGGGATACCGACTGATATGGGTCCACCCAGCACGATTGACACAAGCCAAACCCCCTAAGCTTGTTCCCTCAAGTAACTAGGATTGAAGAGCCCCTAAAACGTGATACAACAGCAGAACGAGGGGGCTCTTAGCTTATTAATAGTCAAGTTTAACCTGGCAGGTTTAAGTTAATTAAAAAGCATCGTTTTAATATTACAGGTTATTATGTGTGTACAACCCTTTCCCAAAACAAATACCTGCCCAGATGTATATTATTACTATAGTTATAGTTTACCTAACTACATCTGGTACTTACACTATTTTAACATGTCCTTTACTTAATTCCTGTATTAAGTCAGTTTTAACATGTTTACACATACGCATATTATTCCTTTTAATTACTTTTCCCAGATTACAACATGTACATTTTTTTATTCTCATTTTTATTCTCAAATTATATCAGAAAGTTTTGCAATTATTGTGGAAATTCCATTTTCCTTGCGATTAGTATCTTATTTAGAAAAAAAAGAAATACCAAAATATCATAATTTACGATCAATTCATTCAATTTTTCCTTTTTTAAGCATATTATCCCTTTCAATTACTTTTCTCAAATTACAACATGTACAGGTTTATGCATATTATCCATTTTTATTATATTTTATGCATATTATCCATTTACTATATTACAATCAAGAAGTCCTTCATTAAATAATATGCCCAAATTCTATTTTTTCATGTCATTTTTATTATCCTAAATTTAGTTATATGCAATGTTACATCAGACATGGCCAAGGCTTCCGATGGCCTAGGCTTAGCATAAATAAAATGGAAAAATAGAACGAGAAGAATAAAACCAAATCAACTATATAAAAAAGATATATAGGCAAGGCTGGAAATAAATTAAAACAACAAAAATAGGGAAAAGGAAGATAGGCACGCATAACTGAATGATCAACTGATAGTACAAGAACATAACAATGGCATATAAGAACAACAGTAAAAGAACACGTATAACTTATAGGTGTTGTATGTTCTCGATCCATTTTTATTTACTGTCATGATATAATTGAAGGTATTAGATCTGAAAGTAACATGAAATTCAAAGCGGGTCTTTACGAAGAAGAGAATATATCTTTTTTTATATCTATTTGCCTTTATAGAAAAGGTTGTATGCAGATCTTGAATCTTGAATTATCTCTGTAGATCTAGGATTCAGCAGCATATCCACATTATATATATGCATATATATATATATATATATATATATATATATATATGTATGTGTGTGTGTGTGTGTATTAGAATAGATTCATAGAGGAAGAGAATATGAAGAATAATTGTGTGTATTGAAATGGGATAGAGTCGCCCTATTTATAGATTTACAAAGCTAATTCTTAACCATCAGATCTTAGGGTTTCAAATCAATCCATACATGTAGCACTGAGTCAACAAACGAACCAAGCAAATAAAACAGTCTACGTGCAATTCTAGGAATCTGCCCTGCATCTTGGTAGGTCGACTCATTGACCACTGGGTCGACCCACTTAGTCATGGGTCGACCTAAGCAGGGCATGAGTTACCCCTTGTACTTTAATTTCTGCATTGACTTCTTAGTTTAAATTATTTTGAATATATATATATATATATAACCCTTTATAATTATACAAACTTCTTATGCTCATAACTTCTTCATACGTTATCCGATTTACGCAAACTTGGGGTCTATTTGAACTAGAATTCCGAGATGTATGCAACAATAAAGTCACTTTTACTTAATTCTGAATATTTAATTATACAATATTCATTTTCTTGTCTTTTCAGTATGGTTATGTTGTATTAAACTTTGGGGTGTTACATTCTCCCTACTTAATGGATTTCCTCCCCGAAATCTCAAACTTAAGAAGATTGCTATTATTCTATCGACCACCTACAACCATCTACTCATCCATTATCAACTGACATCCATTGTACTTAAGGATTTCTAATGCTTGTCTGAATAGATGCCAGGTGTTTTATGTATATGTTCCTATACTAATGCGAAAATCAAGCGGTCGGCTGATTCAGTTGACCTCCAGAATGTGATATACGTCTGCGCCAAGTATCTAATATGTATGCATAAAGACTCGTAGTACAACATATAAGTTCTACATGTGTGCACAATCATTCACCAAAATGCAATATCCATATGACGATTCAGCCATTTTCATTCATTCAAACTTAAAATGCACATACATCCATATGCAGTATGTAAGTGCTTGAGCCGATCTAGTGCATAGTATGTGTATTTGCATTCAAGAACAACCACTAGCAAACACTTGCAACCATCAATAATAACATGTCTCAAACATATATTTCTAGCTATTGTATTCTTCCTAAGGATCGAAGGTTCGAACGGTAGGATAAACATACTTGAATGATAAAAGCAAATGCGAATTTAAAAGCTTGGAAAAGAAATCGAGAACATACGCTCGAAAAGAAAAGGATAAGAAGTCCAAATCTTATCTTCGAGTCCCCATGCCACATTTTCGCGGTCTTCTTCCTATTGTATCTCCACTAATCAGATTTCTTTGTTGCCTAGTTTCTTAACCTCTGATTGAAGAATATGAGTAGGAACTCTTCTCACTGATGCTTCCTTATCAACTTCCACATCCCTAAGTGTGCTTGGCCCCACAGTTTCTACCGCAACATGTAGACATTTCCTTAGATGGGAAATGAGAAACACATCGTGTACACCTGCCAGTCTGTCCGGTAGTCTAATCGTCATAGGCCATCAGACCTATCCTCTCCACTATAGCGAATGGACCCACGAATCTTAGTGTCAACTTCCCAACTGAGCCAAAGAGAACTACATTACTCAGCGGTGATACTTTAATGAAGACCATATCTCCTACTTCAAATTCCAAATCGGTCTTCCTTTTATCGGCATATGAGTTTTGTCTATCCTGAGCTGCTTTCATTCTTTTTCGTATAAGATAAATTTTCTCAGAAGTCTCTCGAATCATCTCAGGTCTAAGTTGAAGTCTGTCTAGAGATTCCCACTAATAATTCGGTGAGCTACAAGGTCATACATATAATGCTTTGAAGGGTGCCATGCCTATGCTCGATTGGTAACTTCTGTTGTAGGCAAACTGAACCAATTGGAGACGCTCCTCCCAAGTCCCTCTGAAATCTAGGATACAGTCTCAAAAGATCATCAAGAACTTTATTCACCCTCCTAGCCTGTCCATCGTCATGAGTGTGGTATGTCGTTCTCAAATGTAGTTGTGTACCTAAGGCCTCTTGCAAGCTCTTATAGTACTAACTAGTGAAGATAGGGTCTTTGTCACTTACTATAATGGAAGGTAGCCCATGAAGTCGGACTATCTCTCGAAGATATGCCGATGCAAGCCAAGTTGTCGTCCTCTTCGTGCAACTGTCCATTATCACCCAAATACTGGTGTTTCCCTTCCTCGATTGAGGCATTCCATCAATGAAATCCATCGAGATGCTCTCCTACTCCCATTTTGGGACAACTAAGGGCTGAAGCAATCTTCTGGGTTTCCTTTGTTCAGCTTTTATTTGCTGGCAAGTCAAACATCGAGCCACAAATTCCGCCACGTCCTTTTTCATACCAGTCCAGAAGAAAACACTCTTCATATTTCAATACATCTTGTCACCGCCTAGATGGATAGTCATCCGAGAATGATGAACTTCCTCAAGCACTACACTTAGCAATATCTCATTTCAGCAACCCTTTCTCATCCACAGTATGTCTACCTAGGTGACTAGAAGTCTCTCCTCTACCAGGCATGTCCAAGATGTATACTATCTATGGGTCCTCTTGCTGCATCGATCCAATACGCGCCATGAGATTAGGTCACACCTATAATGATGCTAATAATCCCAATGTGAAATCCGTAGATGGTTAAAATCGAAAGTCGATATAAACTCCAAGCTCCGTCTTTCTATGAATAGAGGACTCAAAGTCATCCTCTGCCCACTCAACATGTCTACCACTACATTACCCTTGCCCAGGATATAAGCTATCTCAATGTCGTAGGATGCTAGGAATTCCATCCAACTTTGTCGCCTTAGGTTAAGATCCTTTCGTGAGAATAAGTATTTGAGCTACTTATGATCCATGTATATTGTTGCCAACACTTCAACGAGAACACTATAGAAGCCAACTCTTGATCATGGGTAGGGTGGTTCTTCTGGTGAACTCTCAACTGCCTACTACCCTAGAATACTACCATTCCTTCTTGCATCAGAAAGACACAAAGTCCTATTCCATGAGCATCTCTGTAGACCATGAACATCGTTCTTCCATTAGGGAGAGTCAGGGGCCTCTTCAATCTCTGAAAGGCACCTTCGTAATCAATGCTCCACGAAAAATCCAAGTTCTTCTTCGTCAACCGGGTGAGTGGGGCTGATACTTTTGCAAAGTCCTTGAAAAAATTTCTATAATAGCCCGACAATCCTAGATAACTTCTCACCTTCGTCGCATTCTCAGTGCCCTCCAATCCTGAACTGCGATGACTTTAGCATGGCCTACCGCTATCCCATCCTTGGAGACTACATACCCTGGGAAGCTTACTTCATTTCTCCAGAAGTGATACTTCGAAGATTTTTCCTTGAGTTGACGCGATCTGAGAGTGCGTTGAACCTATCCCAAGTGTAGGGCATGCTCCTCCTCATTATTTGAGAAGATCAGAATCTCATCAACAAAGATCACTACAAACTTGATCAGAAACTGTCTAAACACCATACCTATCAAGTTCACAAAATATGCACGTGCATTAGTTAGCCCAAAAGTCATAAATGACCACTTAAAGAAACCGTATGGAGGTCTAAATGCAGTCGTATCGATACTATCCTCTTCCACCCTTAGCTGATGAAATCCCGTGGCCAAATCCATCTATGAGAAAAACTAATGTGCCTACTAGCCGATCAAACAAGTCATCAATCCTCGGAAGCGGGTGCCTATACTTCTTGGTGAGCTTATTCAGCTCTCTATAATCCACGCATAAACGAAATGAGCTGTCCTCTAAGTTGCAAAGTGAAGCGACCCGAACTTCCCCGGTCTCCGAAGAGATGAGAAAGAACGAATTACTGTAAGGACAAGACAAATCAGAACACAGACGAAAGAACATTTCATTGTTATTACAACAATTCCATCAGAATACAAGAATATACAGAGTATAAATGAATATTACACAGAAATGTCAGAGATTTAAATTACATTGCAGCGGAAAAACAATATAAAACACAACTGAAAATAATACACGGATACAGAGCTTTCCGAGCATCGTTCCAGCTGTAAATCAGGATCCTGTGAATATAAATCTGCAAAACCAAAACTACTAGCTGCCCGTGTCAAAATAAGGGCACCCAGAATTTAGGTTGAAACAATAAACTCCAGGTCAGTCATGTGACTGGTGTGAGAACTAAAACAATTATTTATCTTTATTTTCAAAGTAAGGTAAATCAAGCGACCACGCCGTATAACACGGAACGGGTTTCCTCCCAAGAATACCAGTGCGTATGACAAAACAGCGCAATGCTTTTGGGAAAAAAATGAAGCTATTATAAGACCCAGGTCCTATCACATAATGCAACGCAAGCCGGGGGATAGGGTTTTCCCTTATAATAGCCAAACATGCTTAGTACGTTTAAAACAAATCATTTGATACTACTATAAGTGCATAGCGTGTAAAACAACTTCAAATCATAAGTATCAATCATAGACGGCATGGGTACCATATATCATGTCGCCATACAAGTTCTACAATTAAAACCGCAATATTGCGTATTGGAAATTGGATTTCCGTCATGGTGGCTCTTGATTCGAAAGATCGATCGCGTAGTGCAATTTCCCCACGGCTTACGTCCCCACAAGAGAAAACACCGTCTGCACATCCGCACTTTTGGGACCAGAGTATCACCGCAGCTTACGTCCCAGCGAGAGAAAACACCGCTTACTCTATATATCCCTGAGCACTAAGCTCATCTCGGTCGACCGAATCCACGACACCACTAAGGTGCCCATCCACTAAAAAGAATACTGATCAAACCATCAGTTTACCACCATAACGGGATGTGAGGCTCGCGAATCAACGCTATACACAAAACCATGCTATATTAAAGCTGCGCTTTGATCATCAACCACCAAACTTTTCTTTTCAACAAAAGTCTGGATCACTGCATCTCAGCATGCCACACTATCAATCCATATCGTACCACTGATTTCTGCCAATATATAACCTCTAAGCTCGTATGTCTCAGAGAAGGGCGTTAAGCAAGAGAATAAATTCCCAGCCGCCAAACAGATATATATTTAGCAGAGATCAACGAATACAATATAAATGAATACAATGTCAGACACACCATCCATTTACAAGTCCATTCTAGGTCTGGATGAAACCGGAGGCACTTTCCTCGCATATCCGTCGATCTCCAAGTACGTCTGGACGACCACCAACTGATTCCCTCATCTTGGGTGTACATCCCAATCAAGATCATTAGTAATCACCCAAACGATGTGAAGACTTTCGGTCTTCGACCACCGTCATCATCTTCGACTTATCGTCGAATCGGTTATTCAGAATGGGTATAAACCCGGCCTTTCCGAACAACCCGCGTATATAGTAAACAAATGTTACCTAAACACAACATACGCCTCATCCCACTTCATCAGTCACTAACCATAAATTAGCAAGAGAACAATTCCCTAAATATTAACCCTGAAGGCCGAAACCAACATCAGATCAATACCCAGGAAACCATCCTTCTTAGCTAACCTACAGTTAGTTTCTAAATTTCACGTTCTTAGGGAAAGGTTCCCATTAATTTTATCAAAGATAAATTCTTTAAAATTTATTCTTTAATCTTCCTTTGGATATCATTTCAAACCAAATTATGGTTTTCCAAACTAGTCGGGATTAGCGAACCACACCGAAGTAATTATTTATTTTATTTCCCAACCCCAACCTATTCATCCCATGAAGCAAAACTGGTAATACTTCATATCTAACACCACGGTGTTATCGGTAAATTTAATTACCATCTCACGTTAAAATCCAATTAAAGATTTAACTATCGCTTTGGAGCAAAACTGGTAATACTCCATTCTCGCTCACTTTCCCAAATTTGATAATTTAAATTATCAATTCACATTTCAATCTAATTGCAGATTCATTAAAACTTCCTTTACTGGGTTAAAGAACTAATGTCATTTAAGACACAGTTCACGATAAACCCAAATCACATTCTATTTATTATCGGGTTAAAGAACAAGTGTTATTTAAAACACTGTTCACGATAAACCCACAAATCAATTCTAATTCCATTCCACTCAAATATATTAGAAATTACGATTATTTAAAACCCCGTTTTAAATCCAATTTATTTATTTAAAAATTATTGGGTTTTAAATTTAGTTCAAATCTAGTTCATTTCGATAAAAATCTATTTTTATCTTTTCAAATATGGAGTTTTTCATCCCAATTTTTTCCAATCATTTCTTATGATTTTATACAAATTATTGATATTTTTAATAATTTTATCAAGGCCCGTATAGTCGATTTCCATCAACGGCCATCGAACTGCACTTACAGCGACCTTTTCCAAATTTGATTTGGACGTATCTCCAAATTCAACCGTTAGATTTCAAATTTCTAATATTCGTTAGAAAACTCTTTCCGATATGAACCCAACGGTTCCGGTTTTAGGAGAATCCGACGGTCGGATCTCCCGTAATGTCCGTTCGAAGTCAATGATCGAAATTTACGAACTGCCGCGGCGCGACACGTTCTATTCAGGACATTATATTATATATATAATATATATAATATATATTTCGTCAATTTCTATTTAAAACAAATTTTATAAATAGTTTTAAATTCGTTTCAAAAACAATTTCAACTTCCAATTCAAATTCAAATCAAAATTGAATTTTCTCTTATAAATTCGTTTTAAATTCATTTCAATTCAAATTTCAATTCAATTCAATTCGAATTCGTTTCCTTTTCAATTCAATTCAAATTCGTTTTCTATTCAATTCAATTCGAATTCGTTTTCTATTCAATTCAATTCGAATTCGTTTTCTATTCAATTCAATTCGAATTCGTTTTCTATTCAATTCAATTCGAATTCGTTTTCTATTCAATTCAATTCGAATTCGTTTTCTATTCAATTCGAATTCGTTTTCTATTCAATTCAATTCGAATTCGTTTTCTATTCAATTCAATTCGAATTAGTTTTCTATTCAATTCAATTCGAATTCATTTTCTATTCAATTCGAATTTGTTTTCTATTCAATTCAATTCGAATTCGTTTTCTATTCAACTCAATTCGAATTCGTTTTCTATTCAACTCAATTCGAATTTGTTTTCTATTCAATTCAATTCGAATTCGTTTTCTATTCAATTCAATTCAAATTCGTTTTCTATTCAATTCAATTCGAATTAGTTTTCTATTCAATTTAATTCAATTCAATTCACTTTAGATATTCATTATAAAATGAATAAAATCGATATTCATTATAAAATGAATAAAATCGATATAAATATCGTTCACGTCAAAATGGCGTCAATCTAATCAACACGGCTTCATATATTTCTATTTTCAAATGTTTCTTTTTCCAATATTTCTATTCAAATATTTCTTTTTCAAATATTTCTATTCAAATATCTCTATTTCAAATATTGAATGAAGCCCAATCAATTACCATATAATGTTAATTATATGGATTTTCTACAACACATGTATACAATAACAACGATGAATAATCAACCATCATCCAAAGTGCACTCTACACTGTATAAGCATCGAATATAAATATTTAGCGCTTATAACAGTCTGTCAATCAATCGATCGACATACAACTAAACAATCGGGATTAGTGTACGTCAAATATCATCCCAATACCCGTGTGGGGTTTCCAAACAATCAAACTCAGATTTTATTTGTGCAGTTGGGCGATGTGTAAAATTTATCGTCCCAATCAATATCAGTCAAATGTGTGTATATAAACAAATCATCCGATTTGTTTATTTTTATTTCATTTCATATACACGTTAAAAATTCTATTTTTAACTATAAAATATTTTCCACTATAAAATATTTTATTTCAACTATATAAATGTTTTATTTCATTTCACATCACACAATCAACTACACATCAAAATCAAACAAACAAGCATACAAGCCGTCTATGGTCTGTGGACGACGGGTGTCGGGTGCTACTAAACACCGTCTGCATCCTAGTATATATTTTAACTAGAAATGAAAATTCAAAGTGAGAAGTTCTCACCCTTTCGCTAAACTGAATGACGCAATTCTTCATGGGTAGGAAATCTTCACCATGCTTTTCTTTTGTCTATTTCGTTGCCCGTATTCACTACATATATAAAAATCACATTTTTACTTTGCTATTCAATATATAAAAATCGAATTTTGACATCGCTATTCAATATATAAAAATCGAATTTTTACTTCGCTATTCAATATATAAAAATCGAATTTTTACTTCGCTATTCAATATATAAAAATCGAATTTTTACTTCGCTATAAATCTCATCCTTCTCTAATTAAAAATCTCATTTTTACATGTTAAAAAAATGAAGTCTTTTTCTAATTAAAACTGAAATCTTTTTCATGTTAAACATCGTATCTTTGCAAAGTTAAAAATTGTTCCTTTACCATGTTAAAAATCCTTTCTTTTTCATAAAAAAAACATGTCCTCTTCATTTACAAAACTGAAATTAAACAAGGGATTTATAGTTTAAAAACTAAGATTAAACAAGGTTTAATCTCCACATTAACCACACAATAAGAAAATAAAAAAAATAAATGAACTAAAAAGACTTACAGCGCTTTTTTTTTATTAAGAAGGAAGGAGAAGGACGGAGGTCATCGATGGTAGGAGGAGGCGCAGCTAGGTCAGGCGGGTTCAGCGGTCGTCGCAAGGCGCACAGATGGCCGGATCGAGGGGGGGAGGGTCCTGCTGCTGGCGGATCTGCTCGCGTTGGGGCTTAGCGCTGCGGTGGTTTAGGGAAGAGAGGGAGTGAGAGGAGGAGGAGTTCGACGAGGGGAAGGGGGCCACGCCCTGACGGCACGCGGTGGCGGAAGAAGAGGGGGCGGGGCAGGATCGAGATCGGCGGCGGCTTCATTCATTCATTCTTTTTTCTTTTTTTATCGCTGAACGAATGAAAAGGAGGGGGAGAGAAAGGAAGATATATAATAATATGTATTTTATTTTATTTTAATTTTAAAAAGTAACTTTTTCATTCGAACTCGAAACGAGACCCACCGCCTGTCGTCCATAGCTAACTACCCCCATTCCGAACACAATGGGATATACATCGCAAGCTGATTCGATCGTTTCGATCAGTTTTCGTTAAAATCAAAATATAACTCTATATATTGAATTTGAACGCGTATTTCAATTTACCAGGGCCACATACTGACTTGAAAAATTCCAGAAATATATTTTCTAGCTTCGTATTGACGATACGGTCCTAACAAAACTAGTTTCATCGAATTTTGAGACCGTTTGAAAAATGGCCATTTTCCAGTCGATTAAAATCAACTGAAACTGGTCAAACGCATTTTCCTTTGCCACGCTCACATATTGATTCAAAAAATTACGAAAATTGAAATCTAGCAATAACTTTACATCACAGATCCAACAAAAGTGGTTTCATTGAAATCCGAGGTCGTTTGCAAAATTTCCGTTTTTTAGGGCCTGAATTCCATAGCGACTATTCAGAATTTTCAACTGGACATATCTTTTGATTACCGCTATGAAATTTCAATTTTTCGTATTCGTTGGAAAGATATTCTCAATTAGATTCTAATATTTTTGGTTTCACTAAAATCAGGTTTAGTTTGCACCCGGTACATTCATTTGAAGTTTGAAATCGAATTATCGAACTACCGCGCCATTTTCAATTCCTTTTATATATATAAATAATTATTTATATTCTAACGACGATATATATAATATATATGTTCGAATTCTATTCAAAATAAATTTTTCGTCATTTTTATTTAAAATAATTCATTTTAAATAATCAAAATTCGCTAAAATTGCCAAAATAAAAATTTTAAATTGGCCCAGATTTCCGGGTTATTACAATCTCCCCCACTTAAAACTTTTCGTCCCCGAAAAGGAACGAAGCCGAAAGTTGTTTTAAATACCAACTCAACTTTCATTATTTTAATTATGGCTTAAGTTCTTCAACTTTTCAGTTTCTAAGAACTTTTCAAAAATTTCAAAAATTTGGCTAACACCCTAAATTTTCGAAAAAATTCGCCATAACCTCCCCTGCACCGGGAGCACGGGAAAATCCCGAAATTGCCATACAGGCCCTCTGATCTCAAAAAGAAAAAGAAAAAGCCAAGCGGCTAGCCAATCGGCTCATAAAATCATCATCACCAAAACAAAACAGTAAATTATGGTAAACATGTACCTATTTGTCGGGCAAACAAATTTTATTCTTCTGCTCTCGCCTCCTTGCTATGACCTGTTCAATGTAAGTACATGTATATGCATGCAATTTCAATCAAATTTCAAAATAGTCTAATATGCGGTGCTAAATTCGCCTTAGTTCAACATTCTTCTTACACTAGCTATATTATACAATATCGATACATTTTTAAAACAAAAGCATACTTACGTTCATACAAGCATCATACATAAACATACGTATATCCAAAATACTAGTTCATTACATTAAAACCCAACTTTCTAGGAAGTCGTGCCTCCTCCTTGCATAATTTCCAAAGTAGATATCTCCTTTCCTTTGGATTTCTTATCACCCTTCTTTAACGGGCAATTTCGGGCTAGATGCCCTACTTCTTTGCATCGGAAGCATTTCTTTTCTTTTCCTAATTTTCTGGATTTTTTCTTAATGTTTGGACACTTATCCACAAAATGGCCCGTTTCTTTGCACTTAAAACAAACTATGTCCATTCTTATCTCTTTCTCCTTGCTTTTCTTTCTTTCAGGGCACCGAACCGCATAATGCCCTTCTTCTCTGCATATACGACAATAAACACCCACGTATGTTCCTAAGTTCAACTCCCTTTCTTTTTCTGTTTTCTGGTGGGCTCTCCTTGTATGTTTCGGAGTCATACAGAAGTCATCATTAGATAAGCCATAGAGAACCATCTCCTACATTATATTTGAGGATTTTATCAAGAGAGTTTGCATTACTTTTCACTTAACAAATATCTTGATTTATGCTTTATATATCATTCCAGTATTTCTATTAGTTGAATTAATAATCATCACAGCTAGCAATCAATTTGTTGGTTAACTTTCAAACGTATAATTTTTTTTGTACATATACTAAAAATCATGTTTTTGATGCCAAATCACAACAATAAACCTATCTACTTTGGTTCTCACACCAGTCGATTGGAAATATATAAATATTCCACTTTCGAAACTCAAACACAAACACTGATGATGAGATCTCAATTATCAGTATCATCTCCGGGCGACTAGAGTGTGATTCTATATCTATTCAATATATTAAAACTTCGAATACACGTTTGCAAGGCGTATATGCAAAATCTTTATATATTGGATTGTCCAAATTCAATATAAAACAAAAATTCAAATACGTATAAAATGGTTTAAACTTTCAAAACAAAGTTTGTTTAAATGTTTATTTTAAAAATAACACTCTTTCGACTCGTTCTAGGATACTACTGATCCCATCTCTAACGAGTCATTCTTATTGGATATTACTAATCCAATCTCTGATGAATTCTTTCGTTTGGTTCTAACGTGTCTTGTTCTTGAGCTTTGTAAACCAAAGCTCTGATACCAAATGAAGATAGCCCGACGAAATCCGGTAGGCTTTGCAACAATCCCTTCATCCCCCAAAGCAGCAGGTAAAACCCACCGTGGCTCCCAACAGTCCCCCAATACACTTGTTTTACGGCGACCCTCTCGAGCCTCCCGGCCACTGCCTATCCAACCCCCACCACAAGGGACATGTGGGGGTAAGAGTCTCCCGTTCGCCACCAAACCACGAAGCGAGAACCCCCCATCATGACTGCAACAAGAATTGGTGATACTCCATTCTCGCTCACTTTCCCAAATTTGATAATTTAAATTATCAATTCACATTTCAATCTAATTGCAGATTTATTAAACTTCCTTTACTGGGTTAAAGAACTAATGTCATTTTAGACACAGTTCACGATAAATCCAAATCACATTCTATTTATTATCGGGTTAAAGAACAAGTGTTATTTAAAACACTGTTCACGATAAACCCACAAATCAATTCTAATTCCATTCCACTCAAATATATTAGAAATTCCGATTATTTAAAACCCATTTTTAAATCCAATTTATTTATTTAAAAATTACTGGGTTTTAAATTTAGTTCAAATCTAGTTCATTTCGATAAAAATCTATTTTTATATTTTCAAATATGGAGTTTTTCATCCCAATTTTTCCCAAATCATTTCTTATGATTTTACACAAATTATTACTATTTTTAATAATTTTATCAAGGCCCGTACAGTCGATTTCCATCAACGGCCATCGAACTGCACTTATAGCGAACTTTTCCAAATTTGATTTGGACGTATCTCCAAATCCAACTGTTAGATTTCAAATTTCTAATATTCGTTAGAAAGCTATTTTCGATACGAACCCAAGGGTTTCGGTTTTAGGAGAATCCGACGGTCGGATCTCCCGTAATGTCCGTTCGAAGTCAATGGTCGAAATTTACGAACTGCCGCGGCGCGGCACGTTCTATTCAGGCCATTATATTATATATATATAATATATATTTCGTCAATTTCTATTTAAAACGAATTTTATAAATAGTTTTAAATTCGTTTCAAAAACAATTTCAACTTCCAATTCAAATTCAAATAAAAATTGAATTTTCTCTTATAAATTCGTTTTAAATTCATTTCAATTCAATTCAATTCGAATTCGTTTCCTTTTCAATTCAATTCGGATTCGTTTTCCATTAAATTCAATTCGAATTCGTTTTCTATTAAATTCAATTCGAATTCGTTTTCTATTCAATTCAATTCGAATTCGTTTTCTGTTCAATTCAATTCGAATTCGTTTTCTATTCAATTCAATTCGAATTCGTTTTCTATTCAATTCAATTCGAATTCGTTTTCTATTCAATTCAATTCGAATTCGTTTTCTATTCAATTCAATTCGAATTCGTTTTCCATTCAATTCAATTCGAATTCGTTTTCAATTCAATTCAATTTGAATTCGTTTTCTATTTAATTCAATTCGAATTCGGTTTCAATTCAATTCAATTCGAATTCGTTTTCTATTCAATTCAATTCGAATTCGTTTTCAATTCAATTCAATTCGAATTCGTTTTCTATTCAATTCAATTCGAATTCGTTTTCTATTCAATTCAATTCGAATTCGTTTTCTACTCAATTCAATTCGAATTCGTTTTCTATTCAATTCAATTCGAATTCGTTTTCTATTCAATTTAATTCAATTCAATTCACTTTAGATATTCATTATAAAATGAATAAAATCGATATAAATATCGTTCACGTCAAAATGGCGTCAATCTAATCAACACAGCTTCATATATTTCTATTTTCAAATATTCTATTTCAAATATTTCTTTTTCCAATATTTCTATTCAAATATTTCTTTTTCAAATATTTCTATTCAAATATTTATATTTCAAATATTGAATGAAGCCCAATCAATTACCATATAATGTTAATTATATGGATTTTCTACAACACATGTATACAATAACAACGATGAATAATCAACCATTATCCAAAGTGCAATCTACACTGTATAAGCATCGAATATAAATATTTAACGCTTATAACAGTCTGTCAATCAATCGATCGACATACAACTAAACAATCGGGATTAGTATACGTCAAATATCATCCCAATACCCGTGTGGGGTTTTCAAACAATCAAACTCAGATTTTATTTGTGCAGTTGGGCGATGTGTAAAATTTATCGTCCCAATCAATATCATTCAAATGTGTGTATATAAATAAATCGTCCGATTTGTGTATTTTTATTTCATTTCATATACACGTTAAAAATTCTATTTTTAACTATAAAATATTTTCCACTATAAAATATTTTATTTCAACTATATAAATGTTTTATTTCATTTCACATCGCATCACACAATTAACTACACATCAAAATCAAACAAACAAACATACAAGCCGTCTATGGTCTGTGGACGACGGGTGTCGACTGCTACTAAACACCGTCTGCATCCTAGTATATATTTTAACTAGAAATGAAAATTCAAAGTGAGAAGTTCTTACCCTTTCGCTAAACTGAATGACGCAATTCTTCATGGGTAGGAAATCTTCACCGTGCTTTTCTTTTGTCTATTTCGTTGCCCGTATTCACTACATATATAAAAATCACATTTTTACTTTGCTATTCAATATATAAAAATCGAGTTTTTACTTCGCTATTCAATATATAAAAATCGAATTTTGACTTCGCTATTCAATATATAAAAATCGAATTTTTACTTCGCTATTCAATATATAAAAATCGAATTTTTACTTCGCTATTCAATATACAAAAATCGAATTTTTACTTCACTATTCAATATATAAAAATCGAATTTTTACTTCGCTATTCAATATATAAAAATCGAATTTTTTACTTCGCTATAAATCTCATCCTTCTCTAATTAAAAATCTCATTTTTACATGTTAAAAAAAATGAAGTCTTTTTCTAATTAAAACTGAAATCTTTTTCATGTTAAACATCGTATCTTTGCAAAGTTAAAAATCGTTCCTTTACGATGTTAAAAATCCTTTCTTTTTCATAAAAAAAACATGTCCTCTTCACTTAGAAAACTGAAATTAAACAAGGGATTTATAGTTTAAAAACTGAGACTAAACAAGGTTTAATCTCTACATTAACCACACAATAAGAAAATAAAATAAATAAATGAACTAAAAAGACTTACAGCGCTTTTTTTTTATTAAGAAGGAGGGAGAAGGACGGAGGTCATCGACGGCAGGAGGAGGCGTAGCTAGGTCAGGCGGGTTCAACGGTCGTCGCGAGGCGCACAGATGGCCGGATCGAGGAGGGGTGGAGGGTCCTGCTGTTGGCAGATCTGCTCGCGTTGGGGCTTAGCGCTGCGGTGGTTTAGGGAAGAGAGGGAGTGAGAGGAGGAGGAGTTCGACGAGGGGAAGGGGGCCACGCCCTGACGGCGCGCGGTGGCGGAAGAAGAGGGGGCGGTGCAGGATCGAGATCGGCGGCGACTTCCTTCTTTCTTTTTTTTTCTTTCTTTTTTTATCACTGAACGAATGAAAAGGAGGGGGAGAAAGGAAGATATATAATAATATATATTTTATTTTATTTTAATTTTAAAAAGTAACTTTTTCATTCGAACTCGAAATGAGACCCACCGCCTGTCGTCCATAGCTAATTACCCCCATTCCGAACACAATGGGATATACATCGCAAGCTGATTCGATCATTTCGATCAGTTTTCGTCAAAATCAAAATATAACTCTATGTATTGAATTTGAACGCGTATTTCAATTTACCAGGGCCACATACTGACTTGAAAAATTCCAGAAAAATATTTTCTAGCTTCGTATTGACGATACGGTCCTAACAAAACTAGTTTCGTCGAATTTTGAGACCGTTTGAAAAATGGCCATTTTCCAGTCGATTAAAATCAACTAAAACTGGTCAAACGCGTTTTCCTTTGCCACGCTCACATATTGATTCGAAAAATTACGAAAATTGAAATCTAGAAATAACTTTACATCACGGATCCAACAAAAGTGGTTTCGTCGAAATCCGAGGTCGTTTGCAAAATTCCCATTTTTAAGGGCCTGAATTCCATAGCGACTATTCAGAATTTTCAACAGGACATATCTTTTGATTCCCGCTATGAAATTTCAATTTTTCGGATTCGTTGGAAAGATATTCTCAAATAGATTCTAATATTTTTGGTTTCACTAAAATCCGGTTTATTTTGCACCCGGTACATTCATTTGAAGTTTGAAATCGAATTATCGAATTACGGCGCCATTTTCAATTCCTTTTATATATATAAATAATTATTTATATTCTAGCGACGATTTATATAATATATACGTTCGAATTCTATTCAAAATAAAATTTTCATCGTTTTTATTTAAAATAATTCATTTTAAATAATCAAAATTCGCTAAAATTGCCAAAATAAAATTTTTAAATTGGCCCAGATTTCCGGGTTATTACACAAAGGCAACTGGATCACCCTACTCTAATACGACCCGTCTAATAAATCCTTTCTCGAATAGCTCCCCTACTTACTTGCTAAGCTCCCTCCTTTCCCTAGGAGCCATGTGGCGCACCGGTCGTGCAACCGGCTTTGCATTCTTTACCAAGTAGATCCAGAAGTCTATCTCATGCCTCAAAGGTAATCCCTTAACCTCATCAAACACGTCCGGATAATGTCAGACAATGGTACTGATCACAAATCGTCAACAGAAGTATCAAGTAAATCAAGGAAATTGAGCATAAATGACCCTCGTAGGTCACACGAAATCTCGAGAGTTCTCCTTGGCATATCAGAAGCCTAAGCACTCTCCTGTCATAGTCTAGGATGGCACCATACTTGTCTTGCCAATCCATTCTAGAATCTAACCATTACTCATAATGCCTAGCACGTATGCATCGCTTTCAAATTCGATGCCCAAGAAAGAAATTATCAAACCCCTACATATCATGGATAAATAAGTTGTACCTCCCATGAGATTTGAGACTACTATAGGATTAGAGACTATAATAGTATTAAGATGCAGAGTATTTACTACAGAACTGGATATAAATGAATGAGAAGTGCTAGAATCAAAGAGGGTTATAACAGGATATTCAAAATGGGAAATCAAACCTTCAACAATGACTTTCCTACCTCGATAAGTCCACTAGCCTCAAGAGCATGTACTTGTCCAGAAGATCATGCCCTTGTCTTTGCTTGTTGGGGCATTTCTTAATAAAGTGTTCCATTTGACAACAATTAAAGCAGGCTTTTTGCCTTTTTGCAATCCTTCACAAAATGACCAAGAGCTCCACAACCATGACAACTGATATCTTTCTTAATATGAGCCTTATCAGACTTCCGTCCTTTCTTTTGTGCTCCCTTCTTGGGTCACCACTTCTTTTTCTCGCCCTTAGCCTGTGTCACCTTTGCCTCACTATCTTTCTTCTCATCCTTGCCATCATTGTGCATTAGAGCCATGTCATCCAGCCTTTCAAACATCACCCCCATCGGTATATGCGATAATGCTAGATCTTGGAGAGGTGGATTCGATACTCTTGCAAACCTAAGAGCCTCCTTATGGGGTGTATTCACCAAGTTCAGAACAAATCTTTCCAGTGGGCTAAACTTGTTAACATATTCCTTAAAACACATATTCCCTTGTTACAAAGCCAAGAATCACTCCACCTGTAATCCTTCTTCCGCCCGAGAAAAAACATTATCTTATATCTCTGTCTGAAATCATCCCAAGTAGCTACGAGTTGTCCTGCCTATGTCATCTCCAGCAAGTGTGAAGCTTCGTCCTTCAATTGCTATGAGGACGACTATATCTTCCTCCTATCGTCGAGCTCGAAAAGTCCAAACACGTTCTCCGCTCCTCTAAGCCAATTTCGCGCCTCAGCAAATCTCTTGGTACCACTGAACGGTTTAACTCCCATAGCGTAAAATCCTTACAAAGCTTAGAAAAGTTATCTACTCGTGAAGGTGGAGCTACTACGGCTACAGCTAAGGCTGTGGCATCTCCTTGAACTCCAACAGGTGTCGTAGCATCTAGAAACCTAGGGAACCATATCGGTAGTGGAATGCCCTCAGGAAGATTGGGTGCCTCAGACATGCTGAAAAGAGAAGAAACAAAAGATTCAATAAGAGATCGAGATAATATTGAATATGGCTTGAGGGGATATGATTTTCAAAAACATGTTTTTATTTGAAAATACTTTTCTTTTGAAAACAATTTTTTAAAAAATTTCTCCGATCTTGTAACCTTCAGCTCTGATACCAAACATGACACCCCACATCCGTAAATGTCACTCATAAGAGAATGCATTAAGTTTTATGACGTGCAATAGGTAAACAATAAAATAATTTCCAAAGACAGATAGAAAAAAGCAGTAGATAAATGAACTTCATTATTGATAATAAAACATTATCTCAAATCAAGTTACATGATTAAACTAGTTACATCAAAAAAACCAAGAACCTTAATTAATCCATCTGTCTCATAATGAAAATTAACACAGTGTACTAATATAAAATCATATCCCTCATAGCAAGCCATAACAGATTAGAAAGTAAATAAAAGCGGGTACATATAAGAAATTCCAGGTCCAGGTTGAAAGAGCAAGCCTTATAACCAAGGAGTACTACCATTATGAGGACATGAATGGGGGAAAGGAAGAGAAAGAAGCAAAAACAAAAAGGTCAGACATAAAGCTCGACGAGTTCCAATGATTGTCAAATATGCATAAAATAGAGAAATCAAAATAGATAAACTAGACTGAATGAGAAAGTATAATATAATATAAGGCAACAGTTAAATGTGATAAGCAGAACAACAACATAACAGTTATAAACAGTGATCAAGTAATGCTTTTCATTATATCCCCAAAAACAGGTTTCATGCACCAATACTAGTATAACAGGATTAGGCATTTGTGACGACTGCCAACAACCCCTGCACTAAACAGAAGGAATAATGCGCCAGAAGGTGTGCTAGACATCCATGGACGATCAACATAGGTAGGTAAACACAATCGACACATGTCGTGAATCTCACAACGTGAGGATAAAATATAATAGAATATATACAACAGGCAATAATATTAGAGCACAATTTCACAAAACTTGAAATCTCCAAGTTGAACCAGTACAAAGATCCGTACAACTTAGAACAATATTTGTATACAAAGGTCCTCACTACATCCCTCGATGTATACAGTAACAGCGGAAACAGAAAATACTAGATAGTAATAAAACTGGTACGTAAACCTCTAGCTCGCCACCAATCAGCATCGTCACCGAACTAACGCATCACCTGTCACCTGCTACTCAGTCTGCTCATCCACATCCGGATGAACAACCCAAGGTAATAAGAGGGAAACATAAAACCTTGAGATAGACAATGGTTTTAGTGAGCGATAAAACACCTAACAAACTTCATCAATAAAGTATATGAGAATAGGTAGATTTACCAACCACTACCCAACATAAGAGAAGAACTCACACCAATCTTCCCCACATCCGACAGTGATAGCCTTTACATGAAACCATTTAACCATACATTCATCTTAACCAGAACAACCATTCAGTCATGGCACTCAATCAACAATCATAACACCCAAAGGGTGTATCCCACATAAACCATCCTAATCGAACTCAACATTTCTCAAGTGCAAGCCCCTAAGGCTTAAACCAATATCAGACAAGCACCCAAGAAATGTATCCTCTGACTTTGGATGATTCACATAAGATAGTTTAAACAAAGCACTTAGCATTCATGGCTGACTCTGGCTATCACTGCCAATCCTGCTTCGAAACGATCGCTAATCGTATGACCGACTCAACACTTATCGTCCGTCAAGGGATAATGGTAACCTCGGTTCTAGCAAAACTCCATACGCCTTCGCGACTCGTATCTAAGCCCATTGTGACTACCCAAGGTGTGTTAAGCCGATCGTGACTGCCAAGTCTATCCCTGCTTTGAGTCAGCTAAAACCTACGACAGTGATAATCTCTCAGCCTTCGCATCTCTAGTCGTCGTCACTGACCATTAACCCACTCGAGTAACCATTATCCACAACCCAACACCTTTGAGTTGTCTGCTTATTCGTTGCTTTGCGCCGATCAACGAACATATCACATCACTTTAAACGTTCCCACCTGGATATCCACTGAAGTCATAACATCATTGAACCGAACAATAATCAATATAAGGTTCAATTTCCACGGTCGAGCCACCATTAACCGACCTAATTCATCATGAACAATCAGCCCATTCATCACCAGACCAACCGACCTGTCATGAAAAGACCGAACGACGCATCCCTTAATGAATTAGACCGACTCGGTTGCTCCAACACGACCGACCCGGCCGGCAACTTAAGTCCAACCCAGCTTCTCCAAACATAACCAACCCGATCCAGCTCTGCACGAACGACCCGCTTGATCCCCAAAACCAAAACTCTAGGTCGACCCGACCCATCGAGACCGGCCCGACCCATCGAGACCGGCCCGACCATATTTCTGCACCACCGTCTAGGACGAGACCAACCACTTCTAACGTGTTCTCCAAGACACGTGTTTGGCCGACTGACCCTCCTAGGACCGACCCATTTCCTGCACCACCCCTATGAAACTCCAATTTAAACCAAAACTTCTCAAATCGCCATAATTGACGAAATATACTCATCCAATTTATTCAACACAATCATAAGCATGTTATGAAATCACCAACAACATGAATATGACTATTTTCACCAAAATAACACAAATAACTCCAAAATCATGACAAATGGACATATGGACAAAATTATGATCTAACTTGCAAAACATATGAAATCACATAGCAAATTACCGGTTTAACTTGCTAAATTAGGTCCTGTGGTGATTCATATGAAAATAGACTTACCATGACGTAGATCTAAGGAAAACGACTTGAATTTGATGAAAAACACAATCATACACTCATACACTTGACTGAATCCATGTGAGAGATGCATATCACTCACCAATTCTCCAAAATAAAGGAAAAAATAACGAATTAAGATTCCGAACAGCAAGGAATTAGATTCAAACTCCTTTATTTGATGAACTCTCCAATGCAGCGATGTAGATCTAGCTTCCAATGGTGTAGATCATCGATTTCCTAAGCTTTAATGGTGGAAAGATGGAGAAATGGAGGATCCCTTGGCTCTTCCAAATGAGAAAATGGGGAAAGTAAACTATTTCCATACCTCCCACCCCCAATTTATAGCCTTCCACTAGCCTAATAATGGTCCTCTCCAAATCAGCCTATTATGGCTTTATAAACCTGGACAGCCAACTGTTAAACTTTAAAACAGCGACTCCTACCAAACCACTGAGCAAAATCTTTAATGTGACCAATCTACGGAAAGGAAATCATCAATTCCTTTTCAATGACACAGTCTGATTCGACCTAAGTCAGAAGTTATACACTGTACAAGAATGACAGGGGCAAAATAGCCACAAACAAAATTGGTAAAAATTATGGATATGTCTCACATCCCCATAAGCAACATATTAAAGTGCGAGAATGATCCAACCCTCAAGGAATAAAATAAAAATATTTTATGATCTTATGTAAAACGGTGGTTGTTAAATTCTCCCGCCTTAAGAAATTTAATCCCTAAAATTCCAAGCAACCACAATAATTCCACAGCCTATCATCCATGAGAAGCTAATTCTATCATCCAAACTAGAAATCATCAAGCCGTGCATCCATAGCCTTATCCTAGCATGTGGAATTTTATTAAACAACAACAAGATTCAACGATGGTACGATACCAAAGGGTCCTACCGACGAAGAGCTCAGGATAAATCGCCTTCATGCTCTCTTTCGTCTCCAACGTACAATCGTTGCCATCCTCACTCCATTGTACCTTGACTAGCTTAACCATCTTCCTCCTAAGCTATTTCGTGTCATTTCCCATCACATGAAGTGGCTTACAAGGTCTTGCAACTATGGTCTTGACTTCTAGATCTTCGTACTGCTCTGGAGATACCACCACATTCGAATCGTGCATGAACTTCCGTAGAAACGACACATGAAAAACGTTATGCACACTCGACATCTTTTCAGGTAATTTCAATCTATATGAGAGCTTTCCAATTCGCTTGACTATCGGAAATGGTCCAGCAAACCTTGGAAATAACTTTCCCTTATTTCTAAATTGAACCACATGCTTCAACGGAGAAATCTTCACAAAAACCATATCGACAATGTTGAATTCAAAAACTTTTCTACGCTTATTAACGTAACTCTTCTAATGATCTCGGGCTGCCTTCATTCGTTGTTGAACGATCTCGATATAATTCAAGGTCTAGCGGATCATTTTAGGCCCAAGAACCGACTTATCTCCAGTTTCTAACCAACATGCTAGAGAATTACACGGCCTCTCATACAACACCTCGTATGGTGCCATCCTAATACTCGATTGCTAGCTATTATTATATGTTAACTCAACTAAATGTTGATAGTCTTCCTATGATCCCCCAAAATCCAACACAGAAGCTCTTAGGAGATCTTCTGAAACTCGGTTAACCCTCTCAGTTTGACCATCGGTTTGGGGATAATAAGCCTTACTTAAGCACAACTCGGTTCCCAAAGCTTCTTACAAACTTTTCCAAAATCCACTCGTAAACAATGGATCTCAGTCACTCACTATACTCTTTGGGACACCATGTAATCGAACTATCCATTTCACATAAAGTTCAACCAACTTTGATGTCGTTCAAGCTGACTTGACAGGAATGAGTCTTGCACTTTTGGTCAAACGATCCACGATGACCCAAATTCCTTCATTTCCTGCCCTGGTTCTAGGTAGTCCATTGATAAAGTCCATTGATATTTGTTCCCACTTCCACGTAAGAACTTCTAATGGCTGAAGCAAACCACTCATCTTCTTCAGTTCAGCTTTCACCAATAGATAGTTCATGCACTTGGAAATAAGCTTTCCAATATCTCGCTTCATCCCCTCCCAGCAGTATACTCGCTTCATGTCATGATACATCTTATTACCACCAGGATGAATCGTCAACTTCGAATGATGACATTCCCTCAGAACATCATCTCTCAATCCGTCATTATCAGGAACAACTAGTCATTCTTGCTTTTGAAGCCAACCTTCTCGATCGACTTCGAACACTTTATTCTTTAGTTCCAGCTTTTGGATAAACTTGACAAACTTCACATCTCGCTTCTGGCCCTCGCCAACCCTTTCGATAAGAGTAGGACTTATCAATAAGCTTGCCAACATTTCAGGTTCTAACTCGCATCGTGGCCTGAAATCAAATCTTCCCAAATACTCGAGGCTCTTCTATTCCGAAAACATCGATCCCAAACTTGCGTGTCTTCGACCTAAAGCATCTGCAACTATGTTACCCTTTCCAAGAGTATAGGTATACCAAAAACATACGGTGCCAGAAAATCCAACCAGCGTTGCTTCCGAGGTTTCAAGTCCCTTTGGGACAAAAGATACGTCAATGACTTGTGTTTCATAAACAACTCGAACCGAACTCCCAACTGGTAATGTCTCCACATCTTCAGAGCACAAACAATCGCCGCCAACTCCAAATCATATGTTAGATAATTCCTCTCATGCGGCTTTAGGTATTGACTGACGTAGGCCACAACCTTATCCTTTTGCATCAGTACTTCTCCAAGTCCAGTACCACATGCATCGATGTACACGACCATCTCTTCATTCCCACTTGGAATGATCTGAAAAGGAGCACTCGTCAGTCTCTCTTTCAAGATCCTCAACACTTATTCACACTTTATGTCCTATGTGAACACTTAGTTCTTATTTCTCAATCCTGTCAATGGTGTAGCTACCTTTGAGAAATCCTTAATAAACCGTTGGTAATATCCTGCCAACTCTAGGAAACTCCGAACATCCGTTGCATTCTTAGGTCTATCCCAGTCCTTAATTGCTGCCACTTTAGCAGGGTCAACCGCTATTCCATTTCCTGGAAAAATATGACATAAGAATCTCACTTTGCTTCTCCAGAAGTGACACTTTAAAAACTTAGCTCTCAGCTGATGCGTTCGCAAGATTTCCAACACAACTCTCAAGTGTGTCTTGTGCTCTTCCTTATTCCGAGAGTAAACCAGAATACAATCCATAAAAACAAGCATGAACTTGTTCAATTGATATCTGAATACTCTGTTCATAAGGTCCACAAAGTACACTGGTTCGTTAGTCAACCCGATTGGCGTCACCAACCATTCGAAGAAACCAGATGGTATCCTAAAAGTAGTCTTTGGCACACTATCCTTAGCCACCCTCAACAGGTGAAACCCCGTTGCCAAATCCTTCTGAGAAAAGACTTTGGCTTCATGAAGTTGATCGAACAAGTCATCTATCCTTGACAATGGATACTTGTTCTTTTTGGTTACCTTGTTCAGCACATGATAGTCCACACACAATCTTAATGAGCCATCTTCCTTGGTTGCAGACACGACAGGTGCACCCCATTCAGACACACTTCTGCGAATGAATCCATTTCCCAAAAGGTCATGAACTTGCACCTCTAACTCTCCCTGTTCCTTAGGCGCCATCCACCTAAGAGGCATAATGATTGGTCTAGTACCCTCGACCAAATTGATCCTAAACTCGATCTCACGATGCAGCAACAATCCTTTGACCTCGTCAAAGACATCCTCATACTCACTAGCGATCAGCATAGATGACAAGTCTTCCTATGGAATCACAAGCGAATATAGATAACTAACAAAGACATCATCTTCGCGCGGACATCTAATCAACACCTTTTGCCCTTCCACATTCCCGACCCTCACCTCTAACTTCTCGCAATTCACCCTTGTTGCATACCTCTTGAGCCAATCCATGGCCAAGGTGATCCCAAACCCAGCAAAGTTAAGAACAAAGAAATCACACACAAAGAGCAACCATGACTCGAGAAAACTAGACCACAGACAGCATGCACAAACTGGATGAGACAACATGCCTACTAACTGCCTTGGTTTAAGTTTCCTTTTGGTTGCATCATAACCGCCCAAGTCTTTGAAGATCTGAACATAAGTATCCAGCACCTCTGAACCTCTACAACTGGTCCGATGCCATTGAATTGTTTCCCTCCTAGAGATGTAAAGTCTTTGCACACCATTGCAAATTCCATAGCTCTAGGCACTTGAACGCCGACATCCAACATAGCTGCTACTAGAGCGGGGACCCTATTTATGATCGCTGCCGTCATGGCCTCAAACATGGCTAGGTAGTCTGGTATACCTCCATCTCGCCGTCCAAGTGCAGTTCTCTTCCTAGCAACATGTCTCGAAGTTCATCGACTCATTCTAAATCTGTAAATCAGAATGATCATCCACTTGCAAGAAAACTGCTAACGGAGTACTAACGCTACTATACTATATAATATCACCTAATATACATCCAACTGAAATCTAAAAATACGTCTCTCATACGTGATTACGTCCTGGAACTTTGGCTAAAATTGTTAACCAGAGCTTTGATATCAAATGTGACGACCGCCCGCAACCCCTGCACTAAACAAGGGGAATAATGTGCTGAAAGGTGTGCCTGGTAGTTATGGACGATCATCATTGGTAGGTAAACACAATCTATACATGTCATAAACCACACAGCGCAAGGACAAAACATAATAGAATATATACAATAGGCAATAATAGTGGAGCACAATTGCACAGAAACTGAAATCTCCAAACTCAACCTGTAGAAAGATCCATATAACTTAGAACAATATTTCTGTACAAAGGTATTCATGACTTCCCTCGGATTATAGAGTAGCAGGAGAAGTAGAAAATACTAGATAGTAATAAAACAGGTACGTAAACCTCTAGCTCGCCACCGATCAACATCATCATCCCCACTAATTCATCATCTGTCACCTGCTGCTAGGTTTGCCCATCCACATCTAGATGAACAGCCCATGGTAATAAGATGGAAACATAAAACCATGATTCAGACAACAGTCTTAATGAGTGATAAACAACTAACAAACTTCATCAATAAAGTATCTGAGAATGGGTAGATTTACCAACCATTACCCAACAGCTGAGAAGAACTCACACCAATCTTCCCACTACACCCGACAGTGATAGCCTTTACATGCAACCATTCAACCATACATTCATGTTAACCAGAATAACCATTCAGTCATGGCACTCAATGAACAATCATAATAACCAAAGAGTGTATCCCACATAAGCCAACCTGATCGAACTCAACATTTCTCAAGTGCAAGCCCCAAAGGCCTAAACCAATATCAGACAAGCACCCAAGAAATGTCTCCTCCGACTTCGGATGTTTCACATAAGATAGTTCAAATGAAGCACCCAGCATTCATGACTGACTTTGGCTATCACAACCAATCCTTCTTCGAAACTGTCACTAATCGTATGACCGACTCAACACTTGCCGTCCATCAAGGGCCAATGGTAGCCCCGGTTCTAGCAAAACTCCATATGCTTTCGTGACTCATATCTAGGCCCATCGTGACTGCCTAGGGTGTGTTAGGCCCATCGTGACTGCCAAGTCTACCCCTGCTTTGAGTCAACTAGAACCAACAACAACAATAATATCTCAGCCTTTGCATCTCTAGTCGTCATCACAGGCGACTAATCACAAACTCAAGTCCCACTCGAGTAACCATTATCCACAACCCAACACCTTTGAGTTGTCTGCTTATTCGTTGCTTTGCGCCGATCAACTAACACATCACATCACTTCAAACATTCCCACCTGGATATCCACCGAAGTCATAACATCATTGAACCGAACAATAATCAATATAAGGTTAAATTTCCACGGTAGAGCCTCCATTAACTGACCCAAATCATCACGACCGATCGACCCATTCATCACCAGACCAACTGACCCTGTCATGACAGGACCGACCGACGCATCCCTTTTGGAATCAGACTAACCAGGTTGCTTCAACATGAATGACCCGATCAACAACTTAAGTCCAAGCCGTCTTCTCCAAACGTGACCGAACCGATCCAGCTCTGCATGACCAACCCGCCTGATCCCCAAAACCAAAACTCCAGGCCGACCCGACCCGTCGAGACCCGCCCGACCCATCGAGACAGACCCGACCAGATTTCTACACCACCATCCAGGACAAGGTCGACCACTTCAGGCTTATTCTGCAAGACACGTGTTTGGCCGATGTACCCTACTAGGACCAACCCATTTCTTGCACTACCCCTATGTAACTCCAATTTCAACCAAAACTTATCCAGTCGACACAATTAATGAAATATTCTCTTCCAATTTATTCAACACAATCATAAGCATGTTATGATAGCACCAACAACACGAATATGACTATTTTCACCAAAATTATGCAAATCACTCCAAAATCATGATAAATGAACATATGAACAAAATTATGGATCTAACTTGCATAAACATATGAAATCACATAGAAAATTACTGGTTTAACTTGCTAAATTAGATCCTATGGTGATTCATATGAAAATAGACTTACCATGACGTAGATCTAAGGAAAACAGCTTGAATTTGATTAAAAACATGATAAAACACTCATACACTTGATTGAATCCATGTGAGAGATGCATATCACTCACCAATTCTCCAAAATAAAGCAAAAGGCAATGAATTAAGATTTCAGACAGCAAGGAATTAGTTCCAAACTCCTAGATTCGATGAACTCTCCCTTGGAACTATGTAGATCTAGCCTCCAATGTGTAGATATTCAATTTCCTAAGCTTTAATGGGGGAATGATGGAGAAATGGAGGATTCCTTGGCTCTTCCAAATGAGAAAATGGGTATAGTAAACTATTTCTCAAACCTCCCACCCCCTATTTGTAGCCTTCCACCAGACCACTAATGGGCCTCTCCAAATCGGCCCATTATGGCTTTATAGACATGGACAAACAACTGTTAAACCTTAAAACAGCGATTCATCCAAAATTACTGAGAAAAATCTTTAATGTGACAACTCTACGAAAATGCTATATTCAATTACTTTCCAATGGCATAGGTCTCACCACCTGATTCGACCTGAGTCAAAAGTTATGCCCTATACAAGAATGACAGGGGAAAAACGGTAACAAACAAAATTGGTAAAAATTATGGACATATCTCATGTCCCTTATGCAAAACATTAAAATATGGGAATGATCCAACCCTCAGGGAATAAAATAAAAGTATTTTATGTTCTTCCATTACATAAAATGTGGGCTGTTATAGTGTTACCATAATTACACAACAGGAACATGATTAGGTGTTACCCTAATTAATTAATAGAAACAACGGGATTACATCAGGATTATAGTAGGATTAGGTGTTACCCTAATAACATGAAAAGATTATGTGTTACCCTAATTAGTACCTTTGCGATCGGCTCCTTACAACGTGAATACCCTATGCCAGCCTTGGTAGTAGGGTGTATCACTCCTTTTCCCAGCAACTTATATAACACAGACCTATGTACTAGCATTTTAACGGCTTACTTTCCCTAGTCGGACCTATGCACCCTCATGACTCCGCCGGATCGCGTCCGTACCCACATTCCTCGTTTGAACCTCTCACTATCCAGTTTAGTAAAGTATGCCCTAGCCCCTACCTAGTCCAAGGCCCTCTAAAAAATACCAACAAGGATACTGATTAATATGGGTTCCACATAGAAAGATTGACACAAGCCAAAATCCCTTAGCTTGTGCCCCCCAATAACTAGGATTTAAGAATCTCCAAAACCCGATACATCAGCATAACGAGGGACCTCTTAGATTATTAATAGTCAAGTTTAACCTAGCAGGTTTAGGTTCATTAATAAGCGTGATTGTAATATTACAAGTTATTATGTGTGTACAACCCTTACACAAGAAAACACCTGCCCAGATTTGTATAATTACTATAGTAATTTAGTTTACCAAATTAAAAGCTGGTACTTACATTTTTTTAACAAATCCTTTAATTAATGTCTGTATTAATTCAGCTCTCACATGTTTGCACATATGTATATTATTCCTTTAAATTACTTTTCCCAAATTATGGCATGTACAGGTTTATTCATATTTTCACTGTCAATTGCTTTTCTCAAATTACAATATGTATATATTTATGTATGTTATCCCTTTTTATTGTATTTTATGCATAGTATCCCTTTCCCATATTACAATAAAAAAGTTCTCCATTAAATAATGTGCCCAAATTCCCCATTTTCATGTAATTTCTTATTATCCCAAATTTAATTATACGCATTCTTACATCGGACATGGCTTGGGCTTTCAATTGCCTAGGCTTAGCATAAATAAAAGGGAAAAACAGAAGGAGAAGAACAAAACCAAATCAGCTGTATAAAATAGGCATCGGGGCAAGACTGGAAATAAATTAAAACAACATAAATAGGGAAAAAGAAGATAGATGCATATAACTGAAAGATCAACTGACATTACAAGAACATAACAATGGGATAGAAGAACAATAGTACAAGAACATGTATAACTTATAAGTATTGATTGTCCTAGATCCATTTTTATTTTCTATCACTATATAATTCTATATATCAGATCTGATAATAACATAAAACTCGCAGCGGTTCTTAGTGAAGGAGAGATAATATCTCTTTATATATATATATATATATATATATATATATATATATATATGCCGTTGTAGAAAAGGTTCTATGCAGATCTTGAATTATCTCTGTAGATCTTGGCTTCAGTAGCATCTCCACATTATATATATATATATATATATATATATATATATATATTAGAATAGATTCATGGAGGAAGAGAATATGAAGAATAATTGTGTGTATTGAAATGGGAGAGAGCCAACCTATTTATAAATTTATAGGGCTAATTCTTAACCTTTAGATCTTAGGGTTTCAAATCTATCCATACAGCTAGCGCAGAATCAGCAAACGAACTTAGAAAACAAAATAGCCTAGGTGCAGTACTGGGAATCTACCCTTCATTTGGGTGAGTCGCCCACCGACCCACTGGATCGACCCTCTTAGCCTTAGGTCGTCCCATGGTTGATACAGGTAGGGATTGGGTTGCCTTATGTAGTTAATTTTTGCGCTAACTTCTTAGTTTGAATTATTTTGAATTTATATATATAACCCCCTTTTATTTATACAAACTTCTTATGCTCATAACTTCTTCATACGTTATCTGATTTACGCAAACTTGTGGTCTATCTGAACCAAAATCTGAGGCGAACGCAACAATAAAGTCAGTTTACATAATTCTAAGTATTTAATTATATAATTTTCATTTTATTGTCTTCTTAGTATGGTTATGGTGTATTAAATTTTGTGGTGTTATAGGAAACGTAAATAATCCTGGTTAAATACCAAGCGACCCCAAGTATCAAGGGAAACAAATGTATGGTGTTAAAAAGGTCCCAAACTAGGACTCAAGGTAAGGAAAAAGAAGGAACAATAGCTCGACCTTCAACTGAAATAGAAGATACTCTCGAGAATGTCAATGAAAGAAACTACGTGGCACCTATACTAGAATACATAAATAAGGAAATGCTTCCTTTGGACAAAGGGGAAGCCGGGAATGTTAAAAAGGCAAGCTTTTAACTTAGTTGTAAAGGATGGAATTCTATACAAAAATGGGTACACATTCCCATACCAATGTTGTATATATCCAGAGAATAGTGTGAAAGTATTAACCGAAGCACATGAAGGATTCTGTGGAGATCATTCAAATTTAATAAAGTTGGCAAAAAGAATTGTATGACATGGATTTTTCTAGCCTTAAATGACAAAATAGGCTATCGATTTTGTTATGAGGTGCGACATATGTCAAATGTTTGGTAAAATTCCTCGCTTACACCCAAACGGATTGACCGCTATAACAAGTCCATTCTCGCTTGACGTATGGTGAGACGACCCGAACTTCCCCGTGAAGGAAAGCCTGGATTGAATTGAGGACAAGCCACATCGGGACACAAACAAAATAACATTTCATTGCTTATTACAACAGTTCCATCAGAATACAAGAATATATAGTGTACGAATAAATATTATACATTTGAAAAATATCAGAGATTTAAATTACAAAGCAGCGAAAAATAATACAAAACACAACTGAAAGAGATATACGGATATAGAGCTTTCCGGATATTGTTCCAACTGTAAATCAGGATCCTGTGAATATAATCTGCAAAACCAAAACTACTAGCTGCATGTACAGAAAATAAGGGCACCCAGAGTTTATGTTAAAACAATAAACTCCAGGTCAATCATGTGACTGGTGTGAAAACTAAAACAGTTATTTAAAACTTTACTTTAAATCAGATATATTAAGGGACCACGCTGTATAACACGGAACGGGTTTCCTCCCAAGAATACCAGTGCATATAACCAAACAACGCAATGCTTTTTGGAAAAATGAAGCTATTATAAGACCCAGGTCCCATCACCCAATGCAACCCAAGCCGGAGGATAGGGTTTTCCCTTATAATAGCCAAACATGCCTGGTACGTTAAAAACAAATCATTTGATACTATTAAAAGTGCATAGTGTATAAAACAACTTCAAATATAAATGTAACAATCCTAGACGGCATGGGTACCACATATCATGTCGCCAATACTAGGCTCTACAATAAAAACCGCAAATGTCACGTATTGGAAGTTGGATTTCCATCTGTGAACCAAGGCAAGGGATTGTCTTTACCGCTTCGAGAATCTCTAGCCCGAGCCTCAGGAACAGAGTGCATCGTCCCTTGGATCGTCAGGGCCGGTCCACCCGATGTGGATTATAATGCCTAGACACTGCGTTTCCCCGCCCTATGGGGCATAAATGAGCCAAATGACTCCATCGGTCCCGGATCGACTGATATAACCGAGGCGCCTTGCTATCCATCATCCACATAAGTAAAATGCCAGGGTGTGTAAAACGCAGACACCACTCCTAACTAGAAAGAAACGCATGCCCTCTCTGAGGTCCTCTCCCGTTTTTGGTTCACACCGGGGTGTGAGGCTCGCGAATTAACACTACACAAAGCTACGCTGAATTAATGTCGTGCTTTGATCATCAACCACAAGACTCTGCTTTTGAACAGAAGCCTTGATCATTTGTATCTCAGCATGCCACACAGTCAATTCACGCTATGCAACAGATGTATATAAATCACACAGAATGAAATCCAATGTCAGACACACATCCATTTACGAGTCCGTTCTAGGTCTGAATGAAACCAGAGGAACCTTATTCCTCGCATATCCATCGATCTCCAAGTACGTCTGGACGATCACCAACTGATTCCTTCCTCTTGGGTGTGCAGCTCAATCAAGATCACCATTTATTATCCAAACGATGTGAAGACCTCCGGTCTTCGACCACCGTCTTCATCCTCGACATATCGTCGAATCAGTTATCCAGAATGGGATAAACCCGGTCTTTCCAAATAACTCGCGTATATAATAAACAAGTGCTACAAAAATACAACATACGCCTTATTCCAATCTAGAACATTTCTTTATTC
The DNA here is from genome assembly GCA_030737875.1 of Allium sativum. Taxonomy (NCBI): domain Eukaryota; kingdom Viridiplantae; phylum Streptophyta; class Magnoliopsida; order Asparagales; family Amaryllidaceae; genus Allium; species Allium sativum. Next base: position 65,821,002 of record CM060916.1, on the reverse strand, counting down.
GAATATTCTTATACTTTGGGAAAGTTCCCATTAATTTTATCAAAGATAAATTCTTTAATTTTATTCTTTAATCTTCTTTTGAATATCCATTCAAACAAAATTATGGTTTATCCAAACTAGTCGGGATTAGCGAACCTTACCGAAGTAATCATTTGTTAAATTTCCCAACCCCAACCAATTCATTCCATGAAGTAAAACTGGTAATACTTCATATCTAACACCGTGGTGTTATCGGTAAATTCAATTACCATTTCACATTCAAATCTAAATAAAGATTTAACTATTGCTTGGAGCAAAACTGGCGATACTCCATTCTCGATCATTTCTTGAATTTGTTAATTTTAGTTATCAAATTCACTCTTCAATCTAATTAAAGATTCATTAAAACTCTAATTCAGTTTTAATTTCCAAAAATCATTACATAATGATTATTCAAATCCAGGAAATAAATCCTGTCTTTAACTTGGTTAAAGAACTAATGTCATTTAAAACACAGCTCACGATAAACCCAAAATCACATTCCATTAACAATGGAATTTTCATGGAAAACAGATCAATATATATATATATATATAATCGATATAAACTTCCATATCCGACTAATAATATAAATGGAATAACGACAAAGCCTTTTCAATTCTATATATTAGCAGTCTTCCTCCACAGAAATTCACTTCGATTATTACCAAATCGAATTCCATTCCATTCCAAATTATTTTATTAAATTGGAAAACATTAATTTGGAAAATCTCCTTTAAATCTTAACAAAGGATTTATAAATTCCAAATCACATTTCACTATGAATCGGGTTAAAGAACGAATGTCGTTAAAACACAGTTCACGATAAATCCTATTCACATTCCATTAAATTATCGGGTTAAAGAACAAGTGTTATTTAAAACACAGTTCACGATAAACCCAAAAATCAATTCCAATTAAATACCATTTAATTGGTATACTTCATTAAATCTAAATAAAAAGATTTAATCTTTTCTTCAACTAGGTTTAAGAACAGAGTTAATGAAGACACCATTCACGACAAACCCAAATCTCATTTGATATTAAATACAAGGCTTTGAATAGAAAATATATCGGCTTATATTCAATATCAAATACTATAACCAACAAATATTGTATCAGAAATAACGATATAAATATATCTTTCAAGTTTCCATAACAGTATTTGTACAATCACGAATTCCAATATCGAAATATTCTAAAGATAATTTCAATTCAAATCCATTTCCAATTTATATATTGGAAATTTTGGTTATTTTTAAAACCATTTCAAATCCAATCTATTAAATTTAAAAAATAAATGGATTATAATTCTAGTTCAAAACTAGTTCATTTCGATAAAAATCTATTTTTATCTTTTCAAATATGGAGTTTTTCATCCCAATTCTTTCCAAATCATTTCATATGATTTTACACAAATTATTGCTATTTTTAATAATTTTATCAAGGCTCGTACAGTCAATTTCCATAAATAGCCATCGAACTGCACTTACAGCGACCTTTTCCAAATTTGATTTGGACATAATTCCAAATCGAACCGTTAAATTTCAAATCTCTAATATTCGTTAGAAATTTCTTTTCGATACGAACCCAACGGTTCTGGTTTTGGGAGAATCCGACAGTCAGATCTCCCGTAATGTCCATTAGAAGTCAATGGTCGAAATTTGCGAACTGCCGCAGCGCGATGCGTTCTGTTCAGGCCATTATATATAATATATATATATATGTATTATATATTTCATCGATTTCCTTTTAAAACGTATTTTATAAATCGTTTTAAATTCGTTTTCAAAACGATTTCAACTTCATATTCAATTTCCTATCAAAATTGAATATTCCGTATCATCTATATATAAATGATAATATTTTCAAAACACTAGTTTTTAAAATCAACTCCTTTTCAATATTCATTATAGAAATGAATAAAATCGATATAAATATCGCTTTCGTCAAAATGGCGTCAATCTAATCAACACGGCTTTATATACTTATATATATATTCGTGTCCATCCCAAATCGGACATCGAAATCATATTTTGATTCTTTTCTGAATATTATTTGAAAATATTCGTTATTTTAAAATAATCGTTATTTTAAAATATCCTTTTCTTCTGAACTGGAATCAGACACAGTCAATTACCATATAGTATGATTATATGGATTTCATATACACACGTACACTACAACAATCAAACACAGTCAACCAACACTTAAAGTGCATTCTACACTGCATAAGCATCAAATATAAATATTTAAAGCTTATAACAGCCTGTCAATCAATCGAGCAACATACAGCTAATTATTGGGACTAGTGTATGGCCAATTTCATCCCAACACCCATGTGGGGTTTTCAAACAATCAAACACAGGTTTTATTTGTGGAGTTGGGCGATGTGTAAAATTTATCATCCCAATCCATATCAGTCAAATGTGTGTACATAAACAAATCGTTCTAATTTGTAAATGAGTATTCATTTTCATTTCAGGAGAATTTCATGCCGTTCATTTACACGTTAAAAATTATATTTTTAATGTTAAAATATTTATTTCAACACTTTACTACTTTTAACAGTTCATACATTCAACAAAAATGTTATTTTTAACTAACACTTTATATTTTAGAAAATTTCGGCAGCATAACGGCGTGATTTTGAAATCGGGTAATATCTAGCATTACCCCTCTCCTTTACTGGCTTGCACCATACCCAATAATCAATTTAATTCACATTTCAAAACACATTCAAACAAATAAATCAATCAACTCCAAACAACCAATCAAACAATCAAACAAGTCGTCCATGGTCTGTGGACAACGGGGAACAGTTCATATATGCAGTTATAAAATAAATAACTGTATAAATAAATTCAGTGAGGAGTTTTCACCTTTGGGATCCACTCCATCATTCTTTATTTCTGAACGGTTCGGATTTTGTTTTAACTACCGTCGCTTGCATCGCAGTCTATATCACTCTGTTCATAGTAAAAATCACATTTTTATTATTCAGTTTTATATATAAAAAAACATATTTTTACATTGCTACTTCGTTATAAAAATTATATTTTTATAATGCTACTTTCTATATAAAGATATATTTTTATATCACTACTTCTATAAAGATCCCATCTTTATCTCGCCCCATGTATAGAAAAGATTATATTTTGTTACTTTATAAACAAAGATTACATTTTTATTTTGTTACTCTTCAACATAAAAATCATATTTTTATATTGTTAATGTGTAACAAAAATCACATTTCTATATCTTTACAAACATCATAGCTTTATATTTTCAAAACTCACCTTTTCCATTTTAAAAATCTTGCTTTTTCTATTTTAAAAATCTTACCTTTTCTATTTTAAAAATATATAAATTTTGCAGTAATAAAAATCCAAATTTTTTATCATTAAAAATCCTAACTTTATCTTCAAAAATTATTTCTAAGATACGATAAAAATCCTAGTTTTTATCACATAAATATCCTAGTTTTATCACATAAAAATCGTAGTTTTTATCATATAAAAAATCCAAGTTTTTACCTCCTTAAAAATCCATGTTTTTACCACATTAAAACTAAGCAGAAAAAGATAAAAATAAAGAAAACTTACTATTATTGTTTGGAGCATCGAAAATAGGGTGGGTTTGTTGGTGGTGCTCGTTGGTGGTCTGGTGGCGGCCGGACGTCAAGGGTGGCGGCGACCTAGGGCTTTGGCTGCGGGGCATGGGATCTGCGGGTTTGGGGATTGGGGAGGGATTCGACGGTCGAGATGGAGAGGGGGGAGAGTTCGCTTGAGGCGGCGCCAACTGGGGGGGGCGCGATGGTAGACACCGTCGGGGCTTCAGCGGGTTTCCTTTCCTCCTTTATTTATTTATTTATTTATTTAGATCGTTGACTGAAGTGAGAAAGGAGAGAGAGGAGGGAATATAATATATATATATATATATATTTCTTTTATTTTAAATCCAGAAAGTAACTTTTATTTTGACCTCTAAATGAGACCCACCGACTGTCGTCCATAGCTAATTACCCTCATTCCGAACACAATGGGATATGTTTCGTAACCCAATTCGGCTGTTATGATAAGTTTCCGTTAAATTTAAAATATAAAGTAATATAATAGTCAAACTTGATTTTAATGTATATTTTAATTAACCGGGGCCACATATGGACTCTAAGAATTCCAGAAAAATCATTTCTAGTTTCGTATTGACGGTATGGTCCTAACAAAACTAATTTCATCAAATTTGAAGACCATTTGAAAAATGGTCATTTTCCAGTCGATTAAATTCAACTGAAATTGGTCAAACAAGTTTTCTTCTGCCACGCTCACATATTGATTACAAAAAATATGAATTTTGGAATCTAGCAATAATTTGACATTCCGAATCCAACAAAAGTGGTTTCGTCGAAAACGAAGGTCATTTGCAAAATTTCCATTTTTAAGGGCTAAAATATTATTGCGACTATTCTGAATTTTCAATTGGACATAACTTTTTATTCCCGCTATGAAATTTCAATTTTTCAGATTAGTTGGAAAGACATTCTCAAATAGATTCAAATATTTTTGGTTTCGCTAAAATTCGTTTTATTTTGAATCATGTACATTCGTTTGAAATTTGAATTCGAATTCTCGAACTACTGCGCCATTTTCAATTCCTTTTATAATCAAAATAAAATATTTATATTCTAACGATGATTCAAATAAAGATATATGTTCTAATTCTATTCAAAATAAATTTCTCGTCGTCATTATTTAAAATAATTCATTTTAAATATTAAAAATTCATCAAAATTTCCAAAATAAAAATTTTAAATTGGTTCAGATTTCCGGGTTATTACAATCTCCCCTACTTAAAACTTTTCGTCGCCGAAAAGGAACGAAGCTGAAAGTTGTTTAACTAATCAACTCCACTTTCATTACTTTCATTACGGCTTAAGTTCTTCAACTTTTCAGTTTCTAAGTACTTTTCAAATTTTTCAAAAAATTTGAATAACACCCTAAATTTCGAAAAATTTCGCCATAACCTCCCCTGCACGGGAGCACCGGGAAAATCTCGAAATTGCCATACAGGCCTCTCCAATCCAAAAAGAAACGACCAATCGGCTCATAAAATCATCAAAAATCGCAAGAAATACAATAAACATGTACCTATTTGTCGGGCAAACAATTTTATTCCTCTTCTCTAGACCCCTTGCTATGACCTGTTTAATGTAAGTACATGTATATGCATGCAAATGCGATATATTTTCAATACAATTCACTATTCGGTTCAATTTGGTTAAAGGTTCAACATTTAATTAATCAAACTATATTCAAACAACACAACCAGCAATCAATTAGTTGATTATCTTTTCAAATTCATAACTTGGATACATAGTCAAAAAATCAGATTTTTGATGCCAAATCACAACAATAAGCTCTCTCTAGTTTCGGTTCTCACACTAGTCAATTGGAAATATATAAATATCCCACTTTTAAAAACTCGAACACAAATTCTGATGATGAAGCTTCAATCATCAGAACCATCTCCGGGCGACTAGAGTGTGATTCTATATCTACCAAATATATTAAAACTTCGAATATCCGTGGATCAGACGTATATGCAAAATCTTTATATATTGGATTGCACAAATTCAATACAAATAAATATTTAAATACTTTGAATAAGGTTTATATTTTCAAACAAAAATTGTTTTCATTTCAAAATATACTCTTCATACTCGTTCTAGGACACTACTGATCCCATCTCTAACGAGTCATTCTCATTGGATATTACCAATCCAATCTCTGATGAATTCTTTCGTTTGGTTCTAATCTGCCCCGTTCTCGAGCTTTGTAAACCAAAGCTTTGATACCAAACTGAGACGACCCGAACTTTCCCGTGAAGGAAAGCCCGGATTTAATTGAGGACAAGCCACATCGGGACACAAACAGAAGAACAATTCATTGCTTATTACAACAATTCCATCAGAATACATGAATATACAGAGTACGATTAGATATTATACATTAGAAAAATATCAGAGATTTAAATTACATTACATAGCAGCGGAAAATAAAACAAAACACAACAGAAAGAGATATACGGATACAGAGCTTTCCAGATATCGTTCTAGTTGTAAATAAGGATCCTGTGAATATAAATTTGCAAAACCAAAACTACTAGCTGCCCGTGCGGAAAACAAGGGCACCCAGAGTTTATGTTAAAACAATAAACTCCAGATCAGTCATGTGACTGGTGTGAGAACTAAAACAATTATTTAAAACTTTACTTTAAATAAGATATATCAAGGGACCACGCTGTATAATACAGAACGGGTTTCCTCCCAAGAATACCAGTGTATATAACAAAACAACGCAATGCTTTTTGGAAAAATGAAGCTATTATAAGACCCAGGTCCAATCACACAGTGCAACACAAGCCGGAGGATAGGGTTTTCCCTTATAATAGCCAAACATGCTTGGTACGTTAAAAATAAATCATTTGATACTATTTGTAATAACCCGAAATCTGAGCCAATTTAAAATTTTTATTTTGGCAATTTTAACAAATTTTGAATATTTAAAATGAATTATTTTAAATAAAAACTACGAGAAATTTATTTTCAATAGAATTAGAACGTATATATTATTTGAATCGACGTTAGAATATAAATATTTTATTTTAATTATAAAAGGAATTGAAAATGGCGCGGTAGTTTGAAATTCGATTTCAAAGTTCAAATGAATGTACAGGATTCAAAATAAACCGAATTTTAGCAAAACCAAAAACATTAGAATCTAATTGAGAATATCTTTCCAACGAATCCGAAAAATTGAAATTTCATAGCGAGGATAAAATGTTATGTCCAGTCGAAAATTCAGAATAGTCGCTATGGAATTCTGGCCCTTAAAAATGGAAATTTTGCAAACGACCTCCGTTTTCGATGAAACCACTTTTGTTGGATCCGTGATGTCTAGTTATTACTAGATTCCAAATTTTGTAATTTTCCGATTCAATAAGTGAGCGTGGCAAAGGAAAACGCGTTTGACCAGTTTCAGTTGATTTTAATCGACTGGAAAGTAGCCATTTTTCAAACGGTCTCAGAATTTGACGAAATTAGTGTTGTTAGGATCGTATCATCAATACGAAGCTAAAAAATATTTTACGGAAATTTTTAGAGTCCGCATGTGGCCCCGGTAAATGGAAATGCGCGTTCAAATTCAATGTATAGATTTATATTTAGATTTTGGCAGAAACTGATCGAAACGATCGAATCAGCTCATGGTACATATCCAATTGCGTTCGGAATAGGGGTAATTAGCTAGGGAGACAGTCGTTGGGCTCGATTTGGGGTTCATATGAAAAGTCAACTTTTAAAGGGAATTTTTTTTAATTAAATAATATAATTACATTTATACCCTCACTTTTTCCCTCCCTTCCTTCACAATATCGGTTAATGCCGATTGAAAAAAAAAAAGAAAAAAGAAAGGGAAGACGGAATCGAGCGCCGCCGCCTCCAGGTGATGCGCCGCCGCACCCAGACGCTGGCCGCCCCTGCTCCCCACTCCTCCTTCTCCATCCCCTCCTCCCATCGAGCGAGCCCCAAAACCCAAGCCCTAATTCAAGAAATCGCGCCACCAGTCGCCCAATGGCCCACCTCAGGAGACGCCGGCCAGAGCTTGACCTCCCCCCACCCCCTACGCCACCTCGAGACCGCATAACAGCCCCTCCCCGCTCCAAAATTCCTATTGTAAGTTCATTTATCTTTATTTATATTTATTTGTTCAATGTAATTAGTTTTAAATAAAGATAAAATTCAGTTTTAATGAGAACAAAGTTTGAATTTTTATTTAAACAAAGTTTAAATTTTTATTAAGGAAAAGTTTAGATTTTTATAAATTAAAAAGATTTGATTTTTATAAATATGGTTATAGAATAAAGATGATATTTTAATCATCCTGAAAGCGAAGTAAAGATACGATTTTTATCATAGGAAAGATAAGATTTTTAATAGTGTAAAAATTAGATTTTTACTCATATGAATGGTATGTAAAACTTTGATTTTTATTCACAAGAATGGTATGTAAAAAATATAAACTTTACTTTATATGTAGTAGTACAAAAATTTGATTTTTATATACAGGAAGTAGCGATAAAAATTCGATTTTTTTATATAGGAAGTAGTGATAAAAATTCGATTTTTATATATATGAAGTGAAGAAGAAAATGTGATTTTTTTCATGAAATAGATGGGTAAAAATATAATTTTTAGTGGTTTAAAAATCAAAATTTTAAAGTGTATAACATTGTGTATAGATTCGATTTTCATGAGAAGTAAGAAATGATTTTAGTAAGTTAAAGATCTGATTTTTATTTAAATAACTTCATTATAAAAATGTGATTTTTATTTTAAAGGTAGCGTAAATATGATTTTTATAGTATAGAAAGAATGAAAATATGATTTTTATGTTGGTAGAGTATTAAAATTATGATTTTTAATGTATAAAACATCATATTAAAAATGTGATTTTAATATGAACAGTGTGGAGAAGACCGCGTTGGAAGTATGGGCAGATCCAGACTGTTCTGAAGTTCAGAAATAAAGAACGGCGGAGTGGAACCCTCTGTGAGAACTCCTCACTTTTGTTTTGATTTCTAGTTGAAATATATACTAGGATGCAGATGGTGCTTAGTAGCACCCGACACCTGTCGTCCACAGACCATGGGCGACTTGTATGCTTGTATGATTGTTTGTGTTGTGAAATCAAATATATATATTCATGTGTTGAATAGAATTTATTCATGTGTTGAATAGGAAATAAAATTCATGTGTTGAATAGAATATATATTCATGTGTTGAAGTAAAATATATATTCATGTGTTGAAATCAAATATATATTCAAGTGTTGAAATCAAATATATATTCATGTGTTGAAATAAAATATATATTCATGTGTTGAAATAAAATATATATTCATGTGTTGAAATCAAATATATATATTCATGTGTTGAAATAAAATATATATTCATGTGTTGAAGTAAAATATATATTCATGTGTTGAAATAAAATATATATTCATGTGTTGAAATAAAATATATATTCATGTGTTGAAGTAAAATATATATTCATGTGTTGAAATAAAATATATATTCATGTGTTGAAGTAAAATATATATTCATGTGTTGAAGTAAAATAAATATTCATTTACAAATCGAACGATTTGTTTATGTACACCGATTTGACTGATATTGATTGGGACGATAAATTTTACACATCGCCCAACTGCACAAATAAAAATCTGTGTTGGTTGATTTGAAACCCCACACGGGTATTGGGATGATATTTGACGTACACTAATCCTGGTTGTTTAGTTGTATGTCAATAGATGGGTTGACAGACTGTGTATGTTTTAATTATTTATGTTTAATGCTTATGCAGTTGTGTGGTCCACTCTAGATGATGGTTGATTATTTATCGTTGCTGTTATATACGTGTGTTGTATAGAATCCATATAATTAACATTATATGGTAATTAATTGGGCCTCATTCCAATTTGGAAAATAAGGAATATTATAACAATAAATTCATGTGTTGAATAGAAAATAAATTCATGTGTTGAATAGAAATAAATTCACGTGTTGAATAGAAATAAATATTCATGTGTTGAATAGAATGAATATTCATGTGTTAAATAGAATAAACATTCATGTGTTGAATTAAAGCCGTGTTGAATAAATTGACGCCATTTTGACGTGAACGATATTTATATCGATTTTATTCATTTTTATAATGAATATAGAAAAGAATGTGATTTCAAAATATAATGTTTTGAAAATATTATTATTTGTATATTGATGATGTGGAATATTTAATTTTGATTCGAAATTGAATATGAAGCTGAAAGCATTTCGAAAACGAATTTAAAACGATTTATAAAATACGTTTTAAAAGGAAATCGACGAAATATATATAATATATATATATATTATATATTAAATGGCCTTCGCGAATTTCGACCGTTGGGATATTACAGGAGATCCGACCATCGGATACTCCTAAAACCGGAACCGTTGGGTTCATATCGAAAAGAGCATTCTAACGAATATTAGAGATTTGAAATCTAACGGTTGGATTTGGAATTATGTCCAAATCAAATTTGGAAAAGGTCGCTGTAAGTGCAGTTCGATGGCCGTTGACGGAAATCGACTATACGGGCCTTGATAAAATTATTAAAGATAATAATAATTTGTGTAAAATCATAAGAAATGATTTGTGAAGAAATGAGATGAAAAATTCCAAATTTGAAAAGATAAAAATAGATTTTTATCGAAATGAACTAGTTTTGAACTAGAATAATAATTTATTTATTTTTAAATAAATAAATTGGATTTTAAAGGGTTTTAAAAGTAACCAGAAGTTTCAATAATTGAATTGGAATGGAATGTGATTTTGGGTTTATAGTGAACCATGTTTTAAATGACATTGGTTCTTTAACCCAGTTAAAGACAGGATGTGACTTCCTAAGTTAAACAATCATTAACATTGATTTTTGGGAAGATTAAAACGAAGTGGAGTTTTAATGAATCTTTAATTAGATTGAATTGATCGAGAATGGAGTATCACCAGTTTTGCTCCAGGTGGTAGTTAAATCTTTAATTAGGTTTGAATGTGAAATGGTAATTGAATTTACCGATAACACCATGGTGTTAGATATGAAGTATGACCTGTTTTACTTCATGGGATGAATTGGTTGGGATTCGGAAATAAATGATTACTTCGGTGTGGTTCGCTAATCCCGATTAGTTTGAATTGATATTCAAAAGAAGATTAAAGAATAAATTTAAAGAATTTATCTTTGATAAATTTAATGGGAACCTTTCCCAAAGTATGAGAATATTTGAATAAAAAAATATTCTGAATTGGAATGAGGCATATGTTGTGTTTGTGTAACACTTGTTTATTATATACGCGAGTTATTCAGAAAGACCGGGTTTAACCCATTCTGAATAACTCATTCGACGTGGTGTCGAGGCTGAAGACGGTGGTCGAAGACCGGAGGTCTTGACGTCGTTTGGAGGATTACTGATGATCTTGATTGGGCTGTGCACCCAAGAGGAGGGAATCAGTTGGTGATCGTCCAGACGTACTTGGAGATCGATGGATATGTGAGGTACAAGGTGCCTCCGGTTTCGTTCAGATCCAGAACGAACTTGTAAATGGACCGTGTGTCTGATATTGGATTTTATTCTGTGTGATTGATTTCTATTAAATATACATATGTTTGGCGGTGGAGAATTTATTCTCTTGCTTAACGCCCTTCTCTGAGAGGTACGAGCTCAGAGGTTATATATTGATGGATATCAAACGCATGGAGTGAATTTCCTATGTGGCATGCCTAAGTGGCAATATGATCAAGGCTTCTGTTGAAAAGTAGAGTCTTGCGGTTGATGATCAAAGCACGACCTGTGTGGCATAGCTTTGTGTAGCGTTGATTCGCGAGCCTCACACCCCGTTTGTGAACCAGAAACGGGAGAGGAAATCAGGGAGGGCATGCGTTTCCTTTTAGTTAGAAGTGGCATCAGTGGTTTTACATGCCCTGACGAGTTTGACTTATGTGGTTGTTGCTGTTGCGAGGCGCCTCGGATATATCGGTGACTGTGTGGAGCCGATGGATTCATTGGACTCATTGACATGCCATAGGGTGGGGAAACGTAGTGTTCAGGAATTTTAATCCACATCGGTGGACCGGCCCTGACGATCCAAAGGTCACTCGAGCTCTGACCTGAGGGGCGGGCTAGAGCGTCTCGAAGCGGTAAGCATGATCCCTTGCCTTGGTTCATAGATGGAAATCTAACTTCCAATACGTGACTTCGCGGTTTTGAGTATAGAACCTATATATGGTGACATAGTGGGATGGGGCACTTATGCCGTCTATGATTGATACTTATGATTGAAATTGTTTTAATACTATGCACTTATAGTAATAATAAAAGATCAAATTTAGCGTATCAAGCATTCTTTGGCTATTATAAGGTAAAACCCTATCCTCCGGCTTGTGTTGCATTTTGTGATGGGACCTGAGTCTTATAATAGCTTCATTGTTCTTTATTTAGAATTGCGCTGTTGTTTTATGCACTGGTATTCTTGGGAGGAAACCCGTTCCGTGTTATACGGCGTGGTCCCTTGATTTACCTAACTTTAAAATAAAGATTAATAGTTGTTTTAGTTCTCACACCAGTCACATGATTAACTTGGAGTTTATTGTTTTAACCTAAACTCTGGGTGCCCTTATTTCGACACGGGCAGCTAGTAGTTCGGGTTTTGCGGATTTATATTCACAGGATCCTGATTTACAGCTGGAATGATATCCGGAAAGCTCTGTATCCGTGTATCTCTTTCAGTTGTGTATTGTATTATTTTTCCGCTACAGTTATGTATTTAAATCTTTGATATTTTATGATGTATATTATTTGTTTATACTATGTATGTTCTTGCATTCTTATGTAATTTTTGTAATAAACAACGAAATGTTCTTCTGTTTGTGTCCCGATGTGGCTTGTTCTCAATTCAATCCGGGCTTTCCTTACCGGAGAAGTTTGGGTCGTTTTAGTTTGGTATCAAAGCTTTGGTTTACAGAGCTCGGAGGACAAGACACGTTAGGACCAAACGAAAGAATTCATCAGAGATTGGATTAGTAATATCCAAGGAGAATGACTCATTAGAGATGGGATCAGTAGTATCCTAGAACAAGTGTGAAGAGTGATGTTTTTAAAAGTAAAAGTGAAAACAAGTTATGTTTTGAAAATTTAAATCAATTATTCGTATTTGAATATTATTTTAAATTGATTTGGACAATCTAGTATATAGAGAGTTTAATATACATTTGATCGACGTGTATTAGAAGCCTCAAATATATTCGATAGATATAGAATCACAGTCTAGTCGCCCGGAGATGACTTTGATGATACTAGTGATTGACATGTCAGCATCAGTAGTTTATGTTCGATTTTGAAAGTGGGATTTTTATATATTTCCATTAGACTATTGTGAGAACCAAAGCTAGATAGGGCTTATTGTTGTGATTTGGCATCAAAAATCTGATTTTTGGACTATGTATCAAAATTATGAGTTTGAAAAGCTAATCAACTAATTGATTGCTGATTGTGTTGTTTGATTAATTAAATATTAAACCTTTAGCTGAATTGTAACAAATAGTGAATTGTATTGAAAATTTGTCACATTTGCATACGTATACATGTACTTACATTGAACAGGTCATAGGAAGGAGGCTAAAGCAGAAGAATAAAATTGTTTGCCCAACAAATAGGTACATGTTTACAAATTTATTGGGTTTGGATGATTTTGTGAGTCGATTGGCTAGCCGCTTAGCTGTTTCTTTTTCTTTTTGGAATGGTGAGGGCCATGGGAAGCTATTTGAAATATCCCAAAGCTCCCGGTGCAGGGGAGGTTATGGCGAAATTTTTCGAAAATTTAGGGTGTTAGCCAAATTTTTGAAAAGTTCTTAGAAACTGAAAAGTTGAAGAACTTAAGCCGTAATGAAAACAATGAAAGTTGAGTTGATTAGTTAAACAACTTTCGGCTTCGTTCCTTTTCGGGGACGAAAAGTTTTAAGTGGGGGAGATTGTAATAACCCGGAAATCTGAGCCAATTTAAAATTTTTATTTTGGCAATTTTAGCGAATTTTGAATATTTTAAATGAATTATTTTAAATAAAAACGACGAGAAATTTATTTTGAATAGAATTAGAATGTATATATTTATTTGAATCAACGTTAGAATATAAATATTTTATTTTAATTATAAAAGGAATTGAAAATGGCACGGTAGTTTGAAATTCGATTTCAAAGTTCAAATGAATGTACAGGATTAAAAATAAACCAAATTTTAGCGAAACCAAAAATATTAGAATCTAATTGAGAATATCTTTCCAACGAATCCGAAAAACTGAAATTTCATAGCGGGGATAAAAAGTTATATCCAATCGAAAATTCGGAATAGTCGTTATGAAGTTCTAGCCCTTAAAAATGGAAATTTTGCAAACGACCTCATTTGTCAATGAAACTACTTTTGTTGGATCTGTGATGTCTAGTTATTGCTAGATTCCCAAATTCGTAATTTTCTGATTCAATATGTGAGCGTGGCAATGAAAAACGCGTTTGACCAGTTTTAGTTGATTTTAATCGACTGGAAAATGGCCATTTTTCAAACGGTCTCGGAATTTGATGAAATTAGTTTTGTTAGGACCGTATCGTCATTACAAAACTAGAAAATATTTTTCGGGAATTTTTAGAGTCCATATGTGTAAGGACCCGTTACTTCCCCGTGAAGGAAAGAGCGGATACTTTGAGAACAACACACAAATGAACGCAGACGGAAGAACATTTCATTGTTATTACAACAATTCCATCAAATACAAGAATATACAGAGTATAATTAAATAAATTACATTCGATAAATATCAGAGATTACAATAAATTACATAGCAGCGGAAAAATAATACAAAGCACAACTGAAGGTGATACACGGATACAGAGCTTTCCGGATATCATTCCAGCTGTAAACCAGGATCCTGTGAATATGAATCTGCAAAACCAAAACTACTAGCTGCCCGTGCGGAAAATAGGGGCACCCAGAGTTTAGGTTAAAACAATAAACTCCAGGTCAGTCATGTGACTGGTGTGAGAACTAAAACAGTTATTTAAAACTTTACTTTAAAAGAGAGTAATTCAAGGGACCACGCCGTATAACATGGAACGGGTTTCCTCCCAAGAATACCAGTGCATAGAATAAATAGCGCAATGCTTTTTTTTTTGAAAAATGAAGCTATTATAAGACCCAGGTCCCATCACACAATGCAACGCAAGCCGGAGGATAGGGTTTTCCCTTATAATAGCCAAACATGCTTGGTACGTTTAAAACAAATCATTTGATACTATAATAAGTGTATAGTGTCAAAACAATTTCAATCATAAATATAAATCATAGACGGCATGGGTACCATATATCATGTCGCCATACTAGTTCTACAATTAAAACCGCAATACACGTATTGGAAATTGGATTTCCGTCATGAATCGAGGCAAGGGGCAAGCTCCTCTCCGCGTTCGAGACACTCTAGCAAATGTCTCAGGACTACACACTTGGGCAATCCTGGATCTTAAGGGCCGGTCCTCACTTACGTTAGAGGATTAGTATTCCTGAACACACGTTTCCCGGTCCTTACAGACCAAAAATCGAGGCGCCTCATCCAACAACCACATAGGTGAAAAGTATATAAATGTCAAGGCTGGTAAGTCACTGACACCACCAAAGCTAGAAAGAAACGTCGTGCTTTGCCCGCAGTCCGTATCCCGTTTTTAACTCTTACCGAGGTGTAAGGCTCGCGAATTCATGTTATACACAAAGCTGCCACGTAGGCGTTCTTTGATCATCAACCACAAGACTTTGCTTTTCAACAGAAGCCTTGATCATTGCATCTTAGCGTGCCACACAGGCAATTCATGCCATGCGACTGATGTCCATCGATATACAACCTCTGAGCTCGTATGTCTCAGAGAAGGGCGTTAAGCAAAAGAATAAATTCTCCGCCGCCAAATAGATGTATATTTAATAGAAATCAATCAACACAGAATAAAATCCAATGTCAGACACACAATCCATTTACAAGTCCGTTCTGGGTCTGAACGAAACCGGAGGTACTTTCCTCGCATATCCATCCATCTCCAAGTACGTCTGGACGACCACCAACTATTTCCATCCTCTTGGGTGTACAGCCCAATCAGGATCGTCGGTAATTACCCAAACGATGTGAAGACTTCCGGTCTTCAACCACCATCTTCATCTTTGACTTATCGTCGAATCGGTTATTCAGAATGGGTATAAACCCGGCCTTTCCGAACAACCCGCGTATATTAAAACAAATGTTACACAAACACAACATACGCCTCATTCCAATGCAGCATATCCTTTTTATTCACGAAATCACATTCTTAGGGAAAGGTTCCCATTAATTTTATCCAAGATAAATTTTTAAAATTTATCCTTTAATCTTCCTTTGGATGTCGCTTCAAACCAAATTATGGTTTTCTAAACTAGTCGAGATTAGCGAACCACACCGAAGTAATTATTTATTTTATTTCCCAATCCCAACCTATTCATCCCATGAAGCAAAACTGGTGATCCTCCATATCTAATACTATGGTGTTATCAGTAAAATTAATTACCATTTCACGTTCAAATCTAATTAAAGATTTAACTATCGCTTTGGAGCAAAACTGGTGATACTCCATTCTCGCTCATTTTCTAAAGTTGATAATTTAAATTATCAATTCACATTTCAATTTAATTGCAGATTCATTAAAACTCCTTTTACTGGGTTAAAGAACTAGTGTCATTTAAAACACAGTTCACGACAAACCCAAATCACATTCTAATTATTATCGGGTTAAAGAACTAGTGTTATTTAAAACACCATTCACGATAACCCATGAATCAATTCTATTTAAACCCATTTCAAATCCAATGTATTTATTTAAAAATAAATGGGTTTTAATTTCAGTTCAAAACTAGTTCATTTTGATAAAAATTTATTTTTATCTTTTCAAATGTGGAGTTTTTCATCCCAATTTTTCCCAAATCACTTCTTATGATTTTACACAAATTATTGATATTTTTAATAATTTTATCAAGGCCCGTACAGTCGATTTCCAACAATGGCCATCGAACTGCACTTACATCGACCTTTTTCAAATTTGATTTGGACGTAACTCCAAATCCAACCGTTAGATTTTGAATTTCAAATATTCGTTAGAAAGCCCTTTTCGATACGAACCCAACGGTTCCAGTTTTAGGAGAATCCGACGGTCGGATCTCCCGTAATGTCCATTTGAAATAAATGGTCGAAATTCACGAACTGCCGCGGCGCGGCGCGTTCTATTCATGCCATTATATTATATATATAATATATATAATATATATTTCGTCGATTTCTATTTAAAACGAATTTTATAAATAGTTTTAAATTCGTTTCAAAAACAATTTCAACCTTCATTTCAAATTCAAATCAAAATTGAATTTCTCCTTATAAATTCGTTTTAAAATTCATGTTTATTCAATTCAAATTTCAATTCAATTTGAATTCATTTCAATTCGTTTTCAATTCAATTTGAATTCGTTTTCAATTCAATTTGAATTTCAAAGTCATTTTCTATTTGAATCAAATTCATTATATATTCAATTGAAATCAAATTCGTTTTATATTCAATTCGTTATATATTCAATTCGAATTCAATTCGTTATCTAATCAATTTAAATCAAATTTGTTTTCTAATCAATTTAAATCAAATTTCATTTCAAAATATGCGATTTCGAAATCACTTTTCAATATTCATTTTAAAATGAATAAAATCGATATAAATATCTTTCACGTCAAAATGGCGTCAATCTAACCAACACGGCTTCATATATTTCTATTTTCAAATATTCTATTCAACAAATGAATATTTATTTTTGTCAACCCACGACTAATCTCAACGAATGAGTACTGTCCACGTGTGACTATTTTTTTTTTGTTATTTAATATATTTTATAAAAATTAAGGTATCTATCGTTTGATATTGAATCAGACTCCAACCGTAATTTAGTGAGAGAACGATTTCCTGAATATTAACCCCGAAGGCCGAAACCAACATCAGATTAATATCCAGGAGACCACTCATCTCATCTATTTTCCAGTTGATTTCTAATTCTATATATGATAAAGATGTAAATTTTATTATTAAAATATTTCGTTCAACACATGACTAATCTCAACGGATGAGTACGGTCAACACATGAACCTTTATTTTATAGTGATAAAGATATAAATTTTATTGTTAAAATATTTCGTTCAACACATGACTAATCTCAACGGATGAGTATAGTCAACACATGAACCTTTATTTTATAATATTCTTTATTTTCTAAATTGGAATGAGGCCCAATCAATTACCATATAAAGTTAATTATATGGATTCCATTCAACACATGTATATAATAGCAATGATAAATAATCAACCATCATCCAAAGTGCACTACACTGTATAAGCATCAAATATAGATATCTAACGCTTATAACAGCCTGTCAATCAATCGATCGACATATTTAATCAATCAGGATGAGTGTACTTCAAATTTCATCCCAACACCCGTGTGGGGTTTCAAACAATCAAACACAAATTTTATTTGTGCCGTTGGGCGATGTGTAAAATTTATCGACCCAATCAATGTCCTTCAAATAGGTGTACATAAACAAACCGTCCGGTTTGTAAATGAATATTTTATTCTATTCACTTCCACGTTAAAACTATATTTTTAACGATAAAATATTTTATTTCAACACATGAATTTCTATTCAGTTCATTTACACAATAAAAATGATATTTTTATTTTTCTAACATATTTTAGAAAATTTCGGCGGCATAACGGCACGATACTAGAAACGGGACAAGGCCTAGCCTTATCCCCGGTCTAGTGAAGGCCCACGCCATTCACATATCAATCAAATTTACCAAACAACCAAATTTAAATCAGATCATTTAACTAATTTATGCAACCAAACAAATAAGTCCATGGTCTGTGGACGATTGTGTCGGGTGCTACTAAACACCGTTTGCATCCTAGTATATATATATAACTAGAAAAAGAAATTGAAAGGTGAGAAATTCCCACTGATAGCTATCCAAATTCCACGACTCTTCTATTGTAGAGATCTTCGTCGTTTTCGCCTTTTTGTCATCTTCGTTGATGTAGCCACTACATATGTAAAAATCGAATTTTTTTACCTCGCTTATCAATATATAAAGATTTCGCCTTTTCAAACCTATCATTTCGCCTTTTCAAATATATCATTATAAAAAATCACATTTTTATTTTTCTACACATATAAAGATGATATTTCTAATATTCCTATCATGTAAAAATTATATTTTTAATTCTCTACATAAACAAAAATCATATTTTTATATCTTCTATATAGTAAAGACTATATTTTTAATACTTTAAATATATAAAAATCATATTTTTAATTGAACAAAAATCTTTTCTACCTCTTCCTTATATAAAAATCATATTTTTATAAATAAAAATATAATCTTTTCAATTCTAAAAATCAAATCTTTATATATAGTTTATTTTCAGCTTTTCTAAATGCCAATTCATATATAAAAATACTGATTTTTTCTGTTTGCTAACCATATATAAAAGAAATAAATAAATAAAATTATAACAAAAAAAAATTTACTTTTCCAATCGGGGGGGGGGGGGGTGCGGTTTGCTGTCGACGCGGGGAGGACGTGGGTTGGGGCTCGCGATGGGTATCAGGGGGTTCGTCGGGTGGTGCGTCGCAGTCGGCGAGGTGGAGGAGGAAGGAGGCGGTGATGGAGGGGAGGCGGCGCGGTGACCATCAGGGCGAGGGGGGTGCGTGGGGTCATGATCGAAGGGGGAGGGGGTCGCGGCACCTGGGGAGGGCGAGGGGGTAGCTGGAGATGGCGGCGCACCTCCTGAGGGGGGGGGACGCGATGGCGTCGGCGGTGGGTTCCCCCCCTCCGCGTCGCCCCTCTCTGATTTAATTTTTTTTTTCGTTCGAATGAATTTAATCGGGGGGGCAGAGAGAAATAAGGGGAGGAAGATATTTTTTTTATTATTATTTAATTTTTTAATTCAAAAAGTTGACTTTTACAAACGACCTCTAAACGAGGCCCACCGCTTGTCGTCCATAGCGTATTACCCCCATTCCGAACACAATGGGATATGTATCGTAGGCTGATTTGGTCGTTTCGATCAGTTTCCGCTGAGTTTACATTTAAATCATTATATTGAATTTTAAACGTACATTTCAAATTACCGGGGTCACATACTAAATAGAAAAATTCCAGAAAAATATTTTCTAGCTTCGTATTGACGATACGGTCCTAACAAAACTAGTTTCGTCGAATTCCGAGACCGTTAGAAAAATGGCCATTTTCCAGTCGATTAAAATCAACTGAAATTGGTCAAACGCGTTTTCCTATGCCACGCTCACATATTGATTCGAAAAATTATGAAATTTGGAATCTAGCAATAATTTAACACTGCGGATCCAACAAAAATGGTCTCGTCGAAACCCGAGGTCGTTTGCAAAATTCCCTTTTTAAGGGCCTGAATTCCATAGCGACTATTCAGAATTTTCAACTGGACATATCTTTTGATTCCCGCTATGAAATCTCGATTTATCGGATTCGTTGGAAAGATATCATCAATTAGATCCTAATGTTTTTGGTTTCACTAAAATCCGGATTGTTTTGCACCCGGTATGCTCAATTGAAGTTTGAAATCGAATTATCCAACTACTGCGCCATTTTCAATTCTATTTATAATTATATATAATTATTTATATTCTAACGACGGCGTATATAATATATACGTCTGAATTATATTCAAAATAAATTTCTCATCGATATTATTTAAAATAATCTATTTTAAATATTCAAAATTCGCTAAAATTGCCAAAATAAAAATTTTAAACTGGTTCAGATTTTCGGGTTATTAGAATCTCCCCCCCTTAAAACTTTTCGTCCCCGAAAAGGAACAAAGTCGAAAGTGGTTTGATCAATCAACTCTACGTTCGATCTAGCTTCCATTCTCCAACTTTTCAGTTTCTGAGAATTTTCAAATTCCTCAAAAATTTGGCTAACACCCTAAATTTTCGAAAAATTTCGCCATAACCTCCCCTACACCGGGAGCCACGGGAAAATCCTGAAATTGCCATAAAGGCCTTCTGATCTCAAAAAGAAAAAGAAAAAGCCAAGCGGCTAGCCAATAGGCTCATAAAATCATCATCACCCAAAGAAAACAGTCAATTATGTAGTAAACATGTACCTATTTGTCGGGCAAACAAATTTTATTCTCTGCTCTAGCCTCCTTGCTATGACCTGTTCAATGTAAGTATATGTATATGCAAGCAAATGCGACCAAATTTTCAATACAATTCAATATTTGTTGCAATTAGGCATAATGGTTCAAAATTAGCAAACAATTAAACAACCAACACAAACATCAATCAATTAGTGAATTAACGTTTCAAATTCATAATTTTGATATATATACAAAAAACACATTTTTGATGCCAAATCACAACAATAAATCTATATAGTTTTGGTTCTCACACCAGTCTAATGGAAATATATAGATATCATACCTTCGAAACACGAAAATAAATACTGGTGATGGCGTGCCATCATCAGAATCATATCCGGGCGACTAGAATGTGATTCTATATCTATCTAATATATTAAAACTTCGAATATACGTTCATGACGCGTATATGCAAAACCTTTATATACTAGATTGTCCAAATCAATAAAAATAAATATTCAAATACGTATAAAATGATTTAAATTTTCAAAACAAAATTGTTTTCATTTGAAAAATATACTCTTCACACTCGTTCTAGGATACTACTGATCCCATCTCTAACGAGTCATTCTAATTGGATATTACTAATCCAATATCTGATGAATTCTTTCGTATGGTTCTAATGTGTCTTGTTCTCGAGCTCTGTAAACCAAAGCTCTGATACCACTGTAAGGACCCGTTACTTCCCCGTGAAGGAAAGAGCGGATACTTTGAGAACAACACACAAATGAACGCAGACGGAAGAACATTTCATTATTATTACAGCAATTCCATCAGATACAAGAATATACAGAGTATAATTGAATAAATGACATTCGATAAATATCAGAGATTACAATAAATTACATAGCAGCGGAAAAATAATACAATGCACAACTGAAGGTGATACACGGATACAGAGCTTTCCGGATATCATTCCAGCTGTAAACCAGGATCCTGTGAATATGAATCTGCAAAACCAAAACTACTAGCTGCCCGTGCGGAAAATAGGGGCACCCAGAGTTTAGGTTAAAACAATAAACTCCAGGTCAGTCATGTGACTGGTGTGAGAACTAAAACAGTTATTTAAAACTTTACTTTAAAAGAGAGTAATTCAAGGGACCACGCCGTATAACACGGAACGGGTTTCCTCCCAAGAATACCAGTGCATAGAATAAACAGCGCAATGCTTTTTTTTTTGAAAAATGAAGCTATTATAAGACCCAGGTCCCATCACACAATGCAACGCAAGCCGGAGGATAGGGTTTTCCCTTCTAATAGCCAAACATGCTTGGTACGTTTAAAACAAATCATTTGATACTATAATAAGTGTATAGTGTCAAAACAATTTCCATCATAAATATAAATCATAGACGGCATGGGTACCATATATCATGTCGCCATACTAGTTCTACAATTAAAACCGCAATACACGTATTGGAAATTGGATTTCCGTCATGAGTCGAGGCAAGTGGCAAGCTCCTCTCCGCGTTCGAGACACTCTAGCAAATGTCTCAGGACTACACACTTGGGCAATCCTGGATCATCAGGGCCGGTCCTCACTTACGTTAGAGGATTAGTATTCCTGAACACACGTTTCCCGGTCCTTACAGACCTAAAATCGAGGCGCCTCATCCAACAACCACATAGGTGAAAAGTATATAAATGTCAGGGCTGGTAAGTGACTGACACCACCAAAGCTAGAAAGAAACGTCGTGCTCTCCCCGCAGTCCGTATCCCGTTTTTAACTCATACCAAGGTGTGAGGCTCGCGAATTCACGTTATATACAAAGCTGCCACGTAGGCGTGCTTTGATCATCAACCACAAGACTTTGCTTTTCAACAGAAGCCTTGATCATTGCATCTTAGCGTGCCACACAGGAAATTCATGCCATGCGACTGATGTCCATCGATATACAACCTCTGAGCTCGTATGTCTCAGAGAAGGGCGTTAAGCAAAAGAATAAATTCTCCACCGCCAAATAGATGTATATTTAATAGAAATCAATCAACACAGAATAAAATCCAATGTCAGACACACAATCCATTTACAAGTCCGTTCTGGGTCTGAACGAAACCGGAGGCACTTTCCTCGCATATCCATCCATCTCCAAGTACGTCTGGACGACCACCAACTATTTCCATCCTCTTGGGTGTACAGCCCAATCAGGATCGTCAGTAATTACCCAAACGGTGTGAAGACTTCCGGTCTTCAACCACCGTCTTCATCTTCGACTTATCGTCGAATCGGTTATTCAGAATGGGTATAAACCCGGCCTTTCCGAACAACCCACGTATATTAAAACAAATGTTACACAAACACAACATACGCCTCATTCCAATGCAACATATCCTTTTTATTCACGAAATCACATTCTTAGGGAAAGGTTCCCATTAATTTTATCCAAGATAAATTCTTTAAAATTTATCCTTTAATCTTCCTTTGGATGTCGTTTCAAACCAAATTATGGTTTTCTAAACTAGTCGAGATTAGCGAACCACACCGAAGTAATTATTTATTTTATTTCCCAATCCCAACCTATTCATCCCATGAAGCAAAACTGGTGATAATCCATATCTAATACTATGGTGTTATCGGTAAAATTAATTACCATTTCACGTTCAAATCTAATTAAAGATTTAACTATCGCTTTGGAGCAAAACTGGTGATACTCCATTCTCGCTCATTTTCTAAAGTTGATAATTTAAATTATCAATTCACATTTCAATTTAATTGCAGATTCATTAAAACTCCTTTTACTGGGTTAAAGAACTAGTGTCATTTAAAACACAGTTCACGACAAACCCAAATCACATTCTAATTATTATCGGGTTAAAGAACTAGTGTTATATAAAACACCATTCACGATAACCCATGAATCAATTCTATTTAAACCCATTTCAAATCCAATGTATTTATTTAAAAATAAATGGGTTTTAATTTCAGTTCAAAACTAGTTCATTTTGATAAAAATTTATTTTTATCTTTTCAAATGTGGAGTTTTTCATCCCAATTTTTCCCAAATCACTTCTTATGATTTTACACAAATTATTGATATTTTTAATAATTTTATCAAGGCCCGTACAGTCGATTTCCAACAATGGCCATCGAACTGCACTTACATCGACCTTTTTCAAATTTGATTTTGACGTAACTCCAAATCCAACCGTTAGATTTTGAATTTCAAATATTCATTAGAAAGCCCTTTTCGATACGAACCCAACAGTTCCGGTTTTAGGAGAATCCGACGGTCGGATCTCCCGTAATGTCCGTTTGAAATAAATGGTCGAAATTCACGAACTGCCGCGGCGCGGCGCGTTCTATTCAGGCAATTATATTATATATATAATATATATTTCGTCGATTTCTATTTAAAATGAATTTTATAAATAGTTTTAAATTCGTTTCAAAAACAATTTCAACTTCATTTCAAATTCAAATCAAAATTGAATTTCTCCTTATAAATTCGTTTTAAAATTCATGTTTATTCAATTCAAATTTCAATTCAATTTGAATTCATTTCAATTCGTTTTCAATTCAATTTGAATTCGTTTTCAATTCAATTTGAATTTCAAAGTCGTTTTCTATTTGAATCAAATTCATTATATATTCAATTGAAATCAAATTCGTTTTATATTCAATTCGTTATATATTCAATTCGAATTCAATTCGTTATCTAATCAATTTAAATCAAATTCGTTTTCTAATCAATTTAAATCAAATTTCATTTCAAAATATGCGATTTCGAAATCACTTTTCAATATTCAATTTAAAATGAATAAAATCGATATAAATATCGTTCACGTCAAAATGGCGTCAATCTAACCAACACGGCTTCATATATTTCTATTTTCAAATATTCTATTCAACAAATGAATATTTATTTATGTCAACCCACGACTAATCTCAACGAATGAGTACTGTCCACGTGTGACTATTTTTTTTTGTTATTTAATATATTTTATAAAAATTAAGGTATCTATCGTTTGATATTGAAATATCAGACTCCAACCGTAATTTAGTGAGAGAACGTTTCCTGAATATTAACCCCGAAGGCCGAAACCAACATCAGATTAATGTCCAGGAGACCACTCATCTCATCTATTTTCCAGTTGATTTCTAATTCTATATATGATAAAGATGTAAATTTTATTATTAAAATATTTCGTTCAACACATGACTAATCTCAACGGATGAGTACGGTCAACACATGAACCTTTATTTTATAGTGATAAAGATATAAATTTTATTGTTAAAATATTTCGTTCAACACATGACTAATCTCAACGGATGAGTATAGTCAACACATGAACCTTTATTTTATAATATTCTTTATTTTCTAAATTGGAATGAGGCCCAATCAATTACCATATAAAGTTAATTATATGGATTCCATTCAACACATGTATATAATAGCAATGATAAATAATCAACCATCATCCAAAGTGCACTACACTGTATAAGCATCAAATATAGATATCTAACGCTTATAACAGCCTGTCAATCAATCGATCGACATATTTAATCAATCAGGATGAGTGTACTTCAAATTTCATCCCAACACCCGTGTGGGGTTTCAAACAATCAAACACAGATTTTATTTGTGCCGTTGGGCGATGTGTAAAATTTATCGACCTAATCAATGTCCTTCAAATAGGTGTACATAAACAAACCATCCGGTTTGTAAATGAATATTTTATTCTATTCACTTCCACGTTAAAACTATATTTTTAACGATAAAATATTTTATTTCAACACATGAATTTCTATTCAGTTCATTTACACAATAAAAACGATATTTTTATTTTTCTAACATATTTTAGAAAATTTCGGCGGCATAACGGCACGATACTAGAAACGGGACAAGGCCTAGCCTTATCCCCGGTCTAGTGAAGGCCCACGCCATTCACATATCAATCAAATTTACCAAACAACCAAATTCAAATCAAATCATTTAACTAATTTATGCAACCAAACAAACAAGTCCATGGTCTGTGGACGATTGTGTCGGGTGCTACTAAACACCGTCTGCATCCTAGTATATATATATATAACTAGAAAAAGAAATTGAAAGGTGAGAAATTCCCACTGATAGCTATCGAAATTCCACGACTCTTCTATTGTAGAGATCTTCGTCGTTTTCGCCTTTTTGTCATCTTCGTTGATGTAGCCACTACATATGTAAAAATCGAATTTTTTTACCTCGCTTATCAATATATAAAGATTTCGCCTTTTCAAACCTATCATTTCGCCTTTTCAAATATATCATTATAAAAAATCACATTTTTATTTTTCTACACATATAAAGATGATATTTCTAATATTCCTATCATGTAAAAATTATATTTGTAATTCTCTACATAAACAAAAATCATATTTTTATATCTTCTATATAGTAAAGACTATATTTTTAATACTTTAAATATATAAAAATCATATTTTTAATTGAACAAAAATCTTTTCTACCTCTTCCTTATATAAAAATCATATTTTTATAAATAAAAATATAATCTTTTCAATTCTAAAAATCAAATCTTTATATATAGTTTATTTTCAGGTTTTCTAAATGCCAATTCATATATAAAAATACTGATTTTTTTCTGTTTGCTAACCATATATAAAAGAAATAAATAAATAAAATTAAAACAAAAAAAAACTTACTTTTCCAATCGGGGGGGGGGGGGGGTGCGGTTTGCTGTCGACGCGGGGAGGACGTGGGTTGGGGCTCGCGATGGGTATCAGGGCGTTCGTCGGGTGGTGCGTCGCAGTCGGCGAGGTGGGGGAGGAAGGAGGCGGTGATGGAGGGGAGGCGGCGCGGTGACCATCAGGGCGAGGGGGTGCGTGGGGTCACGATCGAAGGGGGAGGGGGTCGCGGCACCTGGGGAGGGCGAGGGGGTAGCTGGAGATGGCGGCGCACCTCCTGAGGGGGGGGGGGGCGCGATGGCGTCGGCGGTGGGTTCCCCCCCTCCGCGTCGCCCCTCTCTGATTTGATTTTTTTCTTTTCTTTTTTCGTTCGAATGAATTTAATCGGGGGGGGGGGGGGGGGGTAGAGAGAAATAAGGGGAGGAAGATAATTTTTTTATTATTATTTAATTTTTTAATTCAAAAAGTTGACTTTTACAAACGACCTCTAAACGAGGCCCACCGCCTGTCGTCCATAGCGTATTACCCCCATTCCGAACACAATGGGATATGTATCGTAGGCTGATTTGGTCGTTTCGATTAGTTTCCGTTGAATTTACATTTAAATCATTATATTGAATTTTAAACGTACATTTCAAATTACCGGGGTCACATACTAACTAGAAAAATTCCAGAAAAATATTTTCTAGCTTCGTATTGACGATACGGTCCTAACAAAACTAGTTTCGTCGAATTCCGAGACCGTTAGAAAAATGGCCATTTTCCAATCGATTAAAATCAACTGAAATTGGTCAAACGCGTTTTCCTATGCCACGCTCACATATTGATTCGAAAAATTATGAAATTTGGAATCTAGCAATAATTTAACACTGCGGATCCAACAAAAGTGGTCTCGTCGAAACCCGAGGTCGTTTGCAAAATTCCCTTTTTAAGGGCCTGAATTCCATAGCGACTATTCAGAATTTTCAACTGGACATATCTTTTGATTCCCGCTATGAAATCTCGATTTGTCGGATTCGTTGGAAAGATATCATCAATTAGATCCTAATGTTTTCGGTTTCACTAAAATCCGGATTGTTTTGCACCCGGTACGCTCAATTGAAGTTTGAAATCGAATTATCCAACTACCGCGCCATTTTCAATTCTATTTATAATTATATATAATTATTTATATTCTAACGACGGCGTATATAACATATACGTCCGAATTATATTCAAAATAAATTTCTCGTCGATATTATTTAAAATAATCTATTTTAAATATTCAAAATTCGCTAAAATTGCCAAAATAAAAATTTTAAACTGGTTCAAATTTTCGGGTTATTACAATATGTGGCCCCGGTAAATGGAAATGCGCGTTCAAGTTCAATATATAGATTTATATTTTGATTTTGGCAGAAACTGATCGAATCAGCTTATGGTACATATCTTATTGCGTTCGGAATAGAGGTAATTAGCTAGGGGCGATAGTCGTAGGGCTCGATTTGGGTTTCATACGAAAAGTCAACTTTTAAAGAGAATTTTTTTAATTAAATAATATAATTATATTTATACCCTCACTTTCTCCCTCCCTTCCTTCACAATATCGGTCAACGACGATTGAAAAGAAAGAAAGAAAGGGGAGACGGAATCGAGCGTCGCCGCCTCCAGGTGGTGCGCCGCCGCACCCCAGACGCCGACCGCCCCTACTCCCCGCGCCTACTTCTCCATCCCCTCCTCCCATCGAGCGAGCCCCAAAACCCAAGCCCTAATTAAAGAAATCACGCCACCAGTCTCCCAATGGCCCACCTCAGGCGCCGCCAGCCAGAGCTCGACCTCCCTCCCACCCCCTGCGCTACCTCGAGACCGCCTAACATTCCCTCCCCGCTCCAAAATACCTACTGTAAGTTCATTTATCTTTATTTATATTTATTAGTTCAATGTAATTAGTTTTAAATAAAGATAAAAATCAGTTCTAATGAGAACAAAGTTTGAATTTTTATATAAACAAAGTTTAATTTTTTATAAAGGAAAAGTTTATATTTTTATAAATTATAAAGATTTGATTTTTATAAACATGGATATAGAATAAAGATGAGATTTTTATCATCCTAAAAGCGAAGTAAAGATACGATTTTTATCATAGGAAAGATAAGATTTTTAATAGTGTAAAAATTAGATTTTTATTCATATGAATGGTATGTAAAACTTTGATTTTTACTCACAAGAATGGTATTTAAAAATATAAAAAAATATAAACTTTACTTTATATATAGCAGTATAAAAATTCGATTTTTATATACAGGAAGTAGCAATAAAAATTCGATTTTTTTATATAGGAAGTAGTGATAAAAATTCGATTTTTATATATATGAAGTGAAGAAAAAAATGTGATTTTTTTTTTGAAATAGATGGGTAAAAATATAATTTTTAGTGGTTTAAAAATCGGATTTTTAAAGTGTATAACATTGTGTATAGATTCGATTTTCATGAGAAGAAAGAAATGATTTTAGTAAGTTAAAGATCTGATTTTTATTTAAATAACTTCATTATAAAAATGTGATTTTTATTTTAGAGGTAGTGTAAATATGATTTTTGTAGTATAGAAAGAATAAAAATATGATTTTTATATTGGTAGATTATTAAAAATATGATTTTTAATGGATAGAACATCATATTTAAAATGTGATTTTAATATGAACAGCGTGGAGAAGACTGCGTTGGAAGTACGGGCAGATCCAGACTGTTCTGAAGTTCAGAAATAAAGAACGGCGGAGTGGAACCCTCTATGAGAACTACTCACTTTTGTTTTGATTTCTAGTTGAAATATATACTAGGATGCAGACGGTGCTTAGTAGCACCTGACACCCGTCGTCCACAGACCATGGACGACTTGTATGCTTGTGTGATTGTTTGTGTTGTGAAATCAAATATATATTCATGTGTTGAATAGAATATATTCATGTGTTGAATAGGAAATAAAATTCATGTGTTGAATAGAATATATATTCATGTGTTGAAGTAAAATATATATTCATGTGTTGAAATCAAATATATATGCATGTGTTGAAATCAAATATATATTCATGTGTTGAAATCAAATATATATTCATGTATTGAAATAAAATATATATTCATGTGTTGAAATCAAATATATATTTATGTGTTGAAGTAAAATATATATTCATGGTTGAAATAAAATATATATTCATGTGTTGAAATAAAGTACATATTCATGTGTTGAAATAAAGTACATATTCATGTGTTGAAGTAAAATATATATTCATGTGTTGAAATAAAATATATTTTCATGTGTTGAAGTAAAATATATATTCATATGTTGAAGTAAAATAAATATTCATTTACAAATCGAACGATTTGTCTATGTACAACGATTTGACTGATATTGATTGGGATGATAAATTTTACACATTGCACAACTGCACAAATAAAAATCTGTGTTTGTTGATGTGAAACCCCACACAGGTATTGGGATGATATTTGACGTACACTAATCCCAATTGTTTAGTTGTATATCAATCGATGGGTTGACATATATTTAATGCTTATGCAGTTGTCTGGTGCACTCTGGATGATGGGTGATTATTTATCGTTGCTGTTATATATGTGTGTTGTATAGAATCCATATAATTAACATTATATGGTAATTGATTGAGTCTCATTCCAATTTGGAAAATAAGGAATATTATAAAAATAAATTCATGTGTTGAATAGAAAATATATATTCATTTGTTGAATAGAAATAAATTCATGTGTTGAATAGAAATAAATATTCATGTGTTGAATAGAATGAATATTCATGTTTTGAATAGAATAAACATTCATGTGTTGAATAAAAGCCGTGTTGAATAGATTGACGCCATTTTGACGTGAACGATATTTATATCGATTTTATTCATTTTTATAATGAATATAGAAAAGAAATTGGTTTCAAAATATAACGTTTTGAAAATATTATTATTTGTATATCGATGATGTAGAATATTCAATTTTGATTCGAAATTGAATATGAAGTTGAAATCATTTCGAAAACGAATTTAAAATGATTTATAAAATACGTTTTAAAAGGAAATCGATGAAATATATATATTATATATATTCAATGGCCTGAACAGAACGCGTCGCGCCGCGGCAGTTCGCGAATTTCGACCATTGGCTTCAAATGGATATTACGGGAGATCCGACCGTCGGATACTCCTAAAACCGGAACCGTTGGGTTCGTATCGAAAAGTGCTTTCTAACGAATATTATAGATTTGAAATCTAACGGTTGGATTTGGAATTATGTCCAAATCAAATTTGGAAAAGGTCGCTGTAAGTGCAGTTCGATGGCCGTTGATGGAAATCGACTGTACAGGCCTTGATAAAATTATTAAAAATAGTAATAATTTGGGTAAATTCATAAGAAATGATTTGTGAAGAATTGAGATGAAAAATTCCAAATTTGAAAAGATAAAAATAGATTTTTATCGAAATGAACTAGTTTTGAACTAGAATAATAATTTATTTATTTTTAAATAAATAAATTGGATTTGAAAGGGTTTTAAAAGTAACCAGAAGTTTCAATAATTGAATTGGAATGGAACGTGATTTTGGATTTATAGTGAACCGTGTTTTAAATGACATTGGTTCTTTAACCCAGTTAAAGACAGGATGTGATTTCCCAAGTTAAACAATCATTAACATTGATTTTTGGGAAGATTAAAACCAAGTGGAGTTTTAATGAATCTTTAATTAGATTGAATTGATCGAGAATAGAGTATCACCACTTTTGCTCCAGGCGATAGTTAAATCTTTAATTAGGTTTGAACGTGAAATGGTAATTGAATTTACCGATAACACCGTGGTGTTAGATATGAAGTATGACCAGATTTACTTCATGGGATGAATAGGTTGGGATTGGGAAATAAATGATTACTTCGATGTGGTTCGCTAATCCCGACTAGTTTGAATTGATATTCAAAAGAATATTAAATAATAAATTTAAAGAATTTATCTTTGATAAATTTAATGCGAACCTTTCCCAAAGTATGAGAATATTTGAATAAAAGAATATTCTGAATTGGAATGAGGCGTATGTTGTGTTTGTGTAACACTTGTTTATTATATATGCGAGTTATTCAGAAAGACCGGGTTTAACCCATTCTGAATAACTGATTCGACGTGGTTTCATGGATGAAGATGGTGGTCGAAGACCGGAGGTCTTTACATCATTTGGGGGATTACTGATGATCTTGATTGGGTTGTACATCCAAGAGGAGGGAATCAGTTGGTGATCGTCCAGACGTACTTGGAGATCGATGGATATGCGAGGTACAAGGTGCCTCCGGTTTTGTTCAGACCCAGAACAAACTTGTAAATGGACTGTGTGTCTGACATTGGATTTTATTCTGTGTGATTGATTTCTATTAAATATATATCTGTTTGGCGGTGGAGAATTTATTCTCTTGCTTAACGCCCTTCTCTGAGACGTACGAGCTCAGAGGTTATATATTGATGGATATCAAACGCATGGAGTGAATTGCCTGTGTGGCATGCCTAAGTGGCAATACGATCAAGGCTTCTGTTGAAAAGCAGAGTATTGTGGTTGATGCTCAAAGCACGACCTGTGTGGCATAGCTTTGTGTAGCGTTGATTCGCGAGCCTCACACCCCGGTTGTGAACCAGAAAAAGGAGAGGACATCAGGGAGGGCATGTGTTTCCTTCTAGCTAGAAGTGGCGTCAGTGGTTTTACACGCCCTGACGAGTTTGACTTATGTGGTTGTTGCTGTTGCGAGGCGCCTCGGATATATCGGTGACTGTGTGGAGCCGATGGAGTCATTGGACTCATTCATACACCATAGGATGGGGAAACGCAGTGTTTAGGCTTTTTAATCCACATTAGTGGACCGGCCCTAACGATCCAAAGGTCACTCGAGCTCTGACCTGAGGGGCGGGCTAGAGCATCTCGAAGCGGTAAGGAAGATCCCTTGCCTTGGTTCACAGATGGAAATCCAACTTCCGATACGTGACTTTGCGGTTTTGATTGTAGAACCTATATATGGCGACATAGTAGGATGGGGCACTTATGTCGTCTATGATTGATACTTACGATTGAAATTGTTTTAATACCATGCACTTATAGTAATAATAAAAGATGAAATTTAGCGTATCAAGCATTCTTTGGCTATTATAAGGTAAAACGCTATCCTCCGGCTTGTGTTGCATTGTGTGATGGGACCTGGGTCTTATAATAGCTTCATTGTTCTTTATTTTGCATTGTGCTGTTGTTTTATGCACTAGTATTCTTGGGAGGAAGCCCATTCCATGTTATACAGCGTGGTCCCTTGATTTTCCTAACTTTAAAATAAAGATTAATAACTGTTTTAGTTCTCACACCAGTCACATGACTGACCTGGAGTTTATTGTTTTAACCTAAAATCTGGGTGCCTTTATTTTGACACGGGCAGCTAGTAGTTTTGGTTTTGCAGATTTATATTCACAGGATCCTGATTTATAGCTGGAATGATATCCGAAAAGCTCTGTATCCATGTATCTCTTTCATTTGTGTATTGTATTATTTTTCCGCTGCAGTAATGTATTTAAATCTCTGATATTTTCTGATGTATATTATTTGTTTATACTATGTATATTCTTGCATTCTGATGTAATTGTTGTAATAAACAACGAAATATTCTTCTGTTTGTGTC
Source organism: Allium sativum (assembly GCA_030737875.1). Taxonomy (NCBI): domain Eukaryota; kingdom Viridiplantae; phylum Streptophyta; class Magnoliopsida; order Asparagales; family Amaryllidaceae; genus Allium; species Allium sativum. The sequence goes on along the minus strand of CM060916.1, from coordinate 65,787,738 downwards.
CCAATGTGGCTTGTTCTCAATTCAATCCGGGCTTTCCTTACCGGGGAAGTTTGGGTCGTTTTACTATTATAAGTGCATAGTGTATAAAACAACTTCAAATATAAATGTATCAATCCTAGACGGCATGGGTACCATATATCTTGTCGCCAATACTAGGCTCTACAATCAGAACCGCAAATGTCACGTATTGGAAGTTGGATTTCCATCTGTGAACCAAAGCAAGGGATCGTCCTTACCGCTTCGAGATTCTCTAGCCCGAGCCTCAGGAACAGAACGCATCGTCCCTTGGATCGTCAGGGCCAGTCCACTCGATGTGGATTATAGTGCCTGAACACTACATTTCCCCACCCTATTGGGTGTAAATGAGCCAAATGACTCCATCGGTCCCGGATCGACCGATATAATCGAGGCGCCTCGCTATCCATCATCCACATAAGTAAAATGCCAGGGCGTGTAAAACGCTGACACCCCTCCTAACTAGAAAGAAATGCATGCCCTCCCTGAGGTCCTCTCCAGTTTCTGGTTCACACTGGGGTGTGAGGCTCGCGAATTAACGCTACATAAAGCCACGCTGTATTAAAGTCGTGCTTTGATCATCAACCACAAGACTCTACTTTTCAACAGAAGCCTTAGTCATTTGCATCTCAGCATGCCATACAGGCAATTCACGCTATGCAACCGATGTATATCAATCACACAGAATGAAATCCGATGTCAGACACACATCCATTTACAAGTCTGTTCTGGGTCTGAACGAAACCGGAGGAACCTTATTCCTCCCATATCCATCGATCTCCAAGTACGTCTAGACGATCACCAGCTGATTCCCTCCTCTTGGGTGTACAACACAATCAAGATCATCAGTAATTATCCAAAAGATGTGAAGACCTCCAGTCTTCGACCATCGTCTTCATCCTCGACATATCGTCAAATCAGTTATCCAGAATGGGATAAACCCGGTCTTTCCGAATAACTCGCGTATATAATAAACAAGTGCTATAAAAACACAACATACATCTTATTCCAATTCATAATATTTCTTTATTCAAATATTCTTATACTTTTTATTAAATATAAATTCTTTAAATTTATTCTTTAATCTTCTTTTGAATATCCATTCAAACCAAATTATGGTTTATCCAAACTAGTCGGGATTAGCGAACCTTACCGAATTAATCATTTGTTAAATTTCCCAACCCTAACCTATTCATCCCATGAAGTAAAACTGGTACTACTTCATTGTTGAGACAAGATTTTGATCGATGCCAACATATAAAGGTGCAATGAAGATCATTTCATAGAGATAAGGTTTTTTACTTTGAGTCGTGTTAGAAATATGTTAAAATCTATCCTCAAGGTATAACACGAATGCACAAAACAATATCATATCTTTGTTGCTGAAATCTGTATATTTGAGGAATTGAAAAGTCGCAGAAAATGCCCAAATTGTCCAGGCTTCGACCGGGAAAGAGTACAGAGTTATATAGACTGTGGACCGAGGTCCTCTGGTCCACAGCCATAAAACGGTCGACTGCCCAAAAAACCACCAGTCGACCGGTTATGTTTCTGTTTGAAAACAAAAACATTTCTTAGATCAACCAGTCGACGGGTTGAAAATCACCAGTCGACCGGTTTATGTGTTTTTGCACATGACGACTATTTTTCTGGAATTTTCAATTTTAAATAAATTCAACCAGTAGACCGGAGATTTTTGACTTGTCGACCGTTTTCGAACAGCAAGCTTTTTTGTGAAAGGTTACTTCTATTTGTGAAGAGATTTCAATTCAATAATCAAAGGAAATGGACATATCTTTTTATAGAAACTCTTCATGAAGAATTACTACCTTTCCTCTATTATATAAACAACTTCAAACTTGTTTTACAATTAACCGAATCATTCGATATTCTCTCTAATTTATAAATTGCATTTTCATACACTTTGCAAAACAAAAGCTCTCCAAATTCAAATACTTGTTGAATCCTTAAATCAATTTAATATCATTTGATTCAACAAGCATTCTACTTACTTAAATCTACGCATTCAAAGTATACACTCGAGGATAGGATTATAGGAAGGTTGTACCGGAATTGACAAATTCGTGTTACCGAGAACACACATTGTCAAACTACAAGTCTACTCATCTTGTTTGAAGTCCTCCGTATTGTAAGAGGCAAGTTGTGAAGTCCTTGTGTTGATAGAGGCGTGAAATTCCCGTTCGGCTGCTCGGGTGCTGTATACCTGTTCCTCCGGGTGAAGTGAGGTTGTTGATTAGTGAAAATCCAGATAGAAGTCTGGGATTGGACGTTGGACGGTGCTCTGAACTAGTATAAAAATCTCTGGTGTGATTTTTTCCTTTTTATTGCATTTACTATTATATTATTCTGTGATTAGCTATTACTTTATACTTGAATATTGTTCGTCATATTACACGATCCTTGTTAGTGTACTGTATTAGCACGTACACACTACACTTTCAATCGGTATCAGAGCCTGGTGTTCTAGAGATCATTTAACATCCTAGAACAAATGGCAATAAAGAAATCTAGTCAGGGAATTAGAAAATGGAAGAGCAACAAAGCAGAATCAGGAGAGCAAGGAAACTAGTGTCTCATGGATAAAGTCAGATCACAATCAGTATGTACAAATTCATTATATAAAGATCTTTTGTTAGACCATGAAAAATTATTGGAACTCAATACAGTCATTTTAGCTATGTCAAAAAATTACGAGCAAGAAAATTCCAAATTAAAAGAAGAAAACAATCGTTTGGTAAAACAAGCCAAATGTTTTGAAAATACCTTAGAAGAGCTTGTTTCTCAAAAAGATTTCCTTCAAAAAGAAAATGAGCAATTAGAAGATAAAAACAATATTCTTTTAAAGGAAATCGATCTTTTGCAAAATAGAAGTATATCATTAGAAGATTCTTTGAATAATTCTAGTTCTTTAATTTCGTCTCTTGAAAAAGAGAATGGAGCTTTAACTGAAAAGAATTTAGAATTGTCTAAAGAATATGAGATTTTAAAGGTGAATAATAATATTTTGCAAAATGATATTTTTGACCCAAAAGAAAATTTTGAAAAATTACAATCTCCTTTTAATTCAGAATCTCAAATTTTTGGTCTCAAAACTGAGAACGGTACTTTGAAAGAAAAAAAAATTGAATCAAATAAGGAAATTGATAATAACAAAATTTCCTTTGAAAATGTCACTCGCGACTTTGGAATTAAATTTGATAAATATACAAATAAGTTCGCGAAATTTAATAAAGGTCAAAATGATTTAAACATGATTTTATCTAGATCTCGACCTTTACATGACAAAAGTGGTATAGGATAATAAAACCAATCATAGAAATAGTACTAGATATGATTTTTTGTATAATAAGAATATCACTGCTAGTACTAATGCTCATCCAAGACCCAATTATTGTAGAAATTCGAATACTTCTATGACTAGCGATATTTATAATAAATATAGAAGTACGAAAAGGAATATCACTAGAGATTACTTAAGTGTTTGGGTTCCTGTAAGTTGGAAAAACAGAGAAAAATATATCGATGATTATTTTGATTCAGTAATTAATAATGAAAATTTTATCTTTAAAGGTTCCATTAAACCCTCTTGGGTATGGTTACCTTCCATCTAACCCGTGGACCCAAACAAAGCAAGTGGGTACCAAAAACTATATATGTCATATTTTTTGCAGGTACACAACAACAAAGAGAAGGTTATTCTGCATCTCCTAAAGGTGCTACAATTATTTGTATTCTCTACTACTCTCGATTACTGTGCTTATTATGGTATTTATTCTTTTTAATCAATGATAAAGGGGAAAAATAATTTCTCTTATGATTATTCATATCATTCATGTTACATATACTATCATTTAAAATTATGTGCTTAACATTGTAATAGTATATGTGTGCTAACATTTGTTAATGCAGGAATCAAAAGGTAAAATTATTTATATTATGAACTAATAAATGTAGCAGAAATTCAAGGGGAGCTTTATATTTAGAGGGAGAAAATCCAAGGTGTTGTCATCAATCAAAAAGGGGGAGAATGTTGAGACAAGATTTTGATGGATGCCAACATATAAAGGTGCAATGAAGATCATTTCATAGAGATAAGGTTTTTTACTTTGAGTCGTGTTAGAAATATGTTAAAATCTATCCTCAAAGTATAACACGAATGCACAAAACAATATCATATCTTCGTTGCCGGAATCTATATATTTGAGGAATTGAAAAGTCACAGAAAAAGCCCAAATGGTCCAGGCTCCGACCGGGAAAGAGCGCAGAGTGATATAGACTGTGGAACGAGGACCTCCGGTCCACAGTAATAAAACGATCGCCCGCCCAAAAAACCACCAGTCGACCGATTATGTTTCTGTTTGAAATCAAAAACAATTCTCAAATCAACCAGTCGACCAATTGAAAATCACTAGTCGACCGGTTTATGTGTTTTTGCACATAACGACTATTTTTCTTGAATTTTCAATTTTAATTAAATTCAACCATTCGACCGAAGATTTTTGACCTGTCGACCGTTTTTGAATAGAAAGCTTTTTTATGAAAGGCTGCTTCTATTTATGAAGAGATTTCTATTCAATAATCAAAGGAAATGGACATATCTTTTTATAGAAACTCATCATGAAGAATTACTACCTTTCCTCTATTATATAAACAACTTCAAACCTGTTTTACAATTAACCGAATCATTCTATATTCTCTCTAATTTCTAAATTGCATTTTCATACTCTTTGCAAAACAAAAGCTCTCCAAATTCAAACACTTGTTGAATCGTTGAATCAATTTAATATCATTTGATTCAACAAGCATTCTACTTCCTTAAACCTACGCATTCAAAGTATATACTCGAGGATAAGATTATAGGAAGGTTGTACAGGAATTGACAAATTCGTGTTATTGAGAATACACATTGTCAAACTACAAGTCTACTCACCTTTTTGAAGTCCTCCGTGTTGTAAGAGGCAAGTTGTGAAGTCCTCTTGTTGATAGAGGTGTGAAATTCCCGTTTGGCTGCTCGGGTGTTGTATACCTGTTCCTCCGTGTGAAGTGAGGTTGTTGATTAGTGAAAGTCCAGATAGAAGTCTGGGACTGGTCGTAGGATAGTGCTCCGAACCAGTACAAAAATCTCTGGTGTGATTTTTCCTTTTTCTTGCATTTACTATTATATTATTCTGTGATTAGCTATTACTTTATACTTGAATATTGTTCATGATATTACACGATCCTTGTGAGTGTATTATACTTAGCACGTACACGCACTTGCACTTTCATTCATATCTAACACTGCGGTGTTATCAGTAAATTCAATTACCATTTCACGTTCAAATCTAATTAAAGATTTAACTATCGCTTAGAGCAAAATTGGCGATACTCCATTCTCGATGATTTCATGAATTTGATAATTTTAGTTATCAAATTCACTCTTCAATCTAATTAAAGATTCATTAAAACTCTAATTCAGTTTTAATTTCCAAAAATCATTACTTAATGATTACTTAAATCTAGGAAATAAATCCTATCTTTAACTGGGTTAAAGAACTAATGTCATTTAAAACACAGCTCACGATAAACCCAAAATCACATTCCATTAAAAATGGAATTTTCATGGAAAACAGATCAATATATATAATCGATATTAACTTCCATATCCGACTAATAACGTAAATGGAATAACGGCAAAGCCTTTTAAATTCCAAATATATTAGCTGTCTTTCTCCACAGAAATTCACTTTGATTATTACCAAATCGAATTCCATTCCATTCCAAATTATTTTATTAAATTGGAAAACTTTACTTTGGAAAATCTCCTTTAAATCTTAACAAAAGATTTATAAATTCCAAATCACATTTCACTGTAAATCGGGTTAAAGAATGAATGACGTTAAAACACAGTTCACGATAAATCCAATTCACATTCCATTAATTATCGGGTTAAAGAACAAGTGTTATTTAAAACACCATTCACGATAAACCCAAAAATCAATTCCAATTCAATTCCAATTAAATATCATTTAATTGGTATACTTCATTAAATCTAAATAAAAAGATTTAATCTTTTCCTCAACTGGGTTTAAGAATAGTGTTAATGAAGACACCATTCACTACAAACCCAAATCCCATTTGATATTAAATACAAGGCTCTGAAAATGTATCGGCTTATATTCAATATCAAATACTATAACCAACAAATATTGTATTGGAAATAATGATATAAATATATCTTTCAAATTTCCACAATAGTATCTTTATAATCACGAAATATGACATCGAAATATTCCGAAGACAATTTCAGTTCAAATCCATTTCCAATTTATATATTGGAAATTTTGGTTATTTTTAAAACCATTTCAAATCTAATCTATTTATTTTAAAAAATAAATGGATTATAATTCTAGTTCAAAACTAGTTCATTTCGATCAAAATCAATTTTTATCTTTTCAAATATGGAGTTTTTCATCCCAATTCTTTCCAAATCATTTCTTATGATTTCACACAAACTATTGCTATTTTTAATAATTTTATCAAGGCTCGTACAGTCGATTTCCATAAATGGCCATCGAACTGCACTTACAGCGACCTTTTCCAAATTTGATTTGGACATAATTCCAAATCCAACTGTTAGATTTCAAATCTCTAATATTCATTAGAAAGCTCATTTCGATACGAACCCAATGGTTCCAGTTTTAGTAGAATCCAACGGTCGGATCTCTCGTAATGTCCATTCGAAGTTAATGGACGAAATTTGCGAACTACCGCAGCGCGGCGTGTTCTATTCAGGGCGTTATATATATAGTATATATATATTATATTTTCATCGATTTCCTTTAAAACATATTTTATAAATCGTTTTAAATTCGTTTTCAAAACGATTTCAACTTCGTATTCAATTTCCAATCAAAATTGAGTATTCCATATCATCTATATATAAATGATAATATTTTCAAAACATTAGATTTTGAAATCAATTCCTTTTCGATATTCATTATAGAAATGAATAAAATCGATATAAATATCGTTCTTGTCAAAATGGCGTCAATCTAATCAACACGGCTTTATATATTTATATATATTCATGTCCATCCCAAATCGGACATCGAAATCTTATTTTGCTTCTTTTCTGAATATTATTTGAGAATATTGGTTATTTTAAAATAATCGTTATTTTAAATATTCTTTTCTTCTGAACTGGAATCAGACACAGTCAATTACCATATAATATGATTATATGGATTTCATACACACACGTACACTACAACAATCAAACACAGTCACCATCACCCAAAGTGCATTCTACACTGCATAAGCATCAAATATAAATATTTAACGTTTATAACAACCTGTCAATCAATCGATCGACATACAGCTAATTATTGGGACAAGCATATGGCCAATTTCATCCCAACACCCATGTGGGGTTTTCAAACAATCAAACACAGGTTTTATTTGTGCAATTGGGCAATGTGTAAAATTTATTGTCCCAATCCATATCAGTCAAATGTGTGTACATAAACAAATCTTTTTGATTTGTAAATGAATATTCATTTTCATTTCAGGAGAATTTCACGCCATTCATTTACACGTTAAAAATTATATTTTTAAAGTTAAAATATTTATTTCAACACTTTACTATTTTTAACAGTTCATACATTCAATAAAAATATTATTTTTAACTAACACTTTATATTTCAGAAAATTTCGGCAGCATAACGGCGTGATATTGAAATCAGGTAATGTCTAGCATTACCCCTCTCCTTTACTGGCTTGCGCCATACCCAATAATCAATTTAATTCACATTCCAAACCACATTCAAACAAATAAATCAATCAACTCCAAACAACCAATCAAACAATCAAACTAGTCGTCCATGGTCTGTGGACGACGGGGAACAGTTCATATATGCAGTTATAAAATAAATAACTGTATAAATAAATTCAGTGAGGAGTTCTCACCTTTAGGATCCACTCCATCATTCTTTATTTCTGAACGGTTCGAATTTTGTTTTGACTACCGTCGGTTCCATCGCAATCTATTTCACTCTATTCATAGTAAAAATCACATTTTTACTATTCAGTTTTATATATAAAAAACATATTTTTACATCGCTACTTCATTATAAAAATTATATTTTTATAACGCTACTTTCTATATAAAGATATATTTTTATATCGCTACATCTATAAAGATCACATCTTTATCTCGCCCCATGTATAGAAAAGATTATATTTTGTTACTTTATAAACGAAGATTACATTTTTATTTTGTTACTCTTCAAAATAAAAATCATATTTTTATATTGTTAACGTGTAACAAAAATCATATTTATATATCTTTAAAAACGTCATAGCTTTATATTTTCAAAACTGACCTTTTCCGTTTTAAAAATCTTGCTTTTTCTATTTTAAAAATCTTACCTTTTCTATTTTAAAAAAAATCTATATTTTACTATAATAAAAATCTGAACTTTTTATCATTAAAAATCCTAATTTTATGCTCACAAAATTATATCTAACATACGATAAAAATCCTAGTTTTTATCACATAAAAATACTAGTTTTATCACATAAAAATCGTAGTTTTTATCATATAAAAAATCCAAGTTTTTACCTCCTTAAAAATCCAAGTTTTTTCCACAATAAGACTAAGCAGAAAAAGATAAAAATAAAGAAAACTTACTGTTATTGTTTGGAGCGTCGAAAATAGGGGGATTGTTGGTGGCACTCGCTGGTGGTTTGGTGGCGGCCGGACGTCGAAGGGTGGAGGCGGCCTAGGGCTTTGGCTGCGGGGCATGGGATCCACAGTTTTGGGGATTGGGGAGGGATTCGACGGTCGAGATGGAGGGGAGGGGGGAGAGTTCGCCTGAGGCGGCGCCACCTGGGGGGCGATGGTAGACGCCGTCGGGGCTTCAGCGGGTTTCCTTTCCTCTTATTTATTTATTTAGATTGTTGACTGAAGTGAGAAAGGAGAGAGAGGAGGAATATATATATATATTTCTTTTATTTTAAATCCAAATAGTAACTTTTTATTTTGACCTCTAAACGAGACCCACCGACTGTCATCCATAGCTAATTACCCCCATTCCGAACACAATGGGATATGTTTCGTAACCCAATTCGGCGGTTACAATAAGTTTCCGTTAAATTTAAAATATAAATAAATAAAATAGTCAAACTTGATTTTAACGTATATTTTAATTTACCAGGGCCACATGTGGACTCTAAATATTCCAGAAAAATTATTTCTAGTTTCGTATTGATGGTACGGTCCTAACAAAACTAATTTCATCAAATTTGATGACCGTTTGAAAAATGGCCATTTTCCAGTCGATCAAGTTCAACAGAAATTGGTCAAACACGTTTTCTTCTGCCATGCTCACATATTGATTCCAAAAAATATGAATTTTGGAATCTAGCAATAATTTGTCATTCCGAATCCAAAAAAGTGGTTTCGTTGAAAACGAAGGTCGTTTGCAAAATTTCCATTTTTAAGGGCCAAAATTCCATAGCGACTATTCTGAATTTTCAATTGGACATAACTTTATATTCCCGCTATGAAATTTCAATTTTTCGGATTCATTGGAAAGATATTCTCAAATAGATTCAAATATTTTTGGTTTCCCTAAAATCCGGTTTATTTTGAATCCTGTACATTCATTTTAAATTTGAAATCGAATTCTCGAATTACCGCGCCATTTTCAATTCCTTTTATAATTAAAATAAAATATTTATATTCTAACGACGATTCAAATAAAGATAAACGTTCTAATTCTATTCAAAATAAATTTCTCATCGTCATTATTTAAAATAATTCATTTTAAATAGTCAAATTCATCAAAATTGCCAAAATAAATTTTTTAAATTGGTTCGGATTTCCGGGTTATTACATGTGGGGAAAAGATCTTATTTGACCCATACCAATTACCAAATGGTTTTACTAAATGGATGGAAGCAGACCACTACCTAAAATAACTTCTGAAAAGGTTTTTAGATTTGTTATCAACAATATAGTAACAAAGTTTGGGATACCATATAAGATTATATCGGAAAATGGAATTCAGTTCGTAAGCGAAAAATTGTCACTGTTATGATTCAAAAATGGAATCATTTAGAGTTTCTCATCGGTCGCAAATCTAGACATTAATGGGGCAATAGAAGTTGCAAATAAGAAAATTAAAATCATACTAAAGAAATAGTTACGCAGAGCGAAACGAAATTGGGTGGAAAAGTTTCCATCATTCCTTTTGTGATGCCCCTCCTCTATACCCAAACCAGCCAAGGACATTATAAAGTAATGTTGTCAACTAAATTGAAGAATAAGGCTTTTGAGGAGCGACCATCAATATAATATCTTTGACCGATGTTAATCATGCATGATAATGTTTCTTTCTTTTTCATACAAGAGGAAATTCGACACATCTAACTCAAGTTCAAACCAACTACGCAATGACTATACATAATTTGAAAATCAATATAAAGTATCACAAATAAATAGTAAGATCCAGACTAATATATTCTCTTCAAAGAGGCGGAAGTAGATATGAATATAACATACAAGTGTACTCACATATATAGAGGCCAAACTCGATCCACTAGAATACAAAAGAATAGACACTAGGGGTATACAAAATAACATGCATACACAATCAACCCCTATATCATTCACATGAAACCTCAAAAATACAACACTGAAGTTGAAGGTTAAAAATGGAGGATATTCCATGCTAGATTCAAGATGAATCATGTGAAATACCACGGTCTGGCCTGAGTATTATTTATGCAAATGTAAACAACAAACGGATCAATTTTGCCAAACTTATCACAATAATCTAAGATGGAATAGGAGTTATAAATATATAATGACATATATGCAATAACATAATGTCCATATATAAATATGAAGCCCAAAAAATAATCACACAGTATCTCAAAGAAAGCTCAGTACTACAAAAACCATATCACATTCAAATTTATATAGCTATTCATTAGTAACGACATCACCTATCAAATCAACACAAAATTCATAACACATTCTTATAACACAACGTGATATCACATAAAAAACATAAAAAACAGAAATCAATAATTAGAAATCCAGAATATCACAAAAACAGGAAAGAGGACTGCCATAAGATGGGTGCCCGAAGACTCACCAACATGTGTATCACAAGATGTAATGATCTTTAGGTAGCTAACCTATACTTTTAAGCCACTGCTCTACATGATGGTCCATAGACCACAAGTCCAAACCCCATCAAATCCGAGGATAGTGGAAAGCACAAATTTACAAAGTGAATCGAAGTTCCGTAAAGTGATCCAAAGATCATAAAATGAACATATTCACAAAATAAACTGAAGTTCCACATGATGATCCGAAGATCATAAAGAGACTAAATTCACAAAAAGATCACAATTGATAAAAAGTAGTGTAAATTACTCCAAGCTAGTAAACATAGAGGTTAAGCTATTTGCCCCATAACCACTCACTCTACTCGAAAATTTACGAACAACTTGTATTTTCCACTAAAAACACAGGACAGTAATTGCCATAGTTTTAAATCGAATGATTTCATGAATTAATCTTCGAAGGAAATGCAAGCATTTCATACCACTTGTTTAATGAAGTCATTTAATTGGATTTCTCATACGAGTGAGGAAAAGGTTTTGATATATATACTTACTAGTAGATTAGAAAACAATTTATAAGACAACTTTGTATGATGAAAGTAGTGTTAGAAATCATTTTTAGAAAAAACATTTGGTATCTACTAATAGTATAAAACCATTATATATCTTTAAAGTGGAAAAAACTAATAAAAATGATTATAAGAACAATCGACCCAGAAAATCATGTTTTAATAATGCAAATTAAATCCCATAAATGTCAATTACATATTCATTCAATACGAATAATTAATAAGTCCATATAATCGATTTGTTGAAATTCATGAATTATAGTAACTGAGAAAACATGTGAAAAGAGCAAAAGAACAAAAATTCGATTTGGAAGAATCCCGAAATAATGATTCATATCAGACATCTGAGCCTCATTTTCAAACGTCTAACCAATTAAAATGTCTTGACCAAGGCTCCAGACATCTGAGAAGACGCTTGAGTCAAAAATTGACCCTGGATTTGACGTCTGACCCTTTAGTCCTGATGTTTGACCTGCTACAAATCAGTAATGAATAATCGAGCTCTTCGATCGGAAAGATCCGACAACTCCAGACTTTACGTAATGACTCCAAATGTTTAGAGAGATCACATAAACTCTCTAATACACAAAAACGAACACACATATACACCCGTCAAGGGATTGCAATTTTTTTCAAAACACCAAAATGAGAAAATTACCAAAATCGAACCAATTCACACAATGCATAGAAAATATAAAGGATCTGCGAGCGCACACACATAAGTAATACTTGTGTACACAAATGTGAGTTCCCAAGCACTCAAAACTCAAATCTCAATAATGATTTACATTAGGATTCATATAAATGTATTGAACACCGAAAAATTGGAAAGTTCTCATACAAATAAACCCGCAACTAAATGCACACACAACATAAAAATGTCATGGGAACACATGCCAAGCATATTACCTTGATTACATAGATGTGAGTTCCCAGGAACTCACCTTTGATTATTAGAAGCAAGATTATGAAACAATACCTATCTAGATCGGCCTCTCTTTAAACAATACTCCAGAATATCGGATCTAAACCACTGTTTCAGATCTCGAATTTATCGCTCGAGATCTCATTCTGGGCTCTTCCCAAAAGGAAGCGAAAAATATCACTATAAATCTCCTTTCATATATATCACCCGAGATATTAAGATATCAAACGATATATCGACCAAGACGATATGCTAGAATATTATCCGAGACCTTAGGTTTTTTGCTTTAAATTTAAATATGTGCATGAACCAGAAAAATAATTAAATAACTCAAATATTGTCGTGATAATCTATAGTTATTTTACATTTTTCATGTTAAATGACCATATTGCATATTCATATATGTTCTCTACAATGCTACTTATTTTCATATTCGTCTTTTTTATAAACATGTTACCTATGAAATTATGTATTTTATGTTAAACTTATTTTAAACTTTATAATGTTTTGCATCTTTTTTTGTTTTATTTTTGACAATAATTCATGTTCATGGACCATATGTTGTAAGCGTTAATCTATTTACATTATGTTATATGTCTGTTTTAAGCATTTTACTATTTAGCGGATGATATTTCATAAATTAAGAATAATTACGTGATTTTGCAATTCAATTTTAAGTTACTATGTTTCTAATAGCATTCTTTAAAATCATTTTGTAAGAATATCAGTTTTTAACATGTTATGTACTCCGACATTGTTTTGATATGGACTTCAAAACTCGATATGGAATTCCGAGATGAACCCTCAATTAGACTCATCTCGCCTGAGATCGCCCCCGATGTGAGATCAAATCTCTAAAGTCTCCGAGACGAAATGCAACCGATATCCGAGATTTAAAACCTTGATCTAAACACATATATACAAGAATCCTAAGAGTTAGGCACTATGAAAATATAAGAACTAAAGAGGAATTGAGATCGAAAGACAAGGAACAATCTTACCTCTCTTATTTTTGAATTTACACTTGATGTCTATGTAAATTGAAACTCCTAAGATCAAAATAGGGCATAGAAATTTTGGTTTACCATTCCATTCCCCATTTCCTAATTTTTTGGGTGTTTTGATGAATGAAGAGAAAAGGGTGGTTTGGGAGTTATAAAGACCAAATAGGGCTGATGGGTTATGTTCGCAAACCAAAGCCCTACCGAGAGTCCTAAATTTCACTAACCATAAAGATATAAATGTTAAAAGATTTAAATATCGTAAATGACAATTTGAACACAGTGGAAATGGTACCGAGTCCAAATTCTTCTGTTTATAAGAAGTCACAAATATGGGGTTTTAAACCGAGCACACAATATAATATTTAAATAGATCTCTTAATCAAATAATTGTAAATTATATGTGGTGTCACAAACTCCCTTATTAAAGGAATCGAATCCTCGTAATTATTTAAGAAATAACCCAATAAGTAACAACCAAGCATTAAAAAAATACATATAAACAAATTAAGTCAACAAATTCACCTTACAAAGCACAAAAGAGTAAGTATGGATAGTTTCACTTAATAGATTCCCAAAAATTCCAAACAACAATCTTTGGGGTTATATGACCATTGAACTTTCACAAGAAGGAAATCTTTATTGCGAAGACGTTCAACATCTGTAGTAAAAGCACGGATAGGTTGTTACTCATGAATTAGATTAGGTTAAATCTCAATTTTCACAAATAGATATCGAATTTACTACGATCTTAATCGTAAAATATGAAAAAAATCATGAATATGAGAAAAATTAAGCTGGTAAAGAAAGACTACATGCTACGACCAAATGGGCGTGACGATAGGAAAAAGGGCTAGTAGGAGGAAGCCACTTTTCCCTGATTAACTAAAATGCCAAACTCAAACCATGATTGATAGATGAATGGATACTAAAACAATTTTATACTTCATTATTATTTTGTAGCTCAGGAATAAGTTACGCATGCTTTAGTTTCTTTCCAAAATAAAATATCCCAAATTTTATAGTTAAAATACTAAATATACAGGGTGTTGACAAACCATTATCTTCCTAAATCCCAAAGGAAAACCTAGGAGACAATGCTTCGTTATTTTCCTATCATGTTTTAGCTAGAAAATTTATCAATTAAGAATCTTTCAAAAATATTCTAGCTCGTAATTTTATTGAAAATGAAATGGATGCATATATGGTCATGCATATTCAATTCACATGGATAACGGGTCTCACTAGAGAAACAAGATCAAGAAACAAAAATCTAAGACACACATCCTAGATTTGAAATATTAGCACATCCTTTACTATTTCATAAGACAAACTTCTATGTCACGGAAATGTGATAATTGGTAGAATTTGAAAGAATTTCAGAAAACTTGAAAATATTAGTTTTTAAATAAACAAGAATATTACCAAAAAATATGAGGTTAAACCAATCGTGATATGACCCTGAAAACTTGGTTCATTAAGGTTAAAAAAATAAAATGGAGTATTTGTTAACTCCCAATGAAAAAATGAGCATGAAACACAGCCGAATGAAGTTTATCCTTTGTCGATCAAAAGTTTGTGAAACCCAGTCGCTAAGTTTAATAACAGAATGACTTTAACACTAATAACCTATTAAATAGATCATGAATCCAAGGTAAGGAATTTATTAAGCTTATCGTGGTTATCACAAATCTTAAACGTTCCATCGGATCTCTCCGTAAAGATAGCTCCTCGTTGTCCTTAGTGGTCGGTAACTAAGGAGGACAAGTAAATAGATCGAGTTAAGGAAATATAAACCAATTTTAAATTCAATTACCCATCAATGTGGTCATCCCAAAATGGGTGTAAAGGTTCCATAAAATTCATGAGTAAGATGAATTGTAGAAGCACATCTTCCTCATTGTCATTCTCATTGCTATTAGAATTTAGAAAGCATAAGGAAGTTAGCGAAACTAAATTAGAATCGTTAAGAATAGCATAAATCTGTCTCACAGATATACGATGTCGAAGATGGATGATTCTTTTGGAAAATAAAAGACAGGTCTCAAAATGGTTAGGCCAATCCATTCCTTAAAATGACCACGAAACCAAAACAGATAAGTCATGCAAAATTGCATGGAAATAATAGTCACATAACGAAAGCTCATCATCCATAAGAACAATATTTTGAAAACCCATCGAAGTTAGCCTCAAAAGTAATTCATAAAGGAATAACAACATTCCACAAAATTGTTTTATTGAAACACTAAATCCAGTTTATTATACAAGAGACAAAATTTAGGAACCATGTAGGATTTACTAATCAAGAAAGACCGGAGATCAAGATCAAAATCTAGAAAAAAAGAGACTAAGATCATTAAGCAATATATTGCTTTTTTACTTTTCAAAAGAAGATTCGAGATAGTTTTTGACAAAAACTCGAATCATCCAAATTCTAGAAAACACCAAAAGAAATCCAAAAAAATATAAAATGAAAAGACACTCAACCCATAGCAAGTGTGAGCATACAAATCCATAAATCACAATGTTATTTAGAAACTGCACTCATAACACAAACATGGACACACACAAAAGTCCACAAGACAAAATTGAGTGAATAGCTCCACAATTGAACATGTAAGAAACTCATGTCGTAAATAAATTAAGATAAATGCATGAACCACTAGAATCACAAGGATCACTGAAGTCACCATATAAACACAATTACTTCTAACTTCATATTTTCCTTCAATCATGGCGTCCTTGTCCTCCTCATCACAACCTCAATCATCACTTCGTGCCGCTTCGACTCATCCTCCTCCTCCTCCGTCATCATTTAAGTTCATCCCTCCAAAATTCCGTCCATCTCAGATAGACACTGAGTCTCTTCCAGTTCATTGTTTTCCTTCTAAAACAGTTGTTTCTCACGATCCACGGTCATCCCAATTCAGCCGCATCCACCACCAAGACAACCACCACCCACCGTATCATATGACCAGATTGGAGCATCTCTGTTGAGGCTCCCTCAAGTTCTCCCCAATCCCCCCACCAGGAGGCGTGGGATTCTGCCAATATTTAAATTGGTTCGAGACACGATTGAGCATTTGAAATTTGAATGTCAATGCCTTCGGTGCACTGACAGAAACCACGTGGCGAAGCAACGTAGGAACACAACAATATGTTATAATTGCTCTTTTTTCGGTCATGCAAGCTTGCGATGTCCCGATAAAAGTAAAGCAACTTTTCATATTAGAGTTGCTGGCTTGTCGTACTCTCCCAAGGCAAGTGCAAAGTCAGTACAAATGTCGAATAGCCACGAGGAAAATAGTTTGAATATGTAGAGTAAGTGGTCCCATCCATCTCTTCACAACTCTACACATCTAAATTGGCCTTTAGAAAAATGATCAATTATTTCTGTATTCTCATACCAAGTTGCGATCTGATAATCAACATTTGGGTTGGATGCTTTGGATCCACTGAGATAGATATTGTCATTTTTGCGCGCGCTGCCATTTTATCCCCTGCACTATCCTTTCGAGGATCCATAGCATTCCAAGAAAGACAGTCTTCTCCAATGTTGTGGTTTCCCTTTAATTGCTATAAGATGGGTTCTTGGATGCGGAGAGGCTTCTCCACATCCTTCTTTTTTTCTTTCTCTTGGCATCTAGCAACTCGGTTATATAACATTGTCGAGCATAATTTTAATCTCCCCTAATGACTACAACACCATTCTTAATCGGGATTTTCATCATGACACACCATGGGGCTAGGCCGATTTTGAAATCCACTAATTCCAGTCTACTGAGGAATGCATTATATGCGAATATGTCATCAACGAAGACAAAAGTATTGATTGGTACAACTTTCCTTTCTTTTCTCCAAGCTCGATTGGTAGGTCAATTGTCCCGATAGGTTGCTGTGGCTCACCGGTGAAACCTTGGATCTTGGCTTGACAAGTTGACACATTAGTATTTGACAACTTCATTTGGTTGAACGTCTTTCTAAATAGAATATTCACAGATGCCCCACAGTCAATGAGTACTCTTCTCGCAATAGTTGACCATATGTCAATTGTTACTAACACTGGATCGAGCGTGGGAGCTTCAATCCCTTCTTTGTCTCTAGCCCTAAAGACAATATCAACGTTGATTTTCCTTTGCTGCTTAGTTGGGGTTGTATCCTCCAAAATGAGGCAAGTATCGTTCGTCGGAGCATATTTCCGGGTAATTGAGTAATCTTTCATTTCTCCCCAACTTTTTTGTGTGGGATGCAGGCCACCTAACATAGTGTGCATAACTAGCTTTCCATCATTCTGACCCCTATTTTGGTTGCTGGGTCCTGGTTAATTTACGGGTACTGTCTGCCCTTGAGTAGTAGGAGGTGGTTGGATTCCCTAAGGCTTCTTGACATACTATAAAATCTTATTGTCCCAGTTACGCTCCTCTGTCAAAGTTTTCAAGTGTCTGCACTCATTAGTGTTATGTCCTGGCTGATTGTAAATCGACAAAATTTGCCAAAATTTATCTAACCCTCATTCATCCTTAGAGGAGGCTGCTTTGGGTATCATTTCTTCTCTCAGTGCACAAGAAGATGTTTTCAGGCATGTCGTTCAGAGGTGTAAAGTCTTCCGATTTGAAGTATCGAAGACATTTATTGTCCTCCTTACCTTTGCCTTTTCCGTTGCTTATCCACTTCTGACCTGCCCCCTTTTCCCTTCTTCTTGGTCGGGCCTACCTTCACTATGAGCGTTGCCAGGATGATTTTGTATGGGACTTACGATATCCATAGAAATCAGATTATTCTCTTCCCACTTGATGAATTCGTCAGACTTCTTGTAGAATTTCTCTAGAGCATCAAGTTCTTTCATCTTAACTTATTTTCCGAACTCGGTCTCTTTATCAATAGCTCTGATCAAAGCCATTAGCATCGTCGTTCTGAGTTGTCGACATCTGTTACTACTATATTGCAATTATTTAAGAAGTTCTTTAGGATTCCTTTGGCATTTGGACCATTCTCGATAAAGACGTGATGTCTTTGGCTTTCGAGATGCACAACCTGAATTGTTGTTTGAGCTTTTGAGCTAAGTCTTCAAATTTGCCGACTAAGTATGGGGCAAGATTTGAAAACCATAATGATGCTACACCCTCTAAGTATAGTAGAAAATAACAGAACTTCAATACATCAGTGGCCTAAGCGCCTTTCATATGACAATCGTACCAAAATTGGAGCAAGTTGGGATCCATTGTTCCGTTATATGCCGATATCGTTAGTCGGACGAATTTCTTAGGATAATCAGCTTTCAATATCTTGCTAGTGAAATTAGTCTTACTGGGTGTAAAACCCTTGTCTTCCTCTTCCACTTTCCTAGCCTAACTTTCTTGGATGATTAGTTTAATCATCTCCGAGATATACTCCTCGTCATCGTTTCACTCCATGATGCGGACATCAACTACTTTCCCAGGCATCCGACTTGGTAGACGGCTCGGTTAATAGGTGGGGTTCCTAATCCTCTGATCCACGGAGGTGCCCCTCCGGTGGTGCTTACTATTTTCTGAGAAAAAGGTTTCATAGGATTTCTCCACTTGTTCTTGTCAACATAAACTTCTTTGTTATAAATATTGGCGTTGTTATCCGGATTATCATTAGAGATTGATATCCAATCAAGATTATCACCATCATCAGCTTGTCGTTTAAGACTAGCTCCTGTACTTATGTTTCTATGAATAACACCACCACTTCTTCCTGCTTTGGTACGGGTTATATTAGCATCGTGCAACCTGAAGGCATTCTTCAAGTTTCCCTTTCTACGGTATGAAGCTGACGAATATGCTTGTTTGTTCCAAATCATTCTCGACTCTATCAGTTCTCATTCTTAGCCTAGCATTCAGAAGGGTGTCGAACTGTTCCACCAACATACGGTTTGCGGCCTTCAACCATAGTTTTATTCCTTCTACCACACTATCAAGCTCTCTCCGGGTAATAGCCTCTCCGAGAGTTTGAATTGCTTTGGGGTTGTCAGCTATGGGGGAATCTGGGTAACACCCACTGCCATTCCAAAAGCTCCAACTACTCCGGATTTGCTTCTACTTGTGTTCTTTCTAAGAGGAACCATGATATCACCATACTTTGGGTCCTTAGTGCAAATTTCTCTATGGATCTTCCTTATAGACCTTGATGATCTATAGTAGAGGCATAAATCTAGGCCTTAGATTTTGTTCTCAATGAAAGCAACAAATTTTGACTCCAAAAATGGCAGTAACACCTAATCTGTTGTGAAAGCAACACCCCTTGATGGGGAAACAGAATAATGCAACAAAGGTAAATAAAAACAAGAAAGAAATAGAAAGTAGGGAAAGAAGAAGACAATTTTATGGTGGTTCAGCTTGGGATCAAGCCTACATCCACTTTGAACAATTTTAATAACCCTTTCTATGACAGATACAATATGTTTATACATATGATTACAAAGATCTCCAAAGTAGAAGATAAACAACAATTACTAGTAAAAATGATTATCGGAGGATCGTGAATAACCAGTCTAGTTGACTTGAAGTAGCTATCTCTAGAGAATTAATGCTTGTTGGAGGAGAATATTTCTTTGAAGAACTTTGGTTAGGTAAGGAAGTAGATCCCCTTTGGTGTTGGAGCTAGGAGGGTATTTATAGGAGTTCTGGGTGGACTTGGACCAAGCCCTCTTGTAGCGAGTACTAAAACTACCTGCTGACCTATCATGGAAAGACCCGTGCCAAAGTACCCTATGGTTGAGGTTCAATGTTGATCCATCATGGGTCAGTAACAACCCTCTGCCTTAGTGTATTTTTGGCATAAAGTTTCGTGGTTGTGATGTCCACTCGCTGTGTAACACCCCGTAATTCTATTAATATTAATATTCACAAATTAAAGAATAACTTATCTCAGACGTGAGAATTGTGGGAAACGGGTTGCGCCATTGTGTTCGTCTCCAAATTCTGGTTGAAATAGAGTCTGAGTTTGCGTGAATTGGACTTCGTATGAAGAATTTATGGCCATCGGAAGTTTCAGAAAATTCAAAACAGATTTTAGAAAATTTAAATTTCAAATTCGGAGTCAAATCAGGCTAGGCGGGAAATTTCCCGCCCAGCACCCCAGGTCGACTGGGGAGTCGACTGGGTAGTCGACCCCCCTAGGTCGACTGGGGTGTCGACCTGGGTGTCGATCTGGTCAGTCGGCTAGGGTTTTGACTGAGCCCAATCTTGAGCTGCTGATGTGTCTTTAGGGATGAGTTGGCAAATTAAACGGTTCAGGATAGTTCTGAGTTGATCTGACGGTCTAAATAAACTCTAAACTCTATAAATACCTAGGTAGTCTCTCACTCTAATTCACATGAAAAATAGAATAGCCACCGTCATACCGCCGCCATGGAACTCAGTCTAGCCGCCGCCAACTAAGAAGGAAGAAAAGCTAATCAAAACCTAATTCTACTCAACTCTAAAGCAAATCAAGACTCTCTTTTCTTCTCTAATTGTGAGTATGATGATCTTTACAAGATTATTATTAAACTAATTAGATTAAGTTATGAATGGATTATGAGTGAATGATGTGGATTGTCATATATGTTGTTGTAAACCTTATGCTATCATGTATGTTGTGAATCCTATGTTATGTGATGATGATATCCTATATGTTGTAAATCATGCTACGATGATATTGTATAGGTTGTAATTTTCTATGCTAAGTTGTGATAAATCATACATGTTATAAAGTCATGATGTTATTATCTATGCTAATTAGTTCATGTTAATCAAATCATGATGTTGATATTATTTGGGCTATGTTGATCTATATGACAAATCACATATGCAAGTTTAGGTTGATTAGTAAAGATTATGAACATAGGCCATGACATCTATTTAGATCTAGAATTATGACATCTAGAATTATGCTATGACATATGTGAATGCTATGTATTAGATGCTTGTTCACACCATCATCATGTTGCATAAAAATCCCATATGCAAGTTTATACATAAATTTGGGTTATGATCATATCATGTAAATTGTGACATTTAACAAGTTGACACCTTTAGATCCTTAACATGTGTAGTTTATGCAAGTTTCACCCCTATTATGATTGGATTATTTTATTTGTCTATATGTTGTGATAATTTATCTTTGTGCTCTGAGTTAGACTATTCGAGTCTAACGTATATTCTACGTTGAATAAGCGAACGTATAACGTGGGGTAGGGGTAATATTAAGGATTCAATAATAAGAAGTTGGGGTGTAATTGATATGATTTTGCATGCCATGAGTGGATGGCCATAATTGAGTCAATTATGGGCATCATTTAAAATTTGAGTTAATTAATAATTTGAATAGGGAATTATTAAAACTGGGGTAAAAGATTATAAGTGATAATCAATGCTTAGGACACGAGGTTGGACTCGTTTGTGACGTAAACCTGCCCGGACCCGCCCGGCAAATCCAGTGGTCACAAATGTCAGCCCAATGTGAGAGGTCCTTGGCCTAAACTAAAGCATAACAGTTGTAAAGACACGAGGTTTGACTCTTTTATGGTGTAAGACTGCCCGGACCCGCCCGACATATCCAGCTGCCATAAATGCCAGTCTAATGTGAGAGGTCTTTATGAGGTTATGGCCTGAATGAATTAAGAAATACTTAACTAGATAAACATGTAAGGTGGGACATGGGGGTTAAGTAGGTGCCTTGGGTGGCATGAGGAATCTAGTGGGTGCCCTTAGTGGCATGTGAAATACGATTAGTAAGACTTAACCAAACACACATGTAAATGAACATGACTAAGAGGGTTAAGTGGGATATACTAGTGGTGACAAGCTTAGGTGGGTAGCTTGTGGGGGGCCATTTCAACCAGTATCCTAAATGTATCTTTGTGGGCTCGACCCAAGTCGAGGACGGGACAACAATACTTGGTTTGACTATAAGAGGCCAAAACGGGGAGCAGTGGCAACGCAAGTCCAACGGGTTTCATATGTGTGTGTGGACCCGGGCAGGTAGGTAAGACGTTGTTGCATCGTGTAGGTATAAGCTGTGCATTCTCAAGTTGTATCGGGTTTCCACTTTAGGGGAGTGATACACCCCACTGTGGGGCCAGCACGGATATCTACGAGTAGGGAGCCGATCGAAAGTGGGTAGTGGGGTACACCTAGTGGAGATAGGGGCAGACGACACTTATGTAGTCAGCTAGGGGTACGTAAGGCTATTTATATAGTTTCTATGTGAAGCAAGTGGGATCAACCTTTAGGGTGACTGGTGCGGTGCAGTGTAGTAATTGTTCGTTAGTAATTAGGTGTGCCTTTAACGTTACCTTTAATGTTATCTTAAACATTATCTTTATCTGCTCTTCCATACCTAATAGTTCATAGACAGTTACTTGTCTTCCATCTTATGCCTTAGTCTAGTTATTTTGATAATAGTATTGTTAGAATTATCATACTCGCCAGATTTTATGTCTGACCCCCTCCATTTCTATCCTTTTTCCCCCTCCAGGTCCTCAGGTTGGGCCCAGCTCTAGTGGAGTTTGATTGGATTGCTTTATCTCTCTTGGAAAGCTTGGACCGTTGAAGTAAAGTCCAGCTTGTTATCTTCTTTAATGGCTATTTACGTTATGGGGTTATGTATTTTGTTTTATCAAGATGGATACTGTACTTGACTCTGATTTATGGTTTTATGATGTAACAAACATGTTTAAATTCCGCTGCAATAAAATGAAGTTTTAGATTTCCAAGTACTACTTATTATCTGTCTTGTTGTAATTTTTCTATTCTATATTCACTTAAAACCTCCATGGAAGTTAATGCATTCCCTTTGTGAGTGACATTAATGGACGTGGGGTGTTACACGTGGTATCAGAGCTTAAGGTTACCAGAACAGATATTTTTTTTTTAGAAAAACTATTTTTTTAAAGTATTTTTGGAAGAAGTGCATTCAAAAACATGTTTTAATGAGTAATTTGAAGAGGAAAGTTTTTTTTAGAAAAACATAATCCCCAATAGCCATATCTTTATCTTTCGAATTCTCCGTTTTGAATCTTTCCTTTTTCGTTTCAGCATGGCTGAAGATCTTAACCTTCCGGATGGTGTAACGATACCAGGATGGTATAGGAGGCTATTAGAGGCTAGGGCCGCTGCAGGTCCAGCCAATGTTCCTCCACCACCAGTTGCACCCGTTCCTCCTCCTCCTCCTCGCGTAGATACTTTTGCAAAGACATGCAAGGAATTTAAGGCTATGGGAGGAAAACCTTTTCAAGGGTCAGAAACGTTTGTGGAAGCTAGAGATTGGCTTAGGGAGGTGGATGAATTGCTAGAAATCTTTGAAGTAGAAGATGAGAGGAGAGTTAAATTAGCAGCTTGGTTAATGAAGGGAGAGGCATCGTTCTAGTGGGAGGTCACTAATGGGGAGCGTCCTGTTGATTCTTGGGTGGATTTCAGGCGTAGGTTTGAGGCAAAGTTTCTCTCAAGGGCAGAAGAGAATCTATATATGGAAAGGTTCTTGACATTGAAGCAAGGAAGCTCATCAGTGAAAGAATATGTCAACAAATTTAATCAGTTAGCAAGGTTTGGCTTGGACTTAGTGAACACGCCGGAGAAGAAGGCTCTGAGGTTCGTTAATGGATTGAATGAACCGTTGCAAGGGTTGGCTATGACCCACATCCCTATGGGGGCCACCTTTGAGAAGCTTGTAGACATGGCACTTATGCACGAGGAGAAAGGCGCTAAAGCTGATAAGGCACCCGAGAAGAAAGGGGATCAAAAGAAACCACAACAGCAAAACAAGAAGGGTGGTAAAGACTAACGGCAAGGGAAAGAAGAAATGCTTTAACTGTGGGACACCAGGCCATCTCAGCAAGGATTGCCGAAAGAAAAAGAAGACTGGATGTTTTCACTGTGGTGAAGCGAGACATCTAGTGAAGGACTGCCCAAAGAAGGGGCAGAGGGCAGGAGCTACCTCGGGAGGACAGGTGCAGGCTCTTATGGCACCAGGGCAGGAAAGGGGACAAGTTCAGGCTCTCGCAGTCCCACCGCTGCAAGAACGAGGTAGAACCATTTCTGTTGAAAGCTTAGTTTTTCTGTTTGATCATCCTGTCCGTACTTTATTCGATTTGGGCGCATCACATTCGTTTATCTCTACGTCATTAGTTGAATCACTGCACTTAAACACCAGTTTAGTAGAGGATCCCTTAGTTGTTTCGAATCCAATTGGGGGCTCAGCTTATTTGTCCATGATGTGTTTGGATTTGAAAATTTCTATACTTAGCGTCGAGTTTAGATGTGATGCTTATGTGTTGGGCTTCACGGGCTATGGGCTAATTTTAGGGATGGATTGGCTATCCAGAAATGGGGTCGTACTTGATTGTGAAAGGAGAGTAGTTAGGCTCATGACTCGCCTTGGCAACACTCTCGAAATCTTTTGTAGTCCCATAAATTCCGTTATGCTAAGTTATTTAGAATCGCTTAACGCGTCTGAGGAAAATCTACAATCTGTTAGAGTGGTCCGAGAATACTCGGATGTGTTTGAGGAGGTGAAGGGCTTGCCTCCGAAGCAGGAGATAGATTTTCGAATATATCTTGTGGATAATGCAAAACCAGTATCTTTGCCAGTACGCCACATGGCTCCACGTGAAAGGAGGGAACTCGATAAGCAAGTGAAGGAGTTGCTTGAGAAGGGGTTCATAAGACGTAGTATATCGGAGTGGGGTGCACCAGTAGTATTTGCCACGAAGGCGGATGGGTCCCTTAGACTTTGTGTGGACTATAGAGAACTTAATAAACTTACTAAGAAGAACAGACACCCACTTCCGAGGATTAACGATCTCTTCGATCAGTTAGTTGGCGCCTCAGTGTTTTCGTAGTTGGACTTAGCCACTGGTTTCCATCAGTTGAGAGTGGCTGAGGATAGCATTGACAAGACTGCCTTTAGGACTCCGGACGGTTTCTATGAATGGCTAGTGATGCCCTTCGGTTTGACAAACGCCCCCACATACTTTGTTGATTTGATGAGTAGGGTGTTTAGGGAGTACCTTAACAAATTCGTGGTAGTCTTTGTAGATGACATCTGGATCTTTTCTAAGGATGAAGAAGAGCATGCCCTACATCTTAGGGAAGTGTTGGAGACCCTACGAGCGCATAATCTTAAAGCAAAATTTTCTAAGTGTCACTTTTGGCGGAAAGAAGTGCGATTCTTAGGGCACGTGGTTTCCAAAGAAGGGATAGCCGTGGATCCCACGAAGGTGGTGGCCATCCAAGATTGGAAGGTCCCTAAAAATGCTACCGAAGTGAGAAGTTTCTTGGGGTTGGCTGGCTACTATAGGAAGTTTATCAAAGACTTCGCAAAGATATCAGCTCCACTGACACGCTTGACGAAGAAGAACCTAGTTTTCACATGGGACGTAGATTGTGATGATGCGTTCCAACGGTTGAAGAGAGCTTTGACCTCAACCTCAGTCTTAGTGCTGCCAGACGGGAGTAAGCCATTTATCGTTTATACTGACGCTTGTGGGACAGGACTAGGCGCAGTCTTAATGCAAGAGGGAAGGGTAATAGCCTATGGTGGAAGGCAGTTGAGAGCGCATGAAAAAAATTACCCTACACATGACCTAGAGTTGGCCGCTATAGTTTTCGCGCTTAAGTCTTAGCGTCATTATCTTCTTGGCGAGAGATTCGAATTATTCACTGACCACAAATCTTTAAAATACTTATTCTCTCAAAAGGACTTGAACTTAAGGCAGCAAAGGTGGATGGAGTTCTTAGCATCCTACGACTTCGAGATAGCATATACCCCTGTCAAAGGTAACATGGTGGCAGATGCCTTAAGTAGAAAAAGATTATCCTTAAGTCCTTTGTTTGTTGAGCGGCGAAGCTTAGAATTCATTTCGATGTTTGACTTTAGACCTTCCGTTGACTTTGTACCCGGTTTGCTAGCATCCTTGGAGGTCATACCTACGCTTTTGGGACGGATTGGCGAGGCACAGCGAGACGACCCACAGTTGGTTGAGTTAGTAGAAAAGCTCAAAAGAGGGGAGTCAACAAGCCATCTCCGTAGGTATACCCTAGATGATAAGGGTTGGTTACGTAGGGACGGTAGACTTTGTGTACCAAAAGACGATGACCTAAGGAAGACCATTCTTGATGATGCACATCGTTCGAAGATGACCATTCATCCCGGTGGGGACAAGATGTACATGGACATGAGACGAGTTTACTTTTGGGCCGGTATGAAGAGGGATGTGGCCGAGTATGTCGCTAGATGCTTGGTGTGCCAACAGGTAAAAGCGGAGCAAAAGAAACCCGGTGGGTTGCTTCACCCATTAGAGGTTCCACTATGGAAGTGGGAAAGTGTCTCGATGGACTTTGCGGATGGATTACCAAGATCAAGGAAGGGTAATACGGGAATTTGGGTTATAGTAGACAGACTTACTAAGAGCGCCCATTTTATTCCTGTGAAGAGTAAGAGAACTGCTCCATGGTTAGCTTCTGTATACGTCCGAGAGATAGTTCGTTTGCACGGTGTTCCTTCTAGCATAGTGAGCGACCGCAATCCTATTTTCACTAGCGAATTTTGGAGAAGCTTACAAAAGACGGTAGGGACTCAGTTATGTTTGAGCACCGCATATCATCCTCAGACGGACGGCCAAACCGAGAGGGTGAATCGCATTCTAGAGGATCTTTTGAGGCTATGTATCCTAGACTTTGGGAGTACATGGGAAGAGCATCTTCCATTGGTAGAGTTCGCATATAATAATAGCTTTCAGTCCAGCATTGGCATGGCACCTTTCGAAGCTCTTTATGGACAACCTTGTCGTTCACCTACATGTTGGTGGGAATCTACGGATAAGATCTTACTTGGGCCCGATATGATTAGGGAGACTTCAGAGAAGACCGACTTGATTCGAAGGAGGATGAATGTAGCGCAAGATAAGAAGAAATTTTATGCGGATAAGAGGAGGACAGATCTTGAGTTTGAAGTTGGGGACATGGTCTTTATCAAAGTGTCTCCATTACGGAACGTTGTTCGCTTTGGGTCCGTGGGGAAATTAGCACCAAGGTTCGTAGGGCCGTTTCCTATTAAGGAGAAGATTGGACAGATGGCGTATAGAGTGGAGTTGCCTGAGGAACTTAGTGGTGTACACGACGTATTCCATGTATCACATTTGAGGAAGTGCTTGCACGAGACCGCGGAAGTGGTAGAGCCGAACTTGCTTAGAGAGGTGGAGATAGAGCGTGATGCGACGATTTGACGAGCTCCTACGCGCATTCTTGGGTCAGATATTAAGAAGCTGAGAAATCGAGAGGTCAGACTGGTCAAAGCACAATGGGGAGATGATGAGAGCAACGCTACTTGGGAGATAGAAGAGAAGATGCGTTCACGATACCCCTTCATTTTCGAGGGTATGTCCTTTAATTTCTCCTTTATCGCTTATCTTGTACTTATCTTACCTTTAGAGTATCCTCTCGCTAGTATCCTTGACCTTTAGTTAAGATAATCCTATGGTTGAAACATGTGTTTGAGACATGTTATGTATGATGGATGCAAAGTGGATGCAAGTGTTTGCTAGTGGTTGATCGTGGACGCATATACACACACTATTAGGCACTAGATCGGCTCAGTCACTTCATACTGCATATTGCATATAAAAGGATGTATTTAGTAAAATGGATGTATGACGATTGTATTATCATATGGATGCTGCATTCAGATGATGATTGTGCATGCATATAGAGATAACATGTAGCATTAGGGAACTTTTGCATACATAATGGACGCATGGCACTATCATGATTTGCATTAAGGAGGTCAACTGAATCAGTGGACCGCCTGATTTTGCATTAGATATGGACATATACACACACTGTGCATTTAAACATGAAAGCATTAGAAGTCTATAAGGACAATGGATGCCTGTGTTTGATGGTTGAGTAGATGGACGATTGGATGTTAGGGTATACATTCTTCTTGACTTGAAGATTTCGGGGTCGAAATCCTTTAAGGAGGGGAGAATGTAACACCCCGTAATTCTATTAATATTAATATTCACAAATTAAAGAATAACTAATCTCAGACGCGAGAATTTTGGGAAACGGGTTGCGCCATTGTGTTCGTCTCGGAATTCTGGTTAAAATAGAGTCCGAGTTTGCGTGAATTGGACTTCGTATGAAGAAGTACTGGCCATTGGAAGTTTCAGAAAATTCAAAACAGATTTCAGAAAATTTAAATTTCAAATTCGGAGTCAAATCAGGCTAGGCGGGAAATTTCCAGCCCAGCACCCCAGGTCGACTGGGTAGTCGACCCCCCCCCCCCCCAGGTCGACCTGGGTGTCGACCTGGTCAGTCGGCTAGGGTTTTGACTGAGCCCAATCTTGAGCTGCTGATGTGTCTTTAGGGCTGAGTTGGCAAATTAAACGGTTCAGGTTAGTTTTGAGTTGATCTGACGGTCTAAATAAACCCTAAACTCTATAAATACCTAGGTAGTCTCTCACTCTAATTCACATGAAAAATAGAATAGCCACCGTCATACCGCCGCCATGGAACTCAGTCTAGCCGCCGCCATCTAAGAAGGAAGAAAAGCTAATCAAAACCTAATTCTGCTCAACTCTAAAGCAAATCAAGACTCTATTTTCTTCTCTAATTGTGAGTATGATGATCTTAACAAGATTATTATTAAACTAATTAGATTAAGTTATGAATGGATTATGAGTGAATGATGTCGATTGTCATATATGTTGTTGTAAACCTTATGCTATCATGTATGTTGTGAATCCTATGTTATGTGATGATGATATCCTATATGTTGTAAATCATGCTATGATGATGTTGTATAGGTTGTAATTTTCTATGCTAAGTTGTGATAAATCATACATGTTATAAAGTCATGATGTTACTATCTATGCTAATTAGTTCATGTTAATCAAATCATGATGTTGATATTATTTGGGCTATGTTGATCTATATGACAAATCACATATGCAAGTTTAGGTTGATTAGTAAAGATTATGAACATAGGCCATGACATCTATTTAGATCTAGAATTATGACATCTAGAATTATGCTATGACATATGTGAATGCTATGTGTTAGATGCTAGTTCACACCATCATCATGTTGCATAAAAACCCCATATGCAAGTTTATACATAAATTTGGTGTAATGACCCGCATTCTACGCATCGGGGGATCGTAGAATATTTATTTCTTTCCCATGTGAAGTCGTATGGCCATGTAACTTTGGGAAACATCTATTAGAGTCATTTCCCATGTTCGTGATTTTTGTCGATTTTTAAATGACCATTTTGCCCCTAGTTGGTACTGTTTTGGCCATAACTTTTGATTGGAAAGGAATTTTGACCTAAAACCACTTGCATTGGATTCGTTTAATGGTTTACCTTTCTGTAGAGTGGTCATAATAGCCAAACGGA
The DNA here is from genome assembly GCA_030737875.1 of Allium sativum. Classification (NCBI taxonomy): domain Eukaryota; kingdom Viridiplantae; phylum Streptophyta; class Magnoliopsida; order Asparagales; family Amaryllidaceae; genus Allium; species Allium sativum. The sequence goes on along the minus strand of CM060916.1, from coordinate 65,757,682 downwards.
CTTACTGTTTGGGAGATATGGCTGAAACAAGGTTTGGAGGGTGAAAAACTGCTTAACCGGGCCAAATTGGGTGATTAGTGGATATGCCCATAACCCATTTCGGGATTAGGGTTATGGGAAGGCTGAAATGAGATAGAGGATCATTCCATTTCAGTTTTCTAGCCTCCACTTATCACCAAGGAACCCTAAAAATGGCCTCCAACCTCTAAATCACCTCCAAATCACTTTTTGGTCGTGGATTTGGCTTAGCAACCCCTAATCAAGGAAGATCTACACCAAAGCAACATTGGAGCTGCTGTTTAGCATTAGGATTCACATCAAATCAGAGATTTATTTCAGATCTTAGTTTATTTTGTGGCTAAGGTGAGTGATTTGCATAGTTTTGCACTAATTATGGCTAATTAGGGATGATTAGTGTTAATTAGCGAATTTAAACATGATAAAACTCTGGAAAATTGTATATAAAATTCAGAATGATGTTTTAGACCTCTGATATGAATTTGAGTTAATTTGGTTAAGTTCTGCTAATCCTATCATTAGTTTCACCTAAACATGCTTAAGGGGAAATATGGGATTTTTGGGGTATGTTTGATCCATTTTAACCTATTATAATGATGTTTTGCTGGTTGTGGTTGACTATATATGTTTCTATGACTGTATGGTATGCTTTGTGATTAGTTAGAATAGTTATAATGGTCGAAAACGCCGTCGAGGGGCGTAAACAACTCGCTGGACAAGGTGCAGGGATTCGGATCGGATAGGGGATTGAGGGTCGATCGGATCGCCCTATGGGATCGTGGGACATCACCACGAGTCGAGTCATCCCCTCCGAACCGAACCATCTGCGCAAGGCCCATGAGCACCAACCGCGAACTGCTACCCGATCCGATCCGCTTGTGCTTCGTATCACGATCCGACTAGAGGGAGAGGCAGCATCCGCGATCCGATGCACTACGAGACGCCGATCCGAACAAGGGGAGTCACGAGCTAGAGGAGTGCGATCCGACCCGTATGGGGTACTCCGATCCAAACTGAAGAGAGCACCCGATCCGAACCGTGGCAAGCTGGAGACCCGACCCGATCTGCCAGGGGTGATGGCGACCCGACCCGATCCAGTGAAGAAGGAGCATTCTGATCTGAACCGACCCAGTATTGACCAATAAACCGAGATGCAAAGGTAGTCCAATATGGGAAGTTAGAGCTCAGGATCCAGTTGGGAACCAATGAGTTCACTTCATGGTTAGACTTTGCTGCGGGACGTGTGCTAAGGAGTTGTCGACGTTCATAACTTCGATTCACCACTAAAAATGGATGATGGCTACTTATCAGTGCAGTAGGGTCATTATGACCTGAGGGGCAAGGTGATGGTAGCAAGACTACGTTATCAGTGCAGTAGGGTCATTATGACCTGAGGGGCAAGGTGATGCGTAGTAAGACTATGAGCCAGCGCAGATGGGGTGAATAACTCCATGGGGCAAGTGGACATAGTAAGGATTGGTAAGGCTATGAGCCAGCACAGATGGGGTGAATAACTCCATGTGGCAAGTGGACATAGCGAGGAATTAGTGGCTATGTTATCAGTGCAGTGAAGCCATTTATGACTTCATGGGCAGAGTGATCATAACAGGGCATGTCGGGTGATCGAAGTGGTGAATATCGTATGCTTTACGCACCGAGTGAGAGATGTGAGGATGGATGCTATGTTTGATTGTTTGCCATCTCTATGACATGCACACCTCCCCCACCTCCGTATCTTTACACCGTTTGATATGGTACCTTAGAGTGTTGTACAATATGTAGTGCTAACTCTTTGGTTGCAGGTCCAGGTTCAGGTATGTTTTAGTCTACCTGTTATTGTTCACTTTAGATGCTTATCTCTCATACCAGGCTTTATGTCTGACCCAGAGTTTTATGTCTCCTCTTATTACTCTAGGTGCTCACACGAGCAGACTAGAGACAGGTTAGCTGGTGATGCGCGAGTAGCTGATTCGATGGCGGGCAGGAGGCTTCCACGTATGATATATATATACACATTCTCCTTGTGTCATTGGTGGTCGCTACTTGGGCATTAGTAGTGTACCTCCTTTATCTTACTTTTGCTTTGAGACAGTTTGAAAGTTGTAATAAGCTGCATTTTGGATTTCCGCTGCTATGATGTTTAGTTCTGATTTTCAGCTTATGCACTGTCTCCCCTGTTTTATTTCAAGTATGTTATTATTATATTTTATTCTACGCGCTGTGAGACATTCTACAGGTTCTTTGTATGTTCATTTCCTTCTTCCCTTTCCTTTTGGCGACCCGTTCCGTGCTAACTGGGCATGTGTACAGCGCACCTTTGGAGTAAATGTCGGTTGGTGCGGGGCGGGCCGTCACACTTGGTATCAGAGCTCTAGGTTGCGTAGTTAACCTAGGGAAAGACACCAGGGAGAGATAGTACGTATATGAGAGCGCGTATTTGTGATTATTTTGGTTTTCAAAAGCTATATATATACTATTAGTAGTATAAGAATGAAGTCGCACTGCACTAGAACCACTATGGGGTCGTAATCGTTTCCCTTTTTCAGATTGACGATGAGTCGAGATACCAAGGGTGCTGGTAGAGGAACCAACCCAGGGAATGCCGCTGACATGAGGGCGATGTTTACTAACCTCATGAGAGATATGCTTAGATAAGTGCAAGGGGCAGTTCCCAATCCCAGAGTTGGTGTTGGCCCAGTAGTGCAGGCGCCTAGGGTCGATTTCGCCAAGTTGTGCAAGGATTACACTAATCTTGGTGGAAAGCCATTCCACGGAACGGAGTCGGCCACAGATGTTCAAGATTGGATGGATAGTTGTGATCGTATCTTTGATGACTTAGGTCTTGAGGATGCGATGAAGAGAAGGCTAGCGTCTCGTCAGCTGCAAGGGCGAGCGATGAATTGGTGGAATGCTATTAGAACGGCTACTCCAGAGGACCATGTTACTTGGGATCAGTTCAAGGCTCGCTTTAGCGAGAAGTTCGTTCCAGCTGCCCAGAAGTCGGTGCTGTTCAAGAGGTTCTTGGAACTCAAGCAGAATGGGAGGGCAGTTTCTGACTATATTGCTGAGTTCGACACTTTGTCGAAGTATGGACTGTCTCTCATTGATACTCCTGAGAAGAAGAATGAGAAGTTCATCACTGGTTTGGATGGATACTTGGGGGAAAGGCTTATCAACCACACCGATGAGACTTTTGAGTCGATTGTGGGGAAAGCTTTGAGATCAGAGAGTCTTTACCCTAAGTCAAAGACTGAGGCTGCATCTGCAGAAGGGCCAAAGCCGCAAGAAGGCGGTGGAGGCAAGAATAACTCTTAGAATAAGAGGAAGCATGACCAATCTAAAGGTGGCCAGAAAAAGAGCAAGAAGGATGTTGAGTGCTTCAGCTGTGGTAAGAAGGGCCATTATGCTAAAGAATGTTGTGCCAAGCCAGCGGAAAGGAAGTGCTACAACTGTGGTCAAGTGGGACGTCATAAGGATAAGTGTCCGCAACCTCTTAAGGAGAAGCAGATTGTGAAAGCATATGCTATTGATGCTGTTCCTTCTTCATCGAATGCCCCAACTGCGGCGGAGAAAGGAAAGAATGTTATTATTCAAGGTATGCTTTCTATTTATGATATACCAGTTCGAGTTTTGTTTGATACCGGGGCTTCCCGTTCCTTCATATCTAGTGACCTGGTAGATAGGTTGGGACTGGAACCCGAGATAGTCGATAGACCATTGGTTGTGACGAACCCGATTGGTGGTTCGACTAGCCTTAGTATGATTTGCAGGAATTTGGTCTTATCGAGCCATGGATGTATGTTTGTTAGTGATTGCTTTGTTTTGGGTTTTACTGGGTATGGCATTATATTGGGAGTCGATTGGCTCCAAAGATACGGGGTGGTGGTAGACTGTGAGGGCTTTTTGGTGACAGTGAGGGCGGATGATGGGCGAAGGGTAGTGTTTGGTAGTCTACCTAGTGATGGGGTTATGGCTAGTTTTGTAAATTCCCTCGACATCCCGCAGGATGAGTTGTCAGATGTGCCCGTGGTTGGCCAGTATCCAGACGTCTTCGAGGAGGTGACCGGGCTTCCACCACACCGAGAGATTGAGTTCTGTATTGATTTAGTGAAAGATGCCAGACCTATAGTGATGCCACTTCGTCGTATGGCACCAAGGGAGCAGTGAGAGCTCAGGGTGCAAGTCAGCAATCTTTTGAAGAAGGGATTTATTAGAAGAAGTGTCTCCGAGTGGGGAGCACTAGTTGTGTTTGCCACTAAGGCAGATGGTTCCCTTCGTTTGTGTGTGGACTATCGCGAGTTGAATAAGGTGACGAGGAAGAATAAATATCCTCTTCCACGGATAGATTATTTGTTTGATCAACTGGAAGGAGCAAGAGTGTTCTCCCAGTTGGACCTCGCGACAGGATTTCATCAGCTCCGAGTAGCAGATGAGAGTGTTCCGAAAACGGCATTTAGGACGCCGTCTGGATTTTATGAGTGGTTGGTCATGCCATTTGGGTTGTCCAATGCACCAGCCTATTTTGTGGATCTTATGAATCGAGTATTCAGAGATCAGTTGAATAAGTTTGTTCTTGTGTTCGTGGATGATATCCTTGTTTATTCAAGGACAGAGGAGGAACACAAGGGACACTTGAGGATAGCGATGGAGGTGTTGAGGAAACACCAATTGAAAGCGAAATTCTCTAAGTGTCATTTTTGGAGAAGGGAAGTGAGGTTCTTCGGTCATGTTGTTTCCGAGAATGGTATTGCCGTGGACCCTGCGAAGGTGGCTATGGTACAGGATTGGCCTACACCCAAGATTGCAACATATGTAAGAAGTTTCTTGGGATTAGCTGGATATTATCGTAAGTTTATCCAGGACTTCTCCAAGATAGCAGCACCGTTGACTCAGTTGACTAAGAAGAATTAGTCCTTCGTCTGGGACAGAGTGTGTGAGGATGCCTTCAAGAGTCTAAAGGAGAAGTTGACGCATGCGCCAGTGTTAGTCATTCCTAAAGGGAATGAAGAGATGACGGTATACACGGATGCTTGTGGTACCGGACTAGGTGCAGTATTGATGCAAGGAGGTAGGGTTGTAGCTTATGCTAGTCGACAGCTAAAGCCGCATGAGAAGAAGTATCCTACCTATGATTTGGAATTAGCAGCGATTGTATTTGCGCTGAAGATGTGGAGACACTATCTCTTGGGAGAAAGATTTGAGTTGTTTACCGATCATAAATCGTTAAAGTATCTCTTCTCCCAGAAGGATCTGAATCTCCGTCAGCGGAGATGGTTAGAGTTCTTGGCTTCGTATGATTTTGATATCGCATATACACCTGGGAAAGGTAATGCGGTAGCCGATGCCTTAAGTAGGAGACATGCCAGCTTAGGGGCAATGTTTCTTGAATGGAAGCAACTGGAGTATATCGCGAGGTTTGATTTCAGACCAAGGTGCGAATTGGATCCAGTCATGATAGCTAGTTTGGCGATCAGACCCACTTTGATAGAGCGGATTGGTTCCAGCCAGAGGAACAATCCCAATCTATTGGAAATCATCTCCAAGTTAGAGATGGGTATCGATGAGGAGATGAATGTGTATGGGCTTGATCGAGATGGATGGCTTCGGAAGAATGGAAGACTAGTTGTGCCCAACGTGAATGGTTTGAGAGATGAAGTGCTTAGAGAATGTCATCACTCAAAACTGACTATACATCCCGGTGGTAATAAGATGTATCGAGACATGAGACAGACTTACTACTGGGAAGGGATGAAAAGGGACGTTGGGAAGTTTATATCCAAATGCATGAATTGCCAGCTAGTTAAAGCCGAGCAAAAGAAGCCTAGTGGGTTGTTGCAACCATTAGAAATTCCCGAATGGAAATGGGAGTAAGTTTCGATGGATTTCATCGATGGCCTACCAAGGACTAGATCGGGATATGATAGCATTTGGGTCATTGTGGATCGATTGACTAAAAGCGCAAGATTTATACCAGTCAAATCGACCAGAACGGCAGCCAAGTTGGCAGATTTGTATATGAAGTGGGTAGTGAGATTTCATGGAGTACCTAAAAGCATTGTGAGTGACCGAGACACGTTGTTCACTAGTGGGTTTTGGAAGAGCTTACAAGAGGCTCTAGGGTCAGGATTACATCTCGGTACCGCATATCATCCTCAGACCGATGGTCAGACGGAGAGGGTGAATCGTATATTGGAAGATCTCTTGAGAGCTTGTATATTGGATTTTGGTGGATCATGGGATGACCATTTGCATCTAGTAGAGTTTGCATATAATAATAGCTACCAATTCAGTATCAGTATGGCTCCATATGAAGCTTTGTACGGAAGACCGTGCAACTCACCATCATGTTGGATAGAGACTGGCGAGAAGTTTTTGCTTGGACCAGATGTGGTGAGAGAAACTTCGGATAAGATTAAGACCATTCAGCAACGAATGAAAGCTGCCCAAGATAGGCAGAAGAGTTATGCAGATAAGAGGAGAAGAGACTTGAAATTCTCCGTTGGTGACTTGGTGTTTGTCAAGATCTCTCCATTGAAGAGTGTGATACGATTTGGCAGGAGAGGCAAGTTGGCACCAAGATTTGTTGGCCCATTCCCTGTTCTTGAACTAGTCGGGAATTTGGCCTATAGAGTTGGCTTACCAGAGAAAATGGCGGGAGTTCATAATGTATTTCATGTTTCCCAACTAAGGAAGTTCGTTCACGACTCAGATGTGACTATTTCACCTGATCAGTTAGAGGACTTCGAAGTAGAACCCGAGGCGGTTGGGAACCGCAAGCCGATTCGTATTCTGGGGCACGATACGAAGCAACTTCGAAGGAAGTCGGTGAAGCTAGTCAAGGTTCAGTGGGGCGAGGACGAGAATGATTGTACTTGGGAGACAGAAGAGAGCATTAGGAAGGCATATCCAGAACTCTTTGCTTGGTAAGATTTATTTTGCAATTTAGTTTTCCGCATGCTAGGGTAGACTTGTTTTGCTTGTTTGTATGTTTGATAGTTGTTTTATGATTGATAGGCATGCGGGACCTTTGTGTGTTTTTGATTAGGGAATTTCGGGTGTGAAATTTCTTAAGGGGGGGAGAGTGTAATGACCCTCATTCTACGCATCGGGGAATCGTAGAATATTTATTTCTTTCCCATGTGAAGTCGTATGGTCATGTATCTTTGGGAAACATCTATTAGAGTCATTTCCCATGTTCATGATTTTTGTCGATTTTTAAATGACCATTTTGCCCCTAGTTGGTACTGTTTTGGCCATAACTTTTCATTGGAAAGGAATTTTGACCTGAAACCACTTCCATTGGATTCGTTTGATGGTTTACCTTTCCGTCGAGTGGTCATAATAGCCAAACGGACTTATCGTTTAGGAGATATGGCTGAAACAAGGTTTGGAGGGTGAAAAACTGCTTAACCGGGACAAATCGGGTGATTAGTGGATAGGCCCATAACCCATTTCGGGATTAGGGTTATGAGAAGGCTGAAATGAGATAGATGATCATTCCATTTCAGCTTTCTAGCCTCCACTTATCACCAAGGAACCCTAAAAATGGCCTCCAACCTCTAAATCACCTCCAAATCACTTTTTGGTCAAGGATTTGGCTTAGCAACCCCTAATCAAGGAAGATCTACACCAAAGCAACATTGGAGCTGTTGTTTAGCATTAGGATTCACATCAAATCAGAGATTTATTTCAGATCTTAGTTTATTTTGTGGCTAAGGTGAGTGATTTGCATAGTTTTGCACTAATTATGGCTAATTAGGGATGATTAGTGTTAATTAGCGAATTTAAACATGATAAAATTCTGGAAAAATGTTTATAAAATTCGGAATGATGTTTTAGACCTCTGATATGAATTTGGGTTAATTTGGTTAAGTTTTGCTAATCCTATCATTAGTTTCACCTAAACATGCTTAAGGGGAAATATGGGATTTTGGGGTATGTTTGATCCATTTTAACCTATTATAGTGATGTTTTGCTGGTTGTGGTTGACTATATATGTTTCTATGACTGTATGGTATGCTTTGTGATTAGTTAGAATAGTTGGAATGGTCGAAAACGCCGTCGAGGGGCGTAAACAACTCGCTGGACAAGGTGCAGGGATTCGGATCGGATAGGGGATTGAGGGTCGATCGGATCGCCCTATGGGATCGTGGGACATCACCACGAGTGGAGTCATCCCCTCCAAACCGAACCATCTGCGCAAGGCCCACGAGCACGAACCGCGAACTGCTACCCGATCCGATCCGCTTGTGTTTCGTATCATCATCCGACTAGAGGGAGGCAGCATCCACGATCCGATGCACTATGAGACGCCTATCCGAACTAGGGGAGTCACGAGCTGGAGGAGCGCGATTCGACCCGTATGGGGTACTCCAATCCGAACTGAAGAGAGCACCCGATCCGAACCGTGGCAAGCTGGAGACCCGACCCGATCTGCCAGGGGTGATGGCGACCCGACCCGATCCAGTGAAGAAGGAGCATTCTGATCCGAACCGACCCAGTATTGACCAATAAACCGAGATGCAAAGGTAGTCCAATATGGGAAGTTAGAGCTCAGGATCCAGTTGGGAACCAATGAGTTCACTTCATGGTTGGACTTTGCTGCGGGACGTGTGCTAAGGAGTTGTCGACGTTCATAACTTCGATTCACCACTAAAAATGGATGATGGCTACTTATCAGTGCAGTAGGGTCATTATAACCTGAGGGGCAAGGTGATGGTAGCAAGACTACGTTATCAGTGCAGTAGGGTCATTATGACCTGAGGGGAAAGGTGATGCGTAGTAAGACTATGAGCCAGCGCAGATGGGGTGAATAACTCCATGGGGCAAGTGGACATAGTAAGGATTGGTAAGGCTATGAGCCAGCGCAGATGGGGTGAATAACTCCATGGGGCAAGTGGACATAGCGAGGAATTAGTGGCTATGTTATCAGTGCAGTGAAGCCATTTATGACTTCATGGGGCAGAGTGATCGTAGCCGGGCATGTTGGGTGATCGAAGTGGTGAATATCGTATGCTTTACGCACTGAGTGAGAGATGTGAGGATGGATGCTATGTTTGATTGTTTGCCATCTCTATGACATGCACACCTCCCCCACCTCCGTATCTTTACACCGTTTGATATGGTACCTTAGAGTGTTGTACAGTATGTAGTGCTAACTCTTTGGTTGCAGGTCCAGGTTCAGGTATGTTTTAGTCTACCTGTTATTGTTCACTTTAGATGCTTATCGCTCATACCAGGCTTTATGTCTGACCCAGAGTTTTATGTCTCCTCTTATTACTCTGGGTGCTCACACGAGCAGACTAGAGACAGGTTTGCTGGTGATGCGCGAGTAGCTGATTCGGAGGCGGGCAGGAGGCTTCCACGTATGATATATATATACACATTCTCCCTGTGTCGTTGGTGGTCGCTACTTGGGCATTAGTAGTGCACCTCCTTTATCTTACTTTTGCTTTGAGACAGTTTGAAAGTTGTAATAAGCTGTATTTTGGATTTCCGCTGCTATGATGTTTAGTTCTGATTTTCAGCTTATGCACTGTCTCCCCTATTTTATGTCAAGTATGTTATTATTATATTTTATTCTATGCGTTGTGAGACATTCTACAGGTTCTTTGTATGTTCATTTCCTTCTTTCCTTTCCTTCTGGTGACCCATTCCGTGCTAACTGGGCATGTGTGCAGCGTACCTTTGGAGTAAATGTCGGTTGGTGCGGGGCGGGCCGTCACATTTGGGTTATGATCATATCATGTAAATTGTGACATTTAACAAGTTGACACCTTTAGATCCTTAACATGTGTAGTTTATGCAAGTTTCACCCCTATTATGATTGGATTATTTTATTTGTATATATGTTGTGATAATTTATCTTTGTGCTATGAGTTAGACTATTCGAGTCTAATGTATATTCTGCGTTGAATAAGCGAACGTATAACGTGGGGTAGGGGTAATATTAAGGATTCAATAATAAGAAGTTGGGGTGCAATTGATATGATTTTGCATGCCATGAGTGGATGGCCATAATTGAGTCAATTATGGGCATCATTTAAAATTTGAGTTAACTAATAATTTGAATAGGGAATTATTAAAACTGGGGTAAAAGATTATAAGTGATAATCAATGCTTAGGACACGAGGTTGGACTCGTTTGTGACGTAAACCTGCCCGGACCCGCCCGGCAAATCCAGTGGTCACAAATGTCAGCCCAATGTGAGAGGTTGTAACGACCCGGGAAAAAGCGACCCTGGTTATCCGATATACAACACATATCGAACAATCAAAAGTCGAAATTACCGGATAGTCCAAGAAAGAAATTAGAGGGTGAGGATAGATAAGATAGAAAATTAGAACAGAAGAAGAAGAAGATAACAACATCAGAGTAACACGAATCTCACAGCGGAACGAATAAAATATAATAGACAACATATCTTGAAATCAAAGCAGTATATGTATATCATACCATTATCAGAGTACAACACTTTCATCACAGCGGGATAATCAATAGCTAGAAAAATCTTGAAGCCTCCTGCTCCAAGCTCTTCAAGCATACCTGTAAATCCTGACTACTTGACTGCCCGTACAAATTTGGGCACCCAAGAGTTTAGGGAAAACAAAACAAAATAAACTCTGGGTCAGTCATGGGACTGGTGTGAGTAAACTCAAATCATTTAGTTAACTTTCCAAAATCCTTTTCAAAAGAAAAGATAACCGTAAGACCAATCCACACATAAACACGGATGGCTTTTACCTTACGATAACCCAAAACACTTGTGGAAATCATATATTATCTGATATTATAATAATGTCTAATCACAAGTAATTAACAATCTAGCAGAACGCTTGCATCTCACGCTCTACATATATAGTATATAATCAAAAACCGCGGGCGCTTATTGGAGATTGGATTCCAACTTGACAAGGTATGGGACCACCTTCCGAACGTGTATCTCTAGAGGCAAATACACTGGGTTCAACAAGAACATCTTGCAACCCGGCCCACACATGACCGACCACTCATTTCGCTTGAGTGTATCGAATGTATATCACCGACGGTTGGGATCAGCAACCGCCTCCCGAAATGGGACAGCATCGATAGATTTAAGAACAAAAGGAATTTCTCTAGATAGGTGATCATACACCCTACTTCGGAGCGACCGACTTAGCCATGCTGCCTGCCCGATTTTTGTCCTTTCCTGGTTGATGAGGCTTGAGGTCATAACGTATCTTTTGACAGATCACACCTCCATTACTTTGAATGCCACATCGTCATACCCGCCAAATCACAAATTGAATTCACCAAAAATACCACGGGTATAAAGCTAAGAGAAACGAATTCCTCCGCCACCAAACGTAAGTACGTTTGAAGAGATCAACTTACGCGATCCTTTGAATATACTCTGTCAGACATTCGTCCATTCACGTTTGTCCTGGGGCTGGACAAACCGAAGGCACTATTCTGTAAACAGGATAGCCCTTGCATAACTCCGTCTCCAATATATTCAGCATACTTGATTCGCAACGCTTATGCTAATACGGAGTGGTTCTCTGGATAATAATCCAACCGGTCTCTCCATATTAACAACGTAAAATGGTCAAAACTTTGATAGTCGGTGAGTTAACTATCAAACGAAAACATGTCGGTGTGCAACCAACGATATTATTTCCCGAAGGAAATTCTATCGAACAATCATCACTTCATCCATTCGTTCATTTCCCTATTCCTGTTGTTTAATGTTTCTTATTCACTATATTTAGAAAATATATGTCATTATCATTGGAAAACATTTCCATCTCTTGTTTCTATATTCAGAAACAATTCTACTTCTCATTCGGAAAACATTTCCAAATCTCCTTCATTTGATTAAACAGATGTTTGAATAAACATCACTATGCCAAATCTCCTTCATTTGGTTTCCACTTAACCACCTTTCACTATCGAACCTTAACCATTTCTTAGTTAAAACGAAGTCAATCAAGTTGGGGTATAATTACCTCTCAGACCTTAACTGAACGACATTTCTAACTTCGAAATAGACAAAGTTCATCTTTCTAAATCTTTAACACTTCTTTACAACATTCTCGGATTTTATTTACAAATCCGCTTCTCGTACGGAAAAACACTTGATTATAACAATGGTGTTATAATCCCCTGCATCCGAATTATAATGGCTTTATAAATACTTCGATTTTCTAACTCGAATAAATAACGAACTAAATTATTAACTCATACTCGGTTAACTCTAAGCTGTAACTCTTATTCTATTTAACTCTTACTGGACTAACCCTTGTTCAGATAACTCGGTCTGATTTACTCATTCTGACCCACTTACTTGATCAGTTCAACTGGACTAACTTAGCTTAATTAACTCGACTAAATTACTTTTATCAATTAACTAATATTTGACTTGACACCATTCGCTCGACTCTAGATCGCAGCGATCACAATGGTTACGCCTGATTCCCTCAGGAAACATCCGATCGCCTTAGGCTATCTGCAGCCCTGCGAATTACGCTAGCAGTCGTGCTCACTGGTAGCTTATCTTAAATGACTACTTCTGTTTAACTCTATCTCGAATAACTAAATTCGAGCAAATCTAATTGATTAACTAATATTCCATCATCCCTTATTCGATTACTATATTTGGATAACTCTAGTTCGATTAGATTCTAATCGATTAACTCTAACTGATTAACTTTAATTGGTTAACTCTAACTAACTCTAAATGTTTACTCCAACGGTTTAACTCTACGGTTTAATCCTAACGGTTTAACTCTAACAGTTCAACTCTAACAGTTCAACTCTAACAGTTTAACTCTAACAGTTTAACTCTAACGGTTGATCTCAATAAATTTATTCTATTGGATTAACTCTATTGGATTAACTCACTTGGATCAACCCATTTCGAATAACTAATATTCAATAAACTTCCTTTCGAGTAAACTGATATTCGATATAACTTTACTTCGAATAACTCTTATTCGATAAATTCTCTTTCATACATATTCAGTTTCAGATATCGATGTAGAAATCGATTTTTACTTCTCTATATAAGTCTTGACTTATATACTCTATTTACCCAAAGATAAATAACTAAATTAATTTATAAAACTTTATTTATAAATTAACCTTCTCACTTTATCTGTTAAAACAGATCTCCCTTAAATTCTCACTTCGAATTCATATTCTGTTTACCCGTGTGCGAAGCACGGGCCTAAATTCTTCCTAGTGTAAAATTCTCCTTTATTACACTTTTATCCATTTTCAAGTACTCCAATATTCTATTTATTTCCACAATAAATATTCCTTTTATAACTCAGTTCATTTCCTAAATTCCTTTTTCCTTTTAGTCCATTTGAAATGTTTTACAAATATTTCTTCCTAATTTCATTTGTAACTATTTCCCAAATGTTTCTCTTTTGTTCCTTTTGTAATTATTTTACAAATATTCTTCTATATTGGTTTTACCAATATTTTCCTCTATTTCTTTGATTTACAAAAATGATTTTCCTTTATAAACCCTTTTCCCTTTCATATATAAAATCTATTGATTATATATAAATACTCTATTTTCAAATATACTTTGAAATTCTCCCTTTTCACTTTTCAGTATCACTTATGGCGTAAAAATATCAAATCAAAATGATTGGTCATCATCCAAACACACAGAATCAATAACGGACGATATAACACATCATATATCAAAATATATGAAAAGCGGTAAATAAATGTTGAGGAACCCAGTTGGGTCCCTCCGACCTGTTTCCCTGCATCCACAGATGTCAGTCAACATAAATAACATGAGTATAAAGTATTCTGATAAACAGAATCAATATTTCGATACGATTCATATATATCGTTATCGAAATATTCAATCAACTGACTAGCAGTTCAACCAAATAGCCAATACACAGCAAATCAGCCAATATTTATCAATTCTAAAAATACTTTATAAAAATATAAAGCGTTCAGAGTTAGTGAGATTTACTCACATTGGACGGTTTATCGTTAAATAACGATAATTGGTCATTGATTTGATTCCAGCGTTTTATTTCACCATAAATCCAGACGAGCTCTAATTCGCTTCCAGTCAGTTCCATTGCGTAGTGCTCGTCCATACGATCCCAACGGATCTTGTTTCGCTGTATTCTGATTACATATGATAAAGATATCCATTTTTAAAGTTAACGAACTAATTAAAAACTAAAATAAACTAATAATTATAATTGAATGACCCATACCCACTCACTATCGGCCCAACTACCCCTTTTTAAGCCCAAACCGTATGCACAGTCATTCTCCTTCCTCCCAGCGTACTCACGATGCTTTACAATGGTCATCACCGCAATTTCAACCCATTGTTTCTCCCAAATCTCTAAACAATTTTCAAAACTGAAACCTTCTTCGAACTCTCCTTCGAAAATCCTTCCATCCCATACGACTTTCGTTCCACTCGCACCTCCCTTTCAATTTCCGTCGTGCTCATCTCCTCGCCAGAACATGGAAACCCGCGACATCATTAACCGCCGATTCCCCTGATAACCACCACCAAGATGCTAAATCCCTTGCTGAGCTCGAAAACGATCCTTAAATCACCCACAAATGCACCAATTTCCCTATGGATCGAACCCTAGCCTCGCTGACAGAAAAACCCAACACGACAATAGATGTCGAACACAGAAAAACGGGTACGGTTGCGAAGAGAAAGCACCCAGGGTTCCAAATATACATTTGTTTTGATTTATAGATTTTCCTATGAATTTACTTTGATTTTCAAAGGGGAATTCTTGCTGTAGATTTTATGGAGTGGTGGCGGCGCATGTTTCAGCTGAGGGAAAATTGAGCTAGGGTTAGACAGAGCAAAGGATATTATATAGGATAGGTTTTATAATTTTTTATTCGATTATTTTATTTTATTTTAAGCAATCGCTGCTCGTATACGCTGTTTAAAAATTCCAGTGCTCACATACAATACCCAAAAATCACCAAACTGGACATGCACCTTCAATTTGACATTACGGTCCCAACGAAACTGGTTTCGTCGAATTCCGACTCCGTATGCCCAAACAGCGTATTTTTAACCGTCGAAATACTATCTATTTTTCACTCTAAAAATCCGTATGGCCACACACTGCTTCTAAAAATCACCAAACTTGGAATCTAACCATAATTTGACGCTGCGGATCCAACAAAATTAGTTTCGTTGAAATCCGACTTCGTTTGCAAAAGTGGCTATTTTTAAAGCCCTAAATAGCCCCTTTAAATAAATAAATATATTTAAAAACATTTAAATTTAATATTTAAAAATAAATATTATCGTATATATCCACAATAATTATCCATACAGCTCCAGAGAAATACATGTGGGTTTTCAATTCAATATTCCACCAACAGAGTTATATCGATATGCGATTTATATTTAAATCCTTATATAAAATTAGATAAACTATTTGGGTTTTAGGGCGCTGTTTTTCTGAAAATTTGATTTGGACGTAACACAAAATCCACCCGACGAAATCTCGATTTTTCTCTTCCACTAGAAAGATATACTCCACCCGCTCCACACGTTTCTTGTTTCACAGAAATCCGAGTTAAAACGAACCCTGTATATCCAGTTGAAGTTCGAATCGCCAAATAGCGAACTGCAGCGCCATTTCGAGCTCTATTCTAATTATAATATAAATTATACGTTCAAATGGCGTTTATAAATATATTCGTCGATATAATTCTATATAAACTGAATTATGTATATATATATATATTGCCCATTCACACAACACTGTGCATTCCACTATTTGACTATTTCAGAAATAAATATATGGTTCTATTATTTAATTTAATTAAATATTCGCTATAATTCAATTAAGCGACCATTTAATTATCTAAATCACTATTCATATAATTAAATAAATTAATTATTCTGTTGCTGAAAATGCGGTTCGTTACATTCTTCCCCCCTTAAAATAATTTCGTCCTCGAAATTGCTAAGATAGAGAACAACCCTATTAACTAGTTTCAAATTATTCGTTTACTTCTTTAATTTCAGTTTCAACTGAATTTATTTATTTCAATTAAATTATTACTTCATTTCTATAAACGAAAATTTCCAAAACTCCTGAAATTTTTCTAACACCCGAAATTTCCAAAAAATTTCGCCAGCACCTCCTTTGTACCGGGAGCATCGGGAAAATCCCCAAACTGCCACACAGGCCTCTCCAATCCAAAAGCAAATCAAACAGCCAAGCGGCTTGCCAATTCGGCTCATAAATCTCCAAACTCATATGAATATAAACGTGTACCTTTTTGTCGACATTCAATTCTGCTATCAATTTAGCATATACCACTATCATCCCAATCAATCTCCAATCACTTTTATTTTCAGCACAACCATTTGCTTATAACCAAGCCAAATTCCACTCAAACTGCAATTCCAATCTCAACTCAAATTCTTACTTAATAATTCATTTCTATTCCAGATTATCTCTAATCCAGTCCAATTCTACTTGATACCATTCTATTTCAGTTCAATTTCCACTGAACTAGTTTCAATTCAATTTCAAATTTACTTTCACATATTTCTATTTAATTTGTGTTTATTCCAAATAATCTGTTTCTGGGAGTTCTTAAACAGCTTAGCCTTTTCCAAAATCAAATCATTCATTTGGAATATCAAGACAACTTGTTTTCTCAAAACAATTCAAAACAAAAATTTTGGTAGTAATCCGTCACTTGCAAACTCGAAAATGAACACCGACGATGTCCGGATCATCATCGGAATTTATTTTCCAGCTATCGAAGTGATTTCAATACTATAGCACTTTCAAAACCCATTTTTAAACATTTTCATTTTGAAATTCATTTCAAAATATCACTTTTCAATGCTTGTAACAAATTTAAAATCTCCCAGGATTTTAAAATTCACATATATTCAATTTAATTCCATTTACAATGCTTATTCAAATTTTAGCAATTTTAATTCCAATTCTGAACTTAAATTCAGATTTAATTCATCTGATTTCATATATTTCACTTATATGAATTTTGATTTGTTATTTACATAACCATTTCACATTTTATAATCTTATTCGATTATAATCACAACCAACACATTCAATATACTATAATAATTTCAAATATCTATACTTTGCTTATATCAAAATATAATTTGGGTAAAATTATTTCATTCACCATTTTTCAAAACATACTGTGTCGGTTCATCGTATTCAAGCGTTTAGAAACCCCTATCGATACAGTGGATCAAACTGATCGACCAGAATTCATAAACAACTCAACCAATAAATCTCCACAATATAAAATCATTTTATATCAAATAACAAATACGTTCACTCGTATATATACACTCAAACTCAGTCTAGGGTATTACTAACCCCATCTCTACTGAATCACGCCACAGAGCCAAGGTAATACTTAACCTTCAGCTCTGATACCACTGTAATGACCCGGGAAAAAGCGACCCTGGTTATCCGATATACAACACATATCGAACAATCAAAAGTCGAAATTACCGGATAGTCCAAGAAAGAAATTAGAGGGTGAGGATAGATAAGATAGAAAATTAGAACAGAAGAAGAAGAAGATAACAACATCAGAGTAACACGAATCTCACAGCGGAACGAATAAAATATAATAGACAACATATCTTGAAATCAAAGCAGTATATGTATATCATACCATTATCAGAGTACAACACTTTCATCACAGCGGGATAATCAATAGCTAGAAAAATCTTGAAGCCTCCTGCTCCAAGCTCTTCAAGCATACCTGTAAATCCTGACTACTTGACTGCCCGTACAAATTTGGGCACCCAAGAGTTTAGGGAAAACAAAACAAAATAAACTCTGGGTCAGTCATGGGACTGGTGTGAGTAAACTCAAATCATTTAGTTAACTTTCCAAAATCCTTTTCAAAAGAAAAGATAACCGTAAGACCAATCCACACATAAACACGGATGGCTTTTACCTTACGATAACCCAAAACACTTGTGGAAATCATATATTATCTGATATTATAATAATGTCTAATCACAAGTAATTAACAATCTAGCAGAACGCTTGCATCTCACGCTCTACATATATAGTATATAATCAAAAACCGCGGGCGCTTATTGGAGATTGGATTCCAACTTGACAAGGTATGGGACCACCTTCCGAACGTGTATCTCTAGAGGCAAATACACTGGGTTCAACAAGAACATCTTGCAACCCGGCCCACACATGACCGACCACTCATTTCGCTTGAGTGTATCGAATGTATATCACCGACGGTTGGGATCAGCAACCGCCTCCCGAAATGGGACAGCATCGATAGATTTAAGAACAAAAGGAATTTCTCTAGATAGGTGATCATACACCCTACTTCGGAGCGACCGACTTAGCCATGCTGCCTGCCCGATTTTTGTCCTTTCCTGGTTGATGAGGCTTGAGGTCATAACGTATCTTTTGACAGATCACACCTCCATTACTTTGAATGCCACATCGTCATACCCGCCAAATCACAAATTGAATTCACCAAAAATACCACGGGTATAAAGCTAAGAGAAACGAATTCCTCCGCCACCAAACGTAAGTACGTTTGAAGAGATCAACTTACGCGATCCTTTGAATATACTCTGTCAGACATTCGTCCATTCACGTTTGTCCTGGGGCTGGACAAACCGAAGGCACTATTCTGTAAACAGGATAGCCCTTGCATAACTCCGTCTCCAATATATTCAGCATACTTGATTCGCAACGCTTATGCTAATACGGAGTGGTTCTCTGGATAATAATCCAACCGGTCTCTCCATATTAACAACGTAAAATGGTCAAAACTTTGATAGTCGGTGAGTTAACTATCAAACGAAAACATGTCGGTGTGCAACCAACGATATTATTTCCCGAAGGAAATTCTATCGAACAATCATCACTTCATCCATTCGTTCATTTCCCTATTCCTGTTGTTTAATGTTTCTTATTCACTATATTTAGAAAATATATGTCATTATCATTGGAAAACATTTCCATCTCTTGTTTCTATATTCAGAAACAATTCTACTTCTCATTCGGAAAACATTTCCAAATCTCCTTCATTTGATTAAACAGATGTTTGAATAAACATCACTATGCCAAATCTCCTTCATTTGGTTTCCACTTAACCACCTTTCACTATCGAACCTTAACCATTTCTTAGTTAAAACGAAGTCAATCAAGTTGGGGTATAATTACCTCTCAGACCTTAACTGAACGACATTTCTAACTTCGAAATAGACAAAGTTTATCTTTCTAAATCTTTAACACTTCTTTACAACATTCTCGGATTTTATTTACAAATCCGCTTCTCGTACGGAAAAACACTTGATTATAACAATGGTGTTATAATCCCCTGCATCCGAATTATAATGGCTTTATAAATACTTCGATTTTCTAACTCGAATAAATAACGAACTAAATTATTAACTCATACTCGGTTAACTCTAAGCTGTAACTCTTATTCTATTTAACTCTTACTGGACTAACCCTTGTTCAGATAACTCGGTCTGATTTACTCATTCTGACCCACTTACTTGATCAGTTCAACTGGACTAACTTAGCTTAATTAACTCGACTAAATTACTTTTATCAATTAACTAATATTTGACTTGACACCATTCGCTCGACTCTAGATCGCAGCGATCACAATGGTTACGCCTGATTCCCTCAGGAAACATCCGATCGCCTTAGGCTATCTGCAGCCCTGCGAATTACGCTAGCAGTCGTGCTCACTGGTAGCTTATCTTAAATGACTACTTCTGTTTAACTCTATCTCGAATAACTAAATTCGAGCAAATCTAATTGATTAACTAATATTCCATCATCCCTTATTCGATTACTATATTTGGATAACTCTAGTTCGATTAGATTCTAATCGATTAACTCTAACTGATTAACTTTAATTGGTTAACTCTAACTAACTCTAAATGTTTACTCCAACGGTTTAACTCTACGGTTTAATCCTAACGGTTTAACTCTAACAGTTCAACTCTAACAGTTCAACTCTAACAGTTTAACTCTAACAGTTTAACTCTAACGGTTGATCTCAATAAATTTATTCTATTGGATTAACTCTATTGGATTAACTCACTTGGATCAACCCATTTCGAATAACTAATATTCAATAAACTTCCTTTCGAGTAAACTGATATTCGATATAACTTTACTTCGAATAACTCTTATTCGATAAATTCTCTTTCATACATATTCAGTTTCAGATATCGATGTAGAAATCGATTTTTACTTCTCTATATAAGTCTTGACTTATATACTCTATTTACCCAAAGATAAATAACTAAATTAATTTATAAAACTTTATTTATAAATTAACCTTCTCACTTTATCTGTTAAAACAGATCTCCCTTAAATTCTCACTTCGAATTCATATTCTGTTTACCCGTGTGCGAAGCACGGGCCTAAATTCTTCCTAGTGTAAAATTCTCCTTTATTACACTTTTATCCATTTTCAAGTACTCCAATATTCTATTTATTTCCACAATAAATATTCCTTTTATAACTCAGTTCATTTCCTAAATTCCTTTTTCCTTTTAGTCCATTTGAAATGTTTTACAAATATTTCTTCCTAATTTCATTTGTAACTATTTCCCAAATGTTTCTCTTTTGTTCCTTTTGTAATTATTTTACAAATATTCTTCTATATTGGTTTTACCAATATTTTCCTCTATTTCTTTGATTTACAAAAATGATTTTCCTTTATAAACCCTTTTCCCTTTCATATATAAAATCTATTGATTATATATAAATACTCTATTTTCAAATATACTTTGAAATTCTCCCTTTTCACTTTTCAGTATCACTTATGGCGTAAAAATATCAAATCAAAATGATTGGTCATCATCCAAACACACAGAATCAATAACGGACGATATAACACATCATATATCAAAATATATGAAAAGCGGTAAATAAATGTTGAGGAACCCAGTTGGGTCCCTCCGACCTGTTTCCCTGCATCCACAGATGTCAGTCAACATAAATAACATGAGTATAAAGTATTCTGATAAACAGAATCAATATTTCGATACGATTCATATATATCGTTATCGAAATATTCAATCAACTGACTAGCAGTTCAACCAAATAGCCAATACACAGCAAATCAGCCAATATTTATCAATTCTAAAAATACTTTATAAAAATATAAAGCGTTCAGAGTTAGTGAGATTTACTCACATTGGACGGTTTATCGTTAAATAACGATAATTGGTCATTGATTTGATTCCAGCGTTTTATTTCACCATAAATCCAGACGAGCTCTAATTCGCTTCCAGTCAGTTCCATTGCGTAGTGCTCGTCCATACGATCCCAACGGATCTTGTTTCGCTGTATTCTGATTACATATGATAAAGATATCCATTTTTAAAGTTAACGAACTAATTAAAAACTAAAATAAACTAATAATTATAATTGAATGACCCATACCCACTCACTATCGGCCCAACTACCCCTTTTTAAGCCCAAACCGTATGCACAGTCATTCTCCTTCCTCCCAGCGTACTCACGATGCTTTACAATGGTCATCACCGCAATTTCAACCCATTGTTTCTCCCAAATCTCTAAACAATTTTCAAAACTGAAACCTTCTTCGAACTCTCCTTCGAAAATCCTTCCATCCCATACGACTTTCGTTCCACTCGCACCTCCCTTTCAATTTCCGTCGTGCTCATCTCCTCGCCAGAACATGGAAACCCGCGACATCATTAACCGCCGATTCCCCTGATAACCACCACCAAGATGCTAAATCCCTTGCTGAGCTCGAAAACGATCCTTAAATCACCCACAAATGCACCAATTTCCCTATGGATCGAACCCTAGCCTCGCTGACAGAAAAACCCAACACGACAATAGATGTCGAACACAGAAAAACGGGTACGGTTGCGAAGAGAAAGCACCCAGGGTTCCAAATATACATTTGTTTTGATTTATAGATTTTCCTATGAATTTACTTTGATTTTCAAAGGGGAATTCTTGCTGTAGATTTTATGGAGTGGTGGCGGCGCATGTTTCAGCTGAGGGAAAATTGAGCTAGGGTTAGACAGAGCAAAGGATATTATATAGGATAGGTTTTATAATTTTTTATTCGATTATTTTATTTTATTTTAAGCAATCGCTGCTCGTATACGCTGTTTAAAAATTCCAGTGCTCACATACAATACCCAAAAATCACCAAACTGGACATGCACCTTCAATTTGACATTACGGTCCCAACGAAACTGGTTTCGTCGAATTCCGACTCCGTATGCCCAAACAGCGTATTTTTAACCGTCGAAATACTATCTTTTTTTCACTCTAAAAATCCGTATGGCCACACACTGCTTCTAAAAATCACCAAACTTGGAATCTAACCATAATTTGACGCTGCGGATCCAACAAAATTAGTTTCGTTGAAATCCGACTTCGTTTGCAAAAGTGGCTATTTTTAAAGCCCTAAATAGCCCCTTTAAATAAATAAATATATTTAAAAACATTTAAATTTAATATTTAAAAATAAATATTATCGTATATATCCACAATAATTATCCATACAGCTCCAGAGAAATACATGTGGGTTTTCAATTCAATATTCCACCAACAGAGTTATATCGATATGCGATTTATATTTAAATCCTTATATAAAATTAGATAAACTATTTGGGTTTTAGGGCGCTGTTTTTCTGAAAATTTGATTTGGACGTAACACAAAATCCACCCGACGAAATCTCGATTTTTCTCTTCCACTAGAAAGATATACTCCACCCGCTCCACACGCCCTTCCATTTTTGCTTCTTTCTATTTCACGTACTACATCGCGCCCTTCCCTTCCAACAGTACCGAAAACCCCAGAAAGCTAGGAGAAAGAAGTTAGAGGGTGAGATAAGAAAGAAAGAAAGTTAGAATAGAAGAATAAGAAGAACACTACACAGAATCTCACATCGCAGCGGAACAAAATATAATATATAAATAAACTTTATAGAGAGCTTTGAAATAAAAAACTTACAATCATCAGAGTACATCAATACACTGGGACAGTTATAATAATCTGTCCTCATATACATCACACAGCGGAATAATAACGATCGAACATCATACGTCTGAACACTTTCAGCTTGTCTTTGGACTTCACAGCATCCGATAACCTGAACCTGTACACCCGGTCTAACCCGAGCATTTACAAAACACCGGGTCAGTCTGGTGAACCAGAGTGAGTAAAACTCGCACAGTATTAAGGGTATCACACAACTTGATTTTATATTTAAAATCCTTTCGAAAGAAAAGGATAATCGTAAGACCAAATCCACACATAAATACGGACGGTTTTTACCTTACGATGACCCAAAACAGTTTTGAAATCAATATCTTCTCTGATATTATAATAGTGTCTAAATACAAGTAAATATCAATCTAGTGGAACGCTTGCATCTCACGCTCCACATATATAGTATACAAACAAAACCGCGGGCGCTTATTGGAGACTGGTTTCCGACCTTGACAAGGTATGGGACCACCTGCCGCTCGTGTATCTCTAGAGGCGAATACACTGGGTTCAACAAGAACGTCTTGCAACCCGGCCCTCACATGACCGACCACTCATTTCGCTTGAGTGTATCGAATGTATATCACTAACGGTTGGGCTCAAACCACCGTTTCTCGAAAAGGGACAGCATCGATAGATTTCAGAAACAAAAGGAATTTCTCTAGATAGGTGATTATACACCCTAATGGGAGCGACCCACATAGCCATGCTGCCTGCCCGATTTTTGTCATTTTTCCCGGTTGCTGAGGCTTGAGGTTATAATCGACTTTTGAAACATCTGGTCGCCATTCACATCGTCCATACAAGTCATCCAGGAACAGGATGAACCGAAGGCACCCTCCTACTGCATCCAATATAGGAATCACCCCATGGATCAGTAGCGAGTAGCCCTTGCAATCCGTAGATTCCAATCACGACAAAATCATTATCGAAATATCTCTGGGGATCAGCCAGAGAAATCCAACAATAGTTTCTCCGCTCAGGAAGATTTACGGTCTTCATTGCTCCAACTCGATCAACATCTTCTACATTTCGTATTCATTGGTCGGAATGGTTTTCGAATATAAATTCGATCCCGGTCTTTCCGTACCAACAACGTTGGGCAAGATTTTTGATAGTCGGTTATTTAATTATCAAAATAAATAATCAATACAACCAATTCATTGGTTCAATATACAGCGTTACTTGGCCATTACAAATATATCAGTTGTAATATCAAAATAATGTATCAGTTTTAATATATCGATATTCTCAAATCATCTATTTATACACTTGGAAAAATATATCTTAATAATCATATCCAATTTTTTGTTAACTATCATTTCAAACCGTTTGCTATAATTTTTCTTATTTTCAAATATTGGGTATTCGATCATTGCAAACCCTCGTTATGATATCCCCCTTGTTTCGTTACTCGACCGCCAAAATCGTCACTTTCCCTTTTAGAATAATCTCATTTTAAATATCATCTCCTTACGTTCCAAATATCGTTATATCTTCACATACCTCCTTTTGTCTCTTTATTACGGAAATACCATTCCATATTCTCACACCCTTTTTAAATCCCTTTTTGAAATCCTATCGTATGTATTCCAAATTCTTCAACGATACACTATTAATTCTCAAATAAATCACTTTTAACACCTTCACCACTGCAACTAATATCATCTTCCGACAATCCTGCGGTTGATCAAGTTGGGGTATTTTAATTACCTCTCAGACCTTAATCAACAACATTCTTATCTTCAGACAAGTATCAGTTGCAATACCCCAAACTGATATTTATTCCCAATATCAGACAAATCCTACTTTTGATTCTGTCTTTATGAAATATCATCTTTTATTTAAACTCACGGATCTATATTTCATCTTTATACTCCACTTGTTTAACTACCCAAATCAAACTTCAGCTTTTCGTTTGATCTCCATTTCAAAAATTCATATTTAATGACTCACCCGATAATATTTAGTA
The DNA here is from genome assembly GCA_030737875.1 of Allium sativum. Taxonomy (NCBI): domain Eukaryota; kingdom Viridiplantae; phylum Streptophyta; class Magnoliopsida; order Asparagales; family Amaryllidaceae; genus Allium; species Allium sativum. The sequence goes on along the minus strand of CM060916.1, from coordinate 65,732,637 downwards.
AAAATCGGGTTCGTTAAAATCTTGGATTTATAAAAATCCAATTTAAATGGAACTTTACATAAGAATTCTCTTCAAACCTCAATTTAAACTTAACTTGTATTATCATTAATATCCTTTGCTTTAAAATATCATTTTATTCTAAATAGACCATATCGATACGTAAGCCTCCATTGCCCTTTTCAAATTCCAGGATTTCTACTTGGATTATTATTAAAGAAATAAATGATAATCAAATGTCTTATTTTATGAAAATGTTTACTTAATCATTAATTACATCCCATGAAATTAATGTAATAATTCCATTATGATTAACATAGTTGACTTGGCCAACTCTAAACTGATTAACTAGTTAATCAGATCTCCATTCATCTTTCCACTAAATTCAGTTAATTTAAATAATCACATTTGGTTATTTGGAACAAAAACCACTTCAACATAATCTCCTTTTAAATTGTTACTTAAAACAATTAACCTAGGTTGTTAAAATCCGCTCCCTTGCTCATTAGTCATGTACGTATAAGTATCATCCCATTATTGAGATAAAGCACGTGCTTCGCGCACGGTTAGATTTCCGGTACAAAATAGTGATTTTGATTAAAACAATAAATGTAAATATGGTTGGTTTATTTCCCTTTTATAAACCCAATTAACTAATATAATTAAAAATATATATTCAGTTTAAATAAATTTCATAACTTAATTTCTATTGATTCACCTGACGGTGAATCAACCTTCATAAAACAGTTTGTATTTGGGCCATCTGCTGTAAATTCCTCAACCGATACTAACCATTGGTTAATAACACAATAACTATTGAATTTATCCAACAATCAATATTCAAACCAAAAACCTAGTCATACCGGTTAAACCATTTGTGTGACGATCATATGCAAAATCATCAATTCCACCGATAGTGGTCAACCAATAACAATAATGCAAACATCCATTTTAATTTATTTACGTTTATATTGTTATAAACGTAACCAATAAGGTGAGTTACCTTGTTTGGAGATCATCGTTAAAAATAACGATGTCTCTTTATTTAAATTAAACAATGGTTTAATTTAAATAGACAATATAACCATGTTTAACAGCATCTCAATAATGAAATCAACCAACAATTAGCAAACATGGCATCCAAATGAATAAACCCAACTTATAAAAATAATAAGTAGGGGAACTGAGTGAGTTTAACTCACCTTGCTTTTCAACTGTCATCAAAACTGTTTGTTTCCGGCTGCGTCCAGCTCTGCTCAAAACTAGCTTCGAAAAGGTTACGTTTATCATTACGGTTCCAGTGCGGCTCACCTTGTCTAATTCTGATAACACGCAGTATGTTACAGAATTTATAAATATTAAATTAAATTAAATTAACTTAAACCTAGATGAATAATTATTATATATATATTTTTCTTCTACCTACCTTATTCTAATTAACATTGACCGCGTTGAAAGGAATGATTAGGCAATTTTAATTCATGGGATTGGGGTTGCGCATGTATAACATGCGATCAGGTACATAGATATAGGATTGGGAATGGTTTTCATACCCAGTTTGACTCCTGCTACAGTTATATTTTTAATACCCAGCTACCTTGTATTATATAACATTAAACAATCTATTCACCTGTTACATTTTCGTTTCTGGACCAAAAATATAGCCTAACCGTGTTGCTCCCCCGTGTTGCCCAACTCAACAACACTTAATGTTATAATGGTAAGATCTGATGGTTTTTATTATAAATATAAAATCTTTAAATCAGAAATTTTAAACTAATTTAAGCACAACTTTTATACCTTCTCTTCCAAATGTAAAATGCAAGCACTTGAAACCTTCCTCCCACCTGCATGCGGCCCAAGCAATTAACCCACGCCCTCTTATATATTTTTTTCCCAACGTGCCACTAATACCCCCCTTCTCTTATTGTCTTTGCCGTACTCAAATTTTATTTATTTTTTCTTTGGAACACGTCTTCTTCCATGTTGGCGGCTACAGAACACACAGCACTGACCTCATCACTTTTCATATGCCTTTGTGTATCTCTTCCCATATTCATTTTGTCAGTACCACATTTACTTCCTAAATTCTTTTCTACTCCCTTAATTCTCCTCATACATTTGCCGCGGGTCCTCTCTTCCTCCAATTTCTTTGCTCACGTTTTTAAACCAATCCGCACCGCTTCCAGAACTACACTCGCCGCTATCACCTGGAGTAACCACGCACCGCACTAACTCCCTGAAGTACGAACAGCATGGTTCCCCTCTCTCCTGAGTTCCGATCCTTCCACGCTCACTGCGTTGAGTGGTTGAGATGGTTTCGTGGTAATGGGTTTTGCGTTCAATAAGTTAGAGATGGTTACGGTTTCCATTTATATTTTGTGAAGAGGAGATTTTTGTTTCATTTACTTTCGTGAAACAAAGAAATAAAGAAGGGCAGAAGTGTTTTCTCTCGGTTACGGGATGAAAAAAAAAGGCGTGTGAATGTGTGTATATATATGGGAGGAGACGTGCCAATCACGGTTACGTGAGGCTCACGGTATAGAAGTTTGGCAGACAAGAAAACAAAACTGCGTGCCTTGCAAGGAATTTGTTTGTGTGGTGGCCAAGAAACTGATTATTTGGTTTTTAAGGCAAGGAATCAAATCAGCTTAATATTTTAATGTAGTTCCATTATTCAGCCGTGACTTTACATTTTGATTGGCATGCGTGACTTTTACAGTTGGGTTACTTAAGTTAGGATAGGCAAGTAAAGAAAAAGAATTTGTTTAATATTTTCTTTTGTACAAAATGGTAGTTCGTTTTATCTACGTTGTCAATGTTGCTGATATTTTAGCTTATACAAATCCGGTACTGGTATATGCAATACCAATATGCATTTGTTACCCTGTCACATAAAATTCCGTTTACGTACAAACGGTCATGGACAGAAATAAAACACCGTTGTGTCCAGCATTGTTTCACGACTTCAAAAATATAATAACATCGGTAGGTTGACTTATATGTAGGTGTGCACGTACTCAGGGTAGCTGACTGAAGTTTAGATTTTGTACGGTTGGTCGTAGAAAGAAAGGAGCGGAGGTATACAAAGTGGATGCAGTATGGACATGGTACGGTTTAGGATAGTATGCGTTTCTTAAAAGTATAGCGTGTAGAAGAATTTGGTATGGTGCGCATCAGGTAGTAGTTGAAAATCACTTATATAGGAAAGTTGGACCAATTAAATATTATTTTATTCATACATGCTTTGCTATGAAGAAATGTTCCAAAATAACTACATAAACCCTCCGTTTTTGACGAACAAATATGTAATCCTAGCATAAAAAAATATTCTGGACCCAATGAGACAGGTTTCGTCGAATTCCGAGGTCGTTTGAAAAAATCCCTTAGAAAATATCGATGAAAAACACCGAGCTTTAATTCCTAAAAATTTCAGGAAAAATCCTAAAAATATGAGGCCTTGACGTTTCACTAGGCCTCTTCCTAAGGTTTCGTATGAAACTTGTTTCGTTGAATTTGGAGTTCGTTTGGCCAGTTAACCATTCAATAAAAGTTACCCACACCACCATGTACGGTTATATGAGCGTTGCAGACTGAAATAAAAATATAGTCATGATCAGCGAGGTGTCGCGATCCCGAAAATGTAATAATATCGGTAGATTGACTTATATTGTGAAACCCCAAAAATGCTGATGCAGGGTGCAAAATACTCAAAAAAAATGTTGTTTATTTAATTATTTAAAAATTACAGAAAAATTCTAAAAATTAAATTATACTTACGCCCCAAAAGAACCTTGTTCAAATTCGGATCCTATATCTAGTTATTTCAAATAAACCGTTATGATCATGGCGCTGTTTTTCTGAATATCTAATTTGGGCATAACTTACAATTTAAAAGCCGAAATCTCGATTTTTCTTTTCCATTAGAAAATTATAGTCAAGTCGATCCTAACGATTCTTGTTTCACAGAATTCCGACTTATAATGAATCATGTGCACTCGGTTGAAGTTCAGAACGTTGAATTACGAACTGCCGTGTCGTTTCGAGTTCGTTTTATAATTATAAAAATATATAACGTTCGAACTCCTTTTAAATAACAAATTCAATATAAAAATCTATTTTTATTCCAAAAATAATATTTAAAACAATAAATAAATATAATATTTGACTGCCAAAAATACGGGACGTTACATTCTTCCCCCCTTAAAATAATTTCGTCCTCGAAATTGCTAAGATAAGAAAGAATGTTACAAGTCTATTAGCTTTATAAAAATATTTAAATAAAACTCGATTTTTATTTCCAAAACTAATCTAATTGGTTTTAAAACCAATTTATTCCAAATAAATGAATTTTCCAAAAATCTTCAAAAATTTCTAACACCTTAAATTTTGGAAAACTTTTGGCAGAGTCTCCCCTGTACGGAGACATCTGTAATATCACAGGTTCAAGAAATATATATACATCGACTAACACAGCCGGGAAAAATTCAAAATCCAAATAAAAACCCAAAATTCCATATTTTGCGTATGCGTACCTTTTACGAGCGCTATTGAGCATATTTGCACAATTTATTTCAATCTACGCAACCAAAATCTAATTTCGAGTCTCCTTCTGCCTGTACTTAACTCAATTAACATGTAAGTCACAAATACATGAGGTTCAGAATAACATTTCATTGATTAACAAGTATAACTTCACAAATTCACCAATTCAAACATGAGCATCAACTTATTTGCCAATCCAGGTTTATATCCTTAGTCTCAGTTCACATGAAGTTTAATCCAGTTTTATTATACTGGAATTTATTTACTTTAGTTTATAATTTAATTGAATTCATTAAATCATTGATTCATTTCATTCAAACAACCTACCATTCAATAACCAACATTTCACAATAAACAACCAATATACAACTGAATCAACCAAATCAATTGAATTCACATTCAATATTAATATTTTACTTTGGTTTCACATAACTGAACATTAATCGATTAATGTTCGGTTGATTTTCTTTTGATTATTATTTATTCAAATAAAATTTCAAATTTCCAAATTTGTTTTATTAAATTTCATTATCATTCTTAATGCAATTCTACTTAGACAAGTTAAGTTCCAATTCAAATTCTTAATCAAATTTGAATTTATCCAAATCAACAAACACATCGAATACACCAATATCTCAATAAATTGAGAAAATTATTCCTTTTCTATACAAAAATATAATTCGGGTAAAATTATCCATTTATCCTCTTTTCAAAACAATATTGTATCAAATTTGCCAGTCCAACGCTTCTCAACGATTGAACCGATTGAACAACACAATACAAAACGTTTGTACATAAAATTTACAAATACGCTCTCATATATATATACTCAATCTCGATCTAGGGTATTACTAACCCAATCTCTATCGAGTTATACCACAGAGCCAAGGTTATTCCTAAACCATTGCTCTGATACCAACTGTAATGACCCCGAGATTCGAGTAGGCTTTTCAACCATCCTCTCCTCCCTCGGTACTGGGCTAACCTCCCAGCGTGGCTTACAGAGATACCTCAGAACTGCTTTTACGGCCAGCCTCTCGACTCAACCAACCCACATTGTCGGGAGATGTAGGGGTAAGAGTCTCCCGTTCGCCACCTAACGCGAAGCGAGAACCCCCTATCATCCGTACCAATTAAGCAACCAGCTCTGATACCAACTGTAGCGACCCGGAAATTTTCGACACCTGAATCTTGACATTAATACGACCCATGCCCAAATCAGCAAACAACAAACAGATAATATATTTTTGAGGAATCCAGTTGGATCCCTCCAACCTGTTTCCCTGCATCCACAGATGTTAGCACATAAATAATACCCATTCTGCTTCGTGGCAGAATATCGCGGTATAGAAGGTCATCCACTAATCATAGCGTGGGGCGTATAGGGTAATCATCCGCTATGAAACTGCGGGCATCCGCTAATGAGACTGCGGGAATCCAACCAATCAATCAACCCAATATATATATATATATATCCTAAATAACTAATATATATATAAAGCAACCAGAAAGCATTCACACAAGCAACAAACAATTATTTTTAATGAATAAAAATAATTCTAAAGGTGAGTGAGATTTACTCACCTGATTCCTATTTAGCGAATCCCCTTTCGTCTCGCCTCGAATCCAATCAAATCATTTATCTTGATCCTTATTGCCTCATAAATAACTTGACCAATCCGCGAGGTATAACCTCAACAGCCTTAAATATGTAGTCAGTTCCCAAATGCCTCATACTGCATTTCTCTACAACGGCAATCCATCGAACAACATACAGGCAGTCTCCATTTTCTTCTTAACCTGAGTTTCACTGTGCTATTTTCAGTTCTCCAATATCGTCGCGAGCTGCTTCCCACACTTGCGACTGATCTGCTTCCAAAGTTCGAACCCCTTAATCACTCAGAACCCCACGTTGCGTCTCCCTCTTGAAATCGATACTTCTATCATTATTATTTTTCCCAGGGGACAAACCAAACCGCAAGCCTGGTATCAACGTTGAGCCCCTGTACTGACATCGAACAACAAACCCAAATCGCATCCGTCGAGCTCCTGTACTGGCATCGAACAACAAACCTGAATCGCATCCGGAAGTTGACATGCCCTAGCTTGACCAGTTCGAGTTCGATCCCTTCCCAGAATCACCGCGATTTTCCCCTTTCTACCTGTTGCTATTGCGAGCGTGGTGTTCATGCTTCAGAAGATACGCACTTGATTTTTGATTGAGGGAAGAAAAAGAAATTAAAGAGGCTCGGCTTAAATCATTTCGGATATGAGGATGGAAAAATAAGGAAGTCGATGGGTTTATATAAGTGTGAGAGGGAACAAGGAGTACACCGGTCATTAAACCATTGTTTCCGTGATATTGAGGGAAAGGGACAATATACTCGGCTCGAGGAAAGATATGTGAGAGGGACAATATACTTCGTTGGTATCAGAGCTATTGGTTTAGTGATAACCTTGGCTCTGTGGCGTAACTCGATAGAGATGGGGTTAGTAATACCCTAGATTGAGTTTGAATATATATATGAGAGCGCGTATTGGTAATTTCTTATAAAATTATTTTTAAATAGTTTTGCCCGGATTATATTTTTGTTACAAATTTATTTTCTTAATCGATTATAAAACAGATTTGTTTGAATAACTTGAATAAGAATTCAAATTGGAATATTGAACTGAAATAAAGAAATTTCACTTGTGAAATCGAGTAAAGGATAATTGAATGGAATTAATCCAATGTAAATCAATGGATGTGAAAAACAAAGTAAAAGCAAATGAGAAATATTAACCAAAATGGTTTGGTTGAATTGAATGCCTTGGTTGTTGTTTGATATTGGATGGAGTGTATAAAATTCACCAATTGTTGGTTGAAACCAATCTGAACTGATCAAGTAAAGGAATTAAACCAAGATTAATTTGAATGGATGTTTAAAATAAATGGATTGCTAAGTCCATCAAAGTTGAATAAAGTGATGTGGTTATTTCCAATTGTTGGAATTGGATGATGTGGGTGATATTTGGATCAAATTTACTTTGGTTTGAATACTAATGGATTTTATTGAAGTTAAGAACAGATACAGAGTTAATCCAAGAGAATACTGGAGTAAATTGAATCCAGTTGGCATGTTAATCAAGCAAGCATGAATATATTTATCGCTTATCGCGTAATAGCGCTCGCAAAAAGGTACGCCTACGCAAAATATAAAAATTTCGATTTTTGTTTGGGTTTTGAGTTTGGATTTTGGATTTTTCCGACCGTGATGGTCGATGTATAGATATTTCTCGAATCCTGCGATATTGCAGATGTCCCTCCGTACATGGGAGACTCTGCCGAAATTTTTCCAGAATTTAAAGTGTTAGAAATTTGTTGAAATTTTTGGGAAAATTTGTTATTTGAAATAAATTGGTTTCAAAAACCAGTTGGATTAGATTTGAAATTAGAAACAGAGTTTAATTAAATATATTTTTCGAAAAGATAACGAGATTGCCACTTTCTTCTACCTTAGCAATTTCGAGGACGAAATTATTTTAAGGGGAAAAGAATGTAACGACCCGTGTTTTTCGACCATTTGAATAAAATATTTAAAATTGATTTTAAATATTTTATTTGGAATATAAATGGATTTTAATATTTAAATCACTATCTAAACAAAGTTGAACGATATATATTCATATATAAAATAAAACGAGCCCAGAACAGCGCTGCAGTTCGTAAAATAGAGTTTTGAACTTCAACTGGATATACAGAGCCCGTTTTAAATCAGATTTATGTGAAACAAGAAACGTACGGAGCAAGTGAAGTATATTTTTCTAGTGAAAGAGAAAAATCGAGATTTCGTTGTGTAGATTGGAAGATATGCTCAAATCAATTTGGCAGAAAAACAGCACCATAATCGTTTATCGACCATAACGGTTTATCTGAAATAACTACATACCGGATTCGAATTTGGACAAGGTTCTTTTGAGGCGTAGTTATAATTTTATTTTTAGAATTTTACTGTAATTTTTAATTAATTAAATATGCAACTTTTTATTTGGAGTATTTTGCACCCTTAAGCAGCATTTTGGGTTTTCACAATATAAGTCAATCTACCGGTATTATTACATTTTTGGGACCAGAGCACATCACTCATTTAAATGGTATTTTTGTTTCTGTCCATAACTGTCCCTACGTGAAAAGAATATTTCATAGTGGGGTACGCTATGTTTTTAACTTAAAACAAACTAAACTGAATGGTTAACTGGTCAAACGGACTCGAAATTCAACGAAACAAGTTTCATACGAAACCTTAGGAAGAGGTCTAGTGAAACGTCAAGGCCTCATATTTTTAGGATTTTTTCTGGAATTGTTAGGAATTATTGCTCGGTGTTTTCCATCGATATTTTCTAAGGGATTTTCGCAAACGATGTCGGAATTCGACGAAACCTGTCCCATTGGATCCGGAATATGTTTTTATGTTAGGAATAGGTGTCCTTATCTCGATTAAAGATTGTATGTAGTGGTTTTTAAGCCGATTTCTCCATGACAAAGTTGTGTACATTAAAATATTATTAAATCATCCCACCCATCATATGTTCACTTTGCAAAATGTCCAGCAGCATGCGCTCAAACCAATTTCAAAGGTTGCCTTGCGTCCAAAAAAAAAAAAAAAAAAAAAAAAAAAAAAAAAAAAAAAAAAACAAAACAAAACGTTGGTGGACATGCATGTTGATGCATGCATGACATGCGCATGCAGGTATTGGAGTGGGTGCATGCATGCTCTTAGGCCTACCGTTCAGCAAGAGGAAAAAGAAAAGAAAAAAAAAAAAAAAAATCTACTGGCATTAAATATCTCTCTGCAAATGTTTGTCCTACCATGTCAATTGGAACATGCCAGCACTCTTTTCCTGAAACCATTCATTTGAATGGACCAAATGAAAACGACATGCATGAGCCTTGCCGACCAAGCCACCCTTCATACCTGCTACATCTAACATATAGCCGCAGACCTAAATATACATATATATTTAAAAAATTAAACCGTGGCCACCACGTTTTCCCATCTATAAATACACAGCAGACTTCATCTTTTTACCAAGCATGAAAGCCCTCCTCGTGCCTTCCTCCTTCAGTATTTAAATCAAGTTTAAATATATATGTATATATAATAAAGATAAAGAAGTGAGTGGAGGATGGGTTTTACAAAGTGACGTTGGGACTTGAGAGCAAAACGAAAGAAAAATGGAAGAGGAAAGCAGTTGGAGCGTAAAGTTCAGCATGGAGGGTGGGGCTTTGGTCTATGCGGTGGGCATTGGGCCAGTTTTAAATTGAAAACAAAAGGGGGTATGAGATATTTGTGCTGAAGCGTAAGTGGGAAGAACAATGTACGAGGAATCCAAGGTGGCAAGTTGTGAAAAGGCTTTTGAAGTTCGTATGTTGAGGAGGAGAAAACGCTACAAGAACCGTAAGCGTTTGACAGGTTAAGGTAATATAAAACATTATTAATCGTAATTTATATTACAATAATTTATACATACAAAATTGTAATAGCCGCAACTTGACCATATATTGTCAGAATATTGTGAAACCGGATTCGTTGAAATCGCAGTGAAGCATGTTACACTGTCAAACTGGAGTGATGCGATTAGGAAGCGAATGGATTTTTATATACTTTCAGACATCTGTTTGAAACTATATAAATAAAGCAACATCGACAATGGAAATAAAGGTGAGTTAATTCTCACACTTTTCTGGACTACTATGATGTGATAAATCCATTAAAAAAATAAATACTGGTTGATTGACTGCATTGGTTGCTTATGATTGATTAGATGGTTGTTTGTTTTATTATTGCTGTTAAATTATTTATTTAAATGTGATAACCATCTGTGATGCAGAGAAGGACAGGTTGGAGGGATCCGACCGGATTCCTCAAAATAATTTGTGTGTTGTTTATTTTTATACTGGTTGCACATGAACTGTTTGAACCCCAGTTGACATCAAAACCTATTGACTGTTGATGGTTGAATTGATTTGACCGTTGATGTGATTTTTAATCAGTCGACAGTGGTTGGCAGTGAGGGTTTAAATCGATAGTTTGCAAAACATCGTTTTGCCGTCAGGCGAACAAACGCAGTTTCAAGTTATAAAATTTATTTTATAACTGAATAAAGTCTTTGGGATTTATTTTATTTTATTTTTAATGAATAAAAAAAAAAGAAGTTTTATAAAAATATTTATAATTAGAATCATGTTTTACAAACATGATTATTTATAAGTTATACAATGAATTTTTACGCTGTTTACGAACAGAAAAGTAAGGAGCTAGTATATGAATCAGTAAACTAAATAAATGTTTATACATTAAGCAAAGTGATGTTTTTAAATAAATTAAAGTATTTATTTATGTTATATGGAAAAATGTTTATAATTTTCCTTATATGTTTATAATCAGTGTCAATAGAGATTTTTAATACTGCAGTCGAAGCTAACATACAGTTAGTGAAAAGAAATAATTGTTTTTACAAAACAATTAACCGATGTTTTAAATTAATTAAGTTATTTAATTAATTTAAGAAGAGAAATTGAATAGAAGTCAGTTAGCCGCTTAACTGAGGGTTATGGTTGGCAGGGACCAACTGTTTATCCTGTTATTTATGAATTGCAGTCATTCATGAACTGCAGTCAGGAACTAACCTACGGGTTAGTGAAATGAAATAATTGTTTTTTTATAATCAAATAACTGATGTTTTAAATTTATTAAGTTATTTAATAAATTTAAGGAAGAAATGATAACGTAAATCAGTTAATGGTTAACTGATATGTACGGTGGGCGAAAATCAACCGTTTAAAGTTGGAGTTTGACGATTGTGTCAATTTGTTTTAAATTGATCAAATCAAAAGGATTGACATTTAAAAGACTTGAGATTTCCTTTAAAATAAATGTAAGTTATGGATAGATTAGTATGAAAGGGATTTGAATTTATTTCAAATCGTATAAACAAGATTTGTAAATATGGGTGCAACCTAAGGCGTACATTCCAATCAGAGTTTTGCTCAATTAAGAAAAAGAAATTAATATGAAAAGTGGGTTTTCAAATGAAAGAAAATGGTTTATAAAACCAAGACAAATGGAAATGGGAATAACATATTGGATTAATGAGATGGTTTGACATTGGTTTTAAATTATAAGCTTTTATCTATCTTGAGATAAGAACGTTGTCGATCAAGGTCTGAGAGGTAATTGGAATACCCCAACTTGAACGGCTCCGCTATTATCGAGAGATGATATTTGTTTGTAATGTATAGAGAAGTGATTATCGGGATGTTTTGCGATAAATGGAATTTATCATTTATTTAAAACAAACCTTTAAAAATGGATTAGCATCGAAAGGAATTGAATCTAATTCAAATCGTATAAACGAGTATGAAAAAGGGGTTTTACCCAAAACAAGGATTTTAAAACAAGCGTTCACCTGGGAACGAGATTAAGCGAAGTGGTTTAATCATGATAAGAAAGAGATTTTGGTAATTAAATATTTGTCGTTGATTGAATAAGAATATAACGATATGGAAATGATAAGGAAAAAGGGAAAGTGGATTTATTGAACTATAACCATGATTTCAAATCAAAGAGAAATTCAAAAGGGGTTTTGAGGTAATTATACGATGTTAACGACCAAAGAAGAAATAAAAACTGATTTATAAAAGATGGCATTATTTCCAAACAAAGGAAATAAAAAGAAAAGCTTGGTAAATATGTTGTTCTAAAGCGAGTAGCGAGTAATGTTTTCAAGTAACGAAACCCATAAGAGTTTTGTTAAGATAAAGTTATGAAGTCGATTATAAGAAATCGATAAATTGGTTTTATGAGATATTTCATATAAAGGACCTGAGCTGCCAGTCCACGGAGATACACTGTTATGATTTGATAATTAAATCACTGACTATCAAAGTTTGGCCTTTTATCGATTGATTGGTACGGAAAGACCGGGATCGAATTTATATTCGAAAACCATTCCGACCAGCAATTACGTAACGTTGAAGAAAACAGAAGATGGTCGAGATGGAGCATTGAAGACCGTTGATCTTCATGAGCGGAAGAACTACTCGTTGGATTTCTAAGGGTAGCTCCCGAAGATATTCTGATCTGTGATTCTGTCGTGATTGAAATCTTCGGATTGCAAGGACTTCCCGCTACTGATCTATAGGGTGATACCTTGGATGCGGTAGGAGAGTGCCTTCGGTTCATCCTGTGCCCGGATGACTTGTATGGATGAATGTCTGACAGAATATTTCCAGAAGGGTCACGTACATTGATTTCTTCAACCGTACCAAGAGTGGAAGCAGAGAAGGAAACTTCTTTAGCTGACACGTAATGTATTGTTGTAGACGTCAATTAAGTGATTTTGATGGATCTGACAATGTGGCATTCGAAGTGAATCTGATGTGATGATAAGGCGTAACCTCAAGCCTCATCAACCGGTAAATGACAAAAATCGGGCAGGCAGCAAGGCTATGTGGGTCGCTCCCATTAGGGTGTATAATCACCTATCTAGAGAAATTCCTTTTGCTTCTTTAATCTATCGATGCTGTCCCTTTTCGGGAGACGGTGGTTTGAGCCCAACCGTCGGTGATATACATTCGATACACTCAAGCGAAATGAGTGGTCGGTCATGTGTGGGCCGGGTTGCAAGACGTTCTTGTTGAACCCAGTGTATTCGCCTCTAGAGATACACGTTCGGAAGGTGGACCCATACCTTGTCAAGTTGGAATCCAATATCCAATAAGCTCCCGCGGTTTTGGTTTGTATACTATATATATGGGGAGCGTGAGATGCAAGCGTTCCTCTAAATTGATATTTACTTGTATTTAGACACTATGATAATATCAGAAAAAGATATTGATTTCAAAAATGTTTTGGGTTATAGTAAGGTAAAAACCGTCCGTGTTTATGTGTGGACTGGTCTTACTATTATCCTTTTATTTCAGAAAGGATTTTCAAAAGTTAAACAAGTTGTGTGTGCTGTGAATTTATTACTGAAAGTATTCCAGACTGACCCGGTGTGTTTTTGTTTTAAATCAAATGTGCTCGGGTCAGACCAAGCATATTTACAGGTTAGGTTCCGCTACAAGTTTCAGAGTTGGAAGCAGGAGGATTCGCCGTTAGTTACACAAGTATTTCCGCTGTGATTGATGTATGTTTACTCTGATAAATGGTATGTATATATACAGTTTCTTTTATAAAGAGATTTGTTATATTATATTTATTCGTTCCGCTGTGAGATTCTGATTTGTTCTTCTTCTTTCTTCTATTCTAAATTTCTTTCTTCCTATTTCTCATCCTCTAACTTCTTTCTATTAACAGTTTGGGAAAAATTCGACGCTCGATTCAGGGAAACAGTTGGTATCAGAATATTTGTAAAACAAATATAGTCCGACCCGGGAAAAAGCGACCCTGGTTATCCGATATACAACACATATCGAACAATCAAAAGTCGAAATTACCGGATAGTCCAAGAAAGAAATTAGAGGGTGAGGATAGATAAGATAGAAAATTAGAACAGAAGAAGAAGAAGATAACAACATCAGAGTAACACGAATCTCACAGCGGAACGAATAAAATATAATAGACAACATATCTTGAAATCAAAGCAGTATATGTATATCATACCATTATCAGAGTACAACACTTTCATCACAGCGGGATAATCAATAGCTAGAAAAATCTTGAAGCCTCCTGCTCCAAGCTCTTCAAGCATACCTGTAAATCCTGACTACTTGACTGCCCGTACAAATTTGGGCACCCAAGAGTTTAGGGAAAACAAAACAAAATAAACTCTGGGTCAGTCATGGGACTGGTGTGAGTAAACTCAAATCATTTAGTTAACTTTCCAAAATCCTTTTCAAAAGAAAAGATAACCGTAAGACCAATCCACACATAAACACGGATGGCTTTTACCTTACGATAACCCAAAACACTTGTGGAAATCATATATTATCTGATATTATAATAATGTCTAATCACAAGTAATTAACAATCTAGCAGAACGCTTGCATCTCACGCTCTACATATATAGTATATAATCAAAAACCGCGGGCGCTTATTGGAGATTGGATTCCAACTTGACAAGGTATGGGACCACCTTCCGAACGTGTATCTCTAGAGGCAAATACACTGGGTTCAACAAGAACATCTTGCAACCCGGCCCACACATGACCGACCACTCATTTCGCTTGAGTGTATCGAATGTATATCACCGACGGTTGGGATCAGCAACCGCCTCCCGAAATGGGACAGCATCGATAGATTTAAGAACAAAAGGAATTTCTCTAGATAGGTGATCATACACCCTACTTCGGAGCGACCGACTTAGCCATGCTGCCTGCCCGATTTTTGTCCTTTCCTGGTTGATGAGGCTTGAGGTCATAACGTATCTTTTGACAGATCACACCTCCATTACTTTGAATGCCACATCGTCATACCCGCCAAATCACAAATTGAATTCACCAAAAATACCACGGGTATAAAGCTAAGAGAAACGAATTCCTCCGCCACCAAACGTAAGTACGTTTGAAGAGATCAACTTACGCGATCCTTTGAATATACTCTGTCAGACATTCGTCCATTCACGTTTGTCCTGGGGCTGGACAAACCGAAGGCACTATTCTGTAAACAGGATAGCCCTTGCATAACTCTGTCTCCAATATATTCAGCATACTTGATTCGCAACGCTTATGCTAATACGGAGTGGTTCTCTGGATAATAATCCAACCGGTCTCTCCATATTAACAACGTAAAATGGTCAAAACTTTGATAGTCGGTGAGTTAACTATCAAACGAAAACATGTCGGTGTGCAACCAACGATATTATTTCCCGAAGGAAATTCTATCGAACAATCATCACTTCATCCATTCGTTCATTTCCCTATTCCTGTTGTTTAATGTTTCTTATTCACTATATTTAGAAAATATATGTCATTATCATTGGAAAACATTTCCATCTCTTGTTTCTATATTCAGAAACAATTCTACTTCTCATTCGGAAAACATTTCCAAATCTCCTTCATTTGATTAAACAGATGTTTGAATAAACATCACTATGCCAAATCTCCTTCATTTGGTTTCCACTTAACCACCTTTCACTATCGAACCTTAACCATTTCTTAGTTAAAACGAAGTCAATCAAGTTGGGGTATAATTACCTCTCAGACCTTAACTGAACGACATTTCTAACTTCGAAATAGACAAAGTTCATCTTTCTAAATCTTTAACACTTCTTTACAACATTCTCGGATTTTATTTACAAATCCGCTTCTCGTACGGAAAAACACTTGATTATAACAATGGTGTTATAATCCCCTGCATCCGAATTATAATGGCTTTATAAATACTTCGATTTTCTAACTCGAATAAATAACGAACTAAATTATTAACTCATACTCGGTTAACTCTAAGCTGTAACTCTTATTCTATTTAACTCTTACTGGACTAACCCTTGTTCAGATAACTCGGTCTGATTTACTCATTCTGACCCACTTACTTGATCAGTTCAACTGGACTAACTTAGCTTAATTAACTCGACTAAATTACTTTTATCAATTAACTAATATTTGACTTGACACCATTCGCTCGACTCTAGATCGCAGCGATCACAATGGTTACGCCTGATTCCCTCAGGAAACATCCGATCGCCTTAGGCTATCTGCAGCCCTGCGAATTACGCTAGCAGTCGTGCTCACTGGTAGCTTATCTTAAATGACTACTTCTGTTTAACTCTATCTCGAATAACTAAATTCGAGCAAATCTAATTGATTAACTAATATTCCATCATCCCTTATTCGATTACTATATTTGGATAACTCTAGTTCGATTAGATTCTAATCGATTAACTCTAACTGATTAACTTTAATTGGTTAACTCTAACTAACTCTAAATGTTTACTCCAACGGTTTAACTCTACGGTTTAATCCTAACGGTTTAACTCTAACAGTTCAACTCTAACAGTTCAACTCTAACAGTTTAACTCTAACAGTTTAACTCTAACGGTTGATCTCAATAAATTTATTCTATTGGATTAACTCTATTGGATTAACTCACTTGGATCAACCCATTTCGAATAACTAATATTCAATAAACTTCCTTTCGAGTAAACTGATATTCGATATAACTTTACTTCGAATAACTCTTATTCGATAAATTCTCTTTCATACATATTCAGTTTCAGATATCGATGTAGAAATCGATTTTTACTTCTCTATATAAGTCTTGACTTATATACTCTATTTACCCAAAGATAAATAACTAAATTAATTTATAAAACTTTATTTATAAATTAACCTTCTCACTTTATCTGTTAAAACAGATCTCCCTTAAATTCTCACTTCGAATTCATATTCTGTTTACCCGTGTGCGAAGCACGGGCCTAAATTCTTCCTAGTGTAAAATTCTCCTTTATTACACTTTTATCCATTTTCAAGTACTCCAATATTCTATTTATTTCCACAATAAATATTCCTTTTATAACTCAGTTCATTTCCTAAATTCCTTTTTCCTTTTAGTCCATTTGAAATGTTTTACAAATATTTCTTCCTAATTTCATTTGTAACTATTTCCCAAATGTTTCTCTTTTGTTCCTTTTGTAATTATTTTACAAATATTCTTCTATATTGGTTTTACCAATATTTTCCTCTATTTCTTTGATTTACAAAAATGATTTTCCTTTATAAACCCTTTTCCCTTTCATATATAAAATCTATTGATTATATATAAATACTCTATTTTCAAATATACTTTGAAATTCTCCCTTTTCACTTTTCAGTATCACTTATGGCGTAAAAATATCAAATCAAAATGATTGGTCATCATCCAAACACACAGAATCAATAACGGACGATATAACACATCATATATCAAAATATATGAAAAGCGGTAAATAAATGTTGAGGAACCCAGTTGGGTCCCTCCGACCTGTTTCCCTGCATCCACAGATGTCAGTCAACATAAATAACATGAGTATAAAGTATTCTGATAAACAGAATCAATATTTCGATACGATTCATATATATCGTTATCGAAATATTCAATCAACTGACTAGCAGTTCAACCAAATAGCCAATACACAGCAAATCAGCCAATATTTATCAATTCTAAAAATACTTTATAAAAATATAAAGCGTTCAGAGTTAGTGAGATTTACTCACATTGGACGGTTTATCGTTAAATAACGATAATTGGTCATTGATTTGATTCCAGCGTTTTATTTCACCATAAATCCAGACGAGCTCTAATTCGCTTCCAGTCAGTTCCATTGCGTAGTGCTCGTCCATACGATCCCAACGGATCTTGTTTCGCTGTATTCTGATTACATATGATAAAGATATCCATTTTTAAAGTTAACGAACTAATTAAAAACTAAAATAAACTAATAATTATAATTGAATGACCCATACCCACTCACTATCGGCCCAACTACCCCTTTTTAAGCCCAAACCGTATG
Source organism: Allium sativum (assembly GCA_030737875.1). Taxonomy (NCBI): domain Eukaryota; kingdom Viridiplantae; phylum Streptophyta; class Magnoliopsida; order Asparagales; family Amaryllidaceae; genus Allium; species Allium sativum. Next base: position 65,714,619 of record CM060916.1, on the reverse strand, counting down.
CACAGTCATTCTCCTTCCTCCCAGCGTACTCACGATGCTTTACAATGGTCATCACCGCAATTTCAACCCATTGTTTCTCCCAAATCTCTAAACAATTTTCAAAACTGAAACCTTCTTCGAACTCTCCTTCGAAAATCCTTCCATCCCATACGACTTTCGTTCCACTCGCACCTCCCTTTCAATTTCCGTCGTGCTCATCTCCTCGCCAGAACATGGAAACCCGCGACATCATTAACCGCCGATTCCCCTGATAACCACCACCAAGATGCTAAATCCCTTGCTGAGCTCGAAAACGATCCTTAAATCACCCACAAATGCACCAATTTCCCTATGGATCGAACCCTAGCCTCGCTGACAGAAAAACCCAACACGACAATAGATGTCGAACACAGAAAAACGGGTACGGTTGCGAAGAGAAAGCACCCAGGGTTCCAAATATACATTTGTTTTGATTTATAGATTTTCCTATGAATTTACTTTGATTTTCAAAGGGGAATTCTTGCTGTAGATTTTATGGAGTGGTGGCGGCGCATGTTTCAGCTGAGGGAAAATTGAGCTAGGGTTAGACAGAGCAAAGGATATTATATAGGATAGGTTTTATAATTTTTTATTCGATTATTTTATTTTATTTTAAGCAATCGCTGCTCGTATACGCTGTTTAAAAATTCCAGTGCTCACATACAATACCCAAAAATCACCAAACTGGACATGCACCTTCAATTTGACATTACGGTCCCAACGAAACTGGTTTCGTCGAATTCCGACTCCGTATGCCCAAACAGCGTATTTTTAACCGTCGAAATACTATCTATTTTTCACTCTAAAAATCCGTATGGCCACACACTGCTTCTAAAAATCACCAAACTTGGAATCTAACCATAATTTGACGCTGTGGATCCAACAAAATTAGTTTCGTTGAAATCCGACTTCGTTTGCAAAAGTGGCTATTTTTAAAGCCCTAAATAGCCCCTTTAAATAAATAAATATATTTAAAAACATTTAAATTTAATATTTAAAAATAAATATTATCGTATATATCCACAATAATTATCCATACAGCTCCAGAGAAATACATGTGGGTTTTCAATTCAATATTCCACCAACAGAGTTATATCGATATGCGATTTATATTTAAATCCTTATATAAAATTAGATAAACTATTTGGGTTTTAGGGCGCTGTTTTTCTGAAAATTTGATTTGGACGTAACACAAAATCCACCCGACGAAATCTCGATTTTTCTCTTCCACTAGAAAGATATACTCCACCCGCTCCACACGTTTCTTGTTTCACAGAAATCCGAGTTAAAACGAACCCTGTATATCCAGTTGAAGTTCGAATCGCCAAATAGCGAACTGCAGCGCCATTTCGAGCTCTATTCTAATTATAATATAAATTATACGTTCAAATGGCGTTTATAAATATATTCGTCGATATAATTCTATATAAACTGAATTATGTATATATATATATATATTGCCCATTCACACAACACTGTGCATTCCACTATTTGACTATTTCAGAAATAAATATATGGTTCTATTATTTAATTTAATTAAATATTCGCTATAATTCAATTAAGCGACCATTTAATTATCTAAATCACTATTCATATAATTAAATTAATTAATTATTCTGTTGCTGAAAATGCGGTTCGTTACATTCTTCCCCCCTTAAAATAATTTCGTCCTCGAAATTGCTAAGATAGAGAACAACCCTATTAACTAGTTTCAAATTATTCGTTTACTTCTTTAATTTCAGTTTCAACTGAATTTATTTATTTCAATTAAATTATTACTTCATTTCTATAAACGAAAATTTCCAAAACTCCTGAAATTTTTCTAACACCCGAAATTTCCAAAAAATTTCGCCAGCACCTCCTTTGTACCGGGAGCATCGGGAAAATCCCCAAACTGCCACACAGGCCTCTCCAATCCAAAAGCAAATCAAACAGCCAAGCGGCTTGCCAATTCGGCTCATAAATCTCCAAACTCATATGAATATAAACGTGTACCTTTTTGTCGACATTCAATTCTGCTATCAATTTAGCATATACCACTATCATCCCAATCAATCTCCAATCACTTTTATTTTCAGCACAACCATTTGCTTATAACCAAGCCAAATTCCACTCAAACTGCAATTCCAATCTCAACTCAAATTCTTACTTAATAATTCATTTCTATTCCAGATTATCTCTAATCCAGTCCAATTCTACTTGATACCATTCTATTTCAGTTCAATTTCCACTGAACTAGTTTCAATTCAATTTCAAATTTACTTTCACATATTTCTATTTAATTTGTGTTTATTCCAAATAATCTGTTTCTGGGAGTTCTTAAACAGCTTAGCCTTTTCCAAAATCAAATCATTCATTTGGAATATCAAGACAACTTGTTTTCTCAAAACAATTCAAAACAAAAATTTTGGTAGTAATCCGTCACTTGCAAACTCGAAAATGAACACCGACGATGTCCGGATCATCATCGGAATTTATTTTCCAGCTATCGAAGTGATTTCAATACTATAGCACTTTCAAAACCCATTTTTAAACATTTTCATTTTGAAATTCATTTCAAAATATCACTTTTCAATGCTTGTAACAAATTTAAAATCTCCCAGGATTTTAAAATTCACATATATTCAATTTAATTCCATTTACAATGCTTATTCAAATTTTAGCAATTTTAATTCCAATTCTGAACTTAAATTCAGATTTAATTCATCTGATTTCATATATTTCACTTATATGAATTTTGATTTGTTATTTACATAACCATTTCACATTTTATAATCTTATTCGATTATAATCACAACCAACACATTCAATATACTATAATAATTTCAAATATCTATACTTTGCTTATATCAAAATATAATTTGGGTAAAATTATTTCATTCACCATTTTTCAAAACATACTGTGTCGGTTCATCGTATTCAAGCGTTTAGAAACCCCTATCGATACAGTGGATCAAACTGATCGACCAGAATTCATAAACAACTCAACCAATAAATCTCCACAATATAAAATCATTTTATATCAAATAACAAATACGTTCACTCGTATATATACACTCAAACTCAGTCTAGGGTATTACTAACCCCATCTCTACTGAATCACGCCACAGAGCCAAGGTAATACTTAACCTTCAGCTCTGATACCACTGTAACGACCCCGAGATTCGAGTAGGCTTTTCAACCATCCTCTCCTCCCTCGGTACTGGGCTAACCTCCCAGCGTGGCTTACAGAGATACCTCAGAACTGCTTTTACGGCCAGCCTCTCGACTCGACCAACCCACATTGTCGGGAGATGTAGGGGTAAGAGTCTCCCGTTCGCCACCTAACGCGAAGCGAGAACCCCCTATCATCCGTACCAATTAAGCAACCAGCTCTGATACCAACTGTAATGACCCCGAGATTCGAGTAGGCTTTTCAACCATCCTCTCCTCCCTCGGTACTGGGCTCCCAGTACCGAGGGAGGAGAGGATGGTTGAAAAGCCTACTCGAATCTCGGGGTCGTTACAGTTGGTATCAGAGCTGGTTGCTTAATTGGTACGGATGATAGGGGGTTCTCGCTTCGCGTTAGGTGGCGAACGGGAGACTCTTACCCCTACATCTCCCGACAATGTGGGTTGGTCGAGTCGAGAGGCTGGCCGTAAAAGCAGTTCTGAGGTATCTCTGTAAGCCACGCTGGGAGGTTAGCCCAGTACCGAGGGAGGAGAGGATGGTTGAAAAGCCTACTCGAATCTCGTGGTCGTTACAGTGGTATCAGAGCTATTGGTTTAGTAATTACCTTGGCTCTGTGGCGTGACTCAGTAGAGATGGGGTTAGTAATACCCTAGATTGAGTTTGAATGTATATATATGAGCGCGTATTTGTAAATTGATATAAAAACTGTTTATATTGTGTTGATTGGTTTGTCGAGTAGTTTATGAATTCGGGTCGATACAGTAATGCAAACTGTGTTGATAAGTGTTTCTAAACTCTTGAACAGAATAATTCGACACAGTATGTTTTTGAAAGGGGGTAAATGAAATAATTTTACCCAAATTATATTTTGATATAAAGGAAATATATATGTTGGAAATATCATAATATATGTGGTGTGTTGTTTGTTATTATAATCAAATAAGATTATAATTGAAATGGTTATATAAATAACCAATTAGAATTCGTATAATATGGAATCAGATGAATTAAATCTGAAATCTAAATTAGAATTGGAAATTAAAATTCCCAAAAGTGGGAAAGGTGACTGCAAATGAACTTGAATTGAATATATGATAATTTTAAAATCCTGGGAGATTTTAATTTTGTTACAAGCACTGAAAAGGATATTTTGAAAAAGATTTCAAAATGAAAGTGTTTAGAAATGGTTTTGAAAGTGACATAGTATTGAACTCACTTTGATAGCTGGGGAATAACTCTGAGGATGCTGGCCACATCATCAGTGTTCATTTCCGAGTTCTAAGTGATGGATTACTACCAAAGATTTTGTTTTGGATTGTTTTGAGAAAAACAAGTTGTTTTGAATCCCGAAAAAAGATATTTGATTTTTGTAAGAACTGAACTATTTAAAACTCCCAGGGAAAATTGTTTGAACGAGGTAAAATTAAATAAAAGTTTGTGAAAGCAAATATGGATTAAATTGAAACCGATTAACTGGAAATTGAATCAGGAGATAATATATCGAGTAGAATCAGATTTTGAAATTTGTGAGACAAGAATCTGAAATAGTGTTGGTTGGAATTGATGATGGATGATGATTGAGTTAAGAATGGAATTTGGCTTGGACGTGTGAAGGATTTGGTTCTGAGGATAAAAGTGGAATTTTGTTTGGGATTGCATTTCTATATGCTGACAGGGTAGCAGATGGAGAGGATTTAATGATATGCCCGACAAAAAGGTACACGTTTACTTTTATATGGGATTTGGTGATTTATGAGCCTGTTTGGCAAGCCGCTTGGCTGTTTTATTTTCTTTTGAAATGGAGAAGGCCTAGAATAGCGAGTTGGAATTGTACCGATTGAGCCATACAGAGGAGGTGCTAGCGAAATTTTTCGGAAATTTAAAGTGTTAGAAAATTTTCGATATTTTTGAATTGGTTTCTAATTTACGCTAAAATTGAATTTGGAAGTTAATGAATTTATAACATTCTTTCTTACCTTAGCAATTTCGAGGACGAAATTATTTTAAGGGGGGAAGAATGTAATATCCCGCGTTTTTGGCCGTCAAATATTTAATTTAATTTATTTATTCTAAATATTTTATTTAGAAAATAAATGGATTTTAATATATAATTCGTTATTTAAACGGAGTTTGAACGTTAATTTATTTATATGTTTATAAACGGGCTCGAAATGGCGCTGCAGTTCGCTATTTGGCGATTTGAACTTCAACTGAATGTACAGAGTTCGTTTTAAATTGGATTTCTGTGAAACAAGAAACGGGTGGAGCTGATGGAGTATATCTTTCTAGTGGAAGAGAAAAATCAGGATTTCGTCGCGTAGATTTTTAGATATGTCCAAATCAAATTTTTGAATAGTCGCTATAGAATCGTTTATCGACCGTATCGGTTTATTCGATATAACTAGAGATCGGGTTTAAATTTAGACAAGGTCCTTTTGGGAAGTAGCGATAATTTAATTTTTAGAATTTTTCTGTAATTTTTAATTAATTTAATAAGCAACTTTTTTTTTGGAGTATGTGGCACCCTGTATCGACATTTCGGGATTTCACAATATGAGTCCATCTACCGGTATTATTACATTTTTGGGACCAGAGCACATCACTCATTTAAATGGTATTTTTGTTTCTGTCCATAACTGTCCCTACATGAACAGAATATTTCATAGTGGGGTACGCTATGTTTTTAACTTAAAACAAACTAAACTGAATGGTTAACTGGTCAAACGAACTCAGAATTCAACGAAACAAGTTTCATACGAAACCTTAGGAAGAGGTCTAGTGAAACGTCAAGGCCTCATATTTTTAGGATTTTTTCTGGAATTGTTAGGTATTATTGCTCGGTGTTTTTCATCGATATTTTCTAAGGGATTTTCGCAAACGGTGTCGGAATTCAACGAAACTTGTCCCAATGGGTTCGGAATATTTTTTTATGCTAGGATTACCTATTTGTTTGGCAAAAACGGAGGATTTATGTAGGTAACTTGACGAATTTCTCTATGCTAAGCATGGAACAATAAAATAATATTATTTATATCCATGCACTTTTACTTTAACTTCTTTTTCTTGCCTGTACGTACGCTAGCATAGAGAAATTTAATGTATGTACAACCTATACCTTTTCCTACCGTATATGCTGAACCACGACGCATGCATAGGCCAAATCAAATTTAATGTATGTACAACCTTGAGTTTACAGCCTACCCTTTGCATAGAAAACTGGAACCGTGCCGACCAAGCTTCAAATAAAAGAATAATTTTCCAGTGCCTTGCTCCCCACACTTCTCCTCCTATATATATATACCCGTTCTGTTTTTTGCTTTCTCAGAGAAGAAAAAAAAAAAAAAAAGGGCGAGCAGTACAGGGAAAGGCGGAGCGCTATGCGCTGTTGGGTTCTTAGGAGCAAACGACTGTTAGAAAGTGGGGAGGCATGTACCGCATGCATTGGTTGTACGGTGTATCAGTGCAAGCATGTGGGGTATTAACATGGATCTGGAATACGGTGCAGTCAACAGTATGGGTTTGTGTTAGTGTTTAAACAAGAGCGGTAACCATGGGGAGGGAAAGGAAGGAATGAGCAGTACATGACAGTAATGCTTGAACGAAGTAAGGGAAGAAACGAGAAATATCTGAACGGAAGGAAAACATGCTGAACGAACAGCAAAAATCATTGGTTCGGTTAAGTTAAGAATTTATTTAAAACTTAATTTTTATTAATTGGGATTTTTTTTAATTTGTTAAACCATTTTGTTTACAGATGGAAAAAAAAAAAAAAAAGAAGAAGGGAACCGGTCTCGTTCTTGTTTGAAGCGGAGAGAACTGAAAACGAGAAATGGAAGTATCGACCGTCTTTAAGTATGTGATTAGTTGTACTAACTAGATTAATTAATTAGTAATTAGTTAAATTTTTAGTTAAAAACTTAATTAAGGAATTAGACTGTTTAAATAAAAAGTAATTTGCTTTGAAATTACTAATTAAGGAATTAACTATTTTAATAAATCGTGTGCTTTAACATTTATAACTTTTTATTCTGTTATCAGAATGGAACGAAACCTTTTGCATTGGGATCCTGACAACGAGTGCTATATTCTAAATACAGTTGGGTAGATTTGAAATCAGCTGGAATTTTTGATTGAATTAAACATTGGTTTAATTTAATTAAAACCGAACCGCTTTGACGATAATGGAATCAAGGTGAGTTAAACTCACTCAGTTACCCTTTTTATATTTTATATAAATTGGGTGTTTTTATTTTGTGTGCTCTGCTTGCCAATGGTTGACTATTTTGCTAGTTATATATTGATCTGTTGATTTAACCGATGAAATTAAACCGTGTTTAATTTCAATGAAATACCAAATCGTTATGTTAACGATTGGTTCCAATAAAGGTAACTCACCTTGGTTGGTCACGTTTATTTATAAACGTGTTTAAATGGTTGAATTGTTTGAATTGCTTATGATTGATGATAAATGGTTGTTATTTAGTGTTATCAGTTAAACAAAAACTAAACCGTCTGATTTGAGAAAAACCATTGTGAATACAGGGAAGAACAGGTTGGAGGGACCCAACCGGATCCCTCAAATGTATTATTTATTTTCATATTATCATATATGAACTGATCTGTTTGTGTGATTGATTTGATGGTTGATTATTAATTGAATATTCAACATCTATTTGGTTTGAACCAATAAGCGATATTGGTTAAGTGTTTGGCAGAGTATGGCCTTTAAAATCAATCGAGTTATAGATATGGATTCACCGACAGGTGAATCGATAGAGTTGAGGTTATAAAATTTATTTTATAACCAGAGTTAGATTTGAATTATATTATTAGAATAAAAGTTATATAAAGAGAAATAAATGAATAGTTTACCTATTTAAGACTTTGATTTATTATTAAGTGGTTTTAGAAAGTTTATCAGATTGATAAGTACGGAAGTAAGAAATAAGCCGAATGGTTTAGCTTGGGTAATTATTTGATCAAGCGAAATGAGGAGTTCATGAATAGGTTTTATTTTAAACCTAAGTTTTATAACGAAGTTATAAAAGGAATTTTTAGCGAGAATGAGAGCTTGAAGTAAATATTACTTAATCATTTGAATTAAGTCGAAGGAGATTTCGAAAAAGGGTTTAAGATAAACCAGAGTATTTAAATGAGATTTAAAGTGTTAAACTGTTAATATTGAATTAACATTTTTTTGGAAATGAGATCGAGTAGGGAAGGGTAAATATGGAATGAGATTCCCAAAGTGGGAAATGGTTAATTAGATGTAAAAGATGATTGGTTTAAGAGAATTTGGATAAAGAAGTAGATCATAGAGTTGTCTAACCAAATCTAAGTTACGATGGGAATATTGATTTTTGTGATTACAACTGATATTCATTTGAGGGTAAGAACGTTGTTTGGTCAAGGTCTGAGAGGTAACTAAAATACCCCAACTTGAACAACATCGGGATTATCTGAAGATAGTATTAATTGGTAATCGTAAGAGACGTTAGTAGATATGCTTTGAAAATCTAAACAGCGATTTTAGCGCTGTCGTTATAATATATGTTTTGCAAATCTAATATAGCGATTGTAGCGCTTTGCTATAGTAAATGGGTTGTAAACCTAAACAGCGATTATAACGCTGTTGTTTTGAAAATCTAAATAGTAATTATAACGCTATTGTTATAACATATGTGTTATAAATTTCTTTGTTAAAACTAATGGATTTCCGAATTTAAAGGATGATTGGAAAGAAGATTTAAGTGTGTAATGGAATATAGTCATTCGAGATAGAATTAGCCAAACAAAATTATTCGGCTAAGTTGCCATTTCGTACGACTGCTAGCGTAATTCGCAGGGCTGCAGATAGCCTACGGCGGTCGGATGTTTCCTGAGGGAATCAGGCGTAACCATTGTGATCGCTGTGATCTAGAGTCAAGCGAATGGGGTTAAGACGAATGTTAATTAATTGAATTAGAGTTATTCAAATATCGTATTGTTGAATATTAAAAGAATTGGAAGTTTCAATTTAACAAAAGTAAATCAGTTTGTTAAAGGCCAAGTGATGCTGAATACTGAACCAATGAACTCATTGGAGTGTCATGTTTGAAACACTGTTTATTTTGATAGTTAAAACACCGACTATCAAATCTGACCAATACGATTGTTGGTACGGAAAGACCGGGATCGAATGTATATTCGAAAACCATTCCGACCAACAAATACGTGAAGATCTCAGAAGATGTTCGAGATGGAGCATTGAAGACCGTGGATTTTCATAAACGGAAGAACCACTAATGTTCTCTGCCTGGCAAGCAGAGGGAAGCTGTGATTCTGTCGTGGTTGGAATCAACGGTTGCAAGGACTTCTCGCTACTGATCCATGGGGTGATTCCTATATTGGATGCAGTAGGAGAGTGCCTTCGGTTCATCCTGTTCCTGGATGGCGTATATGGACGAATGTCCGACAGAGTATTTCCAAAGGGTCACGTACGTTGATTTCTTCAAACGTACGATAGTTGTTGGCAGGGAATTGCCATTCTCTAGCTTTCAGCTAGAGTATTTTTGTGGACGTCAATTAGTGATATCTGACGGATCTGACGATGTGGCATTCAAAGTGAGTGATGACCAGATGATCAGAAGTTAATTCTGGCCTCAAGCCTCAACAACCGGGAGATGACAAAAATCGGGCAGGCAGCATGGCTATGTGGGTCGCTCCCATTAGGGTGTATGATCACCTATCTAGAGGAAATCCTATTTGCTTCTTAAATCTGTATTCGATGCTGTCCCTTGTCGGGAGACGGTTGCTGATCCCAACCGTCGGTGATATACATTCGATACACTCAAGCGAAATGAGTGGTCGGTCATGTGAGGGCCGGGTTGCAAGAAGTTCTTGTTGAACCCAGTGTATTCGTCTCTAGAGATACACTATCGGAAGGTGGACCCATACCTTGTCAAGTCGGAATCCAATTTCCAATAAGCGCCTGCGGGTTTTGATTGTATACTATATATGTGTAGCGTGAGATGCAAGCGTTCCACTAGATTCTATTTACTTGTATTTAGACATTATTATAATATCAGACAAGATATTGGTTTCAAAAATGTTTTGGGTTATCGTAAGGTAAAAACCGTCCGTGTTTATGTGTGGATTTGGTCTTACGATTATCCTTTTCTTTTGAAAAGATTTTTGAACTCTAAAATCATGATTGGATGATTTACCCTTATTGCTGTGCGAGTTTATCTCACTCTGGTTCACCAGACTGACCCGGTGTTTTGTAAACGCTCGGGTTAGACCGGGTTGTACAGGTTCAGGATATCGACTGCTGTGAAGAGACGAGCTGGAAGAGTCCAGACGTATGATATTACTACTATTCCGCTGTGTGTTATATGAGGACAGATTATTATCACTGTCCAGATGTGTACTCTGATATTGTAAGTATTTTAAAAGCTTTCAGTAAAGATTTATTTCTGTATTATATTTGTTCCGCTGCGATGTGAGACTCTGTGTTGTGGTGTTCTTCTTCTTCTTCTTCTATTCAATATTTCTACCTTATCTATTCTCACCCTCTAACTTCTTTCTATTAATGACCTGGAATGTTCGATGTCTGAATGGTCAACAGGATAGTTTGATGTTGATTTTCGGAGTCGAAAATCCCGGTTCGTTACAACTCTTTTCGAAAGAAAAAGATAATAGTAAGACCAGCCCACACATAAACATGGACGGCTTTTACCTTACTATAACCCAAAACACTTTGATCCGAAAATCCAGTGATATTATAATAATGTCTACATCAAGTAAATAACCAAATAGCAGAACGCTTGCATCTCACGCTCCACATATGTATTATAAAATCAAAAAAAACCGCATGGCGCTTATTGGAGATTGGATTTCCAACATGACAAGGTATGGAACCACCTTCCGATGATGTATCTCTAGAGGCGAATACACCTGGGTTCAACAAGAACGTCTTGCAACCCGGCCCACACATGACCGACCACTCATTTCGCTTGAGTGTATCGAATGTATATCACCAACGGTTGGACTCAAACCACCGTTCCCGAATGGGCAGAATCGATAGATTTAGAAACAAAAGGAATTTCTCTAGATAGGTGATTATACACCCTAATGGGTGCGACCCACATAGCCATGCTGCCTGCCCGATTTTTGTCCTTTCCCGGTTGTTGAGGCCTGAGGCTACGCATACTTACCATTCATCGATAACACAATCACTTTGAATGCCACATCGTCAGATCCGTTAATCACTAGTTGAGTTTGCACAAATATTCTGGATATTATGCTAAGGGATAAATCCGTTGCAACCATATACATTCATACAGACCAACCCATTTGATCATTGGAAATACTCTGTCAGACATTCGTCCATATACGTTCGTTCTGGGTTTGAACGAAACCGAAGGCACTATTTCTATAAATAGAAAAGCCCTTGCACTTTACTCCGTCTTCAATGTATTCAGCATACTTGGTTCGCAACGCTTATGCCGATACGGAGTGGTTCTTCGGATAATAATCCAACCGGTCTCTCCATATTGACAACGATGGTCAAAAACTTCGATAGTCTGTGATTTAACTATCGAATAAAAACAAGTGTTCAATCAACATATCAAACAAATCACTGGGCTCTTTAATTAATATTTCATTAATTAAATCTCTTCTATATTCTCTTATCAATATTTGTTAACCAAATATTTTCAATAACCATCTTGCCTCTTATGCCATTTGGAAAACGTTTCCAAATATTAACTTCTTTTATTTTCTATATATTAGAAAAATCTCTATTTGCAATTGGAAACAATTCCAATCACTTATCTCTATCCCTTTTTGTTTACAACATTCGATTTTTATATTCACTTTACTATCGAATTCAATACGTCGATACAATGATTTCAAATTATCAAAATATCTTTAAAAATATTCTAACTCCTTAAATTTCCGGAAAATTTCGCCATAACCTCCCCTGTATCGGGAGCATCGGGAAATTTCAAATAGCTTCCCGGTATCTTCCTCAATCAAAAAGAAAAAGGAAAAGCCAAGTGGCTTGCCGATACGGCGCATAAAATCTCATATATGAATTAAACATGTACCTTTTTGTCGAGCACATTGTTTATATACCTGCATTATCCTTGCCCCATACCTGTCTCCTGTATGTCTATACCTGTCCCATTTATTTCAACTTCGTACACTCGTTTGACTCAATTCGTTAAAGTAATTCTTTAACTAACTCTCTGCCTATCTCGCTTGTATATTTGAATATAACACGTTTCGAATATATTTCCACTTACTTATCAATCAATTGAATTCAAATTTCAATTTAAGTTCTATATTCGATTTCGAATATATATTTACAATTCCAAATTTCACTTTTCCAAGTTCGACTTTAGTTCAAACTCGATTAACTAATTCTCCTTTAGTTAATTCTATTCAATAATCAAAAATATGATTATTGTTTCAAAAATCATCTTCTTTACTTCACTTGAGTCCACATTTATTTTCTAACTCAAGTCTAGATTTTTAAATGGAAATCCGGATTTTTATTTGCTTAAAAATCCCAATATTTATATATAAAATCCATTATGGTTTATAATGGTTTATGGCGCTGCTTTTCTAAAAATTTGATTTTGACATAACTCAAAATCTATACGACGAAATTCAGATTTTTCTCCTTCATTAGAAAACTATTATCAAATCGGCCCTGACGTTTCTTGTTTCAAAGAATTTCGACTTCAATTGGGTTCTGTATACTCGATTGAAGTTCGAATCGCTATTTTACGAACTGCAGCGCTGCGGCGAGTTCGTTTTAATTATATTTATAAATATAAACGTTAAACTTCTTTAAAATGAATTCAACTTCATTTAACTCCATTTGAATTCCTTGATTCAAATTCCAATCTCACTTTTGAATTCTATATTTCAAATCCCAATTCCTTTTCTATTTGATATTCAAATTCAATATTTGAATTCCTATTTGAATTCCCTATATTCAAATTCTAGACTTGAATTCATTTGAATTCTCTTATTCAAACTTTATACTTAAATTCCATTTGAACTTCTATATTCCCATTTCTATATTTGAATTCTATAGAAGTTCAAATATTCAAACTCCTTTTTAAATTCTAGATTCAAAATTCCATAGTTTTAACCCATTTGAATTTCATATTCAAATTCCATAGATCGAATCCTATTTGAATTCAATTTGAATCTCTTACATTCAAATTTCATTTTACATTTCCGACCCCATTTGAATTTCTAATATTCAAATTCATTTTCAACACCATTTGAATTTCTAATATTCAAATTCATTTTCAACACCCTTTGAATTTCTATTATTCAAATTCATTTGAATTCCCTTGAATTCAAATTCCATTTCAAAACTATTTGGATTTCCTATTTTGAAATCCTATTTCCAATTCTACTTTGAAATCTTATTTTCAAAGTTTATTTCAAATTCTATTTTGAAATTCTACATTCAAATCTCTATTCAAATTTCTTATTCGAATTCCTTTGAATTCAAATTTTATTTTTAAATTCCTTGAATTCAAATGCTATTTTTCATTCTAATTTCGTCTATTCAAATTCTATTTGAACTTCTATTTGAATTTCTAATATTCAAACTTCTTTTCTTTTTTTATAAAAATTCAAATATTTAAACTCCTTTCCTAATTCTACTATTCAAATCCCCTTTTGAATTTCCTTTATTCAACCTCTATTTGAATTTCTATATTCAATTTCAATTTTGAAATTTCTTTATTCAAATTCTATATTCAAATGTTATACTCAAATTTTATTTGAATTATATATTTAAAATTTCCATTTCCAAATTCTATTTGAAATTTCTTTTGTATTTCAAATATTTCAACTCCTTTCTAATATTTAAATTCTATTTAAATTTCTACTTAAAAATTCTATTTCAAGTTCTATGTTGAAATTTCATTTCAAAATTCTATTTCAAAATTCCACTTTGAAATCCTATATTTTAAATTCTACTTGCATTTCAAATTCTATTTGAGAAAAACAGAATTTCCCTTTTTAACCCTCAAATATCCTTCTCCTGATATTTTAATAAATTAACAATTGGCCCAGTGATATTTAAAACAAACAAATCACCCAATTTTCAATCATTTGGTTTTTAACACATCATATATGAATATATATGAAATCAAACAACCAACAAACACACAAATAATATATTTTTGAGGAATCCAGTTGGATTCCTCCAACCTGTTTTCCTGCATCCACAGATGTTAGCACATAAATAATACCCATTCTGCTTCGTGGCAGAATATCGCGGTATAGAAGGTCATCCACTAATCATAGCGTGGGGCGTATAGGGTAATCATCCGCTATGAAACTGCGGGCATCCGCTAATGAGACTGCGGGAATCCAACCAATCAATCAACCCAATATATATATATATAATAGCCTAAATAACTAATATATATAAAATAACCAGAAAACATTCACACAAGCAACAAACAATTATTTTTAATGAAATAAAAATAATTCTAAAGGTGAGTGAGATTTACTCACCAGATTTTTATTCGATCCCTTTCTGACTCAATCCAAACCTTGTTGCGAGGTATTTTCCATATTATCCAATATACTTTGTTTTATCAGCACTGTTATGCATTCTGATTTTAATTCCCATCATCTCGGTGATGGGTCATCTCCACCGAACCATCTCGAATTGTCTGGAATGAATTTATTCCTATGATATTTTTATTTGATGATTAAACAAATTATTAATTTAAATTATCCACACCATAAATAAAATATTCATTCTATGTATTTTAAACATTAAACCCCTTTTAAACATTTACCGCTTAAATAGATAAACAACAAATTTACTTACTTTTTATCTATTTCCCTTTCTAAATTAACCCTCACAAATTTATTTAAATTAACTAAATCTCGTATGATAGTGGAGCTGTAGCGTTTGTACCGAGGAGTTCGACAGTGGAGTTCGACAGTCGAGTAGGCTTTTCAACTATTCATATAATTAAATAAATTAATTATTCTGTTGCTGAAAATGCGGTTCGTTACATTCTTCCCCCCTTAAAATAATTTCGTCCTCGAAATTGCTAAGATAGAGAACAACCCTATTAACTAGTTTCAAATTATTCGTTTACTTCTTTAATTTCAGTTTCAACTGAATTTATTTATTTCAATTAAATTATTACTTCATTTCTATAAACGAAAATTTCCAAAACTCCTGAAATTTTTCTAACACCCGAAATTTCCAAAAAATTTCGCCAGCACCTCCTTTGTACCGGGAGCATCGGGAAAATCCCCAAACTGCCACACAGGCCTCTCCAATCCAAAAGCAAATCAAACAGCCAAGCGGCTTGCCAATTCGGCTCATAAATCTCCAAACTCATATGAATATAAACGTGTACCTTTTTGTCGACATTCAATTCTGCTATCAATTTAGCATATACCACTATCATCCCAATCAATCTCCAATCACTTTTATTTTCAGCACAACCATTTGCTTATAACCAAGCCAAATTCCACTCAAACTGCAATTCCAATCTCAACTCAAATTCTTACTTAATAATTCATTTCTATTCCAGATTATCTCTAATCCAGTCCAATTCTACTTGATACCATTCTATTTCAGTTCAATTTCCACTGAACTAGTTTCAATTCAATTTCAAATTTACTTTCACATATTTCTATTTAATTTGTGTTTATTCCAAATAATCTGTTTCTGGGAGTTCTTAAACAGCTTAGCCCTTTCCAAAATCAAATCATTCATTTGGAATATCAAGACAACTTGTTTTCTCAAAACAATTCAAAACAAAAATTTTGGTAGTAATCCGTCACTTGCAAACTCGAAAATGAACACCGACGATGTCCGGATCATCATCGGAATTTATTTTCCAGCTATCGAAGTGATTTCAATACTATAGCACTTTCAAAACCCATTTTTAAACATTTTCATTTTGAAATTCATTTCAAAATATCACTTTTCAATGCTTGTAACAAATTTAAAATCTCCAGGATTTTAAAATTCACATATATTCAATTTAATTCCATTTACAATGCTTATTCAAATTTTAGCAATTTTAATTCCAATTCTGAACTTAAATTCAGATTTAATTCATCTGATTTCATATATTTCACTTATATGAATTTTGATTTGTTATTTACATAACCATTTCACATTTTATAATCTTATTCGATTATAATCACAACCAACACATTCAATATACTATAATAATTTCAAATATCTATACTTTGCTTATATCAAAATATAATTTGGGTAAAATTATTTCATTCACCATTTTTCAAAACATACTGTGTCGGTTCATCGTATTCAAGCGTTTAGAAATCCCTATCGATACAGTGGATCAAACTGATCGACCAGAATTCATAAACAACTCAACCAATAAATCTCCACAATATAAAATCATTTTATATCAAATAACAAATACGTTCACTCGTATATATACACTCAAACTCAGTCTAGGGTATTACTAACCCCATCTCTACTGAATCACGCCACAGAGCCAAGGTAATACTTAACCTTCAGCTCTGATACCACTGTAACGACCCGGGAAAAAGCGACCCTGGTTATCCGATATACAACACATATCGAACAATCAAAAGTCGAAATTACCGGATAGTCCAAGAAAGAAATTAGAGGGTGAGGATAGATAAGATAGAAAATTAGAACAGAAGAAGAAGAAGATAACAACATCAGAGTAACACGAATCTCACAGCGGAACGAATAAAATATAATAGACAACATATCTTGAAATCAAAGCAGTATATGTATATCATACCATTATCAGAGTACAACACTTTCATCACAGCGGGATAATCAATAGCTAGAAAAATCTTGAAGCCTCCTGCTCCAAGCTCTTCAAGCATACCTGTAAATCCTGACTACTTGACTGCCCGTACAAATTTGGGCACCCAAGAGTTTAGGGAAAACAAAACAAAATAAACTCTGGGTCAGTCATGGGACTGGTGTGAGTAAACTCAAATCATTTAGTTAACTTTCCAAAATCCTTTTCAAAAGAAAAGATAACCGTAAGACCAATCCACACATAAACACGGATGGCTTTTACCTTACGATAACCCAAAACACTTGTGGAAATCATATATTATCTGATATTATAATAATGTCTAATCACAAGTAATTAACAATCTAGCAGAACGCTTGCATCTCACGCTCTACATATATAGTATATAATCAAAAACCGCGGGCGCTTATTGGAGATTGGATTCCAACTTGACAAGGTATGGGACCACCTTCCGAACGTGTATCTCTAGAGGCAAATACACTGGGTTCAACAAGAACATCTTGCAACCCGGCCCACACATGACCGACCACTCATTTCGCTTGAGTGTATCGAATGTATATCACCGACGGTTGGGATCAGCAACCGCCTCCCGAAATGGGACAGCATCGATAGATTTAAGAACAAAAGGAATTTCTCTAGATAGGTGATCATACACCCTACTTCGGAGCGACCGACTTAGCCATGCTGCCTGCCCGATTTTTGTCCTTTCCTGGTTGATGAGGCTTGAGGTCATAACGTATCTTTTGACAGATCACACCTCCATTACTTTGAATGCCACATCGTCATACCCGCCAAATCACAAATTGAATTCACCAAAAATACCACGGGTATAAAGCTAAGAGAAACGAATTCCTCCGCCACCAAACGTAAGTACGTTTGAAGAGATCAACTTACGCGATCCTTTGAATATACTCTGTCAGACATTCGTCCATTCACGTTTGTCCTGGGGCTGGACAAACCGAAGGCACTATTCTGTAAACAGGATAGCCCTTGCATAACTCCGTCTCCAATATATTCAGCATACTTGATTCGCAACGCTTATGCTAATACGGAGTGGTTCTCTGGATAATAATCCAACCGGTCTCTCCATATTAACAACGTAAAATGGTCAAAACTTTGATAGTCGGTGAGTTAACTATCAAACGAAAACATGTCGGTGTGCAACCAACGATATTATTTCCCGAAGGAAATTCTATCGAACAATCATCACTTCATCCATTCGTTCATTTCCCTATTCCTGTTGTTTAATGTTTCTTATTCACTATATTTAGAAAATATATGTCATTATCATTGGAAAACATTTCCATCTCTTGTTTCTATATTCAGAAACAATTCTACTTCTCATTCGGAAAACATTTCCAAATCTCCTTCATTTGATTAAACAGATGTTTGAATAAACATCACTATGCCAAATCTCCTTCATTTGGTTTCCACTTAACCACCTTTCACTATCGAACCTTAACCATTTCTTAGTTAAAACGAAGTCAATCAAGTTGGGGTATAATTACCTCTCAGACCTTAACTGAACGACATTTCTAACTTCGAAATAGACAAAGTTCATCTTTCTAAATCTTTAACACTTCTTTACAACATTCTCGGATTTTATTTACAAATCCGCTTCTCGTACGGAAAAACACTTGATTATAACAATGGTGTTATAATCCCCTGCATCCGAATTATAATGGCTTTATAAATACTTCGATTTTCTAACTCGAATAAATAACGAACTAAATTATTAACTCATACTCGGTTAACTCTAAGCTGTAACTCTTATTCTATTTAACTCTTACTGGACTAACCCTTGTTCAGATAACTCGGTCTGATTTACTCATTCTGACCCACTTACTTGATCAGTTCAACTGGACTAACTTAGCTTAATTAACTCGACTAAATTACTTTTATCAATTAACTAATATTTGACTTGACACCATTCGCTCGACTCTAGATCGCAGCGATCACAATGGTTACGCCTGATTCCCTCAGGAAACATCCGATCGCCTTAGGCTATCTGCAGCCCTGCGAATTACGCTAGCAGTCGTGCTCACTGGTAGCTTATCTTAAATGACTACTTCTGTTTAACTCTATCTCGAATAACTAAATTCGAGCAAATCTAATTGATTAACTAATATTCCATCATCCCTTATTCGATTACTATATTTGGATAACTCTAGTTCGATTAGATTCTAATCGATTAACTCTAACTGATTAACTTTAATTGGTTAACTCTAACTAACTCTAAATGTTTACTCCAACGGTTTAACTCTACGGTTTAATCCTAACGGTTTAACTCTAACAGTTCAACTCTAACAGTTCAACTCTAACAGTTTAACTCTAACAGTTTAACTCTAACGGTTGATCTCAATAAATTTATTCTATTGGATTAACTCTATTGGATTAACTCACTTGGATCAACCCATTTCGAATAACTAATATTCAATAAACTTCCTTTCGAGTAAACTGATATTCGATATAACTTTACTTCGAATAACTCTTATTCGATAAATTCTCTTTCATACATATTCAGTTTCAGATATCGATGTAGAAATCGATTTTTACTTCTCTATATAAGTCTTGACTTATATACTCTATTTACCCAAAGATAAATAACTAAATTAATTTATAAAACTTTATTTATAAATTAACCTTCTCACTTTATCTGTTAAAACAGATCTCCCTTAAATTCTCACTTCGAATTCATATTCTGTTTACCCGTGTGCGAAGCACGGGCCTAAATTCTTCCTAGTGTAAAATTCTCCTTTATTACACTTTTATCCATTTTCAAGTACTCCAATATTCTATTTATTTCCACAATAAATATTCCTTTTATAACTCAGTTCATTTCCTAAATTCCTTTTTCCTTTTAGTCCATTTGAAATGTTTTACAAATATTTCTTCCTAATTTCATTTGTAACTATTTCCCAAATGTTTCTCTTTTGTTCCTTTTGTAATTATTTTACAAATATTCTTCTATATTGGTTTTACCAATATTTTCCTCTATTTCTTTGATTTACAAAAATGATTTTCCTTTATAAACCCTTTTCCCTTTCATATATAAAATCTATTGATTATATATAAATACTCTATTTTCAAATATACTTTGAAATTCTCCCTTTTCACTTTTCAGTATCACTTATGGCGTAAAAATATCAAATCAAAATGATTGGTCATCATCCAAACACACAGAATCAATAACGGACGATATAACACATCATATATCAAAATATATGAAAAGCGGTAAATAAATGTTGAGGAACCCAGTTGGGTCCCTCCGACCTGTTTCCCTGCATCCACAGATGTCAGTCAACATAAATAACATGAGTATAAAGTATTCTGATAAACAGAATCAATATTTCGATACGATTCATATATATCGTTATCGAAATATTCAATCAACTGACTAGCAGTTCAACGAAATAGCCAATACACAGCAAATCAGCCAATATTTATCAATTCTAAAAATACTTTATAAAAATATAAAGCGTTCAGAGTTAGTGAGATTTACTCACATTGGACGGTTTATCGTTAAATAACGATAATTGGTCATTGATTTGATTCCAGCGTTTTATTTCACCATAAATCCAGACGAGCTCTAATTCGCTTCCAGTCAGTTCCATTGCGTAGTGCTCGTCCATACGATCCCAACGGATCTTGTTTCGCTGTATTCTGATTACATATGATAAAGATATCCATTTTTAAAGTTAACGAACTAATTAAAAACTAAAATAAACTAATAATTATAATTGAATGACCCATACCCACTCACTATCGGCCCAACTACCCCTTTTTAAGCCCAAACCGTATGCACAGTCATTCTCCTTCCTCCCAGCGTACTCACGATGCTTTACAATGGTCATCACCGCAATTTCAACCCATTGTTTCTCCCAAATCTCTAAACAATTTTCAAAACTGAAACCTTCTTCGAACTCTCCTTCGAAAATCCTTCCATCCCATACGACTTTCGTTCCACTCGCACCTCCCTTTCAATTTCCGTCGTGCTCATCTCCTCGCCAGAACATGGAAACCCGCGACATCATTAACCGCCGATTCCCCTGATAACCACCACCAAGATGCTAAATCCCTTGCTGAGCTCGAAAACGATCCTTAAATCACCCACAAATGCACCAATTTCCCTATGGATCGAACCCTAGCCTCGCTGACAGAAAAACCCAACACGACAATAGATGTCGAACACAGAAAAACGGGTACGGTTGCGAAGAGAAAGCACCCAGGGTTCCAAATATACATTTGTTTTGATTTATAGATTTTCCTATGAATTTACTTTGATTTTCAAAGGGGAATTCTTGCTGTAGATTTTATGGAGTGGTGGCGGCGCATGTTTCAGCTGAGGGAAAATTGAGCTAGGGTTAGACAGAGCAAAGGATATTATATAGGATAGGTTTTATAATTTTTTATTCGATTATTTTATTTTATTTTAAGCAATCGCTGCTCGTATACGCTGTTTAAAAATTCCAGTGCTCACATACAATACCCAAAAATCACCAAACTGGACATGCACCTTCAATTTGACATTACGGTCCCAACGAAACTGGTTTCGTCGAATTCCGACTCCGTATGCCCAAACAGCGTATTTTTAACCGTCGAAATACTATCTATTTTTCACTCTAAAAATCCGTATGGCCACACACTGCTTCTAAAAATCACCAAACTTGGAATCTAACCATAATTTGACGCTGCGGATCCAACAAAATTAGTTTCGTTGAAATCCGACTTCGTTTGCAAAAGTGGCTATTTTTAAAGCCCTAAACAGCCCCTTTAAATAAATAAATATATTTAAAAACATTTAAATTTAATATTTAAAAATAAATATTATCGTATATATCCACAATAATTATCCATACAGCTCCAGAGAAATACATGTGGGTTTTCAATTCAATATTCCACCAACAGAGTTATATCGATATGCGATTTATATTTAAATCCTTATATAAAATTAGATAAACTATTTGGGTTTTAGGGCGCTGTTTTTCTGAAAATTTGATTTGGACGTAACAAAAAATCCACCCGACGAAATCTCGATTTTTCTCTTCCACTAGAAAGATATACTCCACCCGCTCCACACGTTTCTTGTTTCACAGAAATCCGAGTTAAAACGAACCCTGTATATCCAGTTGAAGTTCGAATCGCCAAATAGCGAACTGCAGCGCCATTTCGAGCTCTATTCTAATTATAATATAAATTATACGTTCAAATGGCGTTTATAAATATATTCGTCGATATAATTCTATATAAACTGAATTATGTATATATATATATATATTGCCCATTCACACAACACTGTGCATTCCACTATTTGACTATTTCAGAAATAAATATATGGTTCTATTATTTAATTTAATTAAATATTCGCTATAATTCAATTAAGCGACCATTTAATTATCTAAATCACTATTCATATAATTAAATAAATTAATTATTCTGTTGCTGAAAATGCGGTTCGTTACAGAGGTCCTAGGCCTAAACTAAAGCATAACAGTTGTAAAGACACGAGGTTAGACTCTTTTATGGTGTAAGACTGCCCGGACCCGCCCGGCATATCCAGCTGCCATAAATGCCAGTCTAATGTGAGAGGTCTTTATGAGGTTATGGCCTGAATGAATTAAGAAATACTTAACCAGATAAACATGTAAGGTGGGACATGGGGGTTAAGTAGGTGCCTTGGGTGGCATGAGGAATCTAGTGGGTGCCCTTAGTGGCATGTGAAATACGATTAGTAAGACTTAACCAAACACACATGTAAATGAACATGACTAAGAGGGTTAAGTGGGATATACTAGTGGTGACAAGCTTAGGTGGGTAGCTTGTGGGGGCCCATTTCAACCAGTATCCCAAACGTATCTTTGTGGGCTCGACCCAAGTCGAGGACGGGACACGCATACTGGGTTTGACAATAAGAGGCCAAAACGGGGAGCGGTGGCAACGCAAGTCCAACGGGTTTCATATGCGTGTGTGGACCCGGGCTGGTAGGTAAGACGTTGTTGCATCGTGTAAGTATAAGCCGTGCATTCTCAAGTTGTATCGGGTTGCCATTTTAGGGCAGTGATACACCCCACTGTGGGGCCAGCACGGGTATCTACGAGTAGGGAGCCGATCGAAAGTGGGTAGTGGGGTACACGTAGTGGAGATAGGGGCAGACGACACCTATGTAGTCAGCTAGGGGTACGTAAGGCTATTTATATAGTTTCTGTGTGAAGCAAGTGGGATCCACCTTTAGGGTGACTGGTGCGGTGCAGTGTAGCAATTGTTCGTTAGTAATTAGGTGCGCCTTTAACGTTACCTTTAACATTATCTTAAACATTATCTTTATCTGCTCTTCCGTACCTAATAGTTCATAGACATTTACTTGTCTTCCAGCTTATGCCTTAGTCTAGTTATTTTGATAATAGTATTGTTAGAATTATCATACTCGCCAGACTTTATGTCTGACCCCCTCCATTTCTATCCTTTTTCCCCCTCCAGGTCCTTAGGTTGGGCCCAGATCTAGTGGAGTTTGATTGGATTGCTTTATCTCTCTTGGAAAGCTTGGACCGTTGAAGTAAAGTCCAGCTTGTTATCTTCTTTAATGGCTATTTGTGTTATGGGGTTATGTATTTTGTTTTATCAAGATGGATACTGTACTTGACTCTGATTTATGGTTTTATGATGTAACAAACATGTTTAAATTCCGCTGCAATAAAATGAAGTTTTAGATTTCCAAGTACTACTTATTATCCGTCTTGTTGTAATTTTTCTGTTCTATATTCACTTAAAACCTCGATGGATGTTAATGCATTCCCTTTGTGAGTGACATTAATGGACGTGGGGTGTTACACCCTGTTTAGTAAATAGATGTACTTTGGTGCTTTCTGGATGAGGTTTGATTCCTTCATGGGACTCGCTTCTTCCCGCTTCGATACGTTGTCTTGAATCTGAAAGTTTTGTACTCCAAATTAGGTGAGAAGCTTTCTAGGAGCAGCATGAAGAGGATGGGATAGGCCACGTGGGCCAGAGGTCAACACTCATGGGTTGGTGCTGACCCATTTACACAGCCTCGTTGGCTACAGATTCTTCCCAAATTGCCTTGTCTTATTCCCTTTATGTTTCTAGCAAGGTCTCATTTGATTATGACTTCATGTGATTATCATCTCTTCATCAATCTTGCTCGAATATTTGTTTAGGGTTATATCCAAGTTAACAACCTGAGACATTAATTCATTAGAAAACACTAATTCAATAAAACAAAAGGGCACCAATTTTATAATAAAACATCGGAAAACACCATATCACTGAGTTAATAGACAACAATATCAATCAAATGATACTTGGATTAAACAATTATGTATATCGACGTGTCCCATACCATGGGATTTATGAAACAGTTTTATTCCCATTACGTCCGCTTGAAAGTTGTAGAAAAATGTGGTCTTTAATACTTGATTTTCATATAAAACCAGTTTAATAAACAATTATTGAAAACCGTTTTGTTTTCTAATGAAGAAAACCATATACATATATATATAATACTATTGTTTTGAGGCTATTTATACATCAAAACCAAAAACAAAAACTTATTTATCCCTAAAACTATAGGGAAACCGATATTTATTTTTATATTGAAAGCTAGTTCAAAACTTGCAACATGTACTCAATATCGTCAAAACTCTTCAAAATCTCAATCATAAGTCATCATATATTGTTTGAAAATCCAGAGTTTGGTTTTTTTAAGATATGGACATGGTTTCATAAGTTAATAAGGTAGTAGATTAATCCACTAAACGATAGAAAATCAATTGAAAATCAAGTATTAATGCATGGAAATGAACCTAGAAATCAAGTATGGTTGTAACTTTCAAACAAATTTTGAATTACCAAATGATCTCTGATTGGTTTACATTTGACATACACAAGCTAGATTAACATGTATTTCAAATGAAGAAATAATCACAAAATCGTGACATTATATGTAAAAGATACGAAGCCTCAGACTTTGATCGGGCCTGAATTCTAGCATGGTACGAAATCACCCCCAATTCAAACTTTGAGACCAGCTATGAATGACCAACCGACCTGAATTGTCGTAAAAATTTGCAGGCATGGATATAAAGTTACAAGCCTTATAACAAAAGGAAAATTGTCTAAAAATGGATCAATATCGAAGGAGATACAGACCCCAAAGTTGGACCTGCGTGTTGTTATCATGTAGGAGCAAGGAAAATGGCATAAGCAAGCTACAGGAACACACATAAGCCAAAAAAAGGGTTCATACAAAATTTTCTTAAGGTAGGTCGACCTAATACCCAGGTTGGTCCAACCCTAGGTTGAACTAGGTGGAATGTAGGTCGACTCATTTCACGAACTTGCTCCAAATAGAAAACCCAACAAAAACCCCTACTTCTAGGTCACTTTCCGGTATGTGACGGTGTCTGATTGAGCTGAAATTTGACATGTAGTTCACAAAACATTCTACTATGACATTAAAAAAGAATCATTAAAAAAAAAATGATATAAGAGAGTTATGACAGAACAAAGTATAGTTTGGCTGTGATTTATCAACTTTGAAAATGAGATGAACATCTACATATTTGAATTCATATTTTGTACTCAAATAACACAAATCCACTAAAACTAGAATAATTTGAGTGAACACTCACCTTCGCTTTGAATTTATACAAGAATAGAAGAAATTTGGAGCTTTAAAGCCTTAACTGTCAAGAAAGAGCCTTTTTCAATTGAGAAATCTATTACAGCAGCATGCAAAAAGGAAAACTTACTGTGACAAAGCAATTCTCAACAAAATTAAATGGAACTTAGATTAGATTTGTGTTTTAGAGTAATTACCTATTGCTATGGGATTTAGACAACAAAAGTTTGGTGTTCTCTTGGGTTCAAGGCAGTAGAGTTTGTAAGCAAAGTGGGTTTTCTCACTTTTCCTTCGTTTGTTCACTGGAGAAGAAAGGTCAAGGAGAAAAATAAACATAATTTTTGTTCTCTCCAAAACTTTCTTTAGCTTAGGTTAGTTATTAGGCCTTTTAGTGACCTATATAAGCCCAAAGCATTATAATTAATCACTAAATAAGCTATTAGGCTATGCCAATATGAATTGAGCCTACAAAACCATGATTTACACCAAATTTTGCACCATAACCTCACACAAATATTATCAAATAAATTTGTTAACAAATATTACACGAATATAAATATTTTTTCTAAATTTGTGTAATTTTTACAATGTAAACAAATTTAATATTTCAAATGACTTATTCTTATTATAATAAATAGTTAGAACTTTATAAAACACATTTTTTCACATATTACACAAATATAAGTATTTTACCTATATTCGTGCAACATTACACTTCATGTAACTAAAATATTTCAATATCTTAGTTTTTTAAAATATTTTAATAAAGTATGGAAAAACACATTTTACACATTTAATATTAATTACGCAAGCTTTTACATATTTTTATATTTTATTTCTTTATTCCTATTACAATTTCAATATTACTTCAAATATTTCACAATTGAGCTTTTAATCTCAAAAGCCATATATTTTGACACAAAATAGAACTCTTATGGGTTTATCACTTCTAATTTCCTATAGGAAATATTTCAACCCTTTTTATTTTCATGCTACAACATATATTAGTATTGCTAATATTTTTAGTTCCTAAATTTCTTAATTTTTACCCAAAACAAACATTTCACATTTTATCACTAATTTCCCATTTAATCAAACTAAGCCTCAAATTTAATCACTTGAGTGTGATTAAGCCCCACAACCTGTAATGGCCCGAATTTCCATACCCTTTGAGTCGACTAATAACACCACACGTCCAACCCAAATGACACAGAAATAGGAATCATTAGTAGAAAGAAGTTAGAGGATGAGAAATAGAAAGAAAGAAAACTAAGAATAGAAGAAAACGAAGAACACAAGCAACACAGCGGAATGAATAAAATATATTATATAACATAACTTTCGAAACATAAATCCGTAACTGTATATACATACCATTACCAGAGTACAACAGCTATTTCTGGAACAGTTATAGACACCTGTTTCCAAATACAAACATAATAAACAGCGGAAAAATATGACAGTTTATAGCTAACTGGTGAAGCCTCCTGCTTCGAACTCCTCCAAGTGAATCTGTAAAATCCTGACTACTTGACTGCCCGTACAAATTTGGGTACCCAAGAGTTTAGGGAAAACAAACAAAATAAACTCCGGGTCAGTCATGGGACTGGTGTGAGTAAACTCCAACCATTGGTTTAACTGTTAAATATCATTTCGAAAGAAAAGATAATCGTAAGACCGATCCACATATAAACACAGATGGTTTTTACCTTATGCTAACCCAAAATATTTTTGATATCAAATCCAGTGATATTATAATAATGTCTACATCAAATAAACAACAATCTAGCGGAACGCTTGCATCTCACGCTCCATATATAATATAAAATCAAAAATCGTAGGGTGCTTATTGGAGATTGGATTTCCAACATGAAAAGGTATGGAACCACCTTCCGATAGTGTATCTCTAGAGGGGAAAACACTGGGTTTAACAAGAATGTCTTGCAACCCGACCCTCGCATGGCTGACCACTCATCTAACTAGAGTGTATCGAGCATATTATTACCAACGGTTGTGACCAGCAACCGTTACTGAAAGCATACAGCAGAGAATAGAATAAGAAGCAAATGAAATTTCTCTAGATCAGGTGATAATACCCCTAATGGGAATGACCCACATGGCCATGCTGCCTGCCCGATTTCTATCATTTCCCAGTTGATGAGGCTTGAGGTCACGATTATCCTTTTATAACACCTTACCACCATTTTTTTACTCTAAATGCCACATCATCAGTTCCGCCCATATACATTGTCCTGGGACTGGACAAACCGAAGGCACTATTCTATTAATCCATCTTGGGCAATTTGTACCTAAGATTAACATAACAACCCTTGTACTTTACTCCATCTTCGATCATCTTCAGCATAAGTTTATTCGTAACGCTAATGCCCATACGGAGTGGTTTTCAGATAATAAATTTGATCATGGTCTCTCTGTATTGACAACAGAGGTATAAAATAAATTTAGCTTGTGATTTAACTACAAAATGAACATTCATACAACCAACGGTCCTATTTCCAAATGGAAATCCTATCGATCAAGTATCAAACAACACTGGGCCCGTTTAAACAAATTTCTTATTAAATTTTTATTTCTAATTCTTGTTTCCCTAT
This sequence comes from Allium sativum, assembly GCA_030737875.1. Classification (NCBI taxonomy): domain Eukaryota; kingdom Viridiplantae; phylum Streptophyta; class Magnoliopsida; order Asparagales; family Amaryllidaceae; genus Allium; species Allium sativum. The sequence continues at coordinate 65,686,365 of CM060916.1, read as the reverse complement.
CTTTTGTATTCTTTCAAAGCTTCATTTTCTCTCTTGATTCTTAAAAAAAAATACATTTCTAATATCCTAATTTCTATATTCGAGAAAATATCTCTTATTCCTGTTAGAAACATTTCTAAATATTCATGAATCCATATTTTCAATATTCGAAAAATATACCTAATTAATATCGGAAAATATTACCATATTCCATTTGTTAATTCCTCGTTGAACAATTCATTTCATTTCGTTTTCTATTCGTAGAAAATATCTCTCATTTTATTTGGTAAAAACATTTCAGTATCCTTTAAATTAACTCAATGTTATAAAACGTCGTTATTATAACCCAAATCATTAATCATTTGCTAACTAACTATATTGCTAACCAATCTTCACTATCGAACTTTAACCATTCCCCCATCAATCATGAAGCCAATTAAGTTGGGGTATAATTACCTCTCAGACCTTAATTTAACAACAATCTCAACTTTGAAATAGTTAAAGCTCACGACTTTAAACAAAATCTAAGAATACACTTCTTTTATGGAAAAACATCGATTATAACGGTAGCGTTATAACCGTTGTTTCCAAATATTTGATTTATAAAACATCTATTTTAACGATAGCATTGCAATCGCTTTCTGGATTTATAGAACCATTATTATAACAGTAGCGTTTAACTCGCTGTTTAGATTTACAAAAAATTATTATAAAAGTAGCGTTATAATCGATGTTTCCAAATATTTGGTATATAAAAATATAACTTGTTACTTTCAAATGATAAGTAAAAAATTAGATAAATAAATTTGATTCAAAATGGAAAGTCAAAATAACTACTTCCCTAAATTCGATATAATCGAATTCCTATAAATAACTCTCTCTCGAATAATCTATATTCGATTTATATTCCAAACTTCGGAATTTGTCTACTATTTTAGGTTAATTCAAATTGTAAATTTACTTTTGAATTTATCCCTTCCAAATCATTACCAAATTCCATTATAACTATTCCGGTCTACAAAACGTTATCACACTTTATTTTATATTTCGAATTTTGAAATAAACTTATCATTTTCTTTTAAAACGATTAACCATTTCCCTTTCCATTCAAATTTCTAATTTGGACTCATATTTCAAATCTAAATTTCCTTTAGGGATATTTCATTTGCAAAATATTTGTTTTAAACCATTATTCACTTTAATCGTGAATATATTTCTTTTATATACAATCAAATCCAGTTGATTTTATCATCTCAAATCCAAATTACATCTATAACTTCTATTTAAAATTCATCCATAGAAAATCACTTTTTTTTTATTTCCAATATTTATAAATCTCGTTCACAATCTCTTTAATAACTACTAAGTTTAAATCCAATTTTCAAATACCGGTTTCAAAACCGTTTTTCACTTTTCTATATAGATTCAATTTATTCCACTATAAATATTTCACTGAATTTAATATTCTCAAATTATCTAATAAAAACATATTTCTATTAAAAATTTCCCTTTGAACATTATAGCGATTTCTCATCCGGTAATAAAATACCGATTTCAAGCCAAATATTAATTATTCAATGACAATTATTTCCCTTCAGCCATAATTATCGTTTATAAATTTAACCACTTGTTTTATTCATTAAACAAGTTTCCACTTTCAAATCTACTCGGAAACTAATTTCAAATTTTGAAAATGAATTTTCTTTTTAAAATCTCCAATTTATTTTCTATATTCGAAAATATAATTCGATATTAGATACCAAAATTTCTAAGGCCAGGAGAATTTAATACAGCATAATCAATCAGAGTATATGTCACCGTGAATAATAAACAACAATATAAATGTTGAGGGATCCAGTTGGATCCCTCCAACCTGTTTCCTTGCATACACAGATGCTAATCAACATCAATAATATTATTTCACATCAATATGAAATATCAGAACTAATAATCGATCAACGATGTAATCATATCAACCATTTCAACCAATTTTATAAACTATTCAACCAATCAACCATTGCACAGTATAAAATTACTATAAATAAATTTAAAACTCATTTATATAAAAATATAAAAGAGGTAGAGTTAGTGAGTTTACTCACCTTGTTCGCAGTTGACGATTCTGCCTTTATTACATTTTAAAATCAAACAACGTTTGATTTTATCATGAATTCCCAAGTTGCTTTGTTCTGATCCACATTAGTGCCGCAACGTAGATTTCACCGCTACGGTTCCAACGGATCCGGTCGCGTCCAATTCTGATCACAAATGAATAATATATACATGTTGTAAGTTTTATTTGAATTCAATGTCATTAATTAATTTAATTTAATTGTTAACCTTGATTACTTCTCTACTTTTGATCCTCCCTTTTTATTTTTTTCTTCCTAGCGCAGAATGAAGTCCCTGTTTCCAGTGTACCCACCCACCTTTTACCCATCCTAGCTACCACCTCGGTCATTGACAGTTCTACGTCATATGATCGCATTTCACTAAGCTAACTCAAACAAACTTTGTTTTCCACACCACTATATCCATTCATATCCTCAAGATATTCTTGTAGCATATTCCTTGCTCATGTTCACCATCGATGAAGAATCTTTAATACATTGAGACCACATATAGTAAGTTGCTTTACAGCAAACTTTTAAAACTAAATTCTTCATGTCCATTTGTTCCAGATCAAGAAGAAAAGAAAGCAACAAAGTTTGCAATCACTCACACTCACAGGAGATTAGGCATTGTGATCCCATCATTGTATAGTTATATAAATATCATATACTTCAATCCAATGACGTTTAGAATGTGATTTTTTTTAGAATATACTGGTATTGACTAGGCAATGTGGTTTAGTAGTGTAGATAGTAGATGATAAAAATCTCCGACAGATCTGGAAAGAAATGGAAACTTGGCTAGTCACAAGTGGCATGTGGATGTTTTGAGCTACCAAGTATGCGACTATCCCAGTAGTATAACCAGCTTTACTTAAGGTTCCAAAAGAAGTTGACCTTCTCCATTCTTGTACACACAGCTCCTGCTGCAGTATATTCCAAACCAGCAAATGGTCAACGCTGCCACACTTCCACAGTCTGTTCAGGTTGCACTCCACCACGTAGCTCCCCACAAACATCATTGCAGAACAACACCCATTATCAGTAGTTTGCGACCAATTTGCTATGGGATTTTCACGTTCCCTTTATCCTGAAGACAACCAACAACCATTCTTACCATCATTAACTACCCCTTAACCATAGAATTAGATTATCCTTAATCACGTTCTAGGAAAAACGTGCACATCTTATTCCCGAACAATAATTGGAACCACCTCCTGTAGCTTTTCAAAACAATGGATGTTGCTCTCCATGCATGTACCACCTCCGTCCCTTCCATCTTTGAATATGAAACGTGCTACCTCCTCAAACTACACAGTCAACCCTTCAACACCATTGTCCTCTCACTTCAAACCCTCCTTCCTCCTATATTCAGCACGACAAGTATACATGCATCTTGGAATATTTCGTTCGAACTCCTCAGATCACGGCTAAAGGAAACTGCTGAACTTAAACATCACAGAAATTCACAAAATTTGCCTCGACAGATGCGCCTCACTCAGGCAACTACCGCGCTGACTCTAGTCCTCCCATCGACAACCACAACTCCCAAATCTTCTAGCCCTAGGTCGGCTGTTCTGATATCGAGTACCAGACAACTCGATCACAACTAGTAAATGATGGACTCAATTGGAGCTATCCTTCGTAGTCATCTACTGAATTAAAGATTAGAATTTTACATTTAGAATTCGATTTTTTATCGATTTTTTAAGATGGCGATTTTCTTTTGTTTGAATGCTGAAAGAAGTAAGAGACTGAAATGGAAAGAGGTATTTCGGAATAGATTTCAGCATGGTTGTTTTGTTTTGGATTATGAGAACGAGAAATGAGGAGAAGGGAAACAGTATTTAAAAGATGCCAATGAATTGGCGTAGCAAACACGGAAAGTAACTGCGTGACACCCACGAATATAGTAGCTTGGAGAGTACACTGAAAGTAGATTTTTTTTTTATCTTGCATCGTTGTTGAGTCTGTGCAATTATTTTACTATTGAAACGTTTTCTGTTGTCCGTCTACACTCAGTAGCATCCGGATATATGCTTGAGAAGACAAAATGAGATATCAAACTTATTATCTTTGCAAAGTGGCTAACTTTATACTTCATATGCTTTTGAGACTTCAACAATCTATGTATATCTTTCCAAGCATAGTAAGTGTGCACCTATGTTAGTTAAACTGATGGAGAGAAAATAATATAGAAAATTAAATACTATCTTCTTTATGTATGCCCATATTGTATAACCAAATCAATAGTACCAAATATCCCCATTAGCTACTACCTTATGATATGATTCGAGACCATAGTATTCCCTTTAAAGGTAGTATACCACACCAAAATCAGGTAAGCATGCATTGACCAAGAAATTTCACATTTTCTGATAGTGTTTAAAAATATGCATTTCTAACTTGAGTTTATATCATTTATTTATATGGTTGCTTAACTCATGATTGTTGTTTGAGTTATAAATGTAGGCTCAAACCCACTTCTTCGTATTTGTTCATGGTCTGGGCTTGATGTTATTCGTACGGCCTCAACCCTGAAATTCAGTTTATATTTCCAATACAACATTTAAAATAAATTTAAATGTTTGAAATAAACCTCTAAAAATACGGGTCATTACACAACCAAACTATAAAGCTCCAAATTATTATCAACACAAATAATTAAGTCAAATAACCAAGTTAATGATATATTCAATTTAATTATTTCCCAATTTTTTAATTCAAACGGTTAATCATCCTAGTAGGTAATTATAAAAAATCAAGTTGTCACAGACTTCCCCCTTACATAAATTTCGTCCACGCCATTTCCTTAGGGATTAGCCTGCACAACTACTCTAATCCAATGAATGGCATGCATGTGCATAGAGTGTACATACACGAGACACGATATGCACAAGATAAAGAATTTCTGACTTCCAAACCTTGAAAAAAGAAAGCTATGATTCAAAGCTCTTTATAGACCAGTGAGAAAATAGATGAACATAAGCACCAATAAAACACAGACACTGAAATCTTCCTTTGAATCTTCGAAGCGAAGAACTAAGAATATAACGTGCTTTAGCACAACAACAATGTTTAAGTGCAACAACTAGGATAAAGCACATAACAAGAATATTGCATATTCTTTCCTATAAAATACGAGGTACATTTTTGTGCACTTCTGGGTTTAATAAGTAAGGTTTACACGAACACCAAGGTAGATAAACTACGAGATAGGAAGTGGCATTTAACTTGGTCCCAAGTTTCTATCTTTTCCACAACGCTTCGCTTTATGGTGGAAAATACTGAAGGAAGATATAACCACCTAAACACTTGAGAATCCTCTTCATGATTCATGTAGGTTTTAAGGAGAATCCATGAACTCTCCCTTACCCTATCAAAAGGTACACTATCACAAAAGTTCCACCAGAAAAAAGAGTTTATTACACTCATACTTCCAACAAGATTTAATTTCAATGAATGATGATCAATGCAAAATTTCTATGCATAACTTTTGCAAAATCCACAATAATACATGATAAATATTTAGCTAAGATATGCTGGATTTCACTACAAAGAATATGGTCTTCACCGGACCCCCAAGGTAAACAATAATACAATAATTGGGTCTATCATACATGACACAAAAGCTTAAAAAGAAGGGTAAATTGAAAAAGGACAAAAAGAAATTTAAACTTCTACACTCAAAGCTATTGGAGATTACGCCAACCTTCACAAATGGCTAGATTATCTTCAACACATCCAACATAAAATCGAACGTTCGAAAATCTTATGATTTCCCCATCTAGAGTGGTTCAACAAATGGAGCTTATTGAATGATATAGAAATGGATAATCAAATTCATAGGCAATCACTCGATTCTTCCACAAAAGCAACAAAGAACACCAATACTTAAATTCCACAACTTAGTGTTACAGCTCCTGGTTTACACTGCCAGATAAAGGTACTTCCTTAGGATATAGTGCCACAGCATCCGACTAGGAAGAGAAAACATAAAGGATTTTTAAGCATTATTATTTTTTGTTCACTTTTATTCTCAAGCTACTCTAGATTAATTTTTTACTACCATCTTCCAATTATAATTCAAAATTTTATAATAACAAAGTACACAATTTAATTTTAAACGCCGATAATTAATTACTCCCTATTTATAAGGGATGACAAATCATTACTCTTTGATTTTCTCAAATCTTTTATTTCTAAATTGTATCGTCTCAATTCTAAATAACAAATTTATAGCTATATATATAACTCAAAATTCATAATTTAAATTACTTTGTAACTCAAAATTCAGCAATTTCACTTAAAAATTAAGCTACTTGATATTTATAAAATCCACTTATCAAAATTTCTATAAAAGCTCAAATACTACATAATTCTTCAAAATTTTAAAATCATATATTAAAATATAATAAAAATCATTCTTTAGATGCTATTTTTTATACCGCTTATTTCTTATGCCAACAATGTCTTATATAGAATTTTGGAACTCCTATCGACGCTAGAGATCCCTGGTCCCGACCGAAATTCTTGAAACATGTTTAAATGCATTAGCACAATTTTTTCCACAGTAATCGAATTTTTGTATCGATGTTCATATAATAAAAATCATAATTTAATCTTGCCATTCTGTATATAAAAATCACATTTTTATATATAAAGATCATATTTTAATATCTCTACTACATATGTAAAAATCACTCTTTTACACCGCTACTTCCATGATAAAAATTATATTTTTATCTTGCTAGTAATATAATAAAAATTACATTTTTACTTCTAAAATAAAAATCACATTTTTATATTGTTGTTATATATAAAAAAATCACTTCTTTTTACTTTTAAAAATCAAAGCTTTTCCTATCAAAGAATTCATGTTTTCCCTAAACAAAGAAATCATATTTCTTCCATATATTTTATCATATAAAATCCTCTCCTTTTTATTGTTAAAAATCATTTCTTTTTAATGCTATATAAAAATGATTTTACTTAATCCCTTAAATCTATTTAAACTAATAAATAAAATTAAAAGCTCACCTTTTCGATTATCAGCGAATGGGGAGGTTTGAATTGAAGAAAGAGAGGGTAGGGGGAGAGAGGAGGGATCGGGGGCTGCGCTGGGTGATTGGGCGTCGGGGGAAGTCGGCGGATGGTCGGGATGGCGGGTACTGCGGCGGATGTAGGGAGGGGAGCGGCGGTGGTCTATTTTTGGATGGGATGGGGGTTTTGGGGAGAATCGAACGATGAAGAGGGGGATGGCTTGGGGACGGCGGATCGGAGGGGGAGGGGTGCGCGCATCATCGGAGGTTGGGGGGAGGTGTCGCGGTGGTCCGGCGAGGTGGGCTGAAGGGCGTCAGGGAACGAACAATGAGGTTTTTGTTTTTTATTTTCATTTCAAATGAACGTTGACTTGGGATAAGGAGAGAGAGGGGGCACTATATAATTTATATATTTTATTCTATTTTAATTTTCCAAAAAGCAACATTTTATTTCAAACTTGAAATCGAACCTACCGATTGTCGCCCCTAGCTAAATACCCACATTCCGAACACAATGGGATATGTCCCGCAAGCTAATTCGACTATTTCGATCAGTTTCCGTTTAAGTTAAACTATAAATCTATATATATTCAATTCAAACGTACACTTCAATTTACTTGGCCCACATACGGACTCTAAAAACTCCAGAAAAAATATTTCTAGCTTCGTATTGATGATACGGTCCAAACAAAACTAATATCGTCAAATTTGAAGACCGTTTGAAAAATGGCATTTTTCCAGTCGATTGAATTCAATTGAAATTGGTCAAACACGTTTTCTTCTGCCACGCTCACATATTAATTCAGAAAATTATGAATTTTGGAATCTAGCAATGATTCGACATCCCAGATCCAACAAAAGTGGTTTCGTCGAAAAACAGAGGTCATTTGCAAAATTTCCATTTTTAAGGGCCTAAAATTCCATAGTGACTATTCTGAAATTTCAACTGGGCATAACTTTTTATCCCCGCTATGAAATTTCAATTTTTAGGATTCGTTGGATAGATATTTTCAAATAGATTCTAATATTTTTGGTTTCGCTAAAATCCGGTTTATTTTGAATCCTGTACATTCATTTTAAATTAGAAATCGAATTTTCAAACTACCGTGTCATTTTCAATTCCTTTTATAATTAAAATAAAATATTTATATTCTGACGATGATTCAAATAAATATTTCCATTCTAATTCTATTCAAAATAAATTTCTCGTCGTTATTATTTAAAACAATTCATTTTAAATACTCAAAATTCGCTAAAATTGCCAAAATAAATTTTTTTAAATTGGCTCGGATTCTGGGTTATTACAGGATCGTCCTTACCGCTTCGAAACTCTCTAGCCCGAGCCTTAGGATCAGAGCTCAAGTGACCCTTCGATCGTCAGGGCTGGTCCACACGGAGTGGATTAAAATACCAGAACACTGCGTTTCCCCACCCTATGGGGTGTAAACTGGTCATATACCGACCAAAACCATCGGCCCACGAGCAATCGATATAACCGAGGCACCTCGCTATCCATTATCCACATAAGTAAAACGCCCGAGCATGTAAAACCCAAAGCACCACACCTAGCTAGAAAGAAACGCAGGGCCTCCCTGAGGTCCTCCCCCATTTCTGGTCCATACCGGAGTGTGAGGCTCGTGAATCAACGCTTAAGACAAGGCTAGCTATTTAAAGCCGTGCTTTGATCATCAACCACAAAGCTCTGCTTTTCAACAAAAGCTTTGATCACAGCAACTTTATGCCACGTTGTCAATCCACAACGTCAGACACACATCCATTTACAAGTTCGTTCTGGGTCTGAACGAAACCGGAGGATCTTTATTCCTCGCACCTCCGAACGATCAATAAGTACGTCCGGACAACCACCACAGTAATCCCTTCAGAGCAGCAACTCCCATGCAAGGCATCAGTAGCCATCCATCTGACCTGAAGATCATCGGTCCTACACCGTCTTCATATCTTCGGCTTCTAACCGTCGATCAATTATTTGAAATGAGAATTAACTTGGCTTTTTCAAATAATTCACGTATATTTAGAATTCAAATCAATTCATTCCAATGGTTAAATTATTCGACATCCATAATTTAGTTCATTAATGTAATTTTCACGTCAAACACATTCAACCATCAAATAACCAATAAACCGAGCAAAATCAGTTTATTTCCATTCCATATCATTTATAATGTTTTATCCCGATTTATCGCTATTTTTATTTATTTAAAAATAGCCAATTTATTCAAACGACACTTCAGGCCATAACGCGGCCATGGCGCTGTTTTTCTTCAGATTTGATTTACACATATCTGAAAATCCAACTGTTGGATCTTTACAAATTTTATATCATTTGAAAGATCTTTTCAAAACAAATCCAACGGTTCTAGTTTTGGGAAAATCCGACGATCGAATCTCCCGGTACAATCGTTTGAAGTTACGATCTCAAAATACGAAATGCAGCGTCGTTATTCGATTTATTTTAATTATATTTTTATATATATATAAATATAATCGATTCTGGTGCTGTTTTCGTTCAGATTTGAATTAAACATTCCAGACAATCCAACCATTGGATCTTTGCAAATTTGGTATCGGTGGAAAGATATTTCCAAAGCGAACCCAATGATTTCGGTTTCGGGGAAATCCGATGGTCGGATCTCCCGCAATAATCGTTTGAAATCACGGTTTCAAAATACGAACTGCAGCTTCGCTACTCGATTTATTTTAATTATATATATAATTCGTTCTTCGATTTCAAAACCATTTCATTTCATATATGTGACAAAAATGATATTTTTATCCAACAAATATTTATTTCAACACATGACTATTTTTAACAATTCATATATATAATATAAATGTGATTTTTATTGCCAAAACAATTTATTTCAAAACACTATTATTTTATATACTTCATATAGATGATTAAAATGTGATTTTATTGTTAAAACAATTTATTTCAAAAATGAAGATTTTTAGCTATTCATATATATTATAAAAATGTGATTTTTATTGCTAAAACCATTTATTTCAAAAATGTAAATTTTTAGCGATTTATATATATTTTAAAAATGTGATTTTAATTTGTAAAACAATTTAATTTCATTCATTCGATAAAAATGACATTTTTATCGTTCAAACCCTTTTATTTCTTTCAGTCGGTAAAAGTGTTATTTTTATCGTTAAAACCATTCTATTTCTTTCACTCGATAAAAATGTTATTTTTATCGTTCAAACCATTCTATTTCATTCATTCGATAAAAATGTTATATTTATCTTTCAAATAATTTTATTCCATTCATTCGATAAAAAGGTTATTTTTTCATTCGATAAAAATGTTATTTTTATCTTTCAAACAATTTTATTCCATTCATTTGATAAAAATGGAATTTTTATCGTTCAACCAATTTATTTCATAAATGAATATTTTCCCAACACATGAATATATTTCAATAGATGAATATAAATCAAATACAGAAATATTTCTGAAAATTTCGGCAGCATAACGACAGGGTAGTTAAAACCGGCACCGTCCCTAGTACGAGTCCTCTCTCTACCTTATAGCCTCGCAGCTTTCGACAATGGCGATTTCAATATCTAGTTCATACGCAGACGAATTTTCCCATATACTAATCCTATTGGGATTTCAACCACAATCAATCATTTCAAATCAACCATTCATGATATTCACCAAATTTCACATCGACCAAATCCAAACAATATCACAACCAATATATATCGTCTATGGTCTATGGACGAGGGAAGTGTGTATATATATATATTCGTATATAAATATATTTCGATTTCATTTCAATATCATTTCAATTTCATTCAACGCATATATGATTTTTACAACGCATATATAACTTATAAATCGAACATACAACTTACACAACGCTTATACATGAGGTGTACAACATTTATATATCTCATACATTGACTATATAATTTGTACATCGTCATTTCCATATCGTTTATAAATAAGAAATCTCACGTTGTGTTCCACTCCTCCAAAAATTATAGAAGGCTCAGAAAAATATCCGGTCTCTTCTAGAATGTAGAAGATGTCCACACGAGTCCACTGTCTCTTATTTCACTAGATTTTGTCAACATACGAAAAAGATATGATTTTTATTGTAAAATCATAAACTGTAGCGCTTTGAAGTTCTATAAATAGTTTAAAATAAAATAAGCCGCACCTTCATCAAAACCCTTCAAAACAAGGGTTGAATTTATCGCTTAATCCAACGCACGAGAGGACGATCAGCATGCACCATGGCATAAGCTTAGAGAGGGCTTTCTAAAGGTACCAATTGCACGCCGTACGATCGTCGGAAGGGGGAGTAATTCGCCTCGCGACGGCGAACCTTGGAGGTGACGGATCTGACGAAATACAACACGGTGGAGGTCGAGGTTGCTACGGATTTGAAGAGTGTGAGGAGTACTTCAAAAACCTCAACTAGGGCGTTCGATATTGGTGCGTGGATTGGAAGATAAAGAGGAGAGGAGTTTGGAAGCTTTATCGCCGTCTCTCTGAGAGGTATCGGTGGAGAAGAGTTGAGATGGCGCTTTGTGATTGGCCGGTGGATTTATAATTTAATTTTTTTTTTTATATCCAAAAATACCCTCTTCTCCATACGTACACCAATTCAAACCCAATGACTATCGTCCCTAACTAAATACCCCTATTCCGAACACAATGGGATATGTTTCATAAGCCCATTCGACTGTTTCAATCAGTTTTTCTTCAAATTAAAATATAAAAAATTCAATATTTGATTTGAACGTATATTTCAATTTGCTGGGGCCACATACTGATCCCAAAAATTCTAGAAAAATAAATCTAGCTATGTTTTGACGATACGGTCCCAAAAAAACTAGTTTCGTCGAATTCTGAGACCGCTTGAAAAATGGCCATTTTCTGGTCGATGCAATTTAACTAAAATCAACCAAACACATTTTCCTTTGCCATGCTCATATATAAACTTCAAAAATTATGGAATTTGAAACCTACCAATAATCTGACATCACAGATCCAACGAAAGTGGTTTCGTCGAAAATGGAGGTCGTTTGCAAAATGGCTATTTTCAAGGGCTATATATTCTCTATAGCGACATTTCTGAAAATTCATTTGGCCATAACTTTTGATTCCCGCTATGAAATTTCGATTTTTTAGATTCGATAGAAAGACATTCATAAACAGATTTAAATATTTTTGGTTTCACTAAAATCCGTTTTATTTTGCACCCGGTACAGTCAGTCAAAGTTCGAATTCTAATTTTCAAACTATCGTGCTGTTTCAGGCCTTGTTTATATTTAAAATAAATATATTTATTTTCAAACATCAATTCAAATATACTTTTGACCTTTGTTATTTAAAATAATTTATTTTAAATATTTAAAATCCATTAAAATAGCCAAATTAAATATTTTAAATTGGTTCAGATTTTCCGGGTTGTTACATTCTCCCCCACTTAAAACCTTTTAGTCCCCGAAAAGGAATGAAGTCGAAAGATGTTTGATTACCCAACTCAACTTTCATACTGGCTTTCATTCTTCAACTTTTCAGTTTCTAAGAATTTTCTAATTCTTCAAAAATTTGGCTAACACCCTAAATTTTTGAAAAATTTCGACATAACCTCGTTTGTACGGGGAGGGGTTTGAAAATATATTGGGCCATATTAGGTACCCAATAAATCCTAATCAGCATGCACATATTTATAGTGATATGTTCCAGTGTCCATAGGGGAGTGTGTATAGATCATAACTCCAAAGAATAAATTCTCGTCACCCTATAAATTGGTTTTTTGCATTAATGACCATAGAGACATTTTATTGTCATCTCCAGACCCGTATAAGTTTTTTATTAATCATGCAATTTTCCGTTACATTTTATATAGTCCATATCAGTCATCAGTTCAACCTGCAAAATATAGTCATCGCCATACAAGCCTCTTGCTCGTATGGTAAATCTTCAACCTTGTCATACAAGCTCCAAATGCTTATGTGGTATATGATGAAGTATGCTATTTTCAAGAAGTATGCCATGTAGTGTAGTTCAAAATTAATTGTAACTATCCTATAGCGACACACATAGAACAACCAACACTCCGAATCCAATGGCATTCACAGGAGTTGGTATAATAATAAAATTGTGCATCCAACTCATTAAGGTTTACCTATTTGTCGGGAACGCAAATAATTCTTTACTCAATAGCAAATCCATTTACCTGTTCAAACATATATAATGTACATGCATATATTTCTAGCTATTTTCAAATCAGTTCATTGTGTGATTTAATCGAATAAATTTACCATCATTCTCTTATTGATTAAATTAACTATAATTCTAATAATTTAATTAATCAAATACACAATCACACAACACAATCAACAATCTAGTTGTTTTTATCATTCAAAAATATACTAATTAATTCATGTACACTTTTAAAATCATTCAGACTATATAATTAAAAAGTTTACATCCATGAAAAGAAAACAACAACAAAGTAGAGACCAAAATGGAAATGCAAAATATGGTAAATGTACCTTGCACCAGAGTTAATCAGAGATATCCACCCTGCATTTGGGATAGGCTTTCTTAATGCTCTCCTCAGTTTCCCAAGTACAATCTCGCAGATCTCCATTCCGTTGCACTTTGACTAAGTTAACCTTCTTGTTCCTCAGCTGTTTAGTTTCTGTGCCAATAATCTTTAGCGGCTCTCTTCTCACAGCCAATTTTGGGATAATATCCAAATCCCATTGCATGGCTTCTTCCACGATCAAGTCTGGATCATACACTTGCTTTCGAAGTTGAGATACATGGAACACATCATGTACCCCAGGCAACTAATCTGGTAATTGAACCCTATAAGCGAGAGTTCCAATCCGTTCTAGAATAGGAAACAGACCAATAAATTTGGGCGCCAATTTCCCTGTTTTACCGAACCGGATTACTCCTCTCATTGGAGATACCTTCAAATACACATGGTTGCCAAAAACAAATGATAAATCTCTTCTTCTCTTATCTGCATAGCTCTTCTATCGGCTTTGAGTGGCTAGTAATCGTTTCTTAACGAAATCGACTTTATCCGCAGCTTCGCGAATCAAATCGGGTCCCAATACGAGTCTATTGCCAGTATCTACTCAACAAGCAGGAGATCAACACGGTCTACCATATAATGCTTCGAATGGTGACATTGTCATGCTCGCTTGGTAGCTTTTGTTGTATGAGAACTCAGCCAATTGCAAATGGTCTTCCCATGATCCGCCAAAATCAATAAAACAAGCCTGCAATAAATCTTCTAGAATACGATTCACCCTCTCAGTTTGACCATCTGTTGGACGATGGTATGCGGTGCTTAAGTTCAGTTTTGTTCCCTATTCTGCTTGGAATGGTTCCCAGAATTTACTAGCAAAAATCGGGTCACGATAGCTAACGATACTCATGGGAACTCCATGAAGTTTAACAATTTCTCTAAAATAAATCTGCGCTAGACTCTGAGCAGTTCCATTAGATCTGACAGGTATGAAATGGGCAGTCTTCGTGAGACGATCTATGATCACCCAAATACTGTCATTTCCCTTCCTGGTTATGGGCAAACCGTCTATGAAATCCATAGAAATATGTTCCCACTTCCCACCTGGAATTTCCAACGGTTGCAACATTCCATCTAGTTTCTGTTGATCGCTTTTGACTTGCTGACAAGTAGCACACCAGCTAACGTATAAAGAAATGTCTCATTTCATAGATCTCCACCATAAAGTGCATTTGATATCATTATACATTTTGCTCACTCCTGGATGGATACTAAGTTTGCCTTTGTGACATTCATCTAATACTTCTCTCCGGGTTTAGGAATGTTTGGCACACATATTCGGCCTTTCAACCTCAGAATCCCCTCGTTATCAATCTGAATACTTGAGGGCTCGCCTTTTTGAATTCACTCTCTGATCTTCTGAATGAAGTGATTATCCTTTTGAAGAGCAAATATGTTATCAATCAATGAAGGCGTGATGATTAGATTGGAAATAATTACATTCTTTCTGCTGAGCGCATCAGCCACAACATTGGCTTTCCCCGGAGTATATAAGATATCAAGATCTTATGCCACGAGATATTCTAACCAACGCTGCTGCCTCATATTTAGATCCTTTTGGGTGAATAAATATTTCAGTGATTGATGATCAATGTATAATTCAAATTTCTCACCCAATAGATAATGCCTCCAGATCTTCATCGCAAACACGATGGCTAACATTTTAAGATCGTGAGTTGCATAAATTTTCTCATGTGGCTTCAATTGACGGCTAGCATAAGCGAATACCTGGCCTCTTTGCAGTAATACTGCACTAAGACCTTCTTTAGAAGCATCTGTCCAGACTT
The DNA here is from genome assembly GCA_030737875.1 of Allium sativum. NCBI lineage: Eukaryota > Viridiplantae > Streptophyta > Magnoliopsida > Asparagales > Amaryllidaceae > Allium > Allium sativum. The sequence continues at coordinate 65,670,853 of CM060916.1, read as the reverse complement.
TCAAGTATTGATTGCCATCAATAATTGTTAACACTGGAGTAGTTGTCAATTTTAACTTTAGCTCCTGGAAAGCTGCCTCACATTCGGGAGTCCAGTTGAACCATGAATGTTTCTTAGTGAGCTTCGTTAAGGAACTAGATGTCTTCGAAAAATTCTTAACGAACTTCCAATAATAACTGGCCAACCCGAGAAAACTTCGGACTTCTATGGGTGTACGAGGCTTTTTCCAATTCTGAATAGCAGTGATTTTACTGGGTTCCACAGAAATTCCTTCCTTTGTCATGACGTGGCCAAGAAACTTTACCTCTTCTTGCCAGAATATACATTTGGAAAATTTGGCTTTTAAAACATTCTTTATGAGAATTTCTAACATTTGTTCCAAATGTTTTTCATGCTCGCTCTCTGATTTAGTGAAGATCAATATATCATCAATGAAAACCAGTACAAATTTATTCAATACTTCTCTGAATACCCAGTTCGTTAGATCGACAAAATAAGATGGAGCGTTACATAAGACGAACGGCATTACTAACCACTCGTAGAATAAATCTGGACCTCTGAATGCTGTCAAAGGAACACACTCTTCAGCAATACGAACTGATGGAAACCTGTAGCTTGCTCCATTCATGAAAATACTTGTGCGCCATTCAATCGATCCAACAAATCATCAATCCGTGGCAGTGGATATTTGTTCTTCAATGTCTGCTTATTCAAGTCACGATAATCCACACATAGTCGGAGAGTAACGTCTGACTTTGGGACAAACACCACTGCTACTCCCCAATCAGAGAAACTAGGTCTGATCAGACCTTTCCATACTAGCTGTTGAGTCTGATTGTCTAACTCTTCCTTTTCCTTCAAGGTCATTCTTCGAATAGCGTGGACTACTGGCCTTGCATTCGGAATCAAAGAGATTTTGAAATCAATTTCTCTACGCGGAGGTAAGCTAACAACTTCTTCGAATACAACCGCATAATTTTTGACAACAGGAATATTTTCTATGTCGACCGGAACATTCTTTGTAACGATAGGAAAATGTTCTATTTGAGCAGGAGTAACATCCAGAGCTGACCAAAATCTTTTTTATCTGAATTCGGACCTTCACATGGAATGGCTATATGATCCCCTGATTTAATCTTCGCCTTAACGACTCTGTCGGCGCATTTAACTTCGACTTCATATTTGATTAACCAATCCATTCCCAAGATAAGATCAAACTCAATAAAATTCATGACGATCGTGATGGTAGGTAACCGATAACGGGAGAAAGAGACAGGCACCCCACAAACCCAACTAAGATCGAGGGAACCCCCAACCGGATTATGGACAGTCATGGGTGTTTTGAGCTTCCTCAAATTCAAATCCAGTTTCTTAACTGCATTCTTTGAAATGAAGCTTCGTGACGCGCCTGTATCAAACAGAACTTTAACTGGAATATCCTTAACATAAGCGCGCCTTCTAAAACATCTAGCCTTCCTTGGCTAGCTAAGGGTTTAGAAGTTTCTACTACTTCATTTATATGTACTGCTTCAGATTTCTTGAATAGCTGGCAAGCTTTCGAAAGATGACCAGACTGATGGCATTATTGCACTTCCTGTTCTTTTGAAACTTCTTCTTAGATTTAAACCTATCCTTTCTATGTTACTTTAGAGATCTACAACTTATCGACAAATGTTCTTGCTTATTGCATTTAGAGCATGTGGCCGTCGTTACTGGTTATTTCTATGACTTAACCTTTTCTTATTGGCTTTAGGCCTCTTTCTGACCCCAGATGTCGTACTTGCCTCCGGCTGTGAACTTGTCTTTGGGCTAACAGTTTCAAATTTCCTCTTGCTACTAGAACTGGATTCTCCTTCTTCTTCATTGCACAAAAGACCTCGCTTATCCAGATCTTCATACTAACAAGCCATGTATATCATTTCAGGAAAAGATTGTTGCACATGTGCAGTTACCCTACTTTGGTACTTTCTTTGTAGCCCGTTAATAAATCTCAGATTCTTCATCTTTGGATTTTGAATAAGATGCGGGACAAAACGAGAAAGTTCGTTGAATTTCTTATGATATTCTGGAATCGTAATATCTCTTTGAATCAAATAACAGAATTCATCACTTAAAAGCTCAGTTGCTTCGGGAGGAATAAACCTTTCATTGAAAATTTCTTTAAATCTATCCCAGGTGATATCACCTTCTGGATTATCTTTAATAATGGTATCCCACCAGATTAAAGCTTCTTCTTTGAGCGCCCAAGATGCAATAATCTTTTCTGATCATCTCTCAGCTTTGAACCTTCAAAGATTTTCTCAATAGAGCGCATCCATGCTTGTGTTTGAATAATAGATTCATTGCTTGAGAACAGTACTCCACCCAGACTTCGAGACTTCATTAATAGAGCTTCAATATCTGGTTCTGACCTACCTCTTCTACTTCTGCCACTCATTTTTCAATGTCTGCAAATAGCAGACAAAGTGTTAGGCCAACAGAAAAGGTATATTTAAAGCATAGAGACATATACTTGAATGTAAATGTGTCTATCGGGGTGTATTTCACTCTTCTACACTCATTCTAGGATAATACTGATCCTATCTGAAATGAGTGATTTGTCATAGAATACTTTTGATTCTATTTCTGATGAGTTTGTTAATATGTTATATTCCAGAACTAAGCTTAACCAAAGCTCTGAGACCACGTTGTGACGACCCCAAACCCCGTTCCACGGTGGCAAGGGTAATCTTTGGAATATAACACATAAACAGATCACAACAGAACAAAATTAAATAAATACACCAGATAATGTACAATAGAATACACTGGATAAACATAATCATCAGAGATACACAGTATACAGGATCATACTTAGTACAAAATATAGTTCAGCTTTACATAAATGTCTACAGCGGAATCAAAACATAATATGTACAACAGGAGCTGAACAACATAAAAAGAAAGAAGTAATAGAATCCAGCTTTATCTCCATCTATCCAGAAAGAGCCTGCTAAAACCTGAATACAAGGCTGCCCATGTAGAAATAGGGGCACCCGAGTTTGCAAGTGAAATAAACTACGAGTCAGTCATGGGACTGGTATGAGAAATCTACTTAACTTATTTTAATAATAAGGCCAATCACAGGACCACACCGCTAACGCGGAATGGGTTTACTCCATTGGATTGCCAGTGCTTTAAAACAAGTAAATCATTTAAACATCGAAATGCTTTTTATAAAAATGAAACCATTATAAGACTCGGTTCCCATCACACAATGCAACGCAAACCGGAGGATAGAGTTTTACCTTATAATGGTCAAAATATGCTTGATACGAATAAAACAAAAGCATTTGATATTATTACTAGTGTTTATATGCTTCAAAAACAATTTCAATCAAAAGTATCAGTCATAGATGGCATGGGAACCATATATCATGTCGCTATATATAGGTATACAATCAAAACCGCACGATGTCATATTTGGAAATTGGATTTCCATCATGAACCAAGGCAAGGGATCATCCTTACCGCTTCGAAACTCTCTAGCCCGACCTTAGGATCAGAGCACGAGTGACCCTTGGATCATTAGGGCCGGTCCACATGGAGTGGATTAAAATGACTAAACACTGCGTTTCCCCACCCTATGGGGTGTAAACTGGTCATATACCGACCAATACCATCAGCCTAGGAGCGACCGATATAACCGAGACGCCTCGCTATCCATCATCCACATAAGTAAAATGCCTGGGTGTGTAAAATCTAAAGCACCACTCCTAGCTAGAAAGAAATGCAGGTCCTCCCTGAGGTCCTCTCCCGTTTCTGGTCCATACTGTGGTGTAAGGCTCGCGGATCAACGCTTAACACAAAGCTAGCTATTTAAAGTCGTGCTTTGATCATCAACCACAAAGCTCTGCTTTTCAACAAAAGCTTCGGTCACAGCAGCAACTTTGTATGCCATATTGTCAATCCACAACGTCAGACACACATCCATTTACAAGTCCGTTCTGGGTCTGAACGAAACCGGAGGATCTTTATTCCTCGCACCTCCGAACGATCAAAAAGTACGTCCAGACAACCACCACTGTAACCCCTTCAGGGCAACAACACCCATCCAAGGCATTAGTAGCCATCCATCCGACCTGAAGATCACCGGTCTTGCACCATCTTCATATCTTCGACTTCTAACCTTCAATCAATTATTTGAAATGAGAATTAACTCGACCTTTTCAAATAATTCACGTATATTTAGAATTCAAATCAATTCATTCCAATGGTTGAATTATTCGACATCCATAATTCAGTTCATTAATGTAATTTTCACGTCAAACGCATTCAACCATCAAGTATCCAATAAACCAAGCAAATTCGGTTTATTTCCATTCCATATCGTTTATAATGTTTTATCCCGATTTATCGCAATTTTTATTTATTTAAAAATAGCCAATTTATTCAAACGACGCTTCAGGTCATAACGCGGCCATGGCGTTGTTTTTCTTCAGATTTGATTTACACATATCTGAAAATCCAACTGTCGGATCTATACAAATTTTATATCATTGGAAAGATGTTTTCAAAATGAATCCAACGGTTCCAGTTTGGGAAAATCCGACGGTCAAATCTCCCGGTACAATCGTTTGAAGTTACGGTTTCAAAAAACGAACTGCAGCGTCGTTATTCGATTTATTTTAATTATATATATATATATATATATATAATCGATTTTGGCACTGTTTTCATTCAGATTTGTATTAAACATTCCAGACAATCCAACCATTGGTTCTTTGCAAAGTTAGTGTCGTTGGAAATATATTTCCAAAGCGAACCCAACGGTTTCGGTTTTGGGAAAATCCGATGGTCGGATCTCCCGCAATAATCATTTGAAATCACGGTTTCAAAATATGAACTGCAGCTTCGCTATTCGATTTATTTTAATTATATATATATAATTCGTTCTTCGATTTCAAAACAATTTCATTTCATATATGTGACAAAAATGATATTTTTATCCAACAAATATTTATTTCAACACATGACTATTTTAACAATTCATATATATAATATAAATGTGATTTTTATTGCCAAAACAATTTATTTCAAAACACGATTATTTTATATACGTCATATAGATGATAAAAATGAGATATTTATTGTTAAAATAATTTATTTCAAAAATGAAGATTTTTAGCTATTCATATATATTATAAAAATGTGATTTTTATTGTTAAAACCATCTATTTCAAAAATGTAAATTTTTAGTGATTTATATGTATTATAAAAATGTGATTTTTATTTGTAAAACAATTTAATTTCATTCATTCGATAAAAATGTCATTTTTATCGTTCAAACCTTTTTATTTCTTTCAGTCGATAAATGTGTTATTTTTATCGTTCAAACCATTCTATTTCTTTCATTCGATAAAAATGTTATTTTTATCGTTCAAACCATTCTATTTCTTTCATTCGATAAAAATGTTATTTTTATCGTTCAAACAATTTTCTTCCATTCATTCAATAAAAATGTTATTTTTATTGTTCAAAAAAATTTATTCCATTCATTCAATAAAAATGTTATTTTTATCATTCAAACAATTTATTTCATAAATGGATATTTTCCCAACACATGAATATATTTCAATACATGAATATAAATCAAACATAGAAATATTTCAGAAAATTCCGGCAGCATAACGGCTGGGTAGTTAAAACTGGCAGCGTCCCTAGTACGGCTCCTTGCTCTACCTTAAAGCCTCGCAGCTTTTGACAATAGGGATTTCAATATCTAGTTCGTACGCAGACGAATTTTCCTATATACTAATCCTATTAGGATTTCAACCACAATCAATCATTTCCAATCAACCATTCATGATATTCACCAAATTTCATATTAACCAAATCCAGACAATATCACAACCAATATATATCGCCTATGGTCTATGGACGAGGGGAGTATATTTATATATATTCTTATATAAATATATTTCGATTTCATTTCAATATCATTTCAATTTCATTCAACGCATATATGATTTTTACAACGCATATATAACTTATACATCGAACATACAACTTAAACAACGCTTATACATGAGGTGTACAACGCTTATATAACTCATACATCGACTATATAATTTATACATCGTCATTTCCATATCGCTTATAAATCAGAAATCTCACATTGGGTTCCACTCCTCCAAAAATTGTAGAAGGCTCAGAAAAATATCCGATCTCTTCTAGAATGTAGAAGACGTCCACACGAGTCCACTATCTCTTGTTTCACTGGATTTCGTCAACATACGAAAAAGATATGATTTTTATTGTAAAATCATAAACCATAGTGCTTTAAAGTGCTATAAATATTTTAAAATAAAATAAACCACACCTTCATCAAAACCCTTCAAAACTAGGGTTGAATTTATCGCTCAATCCAACGCACGAGAGGACGATCAGCATGCACCATGTCGTAGAGCTTGGAGAGGGCTTTCTAAAGGTACTGATCGCACGTCGTACGATCATCGGAGGGTGGAGTAATTCGCCTCGCGACGAAGAACCTTTGAGGTGATGGATCTGACGAAATACAACACGGTGGAGGTCGAAGTTGCTATGGATTTGAAGAGTGTGAGGAGTACTTCAAAAACCTCAACTGGGGCGTTCGATATTGGTGCGTGGATTGGAATATAAAGAGGAGAGAAGTTTGGAGGCTTTATCACCATTGCTCTGAGAGGAGATATCGGGGAACAAGAGCTTAGATGGCGCTTTGTGATTGGCCGATGGATTTATAATTTAATTTTTTTTATTTTAAATCCAAAAGTACCCTCTTCTCCATAGGTACACCAATTCAAACCCAAAGACTGTCGTCCCTAACTAAATACCCCCATTCCGAACATAATGGTATATGTTTCGTAGGCCCATTCAACTGTTTCAGTTAGTTTTTCTTCAAATTAAAATACAAAACATTCAATATTTGATTTGAACGTACATTACAATTTTCCGGGGCCACATACTGATCCCAAAAATTCCAGAAAAATAAATCTAGCTATGTTTTGACGATACGGTCCCAATAAAATTAGTTTCGTTGAATTTTGAGACCGTTTGAAAAATGGCCATTTTCCGGTCGATCCAATTTAACTAAAATCAACCAAACACATTTTCCTTTTCCACACTCATATATTAAATTCAAAAATTATGGAATTTGAAACCTAGCAATAATCTGACATCATGGACCCAACAAAAGTGGTTTCGTCGAAAATGGAGGTCGTTTGCAAAATGACTATTTTCAAGGGCTATATATTCTCTATAGCGACCTTTCTGAAAATTCATTTGGCCATAACTTTTGATTCCCGTAATGAAATTTCGATTTTTCAGATTCGTTAGAAAGATATTCATAAACAGATTTAAATATTTTTGGTTTCGCTAAAATCCATTTTATTTTGCACCCGGTAAAGTCAGTCAAAGTTCGAATTCAAATTTTCAAACTACCGTGCCATTTAAGGCATTGTTTATATTTAAAATAAATATATTTATTTTCAAATATCGATTCAAATATACTTTTGACCTTTGTTATTTAAAATAATTTATTTTAAATATTTAAAATCCACTAAAATAGCCAAATTAAAATTTGTAAATTGGTTAAGATTTTCCGGGTTGTTACATTTACTACGCTTACATATTGATTCCAAAAATTATGAAATTTGAAACCTAGCAAAAATTTGACATTCTGAATCCAACAAAAGTGGTTTCATCAAAAACGGAGGTCATTTTCAAAGTGGCTATAATTTAAACATATATTAAATTCCAGTGTGATTATTCTAAATTTTAAACTGGGCATAAATTTTTGTTCTCGTTATGAAATCTGAATTTTTCACATTCGTTCGAAAGATATTTTTAAACATATTCATATATTTCTTGTTTTACTGAAATCCAATTTATTTTGAATTCTGTACATTCATTTGAAATTAGAAATCGAATTTTCAAACTGCCGTGCCATTTCTAGTGCGTTTTATAATTAAAATAAATTTATTCGATCTAACTTCGATTTAGATAAATTTTTAGTCATTATTATTTAAGATAAATCATTTTAAATATTCAAAATTCATTAAAATAGCTAAAATAAAATTTTTAAATTGGTTCTGAAAATCCGGATTGTTACATCAAATCACATATAAGCCACATGATGGAAACTATGAAAATCTCAACATATAGAACGCTTAATGAGTTCAAAGCAAACAAAAGGTAGTCATCAAGTTTAAATCAATAAATAGCTTTAATGCTACATACATAGATTTAACATTCAACCAAATGGTGAAAACATTGAAAATCGGTAAATTCTAGAAATCGATATAATGAAATCAAGATAAACAGCAATAAAAATGGATCCTCACAAATGGCAAGCAAAATCTATGTTGCACATGCTTCAACAAAAATTGACCAAAGCCTACCATGTACTAACAACAAATATGGCACCCAACAAATGATCCGATGTTCTAAGAAATGGTCTAAATGCCCAGCAAATGACCAGAAAGTCTGGCAAACGTCTTGAAAGCCCAATAAATGACCGAAGATCTATAACTGGCAGCATCAACATATGCATGAAGGTCAACATAAAGTGTCACAAACCCCCAAATAGTAAATAAATCAGTGAAACTAGTGTGTCACACACCACACATCCTTACATAACCATTTATGATAAGTAAGTTAACTCCACTCTCGTGTAGCTTCAATTGTACAAGTATGAAATTAACTGATATAAAAACACACGTGTCTCATGCCACATGTTTTATTATGTCATTTAAATATCTTCCTCCTTTTATCGAAGAGTCCAAAAACATGCTATTTTATAGCATATATATATTTTAAGAAAATGAGATTAAAATGATTCTCCATAGATTTTTTAGAAACTTTTTCTTTTAAAATCCCACTAAAATAGAAGTAGTTAAATATTTAAGAAAAAAATTCAAAAATGATATATTTCTTATAATTCAACTTATAGAATATTTATTGCAGAGTCTGGTTTGAATCAAAATTCTTTTTGAAATTGATTTAGAAAACATGTGCATGAAAATATCAAATTCAACAAAAGTTCAATAATATCAACATCCAACAAAACTCATAAAAACTGTCTATCTATAATGTAAATTGATTCCATTATCGACTCTCTAATTTGTAGGAATTAGCATTTTGAAACAACTTAAAATAATCATCAAAATCAAAACATAAAGCAGTAGAAAACTCAGAAGAAATTGCATTAAAACACAGAAGGCTTGACATGGCACACAAAAAAATTTGAGTGCACCTAGCCAACTAAATGCAAGGCATGGGTCAACCCTAAGGTCGAACCACATTTTCCCAGGGTTGACCTTTAGGTCGATCCCGATGGGTCATCTATCGAACCGATATACGTGATTTCTCTATAGGCTTTTGCCTGCTTTGGTTTGATTTCAGTGACATGTTAACATAGCTAAATATTATATTCAAGCACGATTTGGGACTATTTTGACATGGACTCGGTGTAAAACAATAGATCAACAAGATTACAAAAATGGGCATAAAAATATAATCACTGTAACATGAAAAATTCAAACCTAATTTTATAGTAAACCGAAGACACTAATTTACAAACATGCAAACCTAAATAAGCTAGAAGTATCAGTTGTAAACTCAACTTAATGGTATTTGTAGTGATTTCGAATGATCTAGCTTGCAAAGTGGTAAACTTAAACTTTAGATGCTTGTAGGAAAAGAAGAAATAAACATGAAAACAAAATGAAAAAAGTTACAATAAACTTAATTTTCAGATCCAAGGAATTTGATGAATTAGGTTACTAATTTAAGCCGATTACCTGCTTGATTTAAATATTGCTAGCTTTCTCTCAAAATTTTAGTTTGAAAAGGGCTTGGATTTACAATTTTTGTGGAGGGTTATTATTTTCCTCGATTGGACATTACAGAGAAGAAGACAGAGAGGTGAGAGGAAGAGAATGTACAAATTGGACAATTCCATCCTTTGCCTTTTCAAAAGTTTAGTTTTGGACCTAAACCTACTCCTTAAGCTTAAGCATGATTATGTTAAGATAATTAAGTCATTATGTCCTTAATTAGCACATGCCACTACAATTGATTTTGTCTTTTATAGCGGTTTATAGCCGCTATTAATAACAATTATAGTGGTTGGATAAACGTTGTATATGAACATGTTATAAAAAACTATTGAATATTTATAACAAATAAAAAGCCAGTATAAAAGAGCTAGGTTTTATAGGACAAATTTTCTGCTATGTTATTTAAAGACAATAGCTCATCCTTACCGCTATTAAACATCTAAATCTCAACGAAAGTAAGAATATTTATAACAATTATAACCGCTATAACATATTTATTCGATAGCGGCTATATGAGGCTAATAAATCAACATATTATAGTAATCAAAATGAATCTTCTTAACAATTTAAAAAGCAATCAAAATGAATCTTCATAACAATTTAAAAAGCAACGTATGAATGAAAAAAAAATCTGCAAATATAACGCATATTCATGATAACAAAATAAAATATCAACTAACGAAAAATAATTTCAATCCATGAATTACCAAATTCAATAAATAAGTTTTCAATTCCATATTGATGTCAATTTGAGTACACAAACATAGTTTATATTTTGAAGTCTACAAGTACCAAATGCATTGCTAAGAACTTCAATTAATCAAAGCCATTCTTTTTCCATCAAATATTCCAAAAAGATCTGATCTAGTTGCGTACAAAGGACCTTGCTTCCGAATAAGCTTGTCTGCCGAAATAAAAAAATTCATAAGATGATATCCACTATACAGTTGTTTATGTCCATGTTCTGCATTCTACCTTCACCTGAGTACCTGTAACAGTATCATGTATTATGAGTTATCATTGATGGGCAAGTATACCATTTAGTAAATATAAAAAGACTAAACATTGGAATGGAGATCAAGGATAACTCAATCGAATATTTTATTTGCAAAAAAAAAGGTGTATGTGTGTGTCATGTAGTTTCTGATGTACGAATAGTACACTAACATGAGTCAATCTTAGATGAGACTAGAAAGGTTTATACATCGCCATGAGAATTAATATTTATCCAACTGTTGTGTACAAAGCCATGAGAATAGTACGCTAACACAAATGATGTAAATTAATTGAAGTTTAGATGGGCAAATGCAATGTTGGAAATAAACTTTATCCAACTGCTGTGTACATTAATCTTGGAATTCACATGTAAAGAATAATATATATGTCTATAAGAACACAGGGTTCCTATTAGTGCCTTTGCATTTGAGGAAAAAAAAAAGGTAAATTATAATGGTACACAATGATTATTGGCCATACGATGTTTGTGTTGTCATTTAAAAGAACATAGATGAGTAAAAAAATTATCAACTAGCAAGTACCTTGAAGGAGGTCCACATAAACTCAACACCACTGTACTTACAGTTCCTCTTTTCAAGCTTTATCATTTGTTATCTATACCCTTCACTAAAGAAACTAACCAATATCTCTAATTCATAATCATGACATGTTTAACACATGAAGGTCTATCTGGCTTCTCTCCTCTTTAATGCCAAACGCATTACTTTATGCTTTTACACATAAAGGCCCGACTTCACTGTTAAAATAAATCTAGCATTATTTTCATTTTATTCGTAATGACCCAGAGTTTTCGGCTATTTGAATTCGAATATTTAAATTGTTTTAAATATTATATATGAACTATTAATGGAAATTAATATTGAATTCGCTAATTATATGACAAACGAACATTTATATTTATATAAACTATAAAACGAACTCGAAACTTCGTGGTAGTTCATAAAATTGAATTTGAACTTCAACTGATTATACATAATCTGTTTTAAGTCGGATTTCTGTGTAAACGTTGGAATCGTATTAATTATAATTTTCATATGAAAGAGAAAAATTCAGATTTCGTGTTATAGATTATTAGTTATGGCCACATCAAATTTTAAAATAATCGCTATGGAAATCGTTATTAAAATATAACATTTATTAATAAATTAAAAAGGGTTTTAATATAAATTGGGCACCTTTGTAACTCGAATTGATAATATTAAGTTGTATAACTTATGTTTGAAGCTGTATATATTCTACTTGAGTATCTACGATAATAATAATTTATTTATTCACATATTTATTTAAATTATTTTGAGATTTAATTAATAATTATTTGATATTATATAAGTCATATGAATAACTAATCTCCGTTTTGACAAAACAAATTTTAATTGGAATACATACAACTAGTTATTACTAGTTTTCCAGTTTGGAGCCAATTGGGATTGATTTGTCGGTACGTTCAATTTAATTGTGAATCGGTGTTTATAATCGGAATTTAAATAACGTTGGTGTGTAAACGGAGTCTGTTTTCAATGGAATTAATTTTATTGGAACTGCAAAGTCAAGATTTAGTGGTGTGTCCATTTTCCATCGCATTTGGAGATTTTATATGGAAACACGAATATTAGCGTTCAACGTAAATAATAGTAAAATATTCTGAGATACGAAAATTAAAAGATCAAACCCAACTAAACAAATTGAATAAATTTAATTCCATTCCTTCTTGTCAAAGGAAAACAAGAACCTATCCTACCCAGGTATAAAACATACAAAAACATTCGGTAGAAATTCAAAACAAGGTACAACTTCTGCAAAATTCACCTATCCACCTGGCTAAATGAACAATGCACGTGCCTATACCCTATTTTCACAGCTAAATTGAACCCGTGAATACAAAGTAAAAATAAACAATTCAACTTACTTTTCTTGTCGGCCACACTTTCTAAATTCCTTGGTAGTCACGTTTTCTTCAGCACCACATCTCTTCTCCTATATAAAGCTGGTTTGAGAGTTCATTTCTTTTTTAGCAGAAGAACATTTCTTACTCCAACCTTAAGTAAATATCAAAATAAATACCTCTAAATCTGAAGCCTTATGTCACTGTGAATCTGTGAATATTGTCTTCGTGCCGGAAATCATCGGTAGAAGTTTGGTCAGTGAACCGGTTGGGGTTGGTTCCAGAGCTTGGGCGTCGAGCACTGGTGGTGCTTCGGCTGTTGTAGCGTGTACAGCGATGGGAGTAGAGGACGCTGGGGATCAACCTGGTGGAGCAGACGTGCTCGAGGTGGCAAGGGGTGCTAAGTGACATGTTTTTGGTCCAAACCATTTCAGACCTGGAGCTCATTTCTTTCACGTTGGACAGCGGTTGAAGCTATCGGAGTGGGGGAGCATGGTATAGGCAAGTCAGCGCATGGATATGAAGTTGGCCGGTGAAGTTTGCTGAAGGGTTTGTGGTGTTGTCATGGGGTCAGAGGTTGTTTGGGCAGAAATGGAAAGGTGACATGACATTCATGGTTTTGGGATGAAGATGTCGTAGAAGTGTATATATACAAGGAAATATACATTAAACAAAAGAAAAAGAAAAAGGGAAAAAAGGGAAAGAATAACGGAACTGGGAGGAGTATATATATATTAGTGTGTCACGGTATGGGGAGACAGAAGTACCTATAGTGTGTTATTTATTTTGTAAGAAGAAGAAAATGGGAAGTAGGAACTTAAGAGGGAAGTGCAGGCAAAATGATAAGAGGAGGACTGTTAAAACTAGAAAAAAGGGATGTGAGCTGGAGGACACCTGAAGAACAGTAAAGGAAGTAGGTTCGCGAATATAAAAATGGGATGACCGTCGTTCTTGAGGAAGGAAAACAGTACTGGAGTATTCATGCTTTGGGATCGCTCTGATGATGGGCACGACAGGGTGTAAATGGAGCGATGTGGCAAAGACGTGGAAGGTTGCGCTGAGAAAAGGAATAAAGCCAGATAGGAAATAATGAAGTATATGCCAGGATATTTTTGGAGAAGAAGGTCTGTGGGCGGGTATGAAAATGTGGGCTGGAAGGGAGACGTTTCACTGGTGCTTGCAGTTTGAAGGGCTTGGGCCGTTATCCAAATATAAAAGGGGTTAGCCTGTTTGTCAGAGGAATGCTGAACCGAAAATTTGCAGAAGTAAAAGTTAAAAGTAGCATTAATTGGGCTAATACATATGCACGTTTCTTAATTAAGTTTAGATAGTTTTAACCAAGGGTTAGTGGATTTAAAATTAAAACCGTTAACTCACTAAATTTACAACGCATTCATATAGTGTCAGGATTAAACAAACAAGAGAGTGTTCGAATCATCGTAGCAAGCGCTACATTGTGGAATAACTTTGGACGCAGCCTGTACTTTCAATTTAGAATGCGTGTTTAATTTGGTTGAAAGCAGTTGATGCCTCGACGAACGGGAAGCAAGGTGAGTTAAACTCACTCAGTTCTCCTCATTTATATTTTATATAAATTGAATTTTTATTTTGTGTGTTCTATTGCCAATGGTTGACTGTTTGCTAGTTATATATCTATTTGTTGATTTAATCGATGAAATTAAACTATTGTTTAATATCAGTAAAATACCAAATCATTATTTTAACGAGTGGATCCGGTGAAGGTAATTTACCTTGTTGGTCACGTTTATTTATAAACGTGTTTTAATTGTTTGTACTGATCAAATAGTTTTGTTTATTAGTTGATGTTAAATGGTCATTATTTATTATTATCAAAATTATCAGTTAAATGAAATTGAATGGCCTGATTTGAGCTAACCGATTTGGATACAGAGAAGAACAGGTTGGAGGGATCCAACAGGATTCCTCAAATATATTGAATATTACTTATTTCATTATCTGAACCGTTGATTATTTGGTTGATGACTGTTGAACTGAAATTCAATATTTGTTCTGTTTAAACCAATGGGCAATATTGGTTGAGTAATTGGCAGCATATAGCCTATAAGAATAATTTTTTTTGTTTGTATTGATTTATCGTCAGGTGGATCGATAGAACTGAAGTTATAAAATTTATTTTATAACTGGAAATAGATTTTGAAATATATTTTATTTTGAATAAAAGTTTATGAACAATAAATAAATATTTATTATTAATTAATTATTAATTGATTTTATAAAGTAAATTTTGATGTCGAACAGATTTATAAACAAGTAAAGAGAAATTAATCTGATAGTTAATTTGGATAATTGTTTTGTTAATAATTGTTTTGTTAATAAACAACTAAATGGAATTATTTAAATTAATTACATTATTAATTAATTTAAAAAGAGAACTAATTAGAATCGGTTAATGAGGTAACCGTGTTTAGAGTTGACTAAATAGACCATTTTCAGCTCGAATTAATTATTAAATTAGTTTGTTTGGATTAATCTAATATAATAGTTTAAAGAACATTTGTTTAATTTTGATAGGGTTTTATAAAGGGAATTTACTATTTATTTTAAGGAATAAAGAAATTAACCATTGAGGTAGTTAATGAATTAAAATAGATTATTAATTTAATTAATAATTGTAACAACCTATATTTTAATAACGTGTTATAGACATAAATCAAGGCAGAATTAATTTTTAAAATAAGGATCGAGGGCAACGGGTTACGCCATTTTCTTCTCGAAATTCTGCTTGGAAACGAGTCTGATTTTTCGAAAATCGGAGTCCATATAATCAAGTTATGACCTTTCAAAGTTTCAGAAATTTCAAGTTCAAAAACAGCTCAGAATTTGAATTCAAACCCCAAAACGGACAGGGTGGGAAATTTCCCGCCCAGGACCAGGTCGACCTGGGTGTCGACCTGGGTGTCGACCTGCCCAGGACCAGGTCGACCATAGAGTCGACCTGGGTGTCGACCTGGTTGCCGATCCCATTTTTGAGTCAAATTTCACTCTGATGTTTCTAGCCCGATTTCTATCTAAATTCATTGGCCCGACCCTATATAAACAGCCCCTAACTCTAGTCTCTCTACACAAATTCTCTCTGGCCTTATGCTGCTAAAACTCTAGTTGAAAAGTTAGAGAAAAGGGATTGCTTCTTCTCCAACAAGGCTACGTGTAGAGTATTGCTGTTTGGGGGATTTCTGTTAGACTCGAGATTCAACATCGCCTCTTTGTTTTCTAATTCTCAAATCACGATCTGTAAGCCCCAGTTACTTTTAGATCTAAACTTTAAACTTAATATGGACACGTTGTAAATTGAAATTGAACCTAAGTATGACAATTATCTTGGATCTATCATTGTATATCTTGGATCTATCATTGTTCATTTTGGATCTACTATTTGTTCACCTTGGATCTATTCGTCTTGAATCTTGACTTATGGTAATATTTATATGAAATTGATTTGGAACCTATATATGTTGTATATCTAAAACCCCTAATGTCCATAATATTCATGCTTGTGATGTTGAACTAGTTGTTATTCACAAGTTTGGGGTTATTAGCTTATGTTAACTGTTACCATGACTATCACCCTATTTTGCTAGATTTGATATTTGAGACCACTACTCCATATGCCAGTATTGTTGTAATCGTTTATCTCAAGTTATACCATGCTTGACTTGTAATCACTTTTGCCACCTTATGCCGGTTCTTTCTATGTTATTCCCTAATTAGATTTGTTTGTATCAATTCAAATTCACATGCGATGGGAATACGATTTGGTTAGTTTAGGCAAACCTGAATTTACCATGAACTTGGAACATGAACATTGTTATAACTTGAATCTGAATATGGACATGAAACTTACCTTGAAATTTGTCACGAACTTGATATGAGACTTGAACATGGTCATGACTCTAGAACGAACTTGAAAATGGCCAACTCGAGGTTGGGCTGAGTTTGTAGTGTAAATCTGCCAGGAACCGCCCGGCGAATCCAGTGACTGCAAACAATAGGATCCAATGTGGGTAGTTGGTCATATCGCACGAAAAACCCGAGGTTAGACTATGTTGTGGTGTAAATCTGCCCGGAACCGCCCGGTAAATCCAGTGACCACAACAACTAGTCTAATGTGAGAGGTTGGGATGCATTAATTAATTTATGTTACATGATAGGGTTAAGTCATGAACATGAAAGACAACACTTAACCAACTTGATACATGATTGGATAGGGTTAAGTCACGAATTTGAATGACAACACTTAACCCAGTAGAAACCGTAGTTACGCGGTTCTTTTGCAGCAGTAACCCACTTAGATGTATCACGATACCCTGGGACTAGGCAGGGTGGGGCATGATTACTGGGCTGATTGTAAGCGACCAGAACGACAACTGAGTTGGTGCGCTGTTGTAGGTTCAGGCGGACTATGGTCGTGCACGTAGTCCGGAGTTGAAAATCAGGCATTGGGCACCAGTAGGTTTACACTGTGCGTGCTTGATTCGTGTCGATGGTTGGCACCCTAGGGCTTGATACACCATATGGTGGACCTAGCATAGGTGACTACATTTCGTGATTGGGCCGTATGACACAGACACATGACGAGCTAGAACTTGTAGGGAGCCGATCGATTAGTAAATCGTACTCTAGGATCCCGTAATGGGTCATTTCATGATATTGGGCCAAGGGATCATTTCATGGTTAATACTTGACATGTGTTAGAATACTAGTACAGTTGGTGCAGCGAATCTTGAATATGCGATGCCAGACTTGACTTATCTTGTTATCTTAGTTATCATACCAGTCCTGTTATCATTCTTATGTTTAATTCCAGTTTTCACATGTCATGTTACTTTTACTAGTTTTTATGCTGAAAGTCACTAGGGCTTACCAGTCTTTATGACTGACCCTTTTTCTTTCCCCCTTTTTCTGTCGTTCTCCTCCTCCAGGAACTCAGGGAAGAAACGCTAGCTCTTAGCTTGGATTTACCTTGCTTTCTGTCAGCTCATGTACGGTTTGGTCTTGAGCTATGCTAAGGATGCACTTCTGCTATTTTTGGGGAATAATTTACTTTTGTTATCTTAAGTTTATGCTTCTTTGTTTAGAACTTGATGTAATGGAATAATTTGTACTTTGGATATATGAGGTTTTGACTCTTTTCTTGAAAGTAATGAAATTTGGTTTTTAATTTCTACCGCTGCTTTATTTATGTTCTGCCTTGTGATATCTCTGTGTATGCTTACCTAGATAATACTCCACCAAAACTAGTGCATTCCCTTTGTGAGTGACCCTAGCGGAGGTGGAGTGTTACAATAATAAATTAGAAAATTACTTTTTAATTGAAACGCATTTAAAAAGGTAATCGAAATTGGAATGAAATCTAGTTGAATGCGAAAGGAGTGAACGTACGGGTTTTATATTTAAAACCAAATTTTTTATAATGAAGTTGTAAAAGGGAATTCAAGCTGATACAATAGCTTGAATCAAATGTTTACTTAATATTCGAATCTAGTAAAAGGGGATTTCAGATGAAAAGGGGTTTATATTAAACCAGAAATATATAAATGGGGTTTATAAAAAGAGGTGAAGTGGTAAATCGTTAATTTTAGATTAACGTTACTTAATAATGGGATTAAGTAAGAAGGCGGAATTAAAATAAGATTTCCAAAGTAGGAATGGTTGAATGAATTTGAAAAGGAATTAGTAAAAGTGATTTTGGTAAACAAAGTGGGTCATAGGATTTTGAAATAAAATCCGGATTATAAAATGAATTTGGTTTAAAGAGGCAGAGTTAAAAAGTGGTATTTTATAAGGAAGTTATTTAATTATTAAATTAATAAATAATGATTATATCTGAGAGAGAGATTTTTAAAAGAGAAGAAGGTTCATGAAACCGTATTTTTAAATAAAATAGTTAAATGGAATTTGTGTTGATATTAGAATGAGATATTGGTTTTTGGATTATAACTTGTATCTATCTTTAGATATGAACGTTGTTGATCAAGGTCTGAGAGGTAACTAAAATACCCCAACTTGAATGACTTCAGGATTATCTGAGGATGATATTAGTGGTAATGGAAAAAAGGTTAGTGATAATTTATTATTTCATTAAAGAAATAATAACGCAATATTTTAATGAAGATTTAGGAAATATATATAATGAGGAGTCCAAAAAGAAAAAGGAAATAAAAAGGGGATTACATGAATTATAGCGATATTTTCAAGTTGGAAAGAAAATGTAAAAGTTGAGTTTTATTCCATAAGAATAAACACTGGGTGAGGTCAAGTAAAGGATATTTCGTAACTGTAATGTCCCATATATTTGCAGTACAATAATTAATTTATTTAATTATTTATATAGTGATTTAGAGGATTTAATGGTGGTTTAATTAACTAACTTTGAATATTTAATTAATATAATAATTAAATAATATATATAATTCTGAAATAATCAGAATTAGCTGAAATGGCAATACGGCGTGAACTGGGCAATTCAAAATATATATAATTCAGTTTGGAATTGAATTCGAATAACGAATATATTTTATAAACAACAGTTGAATGTATAATTATAATATAATTATAATCGAGCTCGAAATGGCACGGTAGTTCGCTATTTGGCGATTTGGACTTCAACTAAATATACAGGGTCCGTTTTAAATCGGATTTCTATGAAACAAGAAACGTTCGGAGCTGGTGAAGTATATTTTTCTAACGAAAGAGAAAAATCGAGATTTCATTGTGTAGATTGATTTATATTCAAATCAAATTTTAGAAAAGTCGCTATGGAATTCCTTTGGAATTTATAAATATATATTTATATTATAAAAGGATTTTATATATAAATCGAATATCGATATAACTAGGAATTTTGAAATATCGAGTTATTAATCTAAATGGAGCTGTATGGTATTCTAGTGTGAATATATACAATAATATTTATTTTTAAATATTTAATTTAATTATTTTTAAATATATTTAAATGGGTTATTTAGAGCATTAAAAATAGCCAGTCATGCAAACGACCTCTGTTTTCGACGAAACTAATTTTGCTGGATCCGCAATATTAAATTATTGCTAGATTTCAATTTTCGTGATTGTTAGAGGTAGTGTGTGGCCGTACGGGATTTTAATGTGAAAAACAATCAGTATTTTGATGTTTAAAAATAAACTGTGTTAGCAAACGGTGTCGGAATTCGACGAAACCAGTTTTGTTGGGTCTGTAATCTCGAACTGTAGCCGCATGCCCAGTTTCATGATTTTTGGGTATTGTATGTGATCACAGGTGTTTTTAGACATGAATGAAAACAACGATAGCTTAAAAACAAATATAATAATAAATATAAAAATATTATATTTATCCTATATATATACACTTACCCTCTTCTAAACCTAATTCAGTTTTCCGCCGTCAGTATTTTTTTCCAAACGAGAAAAATCATGAGTTAAAAATCCAAAACAAATCGAATAAATTTCTATAAATCTTATTATACATATATATATATAATCGTTACAACCCCCTCTTCAACCTGATATGTATTTCGTATGGATCGAACGAACTTCAGTTCGATGTCTATGGATACAGCTTGAGTTAGGGTTCAAATTCATGGAGAATTAAGGTAGAAATTCGAGGTTCAGATTGTGGGTTTGAGTTTGTGGGATGAAGTCGAATCTGGCTGCAAGTTTTTGATGATTTCGGTGATGAAATTTGTCAATGGAAATACTGGGGTTCGTGAGTTCAGCGGTTCGATGGAAATTGATTTCCGTGCTCGAGTTTGAGCTGAAGGATATGGGGACGACGGTGAATGGAAGAGATGAAGATCGGTGAGGATTGTAGTGGATTTCGGGCTATAGGAAAGGAGAAAAGGGAGTCGAATTTTGTAAATGGTGTTCGAACCAATACTGAGTGCGGATCTGAGAACGGGGAAGAAGATGGGAATTGAGTTGGCGGGTCTGGGCTTTACAGGTGAAGGTGGGCATTATTTCAAAGGTTAAGCCCATTTAGCAAAAAGGGAAATTTAATTAATTTAAATTTAAATTTTTATAAACTAGTATAAGTCATAACTTCTTCATACATGATCAGAATTCAGCAAAACAAGATCCGTCAGGATCATATTGATGAGAGCTTCACAATGAAACTAGTTAGGAGTGAATAGGAGCTCGTTACAATTTATAGCGAAATAAATTGTCCGATCTGAACTGATGAACAATTATCGGTGTTTAGCGATAAACCGCCAATGTGAGTAAAACTCACCAACTCTATCAGTTCATATTTTTATAACGTATATTTGGAACTGATAAATGATGACTGATTGTTGTATATTGACTATTTGGTTGAACTGCTAAGTAATTGGTTGAAATTATAGATCTAGTTATATATATATATATATATATAAATGTATATATAAATTGATTCTGTTTAGCAGAATATTTCATAGCGAAATGAAATTGATGTTAATTGTATTGTGTATTGCAAGGAAATAGGTTGGAGGGATCCAACTGGATCCCTTAATATTTATAATAATGTTGTTTTCATATATTGTGTTATATGACGTGATATATAATCTGTGTTGATTACGTGTGTTGAATGATATCGATCATTGTTATTTGGGTATTTTAAATACCATAAGAAATACTGGAATGTAGAAAAAAGGAATTTTCAATGTGTATATTGAAAATAAAATATATTTATATAAAATCAAATGATTTTATATAAAAGGATTTCAAATAGAATTGAAATGAAAATATTTGTAATTCATTTACAAATAGAATAGAAAGGAAATATCTGTAAAACGAATAGATAGGAAATATGTGTAAAGCAAATAGAAAGGAAATATGTGTAAAACAAATAGAAAAGAAATTTTTTGTGAAACAAATAGAAAGGGAAATATTTGTAAAACAAATAGAAAAAAAGAAATATTTATTTGTTAAATAAATATAATTGAAAAAGGAAATATTTATTTGTCAAATAAATAGAATAGAAAAGGGAAATATTTGTAAAACATTATAGAAAGGGAATATTTGTAAACCAAATGGAAAAGGGAATATTTGTAAAACGAATAGAAAAGGAAGTATTCGTAATCAAATAGAGTTAGTCGAATATAGTTTAATCGAATAGTTTCTTCGAAGAAAAGTTTTGTCGAATATTAGTTATTCGAAAGTGGTTAATCGAATATAGTTATTCGAAAGGAGTTAAGTGATAAGTGTTAATGAATTAAAGTTAATCGAGTTAAATTTAATGGAGATTTGAGTTAATAGAGTTAAAGTTAATGGAGTTAGAGTTAATTGAATAGAGTTATTCGAATCAGAGTTAATTAGAGTTATTCGAATTAGGTTAATCGATTAGAGCTAGAGTTAATCAATTAGAGTTAGAGTTAATGAATTAGGGTTATCAAATATTGTTAATTGAAATTAATTATTCAAATAGAGTTAAAGGATATATCGAATATTAGTTATTCGAAAGGAGTTATCGAATATTAGTTATTCAAAAGGAGTTATCGAATTTAGTTATTCGAAAGGAGTTAATCGAATATAGTTTATTCGAGAGAAGTTAATCAAATTTAGTTATTCGAATAGATTTAATCGAATATAGTTTATTCGAGAGGAGTTAATCAAATTTAGTTATTCGAATAGAGTTAGTCGAATATAGTTTATTCGAGAGGAGTTAATCGAATTTGGTTATTCGAATTTGGTTATTCGAATAGAGTTAATCGAATATAGTTTATTCGAGATGAGTTAATAGAATTTAGTTATTCGAAAGGAGTTATCGAATTAGTTATTCGAAAGGAGTTATCGAATACTAGTTATTCGAAAGGAGTTATCGAATATTAGTTATTCGAAAGGAGTTATCGAATATTAGTTATTTGAAAGGAGTTATCGAATATTAGTTATTCGAAAGGAGTTATCAAATATTAATTATTGGAAAGGAGTTAATCGAATATAGTTTATTCGAATAGAGTTAAAGGAGTTAATCGAAAATAGTTTATTCGAATAGGGAGAAAGGAGTTAATCGAATATAGTTTATTTAAAAGGAGTTAATCGAATATAGTTTATTCGAATAGAGTTAAAGGAGTTAATCGAATATAGTTTATTCGAACAGAGTTAAAGGAGTTATCGAATATAGTTTATTCGAAAGTAGTTAATCGAATATAGTTTATTCGAAAGGGTTAAGTGATAAGAGTTAATGAATTAAAGTTAATCGAGTTAAAGTTAATAGAGTTAGGGTTAATTGATTTGAGTTAATCGAGTTATATTTTGAAGTTAGATATTTCAGAAGTGGGGATTATAATGCTATATTTTATTTTCAATATACACATTGAAAATTCCTTTTTTCTACATTCCAGTATTTCTTATGGTATTTAAAATACCCAAATAACAATGATCGATATCATTCAACACACGTAATCAACACAGATTATATATCACGTCATATAACACAATATATGAAAACAACATTATTATAAATATTAAGGGATCCAGTTGGATCCCTCCAACCTATTTCCTTGCAATACACAATACAATTAACATCAATTTCATTTCGCTATGAAATATTCTGCTAAACAGAATCAATTTATATATACATTTATATATATATATATAACTAGATCTATAATTTCAACCAATTACTTAGCAGTTACGTAAATAGAATCCGAGAGTTACGTAAGGAGGTTGTTGAAGATTAGAAGATAGACTTTGTCTATTTTGAAGTTAGAAATGTTGTTCAGTTAAGGTCTAAGAGGTAGTTATACCCCAACTTGATTGGCTTCGTTTTTAACTAAGGAATGGTTAAGGTTCGTTAGTAAAGATTGGTTAAGTGAATTTAGTTAATGAGTATAATGGTTTGAGTTGGCATAGTGATGTTTTATTTAAACATCTGTTTAAATCCAATTAAAGAGTTTTGGAAATGTTTTCCAAATAAGAATCAGAAATGTTTTCTAATATAGAAAATAAGAAATGAATGTAAATATGGAAATGTTCTCTAATGATTAATATCATATATTTTATAAATTTAGAAAAATAGAATTTCGGTATATATGTATATGGAAACAGGAAATGGAGAATGAATAAATTAATGATAAATTAATTTAAGAGATAAATGATGATTGATTGATAGAGTTTCCATTTGGAAATAATATCGTTGTTTGTAATTCTTGGATTATAATTATCTTTGGTAATGGAATACCTTAGCAACTTTTATTTACCAACATAATTAGAGCTAAATACTTTACCTTGTAACACTTTACTAATTACATAAACTAAGCTTTAAAAGATTCCAATTATAATTATATACTATTTGTTTAGTTGAAGCGAGAAACATGCTTCCGCTATGCACTCAGATTGATTCTTCGTTATCTTCAAGAACTGTGAGCAAATGTCTCATATCAGCATTTAAGAGGTCCCTATCGTTAACGTTGATCAGGCGTATTGACTAGAATCTTTAAAATACTCTACGACCATTCTAATCACAAGTATAGGATTACAGTTTAGGCCACAGGTGGAAATACACTGGTTACCCAACAAAACCATTTACCAATAAAATTGATAATATGCGAAGCTAATAAAAGAATCAACCATAGTATTATATCATGATTGAATACATTAACATTTTGATGATTCCAAAATTCCCACCTTACAAGACATTGACAAGGAAAACGATCAACAACCAAGTTCAACGGATAAGTTAATTGCGAAAGTATAGCCACCAGTGAACTGACAAAATCATAAAGAGTACAGATTAGAGCACGATTTCAAATTCAAGTAAGCCAACTACTACTCATTCTTTGAAGTCCCACCATATACACTATATTTCAGGAAAAAAAGAAGAGAAGAGAACTGCATAGATTAATTGGAACATGTAATTTATCAAAGACATCTCAAATAGCAAGAAAGATAAGAATGCTTAATTTCTATGTTTAGCATCACCCAACTCAAGAAAAACATATCACCAAGGCTAAGCATGGAAACTTATATTTGACAACAAAGATTTTTGAAAGAAAGCATCATGCATCAAGATGGAATATGTAAAATGAAAGGGAAACTTGTTGGTTGGGATGTTCCACTTAAAGCTCCAACAAACCAATGATTACATGTTTGATCCCTCACTCCTTATTAGGACAAGAGGAGACCTCATGACCCTCTTTCTTACAATAGCGAAACACATGAGGTAACCGAAAGGCTTTATAAAAATGATCGGGTGATCCACAAGTAAAACAAGTGTTTGCCTAAACTAGGGAAGGTTCTTCAAAATACTGGGAAATGGATCCACTTGGCTTCTTTTTCTTATTATGAGGAATGGACTTATGGAATAGAAACATCTTCTTGTCTTGGTTCTTATAAACCTCTCCATTTTTCGAATGATCCTTCTTATTCTCAACTGCCTCGAGATGGTGAGCGGCATCAACGAGATCCTTAAAGGTAGGCCTAAGATGCAAGAGAAGGGATCTCTTAAGATACTTCTTAAGCATGTTAATGAGCTTAACATTCTTTTTATAAGGTGAAAATATATGCTCTAGACGATTATTTGACAAGGCCTCAAAAGAAGAAACAAACTCGAAAAAGGTCGATTTCTCGTGATTAAGCTAAAAAAAATGACAAGTAAGAATCGCTTTCTCTATATCTAGAACAAACTTAAGCTCAAAGCGCTTACGAATCTTCTTCCATTCAAAAGAAGCCTAATCAACCTCGGTTATCAACAACTCATACCAATGAAGAGTTTTCCCTTGCAAAATACTGGATGCTACAAGGACCTTAAGAAGATCAGAAATCTCCAAACGCGTGAATATGCGCTCACACGTACGGACCCTGTAATAACCCTGTATATAAAATTTTTATTTTAGCAATTTTAGCGAATTTTGATTATTTAAAATGAATTATTTTAAATAATAACGACGGAAAATTTATTTTTAGTCAAGTTAAAACGAATAATTTTATTTTAATTATATAACGAGCCTGAAATGGCGCGGTAGTTTGAAATTTCGATTTTGAATTTCAAATGAATATACAGAATTCAATATAAGTCAGAATTGAACGAAACCAGAAATATGTGAATCTGTTTGATGATATCTTTCCAACAGATGTAAGAAACTGAGATTTCGTTTTAAAAGTTGAGAGTTACGTCCAGTTTGAAATTCAAAAAAGTCGCTGTGGAATTTATATATATTTTAATATATATAAAGGCCTTGAAAATAGCCGTTTTGCAAACGTCCTCGAATTTCGATGAAACCACTTTCGTTGGATCCGTGATGTCTAGTTATTGGTAGATTCCAGAATTCATAATTTTCTGAATCAATATGTGAGTGTGGCGAAGGAAAACGCATTTGACCAGTTTCAGTTGACTTTAATCGACTGGAAAATGGCCATTTTTCAAACTGTTTCAGAATTTGATGAAATTAGTTTTGTTAGGACCGTATCGTCAATAAAAAGCTAGAAGTAATTTTTCTGGAATTTTTCGAGTTAGTATGCAGCCCTGGTAAATTGAAATGCGCGTTCAAATTCAATATACATTGACTTATATTTTAATTTGAACGAAAACTAATCGTAACAGTCAAATCGGCTTGCGAAACATATCCCATTGTGTTCGGAATGGGGGTAATTAGCTAGGGGCGACAGTCGTCGAATTCGATTTGGAGTTCGTGATGTTAAACAATTAAATTGGAATTAAATAAAATTAAATAAATATTATATGGTCCCCAACCATTAGTCAAACCCCTAGAAATATTCCAACCCGTGGTCAACTGCCTCTCAGCCGACATCCCAAACCAACGATCCACGCCTTCCAGACTTCCTCCACCTTTTTCTTCTGAATTCTTCAATGATTTTCAAAATTAAAAAAAACAAAATCGAAGAACCAATCGAAGCCTTTAAATCTACATGGCTATGATGATTTTTTAGGCAATGGGTTTCGCGAATTCATGGCGTGAAGTGTTACGGTTTGAGCTTAAATCGTTGGGTCTAGGGTGCGCCAAGTTGACCGGTATTCTCGCCGTGGGTGGAGCATCGTCGGAGCTTTGGCGTGGTGGCACTGGATCGTCGGCCGATCGCTGGAGGGAGGGGCGCCAGAGAACCCTAGTTCAGCGTAAGTGGGTTCGACAATGTACAGGAGCTCCAGTTCGACAGTGAAGATAAAAATAGTGAGCTAATATTATTTTCTCATCTGTTTTTATAAAATAAAAATTTGAATTGTTTTCAAAATAAAAATTTGAATTGTTTTCAAAGTAAAATTTGATTTGTTTTCAAAGTAAAATTTGAATGGTTTTCAAAGTAAAAATTTGAATTGTTTTCAAAGTAAAATTTGAATTGTTTTCAAAGTAAAGTTTGAATTGTTTTCAAAGTAAAATTTGAATTGTTTTCAAAGTAAATTTTGAATTGTTTTCAAAGTAAAGTTTGAATTGTTTTCAAAGTAAAATTTGAATTGTTTTCAAAGTAAAATTTGAATTGTTTTCAATGTAAAATTTGAATTGTTTTCAAAGTAAAATTTGTATTGTTTTCAAAGAAAAATTTGAATTGTTTACAAAGTAAAATCTGAAATATATATATATATGATTTTTACATTGGTAGAGTATTAAAAATATGATTTTTAATATATAGGACATCATATTAAAAATGTGGTTTTTTATGAACAGCGTGAAAAGGATGGCGTAGGTATTTCGGGCAAATCAAATCGATTTGAAATGAAATTAAAATGAATTTATATTGAAAAAATCAATTTTGATTTGAATTTGGAAAGGAAGTTGAAATCATTTTGAAAACGAATTTAAAACGATTTATAAAATACGTTTTAAAAGGAAAGCGATGAAATATATAATATATATATATATTATATATATAATGGCCTGAATAGAACGCGTCGCGCTGCGGCAGTTCGCGAATTTCGACCATTGACATTGAATTGACGTTGCGGGAGATCCGACCGTCGGACTCTCCTAAAACTGGAAACGTTGGGTTCGTATCGAAAAGAGCTTTCTAACGAATTAGAGATTTGAAATCTAACGGTTGGATTTGGAATTATGTCCGAATCAAATTTGGAAAAGGTCGCTGTAAGTGCAGTTCGATGGCCGTTGATGGAAATAGACTGTACCGGCCTTGATAAAATTATTAAAAATAGCAATAATTTGTGTAAAATCATAAGAAATGATTTGTGAAGATCTAGGATGAAAAACTGCATATTTGAAAAGATAAAAATAGATTTTTATTGAAATGAACTAGTTTTGAACTAGAATTATAATTCTATTTATTTTTAAAATTAATAAAGTAAATTTGAAATGGTTTTGAAAATAAACAGAATTTCCAATAATTGAATTGGAATGGATTGGAATCGAAATTATTCTTTGGAATATTTGGATGTTGGATTTCGTGATTATACATATATTGTTATGGAAATTTGAAAGATATTTTTATATCGTTATTTCCAATACGATATTTGTTGGTCGTAGAATTTGATATTGATTATAAGCCGATATATTTTCTATTCATAGCCTTGTATTTAATATCAAATGTGATTTGGGTTTGTCGTGAATGGTGTCTTCATTGACACTGTTCTTAAACCCAGTTGAGAAAAAGATTAAATCTTTTATTTAGATTTAATGAAGTGTACCAATTAATGGTATTTAATTGGAATTGAATTTGAATTGATTTTTGGGTTATCGTGAACGGTGCTTTAAATAACACTTGTTCTTTAACCCGATAATTAATGGAATGTGATTTTAGGTTGTCGTGAATGGTATCTTCAATAATACTGTTCTTAGACCCAATGGAATTGAGAAAATCAGAAACTAACTGGAGATTATTTAAGTTGAATGGTTTCTTGGGTATTGATCTGATGTTGGTTTCGGCCTTCGGGGTTAATATTTAGGGAATTGCTCACTTGCTAATTTACGGTTAGGGACTGATTGAAATGTGATGTGATTTTGGGGTTTATCGTGAACCGTGTTTTAAATTACATTGATTCTTTAACCCAGTTAAAGATTAAAATTAAGTGGAGTTTTAATGAATCTTTAATTAGATTGAAAAGATCGAGAATGGAGTATCACAGTTCTGCTCCAAGCGATAGTCAAATCTTTAGTTAGATTTGAATGTGAAATGGTAATTGAATTTACTGATAACACCATGGTGTTAGATATGAAGTATGACCAGTTTTACTTCATGGGATGAATAGGTTGGGATTGGGAAATAAAATAAATGATTACTTTGGTGTGGTTCGCTAATCCCAACTAGTTTGAATTGATATTCAAAGGAAGATTAAAGAATAAATTTAAAAGAATTTATCTTTGATAAAATTAATGGGAACCTTTCCCTATGAATGTGAAATTTAGAAACTAACTGTAGGTTAGCTAAGTTGAATGGTTTCTTGGGTATTGATCTGATGTTGGTTTCGGCATTCGGCGTTAATATTTGGGGAATTATTCTCTTGCTAATTTACGGTTAGTGACTGATGAATTCAAATGAGGCGTATGTTGTGTTTATGTAACACTTATTTATTATATCTGCGAGTTATTCAGAAAGACCGGGTTTATCCCATTCTGAATAACTGATTCGACGTGGTGTCGAGGATGAAGATGGTGGTTGAAGACCGGAGGTATTCACGTCGTTTGGGTGATTACTGATGATCTTGATTGGGCTGTGCACCCAAGAGGAGGGAATCGGTTGGTGATCGTCCAGACGTACTTGGAGGTCGATGGATATGCGGGGTACTAGGTGCCTCCGGTTTCGTTTAGACCCAGAACGAACTTGTAAATGGATTGTGTGTCTGACATTGGATTTCAGTCTGTGTGATTGATTTCTATTAAATATATATCTGGTTGGCGACGGAGAATTTATTCTCTTGCTTAACGCCCTTCTATGAGACGTACGAGCTCAGGGTTATATATTGATGGATATCCAACGCATGGAGTGAATTACCTGTGTGGCATGCCTAAGTGGCAATTGATCAAGGCTTCTGTTGAAAAGCAAAGTCTTGTGGTTGATGATCAAAGCACCGCCTGTGTGGCATAGCTTTGTGTAGCATTGATTCGCTAGCCTCACACCCTGGTGTGAACCAAAAACGGGAGAGGACGTCAAGGAGGGCATGCGTTTCTTTCTAGTTAGAGGTAGTGTCAGTGCTTGAACTGGCTGACATGTATATTATTTTCACCTGTGTGGTTGTTGCTGTTGCGAGTCGCCTCGGTTTGATTGGATGATCCGGGTCCGATGGAGTCATTCGTTGGCTCATTTACGCCCCATAGGGCGGGGAAACGCCTGTTCAGGGTTTAAGTTTAATCCACATCGGTAGGCTGGCCCTGAGGATCCAAGGGCCCACCTGAGTCTGGGTCCTGAGGGGAGGGCTAGAGCATCTCGAATTCGGTGAGGACTATCTTTTGACTCGGTTCACAGATGGAAATCCAATTTCCAAATACGATATGTGCGGTTTTGATTGTAAACCTATATATGGCGACATAGTGGTATGGGACATTCATGCCACCTATGATTGATATTTATGATTGTATATAAAATCAGAAACTAACTGGAAACAAGCTAAGATGGGTGGTTTCCTGGGTATTAGTCTGATGTTGGTTTCGGCCTTCGGGGTTAATACTTAGGGAATCGTTCTCTTACTAATTTACGGTTGGAGTCTGATTAAGAATTAAAACATGAAATTTAGCGTATCAAGCATTCTTTGGCTATTATAAGGTAAAAACCCTATCCTCCGGCTTGCGTTGCATTGTGTGATGGGACTTGGGTCTTATAATAGCTTCATTGTTCTTTATTTAGCATTGCGCTGTTGTTTTATGCACTCGTGTTCTTGGGAGGAAACCCGTTCCGTGTTATACGGCGTGGTCCCTTTATTTACCTAACTTTAAAAATAAAGATTAATAACTATTTTAGTTCTCACACCAGTCCCATGACTGACCTGGAGTTTATTGTTTTAACCTAAACTCTGGGTGCCCTTATTTTGACACGGGCAGATAGTAGTTTTGGTTTTGCAGATTTATATTCATAGGATCCTGATTTACAGCTGGAACGATACTCGGAAAGCTCTGTATCCGTGTATTACTTTCAGTTGTGTATTGTATAATTTTCCGCTACTATGTAATGTATTGTAATCTCTGATATTTTATAATGTATATTATTTGATTCATACTCTGTATATTCTTGTTATCTGATGAAATTGTTGTAATATACAATGAAATGTTCTTCTGTCTGCGTTCTTTTGTGTGTTGTTCTCAAAGTATCCGCTCTTTCCTTCACGAGGAAGTTACGGATCCTTACAGACCCAAGCTTGGAATTCATGAAAAAATTCTGAATCAAATAAATGTTTCCCTCCAAGATGATAGAATTCACTGCAAACGTGAGTGTAAGATGACTAACATGTAGACGAAGAGCGAAGTGGTGCAGGAGGTTGTGTGTTCCTAAAAAGTTCCAATAATTGATTGGTAGGCATGGTAACCGCCTCTAGATGAGAATCATTAGCTAGTCTAACTCTCTCTGTGGGATGGGAGCCACTAGATGGCCTAACCCCTTCTTCGGGACCTACAACACTGCTCAATCCAAAATCCACTTGATGTCTTTTAATATGACTAGCTATCAACTACAAAATTAGATGAGACAGAGTTAATATAGTAGTAAGATATATTCACGCATTCAACTGTAAGGAATAATACACAATATATTTAAATCGGTATTCCTAGACGCATTCCCATTCATATAAATACCCAATAAAGCAAAGGACAAAGATAAAAGCACAACTAAACACAATCTCAATTCATGGGAAAAGGCTCAAGATTTTGAATTTCCACGCTTGTGTCATATGCCAATGTTCTGTATTTGATCGCTTTCTGTTCTATATTAATAACTTTTGTTCTGAACCTAGGCACTGATACCAAGATATGGCACCCCATCCTGGGACCTACAATAGTAAAGAACATTAACATGTAACGTTGTTCACTAATGTAGAGAATAGGGCTGGTTGAGGGTGATAATCCATGAGTTTTTGTATTAAATGAGCATCAAGAGTGTCGATAATTGTTTTTTTCATGTGGCTCGACAACCTTTATTCATTACAATCCCACGGTGACTCTAAATTTATTAAAAAAAGCATTTAATAAACATACAACCAGTCTCAGAACAGTGATCCCAACAAATATACAAATACTATGTCATACAATACAAGTACAATATCACAGTTTATGGAACACATCCACTATATAAGTAAATTCAATGAGTCAAACAGATACACGATACAACATCATAGTACAGGTACTAGCATAAATAACTATAATCAAAATACCTGGAACTGCAAAGACAAAAAGCGAAAGGATCCGGGTGGCTACCAAATCATGTCTACTACTGCTAGAAGAGTATCTAAAAAGCTCAGTCTGGCCAGAGCATTAACACACAGATGTCAGTCTTGTTAACAGTGAGTAATAGCACATATATGATAATAATACCAAGAAATACGAAGTATAACTCTTTATAAAGAAGAGTTAAATTAATAATATCAAGGGAATTCTAAGTAAGTTATGTACTTGCCAAAGGCTAAGTACGTATTTTGTCATCCATAAAAAAATCTAAACCACCCGATCACCCAAAATCACCGGAATTACCAAAACATCAGAAAAACTCGAAACACCAAATTGTTAAATCTAAACACTGGATAGGCATGCCGAAGCATTGACTGCACATGCTAAACAATAGACTAGATCAAGGCCTTATACGTACTAATATTCTAAGGTTCCTTATAATATTATCGGGTTGGTGAACATACATCGGAAATAACACAATCACTACCAGAATGTGTCAATGACTTAAAGATGGTAATCCGAATGATGGTAACTGTACGTCCCATACCGCACGTTCGCACTATTGGTTCACTAACCACTCATTAATTGCACATAACAACGTTAGAACACCAGATAATCAAAAACATTAGATCATCAGATACATCAATTCATTATAAAACACCGAGTCAATAAAACAATAAGGCACCAACTATATAACAAAACATCGGAAATCACCAAATCACCTACTTAACAGACATCTCCGTCAATCAAACGATACTTGGGTTAACAAGTTCAGTATATCGCCATGTCCATTACAAAGGGGATTATGATATGATTTAGTTACCGTTACGTCCGTTCTATGGGTGTAGAAAATGTTGTTTTTATATAAGAAAATACTTGATTTTCTTTTAGAACCGTTTATAAAACAATTGTTGAAAACTGTTTTCTTTTCTTTTAAAACACCATATATATATTATACTATTTTTTAAAGCTATTCATACTTCAAAACTTAAATCAAAATCTTTTTTATCCCTAAAACATTAAAAAACGACTTTCACTTATATATCGAAAACCAGTTTAAAATGTGCAACATGTGCTTAATATTGTCAAAACTCGTCAAAATCTAAACCATTAGTCGCCATAAATTTCCCTTAAATCCGTAGTTCGGATTATTTAAGATATAAACTTAGTTTATCATTTTAATAAGATAGTTAACCATTTAATAAAACTACAGAAAATCAATTGAAAATCTAGTATCAAGGCACAAAAATGCACCCAGAAATCAAATATGGTTGTAACTTTCAGACATGTTTTGAATGACCAACTGATCTCCGATTGATCGATAGTTCGTTATGCATAAACTAGAATAATTTTTCGTCTTAATAAAGAATCTCTAAATTCTGATATTATATGTTAAAGATACGAAGCCTCGATTTGGATTCGAGCCAGAATTCTGGCCTGGTTTGAAATCACTTCCAGGTCCAACTTTGAGACGTCTATGAATGACGAATCAACCTTGGACTAGCCCAAAGATCTGTAGGCAGGGAGACGATGTTCCAAGAGTTATAATGAAAAGAGATTATCTAAAAAAGATCAATGTTAAAGGAGATACACCACCCCAAATTTGGACCTGAGCGCTGTTATCACCTAGGAGCAAGGAAAATGGCATAAGCTAGTTACATGAACACACCAGAGCAAAAAAACAAGCTTCCTACGAAATTTTCTTAAGGTGGGTAGACCTAATACTCAGCGAGTCAACCCCTGCATCGACCCAGGTGGAAAATGGTTTGGCCACTTTACGGACAAGCTCCAGATAAAAAAGGCAGCAAACCTAAACTTCCAGGTCGCTTTGTAGCACACGAATGACATTGGATTGAGCAAAAGTTTGATGCGCAATTACACAAAACATTTTACTACAACATGAAAAAAGAATCACCTAAAAACATCAAGATATAAGAGACTTAGGACAACACAAATAGTGCTTTGTCTATGATTTACCAACTCAAAAAATGAGATGAACATCTATAGGTTTTAAATCGTATTTCATACTCAAACAACACAAATTCACTAAAACTAGAATAATTGTGAGCGAACACTCACCTTAGCATTGCATTGTAGCAAAAATAGAAGCAAGTTGGAGCTTTAGTGGGCTAAAATGTCAAGAAGGAACCTTCTTTTACCCTGAGAAATCAATTATAGTAGCATGCAAAAAGGAAACGTACAGTAACTAAGCTATCATCAGCAAAATCAAGTGAAACTTTGATTATAATAGTATTTGGAAGTAAATGCCTTCTGTTATGTGATTTAAACAACAAAATCTTTTGTTTTCTTATGGGTTTGAGGCACTAGAGTTTGAAACCAAAGAGGATATTCTCAATTTTACTTCTTCTGTTCACAGGAGAGAAGAAAGGCTGAGGAGAAAAATGAACTTACTTTTCATTCTCTCTACATCTTTCTTTAGCTTAAGTTAGTAATTAAGCCTCCTAATGATTCATCTAAGCATAAAGTAATATAATTAATCACTAATTAGGCTATTAAACTATGTCAATATGTATTAAGCATACATAACCATCACTTACACCAAATTTTACACTATAGCCACACCCATCAATCATGGATTATTATCTTTAAAACTACGATTTTACAACAAAATTTATAATTTACAACATATTTACATAATTTACACAAATATAAATATTTTATCCACATTTTCATAGCTTTTACAATGTAATTAAATAACATATTTTAAATGATTTATTCTTAATACAATAAATTGTTAGAACTTTATAAAACACATATTTTTACATATTACACAAATATAATTATTTTTCCTATATTCGTGCAACATTTATGCTTAACGTTACTTAAATATTTGAATATCTTAGTTTTTAGCAAAATAAGTTGTTAGAGTAAGAAAAAAACATTTCACATTTATTACTAATTACAACAAGCTTTTACATATTGGTATATATTTATTGCTTTATTCTTGTTACAATTTCAATATTACCCCTAAATATTTCATAATTGAGCTTTTAATCTTAAAAGCGATATATTTTGACACAAAATAGATCTCTTATGGGTTTGTCACTTCTAATTCCTATCGAAAATATTGTTAACCTATACTATTTTTGTGCTACAACATATATTATTATTGCTAATATTTTTAGTTGCCAAATTTAGTAATTTACCCAAAACCAACATTTGATAATTTACCACTAATTTCCCATTTAATCGACCTAAGCCTCAAACTTAATCACTTAAGAATGATTTAACCCTGCAGCCAAACTAAAAAGCTCATAATCATTATTTACACAAATAATTAAGTCAAACAACAAAATTAATGATATATTCAACTTAATTATTATCTAACTATTTAAATTGAAATGGTTAATTATCCTAGTAGGGAATTACTGAAAACTCAAGTTGTTACAATAGTCAGTAGAAAAAAATAAACTGGAGATGAACGAAATAGACTATCGCTTTAAGTATTCTTGATTTTCCCTTTATTCATCATTTCAAACGTATACAAGTATTTTTGAGTTACAACTGACATATTCCTAAAATGATCTAGAAATTATTGTTTGCACTTCACAGATTGAGTATGAGATTTCAGAATAAGGAGAATTCCTTGATACTGGACCACTCAGGTCATATTTATAGATCCAGGTGATACCTTGCCTCCTCAAAGCCTTCATAGATGCGAAGCCGAAGGCTCAATAAGAGTTCACTCGTCTTCATTTTTAATTGCATCTTAAGGTATCAATGATCTTTCTGGAACCATAATAACTTTTCTTGAGAGTCTTTCGATATGGAACTATTATAATGCCTCCATACATTTTGGTGGATATCTTCTAGGCATTGAATTTGACAATCATGAGAGGGGACTTCCGCGGGCTTTTGCCTTTAGTGACACCTAGAGGACATTGTCAGGTTCTTCCCACCTAAAGTTATTGTACTTAGAAAATGTTCCCTTTGATGTCACCGAAAGATGTTTTTCTTTGTTTGAAGATACTCCTAGCTTCTTAGGTGGACTATTTTGGTTCTTGAAACTTTAACAAGATGAACTAAAGTTTTTGATTCGGCTTGATCGAAGGGGCTTATTCTCCACAAAGAGATGCCTTGATTGCTTCCAAAAGCTCTTTTTTCCATCATTACCTCTACTTTAGATGATGTTCTCTCCTACTTCGATGAAGGGAATTGGCTACCTGTCTCTAAGTAATTCGAGAGTTTATTTTGGTTTTCTCTAGATGGGTGATGATACCGTTGGAAATCTTATTATCTCTTATTCTTGTGCATTGTGTATACCGCTAGCTCCAAAAGTACATAGAAACCCTGTCGATGCCGAAAGGATCGTCTCATCATCCTCTTTCACTATTAGCTTCCAATATTGTCCTTAGAATCATTGTGACTTTTCACGGGCATGAAGGAGTCATTCTACTGCCGAATCGATTTTACTTGAGTACTTCATTATGATTTTTGGCATTTGTTTCCTCGATGTTTATGGTAACCAATTCCTAATAGTTTTGGAGACAAATATGTTTATGATATCTTATTTCTCGAATCTTTTGTTAGGTTTGACTAGATATAATCATTTAACCCTATATTACGATTTAACAAAATTTAATCTAGGATCTATGCAATATAAGTAAAGAAAATTAATTAGGCTACGATTTCATACCTACCATGTTGAATTCATGAATATCTAATCATTTTGGTAATTGAAAATGGGTAATGGATCAAATCAAGAGCATGACAAATACAATGCCTCTACAGTAGTCCACGAGAATGATTTCTTATTCAATCGAATTTAGGAAGAAGAAGACAGGACGCATTGCTAGCTGCCATTTCAAGGGTTTTTATTCCTTTTTAGGACTGATCTTATAGACAATGGTTGTCGTGTATTATCTTTATTTAAGGTAACTGTAGCATCCCGTATTTTTAAAAACACTAAAAGAAGATAAATTAAGTAATAATTAATTTAATATTCAGAATTAAGGGAAACGGACTATGCCATTGCGTCCATCTCGAAATTCTTGTCAAGATAGACATTTTGTTTGCGTAAAACGGACATCGTATGAAGAAGTCATGAGGGTTTGAAGTTTGTATATTCGCAAGATATATATGTATGTGTGTGTGTGCGTGTGTATATATATATATATATATAGGGTCCAAGAATTCAAAATTGGGTCCAGAAAGTTAAAATACGTTCAAAATTCAGAAAATCGGGGTAAGGGAGAAAATTCCCGCCTAGGGGAGTCGACCCCCCAACGGGGATGTCGACATATGGGACGACCCCCTAGGGCTGATGTGGCTAAGTTGGTTTATGGGGCTGGAAGCTATAAATACATGGTCATTTCTCTTGTTTTCCTCATTGGAGATTAATGGAGGCCAAATGCTGCTGGTGCCTGAACTGAATGAAACCATTTTCTTCAACAACAATCAACTTTACAAATCAAACTTAGATATTCAAGTGTAGATCCAACCTCTGCTATTTTCTAACTTTTCTTTTAATCTAAACACTGTGAGTTAGCTACTTTTAGATTTAAATGATTAAAAGTAATTTGTGATATGACTATGATTTGAATATATACATGCCTATGACTAAATCATATTGGATCGATCATAATTTGTGAATCTATTAGCCTAGACCTTATCATGCCAGATCTATTTTATAGATCTAATTCTTTTGTGGGTAATTAATCATGTCACCTATATGGATCTTACCCTTTTTCTAAGTTGTGGTTAACTTGGGATTATCATTATCTGGGCAATTAAACCTTTATTTAGATTTAGATCATCATGTTGTGATTAATTGAGATATGTCATTATTAGACATATGAATTCATATTTGGATCTGTTCATCTTATGTATGTTAGATCTAGTTTTATCATTATCCTTTTCACTAGATCTGTTTTTATGTCCACCTTATTACTATGCTAATTACATGTCTATGCCAGTATATATGTTTATGTCACTTTTGTTAGAATGATCACTATTGTCATTTTTTCCATTACCTTTCCCTTTTATTGTTTATGGCTAGGCTAATTTCTAGCTTAGATGCCAACAAATATATACGAATGCATTAGTGAGGGAACGGAGGAAAATATTGGAGTTGGCATAACTTGGTCAATGGATATGAATATGAACATATAATTCACATTGTACAAAATTGGGGAAAAAGGGGCATGGGACCTATAACCTATAACGACTTAGATGAGAATTTGGATAATAATGAAATATCTAAGATTACAATTAGAAATTGTAATTACACTTATGACATGAGGTTAGGTTGCATTAGTGGTGGAAATCTGCCCGGACCCGACCAACATATATCCAGCAACCACTAATGTTGAACCTAATATGAGAGGTCAAGATAACAAATACGAAATCGGGCTAAGACACGAGGTTAGGCCCAACTTGTGGAAGAAGTCTTCCTTAACCCTACCGGTGTATCCAGCATCCACAAGCTCTTAGGTCTAATGTGGGAGGTCTAGTCCATTATAACCATAAATGAAAATATGGTAATAATTGAAATACTTAACCTAGTGGAATCCATAGGGATTGTGTGAACATAAACATGAATAAGGGTTAAGTCAACCGAGGGGAGGGGGTAAAGTTAAGTATATCTAAGATGGGTGGGTAATATCTAAATATAGGCCAACGAAACTTAACTAATTGGGGGTTATGTAATTAAAGACACCTAGTGCTATACATAACCGATAGAAATAATAAAGATATGTAAATAAAGACACCTAGTGGTATACATAATCAAATGGAAAACCTAGTGGGGGATACAAGGCAAAGGGGGAGCTTGTATCATATTGTGTGGGACCCGTTTCATCCAGTAACCTGGAGTAGATATCAAAACATGTACCCCGAACTAGGTCGGAGAAGGGGCACACTTACTGGACTGATTGTAAGAGATCTGAACATGGAGGACGGTGTGGGCGGCGCAAACCGACTAGGCCATGTGCATGCATGAGCCGGGTAAAGGGGAATAAGATGACTGTGACACTAGTAAATATGGGGTTGTGCATATCAGTGATGGGTTGCCATATTAAGACATGATACATCCTACGGTGGGGTTAGCACAGAGTATCTACGTGGATTAGGGAGTCGATCGATTAGGGTAGTAGTTAGGATACATTTAGACGTATGCCTAAGCCTACCACCTTATAGTGGAAGGGATCATCTCACTATGGTTATACAAGTAATATTGCAGAGTAATCAATAGAAGCATATACACCTTATCCTGTTGACCTTATCATACTTGCCTTTTACGTAGTTATCTCTCTCTTATCAACTTTATATTCCTGTCATGCTACTTTTATATTTTTATTTGCTAAAAGTAATTGGACTCGCTAGACTTTATGTCTGACCCTTTTTGTTTCCTCTTCTTTCTTCTGTCCCTCCCCCCAAGGTTCTCAGGGCAGAAAGACTCCTGATTGACCGTGATTCTGCTTACTTTTGCTGGAGCTGCTGAGATGTATGGCTCAAGCTCCTATCCTTGTTGTTATGGCTATATATTTTTTGGGGACTTTTATTTCTTTTATGTGCTCTGATATTTTTGAGGTATAAGACAGTAGCTTTAATGTCGTAATGGGCTTTTGTATTTCAGACATCTGATGTTTTTGGACCATGGTCTCTTATGATAAATAATTTTTTTATTCCACTGTTATTTTATATGTCTGTCTTGTAATATTTCCGTTCTGTTTACCGTAATGCTTCACAAAACTTAATGCATTCCTTTTGTGAGTTACATTAATTGATGTAGGGTGTCTCACTTGGTATCAGAGCTGAAGATTACCAGATTAGATAAAAGTTTTTGAAAGCTATTTAAAAAAAAACATTTTAAAAGAAAGCATTTCCAAAAATGAAAAGTCTGGTTTGAAAAACATTCCCTAAAAAGCCATAAGTAATATCTTTTGAACTCTTGTCTGAATCTCTTTCCTTTTCTTTTTCAGCATGTCTGGGTAACCCAACATTCCATAGGGTGTTATGATACCAAGATGGTTCCGTAGGTATCTAGAGGCCACGGTGCCTGCCAAAGGCCAAGGAAACGTTCCTCCCCTAGCTGCGCCGGTTGTTCCTCCTCCTCCTCCACGTGCAGACAACTTCTCAAAGATCTGCAAAGATTTCCATGCTAGGGGAGGGAAGCCATTCCATGGAACCGAAACGTTTTTGGAGGCAAGGAACTGGCTCAAGGAGACTGAGGACTTGTTCGTAATCTTTGCAGTAGAGGATCGAAGAAAGATTCAGTTAGCTGCTTTGGCTATTGAAGGATGAAGCTTCATTTTGGTGGGAGGTAACCCAAGCAGGCCGTCTGGTGGAAACTTGGGATGACTTTTGACAGAGGTTTGAGATGAAATTCCTTTCCCAAGATGAGAAGAGCATGCAGATGGAAAGGTTCTTAACATTCAAACAAGGGAACTTGACGGTCAAGAGTATGTGAACAAATTTAACCATCTGGCAAGATTTGGACTGGAACTGGTAGATACGCCGAATAAGAAGGCTTTGCGGTTTGTTAAAGGACTAAACGAACCCCTTCGTTTGTTAACCATGTCCCATATCCCAATAAGAGCCACCTTTGAAAGACTTGTTAATATGGCCTTGATGTATGAGTAAGAGAAAGGGGAAAAGAAGGAGGTTAAAGCTGAGGAAACAACACAGAATAGGAAGGAGTGGCCTAAGAAGGGGCAACAACAACAACAACAAAAGAAAGGTGGAAAGAATGACAAGACCAAGGATAAGAGGAAATGTCACAATTGTGGGAAAGAGGGTCACTTGGTCAAAGACTGTAAAAGAAGGAAGAACACTTGCTTCAATTGTGGAGAAGTCAGACACTTTGCTAGGGAGTGCCCGAAGAAATAGGGATCAAAGGGACAAGGTCATAGGGCAAAAACTTCTGGAGGTCAGGTGCATACTCTCTTGGCCAGTGCTCCAGATAGAGGTAGAAAAATTTCTGTGGAAGGTTTAATTTCTCTTTCAAACCATCCTATTAGAACACTTTTTGATTTTGGCGCTTCACGTTCATTTATATCTAGTTCTGTGGTTGAATCTCCGCACTTAATTACTAGTATGGTAGTGGATCTCGTAGTTGTCTTAAACCCCATTTGTGGTTTGGTTCTTTTATCTATGATTTGTTGATGTTTGAAAATATCTGTGTTAGACGTCGAGTTTGAGTGTGATGCGTATGTGCTCAAGTTTATGGGCTATGGGTTGATTCTAGGAATGGATTGGCTTACCACGTATGTTGTCATTCGGGATTGTGAGAAGAAGGTTGCTAGGCTCTTAACTTGTTATTGGAGGACCCTTAAGATTTCTTGTGACCCACAAGCATTGGTTTTGATTATTTTCCTAGAGTCTCTTGATGTATCTATCGATGATCTGCAATATGTTCCAGTAGTCCGAGATTATTCTGATGTTTATTATGAGGTATGGGGTTTACCTTTGAGGCACGATATCGATTTTTGCATATATCTGGTGGACAATGCAAAGCCAGTTGCATTACCAGTGCGTCATATGGCTCCAAGGGAAAGGAGGGAGCTGAGTAAGCAAATTGGGGAGCTACTTGAGAAAGGATTTATCAGACAAAGAATATCTGAATGGAGTGCTCCAGTTGTATTCGCAACTAAGGCGGATGGATAGCTTCGTTTGTGCGTGGATTATAGAGAATTGAACAA
Source organism: Allium sativum (assembly GCA_030737875.1). Classification (NCBI taxonomy): domain Eukaryota; kingdom Viridiplantae; phylum Streptophyta; class Magnoliopsida; order Asparagales; family Amaryllidaceae; genus Allium; species Allium sativum. The sequence continues at coordinate 65,629,149 of CM060916.1, read as the reverse complement.
ATGCACGAAGAAGAATAAGCACCCACTTCCGAGCATAGACGACTTGTTTGACCGACTTGTTGGTGCCTCCGTATTCTCTCAGTTAGACTTGGGCATGGGGTTTCATCAGTTGAGTGTGGCTGAGGACAGTATAGACAAGACTGCTTTTAGGACTCCGAATTGTTTTTTGAATGGCTAGTTATGCCTTTTGGGCTGACGAATGCCCTCGCCTATTTTGTCGATCAAATGTGTAGGGTGTTTTGGAAGTTCTTAAATAATTTGTAGTAGTCTTTGTTGATGATATTTTGATTTTCTCCAAAAGCGAAGAAGAGCATACCCAACATTTGGGAGAAGTTTTGAAAACTCTCTGTACGCATCAACTTAAGGCAAAGTTCTCCAAATGCCATTTTAAAAAAAAAGATGTGAGATTCTTAGGGCATGTGGTCTCCAAAGAAGGGATAGTTGTAGATCCCGCAAAGGTAATTGCAGTACAGGGCTGGCAGATTCCGAAAAATGTAATAGAGGTGAGGAGCTTTCTTGAATTGGCAGGTTATTACAGAAAGTTCATTAAGGACATCGCAAAGATTTCAGCCCCTCTGACCAGGCTGACGAAGAAGAAATTGGCATTTTCAAGGGATATAGATTGTGATGTTGCTTTCCAATGTCTGAAGAGGGCTCTGACAACAGCCCCAGTCTTGACCTTACCTGATGGAAGTGTTCACCGTTTACACTGATGCATGCGGTACATGGTTTGGTGCAGTTCTGATGCAAGTAGTAAAGGTAGTGTGTTATAGGGGTAGACAGTTGAGAGTTCATGAGGAGAACTACCCCATCCATGATTTAGAACTAGCGGTCATAATATTCGAGCTAAAGACGTGGTGTCATTATTTACTTGGAGAGAAGTTCGAGTTATACACCGATCATAAATCTCTCAGGTATTTGTTCTCAAAGAAGGATCTTAATTTTAGGCAACAAAGGTGGATGGAGTTCTTAGCTTCTTATGATTTTGAAATCGCTTATACCCTTGGCAAGGGTAATGTGGTGGCTGACGCACTAAGTAGTCATAGGATGGCTTTAAGTCCTCTGTTTGTAGAGAGGAAGAGCTTGGAGTTCATATTAACCTTTGACTTTAGACTCTGCATCGAGATTATTCCTGATTTGTTTGCATCGCTAGAAATACGACCAATTCTTATGGATTAAATAAGAGCCTTATTGCAAGGCGACCCACAGATTTTAGACATCATGGATAAGCTCAGAAAAAGGGAGACTTCTAGTCACCTCAGTCAATATACCATAGACGAAAAGGGGTGATTGCGACAAGATGGACAACTTTGATTCCTCAAACTGGAAGTTTGATGAAAGCAGTCCTAGAAGAAGCCCACCATTCTAAAATGACTATTCATCCAGGCAGTGACAAGATGCATAGAGATATGAAAAGGGTTTTATTTTGGGCTGGGATGAAGAAAGATGTGGCAGAATTTGTTTCTCAATGTTTAGTTTGCCAGCAAGTTAAAGCTGAGCAAAAGAAGCCCGGTGGTTTACTTCTCCTTTGGAAGTTCCATAGTGGAAATGGGAGAGCGTCTCTATGGATTTCATAGATGGTTTGCCTGGGTCAAAGAAAGGCAATACCAGTATCTGGGTTGTGGTAGATGGACTCACTAAGAGCGCTCACTTTATTCTAGTTAAGAGTAAGAGGATGGCAGCATGGTTGGAAGCAATCTATGACCGAGAGATAGTTCGTCTTCATGGAGTACATTCCAGCATCGTGAGCGATTGAGACCCCATCTTCACCAGTGAATTTTGGAGGAGCTTGTAATAAGCATTAGGTACACAGTTGTGTTTGAGCACCGCTTATCATCCTCAGACCGATGGTCAAACGGAGAGGGTAAACAGAATTCTTGAAGATCATTTAAGGCTGTGTATACTAGACTTCGAAGGTACTTGGGAATACCATCTTCCTTTAGTAGAGTTTGCCTATAACAATAGTTATCAAGCTAACATCGACATGGCACCCTACGAAGCATTGTATGGACGACCCTGTAGATCACCAACTTGTTGGTGGGAATCTACAGAAAGGTTATTACTTGGACTACGTAACACCCCACGTCCATTAATGTCACTCACGAAGGGAATGCATTAACTTCCATGGAGGTTATAAGTGAATATAGAACAGAAAAATTACAACAAGACAGATAATAAATAGTACTTGGAAATCTAAAACTTCATTTTATTGCAGCGGAAATTAAACATGTTTGTTACATCATAAAACCATAGATCATAACCAAGTACAATATCCATCTTCATAAAAACAAAATACGTAATCCCATTACATAAATAGCCGTTAAAAAGATAACAAGCTGGACTTTACTTCAACGGTCCAAGCTTTCCAAGAGAGATGAAGCAATCCAATCAAACTCCACTAGAGCTGGGCCGAACCTGAGGACCTGGAGGGGGAAAAAGGATAGAAATAGAGGGGGTCAGACATAAAGTCTGGCGAGTATGATAATTCTAACAAAACTATTATTGAAATAACTAGACTAAGGTATAAGCTGGAAGACAAGTAAATGTCTATGAACTCTTAGAAAGATAAACATAGCGTTTAAGATAACGTTAAAGATAACGGTAAAGGCACACCTAATTACTAACGAATGATTACTACACTGCACCGCACATTACTACACTGCACCAGACCAGTCACCCTATTGTTGGATCCCACTTGCTTCACACAGAAACTTTATAAATAGCCTTACGTTCCCCTAGCTGACTACATAGGTGTCGTCTGCCCCTATCTCCACTAGATGTACCCCACTACCCACTTTCGATCGGCTCCCTACTCGTAGATACCCGTGCTGGCCCCACAATGGGGTGTATCACTCCCCTAAAGTGGCAACCCGATAGAACTTGAGAATACACGACTTATACCTACACGATGCAACAACGTCTTACCTACCAGCCCGGGTCCACACACGCATACGAAACCCGTTGGACTTGCGTTGCCACCGCTCCTCGTTTTGGCCTCTTACAGTCGAACCCAGCATGCGTGTCCCGTCCTCGACTTGGGTCGAGCCTACAAAGATACGTTTGGGATACTGGTCGAAATGGGCCCCTACAAGCTACCCACCTAAGCTTGTCACTAGTATATCTCACTTAACCCTCTTAGTCATGTTCATTTACATGTATGTTTGGTTAAGTCTTACTAATCGTATTTCACATGCCACTAAGGGCACCCCCTAGATTCCTCGTGCCACCCAAGGCGCCTACTTAACCCCCATGTCCCACTTTACATGTTTATTTGGTTAAGTATTTCTTAATTCATTCAGGCCATAACCTCATAAAGACCTCTCACATTAGACTGGCATTTATGGCAGCTGGATTTGCCGGGCGGGTCCGGGCAGTCTTACACCATAAAAGAGTCTAACCTCGTGTCTTTACAACTGTTATGCTTCAGTTTAGGCCTAGGACCTCTCACATTGGGATAACATTTGTGACCACTGGATTTGTCGGGCGGGTCCGGGCAGGTTTACGTCACAAACGAGTCCAACCTCGTGTCCTAAGCATTGAATAACACTTAAAATCTTTTACCCCAGTTTTAATAATTCCCTATTCAAATTATTAATTACTTCCAATTTTAATGATGTCCATAATTGACTCAATTATGGCCATCCACTTATGGCATGCAAAATCATATCAATTGCACCCCAACTTTTTAATATTAAATCCTTAACATTACCCCTACCCCACGTTTATACGTTCGCTTATTCAACGCATAATATAGGCTAGACTTGTATAGTCTAACACCTAGCACAAAGATAAATTATCACAACATATAGACAATTAAAATAAATCTAATCATAATAGGGGTGAAACTTGCATAAACTACACATGTTAAGGATCAAAAGGTGTCAACTTGTTAAATGTCTCAATTTACATGATATGGTCATAGCCCAAATCTATACATAAACTTGCATATGGGGTTTTTAGGCAACATAATGATGGTATGAACTAGCATAGGATATCACATATGTCATAGCATAATTCTAGATGTCATAATAGATGTCTTGGCATATGTTCATAACTTTTCTAATCAATCTAACTTGCATATGTGACTTGTCATATAGATCAACATAACCCAAACTTGATGATTTAATTAATATGAACTAACAAGCATAGATGGTAACATCATGGCCTTTTTAACATGTATGATTCATCACAACTTAGCATAGAAACTTTCAACATACATAACATCATCATAGCATGATTTACAACATATAAGATATTATCATCACATAACGTTGGATTTGCAATATACATGATAGCAAAAAGGGTTTACAACAACATATATGATAATTCACATCATCTACTCATAATCCACTCATAACTCAATCTAATTAAAATGATAATAATCTTGTTAAGATCATCATACTCACAATTTAGAGAAGAAAAGAGAGAGTTTTCCTTTGCTTTAGGGTTGAGAGAATTAGAATTGAATTTGCTTTTCTTCTTTCTTAGTTGGCGGCGGCTCCATTGATTTCCATGGCGACGGTATGACGGTAACTATTCTATTTTAATTAGGTTTAGGGTTAGCATTAGGATGTATTTATAGGTGTAGGAAGTTATTTAGGACCATTAGATTAACCCTGAACCATGAGAAACAATCAAATGCAAAACTTGCATTTGAGCGAATCTGCCCACGGGTTGACAGCCAAACACCCTGGATTAACCCCTAGTCGACCCAGCGGGGCTTGGGTCGACCTCAAAAATGGGCCGGTTCGTTTATTTCCCCTCCCAATTCGCTATTTTGAACTTTTTCGCATATTTATTTATTTAATTTTTAATTTTTATATATATATATATATCAATATATATATATTTCTCTGCGCAACCCATTTCACTTAATTCTTTTCTAAAAATTAAGTATACTTTAATTTTTGAATTTTAATGTTATAAAATTACGGGGTGTTACTTTCTCCCCTCCTTAAAGGATTTCGTCCCCGAAATCTCCAAGTCAAGAAGAATGTATATCCTACCATCTAATTGTCCATCTACTCAACCATCAAACACCAGCATCCATTGTCCTTAAAAGACTTCTAATGCTTTAATGTTTATATGCACAGTGTGTGTATATGTCCATATCGAATGCAAAATTAGGCGGTCTACGGGTCAGTCGACCTCCTTAGTGCAATTCATGATAGTGCCATGCGTCCAATATGTATGAAAAAGATTCCTAATGATACATATTAATTCTATATGCCTGCACAACCATCCACCCGAATGCAGCAACTATATGATAATACAACCATTATACATCCATTTTACTAAATACATCCATATATATGCAATATGCAATATGAAGTGACTGAGCCGATCTGGTGCCTAATAGTGTGTGTATATGCATCCACGAGTAACCACTAGCAAAGACTTGCATCCACTTTGCATCCACCATACATAACATGTCTCAAACACATGTTTTGACCATAGGATTATCCTAACTAAAGGTCAAAGATACTAGCGAGAGGATATACTAAAGATAAGATAAGTACAAGCTAAGCGATAAAGGAGAAATTAAAGGACATACCCTCAAAAAGAAAAGGGTATCGTGAATGCATCTTCTCTTCCGTCTCCCAAGTAGCGTTGCTCTCATCATCTCCCCATTGCACTTTGACTAGTCTGACCTCTCGATTCCTCAACCTCTTGATCTCCGACCCAAGAATGCGCGTAGGAGCTCGTCGAATTGTCGCTTCACGCTCTATCTCCACCTCTCTAAGCAAGCTCGGCTCTACCACTTCCGCGGTCTCGTGCAAGCACTTCCTCAAATGTGACACATGGAATACGTCATGTACACCACTAAGTCTCTTGGGCAACTCCACTCTATACGCCATCCGTCCAATCCTCTCCTTAATAGGAAACGGCCCTACAAACCTTGGTGCTAATTTCCCAACGGACCCAAAGCGAACAACGTTCCGTAATGGAGACACTTTGACAAAGACCATGTCCCCAACTTCAAACTCGAGATATGTCCTCCTCTTATCCGCATAAGATTTCTGCCTATCTTGTGCTGCTTTCATCCTCCTTCGAATCAAGTCGATCTTCTCTGAAGTCTCCCTAATCATATCGGGTCCAAGTAAGATCTTATCCGTAGATTCCCACCAACATGTAGGTGAACGACAAGGTCGTCCATATAGAGATTCGAATGGCGCCATACCAATGCTAGACTGAAAGCTATTATTATATGCGAACTCAACCAATGGAAGATGCTCTTCCCATGTACTCCCAAAGTCTAGGATACATAGCCTCAACAGATCCTCTAGAATGCGATTCACCCTCTCAGTCTGGCCGTTCGTCTGAGGATGATATGCGGTGCTCAAACATAACTGAGTCCCTACCGCCTCTTGTAAGCTTCTCCAAAATTCGCTAGTGAAAATAGGATCGCGGTCGCTCACTATGCTAGAAGGAACACCGTGCAACCGAACTATCTCTCGAACGTATACAGAAGCTAACCATGGAGCAGTCTTCTTACTCTTCATGGGAATAAAATGGGCGCTCTTAGTAAGTCTATCTACTATAACCCAAATTCCCGTATTACCCTTCCTCGATCGCGGTAATCCATCCACAAAATCCATCGAGATGCTTTCCCATTTCCATAGTAGAACCTCCAATGGGTGAAGCAACCCACCGGGTTTCTTTTGCTCCGCTTTTACTTGTTGGCACACCAAGCATCTAGCGACATACTCGGCCACGTATTTCTTCATGCCGGCCCAAAAGTAAACTCTCTTCATGTCTTTGTGCATCTTGTCCCCGCCGGGATGAATGGTCATCTTCGAACGATGTGCTTCGTCAAGAATAGTCTTCCTTAGGTCATCGTCTTTTGGTACACAAAGTCTACCGTCCCTACGTAACCAACCCTTATCATCTAGGGTATACCTACGGAGATAGCTTGATGACTCCCCTCCTTTGAGCTTTTCTACTAACTCAACTAACTGCGGGTCGTCTCGTTGTGCCTCACCAATCCATCCTAAAAGCGTTGGTCTGACCTCCAAGGATGCTAGCAAACCGGGTACGAAGTCAACGGAAGGTCTAAAATCAAACATAGAGATGAACTCTAAACTTCGCCGCTCAACAAACAAAGGACTTAAGGATAATATTTTTCTACTTAAGGCATCGGCCACCACGTTACCCTTGCCAGGGGTATATGTTATCTCAAAGTCGTAGGACGCCAAGAACTCCATCCACCTTTGCTGCCTTAAGTTCAAGTCCTTCTGAGAGAATAAGTATTTTAAAGATTTGTGGTCAGTGAATAGTTCGAATTTTTCGCCAAGAAGATAATGACGCCAAGACTTAAGCGCGAAAACGATAGCGACCAACTCTAGGTCATGTGTGGGGGTAATTCTTCTCATGCGCTCTCAACTGCCTTCCACCATAGGCTATTACCCTGCCCTCTTGCATTAAGACTGCGCCTAGTCCTGTCCCACAAGCGTCAGTATAAACGGTAAACGGCTTACTCCCGTCTGGCAATACTAAGACTGGGGCTGAAGTCAAAGCTCTCTTCAAATGTTGGAACGCATCATCACAATCTACATCCCATGTGAAAACTAGGTTCTTCTTCGTCAAGCGTGTCAATGGAGCTGATATCTTTGCGAAGTCTTTGATAAACTTCCTATAGTAGCCAGCCAACCCCAAGAAACTTCTCACTTCGGTAGCATTTTTAGGAACCTTCCAATCTTGGATGGCCACCACCTTCACGGGATCTACAGCTATCCCTTCTTTGGAAGCTACGTGTCCTAAGAACCGTACTTCCTTCCTCCAAAAGTGACACTTAGAAAATTTATCTTTAAGCTTATGCGCTCGAAGAGTCTCCAACACTTCCCTAAGATCTAGGGCATGCTCTTCTTCATCCTTAGAAAAGATCAAGATGTCATCTACAAAGACTACCACAAATTTGTTAAAGTACTCCCTAAACACCCTACTCATCAAATCAACAAAGTATGCAGGGGCGTTTGTCAAACCGAAGGGCATCACTAGCCATTCATAGAAACCGTCCGGAGTCCTAAAGGCAGTCTTGTCAATGCTATCCTCAGCCACTCTCAACTGATGGAAACCAGTGGCTAAGTCCAACTGCGAAAACACTGAGGCGCCAACTAACTGATCGAAGAGTTCGTCAATCCTCGGCAGTGGGTGTCTGTTCTTCATAGTAAGTTTATTAATTTCTCTATAGTCCACACAAAGTCTAAGGGACCCATCCGACTTCATGGAAAATACTACTGGAGCACCCCACTCCGATATACTTCGTCTTATGAACCCCTTCTCAAGCAACTCCTTCACTTGCTTATCGAGTTCCCTCCTTTCACGTGGAGCCATGTGGCGTACTGGCAAAGATACTGGTTTCGCATTATCCACAAGATATATTCGAAAATCTATCTCCCGCTTCGGAGGCAAGCCCTTCACCTCCTCAAACACATCCGAATATTCTCGTACCACTCTAAAAGATCGTAGATTTTCCTCAGACGCGTCAAGCGATTCTAGATAACTTTGCATAACCGAATTTATGGGATTACAAAAGATTTCGAGAGTGTTGCAAAGGTGAGTCACGAGCCTAACTACTCTCCTTTCACAATCAAGAATGGCCCCATTTCTGGATAACCAATCCATTCCTAAAATTAGCCCATAGCCCGTGAAGCCCAATACAAGCATCACATGTAAATTCTACGCTAAGTATGGAAATTTTCATATCCAAACACATCATAGACAAATAAGCTGAGCCCCCAATGGGATTCGAAACAACTAAGGGATCCTCTACTAAACTGGTGTTTAAGTGAAGTGATTCAACTAATGATGTAGAGATAAACGAATGTGATGCGCCCGAATCGAATAAGGTACGGACAGGATGATCAAACAGAAAAACTAAGCTTTCAACAGAAATGGTTCTACCTCGTTCTTGCAGCGGTGGGACCGCGAGAGCCTGAACTTGTCCCCTTGCCTGCCCTGGTGCCATAAGAGCCTGCACTTGTCCTCCCGAGGTAGCTCCTGCCCTCTGCCTCTTCTTTGGGCAGTCCTTCACTAAATGTCCCGCATCGCCACAATGAAAACAGCCTGTCTTCTTTTTCTTTCGGCAATCCTTGCTGAGATGGGCTGGTGTCCCACAGTTAAAACATTTCTTCTTTCCCTTGCCGTTATTGTCTTTACCACCCTTCTTGTTTTGCTGTTGTGGTTTCTTCTGATCGCCCTTCTTCTTGGGTGCCTTATCAGCTTTAGCGCTTTTCTCCTCATGCATAAGCGCCATTTCTACTAACTTCTCAAAGGTGGCCCCCATAGGGATGTGGGTCATAGCCAACCCTTGCAATGGTTCATTCAAGCCATTCACGAACCTCAGCGCCATCTTCTCCGGCGTGTTCACTAAGTCAAAGCCAAACCTTGCTAACTGATTAAATTTATTGACATATTCTTTCACTGATGAGCTTCCTTGCTTCAATGTCAAGAACCTTTCCATATATAGATTTTCTTCCGCCCTTGAGAGAAACTTCGCCTCGAACCTACGTCTGAAATTCGCCCAAGAGTCAACAGGACACTCCCCATTAGTGACCTCCCACCAAAACGAGGCCTCTCCCTTCGTCAACCAAGCTGCTAATCGAACTCTCCTCCCTTCTTCTACTTCATAGATTTCTAGCAATTCTTCCACCTCCTTAATCCAATCTCTAGCTTCCACAAACGTTTCTGACCCTTGAAATGGTTTTCCACCCATAGCCTTGAATTCCTTGCACGTCTTTGCAAAAGTATCTACGCGAGGAGGAGGAGGAGAAACGAGTGCAACTGGTGGTGGAGGAACATTGGCTGGACCTGCAGCGGCCCTAGCCTCTAATAACCTCCTATACCATCCTGGTATCGTTACACCGTCGGGTAGATTAAGATCTTCAGCCATGGTGAAACGAAAAAGGAAAGATTCAAAATGGAGAATTCGAAAGATAAAGATATGGGCTATTGGGGATTATGTTTTTTTTTCTTAAAAACTTTTCTCTTTAAATTTCTCATTAAAACATGTTTTTGAAAGCACTTCTTCTAAAAATAACTATTTTTCTAAAGTATTTTTATCTGTTCTGGTAACCTTAAGCTCTGATACATAAAAACCATAGATCATAACCAAGTACAATATCCATCTCCATAAAAACAAAATACATAATCCCATTACATAAATAGCCATTAAAAAGATAACAAGCTGGACTTTACTTCAACGGTCCACGTGTAACACCCCACGTCCATTAATGTCACTCACAAAGGGAATACATTAACTTCCATGGAGGTTATAAGTGAATATAGAACAGAAAAATTACAACAAGACAGATAATAAATAGTACTTGGAAATCTAAAACTTCATTTTATTGCAGCGGAAATTAAACATGTTTGTTACATCATAAAACCATAGATCATAACCAAGTACAATATCCATCTTCATAAAAACAAAATACATAATCCCATTACATAAATAGCCATTAAAAAGATAACAAGCTGGACTTTACTTAAACGATCCAAGCTTTCCAAGAGAGATGAAGCAATCCAATCAAACTCCACTAGAGCTGGGCCTAACCTGAGGACCTAGAGGGGAAAAAGGATAGAAATAGAGGGGGTCAGACATAAAGTCTGGCGAGTATGATAATTCTAGCAATACTATTATCGAAATAACTAGACTAAGGTATAAGCTGGAAGATAAATGTCTATGAACTCTTGGGAAGATCAAGATAGCGTTTAAGATAACATTAAAGATAACGGTAAAGGCACACCTAATTACTAACGAATGATTACTACACTGCACCGCACATTACTACACTGCACCACAACAGTCACCCTATTGTTTGATCCCACTTGCTTCACACAGAAACTTTATAAATAGCCTTACGTACCCCTAGCTGACTACATAGGTGTTGTCTGCCCCTATCTCCACTAGGTGTACCACACTACCCACTTTCAATCGGCTCCCTACTCGTAGATACCCGTGCTGGCCCCACAGTGGGGTGTATCACTCCCCTAAAGTGGCAACCCGATACAACTTGAGAATGCACGGCTTATACCTACACGATGCAACAACGTCTTACCTACCAGCCCGGGTCCACACACGCATACGAAACCCGTTGGACTTGCATTGCCACCGCTCCCCGTTTTGGCCTCTTACAGTCGAACCCAGCATGCGTGTCCCGTCCTGGACTTGGGTCGAGCACACAAAGATACGTTTGGGATACTGGTCGAAATGGGCCCCCACAAGCTACCCACCTAAGCTTGTCACTAGTATATCCCACTTAACCCTCTTAGTCATGTTCATTTACATGTGTTTGGTTAAGTCTTACTAATCGTATTTCACATGCCACTAAGGGCACACCCTAGATTCCTCGTGCCACTCTAGGCACCTACTTAACCCCCATGTCCCACTTTACATATTTATCTGGTTAAGTATTTCTTAATTCATTCAGGCCATAACCTCATAAAGACCTCTCACATTAGACTGGCATTTATGGCAGCTGGATTTGCCGGGCGTGTCCGGGCAGTCTTACACCATAAAAGAGTCTAACCTCGTGTCTTTACAACAGTTATGCTTTAGTTTAGGCCTAAGACCTCTCACATTGGGCTAACATTTGTTACCACTGGATTTGCCGGGCGGGTCCGAGCAGGTTTACGTCACAAACGAGTCCAACCTCGTGTCCTAAGCATTGATTAACACTTAAAATCTTTTACCCCAGTTTTAACAATTCCCTACTCAAATTATTAATTACTTACAATTTTAATGATGTCCATAATTGACTCAATTATGGCCATCCACTTATGGCATGCAAAATCATATCAATTGCACCCCAACTTTTTAATATTAAATCCTTAATATTACCCCTACCCCACGTTTATACGTTCGCTTATTCAACGCATAATATAGGCTAGACTTGTATAGTCTAACACCTAGCACAAAGATAAATTATCACAACATATAGACAATTAAAATAAATCTAATCATAATAGGGGTGAAACTTGCATAAACTACACATGTTAAGGATGAAAAGGTGTCAACTTGTTAAATGTCTCAATTTACATGATATGATCATAGCCCAAATCTATACATAAACTTGCATATGGGGTTTTTAGGCAACATAATGATGGTGTGAACTAGCATAGGATATCACATATGTCATAGCATAATTCTAGATGTCATAATAGATGTCTTGGCATATGTTCATAACTTTTCTAATCAATCTAACTTGCATATGTGACTTGTCATATAGATCAACATAACCCAAACATGATGATTTAATTAATATGAACTAAATAGCATAGATGGTAACATCATGGCCTTTTTAACATGTATGATTCATCACAACTTAGCATAGAAACTTTCAACATACATAACATCATCATAGCATGATTTACAACATATAAGATATCATCATCACATAACATTGGATTTACAATATACATGATAGCAAAAAGGGTTTACAACAACATATATGATAATTCACATCATCTACTCATAATCCATTCATAACTCAATCTAATTAAAATGATAATAATCTTGTTAAGATCATCATACTCACAATTTAGAGAAGAAAAGAGAGAGTTTTGCTTTGCTTTAGGGTTGAGAGAATTAGAATTGAATTTGCTTTTCTTCTTTCTTAGTTGGCGGCGGCTCCATTGATTTCCATGGCGACGGTATGACGGTAACTATTCTATTTTAATTAGGTTTAGGGTTAGCATTAGGATGTATTTATAGGTGTAGGAAGTTATTTAGGACCATTAGATTAACCATGAACCATGAGAACCAATCAAATGCAAAATCTGCATTTGAGCGAATCGGTCCACGGGTTGACAGCCAAACACCCTGGATTAACCCCTAGTCAACCCAGCCAGGCTCGGGTCGACCTCAAAAATGGGCCGGTTAGGTTATTTCCCCTCCCAATTCGCTGTTTTGAACTTTTTCGCATATTTATTTATTTAATTTTTAATTTATATATATATATATATCAATATATATATATTTCTCTGCGCAACCCATTTCACTTAATTCTTTTCTTAAAATTAAGTATACTTTAATTTGTGAATTTTAATGTTATAAAATTACGGGGTGTTACAGACTAGATATGGTTAAAGAAACGTCCGAAAAGATTAACCTTATATGACGGCGGATGAGGATAGCCCAAGTTAGGCAGAAATCATACGCTGACTAGAGAAGGACTGACATCGAATTTGGAGTGGTAGACTTAGTTTTTATTAAAGTGTCACCTCTGAGGAATGTGGTTCGCTTCGGATCTGTAGGGAAGTTGGCACCCAGATTTGTGGGACCGTTTCCCATAACCGAATGGATTGGCCAAATGGCCTACAGAGTAAAGCTCCCAGAAAATATATCCAGCGTTCATGATGTTTTCCATGTTTCTCATCTGCGGAAGTGCTTGCATGACACCGCGGAAGTTGTTGAGCCATGTATATTAGATGAAGTAGAAGTAGAACGGGAGGCAACAGTTAGACGAGGTCCTACCCGTATTCTTGGATCAGAAATTAAGAAGCTACGCAATAAGAGATCAAGTTAATAAAGGTTCAATGGGGGGATAACCCAGAGGATGCCACTTGGAAGACCGAAGACAAGAGTCAGGCTTCGTACCATTTTCTTTTTGAGGGTATGTTCATAACTCCTTTTCCAAAATTTTATCTTGTGCTTGTTTCTATCATTTGAATATGTCCTATCCTTAGTATTTTCGACCTTTAGATAGGAATCGTATAGATGTAAGCATGTGTTTGAGACATGTTATGTTTGATGGATGCAAGTGGATGCAAGTGGATGCCAGTGGCTGCCTGTGGATGCATACACACACACATTAGGCACTAGATCGGCTCAATCACTCTCATACTGATATGGATGTGTGTGCATTTTCTTTTCTTTCGTGGATGAAAACTGATGTGTTAGCAAATCTATATTTCATTTGGATGAATGAGTGTGCACACATATAGAACTCACATGTTATAATAGGATTATTTGCATACATATTGGATACATGGCACTAACACATATTGCATTAAGGAGGTCAACTGAATCAGTGGACCGCCTAATCTTCGCATTAAGGAGGTCAACACATTTTACTTCGCCACGCTCACATATTGATTTAGAAAATTATGCAAGTTGGAATCTAGGAATAATTTGACATCCCGGATCCAATAAAAGTGGTTTCGTCGAAAACGAAGGTCGTTTGCGAAATTTCCATTTTTAAGGGCTAGAATTCCATAGCGACTATTCTGAATATTCAACTGGGCGTAACCTTTTATTCCCGCTATGAAATTTTGATTTTTTTGATTTTTTGGAAAGATATTTTCAAATAGATTCTAATATTTTTGGTTTCGCTAAAATATGGTTTATTTTGAATCCTGTACAGTTATTTGGAATTCAAAATCGAAATTTCAAACTACTGCGCCATTTTCAATTCCTTTTATAATTAAAAATAAATATTTATACTCTAACGACGATTCAAATAAATATATACTTTCTATTTCTATTTAAAATAAATTTCTTGTCATTATTATTTAAAATAATTCATTTTAAATATTCAAAATTCTTTAAAGTTGCCAAAAAAAAAAATTGGCTCAAATTTCCGGGTTGTTACATTGTCAGATGCAAGACGCTTATCAGAATTGGGTCTGAGTTGTCAGATGCAAGACGTTTAATAAACACCTCATAAACCAAATCTTCATAATAGAGACATTAGGACGTTTCCTAGTTCATATATTATATGGCATTTTCAGAATTGTTTTTGTAGGATTAAAAGAAATTGTTCTAAATTTAATTTATTGGAAGATATTTTTAACTTATCATTGATCACCATATCTTATAAGTTGAAACGACCCGAACTTCCCCTGGAAGGAAAGCACGGATTGCTTTGAGGACAAGCCACATCGGAACGCAAACAGAAGAATATTTCATTGTTAATTACAATAATTCCATCAGAATACTAGAATATTACAGAGTATGAATAAATATTACACAAAAAATATCAGAGATTTAAATTACATTTAAATACATCGCAGTGGAAAAACAATACAAAGTGCAACTGAAAACAGATACACGGATAAAGAGCTTTCTGAATACCGCATCAGCTCTAAATCAGGATCCTGTGAATATAAATCTGCAAAACCAAAACTACTAGCTGCCAGTGTCAAAATAAGGGCACCCAGAGTTTAGGTTAAAACAATAAACTCCAGGTCAGTCATGTGGCTGGTGTGAGAACTAAAACAGTTATTAATCTTTATTTTAAAGTTAGGTAAATCAAGGGACCACGCCATATAACATGGAACGGGTTTCCTCCCAAGAATACCAGTGCATAAAACAACAACGCAATGCTAAATAGAGAACAATGAAGCAATTATAAGACCTAGGTCCCATCACACGATGCAACACAAGCTGGAGGATAGGGTTTTACCTTATAATAGCCAAAGAATGCTTGATACGCTAAATTTCATCTTTTATTATTACTATAAGTGTATAGTGTCAAAACAATTTCAATCATAAGTATCAATCATAGACGGCATAAGTGCCCCATACCACTATGTCGCCATATATAGGTTTTACAATCAAAACCGCAAAGTCATGTATTGGAAGTTGGATTTCCATCTGTGAACGAAGGCAAGGGATCGTCCTTAACGCTTCGAGACGCTCTAGCCCGTGTCTCAGGAACATCCGCAACTGCACCTTGGATCGTCAGGGCCGGTCCACCCGATGTGGATTATAAAGCCTGAATACTGTGTTTCCCCACCCTATGGGGTGTCAATGAGTCCAATAACTCCATCGGTCCCGGATGGACCGATATATCTGAGGCGCCTCTCATTCCAACAACCACATAAGTCAAACTCGTCAGGGCTTGTAAAACCACTAACGCCACTTCTAGCTAGAAAGAAACGCATGTCCTCCCTGAGGTCCCCTCCCGTTTTTGGTTCATACCGGGGTGTGAGGCTCGCGAATTAACGCCTTACACAAAGTTGTTCCACATAGGCCGTGATTTGATCATCAACCACAGACCTTTCTGTTCAACAAAAGCCTAGATCTTTTGCCACTTAGGCATGCCACACAGCAAATTCACTCCATGCGATTGATATCCATCAATATATAACCTCTGAGCTCGTACGTCTCAGAGAAGGGCGTTAAGCAAGAGAATAAATTTTCCGCTGCCAAACAGATATATATTTAATAGAAATCAATCACAGAGAATAAAATCCAATGTCAGACACACAGTCCATTTACAAGTTCGTTCTAGGTCTGAAAGAAACCAGAGGCACCTTGTACCTCGCATATCCATCGATCTCCAAGTACGTCAGGACGATCACCAACTGATTCCCTCCTCTTGGGTGTACAGCCCAATCATGATCATCAGTAATTATCCAAATGATATGAAGACCTTCGGCCTTCGACCACCGTCTTCATCCTCGACACATCGTCGAATCAGTTATTCAGAATGGGATAAACCCGGTCTTTCTGAATAACTCGCGTATATAATAAACAAATGTTACACAAACACAACATACGCCTCATTCCAATTCAGAATATTCCTTCATTCAAATATTCTTATACTTTGGGATAGGTTCCCATTAATTTTATCAAAGATAAATTCTTTAAATTTATTCTTTAATCATCTTTTGAATATCAATACAAACCAAATTATGATTTCCCCAAACTAGTCGGGATTAATGAACCTTACCGAAGTAATCATTTGTTTTAATTTCCCCATCCCAACCTATTCATCCCATGAAGTAAAACTGGTAATACTTCATATCTAACACCACGGTGTTATCACTAAATTCAATTACCATTTCATGTTCAAATCTAATTAAAGATTTAACTATCGCCTGGAGCAAAACTGGTGATACTCCATTCTCGATCATTTCAATCTAATTAAAGATTCATTAAAACTCCACTTGGTTTTAATCTTTCCAAAAATCACTATCAATGATTATTTAACGTGGGAAATCATATCTTGTCTTTAGCTGGGTTAAAGAACCAATGTCATTTAAAACACGGTTCACTGTAAACCCAAAATCACATTCAGTTAACGATGGAATCTTCATGGAAAACAAATCGATATATATAATCGATATAAACTTCCATATACGACTAATAATATAAATGGAATAACGACAATGCCTTTTAAACTCCAGATATATTAGATGTCTTCCTCCACAAAAATTCACTTCGATAATTACCAAATCGAATTCCATTCCAATTTATTTTATTAAATTGGAAAACTTTACTTTGGAAAATCTCCTTTAAATCTTAACAAAAGATTTATAAATTCCAAATCACATTTCACTATAAATCGGGTTAAAGAACGAATGTCATTAAAACACAGTTCACGATAAACCCAATTTACATTCCATTAATTATCGGGTTAAAGAACAAGTGTGATTTAAAACACCGTTCACGATAAACCCAAAAATCTATTCAAATTCAATTCCAATTAAATACCATTTAATTGGTATACTTCATTAAATCTAAATAAAAAGATTTAATCTTTTTCTAAAATGGGTTTAAGAACAGTGTTAATGAAGACACCATTCACGACAAACCCAAATCCCATTTGATATTAAATATAAGGATCTGAATAGAAAATATATCGGGTTATATTCAATATCAAATTCTACGACCAACAAATATCGTATTGGCAATAACGATATAAATATATCTTTCAAATTTCCATAACAATATCTGTATAATCACGAAATCCAACACCAAAATATCCCAAAGACAATTTCGATTCAAATCCATTCCAATTCAATTATTGGAAATTCTGGTTACCTTTAAAACCCTTTCAAATCCACTTTATTTATTTTAAAACTAAATGGGATTATAATTCTAGTTCAAAACTAGTTCATTGCGATAAAAAATCTATTTTTATATTTTCAAATTTGGAATTTTTCATCCCAATTTTTCACAAATCATTTCTTATGATTTTACACAAATTATTACTATTTTTAATAATTTTATCAAGGCTCGTACAGTCGATTTCCATCAACGGCCATCGAACTGTACTTACAACGACCTTTTCCAGATTTGATTTGGACATTATTCCAAATCCAACCATTAGATTTCAAATCTCTAATATTCATTAGAAAGCTCTTTTTGATACGAACCCAACGGTTCCGGTTTTAGGAGAATCCGACGGTCGGATCTCCCGTAATGTCCGTTCGCAGTCAATTGTCGAAATTCGCGAACTGTAGCGGCGCGGCGCGTTCTATTCAGGCCATTATATATAAATATATATGTTATATATATATTATATATATTTCGTTGATTTCCTTTTTAAAATGTATTTTATAAATCGTTTTCAAAACGATTTCAATTGCATATTCAATTTCAAATCAAAATTGAATATTCCATATCATCGATATATAAATGATAGTATTTTCAAAATATTATATTTTGAAATCAATTCCTTTTTGATATTCATTATAAGAATGAATAAAATCGATATGGATATCGTTCACGTCAAAATGGCACATATCTAATCAACACGGCTTTATATATTTCAATAACTTCGTTATTCTATTCAGCAAATGAATATTTTCTTCAACATATGAATTTTATATTATTCAACACATGAATATATATTTTATTCAACACATGAATTTTCTTTTATTCAACACATGAATATATATTTAATCAACACATGAATTTTCTTTTATTCAACACATGAATATTCTTTATTTTCCAAATTGGAATGAGGCCCAATCAATTACCATATAATGTGATTGATATGGATTTCATACACACACGTACACTACAGCAATCAAACACAGTCAACCATCAACCAAAGTGCATTCTACACTGCATAAGCATCAAATATAAATATTTAATGCTTATAGCAGCCTGTCAATCGATCGACATATAGTTAATTATTGGGACTAGTGTATGGCTAATTTCATCCCAACATCCGTGTGTGGTTTTCAAACAATCAAACACATGTTTTATTTGTGCAGTTGGGCGATGTGTAAAATTTATCGTCCCAATCTATATCATTCAAATGTGTGTACATAAACAAATCGTCCGATTTGTTTATAACTATTTATTTTATATACACGTTAAAAATAATATTTTTAACCATAAAATAATTTATTTCATTCCACTACACATAATCATTTCTCACAACACATCAATCAAACAAACAAGTCATCCATGGTCTGTGGATGACGGGTGTCGGGTGCTGCTAGGCACCGTCTGCATCCTAGTACACATTTCAACTAGAAAATAAATTAAAAGTGAGGAGTTCTCACCTAGAGCTAAACCAAACGCCGCGACTCTATATGTAGAAAATCTTCGCCGTGTTTCCAACGAGATCTGTTCAACACCGTTATGTTAAAAATTATATTTTTAACAACACTACTTCCTATATAAAGATTATATTTTTATCTCGTTGCTTCATATATAAAAATCAAATTTTTATCGCTACTTCATATATATAAAAATCGAATTTTTTTATCGCTACTTCATATATATAAAAATCGAATTTTTACATAGCTAAAAAATATATTTTTACTTTGCTAGGTAATTAAAATCATATTTTTATAGTGTTAAAATTTATATCTTTCTTATCATAAAAATATAGTGTTTTCCTTTATAAAGATATAATCTTTTCTTTGCTATCATATATATATATAAAAATCGAATCTTTCTACATATCAAAATCATATTTTTGTGATGCTATAATATACATAAGAGTCTGATTTTTATTATGCCATAATATTCATAAAAATCCGATTTTTATCAAACAAATGAAAATAAAAAGGACTTACAGCATTTTCCTAAAAGGGAGGGGGTTTCATGGCCGTTGGGGAGACCGGGGAGGGCACTGCAGTGGTGCAAGAGGCCGAGGGGGTGGCGGCTTGCCAGTGGTGGTCGGTGGCAGGCTTGGGCGGTGGGTCAGAGGGCTTTTTGGGGCTGGGGCTCGCGGGATTCGCGCTGGAGAGGAGCGAGAAGGAAGGAGAGAGGCCGTCCGGGGTAGAGGAGGCGGATGGAGGCTAGCGACGAGGTTTGGCGGGGGTTGCTTGGGCGCAACGCACGCATCGGAGTAGGGAAAGGGAGAACACGGGTTATTTTGGATTGGGGGCGGCTTTGACTTCTGATTTGGAAGATAAGGGTTTGACCCCTATGTAGTAATATATATTTATTTAAATTTAATTTTCAAAATGTTACTTTTTTCTCTTAAACCCAAATCGAACCTAACGACTGTTGCCCCTAGCAAATTACCCCCGTTTCGAACGCAATTGGATATGTCCCACAAGCTTATTCGACTGTTTCGATTAGTTTCCATTTAAATCAAACTTTAAATCTGTATATTCTATTATAAACGTACTTTCCAATTTACCGGGGCCACACACTAACTCTAAAAATTCCCGAAAAATATTTTCTAGCTTCGTATTGACGATACGGTCCTATCAAAACTAATTTCGTCAAATTCTGAGACCGTTTGAAAAGTGGCCATTTTCTGGTTGATCAAAATTGAATGAAACTACCAAAACACGTTTTACATCGCCACGCTCACATATTGATTTAGAAAATTTCGAATTTTGGAATCTAGCGATAGCTTGACATTCCGGTTCCATCAAAAGTGGTTTCGTCGAAAATAGAGGTCGTTTGCAAAATGAATATTTTCAGGCCAAAATTCCATAGCGACTATTCTGAATTTTCATCTGGGCATAACTTTTTATTCCCGCTATGAAATTTCAATTTTTCGAATTCGTTGGAAAGATATTCTCAATTAGATTCTAATATTTTTGGTTTCACTAAAATCCGGTTTATTTTGAATCCTGTACATACATTTGAAATTTGAAATCGAAATTTTGAACTACCGCGCCATTTTAAATTCTTTTTATAATTTAAATTAATATTTATATTCTAACGACGATTCAAATAAATATATATATTCTAATTCTATTCAAAATAAATTTCTCGTCGTTATTATTTGAAATAATTCATTTTAAATCTTCAAAATTCATAAAATTGCCAAAATAAAATTTTTAAATTGGCTCGAATTTCCGGGTTATTACAATCTCCCCCACTTTAAACTTTTCATCCTCGAAAAGGAATGAAGCTGAAAGTTGTTTTACAAACCAACTCAACTTTCATTATTTTCATTACAGCTTAAGTTCTTCAATTTTTTAGTTTCTAAGAACTTATCAAATTTTTCAAAAATTTGGCTAACACCCTAAATTTCCGAATTTTTTTGCCATAAACTCCCCTGCAATGGGAGCTTCGGGATATTTTAAATAGACTCCCGTGGCCCTCACCAATCCAAAAGAAAAAGAAAAGCCAAGCGGCTAGCCAATCGGCTCATAAAATCATCCAAACCGAATAAATTTGTAAACAAGTACCTATTTGTCGAGCAAACAATTTTATTCTTCTGCTCTAGCCTCCTTGCTATGACCTGTTCAAGGGATATACATGTATATGCATGCAATTTCAAACTATTTTCAATATAGTTCAATATGTGATTCAATTTGGCTAAGTGGTTCAAATTCTAATTAATCAACCACTAATCAAACAACATAATCAGCAATCAATTAGTTGATTAGCTTTTCAAATTCATAACTTTAATACATAGTCCAAAAATCATATTTTTGATTCCAAATCACAATAATAAGCCCTATCTAGTTTTGGTTCTCACACCAGTCAATAGGAAATATATAGACATCCCACCTTCGAAACTCGAACATGAATACTGATGATGCGATCGCTATAGCGATCATCAGAACCATCTTCGGGCGACTAGAGTGGATTCTATATCTATCCGGTTATTAAAACTTTGAATACACAGACGTATATGCAAAATCTTTATACATTGGATTGTCCAAATTCAAAACAAATAAATATTCAAATACAAATAATAAAGTTTATATTTTCAAAACAAAACTTATTTTAAATTTTAGTTTAAAAACATCACTCTTCACACTCGTTCTAGGATACTATTGATCCTATCTCTAATGAGTCATTCTCGTTGGATATTACTAATCCAATCTCTGATGAATTCTTTCGTTCGGTTCTAATGTGTCTTGTTCTCCGAGCTCTGTAAACCAAAGCCCTGATACCAAAATGAACAGACCCGAACTTCCCCGGGAAGGAAAGCACGGATTGCTTTGAGGACAAGCTACATTGGAACACAAACAGAAGAATATTTCATTATTAATTACAACAATTCCATCATAATACAAGAATATTACAGAGTATGAATAAATATTACACAGAAAATATCAGAGATTTAAATTACATTTAAATACATCGCAGCGGAAAAACAATACAAAGCACAACTGAAAACAGATATGCGGATACAAAGCTTTCCGAATACCGCTTCAGCTGTAAATCAGGATCCTATGAATATAAATCTGCAAAACCAAAACTACTAGCTGCCCGTGTCAAAATAAGGTCACCCATAGTTTAGGTTAAAACAATAAACTCCAGGTCAGTCATGTGACTAGTGTGAGAACTAAAACAATTATTAATCTTTATTTTAAAGTTAGGTGAATCAAGGGACCACCCCAATAACACGGAACGAGTTTCCTCCCAAGAATACTAGTGCATAAAACAACAGCGCAATGCTAAATAAAGAACAATGAAGCTATTATAAGACCCAGGTCCCATCACACAATGCAACACAAGCCAGAGGATAGGGTTTTACCTTATAATAGCCAAAGAATGCTTGATACGCTAAATTTCATCTTTTATTATTACTATAAGTGTATAGTGTCAAAACAATTTCAATCATAAGTATCAATCATAGACGTCATAAGTGCCCCATACTACCATGTCGCCATATATAGGTTCTACAATTAAAACCGCAAAGTCATGTATTGGAAGTCGGATTTCCATATGTGAACTAAGGCAAGGGATCGTTCTTACCGCTTCGAGAGGATCTAGCCCGTGTCTCAGGAACAGCTGCAACTGCACCATGGATAGTCATAGCCGGTCCACCCGATGTGGATTATAATGCCTGAACACTACGTTTCCCCACCCTATGGGGTGTCAATGAGTCCGATGAATCCATCGGTCCCGGATCGACCGATATATCTGAGGCGCCTCGCATTCCAACAACCACATAAGTCAAACTCGCCAGGGTATGTAAAACTACTGACGCTACTTCTAGCTAGAAAGAAACGCATGTCCTCCCTGAGGTCCTCTCCCGTTTTTGGTTCACACCGAGGTGCGAGGCTCGCGAATTAACGCCATACAAAAAGCTGTGCCACATAGGCCGTGCTTTGATCATCAACAACAAGACTTTTATTTTCAACAAAATCCTTGATCACTTGCCACTTAGGCCTGCCACACAGGCAGTTCACTCCATGCGATTGATATGCATCAATATATAACCTCCAAGCTCGTACGTCTCAAAGAAGGGCGTTAAGCAAGAGGATAAATTCTCCGCCGCCAAACAGATATATATTTAATAGAAATCAATCACAGAGAATAAAATCCAATGTCAGACACACAGTCCATTTACAAGTTCGTTCTAGGTCTGAACGAAACCGGAGGCACCTTGTACCTCGCATATCCATCGATCTCCAAGTACGTTTGGACGATCACCAACTGATTCCCTCCTTTTTGGTAAAGAACCCAATCAAGAACATAAGTAATTATCCAAACGTTGTGAATACCTCCGTACTTCGACCACCATCTTCATCCTCGACACATCGTCAAATCAGTTATTCAGAATGGGATAAACCCGGTCTTTCTGAATAACTCACGTATATAATAAACAAGTGTTACATAAACACAACATACGCCTCATTCCAATTTAGAATATTCTTTCATTCAAATATTCTTATACTTTGTAAAGGTTCCCATTAATTGTATCAAAGATAAATTCTTTAAATTTATTCTTTAATCTTCTTTTGAATATCAATTCAAACCAAATTATGGTTTCCCCAAACTAGTCGAGATTAACGAACATTACCGAAGTAATCATTTGTTTTAATTTCCCCATCCCCAACCTATTCATCCCATGAAGTAAAACTGGTAATACTTCATATCTAACACCATAGTTTTATCGGTAAATTCAATTACCATTTCATGTTCAAATCTAATCAAAGATTTAACTATCGCCTGGAGCAAAACTGGTGATACTCCATTCTCGATCATTTCAATCTAATTAAAGATTCATTAAAACTCCACTTGGTTTAAATCTTTCCAAAAATCACTATCAATGATTATTTAACATGGGAAATCATATCTAGTCTTTAACTGGGTTAAAGAACCAATGTCATTTAAAACACGGTTCACTATAAACCCAAAATCACATTCCATTAATGATGGAATCTTCATGGAAAACAAATCGATATATATAATCGATATAAACTTCCATATCTGACTAATAATATAAATGGAATAACGGCAACGCCTTTTAAAGTCCAGATATATTAGTTGTCTTCCTCCACAGAAATTCACTTCGATTATTACCAAATCGAATTCCATTCCATTCCAATTTATTTTATTAAATTGGAAAACTTTACTTTGGAAAATCTCCTTTAAATCTTAACAAAAGATTTATAAATTCCAAATCACATTTCACTGTAAATCGGGTTAAAGAACGAATGTCGTTAAAACACAGTTCACGATAAACCCAATTCACATTCCATTAATTATCGGGTTAAAGAACAAGTGTTATTTAAAACACCATTCACGATAAAACCAAAAATGAATTCAAATTCAATTCCAATTAAATACCATTTAATTGGTATACTTCATTAAATCTAAATAAAAATATTTAATCTTTTTCTCAACTGGGTTTAAGAACAGTGTTAATGAAGACACCATTCACGACAAACCCAAATCCCATTTGATATTAAATACAAGGCTCTGAATAGGAAATATATCGGCTTATATTCAATATCAAATTCTACGAGCAACAAATATCGTATTGGAAATAACGATATAAATATATCTTTCAAATTTCCATAACAATATCTGTATAATCACGAAATCCAACACCGAAATATTACAAAGACAATTTTGATTCAAATCCATTCCAATTCAATTATTGGAAATTTTGGTTTGCTTTAAAACCCTTTCAAATCCACTTTATTTGTTTAAAAAATAATTGGGATTATAATTCTAGTTCAAAACTAGATCATTTCGATAAAAAATATATTTTTATCTTTTCAAATTTGGAATTTTTCATCCCAAGTTTTCACAAATCATTTATTATGATCTTACACAAATTATTACTATTTTTAATAATTTTATCAAGGCTTGTACAGTCGATTTCCATTAACGGCCATCGAACTGCACTTACAGCGACCTTTTCCAGATTTGATTTGGACATAATTCCAAATCCAACCGTTATATTTCAAATCTCCAATATTCATTAAAAATCTCTTTTCGATACGAACCCAACGGTTCTAGTTTTAGGAGAATCCGACAGTCGGATCTCCCGTAATGTCCGTTCGAAGTCAATGGTCGAAATTCGCGAACTATCGCGGCGCGGCGCGTTCTATTCAGGTCATTATATATATATATTTCATCGATTTCCTTTTTAAAATGTAATTTATAAATCGTTTTAAATTCGTTTTCAAAACGAATTCAACTTCATATTCAATTTCAAATTAAAATTGATTATTCCATATCATCGATATATAAATGATAGTATTTTCAAAATATTATATTTTGAAATCAATTCCATTTCGATATTCATTATAAAAATGAATAAAATCGATATAGATATCGTTCATGTCAAAATGGCGCATATCTAATCAACACGGCTTTATATATTTCAATAACTTCATTATTCTATTCAACAAATGAATATTTTCTTCAACACATGAATTTTCTTTTATTCAACACATGAATATATATTTTATTCAACACATGAATTTTCTTTTATTCAACACATGAATATGTATTTTATTCAACACATGAGTTTTCTTTTCTTCAACACATGAATATTCTTTATTTTCCAACTTGGAATGAGGCCTAATCAATTACCATATAATGTGATTGATATGGATTTCTTACACACACGTACATTACAACAATCAAATACAGTCAACCATCACCCAAAGTGCATTCTACACTGCATAAGCATCAAATATAAACATTTAATGCTTATAACAGCCTGTCAATCAATTGATCGACATACAACTAATTATTGGGACTAGTGTATGGCTAATTTCATCCCAACATCCGTGTGGGGTTTTCAAACAATCAAACACAGGTTTTATTTGTGCAGTTGGGCAATGTGTAAAATTTATCGTCCCAATCCATATCAGTCAAATGTGTGTACATAAACAAATCGTTCGATTTGTTTATAACTATTTATTTTATATACACGTTAAAAATTATATTTTTAACCATAAAATAATTTATTTCATTCCACTACACACAATCATTTCTCACAACACATCAATCAAACAAACAAGTCATCCATGGTCTGTGGACGACGGGTGTCGGGTGCTGTTAAGCACCGTCTGCATCCTAGTTTACATTTCAACTAGAAAATAAATTAAAAGTGAGGAGTTCTCACCACGAGCTAAACCAAACGCCGCGACTCTATATGTAGAAACTCTTCACCGTGTTTCCAACGAGATCTGTTCAACACCGTTATGTTAAAAATTATATTTTTAACAACGCTGCTTCCTATATAAAGATTATATTTTTATCTCGTTGCTTCATATATAAAAATCAAATTTTTATCGCTACTTCATATATATATAAATCGAATTTTTACATAGCTAAAAATCATATTTTTACTTTGCTAGGTAAATAAAAAGCATATTTTTATAGTGTTAAAAATCATATCTTTCTTATCATAAAAATATAGTGTTTTCCTTTATAAAGATATAATCTTTTCTTTGCTATCATATATATAAAAATCGAATCTTTCTACATATCAAAATTATATTTTTGTGATGCTATAATATACATAAGAGTTCGATTTTATTATGCTATAAAATTCATAGAAATCCGATTTTTATCAAACAAATGAAAATAAAAAAGACTTACATTGTTTTCCTAAGAGGGAGGGGGTTTCACGGCGGTTGGGGAGGCCGGGGAGGGCGCTACAGAGGTGCAGGAGGCGTAGCGGGGTGGTAGCTTGCCAGTGGTGGTCGGTAGCAGGCTTGGGTGGTGGGTCAGAGGGCTTTTTGGGGCTGGGGCTCGCGGGATTCGCGCTGGAGAGGAGCAAGAAGGGAGGAGAGAGGCCTTCCGGGATAGAGGAGGCGGATGGTGGCCAGCGACGAGGTCTGGCGGGGGTTGCTAGGGCGCGACGCACGCATCGGAGGAGGGAAATGGAGAACGATGGGTCATTTTGGATTGGGGGCGGCTTTGACATCTGATTTGGAAGATAAGGGTTTGACCCCTATATATTAATATATATTTATTTAAATTTAATTTTCAAAATGTTACCTTTTTCTCTTAAACCCATATTGAACCCAACGACTGTCGCCCCTAGCTAATTACCTCCATTCCGAACGCAATGGGATATGTTCCGCAAGTTGATTCTACTGTTTCAATCAGTTTCCATTTAAATCAAACTTTAAATCTATATATTCTATTTTAAACGTACTTTTCAATTTATCAGGGCCACACACTAACTCTAAAAATTTCCGAAAAATATTTTCTAGCTTCGTATTGACGATACGGTCCTATCAAAACTAATTTCATCAAATTCTGAGACTGTTTGAAAAATGGCCATTTTCTGGTCGATCAAAATTGACTTAAACTTCCAAAACACATTTTACTTCGCCACGCTCATATATTGATTCAAAAAATTACGAATTTTGGAATCTAGCAATAACTAGACATTCCAGTTCCAACAAAAGTGGTTTCGTCGAAAATAGAGGTCGTTTGCAAAATGTCTATTTTTAAGGGCCAAAATTCCATAGCGACTATTCTGAATTTTCATCTGGGCATAACTTTTTATTCCCACTATGAAATTTCAATTTTTCGGATTCTATGAAAAGATATTCTCAATTAGATTCTAAAATTTTTGGTTTCGCTAAAATCCGGTTTATTTTGAATCCTGTACATTCATTTGAAATTTGAAATTGAAATTTCGAACTACCGCGCCATTTTAAATTCCTTTTATAATTTAAAATAAATATTTATATTCTAACGACGATTCAAATAAATATATACGTTCTAATTCTATTCAAAATAAATTTCTCGTCGTTATTTTTTAAAATAATTCATTTTAAATCTTAAAAATTCACTAAAATTACCAAAATAAAAATTTTAAATTGACTCGGATTTCCAGGTTATTACATAAGGTGTGACTTCTCCTTTTAGACACACCATTCCAAGATGGCGTTCTATATGGAGTGAGTTGTGAAAAAATATCACACTCATTTGGATAGTCATTAATTTACTGGGTTAAATATTCTCTTGATCTGTTCGAAGAGCATTTATTTTTCATATCAAAATTTTTTTTGAACTTCATTTTTGAATTCTTTGAACTTTTCAATGGATTCTGATTTGTGTTTCATAAGATACACATATCTATATCTACTGATATCATCAGTAAATGTAATGAAGTAATAAAACCTACCTCTAGCTTATTTATTCATTGTTTTATATACATCATTATGTATGAGACCCAACACTTACTAGCCCATTAACTGTGTCAAATGAAAGGCAATTCAATTATTTTGCCTAATAAATAAAATTTGCATTCTTTATTTGATTCGAAATCAAATTATTCCAAAATTCCATCATTTTCGAGTTTTGAGATGCTTTTCTTGTTTACATGGGCGTACTAACAATGCTAGAGGTGTGCTGGATTTAATCACTAAATTTAATCCGTTGAATATTTGTGTCAAGCACATCATAGTTAAGAATTTATACATATTATTAATTATTTGTGAAATTCCATAAGATATTTCATTTAAATAAAATGAAAAACAATTGTCCTTTTATTACAAATGAAAATTAAACTTTTCTAAACAAGATATTTAATAACATTTACTTTAAATGGAATTTTAATAGTTACAAAATTTTAACTAAGCCAATACATAGAACAAGAAGTAACTTTCTATGGATAATCCCATAAAAATCGCTTCATTTCCAATGGTAAGTCCACTTGCCCTTTTGTCAGATTTCTACTTATTTTTCTATTTTTGTAAATTTACATACATTTATGTGATTCATATCTAGTATTAATACTAGAGACGTATATGTAGATTTTATAACATTTATATCTTATTCGGTCGAAATCAAACGTTAACTTTTATTTTAGATCTTCTATATTTGTAAAACAATTACATTTGATTTGTTTAAGGACAATCCTCAAATTTCACAATTAGCCAAGAAATTTGATTTAATTCAATTTATCCTTCTTAGAGATTAATTTAAATTATCTAAGTTATTTGTTATTTAATATCTACTGAGACGACCCGAACTTCCCCGGTAAGGAAAGCGCGGATAGAATTGAGTACAAGACGAATCAGAACGCAAACGGAAGAACATTTCATTGTTATTACAACAATTCCATCAGATACAAGAATATACAGAGTATAAGTGAATAAATTACATTCAACAAATATCAGAGATTTAAATTACATTTAAATACATCGCAGCGGAAAATAATACAAAAGCACAACTAGAAGTAATGCTCGGATACAGAGCTTTCCGAGCATCATTCCAGCTATAAATCAGGATCCTATGAATATAAATCTGCAAAACCAAAACTACTAGCTGCCCGTGTCGAAAATAGGGGCACCCAGAGTTTAGGTTAAAACAATAAACTCCAGGTCAGTCATGTGACTGGTGTGAGAACTAAAACAGTTATTTAAAACTTTACTTTAAAAGATAGTAATTCAAGGGACCACGCCGTATAACACGGACCGGGTTTCCTCCCGAGAATACTAGTGCATATAACGAAACAGTGCAATGCTCTTTGGAAAAATGAAGCTATTATAAGACCCAGGCCCATCACACAATGTAACGCAAGCCGGAGGATAGGGTTTTTACCTTATAATAGCCAAAGCAAGCTTGATACATTTAAAACACATTATTTGATACTATTATAAGTGTATAGTGTCAAAACAGTTTCAATCATAAATATAAATCATAGACGGCATGAGTGCTCCATCCCACTATGTCCCCATACTAGGCTCTACAAATAAAACCGAAATACACGTATTGGAAATTGGATTTCCGTCATGAGTCGAACAAGGGGCAAGCTCCTCTCCGATTCGAGACACTCTAGCAAATGTCCCAGGACCCCACTATGATCCTTTGGAACCTCCAAGGCCGGTCCTCTCTTACTTTTGAGGATTAGTTATTCCTGAACACACGTTTCCCGGTCCTTACATACCTATATCTGAGGCGCCTCGTATCCAACAACCACACAGGTGAAAAGTATATAAATGTCAGGGCTGGTAGGTCACTGACACCACCATAGCTAGAAAGAAATGTCGTGCACTCCTTGGGTCCTTATCCCGTTTTTGACTCATACCGAGGTGTGAGGCTCGCGAATCCACGTTATACACAAAGCTACGCCACACAGGCCGTGCTTTGATCATCAACCACAAGACTTTGCTTTTCAACAGAAGCCTTGATCATTTGCCACTTACGCGTGCCACACTGGCAATTCGCTCCATGCGACTGATGTCCATCGATATACAACCTTTGAGCTCGTACGTCTCAGAGAAGGGCGTTAAGCAAGAGAATAAATTCTCCGCTGCCAAATAGATGTATATTTAATAGAGATCAATCAACATAGAATAAAATCCAATGTCAGACACACAATCCATTTACAAGTTCGTTCTGGGTCTAAACGAAACCGGAGGCACTTTCCTCGCATATCCATCCATCTTCAAGTACGTCTGGACGATCACCAACTGTTTCCCTCATCTTGGGTGTACAGCCCAATGGAGATCATCAGTAATCACCCAAACGATGTGAAGACTTCCAGTCTTCAATCACCGTCTTCATCTTCGACATCTCGCCGAATCGGTTATTCAGAATGGGTATAAACCCGACCTTTCTGAATAACCCACGTATATGATAAAAAATGTTACACAAACACAACAAACGCCTCATTCCAATTCAGAATGTTCTTTTGTTCACAAAATCATATTCTTAGGAAAAGGTTCCCATTAATTTTATCCAAGATAAATTCTTCTAAATTTATTCTTTAATCTTCCTTTGGGTATCATTTCAAACTAGTCGGGATTAGCGAACCACACCGAAGTAATTATTTGTTTTATTTCCCAATCCCAACCTATTCATCCCCTGGAGCAAAACTGGTAATACTCCATACCTAAAACAACGGTGTTATCGGTAAAATTAATTACCATTTCTCGTTTAAATCTAATTAAAGATTTAACTATCGCTTTGGAGCAAAACTGGTGGTACTCCATTCTCGATCACCTTTCAGATTTGATAATTTAAATTATCAATTCACATTTCAATCTAATTAAAGATTCATTAAAACTCCACTTAGTTTTATTCTTTTCAAAAATCAATATCCTGTCTTTAATTGGGTTAAGGAACCAATGCCATTTAAAACACGATTCACGGTAAACCCAAAATCACATTCTATTGTTAATCGGGTTAAAGAACAGGTGTTATTCAAAACACCGCTCACGATAAACCCAAAAAACAATTCTAATTCAATTCCAATTAAATATTATTTAATTGATACACTTCATTAAATCTAAATAGAAAGATTTAATCTTTTTCTCTCTTGGGCTTAAGAACAATGTTAATGAAGACACCATTCACGACAAACCCAAATCACATTTGATATTAAATACAAGGCTCTGAATAGAAAATATACCGGCTTATATTCAATATCAAATCCTGAAACCAACAAATATCGTATTGGAAATAACGATATATAATATATCTTTCAAATTCCCATAACAATATCTATATAGTCACGAAATCCAACATCGAAATATTCCGAAGATAATTTCGATTCAACTCCAGTCCAATTCACGTATTGGGAATATTGATTATTTTTAAAATCACTTTCAAATTCAATTTATTTATTTCAAAAATAAATTGATTTTAATTCTAGTTCAAAACTAGTTCATTTCGATAAAAATCTATTTTTATATTTTCAAATGTGGAATTTTTCACCCCAGTTCTTTCCAATTCACATATTATGATTTTACACAAATTATAAATATTTTTAATAATTTTATCAAGGCCCGTACGGTCGATTTCCATCAACGGCCATCGAACTGCACTTATAGCGATCTTTTTTAAATTTGATTTGGACATAATTCCAAATCCAATCGTTGGATTTCAAATTTCTAATATTCATTGGAAAGCTCTTTTCGATACGAACCCAACGGTTCTGGTTTTAGGAGAATCCGATGGTCGGATCTCCCGCAACGTCAATTCGAAGTCAATGGTCGAAATTCACGAACTGCCGCGGCGCGGCGCGTTCTATTCAGGCCATTATATATAATATATATATATATATATTATATATGTTTCGTCGATTTCCTTTTAAAACGTATTTTATAAATCATTTTAAATTCGTTTTCAAAACCATTTCAACTCTATATTCAATTTCAAATCAAAATTGAATATTTCATATCATTACTATATAAATGATAATATTTTCAAAACGTTATATTTCGAAATCACTACCTTTTCTATATTCATTATAAAAACGAATATAATCGATATAAATATCGTTCACGTCAAAATAGCGCAACTTTAATCAACACAGCTTTATATATTTCAATAAATTCGTTATTCTATTCAACAAATGGATATTTATTCTATTCAACACATGAATCTATTTTTATATTCATTATTTTCCCGATTGGAATGAGTCCCAATCAATTACCATATAATGTTAATTATATGGATTCCATACAACACATGTATATAATAGCAATGATAAACAATCAACCATCATCCAAGGTGCACCACACAACTGCATAAGCATCAAATATAAATAATTAACGCTTACACAGCCTGTCGACCTATCGATCGACATACAATTAAATAATTGGGATTAGTGTACGCCAAATATCATCCCATCACCCGTGTGGGGTTTCAAATCAACAAACACAGATTTTTTTTTGTGCAGTTGGGCGATGTGTAAAATTTATCGACCCAATCAATACCAGTCAAAACAGTGTATATAAACGAATCGGCCGATTTGTTTATATATATTTATTTATTCACATTCACGTTAAAAATTATATTTTTAACGATAATTAATTTATTTCAACCATCTACATTTTATTATCGATTTCACATCAACATCACAAACAATTTTCACAACACATCAATCAAACAAACAAGCCATCCATGGTCTGTGGATGACGGGTGTCGGGTGCTGCTAAGCACTGTCTGCATCCTAGTATATATATAACTAGAAAAAGAAATTGAAGAGTGAGAAATTCTCACCGACTAGCTAATCCAATATCACGACTCTTCTTATGTAAAACATCTTCACCGTGCTCGCCTTTCATCACTTTCGTTGCCCATAGCCACTACGTATATAAAAATCATATTTTTATATTGTTGCTATGTATATAAAAATTCTATTTTTATAATTACTAAATATGGATAAAAATTCTATTTTTACATCGCTACTATATAGATAAAAATTCTATTTTTACATCGATGCTATATAGATAAAAATTATATTTTTATCACGCTATTCTCTACATAAAAATTTCGCCTTTTCAAATATAAAATTTCGCCTTTTCAAATATAAAGATTTCGCCTTTTCAAATATAAAGATTTCGCCTTTTCAAATATAAAGAATTCGCCTTTTCAAATATAAAGATTTCGCCTTTTCAAATATAAAGATTTAATTTTTATTATCCTACATCAATGAAAATCCTATTTTTATTTCACCTTCATACATATAAAAATCGCTCCTTTATTTCAATGTATCACGTATAAAAATCGCTCCTTTAAATTCAAAATCAAATCTTTACATATAAAACCGCAATTTTAAATCCCTATAAAAATAAAAATAAAATCAAACTTCTATTACACTACATATTTATAATGCTTTATTAAAATACAAAGGGGAGAAAATCAACTTACAGTTCTTGGAAGTGAAGGAGGTTTTCGGGCTTGGAGGCTTGGGGGTTGCGGCTGAAGGCGGCGCAGGTGGCTGTGGGGGTCGTGGAGGAGGGAGGCGGTGGGCGCGTCGGGTTTTGGTGGCATGAGGGGGTGGATCGATGGAGGAAATCGAAGGGAAGAGGAAGAAGATGAAGAAGAAGAAGAAGAAGAAGAGGAGGAAGAAGGAGAAGGGGGGAGGCGGCGCGGTGGCCCCGCCTTGGGTGGTGGCGGCGATCGATCGGGGGGGGGGGGGGACGATAGTTTTAGGGTTTTTTTTTCTCTTTTATTTCTACTGAATCAATTTTGAAAAAAGGAAGGGGGGCAGAGGGTATAGAAGGAGGGAAGAGGTTTTATTTTATTTTATTTAATTCCAAAAAGCAACTTTTATTTTCGACCTCAAAACGAGACCCACCGCCTGTCGTCCAAAGCTAATTACCCCCATTCCGAACACAATGGGATATGTATCGTAGGCTGATTCGATCGTTTCGATCAGTTTTCGTTATAATCAACATATAACTCTATATATTGAATTTGAACGCGCATTTCATTTTACCGGGGTCACATACTAACTCTAAAAATTCCAGAAAAATATTTTCTAGCTTCGTATTGACGATACGGTCCTAACAAAACTAATTTCGTCAGATTCTGAGACCGTTAGAAAATTGGCCAACTTCCAATCGATTAAAATCAACTTAAACTGGTCAAACGCGTTTTCTTTTGCCACGCTCACATATTGATTCGAAAAATTATGAAATTTGAAACCTAACAATAACTTGACATCGTGGATCCAACAAAAGCGGTTTCATCGAAATCCGAGGTCGTTTGCAAAATTGCTAATTTTAAGGGCCTGAATTCCATAGCGACTATTCAGGATTTTCATTTGGACATATCTTTTGATTCCCGCTACGAAATTTCAATTTTTCGGACTCGTTGGAAAGATATTCTCAAATAGATCCTATTATTTTTGGCTTCGCTAAAATCCGGTTTATTTTGCACCCGGTACATTCAATTGAAGTTTGAAATCGAATTATCGAATTACCACGCCATCTTCAATTCTATTTATAATTATTTATAAATATTTATATTCTAACGACGACGTATATAATATATACGTTCGAATTCTATTCAAAATAAATTTCTTGTCGATATTATTTAAAATAATTCATTTTAAATATTCAAAATTCACTAAAATTGCCAAAATAAAAAATTTAAACTGGCTCAGAATTTCCGGGTTGTTACATCTACAGTAGATAATAAATAATAACTGATTCTATTATATTTATTTAATATAAATACAATTTTTGACAATTAAAATTTATATTAACATAAATGTATAATTTAAACTAAAATACTCTCCCACTAAAATTAACATCCCTCTATTTATATATATACATACATGTATGTATGTATGTATGTATGTATTTATGTGTGTGTGTATATATATATATTTATAATGGTGTTCAAGGTGGTGCCTGGCGCAACGGTAAGGTTACCCGGCTGGTAATCTGGAGCGCGTAGGTTCGAGTCCCGGCCTCTTCACATATGTGAGGGAAAGGCTTTGGCACTAATTGACCACCCCCAGAGCCCGGAAAGCCGTGAGAATAGTACCAGGAAGGGAGACTGACTTGGGAAGTCCTCTCGCGCTTGAGTACGGGAGCCTTTGGCACTGGGTATCCACCTATATTTATAATGGTGTTCCAAGATCCATATCTAGTCATGCCTTGACCAAGCTTTGGTTAACACCCCAAAACACAACCTTTTAGGTTGACATCTTATGTCAATTATATCGTATATAACTCTTGGATTGCATGATGAACATTTTGTTCATTGAATTACTCATTTTCTTAAATATAGAATAATACATGCTCCTTGTCTCTAAGGCCATAAATACTATTATGTAGCCTTAGTTAAGTCGGACCCAATAATACAGTCGAAGCACCACAATTACTCCTACTGCATATAACCAAAATAATAGGATGCACGATGCTTTGGCATTACCTACATCCAATGAGATTGGGCATTGATGCGTGTACTATTGGAAGACTTCACCATGACTTAATATAACAAAATTTTGTTTAAAAGGGATTTATAATTCGTAGTGGCGAACAATATCAGATTTATTTAAACATATCAAAATATATGTATTTATATTCGTAATATAAGTTTGATTTAAATAAAATATATGAAACATACATGTCTATTTAAATTCAATATTATAAATATATAACATGCCTATATTTAGTGTCATTTATATATATATATATACATATACATATATATTAATATAAACTGTCTCGAACATTTCAATATAACCAGTCTTGAATATTTCAATATAAATGGGTAAATATTTCATGGTCTAGATGCATATAAAATTAGACCACATGGCTTGCAACAAGAACTCCAAGCCCATTAAAATCATAGATATTTATTCCATAAAATATTTAATAATAGAAATTACAATATACAACAAGCATAAACCAGATAAGATCAAAACAGGAAACAATACAATAAACATATATCAATACAGGCTAAATATACATACAGGCTGTACATCACGTTCATTCTTCCTTATACAAAATTATGCATACATCAATAGGCATACGTTTGAGTTATTTATATACATATATGTATACAAACATACTGATTATAAACAATTCACACTTTCTCTCGGACTCTGCAAAACATTTCTACTCCCAAAATATGAACATCAGATGCGCACAGTTGTTCATTCCTACTAACCCATGCCTTTCAGTATCATTATACTAGCCTGGGTAAACAACACATCTCAAAAATACATGTTGCTAGTCTTACTTGTCTATGTACCACATAGATATTGCAATTATTCACAAATCAATGAACATGAATCAGCCAGCATAAATCAGTAAACATGAATTAGTAAATATGAATTATTAAACAGTATACCAGTCTTTGTTTGATTCAATTACTTGGTAATTAAAATAGTAAGTTAGGTTTAAAAGAAACAAAAATATTTGTTAACATATTTACTCATAGCAAACATGAAATCATATGACAATTGATGACCGCTTCATCTATCATATTTGCAGCAAATATATGTGGTGTTTAATATATATATATATATATATATATATATATATATATATATATGGGTATTTATACACATACATACATACGTATATCAAATATATATGTGTATCCATCCCTTGTTTGTTTAAACTCAACTTTACATCTAAAGTGAGCAATCTGAATCAATGTGGTAGGATCAGCCGCTTTTTAATATGCAGAGGCAATAATGTCCTTATATAACAACAGCTTTTAAATATGCTGAGGCAATAATGTCCTTATATATATAATATTCTGGCATTTAGATACTCAAATATTTGTATATATAATCATAAAATAAACAAGACTAAAATTGTTATATTTTTAATTCATTTTAACACACACACACACACACATACATATATATATATATATATATATATATATTCATCAATAAGAATACATATCTATAATCAAACAGTACATCAATATGTATATTGCTTGTTTGAGTTATATCCAAATGTATATAACCTATTGACTTGTTAATAATTAAAACACATGATAAAAGGGACATTATTGTTTTGATATGATGACCAATCATCTAAGGATCAATTTTGTAAATATTTAAACTATATAGTTCACTTTGGTCATTACTAAATTTAAATGCATATATGAATAGAACATACCACCTATCTATATTTACTGTGCAAGGATTTAGTAGTAAATAAGTCATGAAATAGATAATCTCTACTTATAATTCAAAAAATTATATATTATCACCAGCATATCTTATATGCATGTAAGTTGAAACATATATATATATATATATATATATATATATATATGTATATATATATATATGTTACCAAGAGTCATACATGTACTTATGTATGATTAATACAATGACTCATATAAGTCATGTACCCAAAATAAAAATCCATTACAATAATTAAAATAGATTCAGTCATATTACTGACCATACTGCAGGCATGTATGTTTTTCTTACATTTGGCATATTTGTGAATGATCAAAACGAAAGGCACAACCCCTCCCCCCCCCCCCCACAGATATATATATATATATATATATATATATATTAGACAGTTTAAAGATTCTTATGTGTATACAGGTCATTGTATGCTTTTTAAAGTATATACATGGAGTATTAAGCTTTGCTTATATAACTGCTTGTAAGTGAAAACAATGATAATGTACACATCAAAGTTTAATAGTGTGATTATTCACCGGGTGCAAGAATATAATCCATGTCATAAGAAAATTCTTATAGTACTAAAATAAAATGTGTGTATATATATTCATCAAAATACAATATGTAAACATATACAAATTATTTTCAAGTAGCCATTCAAGTTTGCAGTGATAATTTTTTTTGAACATAAACAGTATATTGTCATGCAATGTATATACATATGTGTGTGTTTGTGTGTATCCAATATATATAGTACCTTATGAATAAATTTTTTATATCATTTATTATATTTGAACAAATATATATATATATATATATATATATGTGTGTGTGTGTGTGTGTGTGTGTATGTATATATAAGTAAATATATTGTGAATAAGCAATAACAATCAACACTGCACACTATTCCTGATTCAAGTACTGATGTCAATTACCATTAGCATGTTACCAATATATAGAACAATTCCATTTATATCAGTAGCCATATATTTACATTAGAACACATTTCAAAAGCGTATTGTTCATATAATGTATTTCATATACTCTCGAAAGGAGATATATATATATATATATAGTTAAATCATATATAAATTGACAATATAAAATTGCAATTCATATCCCCAGATAACATTTATCAAGGAGCATATATATGAAAGATTCATATGATTCATATATATATATATATATTTATACCAGTTTATCTTTATGAATATGGGATCATCCCACTAATCTGAATGTGTATCACTTCATAACATGTTATATAAATATTTCGATGCAAATATGTGATTTGTTTAAAATTTATATCACATACAAATTTCACATGGTGATACAAACCATAGTGTTTTTGTTATTTTCTTGACTCCATTTTGAACATTTTCTAGTCGATCGAAAATTGACTGAAACTGTTAAAACACGTTTAACTTCACTATGCTCACATATTGATTCAGAAAATTACGAATTTTGAAACCTAGCAATAACTTGACATCACGGATCTTCGTCAAAAACTGAGGTCGTTTGCAAAATTTCCATTTTTAAGGGCCAGAATTCCATAGCGACTATTCTGAATTTTCAACTGGGCGTAACTTTTGATTCCCGCTATGAAATTTTGATATTTCAGATTCTTTGGAAAGATATTCTCAAATAGATTCTAATACTTTTGGTTTTGCTAAAATCCAGTTTATTTTGAATCCTGTACAGTCATTTGAACATTGAAATCGAAATTTCAAACTACCGCGCCATTTTCAATTCCTTTTACAATTAAAATAAAATATTTATTTTCTAACGATGATCTATATAAATATGTTCATTCTATTTCTATTCAAAATAAATTTCTCGTCGTTATTATTTAAAATAAATCATTTTAAATATCCAAAATTCATTAAAATTGCCAAAATAAAAATTTTAAATTGGCTCGGATTTCCGGGTTATTACACGAATGAAAATTATGAATGATCTAGATGGAATTTAACCCTATAATATATTTGTAGCAATATCCATGGGCCTCTTGATTGAGTGAGACTATGAAATGCATAGTTGTGCACAAATATCGATTTGTTTTATATAGTTTACTCATCGATCAAGATAAACGAATTAAATTATAAAGACGGTGATGCGTTCCATGCCTCAAGTTTAATCCCGGATATATTGGTTAAAAGGATTATATTACATTGAGACATTGGTCACATAAAAGCTTGTATCAAATCATTGATCCTATTATAACTTGGGTAGCAATGATGTATTGCTAGATGCCAATCATTGTTTATGATTTTAAATACAATTTAAAATCATTGCCAACGTTCTAATAACCTATAGGGTAACACATATAGAACGTAGTAAAAGGGAAAATCCATTCATCGGATAAATAAAATTTCAAACCGTTGATAATTTTATTTAGTAATTAAAATGGTATATGGATGGTATTCCAGAAATTATGGTAAACATTTATTTTATAAAAGGTAATCGTTGCCGTAAATAAAGAAAATACATGGCAACCGTTATTAATCAGATCAGATCCAAAAAAAGAAATTAAAACCCTAGCAATGGCATCTAGCACCACGCCCTTTCTTCTTCTTCTTCAATTTGATTGAAAAGGAAATAGTTCTTGTGGACTACTGCAGAGGCGTGGTATTTGTCATGCTCTTGATTTGATGCGTTACCCCTTTTCAATTTCCAGAATGATCAAATCTTCCCGAATTCGACATGGAAGCTATGAAATCGTAACCTAATTAATTTGATTTACTAATATTTCATAGATCCTAAATTTAATTTTCTTAAAACGTAATATTGGCTTAAACAATTAGATCTAGTCAAACCCAGCAGTGGTATCAGAGCAAGGCTTGCAATAAATTGTATTCCGAATTCTGATTTAGGTTTATAATGTTTGAATTTCTAATTAATCGATAGTATTTCTTATAATATTTAGCGAATTTGATTCTGAATTGATTAATTAGGACTATTAAATGAATTTATTTTTTGGAATAACATGTTTTATTTAAATACAAATTAATTTCAGACATTAATTCTATTTGAATGTTACTTGTTTTAATCTATTAAATCCGGAATAACTAAATTTTTTGAAGTAGGATATTAATATGTTTATACGAGCAAAAAACATTATAATTATTATCAAAAGTGTATGATTGATAATTATTTATGACCTGATTTTATCATGCATTTCCTTCTCAGGATTAGAATGCCTTTATTGATTGATAAATCAGTTGGATATTCTTTAGATAGTTTTGATTTAATGAAATCAGCAATACAGAAATTTGTTAAGACTAATTTTCATCTGATCTGTATAACTGGATATGAAATCAGTTATATTTTATTTATGTATGCTAAAATCAGAACCCAGTAATAACTTCTCTTCGTTATAATTAGTGTACAAACTTTTCTAAACTATTGAATCTGAAATTGTTTTAGTAAAACAAAAAAATTATTTTGCTACAAAATCTAAATCAAAAACAATTTTATTTATTGTCAATCAATAATGAAATTTTCAGTCAAATCTTATTAAATGGAATCAATTTGTATAAAAAATCATCAAGACAATGTTTTCTGATTTTAATCTATGAGTATAAAAGCAGAATACATGATTACATTTTTTATTTTAGATCAAAAATTGGTCAATTGGGTTATATGTATAACATGAATTGGAGATTCATGGATATATCCCATGTTTTTGCATTTTCATTATATTGACAATGTTCAAAATGGAGTCAAGAAAATAACAAAAACACTATGGTTTGTATCACCATGTGAAATTTGTATGTGATATAAATTTTAAACAAATCACATATTTGCATCGAAATATTTATATAACATGTTATGAAGTGATACACATTCAGATTAGTGGGATGATCCCATATTCATAAAGATAAACTGGTATAAATATATATATATATGAATCATATGAATCTTTCATATATATGCTCCTTGATAAATGTTATCTGGGGATATGAATTGCAACTTTATATTGTCAATTTATATATGATTTAACTATATATATATATATCTCCTTTCGAGAGTATATGAAATACATTATATGAACAATACGCTTTTGAAATGTGTTCTAATGTAAATATATGGCTACTGATATAAATGGAATTGTTCTATATATTGGTAACATGCTAATGGTAATTGACATCAGTACCATTTGTATATCTGAATAAATTCATGTGTCGAATAGAAATAAATTCATGTGTTGAATAGAAATAAATTCATGTGTTGAATAGAAAATAAATTCATGTGTTGAATAGAAAATAAATTCATGTGTCGAATACAAATAAATTCATGTGTTAAATAAAAGTAAATTCATGTGTTGAATAGAAATAAATTCATGTGTTGAATAGAATAAAAATTCATGTGTTGAATAGAATAAAAATTCATGTGTTGAATAATATAAATTAATGTGTTGAATAGAATAAATATTCATGTGTTGAATAGAATAAACATTCATGTGATGAATAAAAGCCGTGTTGATTAGATTGACGCCATTTTGACATGAATGATATTTATATCGATTTTATTCATTTTTTTAATGAATA
Organism: Allium sativum; assembly: GCA_030737875.1. Classification (NCBI taxonomy): domain Eukaryota; kingdom Viridiplantae; phylum Streptophyta; class Magnoliopsida; order Asparagales; family Amaryllidaceae; genus Allium; species Allium sativum. The sequence continues at coordinate 65,586,869 of CM060916.1, read as the reverse complement.
TAGAAAAGAAAGTGATTTCAAAATATAACGTTTCGAAAATATTATCATTTGTATATCGATGATGTGGAATATTCAATTTTGATTCGAAATTGAATATGAAGTTGAAATCGTTTCGAAAATGAATTTAAAACGATTTATAAAATACGTTTTGAAAGGAAATCGACGAAATATATATATATTATATATATAATGGCCTGAATAGAACGTGCCGCGCCGCGGCAGTTCACGAATTTTGACCATTGACTTCGAATGGACGTTACGGGAGATGCGACCGTAGGATTCTCCTAAAACCAGAACCATTGGGTTTATATCGAAAAGAGCTTTCTAACGAATATTAGAGATTTGAAATGTAACGGTTGGATTTGGAGTTATGTCCAAATAAAATTTGGAAAATGTCGCTGTAAGTGCAGTTCGATGGCCGTTGATGGAAATCAACTGTACGGGCCTTGATAAAATTATTAGAAATAGTAATAATTTGTGTAAAGTCATAATAAATGATTTGTGAAGAATTGGGATGAAAAACTCCATATTTGAAAAGATAAAAATGGATTTTTATCAAAATGAACTAGTTTTGAACTAGAATTAGAATCCATTTATTTTTAAAATAAATAAAGTGAATTTGAAAGGGTTTTAAAAGTAACCAGAATTTCCAATAATTGAATTGGAATGGATTTGAATCGAAATTGTCTTTGGAATATTTCGATGTTGGATTTCATGATTCTATAGATATTGTTATGGAAATTTGAAAGATATATTTATATCGTTATTTCCAATACGATATTTGTTGGTCGTAGAATTAGATGTTGAATATAAGACGGTATATTTTCTATTCAGAGCCTTGAATTTAATATCAAATGTGATTTAGGTTTGTCATGAATGGTGTCTTCATTAACACTGTTCTTAATCCCAGTTGAGAAAAAGATTAAATCCTTTTATATAGATATAATGAAGTATACCAATTAAACGGTATTTAAATGGAATTGAATTTGAATGTGATTTTAATTTTATAGTGAACCGTGTTTTAAATGACAATGGTTCTTTAACCCAGATAAAGACAGGATATGATTTCCCAAGTTAAATAATCATTGATAGTGATTTTTGGGAAGATTATAACCAAGTGGAGTTTTAATGAATCTTTAATTAGATTGAAATGATCCGGAATGGAGTATCACCAGTTCTTATTGCAGTCATGATTGGGGGTTCTTGCTTCGCGGTTTGGTGGCGAACGGGAGACTCTTACCCCCACATGTCCCTTGCGGGGGTTAGTTAGGCAGTGGTCGGGAGGCTCGAGAGGGTCGCCGTAAAACAAGTGTACTGGGGGACCAGTGTGAGCCACGGTGGATTTTACCGGTTGCAATGGAGGATGAAGGGATGGTTGCAAAGCCTACCGGATTTCGCGTTGTTGTCACATTTGGTATCAGAGCTTTGGTTTACAGAGCTCGAAGAACAAGACACATTAGAACCATACGAAAGAATTCATCAGAGATTGGATTAGTAATATCCAATGAGAATGACTCATTAGAGATGGGATCAGTAGTATCCTAGAACGAGTGTGAAGAGTGTTAACTTTTCAAAATAAAACTGAAAACAAGTTTTGTTTTGAAAATTTAAATCAATTATTCGTATCTGAATATTTATTTGTGTTGATTTGGGCAATCAAGTATATAAAGATTTTGCGTATGCATCTGATCCACGTATATTCGAAGTTTTAATATACTGGACAGATATAGAATTGCACTCTAGTCGCCCGGGGATGATTCTGATAATGCTGCAGCATTGTCAGTATTTATGTTTGAGTTTTGAAGGTGTGCTATCTATATATTTCCATCAGACTGGTGTGAGAACCAAAATTAGATAGGGCCTATTGTTGTGATTTGGCATCAAAAATCTGATTTTTGGACTATGTATCAAAATTATGGATTTGAAAAGCTAATCAACTAATTGATTGCTGGTTGTGTTGTTTGATTATTGGTTGATTAATTAAAATGTTGAACCTTTAGCCAAATTGAACCAAATAGTGGATTGTATTGAAAATTTATCGCATTTGCATACTTGTACATGTACTTACATTGAACAAGTCATAGCAAGGAGGCTGAGAAGAGGAATAAAATTGTTTGCCCGACAAATAGGTACATGTTTATTGTATTTCTTGGGTTTTTTGATGATTTTATGAGCCGCTTGGCTGTTTCCTTTGCTTTTTGGATCGATGAGGGCCATGGGAGGCTATTTGAAAATCCCGAAGCTCCCGGTGCAGGGGAGGTTACGGTGAAATTTTTTGAAAATTTATGGTGTTAGCCAAGTTTTTGGAAAATTTGAAAAGTTTCTAGAAACTAAAAAGTTGGAGAACTTAAGCCATAATGAAAATAATGGAAGTTGAGTTGATTAGTTAAACAACTTTCGGTTTCGTTCCTTTTCGGGGACGAAAAGTTTTAAGTGGGGGAGATTGTAATAACCCGGAAATCCGAGCCAATTTAAAATTTTTATTTTGGCAATTTTAATGAATTTTGGATATTTAAAATGATTTATTTTAAATAATAACGAAGAGAAATTTATTTTGAATAGAAATAGAACGTACATATTTATATAGATCATCGTTAGAAAATAAATATTTTATTTTAATTATAAAAGGAATTGAAAATGGCGCGGTAGTTTAAATTTCGATTACAAAGTTAAAATGACTGTACAGGATTCAAAATAAACCAGATTTTAGCAAAACCAAAAATATTAGAATCTATTTGAGAATATCTTTCCAACGAATCCGAAAAATCAAAATTTCATATCGGGAATCAAAAGTTATGCCCAGTTGAAAATTCAGAATAGTCTCTATGGAATTCTAGCCCTTAAAAATGGAAATTTTGCAAACGACCTCGGTTTTCGACGAAACCACTTTTGTTGGATCCGTGATGTCAAGTTATTGCTAGGTTTCAAAATTCGTAATTTTCTGAATCATTATGTGAGCGTGGCGAAGTTAAACATGTTTTAACAGTTTTAGTCAATTTCGATCGACCAGAAAATGACCATTTTTCAAACGGTCTCAGAATTCGACGAAATTAGTTTTGTTAGGACAGTATCGTCAATACGAAGCTAGAAATAATTTTTCTGGAATTTTTCGAGTTAGTATGTGACCCCAGTAAATTGAAATGTGTGTTTGAATTTAAAATATAATGATTTATATTTTAAATTTAGCGGAACGGTGAGTTTCGTTTAGAGGCCGAATAAAAAGTTACTTTTTGAGAATTAAAATAATTAAAAAATTATAAATTTATACCCCCTCCTTTCCTCTACATCTATGTCAACTCCCTGTTTCTCCTTTACCTACCGTACAAAATCGAAAAAGGGGAGGAAAAAAACGCGCGCCCTAGCCCATCGTTCTCCCTCCGCCACCGAGGTCCTGCCATCCTCCGCTCGCGCCTCCACCAGAGCACACCTCCGCCACTTCGACTCCTCCGCTACGCCTCCTCCCACTGCTTCTCCCCTCCCCTTCCTCTTCTAGCTCGGTCCGTAGCCCCCTCATCCCCTAACCCTAACAACTGCCACCCATAACCAATACAACCCCCTTCGACCTCCTCCAGCGCCGCCGAGCCAACCAGCCCCCTCCGATCCCTCTTCTCCCCCTTCGACGTGAAGAAACCCCCCTCGATTTCCACTGTAAGTTTTTAATTAGTTTATTTTTATTTCTTTATTTATATAAATAAATTAGTCCTATAAAAACAAAAATCAGTTTTTACCTATGATGTTAGTGAACAAAGATTTGATTTTTAAAATTGAAAGGATTGGATTTTTATTAATCTAAAAATTAGATTCTACTTTCATATGAATGGAATATAATAAACATATGATTTTCATATTTTTAGAATAACAAAAATATGATTTTTATATTTTTAAAATAACAAAAATATGATTTTTATATTTTTAGAATAATAAAAATACGATCTTTTATATAAGAAGTGAAATAAAAATATGAACTTTATTTTTATCATGAAGTATCGAGAATAAAGATTCGATTTTTATATGAGTAGCGGATTAAAAATAGAATTTTTATATAATAGGGAATATAAAAATATGATTTTTTATATATGTAGTGAATCAAAAATACGATGTTTATCATATGAACACCGTTATAAAAATAGAATTTTTATCTATATAGTAGCGAGATAAAAATATAATTTTTATCCATAGAATGATAATATAAAAACGTGATTTTTATATATGTAGCGAACACGGACGACGAAAGTGACAAAAGGCGAGCACGGCGAAGATTTTCTACATATGAAGAGTCGCGGTGTGTTGGTTTAGCTGGTCGGTGAGAACTCCTCACTTTTGTTTTATTTTCTAGTTGAAATATATACTAGGATGCAGACGGTGCTTAGTAGCACCCGACACCCGTCGTCCACAGACCATGGACGACTTGGTTGGTTTTGTGTGTTGTGAAAATTGATTGTGATGTGGAATGAATCGAAAGTACATTCATGTGTTGAAATAAAATATATATTCGTGTGTTGAAATAAAATATATATTCTTGTGCTGAAATAAAATATATATTCATGTGTTTAAGTAAAATAAATATTCATTTACAAATCGAACGATTTGTTTATGTACACCGATTTGACTGATATTGATTGGGATGATAAATTTTACACATCGCCCAACTGCACAAATAAAAAATCTGTGTTTGTTGATTTGAAACCCCACATGGGTATTGGGATGATATTTGACGTACACTAATCTCGATTGTTTATTTTTTATGTCAGTCGATAGGTTGACAGACTGTGTAAGAGTTAACTATTTATATTTAATGCTTACGCAGTTGTGTGGTGCACTCTGGATGATGGTTGATGATTTATCGTTGCTATTATATACATGTGTTGTAGAAAATCCATATAATAAACCTTATATGGTAATTGATTGGGCCTCATTCTAATTTGGAAAATAAGGAATATTATAAAAATAAATTCATGTGTTGAATAGAAAATAAATTCATGTGTTGAATAGAAATAAATTCATGTGTTGAATAGAAATAAATTCATGTGTTGAATAGAAAATAAATTCATGTGTCGAATAGAAAATAAATTCATGTGTCGAATAAAAATAAATTCATGTGTTGAATAAAAATAAATTCATGAGTTGAGTAGAAATAAACTCATGTGTTAAATAGAATAAAAATTCATGTGTTGAATAGAATAAAAATTCATGTGTTGAATAATATAAATTCATGTGTTGAATAGAATAAATATTCATGTGTTGAATAGAATAAATATTCATATGTTGAATAGAATAAACATTCATGTGATGAATAAAAGCCGTGTTGATTAGATTGACGCCATTTTGACGTGAACGATAATTATATCGATTTTATTCATTTTTATAATGAATATAGAAAAGAAAGTGATTTCAAAATATAACGTTTTGAAAATATTATCATTTGTATATCGATGATGTGGAATATTCAATTTTGATTCGAAATTGAATATGAAGTTGAAATCGTTTCAAAAACCAATTTAAAACAATTTATAAAATACGTTTTGAAAGGAAATCGATGAAATATATATAATATATATATTATATATATAATGGCCTGTATAGAACACGCCGCGGCAGTTCTTGAATTTCGACCATTGACTTCGAATGGACGTTACGAGAGATCCGAACATCGGATTCTCCTAAAACCGGAACCGTTGGGTTCGTATCGAAAAGAGCTTTCTAACGATTATTAGAGATTTGAAATCTAATGGTTGGATTTGGAATTATGTCCAAATCAAATTTGGAAAAGGTCGGTGTAAGTGCAGTTCGATGGTCGTTGATGGTAATCGACTGTATGGGCCTTGATAAAATTATTAAAAATAGTACTAATTTGTGTAAAATCATAAGAAATGATTTGTGAAGAATTGGGATGTAAAACTCCATATTTGAAAAGATAAAAATAGATTTTATCGAAATGAACTAGTTTTGAACTGGAATTAGAATCCATTTATTTTTAAAATAAATAAAGTGAATTTGAAAGGGTTTTAAAAGTAACTAGAATTTCCAATAATTGTATTGGAACGGATTTGAATCGAAATTGTCTTTGGAATATTTCGATGTTGGATTTCGTGATTATACAGATATTGTTATGGAAATTTGAAAGATATATTTATATCGTTATTTCCAATACGATATTTGTTGGTCGTAGAATTTGATATTGAATATAAGCCGATATATTTTCTATTCAGAGCCTTATATTTAATATCAAATGTGATTTGAGTTTGTCGTGAATGGTGTCTTCATTAACGCTGTTCTTAAACCCAGTTGAGAAAAGATTAAATCCTTTTATTTAGATTTAATGAAGTATACCAATTAAACGGTATTTAATTGGAATTGAATTTGAATGTGATTTTGGGTTTATAGTGAACCGTGTTTTAAATGACACTGGTTCTTTAACCAAATAAAGACAAGATATGATTTTCCAAGTTAAATAATCATTGATAGTGATTTTTGGGAAGATTAAAACCAAGTGGATTTTTAATGAATCTTTAATTAGATTGAAATGATCGGGAATGGAGTATCACCAGTTTTGCTCCAGGCGATAGTTAAATCTTTAATTAGATTTGAATGTGAAATTGTAATTGAATTTACCGATAACACCGTGGTGTTAGATATGAGGTCTTACCAGTTTTACTTCATAGGATGAATAGGTTGGGATTAGGAAATTAAAACAAATGATTACTTCGGTAAGGTTCGTTAATCCGGACTAGTTTGGATAAACCATAATTTGGTTTGAATTGATATTTAAAAGAAGATTAAAGAATAAATTTAAGGAATTTATCTTTGACAAAATTAATGGTAGCCTCTCCCTAAGAATATGAAATTTAGCAACTAACTGAAGATTAGTTAAGATGAATGGTTTCTTGGGTATTGATCTGATGTTGGTTTCGGCCATCGGGGTTAATATTTGGGGAATTGTTCTCTTACTAATTTACAGTTAGCGATTTATTCAGAAACACCGGGTTTATCCCATTCTGAATAACTGATTCGACGTGGTGTCGAGAATGAAGACGGTTGTTGAAGACCGTCGGTCTTCACATCATTTGGGTGATTACTGATGATCTGGATTGGGCTGTACACCCAAGAGGAGGGAATCAGTTGGTGATCGTCCTAACGTACTTGGAGATCGATGGATATGCGAGGTACAAGGTGCCTCCAGTTTCGTTCAGACCCAGAACGAACTTGTAAATGGACTGTGTGTCTAACTTTGGATTTTATTCTGTGTGAATGATTTCTATTAAATATACATCTGTTTGGCGGCGGAGAATTTATTATCTTGCTTAACGCCCTTCTCTGAGACGTACGAGCTCAGGGGTTATATATTGTTGGATATCAATCGCATAGAGTGAATTGCCTGTGTGGCATGCCTAAGTGGCAAATGATCAAGTCTTTTGTTGAAAAGAAGAGTCTTGTGGTCGATGATCAAAGCACACCCTGTGTGGCATAGCTTTGTGTAGCGTTGATTCGCGAGCCTCACACCCCGGTTGTGAACCAGAAATGGGAGAGGACCTCAGGGAGGGCATGTGTTTCCTTCTAGCTAGGGTGGTGTTAGTGACCTACCAGCCCTGACATTTATATTATTTTCACCTGTGTGGTTGTTGCTATTGCGAGGCGCCTCGGATATATCGGTGACTATGTGGAGCCGATGGAGTCATAGGACTCATTTACGCCCCAAAGGGCGGGGAAACGCAGTGTTCAGGCATTTTAATCCACATCAGTGGACCGGCCCTGTCGCTCCAAGGATCACTCAAGCTCTGATCCTGAGGCTCGGGCTAGACACTCTCGAATCGGTTGTGGATGATCCCTTGCCTTGGTTCGCAGATGGAAATCCAACTTTCAATACGTGATTTTGCAGTTTTGATTGTAGAGCCTAGTATGGCGACATAGTGGTATGGGGCACTTATGCCGTCTATGATTGATACTTATGATTAAAATTGTTTTATACACTATGCACTTATAATAGTATCTAATGATTTGTTTTTAGCGTATCAAGCATTCTTTGGCTATTATAAGGTAAAAACCCTATCCTCCGGCTTGCGTTACATTGTGTGATGAGACCTGGGTCTTATAATAGCTTCATTTTTCTTTATTTAGCATTGCGCTGTTGTTTTATGCACTGGTATTCTTGGGAGGAAACCCGTTCCGGGTTATACTGCGTGGTCCCTTGATTTACCTAACTTTAAAATAAAGATTAATAACTGTTTTAGTTCTCACACCAGTCACATAACTGACTTGGAGTTTATTGTTTTAACCTAAACTCTGGGTGCCCCTATTTCCACATGGGCAGCTCGTAGTTTTGGTTTTGCAGATATAAATTCACAGGAACCTGGTTTACAAAATGATACCCGGAAAGCTCTATATCCGTATATCTCTTTCAGTTGTGTATTGTATTATTTTTCCGCTGCAGTAATGTATTTCAATCTCTAATACTTTTGTGATGTATAGTATTTATTCATACTATGTATATTCTTGTATTCTGATGTAATTATTGTAATAAACAATGAAATGTTCTTCTGTTTGTGTTTTGATTCGTCGTGTTCTCAAAACAATCAGGGGTTTCGAACGGTCTTGGTTGGTTTAGCGATCGATTCGGATCGAGCGAAATTCTAGTCATCACAATTCAATTCGAGATGTATCCAATAATCACCGTTATCATCTACTCGGTTAAAAGTGACTTTAGATGGTATCAAAAAACGAATATCCTCGAATAAAATTATAATGATTTCAGGTCTGAGGACCATTGCATCACCGTCACTATGAGAATAACTTATGATACTGTTAATTATATTCCATGTAGTTTTCCCACGTTAGGTCAGCCCGATACGATATTCTCCAATACGTATTTATGTATTGACATTAATATCACGTATATTAATGATCAATGAAATATGACCATCAGTCAATCAACATACTAGTCTCAATGTTTTATTGTTGTCCTTTATGTGCAATAAAACTTGACCAGGGGCATTTAAGAATTACAATACTTAATTTATTATATAATCTCTTGTTCAAGTTTTACCCGAACTATATATAATTCCATATTATTATTCTAAGGACTTCTATTATGTTAATATTTATATTACGCTGTAAATATAGCATAACAGAATATTTTGTTCCAAATAAAACAATAACACCAACAATGCTATTAATCACATTAAGTGGATTATCTCTAGGGTATAAACTCTAACTACTTTCTCATTAGTGTTTCCAGTGTCATCCTATAGCCCTTGGAGATGCTTCTTCTAGTTCATTTACAAGTTATCCCACCGACTTTATTTTGGCATTTTCCGTGGATTGTATGGATTCTATAGGATGTGCTTCCTTTGACTCTTTTATTTTCAATTCTACTTTCATACATGAGAAAGATGAATGTTTTGGCTAACATATAGCCTGCACTCCTTCATATGAAAGCAGATTTTGATCTTTAGGATAAAATTCTCAACTATTATGTAGGCAATATAGGCAATGCATCTGTTCCCTCCTTAGCTCCTATAATATTAATAACTCTTCATAAGTAATCAAACTTTCTCAAATTACACCAAATCAATAAATTTCTTTGGAAACAACTATCGTCGATTTTGCAATTTTTTTACGATATGGTTTCCAAAATTGAACGAATATCACATAAAGAATAAGAGGTTACTTACCTTACTATTGTTTAAAAGTTGTTAATTAAGGTATCACTACATCCCTTACTTTTTCTGGTTCATATGGCCAAGAATCACATTGTAATTAAACCTTCTTTATCATCCTAAACTTCAGGCTTATACAATTATTATGATATCAGAACGTTTATTTGAAAAAAAAAATACTTTTCATTCGACAAGCAAAAGATTATCTTGGTATTGATTAACAAGAAGAAAATTATTGCCAAACAACCTTCAAAAAATCATTTATTAATTAAGAAACTAATAATTCAAAACCTTATTTGAATGTCAGTGATCCCTTAATGATCACAAATAAAAAAGGTGAATATTGGAAATTAAAATAAAAAATCATTATAAATATGAAAACCGGAAACCACCGAGAGGCTAGTGAGTAAATTTGTAAAAGTGAGATGTCGTAGCAATTATGTAGTAAAGGGAAAATTCAATTAAGTCATATAGTTATGCCAACAGTAATAAAAATACATTTAGAAAATGAATAATCATGAAATCTAAACTTTTGCGAGATGCAATGTCAAACCAAATTCTGAATAGTGAAAGCATAATCACTATTCATGCAAATTGAACTAAATTGGAATTTCTACAATTATAGAATAATTTCTAATATTCAAAAAACTATAAAAGTTGGCAAATGCATTATCCAATCGCAAGATAAATTAGAAATTCATACAACTAGATGAGCAAAGCAACAATCTCAAAACTCGTGAAGGATGCAAAAATAATATTGAATCAACTAATAATGCATGTGTAATCATTAAACAAAAATTTGTATTAAATGTCACTGAATCCGATGTTAAACAAAAGTTATAAATTCTTTGGAATTCATGACATATACATTCAAATGTAGTTAATTTGCCAACTCATAGGCAAAAATAAGGAACAAACACAAATACTAAAATTCATCCAAACTTTACATCTCATTGGAAAAAAATCTATGACAAGGATACATTACGGAGAGATAGGAAAATATGTGAATATCGACGATTCATTCGATAATGAGCCAAATTTAATACCCATCAAAATTTTTGATAGTAACATGTAATTGGCAGCCACCTCCATTATATCACGAGTATAATTATTGAAACTAAGTGGAATATCACAATATGGGGATACTTGATAGTCATAAAGAAATTACAATGCATTCATTATAAAATATTCAAAGCTTACACATGCATACGGAAATCATTTGAATGAATTCATCATCCGTTCATAAATTTATTTAGAAATTCATTCAACAAAAATAAGGAAAATAGAAATAATATCAAAATTATTGAAAGAAGTAGAAGCATTCTTCAAATCTACTAGGGATTTCCATATTAGGAGAACCACTTGTAAGTAAAAAGCGAAATTGAAAGCAAAAAGTACCATACAACAAACTTTAAATAATCAACATGATATTTTAAAACCCTTTCAAAATAGTCAAAAAATTTCTAAAAAGACAATCAAAGACATTATACATTTATAAAAAATAAATGAAGCTGCTGGCTCGTGGGCTGGAATCGAGGAATAGTAAAGATACCAAAAATCACTCAGATTGTCATCTCAGGGGCAGGAATTAATAACAATGGGACATTAAAAATAGATCAAAACCATAAAGTTTTTTGTCATTCAACTAGTAATAAAATTCATCCTAAGGCATTCAAAAACCATATCCTAAATTAAATTCATTTAGAATGTACCAAAATCAAATAAAAAGGTTTAATAATAGCTTCAAAGTGTCATCATGAATTATGCAAAGATCATCCGTATAGATAATGTTGAGCAAATTAAGTATTGCCCGAAGCCATAAGGTATATATGTATCATGCGTATATTTTTCAGAACCTTGTGTGAAAGCATCCACCAGAAACATGAAGCCAAAAAGGTCTTAAATATTTCCTTAAAAAGTTTTCAAAGTCTAGAGGACTACTTCCTAAATTAATTAATCTTACCTAAGTCATTTATTCAGCAAGAGTTCCATTTAGCTTCTAGCTATTTGACCCTTCAGCGGTAGTTCCGCTCAAATGTTTTGCCATTCAACCATTTCGTTGTAGTTCCACCTCGTTATTCATTAGTTCAGCTCTTTGACCATTCACTAAAGTAGTTCCATTTGGTTGTTTGTTTATCATTCACACAGAAGACAATTTTGTCTGGAATCTAGCTACCAACCATTCAGCAAGATAGTTCCATTATTTAAATAATGGGTATTACTACTAAAATAATTTACCGAGACAAGCTGGCAGTGAAGGTCTAGAGGGCCGCCACAAGCGGAAGGGAAGCTTCCGTCAACAAAAGCCTAACACAAGGAAAAGCCGATAGCATAAGAAAAAATCCAGGAGTTGTGCAACCAACACCATCATTGAAGTAAAGAACTTAAAATCAACACAAAGAAAGGATACCGACAGGGTGGTTCCGACACGATGAATAAACAACAGAAGGTCTCCAAGACCAGGAAACAATGAAGAAAAAGACTAACAATCCTACAAACCGAGACCCAAATAGATGAAAGGGCTATCTATATTAAATTGCTTAGCACCGATACATAAGGAGATGAAAGCATCAAAGATACAAATCTAGGGCATATGGGGATTATCCAGGAATCAATTGCCAAGACCTCCATTAGCTGGATCCCAAGAAGTTACCCCAATAAGTAACTAATAAAGCGCCAGAAGCAACCTCCAAAAAATCAAGGATACGCTTAAGGAGTCTATCAAAAAGGCAAGCCGAAACCCCGAAGAGAGGCAAGCTATCCACACTAATTTGCTTTATGTCGATACTGACAAGGGTGGCAGACCCGACAACCTTTCACTCGAATCACAAAGGCTCACCCCATAAAGTGTTAATGCCAAGAGCGAGTGTCCACATCCGGAAACCTACATCCGGAAGCCAAAACCTTCTGAAAGCCATTCGTACCAACAAATTTGGGATCCATACAAAGTGGATGGACAAACAATCAAAAAGGAGTTCCGCAAATTGGAAACATCCTCCCGAGAGCAGGAACCGACACCTCAAAAAAGTCGCAGTCAAAGCATTTAGAGCCTAAAGAAAAGGAAGTTGAGAGCCAAGACATCCGAAACCAAAGGGAAAAGCGGTCGACAGGGGGTATTGCTGGCCCATTAGCAAAAAGGGCCGTGATTTGTGTATAAATAAGACCCCAGGCGCCTCATTTTCGAGACAATTTTTAACATTCTCATTCTTTAATCTATTCCAATAGAGTAAACCCTAAGTTCCAAATTAAATTGGGAATTTCAGTTGTAATCACCCGTGTAATCCCAATCAAATATTAATAAAGAGTGGATCAATACTTAGTGTATTTCTTCTTGTGTTTCTAATGGTATTTCTTAGATGTCAACAGTGCAACATTTTATTTGATTCCTTCATGCATGCAAGCTCTTACCCTAGCCTAAACTTGTTGAAACCAACATTGGTCTATATCACCAAGGGTACTTTAAAAGTACTTCGCCAAACGTTAATAAGTATAAAAAATGAGCCACAATCACTAAAAAACAAGTAAAAACACAAGAGTTTAAAGTGGTTTGGCTAAGGAAAAGCCTACATCCACTATGAGAATAGTTTTCATTATCGTATTCAAGTTTACAAAGCATGAATCCTCTCTCTTATTACATTCATTTTCTCTCCTCACAATGATCTTCTTCCTTTTCTCCGTTTTTAGCTTTTGATTTCACTTGAATTCACAGAGAGAACGGTGGGATCTCTTGATTTGTGATGATATTTGTATAGATCCCAATCACTTGATCAATTAGGCAATCTTCATTATCTCATGGTGAATTTGTGTTGGATCTAAGATTTAGAGAGAATTAATAGAGATTCGGGATCACTTGAGTTGAGTTTGAGAGATTTCTAATGGAGATCGGTGAAGGTTTGATCACTTTGTTACTGGAGGAAGTTAGAATGAGTCAGAAAAGATATTAATGGAACTTGGAGTGTTTGAGAGTGGTGGAGAAATGATTTAGGCGGCCCTTCGGGTTAGAAAAATCGGTCCCTTGAATAATGGGGAAGCGGACTATTTATAGGTGTAGTTTGGGGTAGTGGCAGTGTTGAAAACATGGTATGCAGGGTACCGATCGACCATAAAAATATTTAAGAAATTGCCACTGGGCTATAGCTATATACAACTTGCATTAGAGTACCGATCGATTCATTTTTGGACCACTAATCGGTCTATTAATATAAAGTACTGACTGCCTTCATTTTTTACTGTCGACCGATCACTCATTTCACATTTATATTGTCATGTGCATTCCCCTTTTGATTACAACATTTCCATCATTGTTTTATTCAACTGCTCCTTTAATTATGCTAGAGCCTTACGTACAAACCATTCACCTTCTCTATTTCATGCATTATAAATCATAATAAATCCATGTCTGACTCCATCATTAATGAAGCTGCTACTTCCATTTTTACTATCCGTATGTGCATGTTTTGTAACACCCCGTGTTTCAACAACATTAAAAGAGGATAAATTAAAGAATAATTGATTTAATATTCAGAATTAAGGGAAACAGACTGCGTCATAGCGTCTGTCTCAAAATTATGGTCAAGATAGGCACCTGGTTTGCGTAAAACAGATAACGTATGAAGAAGTTAAGAATGGTAGAAGTTTGGCGAAAAGAGCAGGAATTCTCAGCCCACTTGACAAGTGCGCCAATTTATTTTTGCACTGGCGCACCTGTAAAGTGCGCCCATGTATGTTTTTGGGCATCCGGATCCAATGTGTGTCGACCCATGGCCCGATTCACCCTAGTGCTGAGGTGGCATTCGAAATCTAGAGGCTGGCAGCTATAAATATACCTCAATTCTCTTGTTTTCTCATACTAAAAACAATGGAGGCCAGATGTCATCAGTGCCAGAACTGAATCTAACCATATCTTCTTCTACAAATCTTGTTTAAAATATTTAAGCATTTCAACATTAAATATGAGATTCAACACCAACAAAAAAATTCTATCTTCTAAAATCCAAACACTGTGAGTTAGTTACCTTGAGATTTAAATGATTAAAAGTAAACGTGATATGACTGCGATTTGGATTTTTTATAAATCGTGAATCTATAACATCCTTAAATCTTAAATATTATCAAGTTAGATCTAACTTTATAGATCTAATTCGTTTGTGGATAATTTATCATGTCGTGTTAGATCTAATTCGTTTATGGATAATTTATCATGTCATGTTAGAACTAATTCGTTTGTGGTTAATTTATCATGTCATGTTAGATCTAATTCGTTGTGGTTAATTTATCACGTCATGTTAGATCTACCTTTATAGATCTAATTCGTTTGTTGATAATTTATCATGTCATGTTAAATCTACCTTTATGGATCTAATTCGTTTGTGGATAATTTATCGTGACATTCTAAATCTACCTTTATAGATCTAATTCGGTTCTGGTTAATTTATCATGTCATGCTAGATCTACCTTTATAGATCTAATTCATTGGTGGTTAATTTATCATGTCATGCTAGATCTTTCTTTATAGATCTAATTCGCTTGTGGTTAATTTATCATGTCACATTTATGGAGCTTAAACATTGTCAGGCTAGATCTACCCTTATAGATCTAATTCGCTTATGGTTAATTTATAATGTCACATTTGTGGATCTTAAACTTTACCTATCATGTGGTGATTAATATAGATCTATCATTAATTGGAAATATGAATCCTTATTTATTCATGCCTATTATGACATCTTTAGTTTGTTAGATCTAGTTTTATTATCACATGCTCACTAAATCTATTTTTATATGTCCACCTTACCATTATGCCTATTACATATTTATGTCACTTTCTTAAAATAATCACTATTGTCATCTTTCCCTTTTATTGTTTATAGCTAGGCTACTTTCTAGCCTAGACATGACATCAAATATATGTGAATGCGTTAGTTAGGGAACAGGGGAAAACATTAGAATTGGCATAACTTGAATGACAAGTATGAATTTGGACATATAATCCATTATGAATATAATAGGGTAAACAGGCATGAACACCTATAAAGACATAGGTAGAATTAATTAGTTAATAATTAAAATGCCTAGGATTGCAGTAATTAGAAAACTGTAATGACACTTATGACATGAGGTTAGATTACATTTGTGGTGGAAGTCTGCCCGGACCCGACTAGTATATCTAGCAACCACAAATGTTAAATATAATGTGAGAGGTTTAAGTGCACAAATACGAGATGGGCTAAGACATGAGGTAAGCCTAACTTTTGGAAGAAGTCTGTCTGGACCTGGCCGGCATATCCAACATCCACAAATTTTAGGCCTAATGTGGGAGGTCTAGGCCATTACAACCATAAATGGACATGGTAATGAATTGAAATACTTTGCCTAGTTGAATCTATAATGACCCGCATTCTACGCATTGGAGGATCGTAGAATATTTATTTCATTTTCATACGATGTTGTATATAACAGTGTTGTATACATAATTATATGATTTTTGTTTGATGATAACAACCAAATATATATTATTTTAAATGTGTTTGTTACTGTTATACATCACAGACAGGAATACAATATAATATAATATAATATAATACGACTGTATAGACATTCATATATTCATACAATATTTTATTTAAATTAAATATTATATTTCAAACTTTCAAACAATACAACTATTTGTAATTCCGCTATTTATTTAATTCGCAGGAATTTGTACTTGTATATAAACTGAATACGATAGACAAATTTGTTTAAACACAATAAAATATTATTTTATTTCAACCAAATCTGTTTATTACATATAATCAGTACAATTCTCTCATAGCTCCTCACTACAGTTCATTCATCACTTATACAATCACTTTTCTACACTAACACTATCACTCAGTTGACATTTTAAATACAGACACACACTAACACTGTTCTTATCTTCATCTTTAGTCTTCTGTCTTCATAGCATTCAGTCAGTCATCTTCATACCTATCACATACAGAAGAACAAACAAAGTAGGCTGAAACAAAAATAAAATTCAATACAAACAAATGAAAATTTATTTTTAAATTTTATTTGCCTCAGAATTACAGTGTGTTTCTCATCGTTTTTCTAGACTTGGTCTGATATGCAGGGACAGGAAAAGCTATCTGATGGCTGCATGTACACACGTGTATAAATATATACGTGTGCACTGCCTCGCCAATTAGCGATCAATTGAGGAGTATCCACGTTAACCTTCTCAACTCAGTCAAATTAGTGTGCAAATGGACAAGCCAAAAGTGCAAATAAAAAAAAGGGTAAAATTAAAACAAAAGTTTCAGGTCATGGCAAAACAATCTAGACATGCACCAGTGTGGTGCGTGATACAAATGGTAAACAAGAATGATCAGGCAATAAGGAAAATTCAACATGTATGGTGACAAAAAGCATTGTACAGAAGAAAACCGGGGTGTGCATGAATGGTGATGCAGGCATGTACAAACTGGTATGGTAAAGTGCTCAAGCATGGTGAAGCATGGAAGTAAATAACACACTCAACAAGTAAGTGACAAGAAAATGAAGGAGTGTGTGGACATACATTGCAGTGCATGGTTCAACATGTTTGAAAACAAAAATGCAAGACAAGTATGGTGAAACAATATGGAAATACACATGCTCAAAAGTATGAATGCAGACTACAACAAGTTTTCAAGCCAAGTCAATGATGCAACATTCATATAGTGCAAAACTTCATGGTAACGTGTTCAAGTCAGGGTGCAACTAGATGAATGGCCAAAATAGTCTACAAATAGAGCTACACAACTACAAGTCAGGGAACTACATTAACTGGTTGCATATGTATTTGATACATAGCAAGGGATGTATACAAGTATTTCAGACAACAACAGGCACACGGAAAAATAATACATACAAGTCCAAGCAAGTAAAAAAATACACAGATGGTTATAAGTACAATGAGTATAGTACAGCAGTTCATCAGGCAAGTTTATTTTTTCCAAGTTCATGATTCATACTAAAAACTCAAGAGTAAAGCATCAGTTCAAGAGTTTGGCAAATCAAACGGAAGTTTCTGTTTTTATCAAATTTAATTCTACTTAACCATTAATGGAAAAGAAACCACAACATCAGTTCAAAGTCGGTGTGCAAGGCGATGTCAAGAAAAAGTATCAGTTCCAAAAGCATATGACAAAGAGCAGTATCATTATCCAAGAACTAGAATTTAAAATTTTTCAAGTTAAAGCATCAGTTCTTAGTTTTCGGCAAAGCAAGTTCAAGCGCAATTTTTTTTTTTTTTAAATCTGGTCAATAAGATAGCAGCTGTTCTTATTAGTTCAAAAAACAGTCACACATTAAATCAGATCCAATGATCAAAGCTCTATTATAAGGCAAGTATCAAGTGCAGTATCAGTCAAAAGTTGAGTAGCAAGACAGGGTGGCATTTTTTTATTATCAATTAAAAAGTTTTTAATCGGTTAAAAAGTATCAGCATGATACACAAGTTTGGCTTGGTGTAAGGTAATAGTACAGTTGATTCGAGTAGCAAGGAGCAATCATGTTTTAATGATTCCAGAAAAATAAATTCATGTCGATTATCAGAAAATCAATGTATGGCATGTATTTGGGACTGTAAACCATGCAATAATTATGGAAAGCAAATCACAGGAAATTAGAAGAATCATGTTTGGCAAGCATGGTTTAAATAAGTCCAGAAAAACATATACAAGGCATGTTTTTTTTTGACGACCAATTCAAACGATGAACATGCAAATTCCAGAGTTGTTGAAGATTTCAAAACTCTAAAAATTCAAGGCCTCGCAAAAAGGATTTTTCCAGAGAAATCACAAGAAAAATTCAAAGCCATGTATTTCAAAAACCCCAATATTTTTAGCATATATCGATGACCAAATAATTTCCGAGATATCAGAGTCTAGGGTTTATTTAATCCTATATAAACACCAATTCATCACTGGCCAGAGGCATCCAAGTTCGAAGTAATTAAAAGCAAAAGATTGAATATAAGAATCATAATGAAGCAACAACAAATTACTTTGATCATAGTGAAGAATTACAGCTCAGTTAAAGCAGTGGTGATAGCAACTGGAGATTAAAGTAAATCTGAAGAGGAGCGGCAAATCATCACTTCATGAACCAGAAGAGAATCGAAACCCTAGAAATAATCACCGCCGCCATTTTTTCTAGAGAGTAACAAAAGTGATCGGGCAAAAAGGAAATGAGTTAACCAAGATAAATGGTCGGCCAAGTTTTCAACTAAATGGGATAACCCTTATTTTAATTCCTAGGGTTTTTAAAGTTTTTAAAGTTTTTTTAGGGGTTTTTATTGTTTGATTTTTTTTCGTTTTTAATTTCAATTTGTAATCGAGTGATAGTTTTCTAGTTTGCCTCTAAAACTAGGAGACGAATTACAGGATTTGTAATTCGGCAAAATCTGGTTTCGGGGATAGAAACCAGTGCAGGGTTTTGAGCGTAGGGTTAAGAACAGTTGGGAGCGAGTGTCACAAGTTTACAGGGGATTGTAAGCGTAGAGATTGTTTTAACTCCTAGTAGAAACCTTGTGGAATGCAACAGTATGCAAGGTTTTGTCGAAGCTGGGTATATCCGTGTGTTATTTATTTTCTGCATTTGTTCTGATTATTATCTGTGCTATTATTGATTAATTACTCTGTGAAAATCTGTGATAAACCCTATTCACCCCCTCTAGGGTTAATTTAGATCCTATAGTGTAATAACCCGGAAAATCTGGGCCAGTTTAAAATTTTTATTTTGGCAATTTTAGCGAATTTGGATATTTAAAATGAATTATTTTAAATAATATCGACGAGAAATTTATTTTGAATATAATTAGAACGTATATATTATATACGTCGTCGTTAGAATATATAATAATTATATATAATTATAAAAGGAATTGAAAATGGCGCGGTAGTTCGAAAATTCGATTTCTAATTTCAAATGAATATACAGAATTCAATATAAGTCAGAATTGAACGAAACAAGAAATATTTGAATCTGTATAACTATATCTTTGTAACGAAGTTAACAAACTGAGATTTCATCTTAGAAATGATAAGATATGTCCAGTTTAAAATTAGAAATGGTCGCTGTGGAATTTATATATATTTTTATATATATAAGGCCCTTAAAAATAGCAATTTTGCAAACGACCTCGGATTTCGACGAAACCAGTTTTGTTGGGTCCGTGATGTAAAGTTATTGCTAGGTTTCAAATTTCATGATTTTTCGAATCAATATGTGAGCGTGGCGAAGGAAAACGCGTTTGACCAGTTTCGGTTGATTTTAATCGACGGGAAATTGGCCATTTTTCAAACGGTCTCAGAATTCGACGAAACTAGTTTTGTTAGGACCGTATCGTCAATACGAAGCTAGAAAATATTTTTATGGAATTTATAGAGTTGTTATGTGACCCCGGTAAATTGAAATGGACGTTTAAAATTCAATATAGTGATTTAAATGTAAATTAAACGGAAACTGATTCAAACAGTCGAATCAGCCTACGATACATATCCCATTGTGTTCGGAATGGGGGTAAAATGCTAAGGACGTCAGGCGGTGGGCCTCGTTTCGAGTTCGTATTTAAAGGTCAACCTTTTTTCGAATTAAATCATTAAAATAAAATAAAAAAAATATCTCTCTCCCCTTTTATCCTCCTGCCCCCCCCCCCGTTCTAAAATAAATTCAGTTTAAAAAAAAAAAAACAAAAACCGCGATGGAGGGAGCAGCTCGAGCCACCGCTGGCGCCTCGGCCTCCTCCCCATGGGCGTCGCCCCCTCTCCTCCTCGTCCTCCGTTCTCCTCTCTTCCCCTCCTCGCGAAGACCGCATCCCCTCGCACCCAAATCGACACGCCACCAAACCCTAGCCACCGCCTCGCATCAGACCCCCCCCCCCCCGCCGCAGTCCACCATCGGAGCCCCAGCGCCACCGCCTCGCATCAGCCCCCCCCCCCCCCCCCCCCCCGTGTAAGTAAAACCAATTTTATTTATTTATTTTATTTTACAGTAAAACCGATTTTTATTTTTTTATTTTACTTCAAAACTGATTTTAATTAATGTTTCAAAACTGATTTTAATTAATGTTTAAAAACTGATTTTGTTTAAAAAAGAAGAAAAACTGATTTTTAACAGATTTAGAAACTGATTTTTTTATTTTAAACTTTAAAAAGAAAAACTGATTTTAAGAAAAGTTTTAAAACAGATTTTAGAAAAGGTTTTAAAAGATTTGAACTTGTAAAAGAAAAAGATTTGAATAGAAAGAAAAAGATTTGAACTTTGAATAGGAAAAAAAAAGATTTGAACTTGGAAAAAATAAAGATCATATTTTTAAAAGAGAAAAGACGGGAATTTTATTAAGTAGAAGGAGTAAGATATGATTTTTGTATTTTTAAAGTAATAAAAATATAATCTTTGCATCGTAGGAATATTAAAGATATAATCTTTATTTTTGAAAAGGCGAAATCTTTATATGGAAAATAGCGTGATAAAAATATAATTTTTATCTATACAACATAGTAGTATAAAATATGATTTTTATATATTGAACTTCGAACTAAAAATATGATTTTTATATATTGAACTTCGAACTAAAAATATGATTTTTATATATTGAACTTCGAACTAAAAATATGATTTTTATATATATCGAACATCGATGTAAAAATATGATTTTTATGATGTAGTGGCTATGGGCGAAGAAACTAATTAGAGAGGAGAACAGTGAAGATTTCCTGCATTAGAAGTGCCGTTGAGTTAGGATAGCTATCGGTGAGAATTTCTCACCTTTCAATTTCTTTTTCTAGTAATATATATATATATACTAGGATGCAGACGGTGCTTAGTAGCACCCGACACAATCGTCCACAGACCATGGACTTGTTTGTTTGATTGCAAAAATTAGTTAGATTATTTGATTGAAATTGAATTGTGTGGTGAAATGAATTGATATGATTGATGTGTGAATGGCGTGGGCCTTCACTAGACCGGGGATAAGGCTAGGCCTTGTCCCATTTCTAGTATCGTGCCGTTATGCCGCCGAAATTTTCTAAAATATGTTAGAAAATAAAAATATCATTTTATTGTGTAAATGAATAATAGAAATTCATATGTTGGAATAAAATGTTTTATCGTTAAAAATATAATTTTTAACGTGAATATGAATATAGTGAAAGTGAATAAAATAAAATATTCATTTATAAACCAGACGGTTTGTTTATGTACACCTATTTGAAGGACATTGATTGGGACGATAAATTTTACACATCGCCCAACTGCACAAATAAAATCTGTGTTTGATTGTCTGAAACCCCACACGGGTGTTAGGATGAAATTTGAAGTTCACTCATCCTGATTGATTAAATATGTCGATCGATTGATTGACAGGCTGTTATAAGCGTTAGATATTTATATTTGATGCTTATACAGTGTAGTGCACTTTGGTTGAGGGTTGATTATTTTTCAATGCTATTATATACATGTGTGGTAGAAAATCCCTATAATTAACATTATATGGTAATTGATTGGGCCTCATTCCAGTTCTGAAAAGGAAATATTTGAAATAGAATATTTGAAAATAGGAATATATGAAGCCGTATTGATTAGATTGACGCCATTTTGACGTGAACGATATATATATCGATTTTATTCATTTTATAATGAATATCGAAAGTGATTTCAAAATCTGAAATTTTGAATAGAAATGAATTCGAATTGAAATTGAATAGAAATGAATTCGAATTGAAATTGAATAGAAATGAATTCGAATTGAAATTGAATAGAAATGAATTCGAATTGAAATTGAAAACGATTTCGAAATGAATTGAATTGAAAACGATTTCGAAATGAATTGAATTGAAAACGATTTCGAAATGAATTGAATTGAAAACGATTTCGAAATGAATTGAATTGAAAACGATTTCGAAATGAATTGAATTGAAAACGATTTCGAAATGAATTGAATTGAAAACGAATTAAAATTGAATTGAAAGCGAATTGAATTGAATTCAAATTGAATTGAATAGAAATGAACTTTGAAACGAATTTATAAAGAAGAATTCAATTTTGCTTTGAATTGAAATGGAAGTTGAAATAGATTTTGAAACGGATTTTAAAACTATTTATATAATTCGTTTTGAATAGAAAATCGACGAAGTATATATTATATATATAATATAATGGCCTGAATAGAACGCGTCGCGCCGCGGCAGTTCGTGAATTTCGACCATTTATTTCAAACGGACATTACGGGAGATCCGACCGTCGGATTCTCCTAAAACCGGAACCGTTGGGTTCGTATCGAAAAGAGCTTTCTAACGACTGTTAGGAATTTGAAATCTAACGGTTGGATTTGGAATTATGTCCAAATCAAATTTGAAAAAGGTCGCTGTAAGTGCAGTTCGATGGCCATTGATGGAAATCGACTGTACAGGCCTTGATAAAATTATTAAAAATAGTAATAATTTGTGTAAAATCATAAGAAATGATTTGTGAAGAATTGGGATGAAAAACTCCATATTTGAAAAGATAAAAATAGATTTTTATCGAAATGAACTAGTTTTGAACTAGAATTATAATTCTATTTTTTTTTTAAATAAATAAATTGAATTTGAAAAGGGTTTTGAAAATAACCAAAATTTCCAATGATTGCATTGGAGTGGATTTGAATCGAAATTGTCGTCGGAATATTTCGATGTTGGAATTCGTGATTATACAGATGTTGTTATGGAAATTTGAAAGATATATATTTATCTCGTTATTTCCAATACGACATTTGTTTGTCGTAGGATTTGATATTGAATATAAGCCGATATGTTTTCTATTCAGAGCCTTGTATTGAATATCAAATGTGATTTGGGTTTGTCGTGAATGGTGTCTTCACTAACACTGTTCTTGAACCCAGTTGAGAAAAGATTAAATCTTTTTATTTAGATTTAATGAAGTGTACCAATTAAATGATATTTAATTGGAATTGAATTGGTATTGATTTTTGGGTTTTTCGTGAACAGTGTTTTAAATAACACTTGTTCTTTAACCCGATAATTAATGGAATGTGATTTTGGGTTTATCGCGAACCGTGTTTTAAATGACACTGATTCTTTAACCCAGTCGAACGATTAAAACTAAGTGGAGTTTTAATGAATCTTTAATTAGATTGAAAAGATCAAGAATGGAGTATCACCAGTTTTACTCCAGGCGATAGTTAAATCTTTAATTAGATTTGAACGTGAAATGGTAATTGAATTTACCGATAACACCGTGGTGTTAGATATGAAGTATTACCAGTTTTACTTCATGGGATGAATAGGTTGGGATTGGGAAATAAAATAAATGATTACTTCGGTGTGGTTCGCTAATCCCGACTAGTTTGAATTGATATTCAAAGGAGATTAAAGAATAAATTTAAAGAATTTATCTTGGATAAAATTAATGGGAACTTTTCCCAAAGTATAGGAATATTTGAATAAAAGAATATTCTGAATTGGAATGAGGCGTATGTTGTGTTTGTGTAACACTTTTATAATATATACGCGAGTTATTCAGAAAGACCGGGTTTATCCCATTCTGAATAACTGATTCGACGTGGTGTCGAAGATGAAGACGGTGGTCGAAGACCGGAAGTCTTTACGTCGTTTGGGTGATTACTGATGATCTTGATTGGGTTGTACACCCAAGAAGATGGAAACAGTTAGTGATCGTCCAGACGTGCTTGGAGATCGATGGATATGCGGGGTACTAGGTGCCTCCGGTTTCGTTCAGACCCAGAACGGACTTGTAAATGGACTGTGTGTCTGACATTGGATTTTAGTCCGTGCGATTGATCTCTATTAAATATATATCTGTTTGGCGGCGGAGAATTTATTCTCTTGCTTAACGCCCTTCTCTGAGACGTACGAGCTCAGGGGTTATATATTGATGGATATCAAACGCATGGAGTGAATTGCCTGTGTGGCATGCCTAAGTGGCAATTGATCGAGGCTTCTGTTGAAAAGCAAAGTCTTGTGGTGATGATCAAAGCACGGCCTTTGTGGCGTAGCTTTGTGTAACGTTGATTCGCGAGCTTCACACCCGGTATGAACCAAAAACGGGAGAGGACGTCAGGGAGGGCATGCGTTTCTTTCTAGCTAGAAGTGGCGTCAGTGGTTTTACACGCCCTGACGAGTTTGACTTATGTGGTTGTTGCTGTTGCGAGGCGCCTCAGTTATATCGGTTTCGGCCGATGCATTCTGGTCGGCTGACGGACCAGACTTACACCCCATAGGGTGGGGAGACGTAGTGTTCAGGCATAATAATCCACATCGGTGGACCGGCCCTGAGGATCCAAGGGGCAGTTGCGGCTGTTCCTGAGACACGGGCTAGAGCGTCTCGAATCGGTTGAGGACTATCTTTTGCCTCGGTTCATAGATGGAAACCCAATTTCCAAATACGTGACATTTGCGGTTTTTAATTGTAGAACTAGTATGGCGACATGATATATGGTACCCATGCCGCCTATGATTGATACTTATGATTTGAAGTTGTTTTATACACTATGCACTTATAATAGTATCAAATAATCTGTTTTAAACGTATCAAGCATTTTTTGGCTGTTATAAGGGAAAACCCTATCCCCCGGCTTGCGTTGCATTGTGTGATAGGACCTGGGTCTTATAACAGCTTCATTTTTCTTTATTTAGCATTGCGCTGTTTGTTTTATGCACTGGTATTCTTGGGAGGAAACCCGTTCCGTGTTATACGGCGTGGTCCCTTGATTTACCCAATGATTTAAAATAAAGATTAACTGTTTTAGTTCTCACACCAGTCCCATGACTGACCTGGAGTTTATTGTTTTAACCTAAACTCTGGGTGCCCTTATTTTGACACGGGCAGCTAGTAGTTTTGGTTTTGCAGATTTATATTCGCAGGATCCTGGTTTACAGCTGGAACGATATCCGGAAAGCTTTGTATCCGTATATCTCTTCTAGTTGTGTATTGTATTATTTTCCGCTGCTATGTATTTAATGTAATTTAAATCTTTGATATTTCTGTGTAATATTCTTTTATGCTCTATATATTCTTGTATTCTGATGCATTGTTGTAATATACAACGAAATGTTCTTTTGTATGCGTTCTGTTGTGGCTTGTTCTCGAACTATCCGACACTTTCCTTTACGGGGAAGTTACGGGTTTTTACACGTGGTATCAGAGCGAGGTTTACAAAGCTAGAGAACAAGGCACATTAGAACCATACGAAAGAATTCATCAGATATTGGATTAGTAATATCCAATTAGAATGACTCGTTAGAGATGGGATCAGTAGTATCCTAGAACGAGTGTGAAGAGTATATTTTTGAAAATGAAAACAAATTTTTGGTTTTGAAGATTTAAATCAATTATTCGTATTTGATTATCTATTTATATTGATGTGGACAATCCAGTATATATAGATTTTGCGTATACGTCTGATCCGCGTGTATTCGAAATTTTAATATATTGGATAGATATAGCATCACACTCTAGTCGCCCGATGATGGTACTGATGATTGTCATGACATCATCAGTATTTATGTTCGTGTTTCGAAGGTGTGATTTTCTATATATTTCCTATTGACTGGTGTGAGAACCAAAATTAGATAGGGCATATTGTTGTGATTTGGCATCAAAAATCTGATTTTTGTATATGTCTCAAAAGTTATGAATTTGAAACTCTAATTCACTAATTGATTGATGTTTGGGTTGTTTGTTTATTTGTTTGCTAATTCTTAGCCATTTAGCCTAATTGAATCACATATTGAATTATATTGAAAATCGGTCGCATTTGCTTGCATATACATATACTTACATTGAACAGGTCATAGCAAGGAGGCTAGAGCCGAAGTATAAAATTTGTTTGCCCGACAAATAGGTACATGTTTACTACATAATTTACTGTTTTGTTTGGGTGATGATGATTTTATGAGCCTATTGGCTAGCCGCTTGGCTTTTTCTTTTTCTTTTTGAGATCTGAAGGACCGGGGAAGCTATTTGAAATTCCCCGATGCTCCCATTGTAGGGGAGGTTATGGCGAAATTTTTCGAAAATTTAGGGTGTTAGCCAAATTTTTGAAATTTTGAAAATTCTCAGAAACTAAAAAGTTGGAGAATGGAAGCCAGATCGAACGTAGAGTTGATTAATCAAACCACTTTCGACTTTGTTCCTTTTCGGGGACGAAAAGTTTTAAGTGGGGGAGATTGTAATAACCCGGAAAATCTGGGCCAGTTTAAAATTTTTATTTTGGCAATTTTAGCGAATTTGGATATTTAAAATGAATTATTTTAAATAATATCGACGAGAAATTTATTTTGAATATAATTAGAATGTATATATTATATACGTCGTCGTTAGAATATATAATAATTATATATAATTATAAAAGGAATTGAAAATGGCGCGGTAGTTCGAAAATTCGATTTCTAATTTCAAATGAATATACAGAATTCAATATAAGTCAGAATTGAACGAAACAAGAATATTTTTTAATCTGTATAACTATATCTTTGTAACGAAGTTAACAAACTGAGATTTCATCTTAGAAATGATAAGATATGTCCAGTTTAAAATTAGAAATGGTCGCTGTGGAATTTATATATATTTTTATATATATAAGGCCCTTAAAAATAGCAATTTTGCAAACGACCTCGGATTTCGACGAAACCAGTTTTGTTGGGTCCGTGATGTAAAGTTATTGCTAGGTTTCAAATTTCATGATTTTTCGAATCAATATGTGAGCGTGGCGAAGGAAAACGCGTTTGACCAGTTTCGGTTGATTTTAATCGACGGGAAATTGGCCATTTTTCAAACGGTCTCAGAATTCGACGAAACTAGTTTTGTTAGGACCGTATCGTCAATACGAAGCTAGAAAATATTTTTATGGAATTTATAGAGTTGTTATGTGACCCCGGTAAATTGAAATGGACGTTTAAAATTCAATATAGTGATTTAAATGTAAATTAAACGGAAACTGATTCAAACAGTTGAATCAGCCTACGATACATATCCCATTGTGTTCGGAATGGGGGTAAAATGCTAAGGACGTCAGGCGGTGGGCCTCGTTTCGAGTTCGTATTTAAAGGTCAACCTTTTTTCGAATTAAATCATTAAAATAAAATAAAAAAATAATATCTCTCTCCCCTTTTATCCTCCTGCCCCCCCCCCCCGTTCTAAAATAAATTCAGTATATAAAAAAAAAACTGCGATGGAGGGAGCAGCTCGAGCCACCGCTGGCGCCTCGGCCTCCTCCCCATGGGCGTCGCCCCCCTCTCCTCCTCGTCCTCCGTTCTCCTCTCTTCCCCTCCTCGCGAAGACCGCATCCCCTCGCACCCAAATCGACACGCCACCAAACCCTAGCCACCGCCTCGCATCAGACCCCCCCCCCCCCCCCCGCCGCAGTCCACCATCGGAGCCCCAACGCCACCGCCTCGCATCAGCCCCCCTCCCCCCCGTGTAAGTAAAACCGATTTTTTATTTTTTTTATTTTACAGTAAAACCGATTTTTTTTTTTTTTTTTACTTCAAAACTGATTTTAATTAATGTTTCAAAACTGATTTTAATTAATGTTTAAAAACTGATTTTGTTTAAAAAAGAAGAAAAACTGATTTTTAACAGATTTAGAAACTGATTTTTTTATTTTAAACTTTAAAAAGAAAAACTGATTTTAAGAAAAGTTTTAAAACAGATTTTAGAAAAGGTTTTAAAAGATTTGAACTTGTAAAAGAAAAAGATTTGAATAGAAAGAAAAAGATTTGAACTTTGAATAGGAAAAAAAAAAGATTTGAACTTGGAAAAAATAAAGATCATATTTTTAAAAGAGAAAAGACGGGAATTTTATTAAGTAGAAGGAGTAAGATATGATTTTTGTATTTTTAAAGTAATAAAAATATAATCTTTGCATCGTAGGAATATTAAAGATATAATCTTTATTTTTGAAAAGGCGAAATCTTTATATGGAAAATAGCGTGATAAAAATATAATTTTTATCTATACAACATAGTAGTATAAAATATGATTTTTATATATTGAACTTCGAACTAAAAATATGATTTTTATATATTGAACTTCGAACTAAAAATATGATTTTTATATATTGAACTTCGAACTAAAAATATGATTTTTATATATTGAACTTCGAACTAAAAATATGATTTTTATATATATCGAACATCGATGTAAAAATATGATTTTTATGATGTAGTGGCTATGGGCGAAGAAACTAATTAGAGAGGAGAACAGTGAAGATTTCCTGCATTAGAAGTGCCGTGGAGTTAGGATAGCTATCGGTGAGAATTTCTCACCTTTCAATTTCTTTTTCTAGTAATATATATATACTAGGATGCAGACGGTGCTTAGTAGCACCCGACACAATCGTCCACAGACCATGGACTTGTTTGTTTGATTGCAAAAATTAGTTAGATTATTTGATTGAAATTGAATTGTGTGGTGAAATGAATTGATATGATTGATGTGTGAATGGCGTGGGCCTTCACTAGACCGGGGATAAGGCTAGGCCTTGTCCCGTTTCTAGTATCGTGCCGTTATGCCGCCGAAATTTTCTAAAATATGTTAGAAAATAAAAATATCATTTTATTGTGTAAATGAATAATAGAAATTCATATGTTGGAATTAAATGTTTTATCGTTAAAAATATAATTTTTAACGTGAATATGAATATAGTGAAAGTGAATAAAATAAAATATTCATTTATAAACCAGACGGTTTGTTTATGTACACCTATTTGAAGGACATTGATTGGGACGATAAATTTTACACATCGCCCAACTGCACAAATAAAATCTGTGTTTGATTGTCTGAAACCCCACACGGGTGTTAGGATGAAATTTGAAGTTCACTCGTCCTGATTGATTAAATATGTCGATTGATTGATTGACAGGCTGTTATAAGCGTTAGATATTTATATTTGATGCTTATACAGTGTAGTGCACTTTGGTTGAGGGTTGATTATTTTTCAATGCTATTATATACATGTGTGGTAGAAAATCCCTATAATTAACATTATATGGTAATTGATTGGGCCTCATTCCAGTTCTGAAAAGGAAATATTTGAAAAAGAAATATTTGAAATAGAATATTTGAAAATAGGAATATATGAAGCCGTATTGATTAGATTGACGCCATTTTGACGTGAACGATATATATATCGATTTTATTCATTTTATAATGAATATCGAAAGTGATTTCAAAATCTGAAATTTTGAATAGAAATGAATTCGAATTGAAATTGAATAGAAATGAATTCGAATTGAAATTGAATAGAAATGAATTCGAATTGAAATTGAATAGAAATTAATTCGAATTGAAATTGAATAGAAATGAATTCGAATTGAAATTGAAAACGATTTCGAAATGAATTGAATTGAAAACGATTTCGAAATGAATTGAATTGAAAACGATTTCGAAATGAATTGAATTGAAAACGATTTCGAAATGAATTGAATTGAAAATGATTTCGAAATGAATTGAATTGAAAACGATTTCGAAATGAATTGAATTGAAAACGAATTAAAATTGAATTGAAAGCGAATTGAATTGAATTCAAATTGAATTGAAATTTGAATTGAATAGAAATGAACTTTGAAACGAATTTATAAAGAAGAATTCAATTTTGCTTTGAATTGAAATGGAAGTTGAAATAGATTTTGAAACGAATTTTAAAACTATTTATATAATTCGTTTTGAATAGAAAATCGACGAAGTATATATTATATATATTATATATATAATATAATGGCCTGAATAGAACGCGCCGCGCCGCGGCAGTTCGTGAATTTCGACCATTTATTTCAAACGGACATTACGGGGGATCCGACCGTCGGATTCTCCTAAAACCGGAACCGTTGGGTTCGTATCGAAAAGAGCTTTCTAACGACTGTTAGGAATTTGAAATCTAACGGTTGGATTTGGAATTATGTCCAAATCAAATTTGAAAAAGGTCGCTGTAAGTGCAGTTCGATGGCCATTGATGGAAATCGACTGTACAGGCCTTGATAAAATTATTAAAAATAGTAATAATTTGTGTAAAATCATAAGAAATGATTTGTGAAGAATTGGGATGAAAAACTCCATATTTGAAAAGATAAAAATAGATTTTTATCGAAATGAACTAGTTTTGAACTAGAATTATAATTCTATTTATTTTTTTTTAAATAAATAAATTGAATTTGAAAAGGGTTTTGAAAATAACCAAAATTTCCAATGATTGCATTGGAGTGGATTTGAATCGAAATTGTCGTCGGAATATTTCGATGTTGGAATTCGTGATTATACAGATGTTGTTATGGAAATTTGAAAGATATATATTTATATCGTTATTTCCAATACGACATTTGTTTGTCGTAGGATTTGATATTGAATATAAGCCGATATATTTTCTATTCAGAGCCTTGTATTGAATATCAAATGTGATTTGGGTTTGTCGTGAATGGTGTCTTCACTAACACTGTTCTTGAACCCAGTTGAGAAAAGATTAAATCTTTTTATTTAGATTTAATGAAGTGTACCAATTAAATGATATTTAATTGGAATTGAATTGGTATTGATTTTTGGGTTTTTCGTGAACAGTGTTTTAAATAACACTTGTTCTTTAACCCGATAATTAATGGAATGTGATTTTGGGTTTATCGCGAACCGTGTTTTAAATGACACTGATTCTTTAACCCAGTCGAACGATTAAAACTAAGTGGAGTTTTAATGAATCTTTAATTAGATTGAAAAGATCAAGAATGGAGTATCACCAGTTTTACTCCAGGCGATAGTTAAATCTTTAATTAGATTTGAACGTGAAATGGTAATTGAATTTACCGATAACACCGTGGTGTTAGATATGAAGTATTACCAGTTTTACTTCATGGGATGAATAGGTTGGGATTGGGAAATAAAATAAATGATTACTTCGGTGTGGTTCGCTAATCCCGACTAGTTTGAATTGATATTCAAAGGAGATTAAAGAATAAATTTAAAGAATTTATCTTGGATAAAATTAATGGGAACTTTTCCCAAAGTATAGGAATATTTGAATAAAAGAATATTCTGAATTGGAATGAGGCGTATGTTGTGTTTGTGTAACACTTTTATAATATATACGCGAGTTATTCAGAAAGACCGGGTTTATCCCATTCTGAATAACTGATTCGACGTGGTGTCGAAGATGAAGACGGTGGTCGAAGACCGGAAGTCTTTACGTCGTTTGGGTGATTACTGATGATCTTGATTGGGCTGTACACCCAAGAAGATGGAAACAGTTAGTGATCGTCCAGACGTGCTTGGAGATCGATGGATATGCGGGGTACTAGGTGCCTCCGGTTTCGTTCAGACCCAGAACGGACTTGTAAATGGACTGTGTGTCTGACATTGGATTTTAGTCCGTGCGATTGATCTCTATTAAATATATATCTGTTTGGCGGTGGAGAATTTATTCTCTTGCTTAACGCCCTTCTCTGAGACGTACGAGCTCAGGGGTTATATATTGATGGATATCAAACGCATGGAGTGAATTGCCTGTGTGGCATGCCTAAGTGGCAATTGATCGAGGCTTCTGTTGAAAAGCAAAGTCTTGTGGTGATGATCAAAGCACGGCCTTTGTGGCGTAGCTTTGTGTAACGTTGATTCGCGAGCTTCACACCCGGTATGAACCAAAAACGGGAGAGGACGTCAGGGAGGGCATGCGTTTCTTTCTAGCTAGAAGTGGCGTCAGTGGTTTTACACGCCCTGACGAGTTTGACTTATGTGGTTGTTGCTGTTGCGAGGCGCCTCGGTTATATCGGTTTCGGCCGATGCATTCTGGTCGGCTGACGGACCAGACTTACACCGCATAGGGTGGGGAGACGTAGTGTTCAGGCATAATAATCCACATCGGTGGACCGGCCCTGAGGATCCAAGGGGCAGTTGCGGCTGTTCCTGAGACACGGGCTAGAGCGTCTCGAATCGGTTGAGGACTATCTTTTGCCTCGGTTCATAGATGGAAACCCAATTTCCAAATACGTGACATTTGCGGTTTTTAATTGTAGAACTAGTATGGCGACATGATATATGGTACCCATGCCGCCTATGATTGATACTTATGATTTGAAGTTGTTTTATACACTATGCACTTATAATAGTATCAAATAATCTGTTTTAAACGTATCAAGCATTTTTTGGCTGTTATAAGGGAAAACCCTATCCCCCGGCTTGCGTTGCATTGTGTGATAGGACTTGGGTCTTATAACAGCTTCATTTTTCTTTATTTAGCATTGCGCTGTTTGTTTTATGCACTGGTATTCTTGGGAGGAAACCCGTTCCGTGTTATACGGCGTGGTCCCTCTATTTACCCAATGATTTAAAATAAAGATTAACTGTTTTAGTTCTCACACCAGTCCCATGACTGACCTGGAGTTTATTGTTTTAACCTAAACTCTGGGTGCCCTTATTTTGACACGGGCAGCTAGTAGTTTTGGTTTTGCAGATTTATATTCGCAGGATCCTGGTTTACAGCTGGAACGATATCCGGAAAGCTTTGTATCCGTATATCTCTTCTAGTTGTGTATTGTATTATTTTCCGCTGCTATGTATTTAATGTAATTTAAATCTCTGATATTTCTGTGTAATATTCTTTTATGCTCTATATATTCTTGTATTCTGATGCATTGTTGTAATATACAACGAAATGTTCTTTTGTATGCGTTCTGTTGTGGCTTGTTCTCGAACTATCCGACACTTTCCTTTACGGGGAAGTTACGGGTTTTTACATACAATGAGGTCGTATGGTCATGTAACTTTGTGGAATGACTATTGGGGTCATTTCCATGTTCACGATTTTTGTTGAACTTTAAATGACTGTTTTGGCCCTAGGGAATATTTTTTCGCCTACAACTTTTGATTGGTAAGGTGTTTTGACCAAAAACCGCTTCCATTGGATTTGAATGATTGTTTACCTTTTCGTAGAGTGGTCGCATTAGCCAAACGGACTTGCCTTTTTGGAGATATGGCTGAAATAAGGTTTGGAAAGTGAAAAACAGCTTAGCCAGACCTAATTAGGGTGATTAGCAGCTTGGCCCATAACCCATTTCGGAATTAGGGTTATAGGGAGGCTGAAATCAATTAGGAAATGATTTATTTTTCATTTTCTTAGCCGCCACTTACCTCTCTTCAACCCTAACAATGGCCTCCACCTTCTAAATCACTCCCAAATCACCGTTTAAGCATATATTAGTCTAATCAACATTAAATCAAGGCAAATCAACACCAAATCAGAGTTGGAGCTACTGTGTTGCATATGGATTCGACCCAAAATATTACTAAAGTTCAGATCTATAATTCATTTGTGGCTATGGAGAGTGATTTGCATTGTTCTTCACTAATTACGGCTAATCAGGGGTGATTAATGTTAATTAGCGAAATTGAACATGTTAAAATTCTAGAAAAATATGTAAAAATTCATAAGTATTATTTTAGGTCTCTGATAAAAATTTGGGTTAATTTGGACATGTTTTGCGAATTCTATAATTAGTTATGGTAAATCATGATTAAGGGAAAACATGGATTTTGGGGTATGTTTGATCTAAAATGACCTATATGCTTGATGTTTTGATATTTTTATTTAAACCAATGTGTTGTTACTATTTTTTGTGATGTGTTATGATCGATTAGTAAAGTTAGAATGGTTGAAAACGCCGTCTTATGGCGAAAAAGGACAATATTAGCTTGTTGGAAATGCTGTAGAGATCTGGATTGGATCGGTGGAGGGGATCGGATCGGATGGACCGGACCGAACCAAAGTGGCGGCATCTTCAGCAGCGCACAAAGGCAAGGGAAAAACAAAAGGCCATTCAAGCTGAGTGGAGTTGGGATCGGATCGGAACGACAGGAGGGCGTAGGATCAGATTTATATGGACTGAACCGTAGCGAAAGGGGCGGAGCACCAAACCGGAACCAGGGGATCGAACCGAACCGGAGCTGGAGGACCAAACTGAACAGAGGACAAACACTATGCCTCCAAACCAAACCAAATGAGAGAGATTAGCCCGAACCGGACGGGGAACTTAAACACTATATATCCGAACCGAACCAAACTTGAGCCTATAGTACCATTATGCGACGATTCTTTTGAAGACCAACTCCAATTCAACCAAAACCCGAGATGCAAAGGAAGTCCCAATGGGAGGTTATTACTTAGGATCCAGATGGGAACCAACGTAACTTCATAAGTGGGACTTTGCTGTGGGACGTGTGCAAAGGGGTCATCGATATCTATAGCTTTGACTCACCACTGAGAGATGGATATTAGCTATGGATCAGTGCAGTGGAGTTGTCATAACTCCATGGGGCAAAGTGATCGTAGCACGGCTATGAGCCAGTGTAGTGGGGTTGGCATGACTCCATGTGGCAGAGTGTACATAGCAAAGTATTAGTGCTTACGGATCAATACAGTGGAGTCGTCATGGCTCCATGTGGCAGAATGATCGTAACAAAGAATTGGGTGATCGAAGTGGTGGATATCGTATACTTTACGCACTTAGTGAGAGATGTGAGGATGATAGTTACGTTTGATGTTTGCTATCACCATGACATGCACACCCCTCCCCATTATTTTCACACCATTTGCTAGTGTCACCTTAGGGTATTGTACATCCTGTTATGCTAACTTTTTGGTTGTAGGTCCAGGTTCAGGTATGGTTATGTATACCTATTATAGTTCCGTTTTTGCTGCTTATCGCTCATACTAGACTTTTGTTTAACCCAGAGTTTTATGTCTATTCTTATTACTTTGGGTGCTCATAAACGAGCAAACTAGAGACAGGTTAGCTGGTTATGCACTTGTAGCTGTTCGAAGACGAGCAGGAGGCTTACACGTATTATTTCCATATATTCTCCCTGTGTTGTTGCTGATCACTACTTTGGGCATTAGTAGTGTACCTTGCTATTTTTCTTTAGAGACAGTTTTAAAAGTTGTAATAATGATGGTTTAGATCATAAGTTGTATTTTGAATCTTTCCGCTGCTATGATGGTTTAGTTTTCAGCTTATGCACTGTTTCGCCTGTTTTATATCAAGTTATGTTATTATTATATTTTATTCCATGCGCTGTGAGATATGTAGGATCTAAATTAACCCTAGAGGGGGGGGGGGGTGAATAGGGTTTATCGCAGATTTTCACAGAGTAATTAAATAATCTCAGCACAGTTTTAAAAACAGAATAGACGCGGAAAATAAATAACACACAGATTTACCCAGCTTCGGCAAAACCCTGCCTACTGCTGCATTCCCCAAGGTTTCTACTAGGAGTTAAAACAATCTCTACGCTTACAATCCCCTGTAAACTCGCGACACTCGCTCCCAACTGTTCTTAACCCTACGCTCAAAACCCTGCACTGGTTTTTATCCCCAAAACCAGATTTCCCCGAATTACAAACCCTGTAATTCGTCTCCCTAGTTTTAGAGACAAACTAGAAAACTCTAGACTGATTACAAAGTTGAAATTAAAGACGAAACAAAACTAAAAACAATTTAAAACCCCTTTTATAAAAAAAACAAAACCCTAGTTTTAATAAACTCCTTTTAGCCCTTGTAAATCTTGGCCGGCCATTTCAAAATGGTGCACCCTTCTTTATTTTGATCTGATCTTCTTGTCTCTCTGGAAAAAAAAAATATGGCGGCTGTAATTATTCTAGGGTTTCCTCTAAATCCCTAAATTGCGAAGCTTGGTTGATGAAATCTGATTCTCTGATGCTCGAATACTTTTCGCTTCAGTTTCTGGCGTCTATTGATTGATTTGGGAATTTGTTGATTCAGGGTTTCGATTCTCTTTCAACCTGAAGGCCGCCGCTCTGTCGTGTGAGTCTCTGATTATTCAGTGACTATCTTCTTCTTCGATTGAACGTTGATGAGCGTTGATTTGGATCCAAGTAATCTCCTTTTTCTCTGGTATGAATTTAATTTGAATTTCTGCTTTTAGCTTGTTCGAACTTGGATTGTTTGATGCCGGTGATGATTGGTGTTTATATAGGATTAAAAATCCGATATTTGCTCTGATTTCGTATTGGAATTGGTCATTGATATATACGAAAATATTTGGGGCTTTTGAAATGGCTTTCTTGCGACTGATCTGGATATTTCTTTGATTTAAAACCTGAAGGTATATTGCTTAAGTCTTGGTCTTTGGCTTTGAATTAGCGTGATTTCTGGAATTTGAAATCTTCAAACTTGCGTGATAAACTTGCATTCGATTTTACGTTTTGAACTTGAGTTTTCTGCCCTTGATTTCTGAACCTTTTGATCTGTACTTTGAATTATTCAAACAACCTTATTTGAATAGATTAAAAAAAAACTGATATGCTTCTTTTAATTCGCCAGTACTTTTAACATAATGCATGTCTTTGTTGTGGAGATGTTTAACTTGATAAGAACAAATACTTGAATCCTTTGGTGTTGCGTCTGCCTCCCCATTGTAATTGAAACTATTTAGCATTTTGAATATTTTTGCTTGACCTTGTAGTATTGATATTGAGTTTATTATTTTGAATTCTGGAATATTGCCATTTTGAGAACAGACCAGTACACTTGGTATTTTCAATACTGCTTAAAAGGATATTTTGCTTGTGATTTTTGGATGCCAAGTTTCATCCTGTAGTTGTTGCCATGTCCATTGCACTTCCATTTATTTGGAATCACCTTGCCTTGCTTGTAACTTGCTCGGCCCTTGCTACCATAAGTTTTCTTGAACCATTTACTTGTTTGGTCTGCATTTGATTTCTTTTGCAGAGAAACAACACTAGAACTTGCCAGATATCATTCTTTGAACTGATAAAAATAGTTATTGTACTTGATCATCCTTTAGAATGTTTGTACTGCTCGACTTGCCATTTCACACTTGACTTTGAACTGTTGCTATTCTTTGATAAGAGCAGTCACTACACTTTGCCATTTTAATATATGTGCATCCATGTTTATTGGCTTGGCTGACGATTGCTATGTCCATGCGGCTTTGTATAAGTTGTTTGCTTTCTTTTGAACTTAAACACAGCTAGACTTTTGTGCACAGAGTACATGCTATCCTTGATTTTTCTTGCTGATTAGTTGCACCATGTAGCTTTGTTTGTTCATGTAGAACTGCTATGTTTAAGTACAATGTTATGCTAATCTTTTTGAATCTTCCATGATCACCCTGACTTGAGTTTGTTGACAAATGCTTTATCCATGCCATCCTTGAGTTTGATTTGTACTTGTTCATTGTGTGTTGCTTTGTGTTCATGATTGCTTTGCTCGACCACTTTGGTTATT
This sequence comes from Allium sativum, assembly GCA_030737875.1. NCBI lineage: Eukaryota > Viridiplantae > Streptophyta > Magnoliopsida > Asparagales > Amaryllidaceae > Allium > Allium sativum. Next base: position 65,548,918 of record CM060916.1, on the reverse strand, counting down.
TTTTGTACTGTCCATTTTGACATGTAATGTTGAGTCGAGTTGGTCCTTGATGGCTACTCCTCAGATGCACACACTGATTGGCGAGGCAGTGCACACGTATGTGTGTACATGCAGCCATGTTTTTCCTATCCCTGCATATCAGACCAAGTCTAGAAAAATGATGAGAAACACACCGTAATTCTGAGGCAAATAAAATTTAAAACTAAATTTTTATTTGCTTGTATTTGAATTTATTTTTGTTGTAGTCTACTGTGTGTGTGCGTTTCTTGTGACAGGTATGAAGACAGGACTTGACTTGGGCTTCTAAAGACATAAGATGGAAGACAGTAAAAAAAGTGTCAATGTATAATTGTCTGTATATGTGAATATAAAAGTAGTTGTATAGAGTGAGTGACAGAATTGTATGAATGAAATGTAGTATGTCAAATAGTGGAGTAAAAAGATGTACTTTTTGATATTGAAATAAAATATTTTTATTTTATTTCTGTTTGTTGTGTAGTTGTAGTAAATCAACACATTCCATAATAAAATATATTTGGTTGTTATCATCAAAGAAAAATCATGTAATTGTGTATACAACACTATTATATACAACAATCTCCCCCTTTTGATGATGACAAACAAATAAAAGATTTTGAATGTGTTTGAAACGTGAAATATATTACTCCCCCTATTTGTATGCTCCCCCTACAACTGAACTCCCCCTATATATGTGGAAAATATGCATGATGAAATCCAATTGACCATTCTCCCTCTAGATATTTAATTTCCAATCTTAAAATATTCTTGAATTAAATATTCATCAATCAAAATCTTATGCATGATGAAATCCAATTGACCATTCTCCCTCTAGATATTTAATTTCCAATCTTAAAATATTCTTGAATTAAATATTCATCAATCAAAATCTTGACCATTCTCCCCCTTTTGTTATCATCAAAAGAATAATGGAAATCGAAACAGTGATGAATATGGACTAGAAATATAAATTCAAATCAAGAGGGGAAATATATATCGTATATCTCATTTAATCAAACAAAAATCATAATAATCTTTAAATCAGAAGCAAATTTCACTTTCAGAATGAATGGATTTACGATGGATTTTATCGAATGAGGAGAGTTCAATAAAAACTGAATATTTGAATATGAATTTTAAAGATTTTAAATATGCTAAAAAAAAGTGTTAAGCACTTTCTAACCACGCATAGCCCAAAGGTCTTTTGAATGGGGTTAGTAGTAACTTAACTTTATCCTCTCTAATGAGTTCCATCCATGCACAGCCCGAAGGTCTTTTAAGTGAGAATGGAAGCACATAGAAATTAAGGTAATTCACCCACGCATAACCGGGAGGATTTTTAAATGGGAGTGAATACCAAGGATAAATTATTTATTTATTTTATTTTATTTTATTTTTTAATTCCAAGAATAATTAGAACTCCCCAAATTAAATAAAACCATGATGAATGACAGAAACATGGTAGATATAGAAGATGGTCGTGAAATAAGCTCTAATTCAAAGATATTATAAAATTTGTCCAATCATCATGTGATTTAAAATAATATCTCCTCTAGTTAAGAATTATACCATGGTCACAAATCATCACAATTTCATAAATCTATTATCGATTTTGATGAGTCACAAAATGGTTCAAATTAATCAATAATTTCAATTTTTGAATAAATAATCAAAAATAATTTTAAAATTGAAAATATTAATTTCAAGAGGAGTTTTTGAAAATGCAAGTTGAAAATCATTTATATATTTTTTAACACTGATTGCTCCTAGACAATTTTTAAAACCATTTATATATTAATTCAATTCAAATTGCCTATGAATTTTAACTAAATCAAGTCACTGATTTTCCAGCTTATCATTTAATCACCAATGAATCAAATCAATTTCCTTATCAGAGCAGCACAAGATTATTTTCAAAGCAAGAATCACAAGTGACATTCTCTGAGAATTTTTCGACAAACTTAAGAAACAGTCAACTTATCAAATCTGAAGATAATTATTTGAAATTACCTAAAAAAATCAATTTTTTATAATCCAAGAATTTCAACAATCCATAACGAATGATTTCACAAACGGCCAAGTAAAAATAAATTAAAAGGAATAAAAGTACGAGTTTAGAGATCATACCTGTCTTACCATAATCAACGTGATGCAATGAATCTCCAACTCTGAATCTATGGCGAAGGAACTCCAAATAATTCGATATATGAATCAACTTGAATTTTATCTCACTTAAGCACAGTTGTTCCTTAGCCTCCTATGATACCTAAATGTTTAAATGATCGAGTGGTCTAACAAAAGTTGTTTTACCACTCTTATCTTCGTTTACACGTTTTGGTACCCAAACCCGTTTATATAACAATCCATTACTATTCACTAGCGTACCCTTTGGAACCCAAATTTGTTTAGATTTGCTTAAATTTATTTTGTTAATTTTTGGAATCCAAACAGATTTAAATGAATTGTTTTTAAACGAGTTATCAATTTGTTTATGATTTAAAAAACCTTTGGAATTATTAAATTTCAAAAATTCAATTTGATTGTTTTCAAAGCCAATTAAAGGATTTTTAAAATCATTAAAATTTTGTTTTTTGACTTGATCTGATTCAAATCCAAGTCCCTTTTTATTCTGAATAAAAAATTGATTTTTTAACAACATATTCAACGATTTCTCTCCTTTAGAAAATTTAGTCAAAGCTGACTCAAGTCGTTGAATTTTAAATTTAAGATCGCTATTTTCTTTCATTAAATTTGAACAACGATTAATAGCGATTTTCCTCTTTTCAGCATCAATTTGTTTTAAAATCAAATTTTCGTTTTCAAGTGCTTTGATTCTAGCATCGGACTTGGAAATTACAATTTCAAATTGTTTTCGCTTTTCAAAATCAAGTTTTTCAGATTCTCTAAACTTTTCAATCACCTTTTCAAAATCATGATTTTCATTTTTCAAATTCATGTTTTCACTTTTAAGTAACTCAAGATTAGTTTTTAATTTTAAAAAATCGTTACTCAAAAATTGACATTTTTCGCATTCTGAAAACGGTGAATTCTTAACTTTTTCAAGTTTTGTTTCTAAACTGTTATTTTCTTGAACTAGTTTTGACCTATCAGATTTTAATTTCTTAACTTTCAGTTCAAGAGAATCAACGGTTTTTGTGAGATTGTGACACATTAAAATTAATTCTTTATAAGTAAAATTCGATACCTCACTTGAATCCTCTTCACTACTTTCTGAATCAGATTGAGCCATAAGACACAAATTAGCTTCCTCTTCTTCACTTTCACAAACTTCTTCTCCTTCTTCGTCATCCCATGTAGCAGCAAAAGCTTTCTTCTTTCTTCTGAACTTTTTCTTCTTTTCATTTTTGAGCTGTGGACAATTTGGTTTGATATGTCCGGGTTTCTTGCAGTTGTAGCAAAATACTTCATCGTCTGAACTTTCAGAACTTTCGGATTTGACAGTTTTCTTCTTTTTTGGCTTGTATTTTCCTTTGGCCCACTTTCTCAAAACCATGGCTAGCTCTTCAGCGGGATCATCATCATTACTTTCAACAGAATTATTTAGAGCGATCGTCTTCTTCTTTGATTCAGAATCCTTTCGTTCTTCTCTTGCTTTCAACTCCATCTCGTAAGTAATCAGATTTCCGATCAACTCTTCCATGCTTACTTTATTCAGATCTTTTGATTCTTGAATCGCCGTCACCTTTGCTTCAAAATTCATCGGTAGCACTCTCAGTATTTTTCTGATCAATTCCACTTCAGTATAGGTTTTGCCAAGAGCTTTTGCATTGTAGACCAGTGATGAGAAGCGTCCATACATCTCTTTTATATCTTCGTCTTTTTGCATAGAGAAATTTTCATATTCGTTGCTGAGTAGAGCGAGACGAGATTCCTTTACTTGAGATGTACCTTCGTGTGTGACCTCCAACGTATGCCATATTTCCTGCGCAGTCTCACAATGAGAAATTCGATTAAATTCAGTTTTATCAAGAGCACAGATTAAAGCATTCATCGCTTTGGCATTAGTTGAAAATAATTTTTTATCATTAGCATCCCACCTGTCTTTTGATTTAGGAATTTCAACACCACTAACTATAACAGTGGGTGATCTATAACCCGTTTCAATAATATCCCATACATCATAGTCGACTGAACTCAAATAAATTTTCATCCTAGCTTTCCAATATGCCTAATCAGTTCCATTAAACATTGGTGGCCTAGCTATGGACTGACCCTCAGAAAAAGCATTATTAGACAGATTCATGACTCTAGAGTTAAAATAAAATAAAAAATACCTGCTCTGATACCACTTGTAGGATCTAAATTAACCCTAGAGGGGGGGGGTAAATAGGGTTTATCGCAGATTTTCACAGAGTAATTAAATAATCTCAGCACAGATTAAAAAACAGAATAGATGCGGAAAATAAATAACACACAGATTTACCCAGCTTCGGCAAAACCCTGCCTACTGTTGCATTCCCCAAGTTTTCTACTAGGAGTTAAAACAATCTCTACGCTTACAATCCCCTGTAAACTCGCGACACTCGCTCCCAACTGTTCTTAACCCTACGCTCAAAACCCTGCACTGGTTTTTATCCCCAAAACCAGATTTCCCCGAATTACAAACCCTGTAATTCGTCTCCCTAGTTTTAGAGACAAACTAGAAAACTCTAGACTGATTACAAAGTTGAAATTAAAGACGAAACAAAACTAAAAACAATTTAAAACCCCTTTTATAAAAAAAAAACCCTAGTTTTAATAAACTCCTTTTAGCCCTTGTAAATCTTGGTCGGCCACTTCAAAATGGTGCACCCTTCTTTATTTTGATCTGATCTTCTTGTCTCTCTGGAAAACAAAAATATGGCGGCTGTAATTATTCTAGGGTTTCCTCTAAATCCCTAAATTGCGAAGCTTGGTTGATGAAATCCGATTCTCTGATGCTCGAATACTTTTCGCTTCAGTTTCTGGCGTCTATTGATTGATTTGGGAATTTGTTGATTCAGGGTTTCGATTCTCTTTCAACCTGAAGGCCGCCGCTCTGTCGTGTGAGTCTCTGATTATTCAGTGACTATCTTCTTCTTCGATTGAACGTTGATGAGCATTGATTTGGATCCAAGTAATCTCCTTTTTCTCTGGTATGAATTTAATTCGAATTTCTGCTTTTAGCTTGTTCGAACTTGGATTGTTTGATGCCGGTGATGATTGGTGTTTATATAGGATTAAAAATCCGATATTTGCTCTGATTTCGTATTGGAATTGGTCATTGATATATACGAAAATATTTGGGGCTTTTGAAATGGCTTTCTTGCGACTGATCTGGATATTTCTTTGATTTAAAACCTGAAGGTATATTGCTTAAGTCTTGGTCTTTGGCTTTGAATTAGCGTGATTTCTGGAATTTGAAATCTTCAAACTTGCGTGATAAACTTGCATTCGATTTTACGTTTTGAACTTGAGTTTTCTGCCCTTGATTTCTGAACCTTTTGATATGTACTTTGAATTATTCAAACAACCTTATTTGAATAGATTAAAAAAAAACTGATATGCTTCTTTTAATTCGCCAGTACTTTTAACATAATGCATGTCTTTGTTGTGGAGATGTTTAACTTGATAAGAACAGATACTTGAATCCTTTGGTGTTGCGTCTGCCTCCCCATTGTAATTGAAACTATTTAGCATTTTGAATATTTTTGCTTGACCTTGTAGTATTGATATTGAGTTTATTATTTTGAATTCTGGAATCTTGCCATTTTGAGAATAGACCAGTACACTTGGTATTTTCAATACTGCTTAAAAGGATATTTTGCTTGTGATTTTTGGACGCCAAGTTTCATCCTGTAGTTGTTGCCATGTCCATTGCACTTCCATTTATTTGGAATCACCTTGCCTTGCTTGTAACTTGCTCGGCCCTTGCTACCATATTCTTGAACCATTTACTTGTTTGGTCTGCATTTGATTTCTTTTGCAGAGAAACAGCACTAGAACTTGCCAGATATCATTCTTTGAACTGATAAAAATAGTTATTGTACTTGATCATCCTTTAGAATGTTTGTACTGCTCGACTTGCCATTTCACACTTGACTTTGAACTGTTGCTATTCTTTGATAAGAGCAGTCACTACACTTTGCCATTTTAATATATGTGCATCCATGTTTATTGGCTTGGCTGGCGATTGCTATGTCCATGCGGCTTTGTATAAGTTGTTTGCTTTCTTCTGAACTTAAACACAGCTAGACTTTTGTGCACATAGTACATGCTATCCTTGATTTTTCTTGCTGATTAGTTGCACCATGTAGCTTTGTTTGTTTATGTAGAACTGCTATGTTTAAGTACAATGTTATGCTAATCTTTTTGAATCTTCCATGATCACCCTGACTTGAGTTTGTTGACAAATGCTTTATCCATGCCATCCTTGAGTTTGATCTGTACTTGTTCATTGTGTGTTGCTTTGTGTTCATGATTGCTTTGCTCGACCACTTTGGTTATTTTTTGTACTGTCCATTTTGACATGTAATGCTGAGTCGAGTTGGTCCTTGATGGCTACTCCTCAGATGCACACACTGATTGGCGAGGCAGTGCACACGTATGTGTGTACATGCAGCCATGTTTTTCCTATCCCTGCATATCAGACCAAGTCTAGAAAAATGATGAGAAACACACCGTAATTCTGAGGCAAATAAAATTTAAAACTAAATTTTTATTTGCTTGTATTTGAATTTATTTTTGCTGTAGTCTACTGTGTGTGTGCGTTTCTTGTGACAGGTATGAAGACAGGACTTGACTTGGGCTTCTAAAGACATAAGATGGAAGACAGTAAAAAAAGTGTCAATGTATAATTGTCTGTATATGTGAATATAAAAGTAGTTGTATAGAGTGAGTGACAGAATTGTATGAATGAAATGTAGTATGTCAAATAGTGGAGTAAAAAGATGTACTTTTTGATATTGAAATAAAATATTTTTATTTTATTTCTGTTTGTTGTGTAGTAAATCAACACATTCCATAATAAAATATATTTGGTTGTTATCATCAAACAAAAATCATGTAATTGTGTATACAACACTATTATATACAACAAGATATACTATAGGTTCTTTGATGATTCATTGTTTCAAATCCCTTCCTTTTTCCTTTCATTTGATGACCGTCTGGTGCTGGTTGGACATCAGTACAGCGCATTTCAGGGGAATGTCTGCTGGTGCGGTGTGGGCCGTCATGCTTGGTATAAGAGCTCTAGGTTGCGTAGTTAACCTAGGGAAAGACACCAAGGAGATATAGTACGTATATGAGAGCGTGTATTTGTGATATTTTGGTCTTCAAAAGCTATACATATATACTATTAGTATATCTAAGGATAGTGTCGCACTACACTGGCACTACTGAAGAGATAGTTAATCGTTTTCCCCTTATAGATTGAACGATGAGCCGATATACGAGGAATACTGGTTCAGGAGCCAACAAAAGGAATGCTCCTGATATGAGGATGATGTTCATTGACTTCATGAGAGAGATGCTTAGGGATGTTCAGAGCAGCTCCTAATGCTGCAAATGGTTGTGGTGCAACGATGCAGGCGCCTAGGGCCGATTTCGCCAAGCTCTGTAAGGACTAAACTAGTCTTGGTAGGAAGTCGTTCCATGGAACGGAATCGGCTACAGAGGTTCGGGATTGGCTTGATAGTTGTGAGCGTATCTTCGAGGATATAGGAAAGGAGACGCAATGAAGATAAAGCTATCATCCCACCAGCTGCAAGGACGGGCTATCAATTAGTGGAACGCTATTAAGGCAGCTACCCCTAAGGATCAAGTTACTTGGGATCAATTTAAAGCTCGCTTCAGTGACAAGTTTATCCCAACTTCCCAAAAGTCAGAGTTGTTCAGGAAGTTCTTGGAGCTTAAACAGAATGGTAGGACAGTCCCAGAATATGTTGCTGAGTTCGATACTTTATCGAAGTATTGATTATCTCTTATCGATACTGCCAAGAAGAAGAACGAGAAGTTCATAACTGGTTTAGATCAGTATTTGGGAGAAAGGCTTATAAACCATATTGATGAGATTCTTGAATCGATTATTGGGAAAGCATTGAGAGCATAGAGCCTTTATCCTAAGCACAAGACTGAAGTCGTTGTTGCATCTACAGAGGGGCCAAAGCCGCAAACGAGCGGTGGAGGCAAGTATAATTCTCAGAATAAAAGGAAGCAAAATCAGACCAAGGATGGTCAGAAAAAGAAAGATAGGAAATATGTAGAGTGCTTTAGCTGTGGCAAGAAGGGCCATCATGCTAAAGAATGCCGAGCAAAGCTAGCAGACAGGAAGTTCTTCAACTATGGCCAAGTGGGACATCAAAAGGATAAGTGTCCACAAACTCCAAAAGAGAAGCAGATTGTGAAAGCATATTAATGTTGTTCCTTCTTCGTTGAATGCCCCAACTGTGGTAGAGAAGGAAAGAATGTCGTTATTCAAGGTATGTTTTCTATTTATGATGTTCCTGTTCGAGTACTATTTGATACTGGGGCTTCCCGTTCCTTCATATTTAGTGACCTGGTATATAGGTTGGGACTGGAACCTGAGATAGTCGATAGACCTTTAGTTGTGACGAACCCGATTGGTGGTTCGACTAACCTTAGTATGATTTGTCAAAATTTGGTCTTATCGAGTCATGGATGTATGTTTGCTTGTGATTGCTTTGTTTTGGGCTCTACTGGGTTTGGCATTATCTTGGGAGTCGATTGGCCCCAAAGGTATGAAGTGGTGGTAGACTATGTGGGATTTTCGGTGACTATTAGGGTAGATGATGAGCGGAGGGTAGTGTTTGGTGTCCTACCTAGTGATGAGGTGATGGCTAGTTTTCTAAATTCCCTCGACATTCCACAGGACGAGTTATCGGGGGTCCCGTTGTTGGCCAGTATCCGGATATCTTCGATAAAGTGACATGACTTCGACCACACCGAGAGATTGAGTTCCATATTGATTTAGTGAAAGATGCCAGACCTATAGTGATGCCACTTCGTCGTATGGCACCAAGAGAGCAGCGAGAGCTCGAGGTGCAAGTGAGCAATCTTTTGAAGAAGGGATTTATCAAAAGAAGTGTTTCCGAGTGGGGAGCACCAGTCGTATTTGCAACTAAGGTAGATTTTTCCCTTCGTTTATGTGTGGACTATTGCGAGTTGAATAAGGTTACTAGGAAGATAAGTATCCTCTTCCACGGATAGATGTTTTGTTTGATCAACTGGAAGGAGCAAGAGTGTTCTCCAAGTTGGACCTCACGACAGGATTTCATCAGCTCCAAGTAGCAGGTGAGAGTATTCCTAAAACGGCATTTTGGACGCCGTCTCGGTTCTATGAGTGGTTGGTCATGCCATTCGTGTTGACCAATGCACCAACATATTTTGTGGATCCTATGAATAGGGTATTCAGCGATCAATTGAATAAGTTTGTCCGTGTGTTCATGGATGATATCCGTGTTTACTCGAGGATAGAGGAAGAACGTAAGGAACATTTAAGGATAGTGATGGAGGTGTTAAGAAAATACCAATTGAAAGCGAAATTTTCTAGGTGTCACTTCTGTAGGAGGGAAGTGAAATTCTTGGGCCATGTTGTTTCAGAGAATGGTATTGCCGTAGACCCTGCGAAGTTGGCTACGGTGCAAGATTGGTCTACGCCCAAGAATGCAACAGACATAAGAAGTTTCTTGGGGTTAGATGGATATTATCGTAAGTTTATCCAAGACTTATCCAAGATAGCGACACCATTAACTCAGTTGACTAAGAAGAATCAAGCTTTCGTTTGGGACCGAAGGTGCGAGAATGCTTTCAAGAGTCTAAAAGAAAAGTTGACGCGTGCACCCGTCTTAATCATTCCTAGGGAATGAAGAGATGATAGTATACACGGATGCATGTGGTACCAGACTAAGTGTTGTATTGATGCAAGGAGGTAGGGTAGTAGCTTGCATTAGTTGGCAACTGAAACCGCATGAGAAAAGATATCCTACCCATGATTTGGAATTGGCAGCGATCGTGTTCGCGTTGAAGATGTGGAGACATTATCTCTTGGGGAGAAAGATTCGAGTTGTTTACCAATCATAAATCTTTAAAGTACCTTTTCTCTCAAAAGGATCTAAACCTCTGTCAATAGAGATGGTTAGAATTCTTGGCTTCCTATGATTTCGATATCGCATATACATCAGGAAAGGGCAATGAGGTAGTTGATTCATTGAGTATGAGACATGCCAGTTTAAGGGCTATGTTTCTGGAATGGAAGCAACTGGAGTACATTGCTGGGCATGATTTCAGACCAAAGTGCGAATTGGATCTAGAAATGTTAGCAAGTTTGACAGTCAGACCCACCTTGATCGAGCGAATTGGTTCCACTCAGAGGGCAATCCTAATCTATTAGAAACCATCTCCAAATTAGAAATGGGAATCAACGAGAAGATGAACAAGTATGGTCTTGATCGAGGTGGATGTCTTAGAAAGAATGGGAGAGTAGTTGTGCCCAACGTAAATGGATTGAGAGATGAACTGCTTAGAGAATGTCATCACTAAAAACTAACTATACACCCCGGTAGTAATAAGATGTATCGAGACATGAAGTAGACTTACTACTGGGAAGGGATGAAAAGAGACGTTGGGAAGTTTATATTCAAGTGCATGAATTGCCAGCTAGTTAAAGCCGAGCAAAAGAAGCCTAGTGGTTTGTTACAACCGCCGGAAATTCCCAAATGGAAATGGTAAAATGTCTCAATGGATTTCATTGATGGTTTACCCAGGGCTAGATCGTGCCATGATAGAATTTGGGATATTGTAGATTGATTGACCAAGAGTGCAAGGTTTATACCCGTCAAGTCAAATAGAACAACATATAAGTTAGCAAAACTATATATGAAGTAGGTAGTGAGATTTCATGGAACACCCAAAGGCATTGTGAGCAACCGAGATCCGTTGTTTACTAGTGGATTTTCGAACAGCTTGTAAGAGGCTTTAGGGTTAGAATTACATCTCAGTACCGCGTACCATCCTTAAACCAATGGCCAAACAGAGAGGATGAATCGAATATTAGAAGACCTCTTGAGAGCTTGCATATTAGATTTTGGAGGGTCATGGGATGACAATCTGCATCTAGTGGAATTCACATATAATAATAGTTATCAGTCCGGTATTGGTATAGCTCAATTTGAAGCTTTATACGAAAGACCGTGCAACTCACAATCATGTTGGTTGGAAACCGGTGAGAAGTTCGTGCTTGGAACGGATGTAATAGGAGAAACTTCAGATAAGACCAAGGTTATCCAACAGCGAACGAAGGCTGCCCAAGATATGCAGAAGAGTTATGCTGATAAGAGACGAAGAGAATTGAAATTCTCTGTTGACGACTTGGTGTTTGTCAAGATTTCTCCGTTAAAGAGCATGATTCGATTTGGTAGAAAAGGAAAGCTAGCATCAAGGTTTGTTCCTCCATTCCCTGTTCTTGAACAAGTTGGGAATTTAGCATATAAGGTTGGATTACTTGAAAAGATGGCATGAGTTCACAACGTATTTCATGTTTCCCAGTTAAGAAAGTTCGTGCACAACCCCAATATGACTATTTCACTGGACTAGTTGGATGACATCGAAGTAGAATCCGAGGCGGTTGGGAACCGCAGGTCGATCCATATTGTCGAGTACAACACGAAGCAACTTCGAAGGAAGGCGGTGAAACTGATCAAGGTTCAGTAGGGGTGAGAATGAGAATGATTGTACTTGAGAAACATAGGAGAGCATAAGGAAGACGTAACGGGAACTCTTTGCCTGGTAAGATTTTAACGACAATTTAGTTATCCCCTTGTTAGTAAACTGCATGCTAGGATAGGCTTGTTATGTTGCTATTTATTTTGATTGTTGCAAATGATTGATAGGCATGCGGGATCCATTGTTGTTTCTTAGTTAAGGAATTTCGGGGGCGAAATTTCTTAAGGCAAGGAGAATGCAACAACCCGCATTCTACACATCAGAGGATCGTAGAATATTTATTTCATTTTCATATGAGGTCGTATGGTCATGTAACTTTGGGGAATGACTATTGGGGTCATTTCCCATGTTCACGATTTATGCCGAATTTTAAATGACTATTTTTCCCCTAACAAATCTTGTTTCGCCTATAACTTTTGATTGGTAAGAAATTTTGATCTAAAACCTCTTCCATTGGATTTGGATGATGGTTTATGTTTCCGTAGAGTGGTCACATTAGCCAAACAGACTTGTCGTTTGGGAGATATCGCTGAAATAAGGTTTGAAAGGGGAAAAACAGCTTAACCGGGCCTAATTAGGGTGATTAGTAGCTAGGCCCATAACCCATTTCGGGATTAGGGTTATAGGGAGGCTGAAATCAGTAAGGAAATGATTTATTTTTCATTTTCTCAGCTGGCACTTACCTCTCTTCAACCCTAACAATGGCCTCCACCTTCTAAATCACCCCCAAATCACCATTTAAGCATATATTAGCGTAATCAACATCAAATCAAAGCAAATCAACACCAAATCAGAGTTGGAGCTGCTGTGTTGAATAGGGATTCGAGCCAAAATAGAAGTAAAGTTCAGAACTATAATTCATTTGTGGCTAAGGTGAGTGATTTGCATTGTTCTTCACTAATTACGGCTAATTAGGGATGATTATTGTTAATTAACGAAATTATACATGTTAAAATTTTGGAAAAATATGTAAAAATTTATAAATATTATTTTAAGGCTCCGATAAAAATTTGGGTTAATTTGGACATGTTTTGCTAATCCTATCATTAGTTATGGTAAATCGTGATTAAGGGAAAACATGGGTTTTTGAGGTATGTTTGATCTAAAATGACCTATATGGTTGATGTTTTGATCTTTTTAATTGAACCCATATGTTTTTACTATAGCTTGTGATGTGTTATAATTGATTAGTAAAGTTAAAATGGTTGAAAACGCCGTCGTATGGCGAAAATTGACAATATAAGCCTGTTGGAAATGCCGCAGAGATCCGGATCGGATCAGTGGAGGGGATCAGATCGGATGGACCGGACCGAACCAGAATGGTGGCATCATCAGAAGCACACAAAGGCAAGGGAAAAAAGGAAGGCTATTCAAGCTAAGTGGAGTCGGGATCAGATCGGAACGACAGGAAGGTGTGGGATCAGATTTATATGGACCGAACCGTTGCGAAAGGGGTAGAGCACCGAACCGAAACCAGGGGACCGAACCGAACAAAGGACAGACACTATACCTTCGAACCGAACAGAACAAGCGAGATTAGGCTGAACCGGACGGGGAACTTAAACGCTATATATCCGAACCGAACCGGACTTGAGCCTATACTACCATTACGCGACGATTCTTCTGAAGACCAACTCCAATTTGACCAAACCCGAGATGCAAAGGAAGTCTAAATGGGAGGTTATTACTTTGGATCTAGATGGGAACCAACTAACTTCATAAGTTGGACATTGCTGCGGGATGTGTGCAAAGGGGTCATCGATGTCTATAGCTTTAACTCACCACTGAGAGACAGATATTGGTTATGAATCAATGCAGTGGAGTTGTCATAACTCCATGGGGCAAAGTGATTGTAGTAGGACTATGAGCTAGTGTTGTGGGGTTATCATGACTCCATAGGGAAGAGTGGACATAGCAAAGTATTAGTGGTTACGAATCAGTGCAGTGGAGTCGTCATGGCTCCATGGGGCAGAGTGATCGTAACAAAAAATTGGGTGATCAATGTGCTGGATATCGTATATTTACACACTGGGTGAGAGATGTGAGGATGATTGTTATGTTTGATGTTTGCTATAACCATGACATGCACACCCCCTCCCCATTATTTTCACACCATGTGTTAGTGTCACCTTAGAGTATTGTACATCCCGTTGTGCTAACATTCTGGTTGTAGGTCCAGGTTCAGGTTTGTTTATGTATACCTGTTATCGTTCTGTTTTTGCTGCTTACCGCTCATACCAGACTTTTGTTTGACCCAGAGTTTAATGTCTCTTCTTATTACTCTGGGTTCTCCTAAATGAGCAGATAAGAGACAGGTTAGCTGGTTATGCATGAGTAGCTGTCCGAAGACGAGCAGGAGGCTTATACGTATTGTTCCCATTTATTCTCTCTATGTTGTTGCTGGTCACTACTTTGGGTATTAGTACCGTACCTTCCTATTTTGCTTTAGAGACTATTTTGAAATTTGTAATAATGATGGTTTAGATCAAAAGCTGTATTTTGAATCTTTACGCTGCTATGATGGTTTAATTTTCAGCTTATGCATTGTCTCGCCTGTTTTATATCAAGTTATGTTATTAACATATTTTGTTCCATGCGATGTGAGATATACTACAGGTTCTTTGATGATTCATAGTTTTAAATCCCTTCCTTTTTACTTTCATTTGACGACTGTCCCATGTTGTTTGGGCATCGGTATAGTGCATTTCAGGGAAATGTCGGCTGGTGCGGGGCGGCTTGTCAATGAACTAAAACTGGGGTTAAGTAAATTTTGTTGAACAGTGGGTGGGTTAAGTAAATCTGAGGGGGTGGGTAATATTTACATATAGGCCCACAAACTTAACTTGATAATGTTATGTAATTAAAAACACCTAGTGGTATTATAACCGATGGAAATAATAAAGTTATGTAATTACAGACACCTTTTAGGGTAAACATAACTTGTAGAAATGATACGGTTATGTTATTAAAGACACCTAGTTATATGCATAGCCAATGAAAACCTAGCTGGGGATACCAGACAAAGGGGAGACCTTGTATCATATTGTGTGGGACCCATTTCAGCCAGTAACCCAGAGTAGGTATCAAACATGTACTCCAAACTAGGTCGGAGAAGGGGCATACTTACTGGACTGATTGTCATAGATCCAAATGTGGAGGACAGTGCAGGCGGCGCAAACCAACCGGGCCATGTGCGTGCATGAGCCGGGCAGAGGGGGATAAGACGACCGTGACACCTGTTCATATGGGGCTGTGCATATCAGCGAAGGGTTGCCACTTTAGGACGTGATACATCCTATGGTGGGGCCGACACAGAGTATCTACGCAGATTGGGGAGGCGATCGATTAGCGTAGTTGTTCGGGTACATTTGGACGTATGCCTAAGTCTACCAACTTATATTGGAAGGGATCATCTCATTATGGATATACTAGTAGTAGTGCGTAGTAATCATTAGAAGCGTATACACCCTATCCTGTTTACCTTTTCATACCTGCCTTTTATGTAGTTATCTCTCTTATACACTTTACATGCCTGTCATGCTACTTTTATTTATTTACTTGCTAAAAATAGCTAGATTCACCAGACTTTATGTCTGACCCTTTTTGTTTCCTCTTCTTTCTTCCGTTCCCCCCTCAGGTTCTCAGAGCGGGAATACTCTAGCTTGATAGTGATTCTGCTTACTTTTGTTGGAGCTGCTTTGAGTATGGCTTAAGCTTTTATCCTAGCTACTATTGCTATGCTTTATTTGGAGAATTGTTCTTTTTATGTACTTTGATGTTTTAAAGTATAAGATAGTAGTCTTTATGATGTAATGGTTTATGTGTATTTCAACCATGTGCTATTTTTGAACCACGATGTTTTGTAAAATTTAAATTCCGATGTTGCTTTTATATCTATCTTGTAATATTTCTGTTTCTATTTACCTATAATGCTTCACGAAACTTAATGCATTCCCTTAGTGGGTGACATTAACGGACGTGGGGTGTCACACTTGGTATCAGAGCTGAAGATTACTATATTAGATAAAAGATTTTGAAAATTGTTTTCAAATTTTTTTTTAAAGAAAGCATTTTAAAAAAGAAATGTCTGTTTTGAAAAACGTATTCCCCAAAGCCATATGTAATACCCTTTGGTCCTTTGTCTCAATATATTTCGTTTTCTTTTTTAGCATGTCTGGGGAACCTAATATTCCAGAGGGCGTTATAACATCTGGCTGGTTCCGTATGTATCTGAAGGCCACGGTGCCTGCCGAATGCAGAGAGGAAACGTTCCTCCCCCAACTGCACCCATTGTTCCTCCTCCTCCTCCTCCTCTACGTGTAGAAAACTTCTCCAAGATCCGCGAAGATTTTCTTGCTATGGGAGGAAAGCCATTCCATGGAACCGAGACATTCGTAGAGGCAAGGAATTGGCTCAAGTAGACTGATGACTTGTTTGTAATCTTTGAAGTGGAAGACCGAAGAAAGATTCAGCTAGCTGCCTGGCTACTGAAATGTGAAACCTTGTTTGGTGGGAAGTTACCCTAGCTGGACGTCTGGTGGTAAAATGGGATGATTTTAGGATGAGGTTTGAGATGAAGTTTCTTTCCCAGGCTGAGAAAATGATGGAAATAGAGAGGTTCTTTGCACTCAAACAAGGAAACTTGACTGTTAAAGAGTATGTGAACAAATTCAACCAGCTAGCTAGATTTGGACTGGAACTGGTGGACACTCCGCATAAGAAAGCTTTGCGATTTGCTAAAGGGCTAAACGAACCCTTCATGGGTTAGCCATGTCCCATATTCCAATGGGAGCTGCTTTTGAAAGGCTTGTTGATATGGCCTTGATGTATGAGGAAGAAAAAGGAGCAAAGAAGGAAGTTGAAGCTGTGGAAACAATGCAAAACAAGAAGATATGACCTAAGAAAGGACAATAACAACAGAAGAAGGGAGGAAAGAATGGCAAGGCTGAGGATAAGAGAAAGTGTAACAGCTGTGGACGTGAGGGTCACTTAGTGAAAGACTGTAAAAGAAGGAAGAATACTTGCTTTAATTGTGGAGAGGTCGGACACTTCGCCAGAGAGTGCCCGAAGAAACAGGGACAAGGTCAAAGGACATGAACTTATGGAGGGCAGGTGCATGCTCTTGCAGCTAGTGCTCCTGATAGAGGTAGAAAAATTTATGTGGAAGGTTTAATTTCTCTTTCAAATTATCCTATTAGAACACTTTTTGATTCTGGTGTTTCACATTCATTTATATCTAGTTTTGTGGTTGAATCTCTACACTTAGGTACTAGTATGGTAATGGATCCCGTAGTTGTCTCAAACCCTAATGGTGGTTCGGCTCATTTATCCATGATTCGTAGTCAAATTTGAATGCGACGTGTATGTGCTCATTTTTATGGGCTGTGATTTGATTCTAGGGATGGATTGGTTAACCATATATGGTGCCATTCTAGATTGTGAGAAGAGGCTCGTTAGATTTTTGACTTGCCATGGGAGGACCCTCGAGATTTCATGCGATCCTCAAGGGTCTGTTATGCTTGGTTTCCTAGAGTCTCTCGATGCATCTATAGATGATTTGCAATCTGCTCCAGTAGTACGAGATTATTCTGATGTTTTTGATGAGGTACGGAGTTTACCTCCAAGGCACGAGATCGATTTTCGTATATATCTGATGGACAATGCAAAGCCAGTTGCATTACCAGTGCACCATATGGCTCCAAAGGAAAGGAGGGAGTTGAATAAGACTGTAGGTTAACTACTTGAGAAAGGATTTATCAGACGATGTATATCCGAATGGGGTGCTCCAGTTGTATTCGCAACTAAGGAGGATGGTTCGCTTCGTTTGTGTGTAGATTATAGAGAGTTGAACGAACTCACAATGAAGAATAGACACCCACTTCCAAGTATAGACGACTTGTTTGACCAGCTTGTTGGTGCCTCAGTATTCTCTTAGTTAGACTTGGCCATGGGGTTTCATCAGTTGAGGGTGGCTGAGGACAGTATAGACAAGACTGCTTTTAAAACTCCGGATGGTTTCTTTGAATGGCTAGTTATGCCTTTTAGGTTGAAAAATGCACCCGGCTATTTTGTTGATTTGATGAGTAAGGTGTTTCGGGAGTTTCTAAATAAATTTGTCGTAGACTTTATTGATTATATTTTGATCTTCTCCAAAAGCGAAGAAGAGCATGCCCAACATTTGAGGGAAGTTTTGAAAACTCTCCATGCGCATCAGCTTAAGAAAAAGTTCTCCAAATGCCATTTTGGGAGAAAAGAGGAGAGATTTTTAGGGCATGAGGTCTCCAAAGAAGGGATAGCTATAGGTCCCGCAAAGGTGTTTGGGGTGCAAGATTGGCAGATTCCGAAAAATGCAATTGAGGTGAGAAGCTTTCTTGGATCGGCGGGCTATTACAGGAAGTTCATTAAGGACTTCGCAAAGATATCAGCGCCTCTCACCTGGCTGAAAAAGAAGAACTTGGCATTTTCATGGGATACAGATTGTGATGCCGCTTTCCAATGTTTGAAAAGGGCTCTGACAACATTCCCAGTCTTGACCTTACCCAATGGGAACAAAGTGTTTACGGTTTACGCTGATGCATGCGGTATAGGGCTTGGTGTGGTTCTGATGCAAATAGGGAAGGTAGTATATTATGGGGAGAGAGAGTTGGGAGTACATGAGAAGAACTACCCCGCCCATGATTTAGAGTTAGCTGCCATAGTATTCGCGCTAAAGACTTGGCATCATTACTTACTTGGAGAGAAGTTCGAGTTATACACCGATCATAAATTTATTCTCACAGAAGGATCTTAATTTGAGGCAACAAAGGTGGATGGAGTTCTTAGCTTCTTTTGATTTTGAAATCGCTTATACCCCTGGCAAGAGTAATGTGGTGGATAACGCAATAAGTAGGCAGAGGATGGCCTTAAGTCCTCTATTTCTATAGAGGAAGAGCTTGGAGTTCATATCAACTTTTGACTTTAGACCCTCCGTCGATATTTTGCATGATTTGTTTGCATCACTTGAAATATGACCAACTCTTATGGATCAGATAGGAGCTTCGCAGCAAGGTGACCCACATATTTTATACATCATGGACAAGCTTAGAAAAGGGGAGACATCTAGTCACCTCAGTAGATATTTCATAGATGAAAAAGGGTGGTTACGACGAGATGGAAGGCTTTGTGTTCCTCAAATTGGAAGCTTGATAAAGGAAGTCCTAAAAGAAGCCCACCATTCTAAGATTACTATTCATCCAGGCGGTGATAATATGTACAAAGACATGAAGAGGGTTTTCTCCTTGGCTAGGATAAAGAAAGATGTGGCAGAGTTTGTTTCTCAATGTTTAGTCTGTCAGCAAGTCAAAGCTGAGCAAAAGAAGCCCGATGGTCTACTTCATCCTTTGGAGGTTCCATAGTGGAAGTGGAAGAGTGTCTCTATGGATTTCCTAGATGGTTTTCTACATCAAAGAAATATAACACTAGTATCTGGGTTGCGGTGGATAGACTCACTTAGAGCGCTCATTTAATTCCAGTTAAGAGTAAGAGGACGACATCATGGTTGGCAGCAATTTATGTTCGTGAGATAGTCCGTCTTCTTGGAGTACCTTCCAACATCGTAAGCGATCATGACCCCATCATTACCAGTGAATTTTGGAGGACTTGCAAGAAGCATTAGGTACACAATTGCGTTTGAGCACTGCTTATCATCCTCAGACTGATTGACAGATAGAGAGGGTGAACAGAGTTCTTGAGGATCTTTTAAGGCTGTGCATCCTTGACTTTGGAGGGACTTGGGAAGAGCATCTTCCATTAGTTGAGTTTTCCTACAACAACAGTTATCAATCTAGTATTGGTATGGCACTCTTCGAAGCATTGTACAGACGACCTTGTAGATCACCAACTTGTTTGTGGGAATCTACCAAAATAGTATTATTCGGACCAGATATGGTTAGAGACTCGTTTGCGAAAATTGAACTTATTCGACGACGAATGAAGACAGCTCAAGGTAGGCAGAAATTCTATGCAGGAAAGAGAAGGACTGACATCGAATTTGAAGTGGGAGACTTAGTTTTAATTGAAGTATCACCTCTGAGGAATGTGGTTTGCTTCGGATCTGTAGGGAAATTGGCACCCAGACTTATAGGACCATTTCCCATAACCAAAAGTATTGGCCAATTGGCCTATAGAGTAAAGATCCTAGAAAATCTATCCGGTGTTCATAATGTTTTCCATGTTTCTCATCTACGGAAGTGCTTGCATGGCACCGCGGAAGCTTTTGAGCCAAGTATATTGGAGGAAATGGAACGGGAGGCGACAATCATACGAGTCCCTACTTGTATTCTTGGATCAGAGGTTAAGAAGCTACATAATAATGAAATCAAGCTGATAAAGGTTCAGTGGGGAGATAACCCAGCGGATGCGACTTGGGAGATCGAAGACAAGGTTCGTGCTTCATACCCTTTCCTTTTCGAGGGTATGTTCTTAACTCTTTTTTCCAGAGTTTTATCTATGCTTGTTTCTATCATTTGAGTATGTCATATCAATAGTATTTTCGACCTTTAAATAGGAATCCTATGGATGTAAACATGTGTTTGAGCCATGTTATGTTTGATGGATGCAAGTTGATGAAAGTGTTTCCTAGTGGTTGCCTGTGGATGCATATACATACATTAGGCACTAGATCGACTCAATCACTCTCATACTGCATATGGATGTATGTCCATTTTTCTTTTATTTTAAATGATGAAAATGGATGTATTATCAAATGGATGTTGCATTTGGATGAATGATTGTGCACACAGATAGAACTTACATGTTGTAATAGGATTATTTGCATAAATGTTGGATTCATGACACTAACATGCATTGCATTAAGGATGTCAACTGAATTAGTGGACCTCTTGATCTTTTGCATTAATGTTGGGACATATACACACACCTTTGCATATGTTCATATAAGCATTTGAAAATTTTAAGGATAATGGATGCATATGATTGGTGGATGATTAGATGGATGATGGATGGTAGGATACATTCTTCTTAACTTGGAGATTTCGGGGATGAAATCCTTTGAGCAGGGGAGAATGTAACACCCCGTATTTCAACAACATTAAAAGAGGATAAGTTAAAGAATAATTAATTTAATATTCAGAATTAAGGGGAATGGACTGTGTCATTCCATCCGTCTCAAAATTTTGGTCAAGATAGACACCTTGTTTGCGTTAAACAGATAACATATGAAGAAGTTATGGATGGTAGAAGTTTGGCGAAAAGAGCAGGAATTCCCGGCGCACTTGCAAGTGCTCCAATGTATTTTTCCACTGGCGCACCGCTAAAGTGCGTCCATGTAAGTTTTTGGGTATCTGGACCAAAGTGGGTCTCGACCCAAGCCTGATTCACCCTAGAGCTGAGGTGGCATTCAAATTCTGGAGGCTGGCAGCTATAAATATACCTCAATTCTCTTGTTTTCTCATACTAAAAACACTGGAGGGCAGATGCCGTTAGTGCCTGAACAAAATCTAACCTTATCTTCTTCCATAAATCAATTTTAATAGATTCGAGCGTTTCAACTTTAGATCTGAGAATCAACACCAACAAATTATTTTCTATCTTCTAAAATCCAAATACTGTGAAATAGTTACTTTTAGATTTAAATGAATAAAAGTAAACATGATATGACTGTGATTTGGATTTGTTATAAATCGTGAATCTATGACATCCTTGAGTCTTAAATATTATCATGTTAAATCTACCTTTATAGATCTAATTCGTTCGTGGATCATTTATCATGTCATGTTAGATCTAATTCGTTCGTGGATCATTTATCATGTCATGTTAGATCTAATTTGTTTGTGGATAATTTATCATGTCATGTTAGATGTAATTCGTTTGTGGTTAATTTATCATGTCATGTTAGATCTAATTCGTTGCGGTTAATTTATCATGTCATATTAGATCTACCTTTATAGATCTAATTCGTTTTTGGATAATTTATCATGACATGTTAAATCTACCTTTATGGATCTAATTCGTTTGTGGATAATTTATCATATCATGCTAAATCTACCTTTATAGATCTAATTCGGTTGTGGTTAATTTATCATGTCATGCTAGATCTACCTTTATAGATCTAATTCATTGGTGGTTAATTTATCATGTCATGCTAGATCTGCCTTCATAGATCAAATTCGCTTGTGGTTAATTTATCATGTCACATTTATGGATCTTAAACATTGTCATGCTTGATCTACCCTTATAGATCTAATTCGCTTGTGGTTAACTTATCATGTCACATCTGTGGATTTTAAACTTTACCTATCATGTGGTGATTATTTTAGATCTATCATTAATTGGAAATATGAATCCTTATTTATTCATGCCTATTATGACATTCTTAGTATGCTAGATCTAGTTTTATTATCACATGCTCAATAGATCTATCTTTATATGTCCACCTTACCACTATGTCAATTACATGTTTATGTCACTTTGTTAAAATAATCACTATTGTCATCTTTCCCTTTTATTGTTTATGGCTAGGCTACTTTCTAGCCTAGACATGACGCCGAATAAATGCGAATGCATTAGTTAGGGAATGGGGGAAAACATTAAAATTGGCATAATTTGAATGACAAGTATGAATTTGGACATATAATCCATTATGAATATAATTGGGTAAATGGGCATGAACACCTATAAAGACTTAGGTAGAATTAATTGGTTAATAATTAAAATTCCTAGGTTTACAGTAATTAGAAAACTCTAATGGCACTTATGACACGGGTTAGATTGGATTTGTGGTGGAAGTCTGCCCGAACCCGACCGGCATATCCAACAACCGCAAATGTTGAATCTAATGTAAGAGGTATAAGTGCACAAATACGAGACGGGCTAAGACACGAGTTTAGGTCCAACTTGTGGAAGAAGTCTGCCCGGACCCGACCGGCATATCCAGCATCCACAAGTTGTAGGCCTAATGCGGGAGGTCTAGCCCATTATAACCATAAATGGCCAAGGTAATGAATTGAAATACTTAACCTAGTTGAACCCATAGAGATTGTATGAATATGAACTAAAGTTGGGGTTATGTAAATTTGGTTGAATAGTGGGTGGGTTAAGTAAATCTGAGGGGGTGGGTAATATTTAAATATAGGCCCACAAACTAAACATAATTCGGTTATGTAATTAAAGACACCTAGTGGTATACATAACCGATGAAAATAATAAAGTTATGTAATTGAAGACACCTTTTAGGGTAAACATAACTTGTTGAAATAATAGGGTTATGTAATTAAAGACACCTAGTGGCGTACATAGCCAATGAAAACCTAGTGGGGGATACAAGACAAAGGGAAGAGCTTGTATCATATTGTGTGGGACTCGTTCAGGTCGGAGAAGGGGCACACTTACTAGACTGATTGTAAGAGATCCAAACATGGAGGACGGCATGGGCCGCACAAACTGGCCGGGACATATGCGTTCATGAGCCAGGCGGAGGGGGATAAGACGACCGTGACACATGTAGATATGGGGCTGTGCATATCAGCGAAGGGTTGCCACTTTAGGATGTGATACATTCTATGGTGAGGCCAGCACAGAGTATCTACGCGGATTAGAGAGCCGGTCGATTAGGGTAGTAGTTAGGGTACATTTGGACGTATGCCTAAGTCTACCACCTTATTGTTGAAGGGATCATCTCATTCTGGATATACTAGTAGTAGTGAAGAGCGATCATTAGAAGCGTATACACCCTATCCTGTTTACCTTGTCATACCTACCTTTTATATAGTAATCTCTCTTATCTACTTTACATGCCTGTCATGCTACTTTTATTTATTTACTTGCTAAAAGTAATTAAACTTGCCAGACTTCATGTCTGACCCTTTTTGTTTCCTCTTCTTCCTTCTGTTTCCCCCAGGTTCTCGGGGTGGGAATACCCTGCCTTGACCGTTATTCTGCTTACTTTTGTTTGAGCTGCTTTGACATATGGCTCAAGCTTTTCTCCTTGCTACTATGGCTATTTGGGGAATTACGCTTTTTATGTACTCTGATGTTTTAAAGTACCAGACGGTAGTTTTTTGATGTAATGGTTTATGTGTATTTCAGATATGTGTTGTTTTTGAACCACGATGCTTTATAAAACTTAAATTCCGCTGTTGCTTTTATATTTGTCTTGTAATATTTCTGTTTCTATTTACCTATAACGCTTCACGAAACATAATTCATTCCTTTAGTGAGTGACATTAACGGACGTAGGGTGCCACACTTTCCCTCTTATGACTTATATCAGCCAACCCTCTCAGAACACATTATGGTTCATAAACGTACCACAGTTTTATATATACGAAACTGCACATTTATTTGTATATATTAATTTCAGTTGCTCGTTCCTTATTTTTGCCCTCATGTTGGATTTTAGTGCTTTCCTACTTGATACTAATAGGTGCTTTGCACTTGATACCGACTAGTGCTTTGCACTTGATACCGATTAGGCGCTTACTGGAGCCAATCAATGAGAATATATATATGTCTCATTTTCGATCTATGTAGATCAATATAAACGTACGAACCCCATGGCTTGCAAGGCGTGAGAATGCTTTCACGTAAATGATTCATCTCTTTGTGCTGAAGTGTCTTGTTTCTTTATCAAGTGGGATGCACCATTCATGCAATTATTGTATTTGCATGCGTTAATTACATATCATTCTTGCATCCATTTACATCTCGCCATGTCATCTTGTATTTGCAGCTCCTCCTTTGTACATTTGAGTTATCATCCAATGTATATATAAAATAACTGACCCATGTTGCTTCCATGTGACACATTATTTATATTAGTGAATGTTCTGTCATGTTAGCTCTAGATTTTCGTATGCTAATATGTTCATTATAATGTATTGTTACAAATCTATCCTTGGCATAGCTATTAGAAGGTATCAGATCGGGCTCATAGCTTATATGCATGAAATGCTAGAACCATATGAAGTTGACTGGCACAAATTCTCATGTGTGAAGGGGCTCCATTAATATGTGAACACCTCAGATGCATATAGGATAATATTCCTACAACAGTACTGACCGACTTTGATCAATATTGTCCAAAGCGAACCGACCCATATGCGTTGAAACAATGTCGACCGGCCCATTGACCGAATCTGACCGACCCGTCGCCTTGGTACCGACCGACCCGGTGCTTTGGTACCGACCGACCCCGTGCTTAGACAACACCAATCCTTGGCACTTAAATGTTAACGATCTGTTTCACCTGCATTTAACTGATTATTTCTGACCTGTGTTTTTAACAGGGTTACTTCCGCAAAATCAGTGCAAAACCACTTCCTACAAGTTGTTTAGCTCTTATCGAGGTTTGTACTTAGGGAAACCTTGTTACAAGGTAACTGTTGGTTCTTGAGTTGCTTAAGCGTGATACTCACCCATTTAAGGAAGACTAACTGATCTTTGGACTCAAAACCTTGATATCTACGAAACGATGAACTATCTCAAAGTCGTGAAAGCGAAATAAACCTGTTTTCCCTTTAGGTCCACCTTCATAGACCTATCCATAGTGTTAACGAAAAATATCGTTAACATTTCAAGAAGGAGGGCCTGAACCTCCGACCTTGTGATTAACCTTCCCTCATATCTAATTGTGTTGTTCCGTCCGAGGTTGGACTAAGCTTTAAAGAAGCAAGATTATGGGTAAAAGGTACCAAAAAGTGTCTTCTAGATCTCAAATGGCTATGTCAGGTGCTACTGACCTACTAGTGATGGAATAAAAAAGCTTAAGAATGGAAGCCTCACAAATAATCAAGCGGAATAGGGAAATAGAGTATCGTGATTCTGACTATTGGAACGACAGCCCTTCCTACACAGAACAAACCCAAACCCTTCCTCTATGTAGTTCTACATCAACACCTTCTCTATTATAAGAAAAGCTCTCCTCAAGCAAACCAAAGGGATAATATTCAAACTAGAAATAACAAACGATTTCAACCACTTTGCTTCCAAGTGGGCCAAAGGATAGCTCTCCAGTCTCAGCATGCCTTAAAAAGAGGGTAAAGACATATGATTGAAACAACAAGGTTTGGAAACAGAAGGGCTAAGTTCCAACAACAAGAATGCTAGCTTACACCAAACCTATTCGAAGGATACTACCTTACTACCTCAATGGAAAACATCTATTCCCTGACCAAATACGAGCTTTATTGGCCATCTACAAAATATTAGCCTAAGTATGAAAGGAAACAGGGAGGGCATTATTGTCACTATCACATGATGAGTGGGAATGAGACTAGCCACTGTAAAATTCTCGAAGGGATGATCATTAAGTTCTTCAATTAGGACCAACCACAGGATTGTTTGTATGACTTATAGTATAGAAACCCTCCCATGAATCAAGATAACCAAAGATGGGTTAACCAACAAAGGGATAAAAAACCTTATCACCGCCGAGTTGGCTAGGGCAATGCACCCACAGAGGGGGGTGGTGTGTAAGCCTTTCTCCGCGCCCAAATCGGAAAGAGCTAGGTTAAAGTATCAAAAGCGTAATCCTCCGACTAGCACCAGAAACGGTCGTGATGGAGAATCTAATTAGCATGCCTTGCCTCTACTTGTAGAAGAGTATGCCCTGCCTCTACTATGAACTAAGCATGTCCTACCTCTGCTCGTAGAAGAGCACATCATACCTCTGTTTATGTTCCGTGTTATACACAGAAGGGACACAACCCCCTATCATCGCCTTCGATGGTCAGGATATGGCACCCCCTGGAGGGGGGTGGAGTGTAAGCCTCTATCACCGCCACGATGGCTAGGGTGGAGCGTCAAAAGAGTACGCCTTAATTCCGCATCTATGATGGCCCAATTAAATCATCAAATACCTTATCATCGCCTACAATGGTCAGGATAAGGCGCCTCCTGGAGGGAGGTCGTGTAAGTCCTTGGGCCCTGCTTGTTGATAAGCTAGCCAAGCAAAGCGGATGCACATGCCGACAGAGTGGCCAACTAAGCATTTACAACATATTCTTTGACGAGAAAAATCCCTGAGAGTGGATCAAGAAGCACGTACAACCTCTGCTTCAAAAATCAAACCCAAAGGGGGTAATGAAACATTAATATCAGACGCAGATTTTTGGTCTTCAATCTTTAAATACCCGAAGAAGGGTTGGTTTGGGGCTTCTATTAATACTAGAAGTGGAATTCTAGTCTTTAATCTATTAAATACCTGAATCTGGGTTACTTCGGAGTTCCTATCAAATACTTAAATCTGGATTGATTCAAATCTCAGTTATTGCCAAAAGTAGGTTTCCGAACCTACCTTAAATACCTGAATCTCGGTCGGTTGGGAAGCTCAACTATTATCAAAAAGAGATATTTAACCTCCTTGATAACTTGAAACTGGTTGGGAACCAGATTTCCAATACTACCGAAAGTAGATTCCTAGTCTTACACCCTAATCCAGGGGATTGATCACAGTCCTATCACTATTAGAAGGCAATTACTAGAAATCTATCCTTAGTACCCTAATCTGGTTCGCAAAGCTCTAATCCTTGAAGAAAGGATATATGATCAACCTAATAGCTAAATCATATTACCCAAGAGTCCATTAAGCAAGAACAGAGGCCTCCTATGCCGCTTAGGGAGTCATCCTTAACTCTTATTTACATTAAATTCCTTATTCACCATAGACAGTGCACATGCAATATACGTATGCCCACTACACTAGAACATGAACTCGTGGAGGGGGAGGCTCAAGTAAGAACTTCAAGTTCCCCCAACATAACCTCTATATTGAGGTGATGTTATTTGTAAAAAGAAAAATCCCGTAAAAAAGGTTTTACGGAACACTTCTTACGTTAGGAGGACCTTCACTAGCACAAGAAATATACGCCTTTGTTATATTATTTAGAGTCGATGACCAGTAGTTTCGCTCTATACCTCGCTATATTCCACTGCATCCGCTAAATCAACGCTTTTTAGCACCCTCTTTACAAACATTAATATATAGCGGATGATTTGACTATTTCTCTTTTAAAATAAATCAAAAAAAGTAATGTAAAGAGCTAATTTAAAGTCATTAGTGACTTATATAAGATAGAAATCTATAGTTATCCTCAAATCTAGTGTGCATAACTATTATATTCTTTGACTTTGTTATACAATGTTAATTAATATTCGTTTCTTCTACACAAATGAAGGGAGAATGGTAATTAATTAATTTTGATTACTTAGTTTTACATCTAATTCACATTTTTGCACCTACGCTGTATCCTTGTTATTTCCCCGCTTTATCTTCACTATAGCTTTTTACATCTCAACCGCTAAGCGCTTTAACAGCACAGGCGTGCGTCTTACAAACTAATGTGTGCAGGAACACATCCAATTTATGTATAGCAGTACGCTAAAATTATGTAAAGAAAATGTTCACAACCAAGAAAGAGTATCACCTGCAGGGTTTTATGTAACGACCCGGATTTTCGAGATCCTGGTTATCGACATAAATTCAATGTCGACTATCCAAGCAACGGAAATACCAGATAGTTAATGAAAGAAGTTAGAGGGTGAGAATAGATAAGATAGAAAATTAGAATAGAAGAAGAAGAAGAACACACAGAACACATCAGAGTAATACTAATCTCACAGCGGAACGAATAAAATATAACATAACTTTGAAATAAAACAGTATATATATACAATAACATTATCAAAGTACAACACTTACAACACAGCGGAAAATAACACTAGATAACTGATCCTGAAGCCTCCTTCTCCAGCTCTCCAAATATATCTGTAAATCCTGACTACTTGATTGCCCGTACAAATTTGAGCACCCAAGAATTTAGGAAAAAAAACAAAATAAACTCCGGGTCAGTCATAGGACTGGTGTGAGTAAACTCCAACCATTTGTTTAACTTTTAAAATTCTTTTAAAATCCATGCTCTTCTTATATAATAATAAAGTCTAAATCAAATAAACAGCAATCTAATGGAACGCTTTCATCTCACATTCCACATATATAATATACAATCATAAACCGTAGGCGCTTATTGGGTAATGAATTCCAACTTGTAAGGTATGGGACCACCTTCCGACAGTGTATCTCTAGACAGGAATACATCGGGTTGAATAAGAACATCTTGTAACCCGGGATAAACATGACCGGTCACTCATTTCGCTTGAGTGTACCGAATGTATTATCACC